>OY787641.1:17987964-19372131 GCA_963678965.1 Cruciata laevipes
GGCCTTTGATTCGAACTGGTGGCGGTCTTCGTCGATCATGTTTTCGGTTTTGATGTAGTCGTTAAACACCAAAATAAATTTCCTACTAGTACAGAGGCAAGTAGGGTCGAACTCTCAGGGACGGAGTGTTGATTTCTTTTCACGTAACCAAGTAACAAAGATGATTGTGGATTTGGATTTTGTTACAAATAGAAATAAAATAAAATAAATTCAATGCGAAGCAGTAAAAAAACACGAGATTTAATCAAATATAACAGATATCCAGCTAATGATATAATTTCGACAATCCTCCAAGTATGTGAATACACAGATTTCTCAAATAATTACAAATAAACCGGTTATAGTAACTTGGCACCGCCTAACCACCAATCTTCCCTTACTTTGTCGACAACTAAGGAACCTCCGTTAATTGTTTCTCTAATCAAAAGACAACCCTAGAAACCTTCTTAAGATTTAGTGTTCGGACAACATTAAGACCTAAGAAGACCCAGTTCATAACCAACAAACCAAGCCTTGATTCATTTAGATTAGTTAATTATTCTCTTGACAGTGAATCATGTGCGATGAAGCTACCACAACTATGTCAATGTACCACTTATTAGAACATTAACGAACCTCGTTGCTCTAACCGGCTTTAGATTAACTAGACCAAACTAATGGTGATCAGTAACTAGACAACCCAATTAATCATAAAAGACTCGAACAGAGAATAACAAATACCTGCAACAATAGAGATTTTTAACATTTAACCCTCACAATTTACTTGGATTCATGTCTAATTATATCATCAACTGGATTAACGAATTTAGCTATCCATAATCATACTAACAATCAAAATAATAATAAAAGAATACATCTAACTAAATAAACTAATTAACAAACGAAAACAGATAAACAAAACTAACTAATCAATAACATGCATGCGAAAACGAATCAGACAAAACACATGCAAAACCTAATAATTATCAAACATAAAGAAAACCTGATTGTCTTTATTGCTCCCAAAGTATTGAACGAACGAAAAAGAATGCGAGTTCGGTCACTCGAAAAACAAAACTGACAAAGACTAAATACGTCCGCCCCCTGCGTCCATATTTATCCTTTGTCCCCAATTTTCCCAAAAATAATAGCATCTTAATTGGCACAAGTTTTCTGCCTAAATAAATAAATAAAAGGAAAAGAAATATTTCTTCTAATCCTCAAAAACTGGCCCATGCATGGACTGCGGTCTTCTTTCGTGGAGTCTTCCAGATAAACCAAAGAATTAATCTTCTATGGACTGAATTGTATTACAGCCCAAAATCAGAATTATAAGCTCTTAATTATTCTTTGGCCCTTCAACTTCTTTCTTCTTGCTCCTTTGCGTCTTCAATGCCGGAATAATGGAATAGATTGGTCCACTTTCCGTTGGAGCACACTACGTCATTAAAAACCAGTTGGGAAAAAAGAGTGTAATGTGTAGCTCCTCTCCTTGAGCTCAAATATCTCCATATAAGCATGTTTTGCTTCATAATCCAGCAATTCTTCACTCGATCTCCTTCATCCATAATTCTGCACAATAAACACCTAAACGTGCACATCAAGTGGGAAATAATATCATAAAATCACATAAAATAGATGTATAAATACATCTCATCAAATATCCCCACACTTAGATCATGATTGCCCTCAAGCATGTAATCACATATTAGTCCAAATCCATAGGCAACATAAAACATCACCACAAAACCAAACCGAGCAACATCCACTATGGAACCAACTGTCTTACCACAAACCATTCCCCTTTGCTTATAAAACCAGTTCATCCTTATATCCTAGTCAAAAATGTGCAATAAAATCCAGCCTCACCAGGATCACTCAATGTCTCTCAAAAAAATATAAAGGACGGTCACTCATATCACAGTCGGCATTCTCCACAACAGGTTTGTAATGACACTATCTCCACCACATTAAAAATGAATACTCAAGCACAAATCAATTAGGTCTTTACAGGGTTGTAACGGGGCTGGGGCAAAAGGGTAGGATAAACAAGGAACAACTGGGCTAACAAAACTCTACGATCATGCAAGTAAAGCAATTCTCATGTTTCAAACCCACACCACTGTTACTGTGCACTAAAGATATATGTTCAAAATCAATTGCACCACATTAGAACAACCAAAAATCTCACGAATACATACTGCCCTTCTTTCTTTCTCTTTCTTTTCTTCGTTTTTTTTTCTGGGCAGCAGTAAATTAAATACAATATTTCCAGATGTAAAAATTATCATGGGAACTAAAAACATTCATATCTATACACAATTTCCCAGGATTCCAACCAACTAACCAATCCCATAAAATTCAACAATTAAGCTATACAATTCTCATCAAACACTGAATTTCCAGCAACCAACAAACCAACCAGAGAAATTACATTACCTAGATGATCATAAAGTGGGTTAAGAAGGCCAAAGGCTCTGAGCTTTTATAAATAAGGTTAATCACAAAGAAAGAGTCTTAGGCTTCAGCGGGGCTAACTAGGGGATCGATGTACGGTGGGATAATTTTGTAGAAGTTACGTGGGGCTACATCCTAGGTGCCTAAAATCATTTTCACACTTAAGTATCATTTAGCAGCCTCGAATCATGACACAGAAACCAAGGGAGAATACCAACGAATGATCACTCAGCAAAAAACAAAGAGCTATTTTCATTTTTTTCAGTGGCTATATTTTTTCATGCCTTTTTTCATGCTCTTTATAAGGCTCAGATCCTCACAATATATCTAGGTTTATAAAAAATGATATTTTGCACGTTCGTCCTGATGCTACCCGTTTCCGTCCGTCTTCCTGGATTGGACGCTCCCCTAGTCCCCTCCTCGGCCGGCCCTCTTTAGTCCTGCAAAACAATCCCCGGGGGGTGTCCCGGGGAAGAAGCTCCGGCGTGATGATGAGATGGGATAGTGGGGAAGGAAAACGTACGGAAGGAATTCTCAATATAAGGTAGAGAGATATATGTCACATACCTTGTTCACTGTTGGAGGCTAGTATTTATAGTTCGAGCTTTGCCTCCCTTGAAGATAAGCTGCAGGACCACCTCCCTTGTCATCTTCTGTCCTCTCTTGTCCTCTTTTTTGTCCGGACATGCCTCTGAGCGGGAAAGGTTCCTCTCTGTTGGTTCTGGGCCACGGGCCCTTTTCTTGGCCCAGCAGGGCTCTGGACCGGTATTATCACTAGCCCCCCAGACCAGTCTTTCGGGTTTCCTTGACGCGGGAGACTGATCTTACATGCTCCTCCTCTGGCTACCTCTTTCGGTGGGGCCCCTTCATGCTATAATTAATTTCTGACAGCGCCGTCTTTTCCCTTCCGCATTAATCAGTACCTTGCTTCCCGTGTTATCATTGCTTTTCCTCCTTTCGAGGCGACGTTTCCTATTCACCTCCCTATATAAGGGGTCTAACCCTCCTCGCTAAATCACTCTCCACATCGTTTCCAGACGCTCTGCTTTTCCTCAACAAGTAAGCTCTAACCCTCCTCCTCTGCTTCTTCCACTACTCTTTCATCATGAGTTCCCCGCACCTTGCCACTTCCTCCCTAGATACCGAGGGGGTTCAAAGCCAATTTGAAATTCAGTTTCGAGCCCCCCACCCTATTTCTTCTCCCGGCTCCTCCTCGAGTACCCCCTCTGGGACCTTCAGCACCTCCCCGGAGCCAATCGAACCGAGTACGTCCGCCTTAGACAGGGCGGGTTCATCCCCCACACAGCGTTCCCATCTTCCCCGGGAGGATCCGGATGGGGAAGCCTTTGATGAGGAAGTTGGCAATGATGCTCCCCGGGGTCCTACCCACGGAGCGAAGCCTTCTGGCCATCGGTTTTTTAATCTCCCCGGGCCTCCCCCCTCCTTAGATAGGGACGTTCTAGATTTGGTTAGGCGTTGTTTTATCCCTTTTCCGTTGGATGCGTCGCTATCAAAACTTCCCCCGGGGATGTCCGAGCGGGAAGTACCTTGCATCCCCCGGATTCACTTCCAGTACGGGCTCAGCCTTCCTTTCCCTCTTCTTTTTTCAGAAATTTTCAACTTTTATCGAATGGCCCCGGCCCAGCTACACCCCAACGGGATTGTACTGGTACTGGGCTTCTTACTTAATTGCGCTAGATGCAATGTTTCCCCCTCTCTCCTTCTCTTCCGGTCCTTCTATGCCCTCCGACGCGCTCACGCGTCCTTTCCGGGGGTATTTTCTTTCGTAATCCGTTCCGGGACAAAGGACTTTATGAGGGGTAAGCCCAGATCCGCCAAAGGGTACCTTGCGAAGGGTTTCTTCCGCTGCGATTCCCGTGTGTATCCAATGCCCCCCTGGAACGATTCCCTCGTTCCTGAAGACAAGAAACCCCTTTCCTCCCTTCCAACAGACCTCACCCATGATCATAATTTCCTCCGTCTATCTCCCCTAGACATGGACGCTTTCTTTAAGACTGGGAACGCGGGCTATTATTGGCCCCGCGGGATATACCCTGAGAAACTCTTTTCCCTTCCAACCGTCTCCGCTGTGTGGCCGGCTGGAGGTGCCTATTAAAGGCTTTATTCTTTATTTTCGTATTCATATATGTGTGTTTTATTCTGATCTCTTTATTTTTGTTCTTCCTGACTTCAGTTCAGCCTACTTTGCACGCGGACGCTACCCTATTCGAAGAGATGCCTTCCGGGGATAATAGTCAGCAGGGAAATCCTCACCGGGGGCTGGTCTCTCCTGCCGAGCAGCAAGCAGCATCCCCAGTCGGGGCGGGGGCTGCCGAGAATCCCGGGTTCATCCCCCAAGGGACCCGTCTGCAGCGCCCTTCTTCCCAACCGAAAGCCCCCGGGTCCTCTCCTATCCCCGGGAGGAAATCTTTCATCCAGCACCCGACATACAGCGGCGGGGCTGGTTCCAGGTTTAAGCGGCCTTTAACCGATGACAAGGAAACTCCTCCATCTTCCCGTCAGAGGTTGGAAAGTGCGACCCCGCCGCCTCCTCCTCCTCCCCCTGCGAGTTCTCCTTCAAGGGATAACTCTCAAGCCATCCCCGAGCAGAGGGAAGAGGTGCGCTAACCATGTTGCTTATTACTACTTTTGTCCTCCATCCTTCCGGATAATCTTATCTTTGTTTGAATTTTGTAGACCACTACTTTCGCCGACTCTCTCCTGGCGGATTCACAGCTGACGGACGCGCTCAACCGGACATACTCGAAGTATAGCGCGGGTTTGTTTGCTAAGAAGGAGAGGGAACTCCTTGATTCCCGGGAGAAGTTGGCCGAGCTGGATGACCTGGCCGCCCGACTGGAGGCTTCTCAGAAGAAGCTAGCCGAGAGGGAGAAAAAGCTCTCCGAAAAAGAAAAGAAGCTGGCGGAAGTAGAGAAGAAATATTCTTCTCTTAAGAAGGAGAAGAAGGAGGCCCAGCTCGAAGCCTTGGACGCTGTGGTTCGAAAAGTCCTCCACTCTGCCGATTTTGACAAGAGACTAGAGGGCATCGCCGCTGCTGCCAGTGCTGATGCATGCCACGAGATGTATCGCAGTCTGCGGGGTTGGCTCCCGGGACCTGCTCGCCTTGAAGCACAAGCATCCTATTATCGTCCCAAGGCGAGCGATCAGCTCAACTATCGCTGGAGGTCTCTTCAGGAGGCCAACCTGGAGAATCTGGTACCCCAGTTGTGGGATTCCCTGAAGATGTGTTCCCGGGCCCCTTCAGCCTCGGACATTAAGAGGGTCAAGCTTCCGGGGGTCACCGAGGCTGCTATCCCTGAATCCCCTGGCCCGGAGTGCTTCAACGCCTACGGGGTGGTCCCGGAGACGCCTCACTGGTCCGAAAGTTACCATGAGTTCTGCGCTATACCTGACAACTTTGGATATCAGGCCGTTGAGGAGAGGACGGGTGAATATGTTGTGGGGCTTCCCAGGGGGCAGGACGACTTGCTCTATCAATCCCGGAAGTCTACCCGGAAAGTGGGATTTCCTGAGCGCCCGGAAGACGAGCCAAAGGTGGATGCCCCTGCCTACTGTGGTCCCAACTGGTCTGACGCGGACGTGGCTGAGCTGGAAAGGAGGTGGAAGGGCGCTCATACTACCCCGGGGGAAAGTGGCCCGACCGAGGATAATGTATTCCCCTAGACTCTAGTATATTTGTTTTTGTAGTTTTAAGTTTTTTGTAATCTTCCTCCCCGGGAGGCATATGTAGAACTTGGCCTTGGCGCCCATTTTGATTAATATAAGTTCTACCTTTTAATTTGATGAAGTTATTATTTTTTGTAGTCTGAGCACCACTTGGAAGGAGATCTCCCGCGGGGATCCATACCTTTTGTTTTCCCTCACCCTAGTTGTTCTTCCGGGACCTACTTCTCTCTCCCCCACGCCGGGTGCCTCCAATGTTCATTCCTTCAAAGGAAGCTCGCTCATTGGAGGTTTGGAGGCGATCAAGCTATCCGGGCCATGTCTGAGGCTGGATTGTGTGCGTTTGTTCACGAGTTCGGGTCCATCCAGGCATTGGTTTCATTTCTTAAAGCCATCAAAAACAAATTTGGCTCGCTGAATCATTGCTTTGACCTGGCTTCTGATCATATGCGGGAGGCCTTAAATTCCCACCAGACCATCGCCGAGCTGCAGGCCCTTCAGGACGATTCTCGCCATCGTACTGCCAAGGAGTTAGGTATGGTGTGGGGCGAACTAGAGCGTGCGCAGGAAAAACTTAGGACCTTGGAGACCCGCTCCGCCCAGAACCGACTCCTCTGCGACTTTGAGAAGGAAAATCGGTCCCTTACTCATAGGAATAGGGTCCTTCAGGATGCTCTACTAGTTACCCGGCTATCCTATCACCTGTTGGGTCTCAAGAACGGCCTAGTTGGGGTGTCTCCTCTTACCGACATTCCCGCCGGGGTCCGCAGGACGATGGAACGCATGGAGGCTAACCCGCAGAAGTTTGGTGAGGGAGCTCCTAATCATAAGGCCTATCTGGATGTCGTTGAATGGCATAATAAGATTGCTGCGGGAGAAGCTGAGCCCTATCCCTCTAGCCTTCGCCGAGTCCCTGCCCGGGTGGAGGTGGATGTGGCGTACGAAAGGTACGAGGACATGACTGTATCCATTGACCCGGTCGAGGTGGCCCGTCGGATAAGACGCATCCGGGAGATTGCCGACTCTGGAGTCACCACAAAGGGTGCTAAAACCGCCGAGGGTACTCGTATTAGCCGGGAAGAAAAGGGTAAAAGTGCAGCGGTCATGTTTCCTAAGTACAGGTTCGTCACCTCTGCCGGGGTGAGAAGAATGCGCCTGGCGGAGCCGCTTCCCGAGGGATCCGTGGTTGTGCCTATCCCTGAACTGAACGAAGAGGACGCTGCGCAACTGGAAGAGGAGCTTGCGTGGAATCAAGCCCCGGATGCCCGTTTTGCCGAAGATCTCCTGTCCTCTCAATTCTTCGGAGGGGGTTTCCGCCCGGGTAACCCTGAGGGTGCTTCCGGGTCAGGTCCCAAGTGGGTCTAGTAGCAAATAGATAGGAATACTTGTATGTAAAATGCTTATGTAATTGTCCTACCATGACTATGACCACGTATTCATGCGATTTGTAATTTAAAGAGGATTGAATAAAAATTGTTTCTCTGAAAGACCCTTTTCATTAACTCTTTCCTGTAATCATTACATTCTTTGATCCCCGGGCTTTATCCAAGCTCCGGGTCCATTCTAGCGGGGCACCCAAATGGGAGCTACCCATGGGTCCCTTTTAAGCAAATATTCCTCTAAGCCCGGAACGAGGCCAAGCGTCGGGTTCTCTCTCTCTCCGGGCATATTCATGCTTCCGGGAGGGGTATATCCATACCTGGCATATTCATGCCTAGCATATTCATGTTTAGCGTATTCACGCTTCCGGGAGGGGTATATCCATACCTGGCATATTCATGCCTAGCATATTCATGCTTAGCGTATTCACGCTTCCGGGAGGGGCATACCTATGCCTATCATATCCATGCCCGGCATATTCATGCTTTAGTAGCTGTGGTATGATGCGGGGTGCTCTACTTCCCGTAAAACCTTCTCAGGTTAGCTACGTTCCACCTCCTGGGGATCTCCTTTCCCTGCTTGTCCTCCAGCACATAGCTCCCTCCCGGGTGTGCTTCCTTGATCTTGTATGGCCCTTCCCAGTTGGGTGCAAGTTTGCCCTCCGGGGCTTGGCGGCTCTTATCGTTCCTCCTCATTACCCAGTCTTCTGGGATGAAGACTTCCTTCCGCACCCTTCTGTCATGGTACCTCTTTACTCTCTCCTTCACCTTGGCTTCCTGAAGTGCCGCATTCTCTCGCTTCTCTTCCAGGAGATCCAAGTCAAGGCGTCGTCCATCGTCTTCTTCTTCCGGGCGCTGATATTGAGTTCGAGGGCTTGGGATCCCAATCTCTGCGGGTATGACTGCCTCTGACCCGTACACCAAGCCATACGGAGATTCCCCGGTAGCTGAGCTCTCTGTAGTCCTATGGGCCCAAAGAACACTGGGTAGCTCCCAGATCCAATTTCCCCGCGCGCCTTCCAAGCGGGTTTTTAGTCCTTTGATTATGGTGCGGTTGGTGACCTCTACTTGCCCGTTCGCCTGGGGGTGGTACACCGACGTCAACTTCTGTTCTATACCATACTTGACACACCATGACTTGAAAGGATCGTTCTCGAACTGCGCCCCGTTATCCGTGACTATGACCTTCGGGATGCCGAATCGACAGATGATGTTCTTCCAGCAAAACTTGACACAAGTTAGTCCCCGTATGTTGGTGAGCGGCTCTGCCTCCACCCATTTGCTGAAGTAATCGATCGCTACGATCAGGTACTTGGCTCCTCCCGGGGCAGTCGGGAATGGTCCGACCAGGTCAATTCCCCATCTGCTGAACGGCCAAGCTCCTGTGACTCCGACCAACTCTTCCCGGGGAACATGGATTAGCGGGGCAAATGCCTGGCATTCCAGGCACTTCTGTACATGCTCTTCCGCATCTTTGAACAACGTCGGCCAATAATACCCCCGCCTTAAGATCCTTTTGGCCAAGGTGCGTGCTCCCCGGTGGCTCCCGTTAGATCCCTCGTGCATCTCCCGGATGAGGTATCGGCCTTCCAACCTTTCTACACACTTTAGCAGAGGCTGGAGGTACCCTCTTTTGTACAGCTCCCCTCCCTGGATCACATACCTAGGCGCCTTAACTCTTAGCTTCCGGGCCTGGGCCCTATCCTCCGGGACGGTTCCTTCTTCTAGGTATGCCCGCATGGGCCTGATCCAGGATTCTTCCTCGTTCACCAGCATTACTTGATTGCTCTCCTGGTAACTCCTCCTCCCTAGTACTTCCAAGTATAACTTTTGGTCGGGCTCAGGTTTCAACTCTGAGGAGGCCAATTTGCTCAAAACGTCTGCTTTGCTGTTCTTCTCCCGGGGAACTTGAACCAAGTCGAAGGTTTTAAACCCGGCTATCAAAGGTTTTACCACTTCCAGATATTTTTGCAGGCTTCTCTCCCGGGCTTCATACTCTCCCTTTACCTGTTGCACCACAATTTGGGAATCACTGTGTGCCGTGAGAGTTTTGATGTCCATCTCCTTTGCCAACCTTAACCCTGCGATCAAAGCTTAGTACTCGGCTTCATTGTTGGTTGTTCTGAAAGTGAATTGGACTGCATAAGGATACTCCTTCCCTTCCGGGCTGATTAACAATATTCCTGCTCCACTGCCCCCGGCGTGCGCCGATCCATCCACATATAGCTTCCAAGCCGGGTCTGTCTCAGCCTTAGCCGTATCCTCCGGAGTGTTAGGCGTCTTCTGTTCCTCATTTATCCTTGCTTCTGATTCCAACAGGAAGTCCGCTAAGGCCTGGCCCTTGATAGCCCTCCTTGGCTCATACCGGATTTCATACTCTCCCAGCTCTATGGCCCATTTCATCATTCTCCCTGATGCCTCCGGCTTGAACATGACTTGTCTTAGCGGGTAATTGGTAAGAACCACTATGGGATGGCCCTGGAAGTAGGGCTTAAGCCTCCTTGAAGCATGCACCAGTGCCAGAACCAACTGCTCCAACTCAGTATACCGGGTTTCTGCCCCCCGAAGTGCCCGGCTAACAAAATAGATTGGGTGCTGCTTTCCATCCTCTTCTTTGATTAGTACGGCACTTACCGCCTCCCGGGAGGCCGCTATGTACAGAAAAAGCTCCTCCCCCGGGAGGGGCTTCTTTAAAGTTGGCAACTGTTGGAGGTGCTCTTTCAGATTTTGGAATGCCTTCTCACATTCTCCAGACCACTCAAACGCCTTGGCCCTCATGAGAATGTTGAAGAAAGGCAACTGCCTGTCTGCTCCCTTTGACAGGAACCGACTGAGGGCCGCGAGGGACCCTGTTAACCGCTGTACTTCTTTCACCGACCTAGGGGAGGCCATCTTAGCTAAGGCTTCCACCTTCTCCGGGTTGACGTCGATGCCCCGGCTTGACACCATAAAACCCAAGAATTTCCCCGCACCCACTCCAATGGTACTTTTGGAGGGGTTCAGCTTTAGATTGCTCCGTTCCAGCTTTTCGAACATCTCCTCCAGGTCATTCAAGAAAGCCCCGTAAGCCCTGCTTTTAACCACCATGTCGTCAACATACACCTCCATGTTTCTTCCCACTTGATCCTTGAAGAGTTTGTCCACCATTCTCTGGTACGTATTCCCCGCGTTCTTCAGCCCGAAGGGCATCTTCTTGTAACAAAAGGTTCCAAAATCGGTGATGAATGAGGTTTTCGCCTTGTCCGCCTCATCCATCTGCACCTGGTGATACCCTTTATGTGCGTCGAAGAAGGCCAGCACCGAATACCCCGCAATAGCCTCTGCCAGCCGGTCCAGATTTGGGAGAGGATAGCTGTCTTTGGGGCAGCACTTATTCAAATCCGTAAAGTCAATACACATGCGCCAGCTTCCATCGTGCTTCTTTACTAAGACCGGGTTAGCTATCCATTCCGGGTAGATGATTTCCTCGACCACCCCAGCTCTCTCCAGCTTCTTTACTTCATTCCTTATAAATTCTGCTCTTTCCGGTGCTACAGGCCTTTTCTTCTGCCTGATTGGTTTAGTTGCAGGGCTTATGTTCAGCTTGTGTACCCCCAACTCTGGTAACACCCCCACCATGTCCTCCGGGCTCCACGAGAATACTCCCTGATACTTGGCCAAAAGTTCCCTCAGTGCGCCTTTTACTTCCTCCGGGAGGTCTTTTCCCACCGTGACCATCCCTTTGTCCGCCACCTGCATCTCCTCCAACTCCTAGCGGGGAACTTCTCCGTGTACCACCCCTACTGCTTTCTTTGCGTCCAGCACCGCCGTCATCATGCAACTTCTTGCGACTGCTTGACTACCCCGCACAACCGCCACACCTTGCGCAGTGGGGAACTTCATCGTCAGCAGATACGGACAACTCGCTGCCCGGGCTTGAGTTAGCCATGGCCTTCCTATGATCACGTTGTACGGCGAGGGTGCGTCAATAACCGCAAAGTTGCACGTCACCGTGATCCTCTTGCTCCGGTCCTTCTCATCCACCATACACACTGCGAGGGGAATAACACCTAGTGGAACTTCGGGTTTGCCCGTGAACCCTGACAAGGGAGATAAGGGAGGTTTAAGGTTCTGTCTCCCAATTCCCAACTGATCGAAACAAGAAGCGAACATGATCTCCACGCTGCTCCCATCGTCCACAAACACCCTTTTGACCAAGAAGCCTTCAATCTCCGCCGTTACCACCATCGGGTCAGAATGGGGTATCTGCGGCGGGGCTGCATCCGCTTCAGAGAAAGTGAGAGCTTCATCGGGGCGAAACCTTTTCCCCTGAACCTCCCCCGGGGGAACATACCGGGTCCGGGCCCGGATAGCGGAGACTGACTGACATGCTTCTCCGACTTCTCCACTGATCACGTTGATCATCTTGTTGGGTATTGGGGCCGGCTCCACTGCTTGGACCGGCGCGGCGGCTATGGTGGGCCTCCCCGGGGCCCTGTTACCTTGGTTGCCTTGGATTCTTCCGTTTCCTTTCCCCGGGTTAGGTCTCCACCTCCTGCGGGGCTGCTCCTGAGGCTGGTCCCGGGGATTCTCCTTCTTTACCTCCGCTGCCACGCAATCTCTCAGCTGTCCCCGCTCTATCAGTCTTTCTATTTCGTTCCTCAGCATCCTACACCCCTCTGTCGCATGCCCATAAGACTTGTGGTAGGCGCACCATTTGTCCGCGTTTTCCCTAGACGGGGTCCCGTGGATGGGCAATGGATCCGGGAACAGGTCCTTGTGGATAGTATGAATCTCCGCTCGGGACTTGCTGAGCGGTGTGAAACTGTCCGCCCTGGCACGGTTTACCAGTGCGGGAGCGGGGTCCCTTCTACTTGGGTCTGCCATTCTCCTTCTTTCTATCTTATCCGGGAGGAATCCCCCAGATTCTTCCTTTCTCTTCCGTGTGGCATCATTAATCGCGCAGTATAGTTGTACCGCCATTTGCAAGTTGTGAAAGGTTTCCGGGATATTTTCCATCAACTTCTGGAACAGCACCATATCCCTCAAGCCATTTATAAATCCGCTAATCACTGCCTTCTCCTGCTGCTGCCTGTCGACAACCTTCATGCTATCGTCCATGTACCTTCGATAGTATTCCATTGACCCTTCTGCAGCCTTCTGCCGGGTAGCCAAAAGCTCAGTCAACTGCTTTCCTTCCTTCTTTAATCCGGCGTATCTAAACAGCAGGGCCTTAGAGAAATCGTAATAGTCTCTGAGACTTTCTCGAGGCAATGAGTCGAACCATGAGAGACAGTTTCCTCTCAGGTAACAGCCTACCAGCTTGCATCTTAATTCCTCCGGGAAGTCCCTTGACACCATTAGGTTCTGGTACGTCCTGACAAACTCCTCCGGGGTCCGTAGGCCCGGCGGCCATGGGTACGCGAGCACTCGAGGTACCCAAGGGGAGGTAGGTTTAGCTCCGTTTCTTCCCACCAGTTTGTCTAGCCGAGCCTCCAAGGAGTTGGGGTCCTGCTGTGCCACCTGATAGCCCCGCATCCTATCGTCCTCCCGATAGTATCTCTCCGGGTAACCGAAGTTCATCCCCATTGATCCATACATGGGTCCGGAATACTGGATCGGGTTTCCCCGGGTTCCAGGGGCCTGATACCCAAACGGCTCTGTAGGCATGACTGGCAGGTCATACTCGATTTGTCCCGCCCCCCAACTGGAACGTGGGTAATAGGGTGGAGCATGTGGAACCAGATTCGATTGTTGTCCCGTAACCGCTCCTCCTCCAACCCCGAAATTCTGAGGGAAAGAGGGTGGGACGGTGGAGGAATTTACACGCCCCTGTAGCTTTGGCGGCTGAACGGCCCCGTCCAAGTCAATAACCTCTCTTTGGTACCCCCCTAGAGGACCTGCCTGGTTCCTCCCGGGTTCCCTTCGCCTCAGGCTTTCCCGGGTGGAGAGTACCCACTGGCGGTACAACTCCTTGTTGGCTCTCATGAATTCCAAGGCCGCCACTTCCTCCGTACTAACTAAGGGCTGCCCCTCCTCCCGGGCTTCAGGTCCCTGGTCCCGGGTGGTGCCATCCCCGGCGAGCCCAAGCCCTTCCTGCTCATCCTGGTACTCTCCTTACGAGTAGGCTTCGTCGGAGGCAGTTTCAACGTGGCCGTCTTGCGGTACCCCTAGCTCTCGCTGGTGTCTAGCCTCCTCCTGCAACTGCCTTAAGGTCACCTCGTCTCCTGGGGGTGGAAGAGAATCTCCCCCTGAAGGTGCCGCGTTCTTCTTAGGGCGCCGCGCCCTCTCCTTGGCGACTCCATCCTGCGAAGGTGGAAAGATCCCACTGGGCGTGCCAATTGATGCTACCCGTTTCCGTCCGTCTTCCTGGATTGGACGCTCCCCTAGTCCCCTCCTCGGCCGGCCCTCTTTAGTCCTGCAAAACAATCCCCGGGGGGTGTCCCGGGGAAGAAGCTCCGGCGTGATGATGAGATGGGATAGTGGGGAAGGAAAACGTACGGAAGGAATTCTCAATATAAGGTAGAGAGATATATGTCACATACCTTGTTCACTGTTGGAGGCTAGTATTTATAGTTCGAGCTTTGCCTCCCTTGAAGATAAGCTGCAGGACCACCTCCCTTGTCATCTTCTGTCCTCTCTTGTCCTCTTTTTTGTCCGGACATGCCTCTGAGCGGGAAAGGTTCCTCTCTGTTGGTTCTGGGCCACGGGCCCTTTTCTTGGCCCAGCAGGGCTCTGGACCGGTATTATCACGTCCTCCTAGGATACATACAAGAATAAAATGGTTTCTTTCACAAAGGGGAATAACATTCAATCTTACCACAGACCCATGTTCCATAGCAAAATCAGCTCAGTTCAGTTCATAGAAAGACGCTCCATATTCACCCAAAACAAATCAAAAATTGTGTTTTCCCTTCAAAATGTTTTGAAATAAATTTCAAAATTTTCAGAAATGATCTCTACACAGAGAAAACTACAATAAACAGTCACTACAATCTTTCCCACACTTGTCATTTTGCTGGTCGTCAAGCAAACACATAAAAAACTCATTATAAAAATAAATAAATAAACAAAATAAGCAAACAGATGACAAACCGCACAAATAATACAAATCAAACAATTAATCACACACACAAACCAACTAAACGTGTCCAAAAAATATAATAAACAACAAGAGAAAATGGGACTTAGCTCTTTCTAGAAAAGCACGAAAGAATCACGGTTTGACCGCCGAGGAATAAGCGGGCCGAATCGATTCCGATCAAGCGTGGCAGTGGCTGGCTGTAGCTTCGATTCCTGCTGTTCAGAAATGGATTCGTGGGCAATCTCACGTGGGCAACCTCTCAGTGGGCAGCAGGATTCGAGGGAAAGCTTCCAGCGTCGGTGCTCCGGCTATCTCGGCGGTGAATTGCAGGGCTGGTTCCGGCGTCAAATTGAATCGATGAGGATGATGAACACGGAGGCCGGTGATTGATGATTGGGGCAAAGAATGCAGGCGTCCGTCAATTGGGGAAAATTACAGTGCGGAGATGGTGATAGCAGACGCGGTGAAACCGGCGGAGATGGGTTTTGAGGGCAGTCGGCAATTGACAGGTGGCGGCTTGGGTTCTGGACTTTCCGGTGATTTCTGTTGGCTATCGGCTTTTCACCGGAAATAGTTCTGCGTGCGTTCTTAATAACCAGGTTACCACTTTCCCAATATGCTTATTAGTCCTCTCTGTTATGATCTCCGTAATTTTCCCCCAATCCTTTCTGAATTTGGATTCTATAACCTTTTCGTCCCTGTAAACTGAACCTACCAAAATCAAAACAAAGAAAACACATCAACAAAAACCAGTAAAAAAATTAAAAATAAAATAAATTAGCTTTTGTTTTTCTTTTTTCTTTTTTTTTCAATCAATTTTTTATTTTTTTGATTTTTAAAGAAAAATAAACGAATAAAATCAAAGAAAGAAAGAGAATTTGAAAAATGAACACAATAAATAGCTGGGTTGCCTCCCAACAAGCGCCTTTCTTTAAAGTCTTTGGCTAGACCTTGCTGCATAAGAATCAGAGATAGTGAGGTTCAACCAAATCGATAGAATCGACTGGAGAATTGTCAAAATTCTCGTAGTATGCCTTTAACTTGTGCCCATTCACCTTGAAAGATTTATTAGAAACCAAATCTTGAATTTCATCAGCACCATGAGAATAAATTTTGATTACCTTATAGGGACCTGACCATCTCGATTTAAACTTACCAGGCATGAATTTCGACTTTGAGTAGAAAAACATTACTTTCTGACCCGCATGGAGTTTCTTGCGCCTGAAGTGTTTGTCATGAAACAACTTCTCCCGTGTCTTGTACATCGAGTGAGCCCTCGTAGAAACTTCTGGCAGTGAATGCTGAGACATTGTAGTCTCCTTAATCCCTTCATTTGGCTCTACACGTGCATCTTGACTCGACAAACTTGTCAATACATAATCCATGCCATCCTGCACAAATTCCCTTTTAAAGCATTCCTGAACACAAGTATTAATCAAATTAACTTGAAACAGCTCATCATGGCCACTAGGGTCATTTGATGCACCAAAGATATTATAGGTAACCATTTCTCCATCGAACTCTAAGGTAAGAGTTCCCTAGTCCACGTCGATCTTGGTCTTTGCCGTTTTCATAAACGGTCTCCCCAACAAAATAAGACTATCCCTGTTACTGTAGGAATCATCCATATCCAAGATATAAAAGTCAACAGGAAAAATCAGTTCATTCAGTTTAACCAAAACATCCTCAACTACGCCTTCAAGATATTCCTTTGAACTATCTGCCAAA
Organism: Cruciata laevipes; assembly: GCA_963678965.1. Classification (NCBI taxonomy): domain Eukaryota; kingdom Viridiplantae; phylum Streptophyta; class Magnoliopsida; order Gentianales; family Rubiaceae; genus Cruciata; species Cruciata laevipes. The sequence continues at coordinate 18,004,255 of OY787641.1, forward strand.
TTAATTTCAACTTGTGTTTCTTTAAGTGGCCCTAGATTCAGTTCTTTAAACACAGATAAAGGCATCACATTAATCGAGGCTCCTAAATCAAGCATGACTTTCTTAACATGTTTAGTACCAATTACACATGGGATTTTGAACATTCCAGGATCTTTACATTTTGGAGGAAGTTTCCTTTGGATTATAGCAGACACATTTTCATCAACAAGAATCTTATCGTCTACATTCAATTTAACATTCCTATTGCAAATTTCCTTTAAAAATTTAGCATACCTTGGTACCTGGCGAATAGCATCAAGAAGGGGTATATTTACCTCAACCTTGCTGAACATATCGAGCATGTCCTTTTCTTCATCGTCCTTCTTGTGACGCTTCAATCTGCTGGGAAAAGGTGGGATCAACATATGCTTTTCCAAAAGCTTCGGCTTCGGCTTTGCCACTACAGGTGCTTCACTCAATTGTGGCTCAGAATCCTTCACCGTTATCATTGGTTCATCTCGAGACGTCACTTCCGGTGAAGTATTTCCTACCTCTTTCCCAGTCCTGAGTGTTACATTCTCTTTCGGATTCACCACCACTTGAGATGGTAGCTTTCCTTGGTTCACCTCCAACCTTCCTATAGCAGTGGCCAACTGAGTGACTTGAGTACCCAATGACGCCAATCCAGCTCTAGTTTCTTGCTGAAATTTGGTGTTCTCTCTTTGTTGCCTTTGTTGTTCCTGCTCAATAATTCGAGTACTATTAGCAAGACTAGCAATTAAATCTTCCACAGAGTTACCTTGCTTATTAGCTATTTGTGGTGGAGGTCTATATTGCAACTGTTGTCGCTGAGGTGGAGGTGGTCCTTGCAATTTAGATTGATCTCTCCAACGTAAATTGGGATGGTCTCTCCAACCAGGGTTGTATGTGTTGGAGTATGGATCGTACTTTCGTTGAGCTTGTCGAGGATATGGCTCATCACTACCACCCATGAAAACCTGTTCAGACGAGGTCTCTTGCAATTGAGGGCACATGTCTGTTGGGTGACCAACGATGTTGCACACCCCACAAGCTTTCATTTGGTGAGGTGGTCCGAGCTTGGTGACTACCTTGTCAACAACAGATGTTAGTGTACTCAAAACTTTATCAATTTCACTAGACTTTACCTCTTTGGAGTGGTAAGAACCTATACTACGACCTTTCTTTTGCTTCCCTTTTGCTGCCATTGTTTGGATCAACTTTCTTGCTTCGTCAATGGTCTTATACATTAACACCCCCCCACTTGCAGCATCTACCAACTCTTGGTCATGCTCAGACATACCCCTATAGAAATGTCGCATCAACTGGTAATCTTTCAAATCGTGATCAGGACAGCGATTACACAAGTGTTGGAATCTCTCCCAATATTCATGGAGTGATTCGCCATCTTCCTGTACAATACCAATGATCTCCATCCTCAAGTGGTCAGTAGTAGCTTCTGGGAAGAACTTTTCCAGAAACTGAATTTGTAGTTCATTCCAATCGTTGATGGATCTAGATGGAAGATTAGATAGCCAGATTTTGGCTTTGTTCTGCAGTGAGAAAGGAAACATAAATAAGCGAACATGATCATCAGTCCAACCGTTAGGTCTCATAGTAGAACAAATCATATCAAACTCTCTTAAATGCTCATGAGGTGATTCTTTATCTAAACCATAAAACTTAGGAAGAATTTGAATAAAAGAGGGTTTGATCTCATAGTGATGAGTGATGGTTGGTAGAACGATGCAGTTGGTTAGCTTGTTCAAGCTTGGCTTTGCCATATCCATCATGGTCCTAACAGGTGGAATGTTAGGTGGAACTTGTTGTTCTTCTTCAGCCATGTTGAATGACTCGTCGAAAAATGGATTTGTGAATATGCTCTCTGTCTCAATTGTTGATGAAATTGCTGCCTCTTTTGCTAACTTTATTTGCTTCCGCAGGTACCTTGATGTCTTCTCAATTTCTGGATCAAACAACAGATTTCCTGCACCAAAAGAACGAAGCATAAAAGCAACAAAAGAGAGGTAACAAGTTAAAAAAAAATCAGCTAACAACCGTCCCCGGCAGCGGCGCCAATTTGATGTAGTCGTTAAACACCAAAATATATTTCCTACTAGTACAGAGGCAAGTAGGGTCGAACTCTCAGGGACGGAGTGTTGATTTTGTCACAAATTGGATTTGGATTTTTGTCACAAATAGAAATAAAATAAAATAAATTCAATGCGAAGCAGTAAAAAAACACGAGATTCAATCAAATATAACAGATATCCAGCTAATGATATAACTTCGACAATCCTCCAAGTATGTGAATACACAGATTTCTCAAATAATTACAAGTAAACCGGTTATAGTAACTTGGCACCGCCTAACCACCAATCTTCCCTTACTTTGTCGACAACTAAGGAACCTCCGTTAATTGTTTCTCTAATCAAAAGACAACCCTAGAAACCTTCTTAAGATTTAGTGTTCGGACAACATTAAGACCTAAGAAGACCCAGTTTATAACCAACAAACCAAACCTTGATTCATTTAGATTAGTTCATTATTCTCTTGACAGTGAATCATGTGCGATGAAGCTACCACAACTATGTCAATGTACCACTTATTAGAACATTAACGAACCTCGTTGCTCTAACTGGCTTTAGATTAACTAGACCAAACTAATTGTGATCAGTAACTAGACAACCCAATTAATCATAAAAGACTCGAACAGAGAATAACAAATACCTGCAACAATAGAGATTTTTAACATTTAACCCTCACAATTTACTTGGATTCATGTCTAATTATATCATCAACTGGATTAACGAATTTAGCTATCCATAATCATACTAACAATCAAAATAATAACAAAAGAATACATCTAACTAAATAAACTAATTAACAAACGAAAACAGATAAGCAAAACTAACTAATCAATAACATGCATGCGAAAACGAATCAGACAAAACACATGCAAAACCTAATAATTATCAAACATAAAGAAAACCTGATTGTCTTTATTGCTCCCAAAGTATTGAACGAACGAAAAAGAATGCGAGTTCGGTCACTCGAAAAACAAAACTGACAAAGACTAAATACATCCGCCCCCTGCGTCCATATTTATCCTTTGTCCCCAATTTTCCCAAAAATAATAGCATCTTAATTGGCACAAGTTTTCTGCCTAAATAAATAAATAAAAGGAAAAGAAATATTTCTTCTAATCCTCAAAAACTGGCCCACGCATGGACTGCGGTCTTATTTCGTGGAGTCTTCCAGATAAACCAAAGAATTAATCTTCTACGGACTGAATTGTATTACAGCCCAAAATCAGAATTATATGCTCTTAATTATTCTTTGGCCCTTCAACTTCTTTCTTCTTGCTCCTTTGTGTCTTCAATGCCGGAATAATGGAATAGATTGGTCCACTTTCCGTTGGAGCACACTACCTCATTAAAAACCCGTTGGGAAAAAAGAGTGTAGTGTGTAGCTCCTCTCCTTGAGCTCGAATATCTCCATATAAGCATCTTTTACTTCATAATCCAGCAATTCGTCACTTGATCTCCTTCATCCATAATTCTGCATAATAAACACCTAAACGTGCACATCAAGTGGGAAATAATATCATAAAATCACATAAAATAGATGTATAAATACATCTCATCACTAGCGGGGAAATTAATATATATAGAAGAAAACCTAATGAGTGACGATAGTTTTACTTCCATCACTAGCCACCGAAATTCTGCGTTATCGGCCTTCTATTTATTCAAACCAGACTTCCTACGAACAAGAAGACAAAAACGACGGTAATATATATATATATATATAGATTCAAAACAAGTCAACATGTTTTTTAATATAACATATTCATTTTTTATATATACCGGCAATACTTGTAGTATTTAAAAATAAAAAAGTACAATTATAAATGAAAGAGGCCGACCTTTATGATCAGGACTTTCTCTTAAAAGAGGACAATCGCCGATAATCAATCTTCGTAGAAGGGAAATGTTGAAGTCTAGTGCAATTATATAGAGCTAATTTTTGCAGGGACGTGAGGTTTCCAAACCAATCAGGTAAACATTCTAATGAATCAAACCCATAAAGCCGCATCTCTACTAATGAAGAAAAGTGTTGGAGCTGTTCGGCAAGAAGTGAGTGAGGAGACCCACGCAAGGACAAAACTTGGAGCGTTACCTTCTTTCATTCCTAACCAGTCGAACGATTGTATGGAATCATCAGAGAAGGGGCCAATGTGTAGTGTCTTCAAGTTGGTAAGATGGTTGAATCCTGTTGGCACGTCATCAGTAATGAACGACTTTGGGAAATTATATCAAACTCGATTGTCGAGAGAGAAGGAGTTCTTTGCAAATTCATTGGACATGACAACAACTCCGGACAACCATAAACTCGAAGATACTCAAGGTTCGGAAAACACTCTAACAATGAACTTGGTATATCAATCAAATCACAGCAAAATATACTTAATTACTTCAGGAAGAGGCGAGCAAATTTTCAGTCACATCGGAAAGACCACATAAGAAAATTCTAAGCACTTTAGCAGGACTTTTACCAATGATATGTCTGATCACGGAAACTTGTATACTTTCTGAAATTGATAGCTTCTCAAGACTTGGAAAGTGAGTAGATATCGAGGACGACATGCAACAACCATCTGGTTAGTTTCGGAAATGCACCAATGCTGATAATTTCTCCAGCCATTGAGGAATTCGCACGCCCGCGTAATTTTCTATTTTTAATTCCTTGAGAGTTGGGAAAGGTTCGAGACCTTCCAACACAGCTTGATCATCGTGATTTTCGCCAACAACAAGCCGGCCCCAATGTAATCCCAACGCCCTCAAATTCTACTTTTCAACCAAATTCGCCATTCCCGCTTCTTCTTTACCCCTCACTAATTCTAAATTACGTATTCTAATAGTCCCTTTAAGATTTCTCATGGTCCCGAGCTGTTCTATTCCACAACTGTTATTCTTCCCAATATTGAAGAACTGTAGAGTTTGAAGACTAGGTAGTGGCCCCATCATTGCTGGCATTTTGAATTTGGGATTATATGTAAAAAAGTAAAGATGCCTTAAAGTGATGAGATTTCTCAAACTGTGTGGATACAGTATAGCATGAAGGCTATTTAGCCTTAGAGTTTGTAAATTATAAAGTTTACAAAAACATTCAGGTAAAATATCCATTTCCATGGCTGAAAGGTCAAGACATCGGACATGTTTTAGCTTGCCAATAGTGCTTGGCAAGTTTGTTTGCTTTGTACTGAGCAAATGTAGCATACGCATGCATGATTTTATTTCAAGAATATTTTACCAGAAATGTCACCATTCACGATTTTAACTAATCTTCCCTAATTTGGATTCCAATTCTCTCCTAAATTTCCTTCACCCACTACAAGATGTCGACATTGAAGATATTTGTACTGCTCATCGAATTGTTCTTGTTTTGAAATGGATTCTACAAGGTCATGAATTAGATCATGCATATGATAATCATTCTTCTCTAATAAAGAACTATGCAGTAAAATTGTAAGACAATCAACACCATCTTCCTCCATCGTCATTTCCTTTAGCATATCATCTTGAAAGTACCCCTCTAAATGAGCTTATCCAATACAAAGGGCTTAAAGGGGGACGTAGAGACAAGACGTGCAGTTGTTCGCAAACAACACAACAACTTCTCAGTAATATACCTCTAACTCTAGAACTCATTCTCTTGCGAAAAAAGATATCATGTTTAAACAAGGAAAAGAACATGCATGCATACCTTGGATGCACCACCATTGGCTTCGTTAACCTTCCGGTGAAGACTTTCATAGAGAAGCTCATCCAAGACATCTTCAGCTTCAAATGCTGCTCCCTCAACCTTCTTGAGCCAACGCAACACGATCGGGTTTTGGGGCTGCTTTGTCTCCGCATCAGCTAACACAACTTGAATGTCTTTAGCATAGCTTTGCATGGCTTCCAAATCCTTGTTAAATCCCAGCATCACGCCAATTCGATCGCCGGCTACGGAAATGGCCTTCTCTAGCACGGTGACTGCAATATAAGTTCATCCGCCATTTTTACTCAAAAGAAAAAAAAACGGAAATGTTTGTTGCTGCTGTGAGAGTCTGAGAAAGAAATGAATTATAAACAGAGGTGCATGTTTGTATATCTAATTCCATATATTATTAACGTGATTTGTCGGAACTTTTGTTTGAAGCAGAGCATCATTATTTTATTGTCATTCAGCTGCACGTTAGATATTGCTTTAACCTTTAAAGATAGGATTCGAATCATCAATTCCAAGATTTTTTCTCCAGCATATAACAAGTTTAGTATCAATACCCTTGAAAAAGTTCTATAAAGTTAACGTTTAATAATTAATTTTAAAATTAACTTTTAAGCTTTTTGATTAACTTTGAATATCAACTAATATGGTAGTGATTTTGTCTTAGTACAATCCAAGTAGCCACACATTCATCGAGAATCGCCAAAAGGGCCACATTGTCTGCTGTAGGTTTTCCTCACGGAATAATACAGCAACTCGAGAGGAAAACCCGAAAATCGGCCAAACTCATCTTCCCGACTCCTGAATGTGACATGTTGCGATTTTATGTCAATGACTTCTTTTACAAAATCACCATATTGTGTAGATGCTTTTAACAGTAACGCCCCCTGAATTAATCAATGCATTGAAGAAAAAAGTATCAGCATGACTGAACTATCTTGAATTTCATTAAATTACATTTTCGTTGAAATAAACTGAACTAAAAAAAATTAACTATACTGAGCTGAACTAAAATAAATTTAAATATATTTAACTGACCTGAACATTGACTGAACTGAATTGAATTATACAAAAACTCTAGCAAACATGGAGTTTTTTGCGTAAATAACCTTATTTCTGAAACTAATTCCCAAAATAACACTTTTTCAAAACTAATTTCTTAACTAATACTCCTAAGAGTCCGTCTCTAAATAGTGACCAGGGACTGAACTGCAAATAGAGAAATTAGGAACCAAATTTCGCGGGCGACCTGACCCATATGGCAACCGGCGCGTGTTAGCACGCGCCTTGTATATACTAATTTTCTTTCTGGAATTTATTCCAATCGCTCATAATTGCTCCCAATTCCCAATCTGAAACTTCCGAATCGCACTGGTGCCCTCCCAGAGCTTGAGCCGGTGATGAGTCCGAGGACGATGACCATCAACTTGATCCCTTTGTAGCTTGATGCCGGGTGGGTTCGGCAGGATCTGTGCCGAGGATGCCATCGCAATGTTTTTCAAGGCTAGGTTGACAATTTGGTTGAAAGATGAATAATTATGGGTTGACTTTGTTTAGTTTATTTATTCGGTTGGCAATTTGCAATAGGAAGAATCACAAGAGCAGCACACCAATGGATTTAACTTCAAAATATCTCTTAAAATAAATTAAAAGATACAATCTTAAAACAAAAGATTTTAAGTTAAAACATGACATTTTTATGATTCTTTTTAAGTAGTACAATTATCCAAGTTCCAAAATAGAAATGATTTTTTAAAATTAAAACATAAAGGTTATAAGCAAGAACGTGAAGGTTTAGAAGTAAAACATAAGGAAAAATTTTGAATCACATAAAAGTAAATTAATTGATATAATCTTAAAACAAAAGAATTTTAAATTAAAACACGATTATTTTACATTAATTTAGGTTAATGAAAGGTTAGGATGTCTGTTATTATATGCATTTTTGTCTTTTTTGAAAGGTTGATGTTTAATAGTGAAAGATTGACATTTAAGAGTGAAAGCTTGTATGTTTTTTGTATATGCATTTTTTTTTTCTTAAAAAGTTGTTAGTTAGTGGTGAAAGGTTGACAATTTAAGAGTAAGAGGTTGTATTTTATTTGTATTTGCATTTATCATTCGATGCCATCATCGCCAATTCAAAACTCCCCGCGAATTGAAATGTCAACCTCTTACTATTAACTTAAAATATGATCATTTTAAAACAAAACTTGAAAGGTAGTTAATCATATGAAAGAATAAAACATGAAGCGTGTAACTTAAAACATGAGCATTTTTAAACAAAACCTGAAAGATATTTAATCATATGAAAAAATTAAACATAGAGCTTATAACTTAAAACATGATCATTTCAAAACAAAACCTATAAGGCAGTTAATCATATGATAATATAAAACATGGAGTTTAAAATTTAAAACATAAGCATTTTGAAACAAAACCTGAAAAGTAGTTAATCATATCAAAAAAATAAAACATGGACTTTATAACTTAAAACATGAGTATTTTAAAACAAAACTTAAAACCGACACTAGAAACCTAGAGGTTGTAACTTAAAACATGGAGTTTTTAGGTTAAAACATTTAGGTTTTAACTTAAAACATGTGAAAGATGCAAAAGGGTTAAGTTTGAATTAAAGAATGATAAGGATTGAGGAAGTACTTCAATATACAAGTGGCGTGTAAAAATTAGAGGTGGGTCCCAGTACAGATAATTCCTCACCAGCATAACCAGAGACGGACTATATAGTGACGGTCATAATATAGTGACGGTCACCCAGGAGACGGACTCTTCTTTTTTTCATTTGTTTTTAGAATTTCGGACGCCCATTATATATAGTATTACAGACCAAAATTTTGAGCCGAGATTGGTTAGAATAGATTTAGTTTTAGTCTCCGGCGGCATGGCGAACCGTACAGACCCATCGGCGAAGAGCATAAGGGGCACAGACGCTCAGAATCTGATCGAGAAGATTGTCCGCACCAAAATTCATGACAGCACCTATTGGAAGGAGCTGATAAAGTGATAATCACACAATATGTGTGTCTGTCGTATTCACAAATAAATAGAGTACAAGTATTACAAATACAATGAATCTAGTCTACTCTAATTATGGACAAAATATATCTTGATTGTAGAATCAATCAAGATATCCTAATACCCCCTCAAACTAAGCGTGGGATTACACGAAACGCAAAGTTTGGAGCGAATAAATACAAACAAAGGGACAAGATGATCCGAACAGTGGAAGCGTTCACAACTGGACTAAAGGTGTGTGTGAAATCGAAGCTAGGTAGCTAGAAAAAACCTTGAGCTACGAGTCGAGCCTTATACCGATCAATAGTGCCATCTTGACGGTACTTAAGGCTGTAGATCCACTTGGATCCAACAACATTGACACCAGAGGGGCGAGGAACAAGATCCCAAGTGCGCTGTTTGCGGAGCGCATCCATTTCGTCATCCATAATAGCGACCCAGTGAGGATCCTTAAGAGTAGTACGAAATCCGAGAGGTTCGTTCTGGACCATCAAAGCTGCGAGCAAGCCTGTCATCTCATAATCACAGAATTGCCTATTAGCCGTGAGACTATCTGTCTGAGATCGAGTTGTCATACGATTACCCTGTCTGGGGGGAGAAGGCGACGGAGACTGTGCTGGGGACGGCGTTGGTGACTATGTCGGAGACTGTGTCAGAGAACCAGTAGGCGATCGTGAAGAGACAGGAGACTGTGATTCTGGCAGGGCAAGTGGGATGGGATCCTGAGGCGGTGGAGTCAACGGTTGACGTAATAAAGCGTCATCAGAATCATAGAAGACCGAAACATCCAAGGAATCTGGGTTGACTGTCGAGGATGCAGAAAAAGCTGTAAAGTTCATCTCATCAAATCTAGCATGGCGTGTGAGATACACCTTTTTAGAAACTGGACAGTGAAAAATCCCTTGTATTGGGGATTGTAACCGACAAATATGCAAGGGATGCTCCGAGGAGATAATTTGTTAGGAGCAAAAGACCGGACAAATGGATACACCCTGCAACCAAAAGGATGAAAATTGGAGTAATCCGGTGACGACCATAGAGCAGAAAATATGGTGAAACATTGTGAAGATTAGGCGTAGGAAGCCTATTGATGGTGTAGACAGCCGTGGCAAAAGCAGAATCCCAATAAGATCGCGGTAGATGAGAATGATACAACATTGATAATCTCATTTCAGTAATGTGGCGATGTTTGCGTTCTGCACGTCCATTTTGCTCAGGTGTCCAGAGGGAAGAAATTTGATGAAAAATTCCTCTAGCCGAAAAATGAGACTTCAACCGGGTATTAGTGAATTCAGTGCCACCGCCACTCTGAAATACCTTGATGGTGCACGAAAACTGATTTTCCACTAAGGTTTGAAATTGAAGGAAGGTCTCAAAGAAATCCAATTTCCGCTTCAACGGATAAAACCAAGTAAAACGGGAATGATCATCCACAAAAATTGCATAACATGAATAACCACTTTCGGATAAATAAGGAGCTAGACCCCATAAATCATAGTACACCAAAGAAAGAACCCGTTTTGGATTTTCCACAAATGACAATCTTTTGCCTTTAGCCTTTTCACAAGAAGAACAAATAGCAAGTTTAGGCAATAAAGAAACAACTTGAACATGTTTCAGTTTATTTAACAGGGAAATAACAGAAGAAGAAGTGTGGCCTAATCTAGCATGCCAAACTTCAAATGACTCCCTGTGTTTATTCTCCCGAACAAAAGCAAGAAAAACGGGACAACTCCTCTCAAGAACATAAAGGCCCCGTTCACATCGACCTCGACCCACGATTTCCTTTGTGACCTTTTTCTGAATGACAAATAAATTCCCATCAAAACAAATAACGGCCTGTAAATCTCGAGTGAGCTTACTAATGGAAAGCAGATTTTTCGTAAAAGTAGGCACAACCAATACATCAGATAATGACAAATTAGTAGAAATTTTTGCTGACCAATATGTGTAATGGAAATAGCACTACCATTAGCAAGAGTGACAGAACGGTTACCATTGTACGGGACAACATTGTCAAGTCCAGAGGAAGTCGAAGCCATATGAGTCGTAGCCCCTGAATTCAGATACCAATCAGAAGCGGCGAACCAAATACTGAGGGATGAATTTCACACCGTTCGCCGCGGTTCATCGTCGGTGCAGGATTTCCACTTACTGAGAGAGTCAGTATGTGCAGGTTGTCAAATGCGGAAGCAAGAGAGTCCCACATATCCGTTCGCCGCGGTTTATCGTTGGTCAGGATGGATAATTTACCTGAGACCATGATAAAGTGATAATCACACAATATGTTTCAAACCCTGGGAGCTTTTTATCTCGGATTGACCGGCACCGACGTCGACGTGTATGGCTGTTTAGAACCACTGTATGATGATTACAGGAAGCTCAAGATGAGATGCCGCGACGGAAAGTTTATCATGACCAACGTGGATGTGTTCGTCGACGATCTTCTGACCAAAGATTACTCTTGTGACATTGTCTTACCGCATATCAGGAAGAGATACACTCTGGAGCCTAGAACAAGTGATTTAGAGGATGAATTTAGGGATGAAGATGAAAAGAAAGATGAAGTAGCTGCTACGAAGGATTACCGTCTCGGAGACCGAGACAGAAATCGAGATTATGACAGTAGAGAGCGTGATGATGGAGGAAGAAGAAGAAGCCATCGAAGGCGTGCTGTTAATGATGATGGTGACATTAGAGACAAACCGAGGAAAAGGAGGAAGAAGGATGATGATCCAGATATTGCAGAAGCAAACAGGCTGCGTGCCTCCCTCGGATTAAAACCTTTGAGACTTTGAGAACGACAAGTTAAGTTTTCATATGCTTAGATTGTGGTCGTGCAATTAATTTTATTTTTGTTTAGATTGATTATTTATATATTCAATTAAGTATAGATATATTCACATTAAAATTTTCTGAGACATGGTTTTTGAATAATCTAAAGCCTTATTACAAAGACATTTAAACGTACAAATTTAAATGATCAAACATAATTATTCAGTTTTTTATAACTAAAAGTACAACTTTTACAAGATTCTGTCGTCCTCTACCATACATGTTATCAATTAATTATAATCCTTGCGTTTTAGCTTAATTATCACTAAATATGCATTTCTTTCACAAATTACTTTTCGAAAGGTCACTAGTGCATAAAAGGCCTATTTACGGTGGTTAAAAACCGCCGTGGTTGGCTGCGCCGTGGTTGGTCATCGACCAATCACGGCGGTTTAAACCGCCGTGGCTGGTTCTTCGTTTCCGACATCGTAACCTCTACAGGCTGTGGGCTTCCGATATCGGAAGCTCCCTAGGAAGTAATAAAAAAAATTGCCGGCCAATGTTGGCCGGCGAAATTAAATATACTCAACGCCCAAACTCAAACTGAAACATTTTTATACAAATAGTCCTTCAAGTAAGCTGGGCAGAGGCCCTGCAACAGAAACCCGAATTCGCATTTGAGAATGGACAGATCAAAGAAGACTTCAAAACACAAATCAAGAAATGCAATGTCATGTTATTACCTGTTTGTATGTGAGCATTGAGCATAGAGTTTGGACATCTCAGGCTTTACTGCACAAACAACATTGTCGGATGTTGTCATACACTCTACACGCTCACCGTAGATGTATGCATGAGGCTCATTCGCACCTAAATACAGAGCTTGACCAGGACTCAACTTGAGATAGTTAAACATGAATGCTGCCATGACGCAGATATCACCAGGATACTGCTTTTCGAGTTGCAAAACCAGCTGTTCCTTTTTTCTGTTTGCCTGGATAGGAGAAATAGAGATTAAAACTTCAGACAAACATGTATTTGTTTACTCAAACAGTGGTATTAGAAATATAGAAAGAGTAAACTGATTAGTCGAGGTAATATTACAAATATTAACCTATCATAGATAACTTAATAATAAACAAAAAATGATTGCTATGATCTCGAATAAGGGACTAACTCAGCACTTTAAGATTCTAATAATGACAACACAAATTAATAGACAAATTCATTGAAAAGACAAACTAGGTAATTATGCAAGGATCTAACTATCAATCGCTGGAAACTGCAAAAATGGTAAACATAATTGTAACAAGAACATAAGAGCAATCAAGTTTTGACATAAAAGTAGAAAGTTTTAAAGTCAGCATAAGCATTACCTCCTTCTTCAAGCTTAGGCAACTTATCAATCTGGATAAAGCTTGTTTCACGACATCTGCACTGCTGACAAGAGTATATAAAATATCTGTAACAGCTTATCAATCACCAGTTTGCCTACCACCTCAGAAATCTCAGGAACATCTTCATATACAAGTACAAATGGTTATTTACAAGTACAAACCCATATACAAACCCGTAAACAAACCCGAATCACATCTTCATACAAGCCACAATTACATCTTTAAACAAATATACAGTTATATACAACAAACAGCTAGTTAACACTAATAAAAATCAAAATTAATACCTATAAATTCAGCTCCGTTTTGGCGGTAAGATCGAAAGCACGCAGTCACACAGTCGGCCCATAATAATAGATGCTCTGTCGTTATTCACGCCGGCGGCGAGGTAATGTTGAAACCCTATCTCAATCTTTCTCCTCCTCCCGCCTCCCATTGGCTGCTTCCCCATCGGAATCCTACCTCCACCGCTCTCCCTCTTGGAACAGCCGCTCGCTGCTCTTGCCCATGCTCTCGCCCTCTTATCGGCCGACTGTGTGACTGTGTGACTGCGTGTTTAAGCCGAGCCGGTCGATTTAGTCATTAGAATTCACAAAGACAAAGAAGAAGAAGGTCGATCTACGAAAGGGATTGAGATCTGAGGACGTACGAGAAGATAAGAGGGAGAATAATGTATAATTTAAATTTAATAAAGTATAAAACAATACTGAAATTAGGCTAAATTCCGACGTCATAACGCATTCGGCTACGATTTCGGGTGGAATTCAGACATCGGAAGCCCAACCGACTGAGTTTCAGATGTCGTAATCGGGGTCGGTTCATGTTTCGGTTGGTATTACGAAATCGGAAACCATAAATTAACGGCGGTTTTACAATAACCGTCGTTAATATTCATTCAAGCGCCTCCCTACCCACCTTCCGACATCGGAAGCCCCCAGGCGCCGTGAATGCGCCTGTTTGCACTAGTGGGTAAAATTTTTTTTCTCTAAAAATAAAAAAGTTATTGACGTTGACTTTTCCGCAAAATCAGAGAAAAAATAATTCAGCGTGATGCGGGACAATCCGCTCAGTAATTAAGGACTCCGATAATTTGGCGTATGAAAGTGCTTGCTTGATAGTCGCTGACTGCTGAGGCCTGGTTAAGCTTGGACCTATTCCACCGAGCTTGCAAAACAAGCCATCGGAGTCACCCGAGTGTAGCAGCTCCGACGTGATGATGAGTTTTCGTGTATTGAAAGTTGAGAGAAAAACCCTAGCAGTCAAAGTTAAACTTAGAAAACTTACCTTGTGTGTTTGATTTTCTCTCCTATTTATAGATGATCTGTTGTTTCTGGTTCAGCCATGCACCCTTTCCATTCCTTCTTGCTTACTCATCATTCTCCTCCTTCCTCTCGCAAATCTCTCACGGCTTGGTACTTTCATATCTTTCTTCAGATCATCTCACGCAGGGGCGGATCTACTTGAAAGCACAGGGAAGCTCTAGCCTCCCCAGAAATAGGCCGCCCAGTAGAGTAGTCACGGCGTTGTCCATGGACGATTAGGCGGCGCCTAAGCAACGATTAGCCGTTCAGGCGATTTTTGAACTCACCGAGAACGACCGCCGTGGAAAAATAGCGATTAGGCGTGATTGGTGTCGTCTTGGCATCCCCGGCGGTCTCTAGGACCATTTCAACCGCTAAAAATTTAGCAAAACTGAAGAAAAGTGACAGGAGAGAGAATGAATTGAAGCGGAAACGAAGCTGAAAGTTGCAGAAATTATGAGGTCACGATTCACCATCATTCTTTTACATCTTATTGTTTCCTTTTAAAACTCAATCGAGTTAAATAGCATTATAGTGAAACAACCCACGTGATTTTATTTTCCAAATGATGAATAAACTTTCCGTTTTTTGTTTATTATCTTGTGTTTTCAACTAATTTTGTTTAAGATTTTTTCCATATTCAGTTATTCAATTTCTTATTTATTTATAGTTAATTGATATTAAAAATGACATTTTTTTATAATTTAGAGTGAAAAAACGACTTTTAAAGACTTAAAATTTATGATAATTCATATAATAGTATTTTTAATTTCTTAGTAGTTTTTTATAAAAAAAATTGACTTTAACT
The DNA here is from genome assembly GCA_963678965.1 of Cruciata laevipes. Classification (NCBI taxonomy): domain Eukaryota; kingdom Viridiplantae; phylum Streptophyta; class Magnoliopsida; order Gentianales; family Rubiaceae; genus Cruciata; species Cruciata laevipes. The sequence goes on from OY787641.1 coordinate 18,019,341, forward strand.
TATGTTACTAACATTTTATTACTTATTAGTAATTTTTCATTATTTTATATAGTCTGTTGTGCCTCCGTAACTACCAGCGAGCGTCATATCGTCTAGTAGACGTGAACCAAGGTCCCCAAATCCCAAAATCCAAAGCTCGCACCGCAAATCGCCTAGAATTTATTGTCGGCCAAAATTTCTATGTAATACTATTCAGCCTCCCCAAAATTTCAATGCTAGATCCGCCACTGATCTCACGTGTTCAGGACGGCTTCCTGAAATTTTTCTATTAAGGCTAAGTCATCCCAAAATATCCAACTACGATGCATCATTTGTACTATCACCACAATTATACTTTTTTAAAGTCGGAACCCAAAATACTAAATTCGATTAACCTAGGAGTCAAATAATATACCATTTGATCTTAAAATGCAACCAAAACCCAACCAAAATTCCCTAATTCATTTCATCACTTTACTTCTTCATTACTTTCTCCTTAATCACCAAACAAAATTTACAATGGAAGCCAAAAATGAAAGCCAGAATCAAGAGTTCATTTTCGGGTCAAAGCTGCCAGACATCTCCCCACTCCTACTGTTTCGAGAACATCGCCGAGTTTGGGTCCCGCCCAATCCTACACCTACTCGGAGGTCGAGCTCACCGCCCGGACAAGGGCGACGTGATCATGATCCTTCTCCAGAACTGCCCGGAATCAACAGTTGGTTTTAATTATTATTTTTTTAATACACAAAAATGCGCGTACGTAGTAGACAAGAGCGATGGTCTGCTTTATTAGGGCAACGTTAATTATGATCCAGAATCTCAATCGTGAATTCCGCACGTTGTTGATCTTCTTCACCCATGTATTGAGCTATCAATGCGTAGCCTCTGCCTGACTCACTGAGCTCAACTCTTAACCAGCAGTTCACAGCTACTGAACTACTGCCTACGTCATCATGCCGTCACTATTTTTTTAATGCCCATTGCCCCAACTTCCTCCTTCGTTAGCATAGCGTTGGCGTGACTATCGCAATTAATTGTCCAGTCAAAGAACAAATGTGACTTAATTATACTATTGCTAATAGTATACATATTAAGCATTTTGCCTCCTCCCGTATTTTGTTTAATTATTTGCACACTATAAAACGAATAGATACATTAATACACGATGAAGTATAGAAAAATACATATTGTAAATAGCATATCACTATAATAAATAGTGGAAAATCATGTATTGAAAAAGAATAGTCAAAGCTGAACAAATTGATTTTTTCTAGTCGACCAAAAATATCATCAATATCTTTATGTTTGTGTAATTATAAAATTTTGATATTATGAAAATTTATGGTAAAAAATATCCAACAAAATATTATTTAAATACTAATACTAGTTCAATTTGAATGTTGAAAATAATAAATTTTGATTAAATAAATAGTGACTTGTGCACTTTTATGAATATGGTTGGACATAGGTAGTATGTAAAGGTGGAAGAAAATCATTCTTAAAAAAAATGCTATTTTTTTAAAGAATATTGCTAATAGTTATTATTTTTAAAAACTAAATTCAACACAAAGACATACCACGTCTATAAAATTTTAATAGATAAGAAGAAGATTGATCGGGCAAAAACTAAAATACTTCTGTATCATTGTCCCATGATAATATAATCTTTTTATTTTAGTGGTCACCCAAGTGAGTCGCACGGAAATGACATACTAAATGTCTTGAAGATCTTAGTGATAGGACTAGTGGTGTCAATTCGGGTTGACGTGTCGGGTTTCGTGTTCGTGTAAAATAAGTTCGGATTGATACGTGTCGGATTATTTCGGGTCAGAATTTTTTTTCGGGTCGTGTCGGGTTAGATTCGTGTCAGCCCAGTTTGTCAGGTCGGGTCGGGTTCAGAAAGAATTATCTCGGGTCGGATCGGGTTGAGTTAGACTCGTTTGTAAGGTTGAGTCGAATGAAGTAAAAATATAATACAAAAATCTCACATTGAAAGAAACAAACTTTTGATGTTGGGTTAGTCGCGAGATCGAAGTGAGTTCAACTCAAGTATATAACACAATTGATAATTTTAGTTTTAACTTAAATGTTATCAATTTTATAACTCAAATTGAACCAAAAAAATCTCTAATTGAATACACTTACACGTTTCATTACATCACATTTAAGTTATTTAATAAATATACACCTCGAATTGAACGTCAAACATCTCGTAACTTCGAATTTTCCAAGTATCTTACTTGTTTTGGAAATAAATTTAACAACGTAACTGACGTCTACGGTGTTATAACTCAATATTATCAACTAATTTCATATTTTTTTAAGTTGTTGAACTAGTTGACGTAGAACAAATGGATGGACTTTACTAGTGAGTTTACAAAGGTTAAACATGTTAGCATTGATACCTCGTCTATAGAATGTAGAAACAAATTTTAATGATGTTAAAAGTTTAATATTGGTTGCGAAGATGTTGGATATAAATCCCTTCAAGCGGATTTCAATTTTGGCGTTTCTACAAAGTTTTTACTTTTTTCACATAGATCCCTCAAAGAAAATGGGAAGTGTCGAACTATAAAATTGAGTGATCCAAAACAAAATTAAAGTCATGTGAAATGTGAAAATACAGTTTTACAATATTTTGAGGCAGCGGAAGAGGTAGAAAAAATATTTAGATATGTTGCCCGATAGTTCCATATATATTACTATGACCCTTTTTAAAAGTCAGATTTTGTGGTATAGTAAACTATATATTTATTTCTTTATCCTTAAGTTGACAAGTAGCAAAGTGGTGTAGTGGTATTTTGATCTATCACCTAAGCATAGGTCAAAAGGTCAAATCTCCTGACTACCAGTTTTTGGTTAAGAAATTCCATGAGTTGGCAAAGGAACAATTCAACTCCAATAACTGGCATTTTTGGATTAATTTTTTTAAAAGTTTGAAAATTATTTATTATGACACAATAGATACTATTTATACAAAAACAGTTTAAATAAAAAACTCCAAATAAAAAATGCTTTTGATCATATTAATAAAACAATTTGTTTATTAGTGTTTTAGAAAATCAAGTAAAACTTGATCATTGGTCAGTTAATTTCAATTATAATAGTATTAGTAAAAAGTCAATTAGGAATTAAAGGCAATTTAGTTATCAATGTTTTTTTTTTAAGTCAAACAAAGTTTAACCTATCAAGTTAGTATTAAGAAAAAGTTGTGTAAAACTTAACTTCTTTCATCATAGTTGGTATTTGTAGAATGTCAATTATGATTTGGCCTTTGATTAGTTCGACTAATTTTGTTAATGTCTACAAAAAGTTAAATAAGATTAAACTTTTGATTATTTTAACTTAGGCCCTGTTTGCTAGAGCTTTTCTGTAGATTAGTTCAGTTCAGTTCAGTGTAATTCGAATAAATTCAGGTTAATTCAGTCATGCTGATTCCATTTTTCAATACATTAATTTTCACTTCAGTACGGTTCAGTTTAGTTTAGTACATTAAGAAATAAGCTAGCTCAATACAGTTTGATGTATAAGAAGTCAAATTTGATTTTTAACTAGTTAAATCAGTGTGTGTAAAAAGATAAGTTAGATTTTGGGCATTTGATTATTTAAACTCAATACAGTGTGATGTATAAGAAGTCAAATAAGATTCTAAATTTAGACTAGTAGAACTCAATTTAGTTAGTGTTTATAAAAAGTTAAGTAAGATTTTACGTTTAATATTCAAACTCAATTTATATAATGTTAGTTAAGGTTTAACCTTTGATCATTTCAACTCAATTTAGTTAGTGTTTGTAAGAAGTCAAGTGAGAGTTAACTAAATTGATTTAGTTTTAAGTGTTTCTAGAAAGTCAATTAAAGTTTGACTAATCATTAATTCAATTCGATTCAGACAATGTTTATAAGTGTCAACTTTGAATCAACATAGTTATTGTTATTAGAAGATCAATTAAAGTTTAACCTTTGACTAGTTCAAAACAATTTAGTTAGTATCTAAAGAAAGTTGAATAAGACTTAACTTTTGAATATACCTAGTGTTTATAGAAATATACTTAGGTCCTGTTCTCTAGAGATTATTTGAATATTTTTTAGTTCAGATAAAGTTTTTTTAGTTCAGATAAACTTTGTTTAGTTCGGATAAATGTTTTTTAGTTCAGATGAGTTCAAATAAAGTTTTTTAGTTCAGATAAACTTTTTTTAGTTCAGATAAATGTTTTTTAGTTCAGATGAGTTTAGATAATCTTTTTTCAGTTCAGATGAGTTCAGTTCAGTAAACCTTTTTAGTGTTCAGATAAGTTAAGTTCAGTAAACTTATTTGTAATTTAGTTCAGTTCAGTTTAAATCAGTTCAATCTTTTGAGCTTAATTGTTCATATCAGTTCAGTTCAATTCCATTCAGTTTAGTTCAGTTTCAATATGATTTAGATTAATTTACATTAATTTAGTCATACCGATTCTTTTTTAGATTAATACATTAATTTCACTTCAGTTCAGTTCAGTTTAGCTCAACAGCAATATAATTTGGTGCAATTAATTAAGGTTAATTTATTCATACCGTTTATTTTCATCACACTTATTAATTTTCAATTCAGTTCAGTTCAGTTTATCTATATGTTTCAGCTCAACTCAAATCAATATGTTTAGCTAGCAAACATGATCATATTTTTTAACATTAAGGCCCTGTGTGCTAGAACTTTTATATATCACTTCAGTTCAATTCAATTCAGTCAAGTTCAGTGAACTGAAGTGAAGTGTAATTTGATGAAATTCAGGTTAATTCAGTCATGTTGATTCTTTATTTGGTACATTAATTTTCACTTCAGTTCAATTCAATACAGTTCAGTTCAGTTGAACAAGAAATAAACTCTATCAAACTCTAAGTTATACTCAAATTATTAAATTTTAAATGTTTTGAAAATGTCATATTTATTTCATTTCAGTTCAGTTGATCTATATATTCCAGTTCAACTTTGTTCTACGTATTTTCATATTAAGATTAATAAATTTCAAATATATTGAAATTGATCATATTTGTTAATTCAATTCAGTTCAGTTTATCTACATCAGTGCAACTTAGTTCAGTACATTTTAATATTAAATTTATTATGTTATATTTAGATTAATGAATTTCAAATATATTGGAAATGATCATATATTTTTTAGTTAGTTTCAATTTAGTTCAATTCAATTTATCTATATATTTCAATTCCGCTCAGTTTTTAAGTTCAAATAAGTTCAGCTAAATTTTTTTAAGTACAAATGAGTTCAGTTAAGATGAGTTTAGATAAATTTTTTTAAGTTCAGATGAGTTCAGATAAAGTTTTTTAAGTTCAGATTAGTTCAGATAAAGTTTTTTAAGTTCATATAAACTTTTTTAAGTTCAGATGAGTTCAGATAAAGTTTTTTAAGTTCAGGTAAAGTTTTTTTAGTTCAGATAAAGTTTTTTTAGTTCAGATAAAGTTTTTTTAGTTCAGATGAGTTCAGATAAGTTCAAATACAGTGAAGAGAACAGGACCTTAGTGATTTCAAAAAAATATATGTACTTAGTGTTTATAGAAATTCAAGTAAAAAAAATAATCATTGATTAGTTAAACTCAATTTAATTAGTAGTATTTATCAAAAGTGGTTTAGAATTAGAGATTAGTGAGTTTAGGGTTTATTTGGTTGAAAGTCAAAATAAGTCAACAAAAACCTCTTTCTCATTCGTAAGACAACAAAAACCTCTTTCTCATTCGTAAGGTAGTAGAACCCTCTTTCTCATTCGTAAGACAATGAGTTTTACGGCACTTTTTTTAGAACCGCCGTAAAAAATACACACGAACCGCCGTAAATAATTTCTGAGAAAGCTTGCGCAAATAAACCGACCGAAAGGGTCTTACGAGTTCGTAAAACTCTAAATTTACGGCGGTTCCGGCAAATTTTGGAGAACCGCCGTAATTACCTGCCGTAAATCTCATGTTTTGCGCTAGTGGGTTTGTATTTCACTTTCGTAGAACTATCGGGTTTGGGTCCAGTCTGATTTCCAAGCTAACTAAATATTTACGTGTCCGGATTTTAATATTAGAATTCAGAACCGACCAACCCAAGCCATCAAGCAATAATATATTATATATGCACTACAGTGTTATATGGTACCCAAGGCTACCGATCATATATCATATTAGGAGATTATATTGATTTATAACACCATGGGTGTCTCTAATTTGTTTGAAATTGTTTCAAAAACAAGTCATACTCTTAAAAATTCAAAATAACGGGTGAATTACATACAATTCATGGAATGTATTTGTTAAATAACCAACATAAGACGTTGTGAAACATGTTAGTATACTGAATTTTAGGAAATGTGTTGGTTCAATTTGATGTTGTTATACAAATAATGAATTTGTTTTGTTAAACTAAAAATTGTAAGGCCTTTTAAATTTACTACAATATAACAAGATATTTAACTTGAGTAACATTAAGAATAATTAAAAAAATGTGATTGGAGTTCTCATACATAAATATCTTAATTATAAGGTTAGGAACAACCCATAGTAAAATTCGAGGATTACCAAACTAGGGTAAATAAGAGTCTTTCTTGGAGCTCACGAATGAATCTTATTGGTGTATCCTCCATCATACGGATCAATATCCTGACCGTAGATTAACTTAATTGAACGGCGTAAAACAAGCCATCACAGTGAGGCTTGTATTAACCCCGAAGCAGATCATGGAGGCGATGAACGTCGACGGCCTCACCCACCATCTCCAGAAATACAGGCAAAAGCTCGCCACAGCTCCTACTGGCGGGACGGTTGTTACCGGCGGTGAACAGAGCTCCAGCAGTCAGGGAAGCGATCAAGGCAGTCAACGAAGATGGCGGCAATCCTTGCTGTCTTCTCGGATACGGTGGCGAGGGAATGATTTTCTGGAAAATTGGACTGGGGTCTGGATCAACATATATTTAGTATTACTAATTAGTAGTATTAAGATCGCAACTGCACTTGCTGCATGTTGCTCTTTTGCGACAGTAAAGTACCTTTAACGTGGATCATTCTGGTGTAGTACTAAGTTTGTTTCTTGATTGTTATTACCTATTGTGATTTAGAACAATGATTAATCCCATTATTTCTAAGATAGTCGTGTTAAGTGGAAGTGCGAAGACACAATTACATGATTTCATATTAAGATTTCATGTAAGAAGTTAATAAAAAATTTAGCGACAACATGATCGTGCCAGCATTGACACCATATTGATCGTGCCAGCATTGACACCAGCATTGATCGTGCCAGCATATTAAAATTTCTCTAAGAATGTTGATACCCCACTCGATTTCATGTAAGAAGTTAATATAAAAAAAATTCTTCTTTTAAGAACGAGTCTTATTTGTCCTATTTGTTTAGATGAATGAAGGTGAATTATAGACCTGTCAGAACTTGTTGTGACCATAAGTTTCATAAAATATGCATGACTGACTAGATGAGTAAGTCATGTTTACTCGAGTTTATTTCTTGATTTTTTGAATTGAATTGAACTGAATTCATGAACTGAACATTTTTATTTTTGTCTTGATAATTAAGGCACGTATACTTTTGATGATGCTGTATTATGTTGTACCTCTGATAAAATTCCCAATAAGGGCGTAATAAAGAAACTAAATTCCTATTTAGAGCATAAAACTTTCCTAATTACTATTAAGTGTGTGAAATAAATTTTATTGTTTAAATAACTTTTAAGTTATTATCATTTTGGAACATTAATTATAAAAATGGGTACTTTTTTGATGCAAATCAAAAAAGCCAGCTCTAAAGTGTAAATTTGAAGTAAAAGTGGGTATCATTTTGAACATTTTCTCTTTCTTAATAATCTTATGCGGTAGACAAGATGGATTGCTTATGAAGTGAATGGATTTGCATCGCATTCTAGAAGTAAAACAGTGTTCATTGCACAAATCTTACTCAAGTGAATGAAAAAATAAATTCAAGAGTATGTTATTTTGTTGTATGATTGAAACCAACCATGAATCAGCCAGTATATATAAGGTTTGTTTCAAGAGTATGTTTTTTTTTTGGCAATTATTTCAACCAGCTCACCGCCTGGACAAGGTCGGGATATTCCAGCAGGTCGGAATCAACAGTTGGTTTTAATTGTTTTTAATACACAAAAATGCATAGTAGACAAGAGCGATGATTTGCTTTAATTTATTAGGGCAACGTTAATTATGATCCAGAATCTTAATCGTGAATTCCGCGCGTTGTTGATCTTCTTCACCCATGCATGTATTGAGCTTCTTCAGATACTGGGTACGTCAATTGCAGTGTAAAACAAATTCCCCATATTAGACAAATTAAACAACTTTGTTTAAAGTTATGAATAACACAATATTAGCACGCACCTGAATTCCGCACGGAACTTGAAATGCGAAGATTTACAGAGGTGCGTGTTTTTGGTGGGTAGACAAATCAATCCAAAAGACCTAGAAAGTTGTTTGAAGTCTTAGGAAAGCCAGAACAATATGAAAAATTTACATTCAATGTGTTAAATTTAGTCTTGCTTTTATTTATGATATAGCGAAGCGTGATCCGTGCGTACGATTTATAGTATACATAAAGCTTTCGTGCAATTTTTGTGCATGTCAACATAAATCGATCTTTTTTCGTGTGGGGAGGTGTTCTTAGTGTTTAAATATACTCGATTTAAATGTTAGTGTTGAGAGAGTTAAATAACATTTGAGTTTTAATAAGTTAGAATGTCGATTTCAGAAGACGGTGCTGGGAATTCAACCGGTCCATCTGGTCTGAATGATAGTTCAGGGAATGAATCTGCTAAGAGTGTTGATGTAAGTAGAATTCTCGCATTTCCATTACAACCCTATATATGACTGGAATGCCCTTGGTGAAGCAGATAAATGGTATCTGAATTATTTAATCGGTAAAACACAACAAAAACCCAAATTTATTTCACACAATCATCGATACAGCAAAAACTCGGATTAATTCGATGCTGTTTGATTGAGGCAAGGTAATTTTTTTCATGTTGCCGAAAAACAATTTCATGTATATGTTATATTTATGGTCGGTCACCTAGACATTTCATTTTTAGTTTTAATCCTAAAAGAGATTCATATAGTTTAGTCTTAAATTGAGAATTAATTAGAGAGCGTACGTGCACGTGCGCACGTGGTTGTCAATAATAAATTATTTGAAGTTTGTGTATGGATGAGATAATTATGGCATGGGTAATTCATACTCTTCCTCCTCAATCGATTTTTTAATAATGGCTTCATATTCCTCATTTAATTCATCGCCCCCCATCTCCCGCCAATACTTGTTTTCGAAACCAGGATCCATCTGCTTTTCCTCATACCAATCATTCATCGTCTCCGGATCCACCTCTTTCTGCAACGTCAAGTCCACGGCGATGCATTTTCTCCCGGCGTTCCTCTCCTTCTCCATCGCCGCCATAAAAAATACGCTTGTTCCGTCGTACACCTCTTTTGGGTCCAACAGCTCGCGTGTTCGGGTCTCCATATCGTCTAGATGCTTCTCCGACTACTGGAACTCCGAGCAGGCATACCCGACGGACGAGTGCAAGAGGATCACGAGCTCGATCAGCGGCGTGGCGAGATCCTCACCGGCAGCGACGATGCTGCACGGGATGGAGAACGTCTCGTGGATGGAAAGCTCTTCTGCGCGGAGCCCTTCTCCGATGACACGAAGTTGACTTCAGCTTTGAAATTCACGTCGAACCTCGCCGGACCGCCGCGGTGCGCCGCTGAGGGTCGCGGCGTCTGTTCGGTTAGTTCGATGGCGATGTAGTTCTCGAGGTGAGAGTTGAGTGGCGGGAGCCATACGGGAGTCGTCGACGTGGACGCGTCGTGGTTTGATTCTGCAATTAGATTTGAAGCTGATGATGTTCGAGAGAGGAATGAGAACATATTGTAAATTACGAATGCATAACTTATTGTGATGGTTTATATAATAATTCTTGGATTTACCAAAATTGGTTTCCCAATTCCAATAGGTTTTCGGGTTTGTTGTTTTCGTACTTCATGATAATTTTGGTTTCGAATTTTTGTAAAATAATCACAAGACCCAGATTTCCATGGAGTTTACAATCTATCATAAAGTTGGCAGTTTTCTGATAGGATAAATTCCACCATTGTAAAATTTCATGGTAAACCTCCGTCATCAAAGGGAAAATTCAAGGGATAATTTACTACTTACTAGGATACAAGCCTACAACGATAAACTACACGTAACAAAATAAATATAAGCACACGAAACAAAAAAACTAATCCAATTTGGGTGACTATCCCAATATAAGTAGTAGTATAGCCTAGGTTTTTTTTTATAACGGTAGTTTTCAAAAGTGCGATCAAAACAAATTTATGATTTTTTTTTACAGAAAACAATAAAAAATTCTAGAAGCTTAGCTAGAGCATCTATTCTTCCATTTTCGGTTTCTTGACACTGATGTGAAAGTACAAATCAGGAATCCAAAATAAAATGAAATTATCATTGTTGATTTTAAATTTTGAATATTCAAAATTTTAAAAATGTTACAACTCTATTTTGAAAGATTTATTTAAACAATCTCACCTGAATTTATATTTAATACACCAATAGAAAAAAACATTATAATTATAAATTATAATGACAAATAATATCATATTATATATAACAACTTAAATGCAGTAATAAAAACCAAATCCATCCACATATAATACGAGTAATCATTCCAATGGAAAATTAATCCTTTGTGTAAAACTAGAAACATTATTTATTTATTATATTTTAATGATTAGTATATAATTATATGAATCCATGAATTGTATCATTATTCATTTTCTCATGGATTTGGGTGGATGCTATTAATTAGATGTCAACCGAACAAATAGGGAGGTGATGGCGGAAGAAGAGATCAAAATTGGTTAGAAAGCTTAATTTTCCCGTGTCAATTTTACAATGGACGGTAAAGATTTTGAGAACTATAAACTGTCAATGTGTTTATACATGGCTAACACCTTTATTTAACCTTTATTTTCCCTATTTTCTCAATTCTTTATTTCTTTATTGTTAAACGAATTATTTATTTAACCTTTATTTTCCCTATTTTCTTAATTATTTATCTTTGAACAAATAAAAAAATATTAATTATTCGATGTACGTGTGTATAGAATTATTTTGTAAGAACATCACAACAGTCCCGATGTTATAATGGTGAAATCCTGCATCAAAATATTGTATGTATATATTATATTATAATGGTGAATTCCTGCATCAAAATATTGTATGTATATATTATATGTATGTATATATTTATATATATGTTTGATCATTTTATTTTATTGTTTATTAATAATATCTTTTCCAATTATAATTCACATAATTAATATCGAGTGAAGTATGTTTGAGGTGAAAATTTTGAAAATAAAAATAAGGTTGCTCTAATTTTTTTAATCAATACATGCATTTAAAACAATGTTCCGTACGTGTTATATATTATATTAATAGGTTAGATGGGTATTAGATGAAACTTTCAATAAATTACCTCTAAATGATTAAATTATTTTTGAAATTAAAAAATTAGGTTTAGACTATTCTTAAATTATTGGATGATTCTTAAATTATTCTTAACCAATCATCCGCCATCCAAATGAACAACGGATATCGAAATATAATTTTCTCATTTATGGATCTCCCATTCAGAAATCTAATTCACATTAGAAATTTGAGATTTAGTTTTGTTGAATCATGGAAGAATAGGTTTTTGTCTTTGGCTGGCAAAGTATGTGTTCTCGTCTTTTGCCAATATACCTAATGGGAATCTTCAGACTACCAAAGAAGGTGCTTGACCAGATTGATAGGATAACTGCTAAGTTTATCTAGAAGGGAGATTTGGAAGGAAAGGGTATACATTGGATGTCTTGGAAGAAAATGTGTTTGCCTAAGAATAAAGTAGGATTGGGGCTGAGGTCAGCATTTCAGATAAAAAAGCTCTATTAGCTAAGCATGCATGGAGCATTCTACAGAATAAAAATTCACTTATGGTTACCATTCTCAAACAAAAGTATTGTAAAACTGAGGATTTCTTAAAAGTCAAACAGAAATCTTCAGACTCTTGGGGGTGGAAGAGCATTTTATGGGGAAGAGACTTCCTGAAAGCTAGGATAAAATGGAGGATTGGTGATGGAAGAAAGGTTATCATTCTGACAGTTGGATACCATACATTCCAGGGCAACGGTTACAAGGGCAGCTGAGTGAGTCACACCAAGAACTCAAGGTTGCTGATCTCATAATGGATAGTAAACAATGGAATGTAAGTATGTTGCAGCAAATTCTTCATGATTTTGTCTGTTAGAAGATATATATAATGCACATTCTATCTCAGGGCCATATAGAGGATACGATTATATGGCCGCATACAAAGGATGGATTGTATGATGTTAAGACATGATACAGATGTCAGGACATGGACATAAGCAGCAGTCCATCATCATCTACTATGGAGGAGCCAAAATGGAATCAATTCTGGAAGTTGAATGTTCCAAATAAAATATTGATTTACATCTGGAGGGCGTTAACCAATTCATTGGCAACTACTGATAATTTACAGAGAAGGAAAATAGTTTTGGATCCACATTGCATCCGATGTGGTCAGGGAGCGGTTGAAGATGTGGAGCATATGTTCTTGGCATGTGAGATTTCAACAAGGATATGGAGAGTGTCTTCACTAGGGTTTGATTTTACCCGAGGTAATCAAACAAGTTTTAGGGACTGGTTTTGGGGCTGGTGGATCTGTGCACCTGATGATGCAGCAAGGGATCTCACATGTCATCTTATATGGCATATATGGACATCTAGGAATGGTGTGATATTTGAAGGAAGAACAGATGATGTAAAAAGAATGGCAAATTTGGCATTTGCTGATTTCTTATTCTATTTCAAAAGGTCATATGACGTGGTGGAGGATATAGAATTTAGCTAGCTACATCAAAGTCCGGCACCAGAAATTCAGCAACCTCATATTCATCATGAGGATGAAGACATGCACATAGTGTCAGTTGATGGTGCTTTTTTGGAAAGGTAGTATGCATGCTTCAGCATCATGGACAGGGGTGTTCAACGGTTGGTTAATAGGTTTACAGGTTAAACGGTTCGGTTTCTATCGGTTTATCAAATTAGAAAGAAAACATTTTAACCAACCAATAGTATTATCGGTTATATCGGTTCGGTTAATATCGGTTTCGGTTTATTTTTTTGGTTACACGGTTATAATCGGTTTACACATTTATCGATCACTTTGACAATAAATTTTAAAATGAAATATAATACAGGAGGAAATTGAAAATGAACAAATTCACTCTAGAGGGGAGACTACCACAAATATGAAAATGTCACCACTAAAATACTGCCGACGTGGTAGAATTTTTTACAAAAGTCCATGATTCAACTACGAAAGTTTATTTGTCAATTCAACTGTCATACAAAATGATCAAACATCAAATTCTTGAATCATCTAAATACTACTACAAGGTGCGGTGCGGTGTGGCGCGGCGGAGGAGCTCTCAGTCTCGGAGGTCGGCGGGATCAGCGTATGATTTGGTCAGCGTACAATTACAAAGGGAATCCGTGAATGGTTGGTTAGTTGCTAATATAAAAGGGTTTAGGAATTTTGAAAGTCAAAGGCTCAAATCCCATTATAAAAGGCTAACTCTATGGGGTTTTAGAAAGTCTATATATATATAATTAATATATAAAATATTGAACGGTTAAACGGATTAACCGGTTATAGTAATAATAAGCTGCGAGCTCAACATCATTGACGCTAGCAGATCGAAAGCGGTTTGCAGCTAAACATTTCGATCACTTATATAACTGAATTAATTATTTCCGTAATTAATCCTCCACCTATTTAGGACGCTGCACATTGATCGAAGGACACTATTCCAACTACCTCCCACTTGTCCTTTGGAACAAGTGTGCATTCATATTCCTTAATGTCTTCATTCGAACATAACGTATGATCCCATGTTATCCTTATCAAGTTCAAATGTGTTTCTCGAATTCCCGAGTAAAACTGTTAAGACAGATGATTAATCCATAATCCATCTGAGCACGGCCATGCATTTTACAGTCTCAACTCTCCGAGAGGCCCATAAGACAACAATCTCATGTAAATGAGAGGACAATCCCACTCTTGTACATCCAAGTTTTCTCTACTTGATTCATGTCACCCAAGACGTTTCACGGCACGACGTTTGACAACCCTCAAAGCAATCAATCCACAAGTAATCAAACATTGAACTAGTCAGGTATGAGGAATACGTTCCAATAGTCAATGAGAAATACTTATAATATTCTAAATATCTTAAAGTATTCTCATGATGGGTCAGTCCAATACAAGTTCTTAACTTGCATCCATGCAATCGATTCATGACATCCCATGTCCTTCAGCCCATGAAACAGCACTTTGAATCAACTTGCAAACTAGTCATTTTAGTCATTAGTGTCCATTCTCAATGACCTTGACTAGGGACATAATCAATCATACACTCCAGTTCACTAAATATGGTTTCATTATCCAAGACATATTCTTGGAACCTATTTGGAGATGTAAATTGATTTTGGACTTTCATTTAACACTAAACCAGGTTAAATGAATATGAAATAATAATTTCATAATTTTATAAACGGTTCAATCTTCAATGTCTAAAATCACCAAACTGTGATAACTAGAACATAATAAAAAATCACAACCACTATCCAAAGTGCTTGATTCCTATCACAAATGTATGAGCCCTAGGCAACATGCAACATTTGTGGAAGAGGTTTAGATTATGGATCGAATCCATTATTTTCCTTTTGCATATGATAACTTCACCATTCCCTCATAGAATGTGAAATATCCTGAGTATGATTTTCGACTCACGGTGTTCCCTTGCCTAAATACGCTAAGATGATTTGAATATCACGAACTATCAGGAGTGCAACAACAGATAGCCTCAATTTTCTATTCAGCCGAGCCAGCTTAATTTGAAGCTTGTTCCTCTCACGTTTTATATTTCTTTGAGTGAACATCACAGTATCCAACAGATAACCATTTTCAAATTCACGAACTGAAATTGTAGCAGTGCCATTTTCTCGCAAATGAAAAGGAATGTTAATCCTTTCATGTTTATTCTCCAGCGCATCTTGACAGAAACATCATGTCAACATACAAGTCCAAATTATGCCAAGTAAACAGAACATTACAGCAAAGCAAATTAACAGAAAAGCAAGCCCCAAATAATTACAAATAAATTATGCCTAATTACTTGCACATGCCAGTAAATGAAAATTTATTATTAGAAATCCCAAAAGCCAAATTTTTCGATGACGCCGGTAACCCTAACTGATCTAACCGAAAATTCGAAACTTCATTGTTTACGGTTGGGACAGCTGATGGGTGGGAGGAGAAGCGATCGGTGGTGATCAGTCACTAACAAAATCGGCGATCGGAAAATTGGCGGAGGGGTTAGGGTAATTTTGCTGAGCGTCGTCGGCTACTGGGGCGATGCGTTTTGATTTCTTCTTTGTAACTGATTTTGTTTAGTTTTTATTTTTTAAAATTCGTAAATCCCATATACCGAATGCGGCTTTCAATTAAAATAAGTAAGAAAACAAAATTCCACGTCTTTGCCAACTCACACATACTAAAAAAAGTCGCATACGCCGAATGCGGCTCCCCTTGAAGTAGCCACGGTACCAAAACCACCTTTTTTGTTTCAAACGTTTCCAAATCCATAACAAAAACATCATTTTCTCTTATTTTTGTGTACTTCTTTGATTACTTAGATTGGGGTTGAATGTTATAAGTCATTCAAAGAAGGCCAGTATGGTTCAAAGCAAACAAAAGTTGCTTTGAATCATTGTTGAACATGAATAATAGGAATCATACTTAAAATCTCATCCCAATGATTGCATGTCCTGTGATTTTCCAGTATTGTACATGTAGTTCAACCTCAATCTTGTTGATTAGCCCTAGTCATGTCCTTGAGTGGCCCTCCTGTAAATAAAAATTAGTCACATGTTCAATAAACTGTTGTAGTTCAACCTCCTAGTTTCCGCACGTCAAAACATGTGTTTTAATTTTATTTACACCATCTTAAACTTAACCACAAAACGTTTTACATTTCAAATGTTGTTTAACAATAAACAACATTGGGAACATAAGAATTTTATGAACAACGTGGACAAATAAAATTAAAGATACATGTGGGAGACTTACCAACAGTATATTTATCAAGGTCAATTATGTATAATCGTAAACAATTAATGGAAACTTACACAACTTACCTTGTCGCTATTATTTTGAATTCATAAGTTTAATGAAAATTTGATAAAATATAAGTATTGGTTGGAATGATACAAGGAAATTTAAGCTTACATCGATTTATTGGAACATAGTAAATGGTTTAGGCAATGTATTGTCTTAAGTTTTATAAATGTCATAATTCTTTATTAGATGACTTTTGCCTCTGAAGTTGGAATATCTTTATAGAATAGAGTGAGTTACTAATACTTGTTACCCATTTGTAGGTCCAGTTATTAGTTCTCCACATTCTATAAAATTATTACAACTATAAAGATAGAGATTAACACAAAAAGATAGGTATAACACAATACTTAATGTATTCCATATGCCTTTTACGTATTTATTTTGTAAATCAATGTAAACTTAAAGTTCCATGAACCACCCCACCCTTAGTTATCCTAGATCAATACATCACCCAAAACTGCCCAATCACTCAAACCTCCCAAAATTGACAACTATGAGTTTCATTACATAGTTGCTGCAACGGGATTCTGTTGAAGACAGGCTGCGACAGCGGCGAAGGAACGTTGCTGCTCAGTTGAGGTCGAGGCGGCTGCGGTGACCGGTAATTACTCCGTTATTTGTTGTGAAGAAATATATGTAAATAGACTATCTATTTGAACTGATTCAACCACTTGTATATATTCCGCAGATCATATCCTCGCCGCTCAGGATCTGGCTCTGTTCTAGAGTGTCCTGGATTAAGGTACTACACATGGGTTATTGTCCATGTAGAAGGAGTGGAAGCCGTACAGATTGAGGTCGAGGTTGGTGCTTCCAATGTTCGCATTCCACATCGTCAGGGTCTGATCATGCTGGAGCTTGAAAGACGAATGGTGTGCTCCCCGAGGCTGTAGAGATTGGCCGTGGCGGAAGGCAAGGTCGATGAAAGTTGGCGTGTTCAAAGAAACTACTCAGTAGGATCCACTTGTGTACCCAAAAGGGTTTCTATACATCCGAGATGCTGGTTATTGGTGAGCAAAATTTTAGACTTTGTGTATCAACGTTGAATTGCTTCACTGCTTAAAAAATCAGAAATTTTTCTACAGGCTATTATTATTGTTATAGGCTGAGCATGTAAAAGTTAAAAAGGAATATGCTTTGTCAAATTGTACAGCAGTTGCCTTGTCAAATTGTATTCTTTCTAGGATGATGAGTTTCTCTATCTCTACTGCGCGGAGATATGATGGCATTATTAATGAGAAAGGACATTGTAACTAAAGATGAGGCAAGATTATATGTTTTTTAGACTGGTTTTGGCCATTATATCCCTTCATAAGAATCCATTATTCATTGTTTCCAGATTGCATAATGTCTGACCTTGGATTGTGTAAACCTTAAACTGCAGCACAGCACCTTAGAGAACAATGATTTATATGTTTGATTGATTCCTTGGTAGAGAAAGAGAGAGTTTTCTTCTTTTGTTCCTGTTTATTTGGACGGAATCTCATGAAGAATGATTGCGGGTTCTTATATGGAGAGGTAGATTTAGATATGGAGGTTTTGGTGACTTTGGTCTGTGAGGAGCAAGTAATAGTCACATCTGTTCTCAGAATGATGAAAGAGGTTGCTGAACTTGCAAATGTTGACCGAGCTGCTCTCTGGCATCTGTTATGTACAAGTGATGATGAAATTCTTCGTCTTCGTGAAGAGAGGAAGTCTGAGATCAGTCTTGAAGCCAAGGAGAAATCTCTCGTACTCAGAAACTGACCGAATCTGAGGCAGCCTACAATAGATTAAAGGTACTTTTCTGATTTCCAGGCTAACGGTCTTGAGTAGTGCTACTAGTATGATTTTCGTATGATCTCACTATAAAATTTGTGAAATCCAGTTGGAAATGAAGGCTGAAGTGGATCGATTTGCTCGGGAAAGGAAAGAGTTGACTGAACATATTCAAGAGGGTGGGAGTCAACTTGAATGGCTTCACTCGGAAAAGGATGACAAGATATCAAAGCTTACAACAGAGAAGAAGGCACTACAAGATCGTCTACATGATGAACTGAAGGTTTGTGTGTATCCCACCTCTTATATTTTAGTGCTTAATTATTTGTACCTTGAAGAGGATTTCTGATTTAATGTCATGGATATAGCAGAGAGTTATGAAACCTTTTCGGTCAAGCACACCTTTTTCATGGTAAAAGATGTTGTAAGAATGTTATATTCAGATTGTTTATTATACAAGCCATGCAATTATGAGATTTTTGTGAATCAATCCATCAATATGGAGATGGAAATTGTCAAGGCCAGGCTATCATATTCTTTGTCGTAATTTAGCTTCAAATAATGTTCAAGTGTATGGTTATGATTATGTAAGATTGCTTAAATGCTCCCCTTCTCGTATTATTATGCTTTCTATGAGTGATGGATATTGCAATTCACACATAGCTGTAATTTGGTGTTCTTATATTTGACTTACAATTCTTTTATTTTTTTAAAGTTTTTGTTTTAAATAGTTTGCATGTAACATAAGTCACTCTGCAGAAGGCTGCATTTTAACTGCCAGAGTGGCACAACATTGGTGTTCATGGCCGCCTATCCTAGATATTCCCTTTTCCCCTTTTCTTACTCTCCAGGTAAACATCATCTTCTTATATTGCTTTTTGATGCATTCAAAATGCTATTTTACCTACCTTATTCCTGTGGAGGTGACTTATGGGTTATATGATTTAGCTGGATTATTGTTTTGATGGACAAATGAGATGTAGAAACTTTGTAGCAGGCTAATAAAGGAAGATAAATCTCACTGCTACCGGAAAGGATCTTATGGATGATGATAAGCAGCAAGGTGATGTCTCAGTACATGGAGACTGAGGCAGTTGCTAAGCGTTTATCAGAGCTTGAAAACAATCAGATTTGGGTTTGCTCATGGGATTCCTTGCCGTTGATGACTGGTATTTTTATGCTTGTTGATTTTCTTTTTGGCACGACAATCTAGGGTTACAAAGTGCTTGAGATTTTTTATCATTATTGAGAATGTAAATCATTAGTTACTTTAATCTATATCATAGTTCTTGAGCAACTAATGTTTCTAAAAGAGTAGGATTGGGGAACTTGATAGGGTCCATAATAAGATGCTAAGAATTGGTAGTGTAGCTCGGGGCTTGATAGGGTACATAATATGATGCTAACAATCGGGTAAATTCGCGGGTAACAGAAGTATGCTTAAAATTAGCTGATAGCTTTTTCATTTTGTTAAATGACCGAAATAAACTTTAGTACAATTTATTATTGATTATTTTGTGTTGTGTATTTTCTATATTGTGTATGATAGCTTATTTTATTCCTCCATTTGTCTTATGTTTTTTTACCTATGCACTAGTTATGGTAATAATACAAGCAGAAGAAGAACACCAAACAAGAGCAGTGAAAGCTAATTTACCCGCGAATGTAGTTTTAGAATATAATTTGATGATTTATAAACCCAATTGCTATATGCAGGACCGATTTTCTCATGCAGGACTGATTTTTTACCATAATACCCCCAAGTGTACCCTTGCATTTTGAGTAGTTTTTTTTGCCTGGGCATTTTGGTAAAAAATCGGCCATGAGAAAAATGGTCCTGCATGTAGCAAACCCCTTTATAAAATATGACTAACTGGGTGATTTATATGATTAGTGATTTTTTTTTTGAAACATATATGATCAGTGATTTATACATATTACTTGATGATTCAACGCTTGATGCTTTAACTATCGAAAAATCCTCTACTTAAATAGCCCCACTTTAGCAAATATAAAAAATATGTTCAGGAAGTACTTTTGCCAGTTATTAGAATTGTTGTTGGTGCTTTGGAGGTATATTTTTTATTATTGTTTCTGGAGCTTTTAATGTGTGAGTTTTATTGATATCTATGTTGAATGTGTTCTTGATAAAAGTTGAATGTTTTCTTGATTAAAACAGCTATTTGTGTCTCTTGCTGATTTTTTATTTTACTGTCGAAGATGCCAGCTTAAAGACCACTGATGCAATGAAGTAATTGACTAATAGTCAACTCAGTTCCCTTTACTCAATTGTGACTTTCTTGTTTTAGCCTCTCTGAGTTGTTCTTTGTAATAACATTTTTTTTTATTGGTAAATCTGCAGGAACTTAAAATCTGTAAAAAAAGGTGTAAGATTTGATGTCATATATAGATCCTTTCAGCATTTTCAGAATTTTCTTGTATGACTGACTCTATTTACTGCATGATGCAGTCGAATTCACTACAACATGATATTTTGTGCAAGGAAGCTCTACGTAAAGAATTTTTTTTCGAAGTCAAGGTATCATCATATATAAGAGAAAGCCCTTTTGGATATCTATACTTCTGGTGTTTTGTGGTGTCTGCCCCTAGAGAAAAACAATGTTATTTCAGTTTCTTGGTGATTAGTACTTAGATTTTTTGGTGTTTTGATTTGAATCATATTTGAACTGTCTTGAGAAATTAAGCGACTGTGTAAAATATTACTTTCACACAGTAATTCCATTGATATGTTGAGGATTCAGTATATGTTTGAGTTTTTTAGCTGCATTGATGTTCCAAACATGCAATCTTACATTTCATAGAGAGCATGATATATAATGTCATTTTTTCCTGTGGTTCAGGCTTTGTTTGCAAATTTTACTATGCACTCTGAGTAGGTTGAAGACGAGAAGCTAATTCCCACCGATTATCCTTAATCGCCCATCGTTACTATTGATATACCACTAGCTCTTATCTATCTTGCTATGTCTATTTTGAACAAATCTATGCACACATACCATACGTTCTTGAATCATACTTCTGTTGTACATCAATATAGGTATCTTTACGGAAAAATAAAAATAGTATCCAGTTTTGATTATCATGATATATAATCTTTATGATTTGCATATAAGCTTAGTTTAGATGTCATGCCACTTCACTCTCTTTTTATCTCAATTCGATATATATATATTATGTCCTGGTATTTTGATGAAATTGACAAAAAATCATGAGGATATGTTTCAATATTCAACTGAAGTAACTTTTAGTAAGGAGTTATGTTATATATGTACTCATTGTGATATACTCTTGGTCTTGATGAAATTGACAGAAAATCGTAAGGCTCTGTTTCAATATACAACTGAAGTAACTTTCAGTAAGGAGTTATATTCCAAAATGCCAGGAATGTGTCAACCAGAGATTAATTGTATGGTAGGAGATAAGTATCTTTCAAACTAAAGAACGCAATGTGTCAACTAGTTTAGACTAAACGATCTTGTTAATGTAATTTAGCGCATTACTAGCTACGACAAGATTTTTCAGTTCAAATATAAATTCTTACGAACACTTCTTTAAATAATGCATTTATTTTATTTAATTGAATGAAATCTGCTGTTTTTCAGTGACATTTTCAAAGGTTGATGAAACACAAGTCTGGTATTATTATAAGTGTTCATCCTCCGCATTCTAAGATATGGTAAATATTTATCAAGTACTTCGCGCACGCTAGTAACTATTAAAATTAAATATCAAGATAAAATGATTTCTATAACTATTGAAGTAAAATATTTGAAATATTTTTTGTTGTTGTTAAGTTGTATTCTTGTCGTTGATCATGTTTACTTTCAATGCCTGATTCCATGTTCCATAATGAACAGAAAATATGCATGATTATTATTTAAATTATTTGAATTGTGTGCACTAGTGCAAAACAGGTAAATTAAGGCGGTTCCAACGTACCAGAGAAGGCACAAAGGAACCACCTTCTGTGGCTGTGCCTTAAATTTTTGGATTTTTAAGGCGGTTCCCCGACCCACCGTCCTTTTGAACTATGTTTCGAACTCGCAAAGTCTTTCGGTCATTTGTTTTGCGAGTTCGCAAGTGTCAAAGCCATCAAGCTTTAACCCCGTTTTACGATATCGATTTCGTCCAGACTAAGGGTTTAAGGCGATCGCGATATCGAAACAAAAATTCGAACGACAGTATTTTCGAATTCGATGAAGAGTACGAGAAAGATCGAATTCGCAAATAACATGAATTCTGAAAACAAAGTAATCAAACTTTCGATATTGTTAGGGTTTAACGTTGGTTGCGATATCGTAATAATTTAAAGCAATTAAAATCTCCATAATTTTGTTTCGACTTCGAATCTATAATTCATTATTCTCGGTATCGATAAGGGATTAAGACTACCGCGCGGTGTGCTTAAGCACTTATTAACATTATATTTATAAACATCTTTCTAACAAATCATGAAAATAAAAAAATAGAACATTATTTTTTGAAGGAAATTTACTAAATGTACTATAGCAGAAATCTTTCACCGCATAAATTATAAATTTAAGGCAAAGAAATATTTAATTTCACCTATTTTTAAAAAGGAAAATTCTACCGTTCATGTTTCTCTCTCTAGGAAAAATCCTCTACCTTCTCTCTAACTTTCACTCAGCCTAAACAGTTACTTTTTATTTTTAATCCTTTTTCTTTTTACTATTCAAGGCTGATAACGGATTGATAACGGTCATAACGACTGTTCCCCATGGCGGAGCCACCGCTCCCCACTGGCGGCAACCCCTCTCCTCGATCCTTTGTTCAAGCCCTCACCGCAGAGGCGGATCCAGGATTTCAAGAGGAGTGGGGCATTTTACTTCTAGTTTTTTTTTTCATTTAATTGCATAAACGATAGCTTAAAATGCAACAATATAAATACAAATACATTAAATAAAAAGATGTATATTAAAGAAAATGTTATTCAATTCAATTAAATATCCTTGAATTACTTCAAAAAACACACTAATTATATGTATTTTCACAAAAATGGTGGGGCAAAATAATAACTTTTAAAATTTAATACCTAAAAATTATAAAAATTAATAATTTTTGGGTGTCAATTGCCACCTTTGCTCCAAGCTACGTCCGCCTCTACCTCACCGTTAAATCGACTCCTCTCTACTCCACCTTACCCAACACGCCGGATCTACACCCTATTACTGAATACAAAGGAAAGATTGCTTACATTCTCCCACCGAAAGAAGGTGCTATACTCACATCCTACTACCAAAATGCCCTAGTCGGAAAGTTCATCCGGTCGAAGCCAACTATGGAAGCTCTCACCACAGCCTTCAAATCCATTGGATTTACAGGGAGATACCAATTGGGCTCGATAGATTTTAAACACATCCTCATCAGATTTCAGGAAAAAGAGGATTATCAAAGATGCTGGATGAAAGGTGCCTGGAGTTTTGGAAGCTCTGTTATGAAAGTTCAAAAGTGGACTCCTGACTTCTCCCCAGAACAAGAATCATCCATTGTACCGATTTGGGTAACCCTGCAAAAACTCCCAATTCATTTCTATAATACGTATGCTATTGTTGGTGTTAGTAGTCAAATTAGTAGATTTCTGAAAATGGATGCAGCTACCTTGGGCATTACTAGGCCATCTGCCATAAAATTCTGTGTTGAGGTTGATTTGCTAGCTAGTCTGCCAACAACTATAGTTGTGGGAGTGGGAAAGAACATAGCTGAATATTCTATTGAGTATGAGGATCTGCCTCACTATTGTAATCACTACAAGGTTGTTGGCCATGCTGTAAAAGAATGTGGTTTTCTTCACCCAGAACTCAAGAGGAAACCTAGGTTGATAGAAGAGACTAAGATTGTACCTGATGGCAAAAGAGTGGTTGATAATCCTGTGTTGCCTGTGAGCAATCAGTTAAAGTTTAACAATGAGAACCCAAGCTCTTCTGACCTCACTCCTGCTGATAAAGAAACCACCTCTCAGCTCAAAGAATCTGGTCCTAATTAACATTGGAAAATCTACTCTTAGGGGTAACAACAGAAGGAAGTACAGATATAAAGCCTCAAAAGCTGCTAGATTTACCAAGTACATTCCTAAAAGTACTCCTCTGTTAGTTGAGAGTGTTACACAAATTGATGGTGTCATTACAACTATAACTGATGGTGTTGTTCAAAGGCATGCTCCCACTGGTGTTCAAAGCCCCAATACTCCAACTGATGGTGCTCCTCAAACTGATGCTCCCTCTGGTGTTCCTCAATATGTTGCTCCCATTGGTGTTCTTCAAACACATGCTCCCACTGGTGTTCCTCAAATTGATAGTCCCACTAGTGTTCCTCAAACTCATTCTCCCACTGATGCCTCTACTGGAGTTCCTCTGATGCCCAACTACCAAATCCATAAGTGGGAATCCAAAGTCTACTGTGAAAGAAACTTCTCAATTACCTCTAGAGTTTCAAAAACTTTCAGTGAACCAGTAGTTCCAAAAGATATGGTATCATCAGTTCTGGAAAATAGAGAGATGGGAATAGACACTGCTGATAGAACCATTGCTGAGATCATTAACCCTAATACAAATGTCTTCCCTGTATAAATGCGCTGTCCTAGACAGAGAGATGGTTTTGTTGATGTCTCAACTCATACAAATGTAATTTCTCGAATGAACAATATGGTTTTGGAAAATATGCACGGTGCATGGAAACGTGCATTAGATAGTTTTCATGCACGTATAGTTAGTTATTTGTTTATTCAAAACGTGCGTTAGATAGTTTTATGCATTACGACTATGAAAAGTGGTAGTTTAATAAGGTTGAAAGTGCTAGTTTGGTCCTTCAACCCCCGCGTGAAGAGGTTTGTATTTATTAAACACATTTTAATTTTTAATCTTAAGGTTTAATTATTCAGGAATTGATGTAAATTTGAATAAAATAATTTAAGAATGTGTGGTGTGCTATAACAAAATAAGTTAGAAATTTATTACGTGCAGCTTTTGTTCTTGTATACTTATGTGTAGAATTTGTGCTTGTTTTATTTATGTGCAGAACTTCTGCAGTTTTTGCGCCATATGAAATATCCGCAAGATCGGTTTGTGTTTTATATAAGTTTTTACAATTATTTAACAACTGAAATAATTAAGGGATTCGCGCGGATGCTTTTGCACCTTTTCAGTGTAATTAAGTATAAAATTTCAGTGTACTTTTGCACCTTTCACCATATATATATATATATAGAAATTTTGCGGTAAAACGTCCAAAAAGTATAAGCTTCCTTTAATATGATCTCCTTTCATATACATATTATATTTTGCATGTCGATTTGTACCAACATTTCGTGTGAGTGAAGGTTTCATATATAACTTTCCACCACACAAAAAAGTGAGTTTATCGAAACTGTTAAAGAAAGTTAAGTGACATGAATGTTCTTGTGAAGATGCTGGATATGAACCTCCTTACGAAAATCCTGATTTTGCGGAATGATTAAGACCACCCTTCGAAGTGTCGATCGAAAACACCCCTTTCAAAGAAGAAGACACACTTCGAGATGAACTTGAAAGACACAACTTTTGAACTTCAGTAACACAAGGTCGAATTCCACACGCCAAGCACTACTTGCACCAACTTGAGATGGACACACCTAGATCTCAAAATTGGGGGTTTCAATCTAACGATTGACCTAATCTAGCGATTAGAGGTTAACCTAACGGTTAAATGAGATAAAACTCAATATAAGATGATTTTTGTATATAATTTTCATTGAATAAATTCGTTCACCACCCTATCTATAAAATTATAGGGTGATTAAAAAATGCAGGATACAATAAGGCCCAGTCGTTGTGCGTTGTGCGGTGTGTTTGATCAAGGTTGTTTTGATAAAATAATATAAATTAATCTAATATATTATAATAAGATAATAAATATAATGAAATGGAAGAAAAATGTTAGAAATATAAATGGACAAAAAATCAAACCTATGGTACGTACGTACATGCACTAATTTTAAATAGCGCATTGTAAAAGTTGGTGAATATTATTTATTAAATAAAATAAAAGGAAACGATATAGTACACCAAATTAAATATTAAGTATATGGAATATATTAAAATATATTATCCATGTTAAAGATATTACTAAACTGAACTAGGAATAGTTGTCCAGAACATTGCCAGAATATAGTTGCGTAATATTGCTACAAAATCAATTATAAGGAAATAAATTATAAGGTGACTGAATTTTCATATAAAAAATTATAAGGTGACTAAAATAAATCTAACTGATTAGTTATTAATATATGGTAACTAATCAATTTTATATATTATATAACAAAAAAAACTAAAATCTTGCTTAAAAATACTAAAATCTTAAATAATTAAGGTAACTAACAGAATGGTGGAAAAAAGAAAAAAAAAAGAATGTTAAATGAAGGATTGATCTTGATATATATTTGGCACAATGAATTATTCCAGACATACAAAATGTAAGATGATATAATAAATATCTAAAACTAACTATGTAACTTTTAAAACCTTGATTTTTGTCCTCAATAATGATTTTGGACAGCCAAAATGCAATTCATGACTTTTCATTTGTAGTCGTCTCTTTTATTTTCTCTTAAGATTAAGATTATGAATGATCATTTATAAAACCTAGGATTTCTTTTGGTTACTCTTAGCACATGTACAAAAAATAGACTACCATAAAATGTCTTATCACGAAATCCTAGCTAGAATATATATAAAAATTATAGTCATGAAAATCCCAACTTTGGTAATTTAGGATCTTTTACACATATAATTACAACAAAAAAAAACGAATTCCCACCAGTCTGGGACGGTTTTAGATTTGTGTACCATAATAAAATTTTGATTAGTAAATTGCCAAAACATCATGCATGCATAGAATTCATCAACGCCAAATTAGCAATCACGGAAAACACATGCCTAAATTACTTAAGCATTTTGACCATTCTCTAGATACTTAAGAATTTTGACCATCCATTTGAAAATTACAGCTATTCTTGTTCTTCATGCTTTCAGACTTGGTCCTCACTTGCAAAATTTCAAATAATAGACATAATTAAGGTATATATATATCATCTAATTTTGCATTGATAATTACACGCTTTTCCAGATATTAGCATAAATATATAACATAATTAGGGTATATCATATATGTTATCTGTATTTGCATCCCGATTTGCCATTTTTTAAATCCCGATTTGATATCCAACGTCGTCAACGCCACTTTCCGCAACGTCATCGAGATCACCTTCGAGAACCATGAGAAGAGCATCCAGTCTCGCAAGAAATGAACATATACCAAAACTTATGAGAATTACCAAAAATCATCTGATAATTCAGCACATCAGCACATATGCAATATGTTCCAAATCTGTCAGCATGCAATATGTTCCTCTCATGGTGATAATTCAGGCACGAACCAAAACACTTAAATTGTTCAATCGGGAAAAAAAAACTCTAAATAAATGTTTTAAGTCACATAAATGGATAAATTAAGATCCCGGATATCATATTTTAAGATCCCGGATATCACAAAAGGTTCGGTCAAGGTATTGCGATTTTGGGATACTAATATGAAGGAGATGATAGCCAAAAACCTATGTCCAAACGTGGCAGTGCAAATATTATATACCTAAACATATTAATTATAGAAAATGAAATAATACTAAATATGCAAATGTATGTTATGTTAATTACTAAATTATTAAAGGAATAGAATGTTGATTTGTTAAAAGTGAAATATTTCGTGTCATGCATACATAAAGGAAATAAAATAAATTAGTAAATACCTAAAATAAAATATATGTTTCACAATACGACGTCGTTTATTCCACACACTTTTTGAATCGAATAACTATTCTAGTTCCCTTTAGAGATTACTAATTTGTCCCAGCAAAAGCTTCACAAAGAGAGCATAACACATATTAATAATGTTGGAATAGTGTCTTTCGATCAATGTGCATTGTCCTAAATAGTTGGAGGATTAATTACAGAGATAATTAATTCAGTTATTTAAGTGATCGTAATGTTTAGCTGGAAATCGCTTTCGATCGGCTAGCATCAATGGTATTGAGCTCGCAGCTTATTATAACTGAACATATATATAGGGTCACACACTAAGCATGAAATTGGACAAATTAATTATCTAATTAGACTTGGAGTCTAATAGTAATTATATGAGAATTAAGTGTTATTGGACTAGTCCCATATTGAATAAGACTAGGAATATGATGATTTTATTTATTCTCTATAAATAGACTTCTATATGAATAAACATAAACACACAAAATATACAATCATACGCATAGTTCGTGTTGAGCGCCTCTAAACAAATAAACCTACCATTCTCATGTACAAACCTCATCGTCAAGAGAGAAACAAAGACTAGGTTTTTGGTTGTTGATCGACATTCTAAGCTGACTGCAATGAGGCGGTCTGAATGTGCACTAGATCCTACGGTAGGGCAAAGGAATGAAAATTATGTGGATTCAAAATTATTCAATTTATTTTTTCGAGCACTAGATCCTGCGATAACACTGATATCGAGGATGACCTATACATAAAACGATGTGGTTTACACACAAGTTCCGTCGACGGAACCCTTAATATTCAAATGTTCCATTAATGAAACTCAAACACAACCACCCAAGAATGTATCCTGGCTATATGTTACGTAGATGATCAAATTCAGCAGAATTATAAAATGAAACTTCGTTTGATTTCTGAAATAACGGAAATATTCTATTTTTCAAGGCTTGAGGGTTTATCTTTCATTCTATTTTATAACTACTTTTAGAAATCAGAACGTATATGATTTTAACATTTTAAATAGTATTAGGGTGTAAGAATGCGGAAAAGATTGTGGTAAATTGTGTGTTATTCACCACGAGTGGTATGACATATATACAGTTACAAAGAGTATTCACCAAGAAAAAGATTCTATCTATACAATCTCAGCAGACGAATGAGAGACAGTAGCTTGCGTCTTCGTCTTCCAAGACACCGACGAATTTCCGAGTATAAGGAAGTAACCCGTCAGAGAACGACGAGTAATAGGACAAGTAGCCCAGTCTGAGTCACATTAAGCAGTCAACTGAAGGGAACTGCGTGCAAACAGGAATAAGTCTTAGCCAGGATGGCTCTTCAAGTAGTGCAACACACGTAAGGTAGTTTGCCAATGAGGAAGGCATGTCGACTGCATAAACTGAGCAAGTGTATGAACTGAATAGCTCAACTCAGGTCGAGTAATGGTAAGGTAAATCAATCGTCCAATGAGGCGACGATAACGGGCAAGGTCATCAAACAGGGGCTCTTTCACACGGGCAAGGTCATGTTGAGGCTCCATTGGAAAGTCAACCGGTTTACTGGCTGAAAGTCCAGCATCAGATAAAATATCCAGGGCATATTTCCGTCGAGACAAAAATATCCCATCTGGGCCGCGAGAAGCAGTTCATGTATAATCAAACAATGAAGCAGTTCTTGAATCAAACAATGAAGAGATCATATATAAAAGATAAATAAAAGATTATACCGAAACTAACGAGAAGCAGTTCTCGAGTCAAACAATGAAGAGATCATATATAAAAGAATGAGAATACTTGCAAAATTATACAACATACGCCAGTCCAGATGTTCTAATGCCGCAACAAAAATCCACATCAAGTTTTGTCAACTCTGAGCAACCTCCAGCAACAATTTGCAAACCCATGTCGCTCACGAGATCACAACTCGTTAGTACAAACTTCTTCAATGTTTTGCATCTTTTTCCTAGAGCACACTTCCTCTTAAAATCCAGATACATTAAAATATACTATTTCGTGAAAGTAATCACAAGGCTCTTCCATTTATAAAACAGTGTAGAAAAGCGCGCATACTTGCGGTGAATCTTTTTTTTTTTTTTTTTTTTAAAAAAAATTAAACCACCATTGGTGGAGGGATTCTAATGGAAAACCTACAAAAGGTTTTCCATGAAGCTAAGCATAGCTTCCAAAAAGAATGATGTAAGCTAGATATGTACTAAGGAAATCAGTCCATATATCAAAATGATCCAAGAGAAAGATTTTAGGATAGGAGGACATAGTGTTGGAATAGTGTCCTTCGATCAATGTGCATTGTCCTAAATAGCTGGAGGATTAATTACGGAGATAATTAATTCAGTTATTTAAGTGATCGAAATGTTTAGCTGGAAACCGCTTTCGATCTGCTAGCGTCAATGATATTGAGCTTGCAGCTTATTATAACTGAACCTATAGGGTCAAACACAAAGTATGAAATTGGACAAAAGATAATTATCTATTAGTCTGGGAGTCTAATAGTAATTACATGAGAAAAGAGTCTTATTGGGCTAGGCCCATATTGATTAAGACTAGGGTTTAAGGGATTCTGTTTATTATGTATAAATAGACTTTTACAGTAATAAACAGAATCAGTCTTCTCTCTATGCGTTCATGTGCTGAACAACCAGAAACAAATAAACCCTAGGTTTCTCATAGTCTCATCGTCAAAGTCCGGAGTAGGAGGCGGAGCTCGTCGACTTGCTTGCGGGATCTGTCCTAAGCTGACAGCGGTGGAGGCGATCCAATCGTGCTGTGTGGATACTTGTAGAGGGATCACAACAGGGATCCTCGTCTCCGTGGCAGACAGAATCTACCGGGTAATCACGCTCCAAAAGGTAATCTAAACCCTTATGTAGATTCGTATTAATAACATGCATGCGATCTTGTTATATGGATTTGACATTCCGCTAAATTAGATTTAGTCAAACCCTTCAGTGGTATCAGTAGCCTCTTGCATGTATTAATATGATCTAGGATTTATGTAGATGGATATTACATAAATTGAAAATTTAGATTTATGTTCATATGATCGAATAAATTATTGGATAATTTAATTTGATTTAATCCTACTCAGAATTATAAATTTTTTATTTTATTTTACTGTTCATCGCGGTGGCACTGTTCATCGTGGTACTGTTCATCCGGTACTGTTCATCTGGGACTGTAGAGGCGGCGGAACTGTAGCGGCGGTGGAACTGTAGCAGCAGGTTTAAGAAACCTAGGGTTTCTAATTAAGCCCAGTGCTGGGCACTTGGGCTAGTGGGTGCATTTCGGCCCATTAATGCTGCTGGGCTTGGTCTGACCATTGGAATATTCTGGTTGGACCGGAATATGGTTAGACCGGGTTCTTGGTTCGGTTCTGGTCATGGTTGACCGGTTCGGTCCAGAAAATTTAAATAAAATAAAATTAATTTAAATTTAATTGGGCTGGGCTCATGTATGGACTAGGTCCAAATTTTATTTATTTTAATTCTGGATTTTAGTAGGAGTAATTTTGACTTTGGAAGTGCAAAATTAAATATGAGTATATAAATTAATTAAGTTTAATAATTTTAGAAATTAATTGACTTAATTAATAATATGATTATTTGCGTGAAATTGTAGACCATTCACTTTAGAAGTGAATGGATAGAATGTATGAATTGGATTCATTGCAGGGATACAAGTGACTAGTATGGCTCATATAGTGGTTTTTACGGGCTGCGTACCATTATCATTGGATGTAATTTTTCGGTCTGCGTGCCGTTTATTGTATTTTAAATTGAATTTTAGATTTTTGTATTAAGTTGAAATAAATTGAAAGATCGATGAGAAGACCGGAGGATGGGATCCATGAGACAAGACGGAGATTTTGTCAAGACTAGAGGGTCATACTAGGATCACTTTATCTGTCTTTTATTCATTATGCATTTATTTATTGCTTTATGTTATAAATGCGAATGAATGGTCTATGTGTGTGGGATGATTATAGATTTGTTCACTAATAATCAAACCATCATAATGAACCTATGTCCCAAATTAATAATGAGTTATTTGTCTTTCCAAACATGACACCCATTTAACCCTTGATCACTGATGATGGATTTCGCCAAAGCGATAGCGTCATTTCTAATCTTGGGAGGATAATGCGGGTAGACCTAGTGAAAGGGGTTTACATGTCAGTTGTGGTTTACTCATCAATATCAGTGAGGGGTCCTCAGATGTTGAGACAAAACGAGATGGGTAATACATTAGATGTATCCCATCAACCAAGAGTAGTATTGGATACTATTAGCAATGAGATTGCTTACCTAAAATCAAAGGATTTGAGACAAGCCAAAGCATGCTTAATTCCTTGTGATTTTGAGGGTCTTGGAATCATTTTATTCATGGGACAATTGGATTGAATAGAATGTGTAGATAACTTGTTTGATTCCATGTACTTCTCTTGCTTGTTATTTACTTAATTTAAATGGTTTTTTATTGCATTTTATTTATATTGTAATAATCGTGTATGACAACAAACAACAACTCTTCTTATCTGTGTTCAAACCTTTGGAAGGTTGAATTGAACGGCAGTTTCTTGGGAAATGAACTTCGGGATAGTTCTATTACAAGAAAAGAAAAGAAGTATTTTGTTAATATTCAAATCATTGATGTCAAATGTCTTGTGTTGTATAGTATGTGTCCAAAATTGCTAGGCAAATTTTGAACATAGATACTTACAACATCAACATGGAGCTCTGAAATGGGATTCCGGAGCAGTCCATGGTTGAAAGGTTTGAGACCTTAAGATTATTCTTAATTGTAAAGTTAAGAAAGGAAAACAAGTCTCATGTTTTGAAAAATGATTGGATTATTTGATAACATGGAGATACTAGGTTTACCTATGGCTGATAGTTAGCTAGTGACATCATTCATTTCATTGATGGTTTAGAACCATTTTAGTTGAAATGAGAAGACTTTGACTAAGTTGCATGGGATGCTTAAAACGCTAAGTCAAGTGTCTAAATTGAGACCAAGAACGAGGTTCTATTGGTACAATAAGAGAAATGGTTTGAATATAACATGGAAGAATGAAGAAGTGTGATAGGATAAGGGCAAGCATAGTGCTGATACGCCTAAGTTCCTAACGCTTCTATTGCAATGGGAAATATATTGCCTTTAGTCCTTAGAGGACAAAGAGATAGGTGAGTAATTTACATTTGCATGTATTTATTTACGTTATAGACAATCTCTACGATCACTCTACTAATTGGTATTAGATACCATATGGTTCTCACAATTTTAGAAAATGTGGAGAAACCAAAGTAGGAGTTTAGTTAATGGGATGTCAACCTACTCAAAGGTAATGAAGCAAGGGTTGTTGCATTGACCATGAGAGTTTATGGTTTATCTATACCTTTGGGGCTTTCACTGGATCATATAAAGGTTATTTGGATCCAAGTGTTACAACAACACAATCATTTTCTACGCTTTCTATGTTGGACATGGAAATGTATTATCATAAAAGGGGCAATGGTCGTTCCATTTTGTGTAATTGTGTTGTAGTTTTGCAAAATTAGACACGAGTCTTTATTTGCTATATATAGATAAACAAGTTCGCAACGTAAATATCAAAAGGACTAATAACGAATGATTCGAATTCGACCTCATAAATTGTCGATTATGCCACTAATATTGAGCACTCATAGTAACTCGAGTGGGAGGGTTCTGTGAAATCGTTTGACTTGGAGTCATTTGATATGTGTATATATTGTGATGGTAAAATGACCAAATTACCCTTCATGGTGATGGGTGATGGAATATGAAATCTATTGGGTCTTATTAACAAAGTGTTATGCAGATCAATGAGTTAAATTCCATGAGGTGAATCACTTCACTAACTTGGTCGGTGACTTGAGTAGATATGGTTGTCTACTCGTGAAAGACAAGTTTGAATCCTTTAAGAAATTTAAGGAGTTCAAAAATGAAGCTTAGAATCAACTTGGCAAGATAACTGAAACTCTTCGATTGGATTGAGGCGTTGGATATTTGAGTCAAGAATTTGTTGACCATCTGGCAAGAAAGAAATAATCATGTTGGATATGATTGTTCAAGATGGGTCAAGTCAATCTTCCAGGAAAATACTTCTATAAGGTAGTGTCACACTGAACAAGGCATTGTTTAAAGTAGAAGGAAAGACATCATATGAGATATGAGTAGGAATGGTTCCTTAAATGTCTTTTCTCATTAGATTTGGGGTTGCAAAGTACATGTGAAACGTTGTTTACATTAAACTTGCACCAAGTCTAATAATTGTCTCTTTATGGAAATGAGACAATGGGGGTACTTCTACAAACATTTTGAGAACCATGAGATGTTGCTCAAGAATGTGTCCTTTTGGAGAAGTATCATCTTTCCAAAATGACAAGTGGGAGAAATTAAGACCTCGATAGCATTCGAGGTGAGCAACAATCAGAACCGAAAACATCGATCCCTTCTTTAGATGTGGTGAAGATGAATACGGTAAAGTCTTAGAGACTATTGAAGTTACTTAATTATATGCCCCATGTAAGTCAATGAGATGTAGTGTTCAGACAAAAGGTACATTTATGTCCTTACAACTGAAACTATGAAATCACATTTTAGAAATGGTGAACCTATGTGACTTACAGTAAAGCTTTGACAAGCCCTAACTCCACAAAGTGGTTAAAGACCATGAAATTTGGAATAGATATTTTGTATTAAAATCAAGTTTGGAATTTGATTGAAAGGGTATAAACAAGTCTACAATGTAGATTGTGATGTGACCTTTCTCCACTTGGAATACTTAAGTCTATCCGGATATCCTAGAAAACTTAGCTCAGTGCGATTTTGAGTTCTACCAGGTAGAGATCAAAATTAGCTTCCTTGATTGGATTTTGGAAGCAGATGTGTATTTTATACAGTCTTGGAGCTTTTGCAACGCTAGGAAAATATGCGAGCTTCAGATGTCCATTTATGGATTGAAGCGAGTATTATGGAGTTGGAAAATACATTTTGATGAAGCAATTTAGAGATTGACGTTCAAAGAAATGTTATGGAATCTTGTGTATACAAGAAGGTCAGTGGGAGCAAGATTGAATTCCTAGTCTTTTATGTCTATGGCATTTATTGAAAATGACAATCCAAAACTGTAGTCTATGGAGATTTAGTTTGGAAAGTATTTTGCAATAAAGGACTTTGGAAATGTAGAGTGCAACTTGGGCATCAAGTTCTACAAGGTAGATTAAAAATGATGATTGATGTGTCAAAGCACTTACTAGGTAAGGTGTTAGACACGTTCAATTGAAAGATCGTAAAAGATTTTCTACCCAAGATTCATGGCATAAATCTTAGCAAGATTCAATGTCTATCGAGACGTGATGAGCAAAAGAGAAATAATATGACCTCTAAATGCATGGAGCTGTAGGGTCTATTATGTTTGCTATGACATGTACTACATATGACATCTCATATGCTTAGAGCACAACGATTTAATATCAAATAGATTGAGGTGAGGCACAATGGTTTGTGGCCAAGAAAAGTTCATAGTGTCTGAAATGGACTATGGATTCCTTGATCTATGGTGAAAATGAGTTGGTTGTTAAATAGGCTAAGTGAAGCTATGTTGTTGATTTTACAATAAACTGAGTAAAATTGTTGCTTTGGAAGTTGCAAAGGGAATGTGATTGAAATTGGATATTCATCACTCGCCTTGGTAGTGTCCCGTCTTAGCTAACTCAATGACTCTCTATTGAGATAATCGTAGAGTCATTGCTTAAGCAAATTGAGGCAATGGAGCACCATTAGTCGAAATTCATACTCAGGATATTTCATATTCTATGAGAGAATGGTGAAGTTATCATATGCAAGGGAAATAATGGATTGATC
Organism: Cruciata laevipes; assembly: GCA_963678965.1. Taxonomy (NCBI): domain Eukaryota; kingdom Viridiplantae; phylum Streptophyta; class Magnoliopsida; order Gentianales; family Rubiaceae; genus Cruciata; species Cruciata laevipes. The sequence continues at coordinate 18,055,123 of OY787641.1, forward strand.
CATAATCTAAACCTCTTCCACAAATGTTGCATGTTGCCTAGGGCTCATACATTCGTGATAGGAATCAAGCACTTTGGATAGTGGCTGTGATTTCTATAATGTTCTAGATCACAGTTTGGTGATTTTAGTCATTGAAAATTGAACCGTTTATAATATTATGAAATTATTATTTCATATTCATTTAACTTGGTTTAGTGTTAAATGAAAGTCCAAAATCAATTTACATCTCCAAATAGGTTATCAAGAATATGTCTTGGATAATGAAACCCTATTTAGTGAACTGGAGTGTACGATTGATTATGTCCCTAGCCCAGGTCATTGAGAATGGACACTAATGACTGAAGAAGACTAGATTGCAAGTTGATTCACAGCGCTGTTTTATGGGCTGAAGGACATGGGATGTCATGAATCGATTGCATGGATGCAAGTTGGGAACTTGTATTGGACTGACCCATCATGAGAATACTTTAAGATATTTAGAATGTTATAAGTATATCTCATTGACTATTGGAACGTATTCCTCATACCTGAGTAATTCAGTGTTTGCTTACTTGTGGATTGATTGCTTTGAGGGTTGTCAAACGTCGTGCCGTGAAAGGAGGCTATAAAGACAGCTCTTGGGTGACATGAATCGAGTAGAGAAAACACGGATGTACAAGAGTGGAATTGTCCTCTCATTTACATGAGATTGTTGTCTTATGGGCCTCTTGGAGAGTTGAGACTGTAAAATGCATGGCCGTGCTCAGATGGATTATGGATTAATCATCTGTCTTAACAGTTTGACTTAGGAATTCGAGAAACACATTTGAACTTGATAAGGATAACATGGGATCTTACCTTATGTTCGAATGAAGACATTAAGAGACAAAGGAATATGAATGCACACTTGTTCCAAAGGACAAGTGGGAGATTGTTGGAATAGTGTCCTTCGATCAATGTGCATTGTCCTAAATAGCTGGAGGATTAATTACGGAGATAATTAATTCAGTTATTTAAGCGATCGAAATGTTTAGCTGGAAACCGCTTTCGATCTGCTAGCGTCAATGATATTGAGCTTGCAGCTTATTATAACTGAACCTATAGGGTCACACACAAAGTATGAAATTGGACAAAAGATAATTATCTATTAGTCTGGGAGTCTAATAGTAATTACATGAGAAAAGAGTCTTATTGGGCTAGGCCCATATTGATTAAGACTAGGGTTTAAGGGATTCTGTTTATTATGTATAAATAGACTTTTACAGTAATAAACAGAATCAGTCTTCTCTCTATGCGTTCATGTGCTGAACAACCAGAAACAAATAAACCCTAGGTTTCTCATAGTCTCATCGTCAAAGTCCGGAGTAGGAGGCGGAGCTCGTCGACTTGCTTGCGGGATCTGTCCTAAGCTGACAGCGGTGGAGGCGATCCAATCGTGCTGTGTGGATACTTGTATAGGGATCACAACAGGGATCCTCGTCTCCGTGGCAGACAGAATCTACCGGGTAATCACGCTCCAAAAGGTAATCTAAACCCTTATGTAGATTCGTATTAATAACATGCATACGATCTTGTTATATGGATTTGACATTCCGCTAAATTAGATTTAGTCAAACCCTTCACATAGAGCCACTTGCTTATTAGTGAATCAGAAGCGCAAGGCAACTGAGACACAAGGCAGCCTATGGCTTAGGTCCAACTTCCATAGATAGATCTTCATCTCTGGCAAAAATGACAGCAAGAATCCTGGGCTCCAAACTTCAAAAATTCTGGATCCAAGATGCTCTGGAAAAGTATCCAGTCTTGACAGGGTGTACATAGGCTTCATTGATGTTTCCATCAATGAACCTGAATATCTGCAATCAAAAAGAATTAGTCAGTAGTATCCATTCTGGAAATCCTAAGTGCAGGGGTATTCATTTGATCCAATCTAATCATGCCCTGTATGGTGTTAGGAAGAGTGCCAAAAGTAAAGGAAGTATTATGTTGTGATTTCAGGCAAAGTTTTGCCATGACATCAGCAGGCATATTAGCTTCCCTTAGAACATGTATCAAAGAAAATGAGGAAGAGGAGAAGCCCTGGTGAATAGCATCAGCTAGTTCAAAAAGTTTCCAGTGGGCTGTGATGGGGTTAAGAATATAGGAGATAGCATTAAGGCAATCAGATTCAATTATGATAGAGTCTGAAAAACCTGCAGCATGAAAAACTGCAAACTGGATAGCCTTTAGTTCTGCTTCTAAAGGTGAACTTGCTGGGATAAAAGAGCTATGACCAGCAATGATGGCACCTCTATTGTCTCTGATAATAATGCTAATGCCAGCATAAAGAGAGTTATTCCAAGCAGCATCAACATTAAATTTCAGTCCAGTTGTTGGTTTTAGCCAAGCTATTTTGAATTTTTTTGGCTTAGGAGGTCTCTTGGCAAGAGGAAGAAAAGAGTGGCTAGCAATTTCTAAATCCAGAGCAGAAGAAACATGAAAAGGTTTTGCACAGAAAACAAGGAAAATCTGCTCCTTGATGAGTTTTAGAACAAATGCAGTAGTTGCTGGAATATTTTCAAATAGCCATCTATTCCTAGTTTTCCAAAGGATCCAGCAAGTAATGGATGGTGTAATTCTAATGATCAAGTTGTGCAAGGCACTCATACCATTATAAGTGAGATAGAAGGATAATCTTTCCCAAATGGATGAAAACTGCCTGTCAGAAATTCCCATGAAAGAGTGGACAGTTTTCCAAATGGATAAAGAGAAAGCACATAAGTTATAATAATGATCTAAAGAGTCCTCATTGCAACACATGTAGCATTTTGAAGGAAGACAAATATGCATGGATTTCAGTATATTATCAAAAGGTAGAAAAGAGTTGATCATTCTCCACATAAAAAGTGAAATTTTCTTTTCCAACCTAGAGTTCCAGAGGTGTTGAATGGAAGAGATATTACCCCTGTTTTCCTTTAGGCTAGAGTAGGTGTTTTTGAAATTGAAGTTCCCTTTTTGGTCCAGCTTCCATATTAATCTATCTTCCCTGTGGGAGAACAGTTGGGAGTCCTGCAAAATAGAGATAATGTGAGAAGGGAGGTAGGGGGATAGATGTTGCATTGCATTAGATTTGTCATTGATAACAGCAGCAACTGTACTATCCAATGGGATGCATGTTAATGAAGGAGTACAGTGGTCAAGGAGGGGGCCAATATCCAGCCAATTAGAAGACCAGAAATTACAGTTTCCTTTACCAACTATCACCCTACATTGTGACTCAGCCCAACTATTAATCTTACAAATCCTTTTCCAATTAGGAGAAGTTTGAAAGGAGCTGGGCAGTGATGCAAGTAGGTGAGTCCACATGGCTTCTGCCTGTTGATATTTCCACCAGAGTTTTGCTGAGCATGTATCTATGATGGTATGAATTGACCTGAAGCCTAGACCATTTTGTGAGATAGGGATGCACAAGTCATTCCATTTCTTCCAAGACTTTTTAGGCTTCAAATCAGTTTCACCCCAAAAGAAGATACTCAGTTTCCTCTCTATTTTCTTAGCAATTTGTTTAGGAGGAACTATAACTGACCAAATATGTTGTGGTATGGCATAGATGCAGGAGTTGATTAAAATCATTTTACCACCTAAAGAAAGCCATTTATTTTTCCAGTTCCAAAGCTTATGATCAATAATTTCCAGAAGAGGATGAAAATATGCATTTAATGTCCTGCCTTTATAAATGGGAACACCTAAATATTTAAAAGGAAATTTCCCCAGTTTCATTCCTAGAGTGCTCTTGATAGCATTTATCTTAACTGGGGAGGCATGTTTGCTAATAAAAATGTCACTTTTGTTAAAATTTATCTTTTGACCAGTGACATCTTCAAATTTTTCTAAAAAAGCTTTGAATCTAATCAAAGTATGTTTGTCACCATTTAAAAATACCACTGTATCATCTGCATAACTCAGGTGGGAAACTTGAAATGCATTAGCAGGGAGATCAAAATAAGACATCTTACCATTAGCAAAAGCAAAAGCAAGACTCCTAGTGAAAGCTTCAGAAAAGATATTAAAAAGGAAAGGAGAGAGGGGATCCCCTTGTTTTATACCTCTTGATGGCTGGAAAAAACCAACATGGTTACCATTGATGAGTACTGAAAACCAAGCTTGTGAGAGGTTCTGCATGATGTTGTAGATAAACTTACCATGAAAACCAAATTTCATCAAAACTGCTTGTAAAAAACACCATTTAATCCTATCAAATGCTTTCTTAAGGTCCAGTTTAATGATACAATTAGGTTCTCTAGATTTCCTATTTAGAAATCTAACCATTTCTTGAAGGAAGATGACATTATCAGATATGTCTCTTCCTTTCATGAATGCAGATTGATGAGGGGATATGAGTTTTGACATTAGAGGCTTAAGTCTTTCCATAAGAAGTTTAGAACAAATTTTGTTCAAAACATTGGAAAGACTAATTGGCCTATAGTCATCAAATGAGACAGGAGTCTCTATCTTAGGGATGATAGCTATCCATGTGCTAGCTATACCCCTAGGAATGTTACTCCCAGCCTGAAAATCAGAGACAGCATCAAGTAGATCATTTGCAATAATATCCCATGACTTGATGAAAATTTTTGCAGTAAAACCATCTGGTCCTGGGCTGCTGTTTTTGTTCAGAGAAAAGACAATTTCCTTTAGTTCAGAAAGAGAGACTGGACTAAGAAGCTTCTGGTTCTCTTCAGTAGTGATGAGTTGGGATTTTACTCAGAAAATGTGATTGAAAGAAATCACTATCATCACTACTATCATCAGAGAGCAGATGCTGGTAATATGTGATGGCTTCAGTTTCAATATCTGCAAAATTATCTAGCCATCTACCATCTGAGCTTTTAACTTTGGTGATATTTAGCCTGCTCTTTCTTTCTTTAACAGAATTATGAAAGAACTTTGTATTATTATCACCTTCTTTTATCCATTTGATCCTTGCTTTCTGTTTCCAGAAATGTTTTTGCTCAGAAATGGATTTAACCAGCTTTGCTTTAGCATGCTTAAGTTTCACAAGTTCCTCAAGAGAGTTATTTAAATCATACAAAATTTCCTGAGCTTTTAACTCTCTCTCTGCTTGTCCAACATTTTCATGCACATTTCCAAAATGATCTTTGTTCCAGATTTTTAAAACTTTTTTTAATCTGATCATTTTTAGAAAAAAACCAAGCATGCCAGATTCAGAGATGTGGAGATTCCAGTTCTCTTTGATGATATCATTGAACTCAGGTCTTTTATACCATGTGTTTAAAAATCTGAAGGGTCTAGGAGATGAAGGAATGAAACTACCTATGGTAAGAAGAAGAGGATTATGATCTGAGGTAGCTCTTCCCAGAATTTGGATAGAAGAAGCAGGGAAATTAGAGTTCCACTGGGAAGTGCATAAGCCTCTATCTAATCTTTGCCTAGTGGGGTTTCTGTGTCTTTTGTTACTCCAAGTATAAAGGTTACCCACTGTATTAATATCAGCAAGAGCAAGGGAGTTAATGAAATCATTGAAATCCTTTATACTACCAAGTTTTGGAGAAGAAGGACCTCTATATTCATTAACAGAAGTGATTGCATTGAAATCGCCTATAATTAAAGAGGCACTGTGATTATGACTCAGAAGAGAGGACCAGAGAGATTTCCTACCAGACCTATTTCTTAAACCATATACAAAAAAAGCATCCATAAATTTATTGAGACAGTTGATACTAACATGCAAAAACTGTAGATTGTCTTGAATAAGTGAAACAGAGATGTGAGATGTCCAAAATAACCAAATTTGACCAGAAATACCAACCATACATTTATCAAAATGGAAAAGTTGTCTATAATGGTCACATTTTGAGTTATCATGCATTGGCTCAATAATACAAAGCAGATCAAATTTATGTCGAAGAGATAGGTTAGTTAATCTATCTAAGGATGTTTCCATTCCCCTAATGTTCCACACTAAAATTTTTTTGGTGTGATTCATTGGGAAACATCAGTAGAGCTCCTTGATCTAGTCATAATTCTATTAACCTGAGTTAAATAGGAATCATTCTTAGGTTTAACAATTTTTTTGCCTTTCTTTGATTTTTTACCATATAAATCAGGCATTGCCATTACCTGTGAAGAGCTTACCTCATCTTATTGAGGAGATATCTGAAGAGGCTGGGAATGGATGTGAGAATCTGAAACTTCTTGGGTGCCCTCCTGATCCTCAGTGTCTTCACTAGAAGAGAGAACATGAAACCTATTGTGGAACCTTTTCTGCTGAGAGAGAAAAAACTTTTTAGCTGCTGATAATGTATTGAAAGGAGAGAGAGATTTACTCTGCTTGGTTGACAGGATATCATCCTTGGCATGATGCTTTCCTTTTCCTTTATTGTTAACAGGATCAGACTTTGGAGTAGAGAATTTCTTGACCAATTCTCTACTGGGAGAAGAGAATTGGGAATCTGGGAGGTGCTGAGGAGAGCCATACACTGAAATGTCTGGGGAAACTTCTTTGGAGGCCCTTTCATTAGCACTGATTTCAAGGTTAACAACCGGAGGAGCATCATTCATATTCTGATCAAGAGTATTTGTTGGAATTGAGACCAAGTTGACCGCAGTGGCATCAAGGATATCAGTGGTTGGGATAACAGTGACATCAGGGACAGTGACATCAGGGATACCAGTAACAGTAACATCAGGGATATCAGTGGCTTGAGCAGTTGGATTCTCCTTGAGCTTAGGGACATATGCTAACTTTGGCTTTTGAAACTTTTGAAATTGCTTGGCCTTTCCCTTCTGAGCTTTGATGGCTATGTCCTTATCCTGTGCAGAAACTCCTGAAGGGCCAGCATTCTGATCATCAACATTCTCACTGGTTTTTCCAGTCATTTGAGCTGATGGATTTTCTGCAATAGGTCCCTGTGGATATCTTGGTCTCTTAAGCTCAGGGTGGAGATGGATACATTGATCCACATGATGTCCAATGGTGTTGCAGTGAAAACAGTATAGGGGGAGATCCTCAAATTCTATAGGCAGCTTAGAAACTCCATATTCAACCCCATCTTCTTCAACTCCCACTCTAATGTATGAAGGTAATTTCTGTTTCAAATCCACCTCAACACATATTTTGATGACTGAAGGCCTAGATAATGTTGCAGTTGCTACATCCATTTTGATGAAGGTGCCTATCTGATTTCCCATAGATTTAATCATATCATGATTGTAAAAGAAAATTGGTACCTTAGGGATGGTAACCCAAACAGGAACTATTGATGATTCCGCTTCGGGAGAGAAATCGATCGTCCACTTGAGTACTTTCATGATTGCTCCGTTGAGATTCCAATTTCCTTTGAGCCAGAGCCGCTGATAGTCTTCTTTGTCTTGAAAACGAATCAGAATATGCCTATTGTCAATCAAACCAAGCTGGTACTTATCTTTGAAATCCACAGACTTGAAAGCTTGTTGCAGAACCTCCATGGTTGGCCTCGTCCTGGCAAACTTACCAATTAAGGCATTATGGTAGTGTGAGGCTAGAGATTCTGCCTCCTTGCGAGTAACTAGACAGGCAATTTCACCCTTGTATAACGTTTTTGGGTTAATTTCTGGGTTTGATGGCAGCGTGGTGCTCAGCGGTGGGGGGCGGTTAGCAAGGGCTTGAAGGAAACTTTGGTTTTGGAGTGTTCCGCCGCGGCAGGGCGGAGGAGCCGCCATGGTCGCGGTGGAGATTTTCCCGTTTATGACCGTTTGATAGTCAGAACGGTCTTAATTGGGGAAAAAGGGGCGGTGATGAAAGTCTGGAACAGTATCCAAGATTCGATGAAAACAAGAGAGAAGGAGGAGCATCAATATCTTAACCACTTGAAGAATTTTTGACTTGCGGTGAATCTTAGGATTCCTTTTGCAAGGTACAATAGATATGTTCAAAAATTTATTTTTAAATTAGTATTAATAGTCCATCAAATCGACACGTGAAAGGTTTATTATACTCTATTTTTTATAGGATTATGTGGAAAATTATTTAATTTAAATAAATTTGTATTAAAAAACTTGTTCATAAAAGTCAAATGTATTAATTGGCTTATTAAGGAAAGAAAAACTGCACGGGAATATTTTGCTCTGAGAACAAAAAAGAATATTGCAAAAACTCGTGTGAAAATAGTGTTTTTAATTTTTTTTAAAGAATTAGAAAATTATGTGAGAGCACCACGTGTCGCTTTCACATGCGCTCTCATAATTTAGTACTTTTATATATAGTATAGATTATCAGCGATAAAACTAGGGTCTATCACAGATTTCTAGGTTTCTTTTCTTCAACCTTTCTCATATTTATTTATGGAACCATGTGCCTAAATTACATCATCAGCAATCGAGGCATTAACCTGAAAGTGCCTAAATCACAACAAAAATTATCTTTATGCTGATCTTAAATTTAGTGGAGTTACTCCATCCATGCTGGGAAACTTGCAGGTTTGATGCACGACTTAGAGAAATTAAAAGCTACCTTCAACCTGGTTACTGAAGGAACATTACCTTTGAATCACGAGATTCTCTATCATTTACAGGTTAGCAAGCTGATCACATTTACTTGCTTGGTACTATTTTTATGTTAGGAGATGCATTCTCTGTGGCACTTCTCCAATCATTTGGATTTACCCTATATAGCGTACCCTTCTAATCATACCCTTTCTCATGACAAATTTTTTGTTTGCTATGGATTCCCCAAGTTAACTGTTACTAAGTATGTGAATGTAGTTACAGATTTCTCCTATACATTGATTTGGTTCTCCATCATATCTCAAAAGCAGTCTGTCATTTTAACATGGAAAGTCAGTCAGTCGATGTTGATACTACTGGGTTGATTTTGGTTTTCTGGCTAACATGTAATTATACCTTTCCTCTTCTTATTATTTTGAAGAAGATGTCAAATCTTAATTATTTTGAAGCTGATGTCTTGTGGTTTCTGTTTACTTGTTTCAGATGCTTAACAAAGAGCGTCAAAAAGCTGAAGACTTTGTAGTGCCAACAAAGTTCGATTAGAGTTTATATTAGTTGAGTCATGTTTGGTTACTGTTTGGTAAAAAAGAATGTTCAAAATGGTTTTTGGCCATTTGAATGAACAAGTTCCAGTTTCTCCTTTTACTCCATGATTAGTTAGTAATGAGGACTCAACATCAGTCATACTTGTTATTTGGTACTTCCAAGTTTCCTAAGGTTTACATCATTTTATCGTTTGTTAATGCTTGAGTTTTAAGATGCCGATTCCCCCATTGAAGCAGCCTGGGGAAAAAACACTTCCTTGGGAGCTACACTAGTAGAGTTTTGTTCCCAATAAAATGGTGGCAAAATATGGACTCTATGAATAATCCAATAAAGCTTGTACATTCATCACATCCATAAAGTTTAATTTAACCAAATGATGAATTTCAGTCACGTCCTTAATCTTTACAAATACAAAATGGAGCAAACAGATAATCTTACAAACACAAAATAGAGCAATAGATCTGATTCATCTTGCAAAATACATAATGGAGCAAACAAATCTGTTATATGTCTCGATGCTGACCAAAAGTGAAAGAGTAGATGTCCTGGTATAGAGTGTCTTCCAAGCAAAGTCTTCTCAGAGCATCGTCATCATCATCATCATCATCATCATCGTCATCATCATCATCCCTAAAGAGCGGTTTTACTGAACAAACGTGGCCATCTTCTCCAAACACAACCAATGATATATACCCTACTAATTCATACAACTTCTTCGCTAGGGGTGTGTGATTTCCATCAAAAAGGCAGTGGATGTACCATGGCATTGCAGAAAACTCCTTCTTATGATGGATAATCCTTTTATCTTCAGGAAACTTAGAAAAATACTTAACAACTTCAGGAATCTCGATAAAGACCACTTCAAACTCCTCTTCTTTCATCCCTTGGTACTCCTTTTCTTTCATCCCTTGGTACTGGGATACCAACCCTTGAAAAGACTTGTGGTGCTCATCTAGCTTGCCCATGTAAATAATAATCTTCTTCTTGCTCTTTAGAAGAGCGTCCGCGGAAATAACTTGACTAGGATCATCACCTCGGAAAATTTCACCTACTAGTAGCGACCCCAACTGCATGTCCTTCATGTCCTTCTTCTTCTTCTCGACAACTGCAGCTCTAGTGAAGGGGAATAAACCGTCAACTCCGTGAACTTTGATTACCTCGGCTCCATATATGTCCAATATCTTACCATCAGTACCCACTATAATCAGCTTGTCGTTCCACTCTTCCATGTCGTCTCCCGTGGAGTCATAGTCCATCGTGAGACCCCAAAACCGCATGCTGACGGAGTTGTTGAACGGCAAGCACCAACACCTAGGTAAGTTATGCTTCTGCAACATAATCTCAATCTCCCTTTTCTCCTTAAATATGTGAGGGTCGATACTTAATTGCAAGGGAAGGTAAAGCACCACAATTTCAAACGCCTCGTTGTTTTGCTTGCACTGCGCATACAACTTACCCAAATCGGGAATGAGGCTGCCATCACAACAAACGTATAACCCAGCATGCTTATTCTTGATCACATCTGAGATACGTTTATACCGCTCCTCACCAATCAAGTCAAAAACCTCAACATCATCAGGGGAAGATTCATAGGGTCGCAAAAGGTTCTCCAACCTACCGCATCGCAATAGATTGCGTCGTACAAGCACCTCCGACACCCTCTCCTCAGTAAAAGGGAAGGCCTCAGCTCCATAGGGAAATGAATAGTGATCATCAAGCGTAAAAGACGTCACAAACAATCCACTGGTATCGTAGAGGAAACACTGGGGAACGAAAACACCAAAGTTAAGTTTCTTCAATATAATGTCGCGTTCTATCCAGTGCTCATATGGTACTGCAAGGCAAGAAGTCGGGAATCCTGAAAACAAGTGATCGAAAACATCTTTTGTATCAGTTAGGACATTCATCCTTACAACCATTACCATCTCAACATCATCCCTCTGTGAGGACAGCTCGTTGCAAAGATTTAAGAGGGATTGAAGACCACATGCTGCTGCTGATCCATAGAGGGCAGGAGCGTTGACACAGCAAACCAACACATACTTACTTCTGAAGGTGTCCTTGTCAAGTACAATCCCTGCACCACCCTTCCGAGCTACCAGAAACCCTCTTCTTGAGCTTAACAATGACACAACAGTCCGATTGGAAGATGATGATCCACGCCTGCTTAGCCACATTCCATCTAACAATGGCCTTACTTTATCCCTCATATAGTCCCACTTTGACGGCAAACATGCCACGTTTCCAAATAGTTCGGGAGCCAAAGGGTAGCAAACTGAACGCCAGGACATACCTTTTTCCTTTTCATACTCCTTCATTTTGTTTAGATTACCCTCCAAAAGAATGATCACTCTTCTCACCTCCCTTAAAATAACACTGTTTAGCTCGTGCTTAGCAACCGTCGTTTCAACAATTCTCAACACTTGATGCTTAAACTTTGTCGAACCGAGGACAGGTAGCGCATCCTCGTCGGCCAGCTCATGGTTTTCCCAAAGATAGTCAACCAGCGAGTCAACCATTATTCCGGCAATCCTTTCCGATTCTTCTAACTCGGAAGGATGACTCAGCATCTGACTCAGCTCCTCAAGCATTTGAACAGCTAACTCAGGTGGCGGGCTTTTAAAACTATTCTCCTCATCCTCCTTCTTCTTCCTTTTATCCCAACGCCGACTTAGAGACTCCGAACTCACTAAGGGTGTTTTCATCTTCCTCTTCGTCCTCTTTGTCACCTATGAGGATACAATATATACTATTACACCAAAGCCTTTAACCTAGCTGTACACGGAAAAGGATAACTTGCTAAACAAAATTTCCTTTTACACCAAAGCCTTTAACCTAGTTGTACATGGAAAAGGATAACTTGCTAAACAAGATTTCCTTTTACACCAAAGCCTTTAACCTATTTGTACATGGAAAATGATAACTTGCTAGACAATATTGTAAGAAAATATTTCTTTCCTATTATGTGATCTTATATTAATCTGTTTTCTTATTGGAATATTGCTATTCCATGATATATTTGGTGACTTATTAAATTAAGTATAACTGAATATTTTTTAATAATCTCTACTTTGATGGACGATTGAGATTAATCCTACGGAAATCATAATGAGGATTTAGGTCATCTCTCCACCTATAAATTCATGTCTTTGCTCCATTGAAAAGACATGCTAAAGTCCTTATAGTAAACTTATGATGAATCCTTAATCACATCATCTTGATGATCCTGATGGCTGCCGATTCACACAACACATAAATTTCATAGGCAATAGCAGAGAAACCTATACTCCTACACAAAGCTGCCAGATTCATGATATCAGTCTCTCTGTTACAATGAGTGGAGGTAAGTAATTCCATATAAAAATTCTCATGATTTTATTACGTGATTGAATTAGATGTTTAACGGTCTAAGGGTCATGTAAAATTATGCTTACATGTGGTATCGGAGCAAGGTTATGAACATCTGTTTAATCCATTAAGATTAATAGATTCATGAACTGAATGATTGAAGAATTAATATATGCGATTTAGGGTTTTGCATATATGATTTCGTGATTAATTTTTGACAGCATGATTTATTCGTATGTCTGTATATTAATTTTTGTTTACCTGTGAACTAAAAAATTTCACTGAATTAATTTCGTCAAATATCGGGTTTCTGCGAATTAAGGTGTTGTTGCAGATCCTTTCTGAGATATTTATGTGATTGTGTTATTCAATTAAGTTTAACCAGGATTATTTGGCTATCCAAATATTAATAAATATGCCTGTATGAAATAAGCTGATTATGATTATCGTATGCTAGCATGAAATAACTGGATTGTTTATTTGTTGGAATACACATACCATGATTTTGTATATTATTTTGATTCATGTGTATGGGTATATGGTATGATTTTGATCCAGAATTTTGAAAGTGTGCATGTTTGCTTGTGGTATTCACATAATCTGAGATGCATGCAAATTTTGATTTGACATATATTATTATGCACTTATATTTATGTGATGAATGATAAACCTTGAGTTGATTATGATACAAAATATGCATCTGATTTCCATTAGAATGTGACGTAAGTGCATGTAAATTGCAATGTCATTATGCAAGAATGATTATTAAATAGTTGCATTCAAAGTTGAGTGAATTTGCACGCCTATATGTTAGTATCGAGTGTACATATTGTAAAGTTATTTTAACTTGTGATTTTATGATTCTATGAATGAATGATTTTCATAGAGTAATTTATGTTTACTATAATTGTTCATTATCCGTGCGGAAATAATGATGATAAATGGTTTTGTGCATAATTGTTTGACATATAACTCATGAAAACGTTTTTGTGCATTATTAGTACAAAAATGGTTTTGCATCAAGATACTGAAAGTTGTTTTATGCATTATCCTTATAAACCCTATTTAGATTAACTATAGAGAAACGATTTAATGTGCACAATTCGTACAATACATTGGTTTCATATAATGTGCATAAATTGGGTTTAGATATCACCACAGTGACTATATCCTATGATGATTTGCATATGAAAACCATGTATAATTGAAATTTTAATTGTTCCTATGTATTAAAATAAGATGATTAATAATTGAAAATCATAGTTACCCACAGGTAGACTATAAACATAAAATGATTAATAATTTATGAAGTGTTTGTATGTGTGTAGACTATGGATATCCACAGATAACTTAGTCTCAATTATTGGCTACATCACTTACTTATTATTCCTGAATATGTGACCTTAATGAGATTATAGTGATTACCCACAGGAACACTAAAATTCTTTGTCATATTATTCAATTTAATTTTTTGTTGTTTATGTTATTTTGAAAGAATGGTGAGATTAGTGGGAGTGATAAAGTTTAGGATGTGGTCATTCTAGAAATTAAGGTAAATTCCGAATGTTGGGAATACTCTTGTTATTGAAGCATTTAACAATGAAGAAAACACAGTGAATGATCATCACCAATAAGGAACTTGTAGAACAAGAAACTACATGCTGACGTATAGAAAATCACCACATCCACAGATGGTTGGATTATTTTATATTTTTCTCGAAAAGAGCAAAGATTGTCATTGAACACATAGGCACTGATGTTATGTTCACAACCATATTTAGGTGTTGGTTGATTAAAATTAAACGGGAAAAATAAAAATTTAAGAAGCTGAACTAAAATGATTAAATTAAAGAATAGTTTATTCATAATTTCTTCTGGTCCGTGCATGGTACATGTTTTCATGTCATGATGGCAAGCTCACAATGTTAAATTCTGGTGAATGTGAAAATTTATTTCTACTATATATGTTAATTAATTTTATTATTAATTCATAATAATACCTGATGAATATTTATCCATTAGCTCTCTTTTTCAATTACTTCTTTTAGAATTAGCCTCTTTTCGCTTCGTTTGGTTTGCGGAATTACGTGCGGTAAATTGAAATTCTAGGATTTTCAATTTTTACTTCTTGTTTGGTTGGCCGATTTTCAAGAAAACGTAGGAATCTTAAATTACGCAGAATTTACAATTCCACAAAACGTAGGAAATAACTCACCTCCAACCCCCTCGGTAAATTGAAATTATGCGTTAACGTAACTCTTATTTAATTGTTGTATTTGTCCGTTTTTTAAGTAATTGTGATATTTATCCAAAATGAATCTTTATATGACACTACCTCTTCAATTGTTAGAATACCTCATCTTCATTTTGTGTACATCTCATATGAATTTTAGTAAGACATGATTAGCCAGTTATCTACAAAATTTAAATATATTGTATTTTATTTTACATTATCCATAATTGTACTTAATACAATATTATATCTTCATCCACATATTTGTTTCATGTTTCATTTTTATTTATTATATTTTTATAAAAATAATGTTCTTGATATCGCATGAAAATCCTAGAACAAACATAAAATAATTTTGATGATGAATTCAAAATTGTAAATCATATTAGAATTGTATAAAAATGTAAAAGTCAATAAAAGTATCAAGAAAATAATTGTGTAGGAAATTGAAATTCCTTGACGTAACCAAACAAGATTTTCGTTTTCTGCGGATTTTCACGAAGGAAATTACTTCCCATGAATTGTTAATTATGCGGGAATTTATTTCCTTGTTGAACCAAACGAGCTCTAGGGATACAATGCATGAAATAATGATCTCATATGACATTTAAGGGAAGAAATATGTTAATTCAACATGGCACATTGTGATTGGTCCCTTCTACATACAAAATTTCAAACATACAGAATTTTCTGCATCTACGTGTAATGTAATTTTCATTATTAACATGTATGTGTTTATTGTGTGTATTATTGTGTATGTAATATTTGATTTCGATGACGACGACGAGATGAGTATTTAAATATGAGAAATTCTCCTGTGAGGCAGCCTCACCCATGAGGCAGGGGCCTCATAGGCTCAATCTAAAGTTTTGGGACCTGGGAAAAACCCCTTGTTACAACTTTTGTGGGCCAAAATACAAATACTTTATTTTCGGCGCAAACGTGACATTGTGCTAAGTTGAAGGACTGCAACGCAATATCAAGAACATTTTAAGAGAATCAGATCTAAATTGGGGATAGCACGAAATCCATCAGAAACTTATTGAGCTTCTTCATGTTCAGAGCTGCGCGAATCCAACAGTAATTGCGATGGAATTCCTTGAAATTAACGGCAATGAAATCACCGGAATTTTGACGGAAACGATCGAATCAGTAACAAACAACACCGGAGAAGATTCGACTGGGTAATATGCTAATATTTCATCACAATGAACTGAGATCTTTGATTACTCGTGATTGTATATATGATTCGACCTAATTTTTGCTCTGTGGCGATTGATTGTAATGTAGGAACGAAACTATATCCGAATTTCACGAAGGAGAGAGCTCAAACGCAGAAACTAGTTACAAATCTGAGATAGAACAGCATTTTGATGAAGAAGAGGACGGAATCATGACAATAAAAGGTAATATCGTTCTCAAAATTGGATTTGATCAGGTTTTTGGCATTTAACATGAGGTTTGTAGCATCTGACATGAGGTTCGATAAAACTGGGATGAGGTTCTTATATAGAGGTTTACTTGTTTATGTTTAATGTTTAGATGAATTTAATCACTGATAAATAAAGCTTTTGATGTACGATGAGGTTTGTAGGATCTGGAATGAGGTTTCTATCATCTGATTTGAGGTTTGACATAAGTGAGGAGTGATCCTTATTCACTGCAAGAGATAATATATTGTAGAGCTTTATTTACCTATTCATGTTCACATTTTATGTAATGAGGTTTCTGTGATGTAGAGTTTCTAATATTGGTCTTAAAATTGGATTTGATGAGGTCTGTATAATATGAAGTGAGGTTGAAGCATTTGAAATGAGGTTTGACATAACTGATATGAGGTGTTAAAATAAACAGAGATAACATTAATTGGAAATGAGATAACAGAGATTATAGTAATTCAATAGATTGAAGATTTTGATGTGTGATAATTACCCTTGAATGAGGTGTATGCTTGTGATAATGAGGTATTATGATTCTATATTATTATAATTACATGAGAGGTTAGTTATATTTTTGCTCTTTTGATGAACAGGTGAAGAGGGCGAGTTACAGGTGATTAATGTATTTGAGAACTTGGAAGGAATCACTGCAGGATCATGGGAGGAATTGGAAAAATTATATGTTAGGCACTCAGAAATAATGGGATTCGGTGTAAGAAGAGGAACAACAAGGTGGAAGAACAATGTATTGACAGGAAGGTACTTGTTCTGTACTTGTGAAGGCAGAAACAGCGGTATGACTCAAAGTCCAGAAGTTCAGAAAAACACCCGAAAACGCAAAGAGTTTTATATCACAAGGACAGGGTGCAAAGCCAAGATTTTCATGAAAAAAGCTGGCGATGGATTGTACAAGGTTGAACAGCATGTTGTGAGTCATAACCACAAACTAACTCGTACGGAGTGGCAGTATTTACACCGAAGTGAAAGGCAAATAGGAGCAGAAAAGGGTAAGGCCATCATTGCCATGGAAGAAGCAGGACTTAAGCCATCTGATGGCTATAGGTACATGGTCAAGGAAGCTGGAGGAGTGAAAGAGGTTGGACATTCATATAGAGATCACATCAACTTCGTGCATAGGCTGCGCATGAATAACACAGAGGGAGGAGATGCACAGAGGATGGTTGACATGCTGAGTGAACAGAGCATGAAGGAAGAAAACTTCTTCTTTAGAGTTAAATATGATTCTCAAATGAGAGTGACAACAATATTTTGGAGGGATTCTAGAATGGCTGAGGACTACAGAGTGTATAGAGATATGTTGGTTCTCGATACAACATATCGAACCAACAAATACAACCTTATTTGTGGACCTTTCACTGGACTGAACAACCACAGGCAGAATTTGTTATTCGGATGTGCTTTTACAATAGATGAGACAACCGAGACCTTCATTTGGCTTCTTGAAACTTTCAAGAAGTCTACGGAGGGCAAAGAGCCCATCACGATCTTCACAGATCAAGACAAAGCACTCTCAAATGCAATTGAGACGGTATGTCAATCATTTATATTTTATTTGTCTTTTGTTTGTCTTTTGATGTCTGATATGTGATACTTACTGGATTACCTCAATGTGAAATAGGTATACCTCATGCCAGTAACCTGAAACCTCATGCCTGTAGCCTCTAACCTCATTTGGATAGCCTAGGACCTCATTTTGTGAATATAGAAGAAATTTCCAACTAGGCACCTCATGCAATTAGTTTGAAACCTCATGAAACTGGAACCTCATGTTAGTAGTTTGAGACCTCAATGTGAGAACCTCATGCCAGTAGTTTGAAACCTCAATGTGAGAACCTCATGCCAGTAGTTTGAAACCTCAATGTGAAACTGGAACCTCATGCCAGTAGTTTGAAACCTCATTTTTTTATAATGTAAAGCATGGGATATATTTTCTTAAGTTGTTGTACAGTAAGCATGCATGAGATTACTCTTTGTGTAATGATGATTGATTGCCCTTTAACGAGGTTTCTCTATTTTGTTTCTTATAATTTCTCTATATCATTGCATTTGTGGGATACTGAGAATGAGATTCTGAAATTGCAGGTGTTCCCGGATACAAGACATAGGCTCTGTATTTGGCATTTGAAGCAAAATGCAATGGGCCATTATGGGAACTTGAGGAGTGACTCTGAATTCTGCAAGGCTTTTGACAAATGCTTGATGTTTTGTGCAAATGAGGATGAATTCGAGAAAGAATGGGAGAATATGATAAACAAATTTGATCTTCAGGAGCATTCTTGGTTCCAAAGATTGTACACGTTGAAGGAAAAATGGTGCACTGCTTACAACAAAGACTACTTCTCTGCTAGGATGTTGTCCTCGCAAAGAAGTGAGAGCACAAATGCTGCAGTCAGCTACAACACAACAAAGAGGACATCACTTGTGCAATTTTACAAGTTCTTCCTAGCAACAGTAAGTCAATGGAGGCAAAATGAGGTAAACAAGGAGTTTTACTGCTCGAAAGCAAAAGCAAAGGAAGAAGAAGATGGGCCAGCCCTCCTTCAACATGCAGCAAGAGTGTATACGCATATCATTTTCAAGGATCTGAAGGTACAATGGGAAATAGGCATGGCTTCAAATACCTTCTTTACAATGGCTGATGGACCTTTGTTGGTTTACCAAGTTATACACCAGAAAAGCATTTCAAAAAGAGGAGTATCAGTAGTGTATACACCTCCAATGGCAGAGAAGCAAGCCGAGGTAAATTGTTCATGCAGACACTTTGAAGAAGTTGGCATTCTCTGTGGTCATTGTCTTCGGGTACTCCACCTGCAGAATCAAACAGTGATACCAGATGAATATGTGAGCCTGAGATGGACCAAGATGGAAAAAATGGAAGTCTGGAACAGTGCAGCAAAACAGACAGAAAACATGCAAGTATCACAGCTGAGAGACAAAGTTCCATGGAGGCTAAGGATGATCAGAAAATTCCACAACTTGGTTTTGAGGAGTGAAGGGGATATCAAAGCAAGACAGATTTTGGAGGATTCCTTTGAAAGAGACTCGACAGCTATCACCGCTCTCTTGGAAGTCCCTACATCTTCAGAAATTATCACAACAACTCAGCCAGGGAGTCCTTCTTCTGAACCTCCTCTACTCAACCCTACGTACACAAAAACGAAAGGAAGAAGCAAGAGAATCAAATCAGGAATTGAAAGGAAAACAGCAAATGGCTCAAAATTCGGCACCAGGACACCAAAACCTAGGTTGTTTTGATATGTAGTAGCAAGGGCATCATTTATCTTGGATTTAGATATTATTTTATGCTTACTTCAGATTCATATCTGAAAAAATTAGTTAGTTTACTACATTTCTTAATTAATGTTGGAGAAACCTCAAGTGTATTTTACATTTATATTAAGTTTGAAACCTCATCCTGAAAGCTTGAAACCTCAATTACAAATCATTTTAATCTCATAATGAAAGTTTGAAAACCTCATTTGAAAACAAGTAAACCTCATTTAAAAATGTTTTAAACTCATCTCAGAAGCCTAGAAACATCATTATTAAAAGTTACCTAACTTGTAAATTATCCAAGTAACATGAAGCAGCAAGAGTAAACCTCCATTAAAAAAAGCATAATCTCAGAAAAGGCTAACCTCGTTTGAAGATCATATAACCTCATTATAAAAGCTTGTAACCTCATTTTACAAAAAAAAGGGCTAACCTAGTTTGAAAATCATGTAACCTCATCATGAAAACTTGAAACCTCAATTACAAATCATTTTAACCTCATTTTAATCTCATAATGAAAGTTTTAAAAAACTCATTTAAAAACAAGTAAACCTCATTTGAAAATGTTTTAACCTCATCTCAGAAGCCTAAAACATCATTATTAAAAGTTGGAATCCAACTTGTAAAATATCCAAGTACCATGAAGCATCAAGAGTAAACCCCCTTAAAAAAAAGCATAATCTCATTTAAAAAGGTTAAAACCTCGTTTTTCCAGAAAAAAGTCTAACCTCGTTTGAAAATCATGTAACCTCAGCATAAAAGCTTGAATCCTCAATTGCAAATCCTTTAACCTCATCATGAAAGTTTGAAACCTCATTTACAAAATCTTTTAACCTCATGCCAGAAGCCTAGAACCTCATTTATACATACACTCGAAGTATAATGAAGAAATAGTATAATTTCATTCTAAAAGAGGTAAAACTCATGTCAGAAACCTATAACCTCACAGAGGAAAAAAAATTATCTTGAAGAAAATGAGTACCTCAATCATAAAATACCTCATCAGAGAAACCTAAAACCTCATTGAATATGAACAAACAAATTATCATAAGGAAAATGAGTAACCTCACTTCAAAATAGCAAAGCCTCATGTCATTCAGATCATTTCCATAAAAGTACAGCCAATAACCAATTCAGTACACTTGATTCTACAACTAACGAAAGGCCATGATTACCTAATTGGGAAAATACAAAATTAAATCCATATTCAACTAAAATCAAACAGATTGAAGGACGGTATCTCCCCAATCTTAGCCTTCTCTGCATGCTTCTCAAAGAGTTGAAGATGTTCCTTCTCTTTCACCACTGAATGTACCATTTGATCCATAACTTTCAAAACGTGAGGAGTAAAAGCACTTGAGGAAATCATCCAAGGAGGTGTACAATTCTCGCCCTGCGATGCTCCCTCACCTTGGGATGGTACTGGATCCTTGCTAGATAGCAGCACATCATCCTTTGATGAGGCTTGTTTATCAACATCCGCAAGCTTGGCTATAGTAAGTGCATATTGGTCAGATGCAAGACTGACAACCCTTTTAAACTTAAATTCAGCCACTTCATGCGCCTGCCCACAAAAGAAAAGATCAGCATAGAAGACACCTCATCATATAAAGCACAAACCTCATCACATATAGCAGACATAGTAGAAACCTCATGATAGCAGAAACCTCATAACAGATACAAAAGATGAAAAAAATAGTCAAAACCAAAAAAATGAAAGGGGCTTACATTTTTGGCACAACGCCCAATGTCTTCATCAGTTAGCTCGGTTTGAAAAGAATGCAGCTGAACACGCAAAACACCATTCTTGGTGAGAGGAAACTGTCGATTTCCTCTTAGAAAAGAAGTGTATCCTGCTTTTTTGATGATAGAACACCTAGCATCAAGCTTATCAGCATTCCAATTCTTGTGCAGAGGCAGCTGGATAGAGTTTTCAACATCAGGAAGAGGAAATCTGTAGATGTAGGCGAGCATGGGGATGAGATAACACACATTGAGTGAGCTGAACTTGCTTGAACTGTTCACTCTTCCCAAAGAGGCACAGAACCTTTTCATGACGTATCCACACCAATCGTAAGAGGAAATAGCAGACACGTCTTCAAGAGAGTGGACAATAGTCATGTCGATTACATTGCGGGCAGCTGAAGCCAGAAAACATGAAAGACAAAACATAACAAAGCATCTCTTGAATTCA
Organism: Cruciata laevipes; assembly: GCA_963678965.1. Taxonomy (NCBI): domain Eukaryota; kingdom Viridiplantae; phylum Streptophyta; class Magnoliopsida; order Gentianales; family Rubiaceae; genus Cruciata; species Cruciata laevipes. The sequence goes on from OY787641.1 coordinate 18,076,640, forward strand.
GCCATATCCTCTTCTGATGTAAAGCTAGATATCTGGTCAAATAGATCCTTGACAGTAATGTCCTTGTTTCTCTTTGCACCATATATCTGACACCACCGCTCTCTTGTCTCAATATCTGAAATGGAAGCTTTGTCTTTCTTCGGGACATACATGTGATCAAGCGACACAACAGCCACATCAGAAATGGGCAACCCAAAGATGTCATGAACGTCATTCTTACCAAGGTTGTACTTCTCTGTACCAACCTCTTGAAGCTGAGACTCTGAGTTGAAATGGCTTAGCAAATAGAAAGCTAGGTCTTTTGGTGCCGCTCTGATATCAAAGTTGAGCAAACCACCGAAACCAATCTGTTCAACTGCCTTCTTCTGAATATCAGTCAAATTCTGTAAAACTTTCCAAAACTTTTCAAACTGGCACGTGGTTTTGAAATCCCCGTAACTGAAAAAAACAAAAAAGATTAGAAACTGATTAAGTAGCATAAGCAGGAAATGTGGTTCAACATGCAATAATCATTTCTGAAAAGTGGAAACTAGATACCTCATTCCATACAAAAATCAAATCAAAATAAGGAAACTCATATCATAACACAAAAACCCCATGTCATAAAAAGAGAAACCTCATTTAAAACCCATTTCAAAGTAGACAAACCTCATTTTGCAAGAAATAAACGCTGCCTCATTTCATACCAGTGAAACCTCATTTTTAAAAGCATATTTTTAAAACAAGACAAACCTCATCATTTTCAGAACAATGAAAACTACAGACCTCATTTCATAACAGTGAAACCTCATTTTAAAAAGACCTGTATTTGTAAAAACAACAAGACTCATAACAAAGCATAAAATTAGAAACCTCATTTTCTGCAAAACTAACCTTGTATCTAAGACACTTTCACCTTCACCTTCACCTTCCACAACTTTCATCTTAAGCTGACGAGTGTCCTTGGAACTATGAAACAAACCAGAGAAACAACTATAAATAAACCAGAGAAACAACTCAAATAAATAAATGAAAACAACAAAAACAAGGAAACAAAAACATTAGACACAAAACACACCTTTCTTTAGGAACACGAGCCACTTTTCGCTTCTTTGGCTTCTTCAAGTTATCAACATCAGTTACCTCAACATCACGCTTCAGATTAGGCTTGGAGCCCTTGGCGTCTTTAACAGGATTAACGTCTTGTGCAGTTGGCTGATCACGGGGATTGTTGCTTGTTCCAATGCTTGTCTGATCCTTCCCAGTATCACACACCTTGTGTTGAGGGTTGCCAAAATTCACACCAGCTACATGCAAAACAGCAGCAAGAATGAGATAATGACACAAAGAAACCACTACAATTTTTTTTAAAACAACAAAAATTAAGTGGAAGAGAATCCTACTAATCACGGCTGAATTCAAAAACTTGTCAAAATCTTCTTGTGCATGAATCGGATCCTCAATAATCCTCCATACCTATACCATCAACCCGCATTTCTTTCAAGTCATCGGTTGTATACCCTTCATCTTTCATGTAATCCATCGTCATCTTAAACTTAGTCATACCATTGAGCATAGACTGTTGAGGAGAAAAATGTGAATTTGCCGAAGAATATTGTGTTGATTGAACAAGATCTTCATCATCAGCAGTAACTATGTCAAACAAAAAAACACAAGAGATTCATATATTAAATTACCTCAAAAACCATAACATAAGCAGACAAACCTCACATAAAACAAAAATAAAAAATGAGGCAATTTTAGTCACCGTTGTACCTTTATCTGACTCCCTCTCAGCCAACTTCTTACGAGGAAAGCTGCCAGCTCTTTTACTTGCCACGTACTTAACTCTCCATTTTTTTCCACGAGAAGCCTCGCCTTCTCGTGTCGATGTAATATGATGAGGAATAGGAAACTCGGAAGGACTAGGAGCCACAATATTTGAAAAGGGGGAATTCTCTACCCCATGTGGAACATCAGAAACACTCTTAAGCTCCTCACAACCAGAAACAGGAGCATCAACAGCTGAAGCAACAACAACTTCTTTAGAATAGCAAAGAAAAACAAATTCAAATGAGAAGGCACAAAAACTAGAACAACATAAAAAATATAGTGAACCATAATTAATAAAATGCTTACTTTTAGCTTCTTTGAGAGGAACCTCAAAAGCTTTGACAAGTTCCTCGGTATCAACCTTATTTTGGGAAGATATCTGCAAAAGCAAAAATAATGATAGGCATAAGAAATTAAATTTAGAAAATTATAATGATGTATATCTGCATCAGCTGGTTTCACAGAAACCTCGTCAGCAATAACAGGTACCTCAGCTGTATTTGTAGGTACCTCGGCAGGTTTAACAGAAGGCTCATCTGGTTTGACAGGTACCTCAACAGCAGTACCCGATGTCTCGGCTTGTTGAACGGGTACCTCAGCTGTATTTGTAGGTACCTCGGCAGGTTTAACAGAAGGCTCATCTGGTTTGACAGGTACCTCAACAGCAGTACCCGATGTCTCGGCTTGTTGAACGGGTACCTCAGCTGTATTTGTAGGTACCTCGGCAGGTTTAACAGAAGGCTCATCTGGTTTGACAGGTACCTCAACAGCAGTACCCGATGTCTCGGCTTGTTGAACGGGTACCTCAGTTGTATTTGTAGGTACCTCGGCAGGTTTACCAGAAGGCTCATCTGGTTTGACAGGTACCTCAACAGCAGTACCCGATGTCTCGGCTTGTTGAACGGGTACCTCAGTTGTATTTGTAGGTACCTCGGCAGGTTTACCAGAAGGCTCATCTGGTTTGACAGGTACCTCAACAGCAGTACCCGATGTCTCGGCTTGTTGAACAGGTACCTCATATTAGCAAGAAACACAAAAATAAATAATGGTACACTTAAGCTTAACAAAAAATCGAATAACCTGCTTGACCAAAGTCGCAGAATATGTACCTCAACAGAATTGGGAGGTTCCTCAATAATATTAGGTTGGAGCTCATTTCTGGAACCTTGCTCGAGAGGATGAACTACGTGAGCAGTAGAAGCTTGAGAAACAACATCATTAGCTAAAATCTGCACAAAAATAAATGATCATATACATAAGATCCTTTGTTCACTAATAAATACACAAGATATTACAATTTGATATTGATCCAGAAATTCATACCTCGGAAGAAGAAGCTAAGTTCTCTACAGAATCAGCCACCGGAGGGGTCCTGCCTTGAAGATCTAATACCCCAGCTCCATTAACACTGCTCCTCATCCTCTTCATAGATTTTATGATGAGCTCTGCACTTTGCTTAATCTTCTTAGTTTTTTTCCTCACCCGACGAGCTATAGGCTGAAGCTGCTCCACAAAGTTATCGACAGAAGTACGTGACCGCATAGCATAGACTGTGCTTGAGCGTAACCCAGGGCGGCGTACAACAGTTCCATCACCTAAAAAAAACAAAAAATGTAAATTATCTAAGCATACATAGAAGTGACCTCATCAAACCTCATCAACAGAATATATTACACACACATAAAAAAAATTGTCACTACTCAAACCTCATCATACATAGCAGACACCTCATCAAAAACATTATAGCAAAAACCTCATCAAGTATAGTAATCACCTCATCTAACTTCATTATATCAAAAACCTCATCATATATAACAGGCACCTCATCAAACCTCATTATAACAGAGCCTCATCATATATAGCAGACACCTCATCGAAATCATCATAGCAAAAAACCTCATCAGATATAGTAATCACCTCATCATATATAACAGGCACCTCATCAAACCTCATCATATATAAAAGAGCCTCATCATAGATAGCAGAAACCTCATCAAAAAACCACAAGCATCGTTGATTTTTATAAAAAAAAAACAGTCAAAACTGGAACAACAACCGCCAAAAGCTACAGGAAACGAAGAACATCCAACGAATTATGTAAAAGAGAGAAAACCTAACAAAAATGAAGAACATCCGACGAATTACAACACTAAACTAGAACCTAGGGTTTTCGCAATCGAATTGAAACGATTTAACAGGTTAACAAAATTACGAGAACCTAGGGTTGGAACAACAACCGCCAAAAACTACAGGAAACAAAGAAAACGAAATTAATTGCACAAATCGGAGAAAACCTAACCAAAACGAAGAATATCAGACGAATTAAAAGTACGATTAAGAAATTACCTAGGGTTTCTGGCGGTTGCTGAGAGCTTCGCCTCGTGGTCACCATCGTGCGCGTGGCGGAAAGTTGCAGAACGCTTGTCGGTGCCGGAAATTGCAGGCGATTACTGGCGGAGGAGCCGCAGAAATTGCAGGCGGTTACCGGCGGTGGAGCCGCGGAATATTACAGGCGGAACCAACAAAGACGAAGAATGGGACAATTAAAAAAGAAATTAGGAAAAGGGTATTATAAAGGGGGGGAGAAAAGTTTGAAAGTTGCAGAACGGTCCCTAGAGTTTCGGCATATCAAACAAAAAGCCCCATGTCATCCTAACAACAAATTAATTGCAGCTCAATCCCTGCCTCTTGGGTGAGGCTGCCTCACCCAAGAATTAGTCTATATTAAAATAGTTATATATTCATTTTTATACTAAAATTACATGTTGCAAATAAGCAAAATACAGGTTGTAAATAGCATACCAGTTTTAATATGACATACCGTTACATATTATCTTAGTTACATTTAGACAAATTCTCAATTTGAGACCAATTGATACCAACGTCTATAGAGCCAATATAAATACTATGGAAACTAATTTTATTTTTATGTACGTAGGTGGACTGATTTTGTCTATGATAATGATTGTCGTGACTTTGAATATTTGTAAAAGGCGGCAAAGTTTTGCTCAAACAGTGCATATATTTCAAGATACATACCAACCACACCCGAACCACAACTATATATATGGATATGTGAATTTGAATTTGAATTCGTTATATATGCATCATTTGAATTTGAAAGATGTATCTCTTCCTTGACCGCTTCTCATGTGGATTAGGATTAATATAGACTGTATTTTGCATCTTAGCCCGATCTCTTCCTTGTCCGCTTCTCATGTGGATTAGGATTAATATAGACTGTATTTTGCATCTTAGCCCGATATCTTCCTTGTCCGCTTCTCATGTGGATTAGGATTAGGATTAGGATATATATATATATATATATATATATATATATAATATTCCATGCATAAATTGAATCATAGTGATTGCTGGGTTAAGTGATGGGATATTCAGACAAAAGAAGTAACAAGAAGAGAAACCAACGGCAACTCTGGTTTGGCGACGCGCACACTTATCAAACACCGCCGCAGATATTGAGAAACCAAAAACTTACAGAAATCAAATTCGTTTCTTCTTCTCCAAATTTCATCGCCATGGGGGATGTACTTGTTCTTACCAATGAAGCCGTGCTGCAGCTTAGTGAAGCTCTTGTTGCCATTAAGATGGTGAATAAGGAAGGGGAGCAGCAAACAGATCCACTGATTCTCACTCAAGTTTCATCTGAAGGTGCGTTGCCAGTTCAATCTTCATCAAAAGATCTGGTAGTTGTTATCTGCAAGTCAACCGAGTTTCTAAGCAATTACTTGGTTGGGGATATTGTAAGAGTCTTAAAGTCTGGTGGAGCTATGCTATTGCACCTGACTTCTCAAGCTAATGCTATGCAAACGACCCACTCTTCTCTTGAGCGCATCTTATTGTTGGCAGGTTTGTTGGATGTCAAAGTAGTTGCAAAGGGCGATTCTGTTGGGATTGTCGGCAAAAAGGCTTCTTGGATAGTTGGTTCTTCCTTTTCATTAAAGAAGCAAACAAAAAGTTTACCTGCACTCCAGATTGATGATGATGCTGACTTGATAGATGAAGATAGCTTGTTAAGTGAAGATGATCTGAAGAAACCACAGTTGCCAGTTGGTGATTGTGAAGTTGGGAAATCAAAGAAAGCATGCAAAAATTGCAGTTGTGGGCGAGCTGAAGCTGATGAGAAAGTTGAGAAGTTGGGAATTACGATGGACCAATTGGAAAATCCTCAATCTGCATGTGGCAGTTGTGGTCTTGGAGATGCTTTTCGCTGCAGTACATGTCCATACAAGGGTCTTCCTACGTTCAAGTTAGGCGAACAGATAGTTCTCTCTGCGGACTTCCTCGCATCCGACTTCTGAATACTTGGATATTGATGTCCAGACACGCCTGCCAAAGCTCTATTACTTGTCCCTTTGAGAGATAAGGACGATGTTGAAGATGAGATCGTGGAAGAAATTATTCCTTTAAGGGATAAGGATGAAGGTAATGAGAAGAAGTTCAAAGACATGGAAGAGAAAAGAAAGAAATTCAAAGTGAAATTCAAAGATGAAGTTGAAGTTGACACTGTTGTGAAGAAACCCTTTCTCAAAGAAGAGTGGGTAAAGATGAATGATTTCTTTGAGAACAGTTCAGAGAAAGTTTTCGAAGATTTGAAGTTCATAGGAATGGTTGAGATTGATGCATTCATAGTTCAATGGTTTGAGAAGTCCGTGCTGGAGATACATGATGCTGATACAGCTACGGAGTTTGCAATGGCGGTTGAAGCTCGCACTGCCAGAATGACCCAGCTCTAGCAGCGGTTATTCCTCCCGCGTTTCAGCGGTTATCACCTTTCTCCCAAGCGCTGTTAGTGGGTACCGGTGGAGGGTAAAACAGGCGTTTCAGCGGTTATTGACTCGCGGGCCCGGTCAAGGTCTCCCCCAAGTGACTGGACAATCCACTGAGCCGTATATTTTTGACTTCAATTGTTTCAGCTGTTTTTCTTTTTCCCAACTACCGCTGAAACATAATTATACAGGCTTTCAGCGCTAGACTGATGAAGCAAGAGGCCCAATAAAAAGCCCAGTTAATACAGCAACCTGGTCCAACAAACGTTTTAGCACTTTTTATAACCGCTGAAACAAAATTTGAGGGGGAATTGAAAAAAATTGAATTTTGGGTGAATCCCGCTTTAATTTTGGTTCGAAATTTCAAATCCCGCTAAAATTTTCGTTTGAATTTTCAACCACTAAAATGGTTTTTTTCACATAAAAATTATTGTATATTCAAAAAAAAGGAAATCTAATCTAATCCTAATGAAATCTAATCTAATCCTAATGAAATGCTCAAAAGCCATAAATAACTGCACATTCCTGGCTCAAGAACATTCTCTCAGCAAATCACTCCTTTGAATCTTTCACCAAGTCTGCAAAACAAAGCAAACAAACAGTAAACATTAGTTAGACAAGAAACTTCAAAAATAAAAAACCTGATCACACCTGAATATTAACCAAACACTCAAACAGAGGGGTACAAAAAGTATATTCCACTCTAACATAAACAAAAACACATCCTCTACAGATATATATCAACTAATATATCAACTACATGAACTTACTTATATAAAAACACATCCTCTACAGATATATATCAACTAATATATCAACTACATGAACTTACTTATATCAAAAACACATCCTCCACAGATATATATCAACTAATATATCAACTACATGAACTTACTTATTCCACTCTAACATAAACAAAAACACATCCTCTACAGATATATATAAAAGAGATAATCTAATCATTACAAATATATCAACTACATGAACTTACTTATATTAAAATCTAATTCCAAGATGAGACTCGGATAGAGAGGTCCAATCACACCAGTCTTCCTAACATATCATTCAACATAACACAATTTCCCATGGCCAGCAAAGAAATTACTATTAAGCCAAAAAATACAGCTAAAAATGACAACTCTTAGTCATCAGTTTCAGAATTTGTAGCCTTAAACACACAACAGAGCAGGGAACCATTAAAACAATCAACACATGCAATATGCAAAGTTATAAACAACTCACATGGCCACTGGGATTCCCGACTGCCAGTATATACCATGAAGTGAGAAACCTTCAAGAATCCAGTACCATATGGCTCTATATCCGGGTAAAGCTCTCTTTTTATTGCCTCCATTCCAGCAGCATCATCTTCTTGGAGAAAATGGATATAAGTTCTGATGGGTAAAGCTCTCTTTTTATTGCCTCCATTCCAGCAGCATCATCTTCTTGGAGAAAATGGATATAAGTTCTGATGGTGCGAATGACTTATCCAATTATACCATCTGCATGCATTCACAGCTCAAAAAAAGGAAAAATGCATAAGTCTTGACCAGTAAATTTTATTCAGAATTCTCCAGATAGCAAGTTAATATACAATTGAGCAAGACAAACTTACATTTATGATGTGCATTGTTTATTTTCTCAGTCAGCAATCATAGTTATTGCTCATATCCTTTCTTCACTTGCTAAATGCGATGTCTCAGTTGGTTGCTCTTTTTGCTCTAAAAAAAAAATCATTATAATTTTTCAGCAAAATATCGAGTGACCGCCTAGAGATGGTCAAAACACACTGACATTTTGTGATGAAAACAATAGTCAGTAGTCTTATCATTAATGTGTAGTAACACAATGAAAAACCTGAACATTTAGTTTGTGCACTGAAGCTATGCAGTGTGGCAGTGTGCACATAAACAATCTGAAGCCATACCGAATAAAAGTCAAAAATTTAAGGAAGAAGACATACCCTCAGTCCCATTAAGGTTGCACCAGAAATCTCTTTGGCCCTCTCACCATCAACCTGAAACAACGTGAAAAGGATGTGTAGTGAAGATGATGCTACATTTATAGCTTTCACTTAGCTTCTCTGCAAATTCTATGTGCACCCTTCTATGGTTCCACATCAATTTCGTCAGAGTGAATACAGTAGCCCAAATCAAAAGCTTTAGGACTCCTTTCTAAAATGATCATTAAAGATGCATAACAATACTAATTCGGGCATGAATTTAATTTCATGAAACTAAACACCCACTGGCCACACATAGAGAAATCAAAAAGGGGACTTAATTGGGTAGTTTGGACACAGGATACTTAGAAACTCAGTAAAGCTGTTTTTGCAATTAACCAACTCCAAACTAAGGCTCCCATCTAACCTTTTCAAAAACAAAAACTAAAGAACTGATTTTCGCATACATGTTATTATCCAAAAACTCACAAGCTCCAAATAGAGTTCAAGTATCCAAATGAAAAGACAACACGCACCGAGATCTTAACCGAGCTTGGCGGAGCTGCGGTCGAAGTGAGCAGCGGTGATGACGGTGCAGGGCACACCGGACGGTGTTGCTCGTCCTATGTGGCACCATTGGAATCGGGAGCTTGTTCTCGTCGGAGGTCAACGCCGAGAGGGAGCTATGTGGCACCATCGGAATTGGGAGCTTGTTCTCGTCGGAGGTCGACGCCGAGAGGGAGCAGATGAACGAGAACGAGAACATCAACCGGATCTTGTTGAAAATCTGATCGGCGCACGATTTGGAGGAGGAACGGCGGAGATATCCGTCTGGGAGTCTGAGATGGGGATAAGGAAATTTGTGGAGATGAGAAAACTGATGGAGGTTAAGGATAAGGGAAATTTTGTTTATATACCATGAAAATAAAATTTATAATAATTACCGAAATTAGTTTTCCTAATTTTGTTTTATATATATTCTGTTTTTATTCTAAAAATATGATTAATATTATTATCCTATTATATCTAATTAAAATTCCTTTTATAAATTAGTAACTAGTTTCTTCCATAAACTATTTTTGGAAATAGGTCATTTGTATAAATATAAATAGGTATACACTATTTTAATATTATTGACTACAATTATAATAAAAATAATTATAATTATTATTATTAATAATATTATTAATAATAAAAATAATACTAATAAGGCACATCATTATAAATACAAGTATTCTAATAATTAGTTTTATTCAATTCAAGAAGTTTACTAGTGCTATTTCTATTTCTCAATATATTAATTTTCTACTTTAGTACTACTATCGGTTCAGTTTAATTCAAAATTGGTTTAAATAAGTGTAAACAACTTATCATAGTGACTTTAGATTAGATAAATCAATATTTGTATGTGACTATGAATATGAATAAGATATAATCTGAAAAATATTATTTTTTGATAAAGTAACATTTGCATGTGACATTTTAATTTAGATTTTGAATATTTTATTAAATTTATGCAGGCTCAAGTGGTTGCACACCTTTAATAGTAACAAAGGGTTTTTACATTTGAAAATGTCCTCGGATTTTTCTATAATAGTAACAAAGGACCTAAATATTTTTTAAACTTTTCAATTCACCAAAATCCTATGTTTTCTAGCCTTCATAAGGATTTCATTGTTTGATTTATATGATTCATGTAAATGGAAATGAAAAGAATTACATTTAAAACAATCATTCAAATTTTTTATAAATTCTAAATTAGACCCCTATAAAATTTTGAAAACTTTTATAATTGATTTTCTGAATATATATAACGAGCACGTGACGAGTTATATACATTGTATCATTGTAACAATCAATAGTAAGGATATTTAGATTTGCAGTACAAGGATTTCAGTAACATTTTGTGTTAATTTATCTTTATGATAATCATCTACTATCGATGATTCGATCATTGCTTATATATGATTTAGATGTTTTGGAAAGTAAAATAATGTAGATTATAAGTTATTTATATGAGATGTATATGAATTAATCAAAATTGAGAAGCTTTCATTACAACGTAGTGTGAATGTTTAAGTATTGAGTCCATGTATCATTAGTGAACATTCATTCAGACATCAACGTTCTTACTACAAGTGACCCTCAAATGTTTGTTTTTTGTTTCTAAAACTATATGAAAAGTCTCTCATATATGTAAAATGAATATGGTGATCTAAATTTTCAATTATTTTGTTTAAAAAAATGAAATTATTGCTAATTTAAGCAAATTCAATTGTTTCAGCGGTTATTCCAAAACCGCTGAAACAATGTATGTAAGACGTGTTTTCATACGATGGTGACACGTCTCACCCATGAGATTATGCCACCCACATTCCAATCATTTGGTGTACGTGAGCATACGACACGTATTAAATGTGGACACATATCAATAAAAATTTAAAAAAATTATGTTTCAGCGCTTATGATTAACCGCTAAAATAATCATCGCCGCAACCTAAACGTGTTGCTTTTACGACGAAAAAAGTCATTGGGCTACCTTAATAGATTGTACGGTAGAGCCCAATAATTTGGGCTGCTTAAAAACTCGAAAAAATGTTGAGCCCAATAACTTGAACCCGGCATTTGTTTCAGCAGTGACTATCCCTGCAACAAAAACTCGTTGCTTTTACGACGACGTCATTTTTAAAAAATTCAAACCGTTGAAACGAGCTATTGGACTCTGTAATTGGGCTACACAGTAAAACCCATTATTTCAGCCTACTCTTAAACCCGGTTTAATATTCAGGCCCAGTCAACATTTTCCACACACCAACAATTAATTTTGTCCACCTCATCCATTGTATCAGCGGTTATTCGGATAACCGCTGAAACGACCGTAAGAGCCCACAATTATTTTAATTTGACTCGTTGATTTTCCACAACAAATTTCGGCAGTCCGACGTGGCTTTCTTCAATGGCCCACATTTAAATCTTGGAAAAAGTCAATAACCGCTGAAGCAGACGTTTCAGCGGTTTTTATTTTTGATGTTTCAGCGGTCTCTAGCTATAACCGCTGAAACAATTCCGCTGAAACGTTTTTTTTTTCTGGTAGTGTCGTGATGGTACTGGAGCTGCTTTGATCAAGTTTGGTTTAAGTTTGGTACTGGAGTTGCCAAAAAAAAAAGAAATTTGAACATTTTTTTATATTCTTTAATATGTGACAACATCAAAGTGTTGGATGACATCACTCCACCGTATAAGGGTACTCAATTGACATTAGGGACAATTTTTGATCTTCTTATTTTAAAAAATGACCTTTTTCATATTTAAAAATGATCATTCGGTATATCATTACTGATGTTCTCATGACCTTTTATGTCTGATCTTTTCAGTTTTTAAGATTCATCTTTTATGTAGATATCTTGCATATTCGATTATAGCATCGTTATTTGGATAAATATCAATCTTTCCCATAACGTGTTGTTCCTTTTTTCCCTTGATGCGTCATGACATACTAATTAGGGTAAAGTTATTATTGTAAAAGTAGTATACATAATTAAAGTAATATTACGATTCATGTCTAGCTAATTGCAAATCTACAAGTTCAAAGATTTCATTGTGCACAATAATCTTATCTCCTTATCACCTTTTGATTAATAAGATTAATTGTTTTGATAAATTGATGAATCTAATGCAGTTTCTGTTACGCTTGTGTAGGGTATTAATTTGTACGTTCAATTGTACAGAAAATGCACTATACACACCACCAGAACTTTTGCAAATTTATAAAAATAATTAAATGCCCACAAAATATTGTATTTGTACGGAACCGCCATTTTTTGGTTCCATTAATCTATTGTCGCAGATAAAATCTTTTTGGAGACATCAAAATCTGCCAGCAGAAAATGAAAAGAAGCTAAGAAAATGAGAAGGAAGGTTCTAGAAGCGGACTGCAGTTAGGGCTTCTACTATCAGGGAACCTTCTTTCCGACCCTGAAAATTGAAATGGTTAGCGAATACGATGTTAGGGCTTCTTACGTACACATGCATGCACTGGAATGCCATTTCAGGTGCAGCAGTTTGGCCTTGAGTTATGAAATTTTAGGTGACACAATTTCAAATCAATAAAAAAGATAAAATTTATCTTCCCAAGGGTTTTTATTTATTGTTATGTTGGTAATTAAACCAAACTTAAATAGGATTTTAGATCGTGCTTTACATATTTCCTTTAAGGATTAGGAAGTTGATAGAATTACAGTTTCATGAATGGTTTAGGAGTTTATGTAGTCTATATAAAGACGCATAGGGCATTGATTGTAATTGAGGCATTCCAACAAGAAGATTAATCTAAGATTGAGATACAGACATTTAGGTCTGGTTTGGGGTCGAAAGTCTCTTTGAAGACTGAAAGCCGGGTTGTGGCTTGCCCCGTTGACGACGAGTCGGTTTAAGACGTCGGGTTTGTAATTGCCTCCAATACAACTAAAAGATTAATATATTGATATTTGTTCTGCTGCGTGTTTACAGGGATATAATTATTCACGGTAATATTTATATTTCTACATTTTTTGACAATAAAAACTAGATGATTCCATCTGAAACTCTGTATGATTCTGGTTGAAACTAGATGATTGTGGATGAAAATGTTTAAAAGAAGCTGAAAAGAACAGGCCAGGCCTATATTCAATAGATGAATAGTAATTTATATATGCAAAACTTAACGAATTTATCATCTTTTACAGACACTAAATCATCATTCCTGTAGTGTAGCAACGTCAAAATTGTTTTAATTTACATAACTTTTATTGAGTTAATCCCGATGCCGGAGGAACACCGGAATTTCTTGTGGACGAAACCTGGGGATTCCTCTGCCGTTGATCTGTTGGAACTGTCCCTTTGTTTTGTAAGATTAATTCAGACTTACGAAAGACAAAAGGATTTTGATGAAAAGAAAGTGAAACTAGTAATATTTTGGGAGAATTTTAGAAAGAATATTTTATTGCTGAAATAATCTTCCACTTACTGATCTCACCTAAAATATGAAATACAAGGTGACTATAAATAGAACACCTATAAAACTAAAACTCCTAAATCTATGCAACTAATTCAACGTGAATAACCAACTAACTTTCTGATCTATCGAAAATCTAGAAACAAACCAAGACTACGTAATTCGTATGCCTTGGTCTTTATTCATCTAACTAATTACCAAAGTAATTAACTCAATGGTAAAAGCTTTAAACCAAATTTGATTAACCAACATGATCCAAACCGTCGGATAGAAGCCAATCGTTCGATTTTGTAAACGTTAGCATTGGATAAATATATTTAAACGGGAAATAAGTAATGGAATTTGGACCAAAATATTTCACGCCAAATTTATGTAAATATAGTTTCTAATGGTGCAAATTTCTGAATTAAAAAACTTATCGTAGCTTTAAATTGTTTTACTTTGTAAATTTCTCTTCCCACTGCGCGCTTCTCCCGCCACCGACAAAAAATGGAAACTACGAATATATAGATAAAAGTAAATTGACATACTTTAAAATTTGAACTTAATTGAACTGAAAAATATATTTATAACTAAATTGAAATACTATTAATATATGGTCCTTGATCACTAAATTAAAGTATGTATACAAATTCTCCTTTAATAAGAAGTTTGAAGGTAATAAAACTATAAAAGTAGTGACAAGGATTATTATGGTATTTTACCAAAATTGTCCTTACTCGTGTCAATGAACAAGGATTATTATGGTATATATACATGCATGTATACATATATGCGTAATTTCTACTGAATTTGGTATTAGGAAAATAGAATGTGAAATTGGTTATAAATATAATGTACGTATAATTTTAACTGGAGATGATTTTAGGAATGGTAATCATATATATTTACCTATCGTAACTCGATGGTTAACTATAACTAAGTATGGTATATATTTTTCTCTTCTAAGTTCAGGATACTACAAAATATTTACATGCATATTACTTAACATACAAGTAAAAATACTTATTTTCATAATAATAAGTTCAGAATTGTTTCTGCATCCGTAGAAATTAACGACGATATACTGAATCGGCGGATTGCCTGAGCTAGCTCCCTGATGATATTCTGATGCACATCATGTCTTTATAGTCCATGGATGATGTTTATAGAACAAGCTTTCTTTCCAGACATTACCAGATTTGTCTGTTTTTTTTTTTTTAAGTTAAAACCACTCATGTGGTAGGAGTCTTTAAAGGGTTCCCAAGCCCGTAGGAAACACAAAAATATTACATATAGTTCATGAGCTAAGTTTCTGAGTTTTATAGACTAAAAACTAATAGCCAGACAATGGCTTAGATTACGGAGTATAACAAAACTCCCGAAGCAATAGGGATTGCTTCCAAAAGAATAAAAGGTAGAGACTTCCAAGAGGAAATCTTTATCCCAATGAATAATTATGTAAGTGATTGTCTGATAAAAGAAACTAGCTGAAGGAAAGACACACTTCTCAAATTGCAATTAGACTCCCAAGCATGTCTGCGAATCAAACCAAGTCAAGAACCCAGGATGAGACTCAAGTCGGCCGAGGAGTAACTACAAAGTGAGAGAGATGTGTTAGCACCATATGTATTCGGTCGGGTGCTGCTCAGTAGGCTTGAACTGCTACAGATGCCCCCTGTGCAGTTACTTCCAGTTGCTCGATGTACCAGTTGGTTCATTAATGAGAAAGACGTTGCTGTATATCCTCCCAAGATCCATCCAGTCCTGACCCTGTAAAAACAGGAAGAAACCAGTAAAAGTTTCTAAGGAGAAGAAAGAGCTCTCACAGTTGGAGTGCCTTGACTGTCCAGATTGATTAGACCCTTTAGTTTCCTAGGGGCATCCTGTAAAGACAGTTCCCCTGAGATTTTTAGGGTTAAACATCTTTTAGCAAGAAAATCTGCAGCTTGATTAGCTTCTCTAAGCACATGAACCAGTTTGATGTCTCTAAGCCTAGACTTAAGTTCAGAGCACAATGAAAAAACCTGCCATTCACTGGAAAAAGGATTATGGATCCCTTTAACTGCATTGTAACAGTCAGATTCTATGATGCATGGGTAAAATTGAAATTGATTGGCAAGAAAAATTCCAGTTTGAATTGCTAAAATCTCTGCTTCCAAGGGAGAAGAAGCGTGCATGAAAGTCATGTTCATTTTAAAAACCTTACCATCATTATTTCGAATGATAATACCTATCCCTGTGGAAGAGTTTTGAAAAGATGCATCAACATTAATCTTAAAACCAGAATCAGGTGGGTACCACTTAACTATTTTAATCTTTTTAGCTTTTTTCTTTTTGAGGAAAGGTACCAAACCAGTTAGGATCAAGAAAGAGTTTTTTTCAAAATTCCCAGAAAGAGGAAATGCATGAAATATGAGATTAACCTGTTTCAAAATCTCCTTACAAACTGTTTCAATAGAGAGCTTTATGTTATCATATAGAAGTTTATTCCTTTTAATCCATAGAGCCCAGAATACCATCATCATGGTTATTCTAATTACTTTATTATGGATTTTGGAAAAACCTTTGTATGATAAGTAAAAGTTCATCCTTTGTTTGACTGTTAAAAACCTTGGAGTTTTGATTGCAAGTTTGTTTTCAAAATAAGACCAGACTTCATTGCTTGAAACACATGCATTATAGAAATGACCCATAGAATCAGAGTTATCACAAAAAAGACATTTAGATGGCAGGTTAAAACCATATTTCATCAAAATGTCATCAAAAGGCATAAGTCTATTTCTGATTCTCCATAGCAATAAAGAGACTTTACCTGGGCAGGGTTTAAACCAAACCTTCTTAACATTGTCTGAAACATCTGATATGGGTCTGAGACTCTGGTATGCCGTTTTGATTGTGAAAATCCCATTTTTGGCTGGCTTCCAGATGAGTTGATCTTCATGTGAGTATCTGATTAAAGCATCCTGCAATGTGAGAATAGTATTGGTAGCCAAGTGTGGCTCCAGTTCTGGCAAATAAGAGGCCTTGTTATGAATAAAAGTTTCAACAGAGATATCCGGGAATGGAATATCTATATTGGCTGGCCAAAAATAACAGAGAGCTCCCAGACCCAACCAGTTTGAGAACCAGAATGGGCACTTGCCTTTTCCTACCAATACTAGAGAATTGGCATTTGCATGTTCAGTGATATGGCAGATCCTTTTCCAAGTGCGTGAGCTTTTGTATGATTGTGGAAGGGACCATAGGAAAGTTGTCCAGATGGTGTCATTCTTTTGTAATTTCCACCATAGCTTGCAGGAAAAGGCATCTATGAGGGCTGTTAGGTCTCTAAAACCAATTCCATTCTCCTCTTTAGGAAAAGTCAATCTACTCCATTTCCTCCATATTTTTCTCTGTCCAAAACTGGATTCTCCCCAAAAGAACTTAATGGCAATGGATTCCATTTTCTTGATGACCATCCTTGGTGGTTTAAGAACTGAGAAAATGTGAATGGGTGTAGAAAGTAGAACATGGTTGATAAGGATCATCCTCCCTGCACTACTTAACCATTTATTTTTCCAGTTTGAGGTTAGTGTCTCAAGTCTTTCAAGAATAGGGTGGTAGTGACTGACTTTGTTCCTGCCACTGAAAACAGGAACTCCCAGATATTTGAAAGGCATTTTCCCCAGTTTCATGCCAAGGGTTCTTTTGATAACTCTAATTCTGTTATTTGTTGTTCTTGTGTGAACAAAAAATTCAGACTTAGAGTAGTTAACCTTCTGACCAGATGAAGTTTCATAGGCATGGAGAAAAGCTTTTAGCCTTTTTAAATTCTTTCTTTTGGAGGAGAGAAATAGAGCTGTGTCGTCTGCGTACATCAGATGGGTGATTGGTTGGACTCCTCTTGGCATTTGGAAGCTCTCCAAGTAATGTATTTCCACTAATTTCTTCAAGGATCTGGAGAAGGCTTCAGTGACAAGGTTGTACAAGAAAGGGGAAAGTGGATCACCTTGTTTAATGCCTCTACTAGAGGAGAAAAAACCAGAGGCTACTCCATTTATTAATACTGAAAAACAAGCAGATGCAATGTTTTGTAGT
Organism: Cruciata laevipes; assembly: GCA_963678965.1. NCBI lineage: Eukaryota > Viridiplantae > Streptophyta > Magnoliopsida > Gentianales > Rubiaceae > Cruciata > Cruciata laevipes. The sequence continues at coordinate 18,094,236 of OY787641.1, forward strand.
ACTAACTTAATAAAGGACCCATGGAATCCAAATTTTAAAAGGACTGAATTAAGAAAAGCCCATGAAACTCTGTCAAAGGCTTTTTGCATATCCAGTTTGACAATAAAGTGATTCAATTTAGAATTCCTTCCCAAGAGTCTGGCCATTTCTTGCATTTGAATGGTGTTATCTGAAATGTCCCTTCCTTTAATGAAAGCAGATTGTTCAATGGATGTGAGCCGAGGAATTATTGGTTTCATTCTTTCCACTAATAGTTTTGAAAAAATCTTGTTGATGAAGTTGGAAAGACTGATGGGTCTAAATTCAGCAAAGGAGGAAGGGTTTGGTTTCTTTGGAATAAGGGTTAGCCAAGTGCTGGAGATGGCCTTTGGGATGGAATTGCCTTGAAGGAAATCATTTACTGCCTCCAAGAGGTCCAATTTTATGATATCCCAGCAGTTAGTATAAAAGGCTCCTGAGAATCCATCTGAGCCAGGTGCACTATCTTTGTTAAGGTCAAAGACAGTGTGCTTTAGTTCCTCAAAATCTGTGAGTCTAAGAAGATTTAGATTTTCTTCTTCAGTGACCAAAGATGGGATTTCAGTTAAAAAATGCTCCAGGTATTGGCCAGTGTTTAGCTCCATAGGTTCATTGAGAAGGTCCTCATAGAACCTGATGCCCTCCTCCTTGATTTCCTGAGGATCAGTAATCCATTGTCCTGCTAAGTTCTTAATTTTGGAGATTCTGGAAGTGCTTCTTCTTTCCTTAACTGAGTTATGGAAATAACTTGAGTTTGCATCCCCTTCCTGTAGCCACTTGATGTTGGACTTCTGCTTCCAAAAGATCAGCTCCTCCTTCTGTGCTCTAATCAGCAGGGCTTTGTGTTTATTAAGTTCTTCAATATCAGCTTCATTAGCAGATAGCTGTAAAGCTACCTCTAATCTGTTCACCTCTGCTTCTGCTTCCTTGAGATTTTGATGAACATCACCAAATTTCTCTTTGTTCCAGATTTTTAGTGTGGTTTTCAATCTTTTCATTTTGAAAACCATGTTAACCATTCCATGAAAATCACTAGGTTGACTCCAGCTGTCATTAACCATTATGATGAAGTCAGGTCTATTTAACCACATTTTCTGAAATCTGAATGGTTTGGGAGTTTGTTCCGAAGAATCTTGGATAGATAGAAGGAGTGGGTTATGATCTGAGGTTGATCTGTTAAGTACTTGGATGGAGCTGTGTGGGAAAAGAGAGAGCCACTCCTTATTACCTAGACCTCTGTCTAGTCTTTGAAGAAGTAGTTCATCTTTAGCTCTGTGGTTTGACCAGGTGAAGAGATTTCCAACTGTGGGGATCTCTTGTAAAGCAAGAGAGTTGGACCAGTTGTTAAAATCTCTAATGCTTCCAATAGGAGGATTGTGTGAACCTCTTCTTTCTGTGATTGAAGCAACCGTATTGAAATCACCAATGTACAGTGAGGGGACATTTGGTAACTTTAGAAGATCACTCCAAAGTGATTTTCTAAGGAGCCTGAGTACTTTAGCATATACAAAAATTCCATTCCAAGATGAGTTAGTGATCCTCAGAGATCTCAGCTTGGACAAATTGATCAGACTCTGCTATAACTTTTAAATTGAAAGTGTGATCCCAAAAAATCCAGATTTTAGCATAAGTAGCAGCAAAAGCATTTTGAAAACGTAAATCATGCTTTAGATTATTTAATTCTGATGAATCATGCATAGGTTCAGTTATACAAAGAATTGATATTTTGTGCAACATAAGTAGGGTTTTAAGTCTAGTTATAGAGGTGCCATACCCTCTAATATTCCAAACTAAAACATTTCCTATGATTTTGTACTTAATCATCTAAACTGTGTATTTTATATTTTGTTTAGGTCTTAGAATCCTACTGAAGCTCTCAGTGATGGATCCTTTTCCTAATTTTTGCTTAGATTTGCTCTTTGAAGACTCAACTAATGGAGGTTCACTAACAACAGCTAATTCAAGGGAGATATCAGTGTTGCTACTTACCTCAGAGATAGAGCATGCATCTGTGTAGGAACTTACCTCATCTAGTGTGATATTGAGTGTGGAAGTATCCTGCAAGTAGAGTTGATTTTCATCCAGTTTCCACTCAGGTTCGCTGGGAGCGTCATCATAAGAGGCTTCTGAACTATTCTCATCCTCCTGCAAAGCAGAAAAATGGTTTGACAAAGTAACAGGTTTATGATATGGGACTATGGCTAAGCTCTTGGTTTCCTTTTGAGCTTTCATATTTTTCTTGAGCTTAGCCATATGTAAATCATCATGAGAGTAGAATGTATCTTCTGAGCCAATAGCTTTCATGATTGTAAACTCCTTCTCCTTGATGATAGCCTTATGAGGGGCTATCATATCAGAAGAAGTCCTCTCATTGTGGTGATCCGTTGAGAAGATAACCAATGTTGTGTCCATTTTTTCCGGATCTGGAGATAGACCAGAGCCATTAGCCTTATCCACATGGGCCTCCTTTTTCTGATCTGGGGATAGACCAGAACCACTAGCCTTATCCACAGGGGCCTCCTTCTTCTTCCTCCATTCCTTACGTAGCTCGGGATGAAGGACATTGCAGAAACCATCATCATGTCCCACTTTCTTACAATGCTTGCAAAACCTTGGTAGGTTTTCATATTCAACTGGACATTCCGTGTACTCCTTAGGTGTGCCTATGGGTATGGTCTTGATCAAATCTTTTTGCAGGTCCACTTCGACACACATCTTTAGGACTGATGGCCTCGTGATTCCATTGGTAGCAGAATCCATCTTTATGAATGTGCCTATCTGACTGGCAACATCTTTGATCATTTTCTGATTGTAATACCAAAGAGGGATATTTCTGACTGTGACCCAGATCGGCACAATAGAAGATTCCTTTTCTGGGGAGAAATCTGGTGTCCATTTCATCACTTTCATCGCCGCTCCGGCAATAGTCCAGTAGGGACGGATCCAGAATCTCTGGTAGTCCTCTTGCTGCTGAAACCTTATCAGAATGTGCCTATAATCTATAAGCCCAACCTGATAATTTCCATTAAAACCTATTTCTTTGAAAGCCGATTGTATCTGATCCATTGTAGGCTTACCCCTACCGAACTTACCAATTAAGGCATTTTGATAGTGAGCAGCGAGGACTTTGACAGACTCCTCTTCATATAGACAGGCCGGACGACCGTCGAGAGTAGTGATGGGGTTGATTTCAGGGTTTGAGGGGAGGGATGAGTATAAGGGAGTGGGCTTGTTAACTAAAACTTGTTGGAAGGAAAGTTTTGGGGCTGCGCCGCCGGTTTGGGCCGGTGGCTCCGCCATGGATAGAGCCGTTAAAGGACCGTTACTGGCGGAATAAAAGATGTTACCGGGATAAGATACAGAGAGTGGGTATAAAGGGGGCGCGTGTTTTTCAAAACTAGAGAGAAGGGAGAGATAATTGTTTTAGAGAGAGAAAGACGACGAACGATCGGGAAAAACTTGGACAATAATATTACCAGATTTGTCTGTTATTTGCTAATGAGTTCGATTTTAGTGCTTCTGGATTCATCAAACCTCAAGATCTTGCTAACGATTCTGCTATTGCGAGCCTTGTCAAGCCTGCTTTAAGGTTCAGATTTTTCAAATGGGTGGGTAGGATTTGGCTAATTCTTCGAGATCGCGTGGAGGAAGCCTCTGTTCTTAAAAAGTTAAGAATTCAGTTTACGTTGAAATATTTTTGTCAAAAGATGATTGATAAATGGGTGTCCTATGCATTTGCAAGGAGAGTGCAAAGTTTGGAATTGGATCTCTTAATATACTCTAATCCTCAATTCCCCCCTTTCTATGATGCTAGAAAACTCGGTTCCGGAACTAAAATCGATATGAGTTGCCTTAGATCATTAAGTTTATCGGGTCTAAATGTCTCTAGAGAAGACTTTGATTCTTTCTTGCTCAACTGTCCCTTTCTGGAACACCTCAAAGTATGTAACTCAAATGAGTTGAAAAGCGTCGAAATTTCCAATTCAGATCTTGCTCTAAAACATTTGGAGATAACATACTGCAACTCTTTACAATACGTCACTGTGCATGCTACATGCCTGGTCTCTCTCACATTAACTAGTGTTAAGAACTTAAAGGTAGAAAATAATCCTAAGCTCGTGTCTGTTTGTGTATCCTACTGGCATAGTGGTGAAGGCTCAACACTTCAGATGCTTTCGAATTGCCTATCAAGGTTGTAAATTCTTACCTTGTATATTGTGCATGAAAATGATGAGGTTAGTCTCACTCTCAATTCTCAATATTTGGTTAGTTAATTACAAATTCACCTTTAATAAGAAGTTTGAAGGTAATAAAAATATAAAAGTAGTGACAATGATTATTATGGTATTTTACCAAAATTGTCCTTAATCGTGTCAATGAACAAGGATTATTATGGTATATATACATGCATGTATATATGCATAATTTCTACTGAATTTGGTATTCGGAAAATAGAATGTGAGATTGGTTATAAATAGAATGTACGTATAATTTTAACTGGAGATGATTTTAGGAATGGTAATCATATATATTTTCCAATCGTACCTCGATGGTTAACAAACTAAGTATGGTATATATTTTTGTCTGCTAAGTTCAGGATACTACAAAATATTTACATGCATATTACTTAACAAATACAAGTAAAAATACTTATTTTCATAATAATAAGTTCAAAATTGTTTCTGCATCCGTAGAAATTAACGACAATATACTGAATCGGCGGATCGCCTGAACCAGCTCCCTGATGAAATTCTGATGCACATCATGTCTTTATAGTCCATGGATGATGTTTATAGAACAAGCCTTCTTTCCAGACATTACCAGATTTGTCTATTATTTGCTAATAAGTTCGATTTTAATGCTTCTGGATTTATCAAACCCCAAGATCTTGCTAACGATTCTGCTTTTGCGAGCCTTGACAAGCCTGCTTTAAGGTTCAGATTTTTCAAATGGGTGGGTAGGATTTGGCTAATTCTCCGAGATCGCGTGGAGGAAGCCTCTGTTCTTAAAAAGTTAAGAATTCAGTTTCCGTTGAATTATTTTTGTCAAAAGATGATTGATAAATGGGTGTCCTATGCATTTGCAAGGAGAGTGCAAAGTTTGGAATTGGATCTCTTAATATACTCTAATCCTCAATTCCCCCCTTTCTATGATGCTAGAAAACTCGGTTCCGGAACTAAAATCGATATGAGTTGCCTTACATCATTAAGTTTATCAGGTCTAAATGTCTCTAGAGAAGACTTTGATTCTTTCTTGCTCAACTGTCCCTTTCTGGAACACCTCAAAGTATGTAACTCAAATGAGTTGAAAAGCGTCGAAATTTCCAATTCAGATCTTGCTCTAAAACATTTGGAGATAACATACTGCAACTCTTTACAATATGTCACTGTGCGTGATACATGCCTGGTCTCTCTCACATTAACTAGTGTTAAGAACTTAAAGGTAGAAAATAATCCTAAGCTCGTGTCTGTTTGTGTATCCTACTGGCATAGTGGTGAAGGCTCAACACTTCAGATGCTTTCGAATTGCCTATCAAGGTTGCAAATTCTTACCTTGTATATTGGGCATGAAAATGATGAGGTTAGTCTCACTCTCAATCCTCAATATTTGGTTAGTTAATTACAATGCTTTGCCAAATAATTTAGTTTGGTTTACTTTCCTTTTCTTTAAGGTTGTTTTTGATCATGCTTCCAAATTAATTGAGTTGAAGCAGTTAACCTTACTTGCTCCACTACAAGTAGATGGACCAAATCGTCTTACTACTATGCTAAGTTTATGTCCCAATTTGGAAAAGTTAGTATTGGATCTCGAAATACCGGTGAGTTGATTTAATTATCGCATCTCACATTAATTTCAATTTTTTATTAATTAGTTTTTTATTTGGTTTTATTGTTTGTGTTTCTCAGTTTTTTGAGGCGAAGGTACACTAGTGGAGAAAGAGTGGATTTAAGGCGGTTCCAACATACCAGAGAAGGCACATTGGAACCGCCTTCTCTGGCTGTGCCGTAAAATGGAATCATGTTTAAGGCGGTTCCCCCAACCGCCGTAAAATTTTGACATATTTCGAATTCGAAAAGTGTCACATGTCATGTTTCGAATTCGTAAGTGTCATCTACTATAACCGCGTCAACGTAAACAATTTTCGAATTCGTAAAATTTTTGTAACCCAGCAGAAAGGTCTTTCTAGTTCGAAAAACTTTGTAACCTAGGAGAAAGGTCTTTCTAGTTCGAAAAACTTTGTAACCTAGGAGAAAGGTCTTTCTAATTCGAAAAACTTTGTAACCCAGCAGAAAGGTCTTTCTCATTCGAAAAACATTACGAATCTTCCAAAAAAAAACCACTCGCCATAATGCTTACGAACTCGTAAGCACTATCGCGAGTGGGTGAAAACATTTATCGGAGAACTCGAAATTAATCAATAAAAACCAATCAGGTTAGCTTTATACATTATGGTTGAATCATACTCAAATACATCAATAGCTTCCTTTACAATGCCATATGCTGCCGTCATGGAGCTCAACAAAACAGCATCTCAACTCCACTCTATCATATAAACAGCATCAACACTACGGAAGTTTGGCCCTGGACGCCCTCCACTTCTTAGTCGAGCATGAACTTTACTTAGTTAAGGCTTAACCTAAAATAATTTAAGAGAAAAGGGGTGAGCTTACGCCCAGTGAAGATCCTAAATACTATAAACATTTTCATGAAAAGAGCATTTGACTTCCAGAATGTTTCTCAAACTCTTGGAATGGAATCAGTTTTTAAAAGGTTTTGCGATTTGAGAAAAGGTAGAACCCTCACCTTGTATCCTACTGCTCGCGATCACTTTCGATACTACCTGTGACATCAATTATTTATCTATTAGTAAACCCTCCAAACATTCACAACCTCTAATCTCCAATTCAGAGAACAAACATGCAACTAAAGCCTATATGCATATCATGTACTCAGAATTTACAATATCAGTTTCAGTTCGATGAAGACATGTATCGCAGTCACTTTAAAGCTCTGTATCTGGCTCATTCCTTAACCAAATTAATATATTCTTGACTCTAGATTATAGTTCATATTTCAGAGATTACAGTTGTTCAGATATCAGGCAAAAAGGAGTTACGGTTATCAAGTTGTGAACCTTTTAAGTATCAGTCAGCTTGCTACCAGAAACTGTAGCAGAAAATAAAAATCAGATCTTTAAAACGCTATATCTTACTCAATTCTTAACGAAATTAATCCTTTCCTGTTTCTAATGGTATCCCAGAGTATTATGTTTACTAAAGTGTAAATCTTGGACAAAAATGAATCATAATTATGAAGTTATGATTTTTCTAAATATGTCTCAGTTGCTGCCAATAACAGCTCTAGTGCAGAGTTTTAAAAGCCACTTTCTTGACCATTTATTAATCAAACAGGTGTTCATTGTTGGTTCTAAATCACAGATCAAGATTCTAATAGTACTTCTACATAAAATTTGACCCAAAACGAAGCTACGAGTAACATATTATGATCATTAAAAGTGGGTCTGGCAGCAACTATGATTCAAACATATATAGCAGATTTCATGTTAAAATATTCCTTCCGAAACAAAGCACATACCCCAAATCACACCTATACTTCAGTTAAATACATGCATGGATTTTTCCCAATGAATGGACGATTATTGAAATTGAGAAACAAGACTTTATACCTAAAATTACAGTAAAGAGTTGGGTTGGATTGATTAACCTCATCCAAAATTATCCATCCTTCTTCCTCCTAAGTTGTTTAACCGAAATCGAGGGCGGCAGCGGGCGGGCGGGCGAGGGCGGCAGCGGGCAGCGGGCGGGCGAGGGCGAGGGCGGAGGGCGGAGGGCGGAGGGCGGAGGGCGACGGGGCAGCGTTTTGGGAGGAGATGGGAACTATTGAGATCTAATGAAGAGATAAGGGAAGAATTTGGTTTATATACCATTAAAATAAAAATAAAAATTTTAAAGGAATTTAATTACTAATAAAATTGTGATGAGTTTCAAACAAGAATTTGTCTTGTGATAATAATAATGAAATTTATTTAAATTCTTTGACAATTAAAAAACTAATTTGCTATAAAAAAAAACTAACTTCTAGTGTTTAAGGACAGTCAAGTAAAAATTTAACTTTTCACTAGTTAAACTCAATTAAATATGTGTTTTCACTAATTAAATATGCAAGACACCCTAAACCCTAAGATGGTTGTATGAGGTGAAGTTTTAATGGCTGAGATAATTGATGAAAAATATTGACGGTTGAGATCAAACTTAAACAAATACATTATAATTTGATATATTTATTGAATTTTAGAATAAATATCATTCTCTATATGGATTCGGATAAATTTAATTATTTTTCTTAATTTATTTGAACTTTATGACTTCAATCAGAATTAATTTTATTTTATATTTAAATTAATTTTATTGTACTTGTTACTGATATTTAAATAAGTTCAATTTCAATAATATTCATCAAATCCATTTGACGGGCTCAATCGGGCGGCGGCGACGGCCTCAATCGGTTAATTAATTAGTTACTGTTGTAAGTATATAAGTTGAGTTAGTCATTGTAAATAGAATTTAAATAAGTCCAGTTAGTCATTAGTAGTGTTTCTATAAAGTCAAGTAAAGTTTGACTAATTATTGGTTTAACTCATTTACTTAGTAAATATTTATAGTTAAATGTCAATTTAGTTTGTGTCAAGAAAGTGTTAAGAGTTTGAGTAGTTTAAACTTAGTTTGTGTCTACATAAAGTTATGTAAGATTTGCTTTTAACTAGTTAAACTCAATTTAGTTAGGGTGTATAAGAAGTCAAGTAAGATCAATTGAATCTCTAATATGAGTTATCAAGGATTATAGATAGTCAAGTAATATTTGACTTTTCATTAGCAAATATAATTCAATTTGGAGTAAAAAAAGTCAATTGTTTGTTTGTAAGAATTAATTACAAAATATATAGAAAGTCAATTAAAGTTTGACCAATCATTAGTCCAATTCGATTATGTCAATGTTTATAAGTGTCAACTTTGAATCAATACAATTGTTGTTATTAGAAGGTCAATTGAAGTTTGACCTTTGAGTAGTTCAAATCAATTTAGTTAGTGTCTAAAGAAATTTGAGTAAGAGTTAACTTTTGATGACTTAGATTTGATTAGTTCTAATTTTTAGTGAATATAGAAAGTTAATCAAGGGTTGCCCTTGTTTTACTAAACTCAATATAGTTAGTGTTTATAGAAAGTGAAATACGAGTTAATCTTTGATTAGTTAAACTCAATTTAATTAGTAGTGTGGATTGATCTTATATTATCTAAACCCAACTTAATTAGTATATATAGAATGTCAAGTAAGTGTGAAATTCAATTAAGTAAACTTAGTTTAGTTAGGATTTGTAGAGAATCAAGTAATGTGTGATCTTTGATTAATTCATCTTAATTTAATTAGTGTATATAGAAAATCAAATAAGAACTGATTTTTGATTAGTATAAACTCAATTTAGTGTGGGTTAGAGTTTTAGTGGTTTAGAATTTAGATTTAGTGGGTTTATTATAGGGTTGAAGTCAAAATAAGTCAACATAAAACTTCTTTCTCATTCTTAAGACAGGAGAACCATCTTTCTTATTCGAAAAATCAAATAAAGCAGCGGAAATACTTTTCTCATTCGAAAAATCAAATAAAGCAGCGGAAATACTTTTCTCATTCGAAAAATAGTGTTTTTTACGGCACTTTTTTTAGAACCGCCTTAAAATCACCACGAACCGCCTTCTCTGGTCGCCCGCCATTACATACCTTACGAATTGGTTTTTCGAATTCGAAAAATGCTAAATTTTAAGGCGGTTCCAAGGAACCGCCTTAAACAACCGCCTTAAAACCCCTGATTTCCACTAGTGGTAGAATACCAAAAAGGTCCAAATGTTATTCTCCAGCATCTTAAAGTTGTTGAGGTGCGCAGTTATAGAGGGAATAAAGTTGAGGATGAAAATCTTAAGTATGTGCTAGCACATGTATTGGCTCCCATAGAAAGAATAATCTTTGATCCTCACAAATTTTCACGGTGGAATGGTGTTAGCACGAAAAATGGGTGGAAAATCCTCACAAATTTTCAGCTGCTTATGATGCACTTAACAGTGTTTTTCTTCATAGTCTTGACATTTTACGTTTAAAAATATTTATACTACAGGTGATTGTGAAGTTGGGAAAACAAAGAAAGCATGCAAAAATTGCAGTTGTGAGCGAGCTGAAGCTGATGAGAAAGTTGAGAAGTTGGGAATTACGATGGACCAATTGGAAAATCCTCAATCTGCGTGTGGCAGTGTAAGTGAAATTACTTAAATAAGCATCACTCATCAGTACTTAAGAGCAAGTCCAACAACTTCCCTACAAGATTCTCCAAGATATAATACTACATCCCCATATTTCCTATCTTTTTTTGCTTCAACTCCAACAGCTTTCCTAGTGTGGGGATTAGAATTTAATTCATGTGCATTAAATTTCAGTATTTTATCTCTATATTATTATTTTTTCACCATTCAAGTATATTTTGAAATCTTAATATTTTAAATTACGTATGAATAAAAATATGTTAAAAATATATATTATTAAAATATGCATTAAAACGAACATAACAAGATCTCACATGACAATATTCAAATTTTGATAAACATGTAAACATAGTCATGTATGATCTTGTTTTGTTCGTCAAAATATGAAATTTCATAATATATATTTATTATAATTCTTTATTATATACAATTAAAGATAATAACATTTGAAATATATGTATTTGAATTTTGCTTCCCCAAATTTGTTTTTCTCTACAGATTTGGGGAAGCAACATGTAGATTTCTTCAAAATTCCCAAGTTGGGGAATGGGATAGGGAATCTGTTGGAACTGAAAAATGGCTCATATTCCCTAAATTATTGAAATCCCCCAACTTGGGGAAGCTGTTGGACTTGCTCTAAGTGTTTCCTAAATGTGATTTTGTTTGTGTGAGAGTCTATGATGTACACTGCCACACTGCTTCTTTGATCTGGATTAGTTCTCCTTGCTAAATATTGTGTCATTTTATGATCTCTACTTGGCTGGAAGCACTTGTTGGCCTCTTAATCACTTTCAGTTGATTTGAGGAGTGGAAAGAAGTATAGAGAAGTAGAATCACAATAGGGCTTGTTTACAACTTTTTATTAGGACGGATTTAGAATAATTTAAGAAATCTCAACTTGATTTTTGCTATCTTATGGATATAAACTCTGGATTTTTGATAAGAGAAATACTTCAATTCAGGAAAGACATGTTTTGGAATCTTTCAAGTTTCAACTGTTATCTGTTTTGTTCAATTTGTCTGAGCTAACAAATCTGGTTGGTTAATACTTAATGTTGTTTTTCATTATTTATCTTCTTGATCTTTAGCTTTATAACATGTAGTGCTTTACCAATCATCTTATTTTGTTAGTTTAGACTTTTTAGAGTGTAGTTTTATGTCAGGTCTGCTCTCCCACACTTCAACTATTGCTTCTAAATACTTGTACTTGTCATCTTCACTCAATTTTTGTGCTTATGTTTTGATGATTTATACTGTGCAGTGTGGTCTTGGAGATGCTTTTCGCTGCAGTACATGTCCATACAAGAGTCTTCCTACGTTCAAATTAGGCGAACAGGCAAGTATCTATGTTATTGTATTTTTTGTCTTTGAAATTCTTCTTGTTGTTTTGGAGAAAGTTTCTGCACTCTCTTTCAACTAAATTACTCTTTTGACTGCCTTAGTTTTTATAACCCAAAAGTACGGTAGTTACTCTATGGTCTTAAGCTGATTTTAACTGTTGGTGATTGTGCAAACAGATAGTTCTCTCTGTGGACTTCCTCGCATCCGACTTCTGAATACTTGGATATTGAAGTCCAGACACACCTGCCAAAGCTCTATTACTTGCCCCTTGCCAAGGGTTAGAAATTTGTTGCTTGGACTGTAGTAATTTGAAATGCAAACTTGGTGAAGGAATTTTAGTTTCTATGGTCAAATGAGGTTAACACGAACTAGTACTAATATCAAACCCGATGTCTTGATTCTTATGTTACCCAAATGTTCCATGTTCTTAAGGTTTCTTATACAGATTATGCATTTTGACTATTTTGAGTTCGTCATTGTGGTAAAATATGTGTTTCATATGCTGCTGGCTTGAGAGTGTGCCTTGCTCTCTGCATTTTACAAGACATGAGTAGTTGTAGGCTCAACACTTCAGATGCTTTCGAATTGCCTATCAAGGTTGCAAATTCTTACCTTGTATATTGGGCATGAAAATGATGAGGTTAGTCTCACTCTCAATCCTCAATATTTGGTTAGTTAATTACAATACTTTGCCAATTAATCTTGATTGGTTTACTTTCCTTTTCTTTAAGGTTGTTTTTGATCATGCTCCCAAATTAATTGAGTTGAAACAGTTAACCTTGCTCCACTACAAGTAGATGGACCAAATCGTCTTACTACTATGCTAAGTTTATGTCCCAATTTGGAAAAGTTAGTATCGGATCTCGAAATACCGGTGAGTTGATTTAATTTTGGCATCTCACATTAATTTCAATTTTTTATTAATTAGTTCTTTATTTGGTTTTACTGTTTGTGTTTCTCAGTTTTTTGAGGAGAAGGTAGAATACCAAAAATGTCCAAATGTTATTCTCCAGCATCTTAAAGTTGTTGAGGTGCGCAGTTATAGAGGGAATAAAGTTGAGGATGAAAATCTTAAGTATGTGCTAGCACATGTATTGGCTCCCATAAAAAGAATAATCTTTGATCCTCACAAATTTTCACGGTGGAATGGTGTTAGCACAAAAAATGGGTGGAATGGTGTTAGCACAAAAAATGGGTGGAACATTGAAAGTGTTGAATGAACTCAGATGCTTAAGAGAGTGATACCTTCATCGATTAAATTAGTTGTATTGTAGACACATTTGGTTTCTTAATGGTTTCCTTAATTAAGGTGTAATAGTATTTATAAAATTCTTTCAGGAGTGAGTGAATTGTTCCAGTGTTTTTTAGTATGTTTCATTTTATTTTTCATTTAGATTTTGGCCATGTTTGTCGGACCTTATTTGTAAATTAGTACAATTCAGTGAAAATTTAATTTTATGAAATTCAGGTTAATTAAATCATGTTGATTTTTTTTCAATACATTAATTTTTTTCTTCAGTTTAGTTCAGTTTAATCCAATTTATTTCAGTTTATGTGATTGCCAAATTGCATGGGCTATGTAAAGTAATGTCAAAACTCAAAAGTATAGTCCAGAACACAAACATGAAACAGCAAAGCACAAACATACATAACACAGTGACATGCTAAACATGACAATCCCAACACGTTAATATACAAACATGAAAACGCCATTCGAAGTCTTCATCTTTAAGGACTTCAGTATGCATGCCTGCCGCCGATGATCGGAATCCCGGGACCGGCGGTGGAGCAAAATTACATGAGTTAACACTCAAAATTGTTTATAAAATCTAGTTAGTTTGTGTTCGGTTTTTGTGGTGCCGGTTTATAACGGGTTGATTTAATCGAAATTTTTACTTTCACATCGGATATATTTTAATTGTTAGTCTAACACTAATTAATTTTGTTCGAGTTATATTTGGGTTCGGGTAAGACCAGGTTCGGGTTCGGTTGTGTTCGATCAAAATTATCAAGTTGGAATCAGTTGAGACTGTGTCGCGTGTTAAATTGGGTTGCGATTGGGTCGAGTTTTTCTAATTGGATCAGATTCAACCTTTTATTTCTCGAATAGTAATCTAGTTGCATGGTATGTAAAAATTTACCAAGCGGCGATCTTCCATAATTACTCCATAACTACAACATAAATATATAGCACTCAATAATTACCCAAAATCACCACTTACCAAACTATGATTATTTTTGCTGAAATTTACTCTGGTATGATTATTGTGGCTGTCTTTATACATCAGAATAAAGACTCACTCCATTATTAAAGGTGAATCCCCAAATACTACATGATACCTCCACATGATGAAATTATTTTTTACATTCATTTCTAGGTCTTTCACAATGAAACATCAAATTTTGAGTTTTCGTAGTGATAGAATTATTATGATGGTTGTTTGGATGGGTTGGACTGTTTGCTTTTTTGTTTTCTGATAAAGAGTTGTACTGGTGACTTTTTTTTTTTTTTTGGTAGAACCACCAATGGTGGAGGGATTTATATTGGCTTCCCCTTGCCTTTTAAATCAAACGGAATAAAGTAATAATACAAAATAACCACTTCTAATAGTGGTTCTAGTAGAATGCCAAAATTGGATTCTACATGAAGCTAAAGAACAGCTTCCAAAAAGAATGAGTTAGCCTAAATTTCTACAGCTAATAAACTCATTCTGTACATCAAAATGATCTATGACAAAGATTTATGAAAAGAGAACTATCATCCACTTGCTTATTAGTGAATCCGAAGCACAAGGCAACTTAGACACAAGGCAGCCTATGGAGCAGTCCATAATTTCAAACCAAATCTCTATCAGAAGCTAGAAGAGCACCATGTTAGTCTGCAACTTCAGAGTCTGATCTGTGGAGCTCAGAGAAGGCTTTGACCATCATGAGGAGGTTCCAGTTTGATATCAAAAGAAAGCTCATTGATGAAAACATCAATGAGCTTTATTATCTGCAGTGAGAAAACATTAGTTAGTAGCATCCATTCTTGAAATTCTAAGTGAGGGAGTCCCCATTTGATCTAGTCTTAACATTCCTTGAATATTATTAGGAAGAGTAGCAAATGTAAAGATGGAATCAGATTTGGAGCACAAACACAATTTTGCCATTGCATCTGCAGGCAAATTTGCTTCTCTGTGAACATGTTGTAGAGTAAATACAGAAATATTTTGATGGACTGTACTGGTGACTCTGTACGAGTTTGATTTCTCATTGCGTGTTGAATTTTTTTATTTTATTTTTTACAATTTTTTTTTTATCCATACATATTGAAAATACCGTGTTCAAGTGTGATAGAACTTGTAGTTTTTAACCATATTTATAATTTTCACAATTCAGATCTGTGTTTTGATACCTGTGTTGGAATATCTGAAATAAAAGGTAAAACAAAATCCAAGGGTAGTACTCTTGTGCCCAAGTGAATTATATTCAATTAATTAATAATATTAGAAGGAAATAGACAAGAATTTTATAATGAATTTTCATGTCCTAGCTAGGAGGATACTTTAAAATGATTTCTCAAATTTAAATGAATCTTTTATGTTTAATTATTCTGCCCTGTTAACTACTGTTTATTTCTTGAACCAAACTAGATTGAACTAAAGTTAATGTATTGTTTAAATGAATCAGCATGACTGAATTAATTTGAACTTCATGAAATTACATATTTTCACTGAACTGGTCTATAAAAAAAAGTCTGACAAACATGTCTTTAATATGACTCCGAATCCAAATCCAAATTATAATTTTGCGTTCTAAATTACAAAATCTTGGAACATTTTATTAGGACTCACTTGAAAATTATTTCAAAATTGTAGCTTAAGAGCTTTTGGATACCACGTCTACAAGTTTTGGTAATAAACCCTAAGTTGTGGGTCATAAACCTAGGTCATACAAGAGCTTCTGCGTACACTCGTATTTACACCTTTGTTGCTTACAGACTTACAGTAAACCCAGTAGTTCCCAAATATATGACGCAAAAAATGATTATATTTTTCCTTCGATATCCTGTGTACGTACCATGGAACCAAAGGTTTAAAATTTAAAAATAATAACCATCAGAAATCTACTGTTTAATTAACCACAGATGATTTGTTTAACATACGAGTGTTGGAAATACGGTAAAAATTAAAAAACGATTACTCTTCGTAGCTAGGCTCACGATAAGAATCGTTTTACCGGATATTATATATGTGCCAGGCCAGGAAAATATTATGTGATATGTTAATACTTAATTATGCACATTGTTAGCAAAATCAAAGTTACATTTTTCTGTTTTTGCTGCGTTCCATCGATTTTGCCTTCCAACAGGAATTAACGTACGTGAATCCATTTTTGGAATTTTCTTTTTCTTCGATCGCACTAGTCCGCAATTCGTAAAAACTCATGTTTATTTTTTATTTTTGTTTTTAAAAATGTTTTTTCCCGATTGATCGACATCAAGGGATATTCAGCATACCATCTAAAGTGGATGACTTAGAATGCGAGGTTGACTCAATGATTTTACTAAAGATGGTGAGAAGGACCGGAATTCAAAATCCCTTGGAAGTATATCAACCTGCTGAGAAATTTCTGGATATTAGCAGGTGAGCTCTCAATTACCTTTTCACATACTTATAGGGAAGCAAACTCTATGGTTGATTCTCTTGCTAAGATGGCTAGTGAAAGTAGGGTAACTAAAATTTTCAATCATCAAAATCTACATATCAACACACTAGTGCAGGAGGGGGGCTACAGCGGCGGTTCCGCCTTCAATGCTCGGCGGTTATGAACCGCCGGCGGCAGGGGCGCCGTGCAACGGAACTGGAATTGCTCGGCGGTTATGAACCGCCGCGCAAGGTTGCGAGTTCGCAACCTTGTCAGGTTCATCCGGTTGCGAGTTCGTAACGAGCTAGAACCTGCAGGTTGTTTTCGAGTGTTGCGACATCGGATGCTCCTCCGGTTCAAAGGTTGGGAACTCGCAACCAGCATTTCAGGTTAGGGTATATGTTTGTTCCTAAACGTGGTTACGATGTCGTAACCTAATTAGGTTCTGCTAAAGAAAATACCGGCCAATTTGGCCGGTAAAATGAAAATGCCACCAGCGAAGAAAATTAACAGAACTATATACTTCAATATGACCAAAGAAGAATATTCGATACACTACAAATACTAATACGTGACTTCATACAATTAAATCAAAATCGGAGCAATCAAAAGTTCATTAGGAATTTCACCTATCAAAGAAAAGAGGTTGGTTTATCAAGGAAGTTTGCAACTTCTTTTTGCTCCTTAATCGATTTCTTCAGCTGGATCATCTTAACCATCCTACTGTTGTGCACCTCCCTGCATCACCAAAAACTCTTTGCTTTTCAATATATTCAAGTTGTCTCACTTCTTTAACGCCAGCATGAACCTCTCATTTCATCCTGGTAGCAGCACCATAGAAATCATATTTTCCACCTTGTATCCTAATGTTCGCGATCACTTTCGATAACACCTGTGACATCCACTATTTATCTATCAGTAAACCCACCAAACATTCACAACCTTCAATCTCTTATTCAGAGATCAAACATGCAACTAAAGCCTATATGCAACCATGTACTCAGAATTTACAATACATTAGAACATTCCAATCCGAGGAAGACATGTATAGCAGCCACTTTAAACCTCTTTATTTGATTCATTACTTAATCAAATTAATATATTCTTGACTCTAGGTCATAGTTCATATTTCAAAGATTACAGTAGTTCAGAAATCAGGCAAAAAGGAGTTACGGTTATAAAGTTGTGAACTTTTTAAGTAGCAGTTAGCTTGCTGCCAGAAACCGTATCAGAAAAATAAAACGCAGATCTTTAAAATGCTATATCTTACTCAATTCTTAACCAAATTAATCCATTCCTGTTTCTAATGGTAGCCCAGAGTTCTAAGATTACTAAAGTGTAAATCTTGGCCAAAAACGAATCATAGTTGTGAAGTTATGATTTTTTTAAATACGTCTCAGCTGCTGCCAAGAACAGCTTCAGTGCAGAGTTTTAAAAGCTATTTTCTTGACCATTTCTTAATCAAACTAGCTCATTGTTGGCTGTAAATCCCAGTTCTAGTTTCTAAGAGAAAAGATCAAGGTAAAAAGTTATGATCATTAAAAGTGGACCAGGCCATAAACCAACTTTCAAACATATATAGCCAACTAGATTTCATGTTAAAAAATTTCCTTCAAAACAAATTCACATGCAAGGATTGGAGAAATAATGCACATGAACATAAATAAGAACTAAATCGCAAACCACCTAAAGTTCATGGCAATCCTCTTTGTCTCTAAGGGTACCAACACACTAGTTAATAAAACAAATATTCTCAGTTTGGCATTTTCTCAAACACCTTCAAGGCACAACTTATCATATAACTTATTTACATAGACTTTGTCCTAATTTCCTACATGTAATTTGCAGCACACGAAACTAAGATGATAAGGGTTATAGATATCAACATATTTACATGATCATCTACCCTCTTGCTTTTGCTCAGAATGATCAACAAATTAATATCAAACTAAAATAAGCCTAAATTTGAAGTTCAATCGACAACAATCCAAATTAGGGCTTTTGATGAAAGGGGGAAATCGGAAAACTTACTTGACGAATTAGAGATGCTAGGTCTGAATACACGATGTGGATTTGCTCAGGCAGGCGGAGGGCGACGGCAACGGCGACGGGCGACAGGAGGAGGGCGACGGGCGACAGGAGGAGGGCGACGGGACGGGCAAGGAAGAGGGTGGGGTGGGCGGGATTGATGCCGGCGGATGGGCGACGGGAGGCGGCCGGGAGGCGGCAAGGGCAGAGGGCGACAGGGCGGGGTTTTGGGTGGGGGAAGATGGGAAGAAGATTGAGATCTGAAAGGATAAGGGAAAGAAGATTTAGTTTATATACCACTAAAATAAATTATTATTTTTATTTTCAATGAAATTTTAATTAGTAATAATATTGTGATGAGTGTTTAAGAACTAATTTATAGTGTTTAAGAACAGTCAAGTACAAATTTAATTATTCTATAGTGATTAAATATCATTCTCTATATGGATTCGGACAAATTTAATTATTTTTCTTAATTTATTTGAACTTTATGACTCCAATTATAATCAATTTCATTTTGTATTTAAATTAATTTTATTTTACTTGTAGTTGATATTTAAATAAGTTTAGTTTCAATAATATTCATCAAATCCATTTGAATGTGATTAATATCAGTTCAATGAAACTAATTTAAAATTATTTATATCCAACTAAAGTAGAGTAAAACATGTATTATATGTATGGTGATGTGTTTGAATCAAAAAATTTGGTTAAATAATAAGTTTTAATATTTTCACTTAAACCCCTAAATTTTTATGAAATATTAAGAACTTTTGAAAGTAATTATATGTAAATATTAATAAGAAAGCGACGAGTTATAAACATTATATGATCGTAACAAACATTAATAATTATCTATACCTTTATAATTTAAGATTTTCAATAATATTTTATGTTAATTTTCACTATGACCTACTATTGATGAATTTGATCACCGATTATATAATGTTTTGAATGTTTTGAAAAGTGTCACAATGTGGGGTGTAGTTATATCAAATTAAGTATATATATAAATCAGTCAAAATTGAGAAGAAATCATGACAACATAGTATATATGTTTAAGTAATCAGTTAATTTATAAGTAGTGAATACTCATTGAAACATCAGCGTTCTTACTATAGATCCCCTCAAACGTGTGTTTTTTTTTTAACTATATGAAAAGTTCCTCATATACAATAAAATGGATATTAAGATCCAACTCTTAGATTATTTTGCTTAATTAGTGAAATTATTGCTAATTTTGCTAATTAGTTAATTCAGATTTAGATAGGTTGCGACTTCGCCACTACTTCAGGATCAATTTAAAAGAACAGTAACACCAGTTACGATGTCGTAACGCGTAACGTATCGTTGGTCGGCGGTTTACTGTGCATAATATGATCCGGACAGGGTTACGAACTCACAACCGATCAAGCACCGGTTTTTGGGAAACCGGATCAAGGTTGCGAACTCGCAACCTAATTGCACGGCGGTTCTTGTAAGTTTGGCAGGAACCGCCGCGAAAAAGAGCCGCGGTAGACCCTTTTTCCACTAGTGACATAAGAGGTCTAATTAATTTAGATAGCCAAGAGTTTCCTTATGTTAGAATGGTTAAAGATTTTCCCTACAGAACAAAGATACTGCTGCTCTTTTGTTTTAATATTGTCAGGAAACAATGCAAACGAGAAAACAAAGCTAGCTCAGTCTATAAAGAAGCATTGGAAGTATCAGGTGTATAATTTTCAAAGTTCTATAATTTCTTCTAGAATCTCACATAGAATATTTCACTACCTTACTCTTATTTCCTTTCAGGATTACCACAAGGCCGTGGCGGGACAACTTATCAAACAACTTCACATCTTTCTCTCACAAGTAACTCAAAATGGACAGATGCGGAAAAGAAGCTGGAGCTATGAAAGTATTACATCTGATGGAATGACATCCAGATGGGTCTCAGACACATGGACTAGCATGGATCAAATCACACCCAGAGCATCACCTTAGGAGAATTTTGTCTGAAAGTGAGCAAGATTCTGTAGCATTCAAGTTCCTGAATTTCACACTGAACTGTAACTTGAATGAATATGCTCACCTTCGCAAACTTGTGGTTCAACCTTGGGGGCTCTGAACTACTAACTTGGATGGTTTAGAGTCGATAGCTATGGAATCTGCTTACTGAAATAGATGCAGGATCATTCCCAAGTTTTTTCATCCCAACTAGTGGGGTTTTTCTTGAACCTCAAGTTTTTTCATCCCATATCATTTTTGTTGGGGTTTTTCTTGGACAAAATGTAAGATCTTTGAAACTTTATAGGGTTCAGGGAGGCTAACATAAATCCCTCCGGCATTGCTGGTTTAAAAAAAAAATCAAGAGATATTCAGCCGTACGTGGTGGGGAGCCGGCTGAGAACGGGAGGAGCTGCAAGGGTGGCGGCCGGAGCCGGGAAAGTGCATGGCACAGCATAGGCAGATATAATAAAATCAAGCATATCTCAATCGCCGGCCGGGAAATGGAATACACTCGCCGGAGACGGAAAACCATTTCTCCGATTTCTCTGTTAATAATGATGTTCACAGATTTCAAAAACGGTGGCAGCAATATCCATTGTACGTACGTAAAATTACAACGAATAGAGATGAATGTACGTAGCATATCTTGAAAAATGATAAGTTTTTCGTTGTGTTTATCTCTCTATATATATTATAAATAAAATATTTTCATAATAAAAAAGTTGATAAACATTGATCGATTTTGATATTTTACGTACAGGTTATTTTCGAAATTGATTTAAGAGATTTGTTTGAAGTGATCCGAAGGATTTAAAGTAATTAATGATCAAGCTACAAATAAAAGTTTAGAAAAACTAATCAATTGTAAAAAATGCAAAAAAAGTGTAACCACGTACGCACAAAGATAAGAACGCAAAAAAAAAGTACAAAGATACATAAACACGCTCCAACTCTTGGGTAGGGTATAACTGAATATTCAATTTAGTCCAATTTAATTTCAATTAGTTCATATAAGTTAAGGAGAAAGGAGAAATCTTCTCACAAGTGCTCTATTTATACAAGAGTTCTAAACAAACGCCTAATCCTATATTTCTAGGCACTAATCATCAAATTGCTACTATATATATGGTAGCAATATGAAATCTGAAATTCGATTAATCATATAAAGTATATTATATATTCCCTTTTCAATAAAACATGTCTTAGTTGAGAATATGTCGATGGTAATAACTAAAATCCTACTTTTATCATTAAACTATATTTGATTGAGAATTTGTTAAGATTAAAAGAGTCTCGCGCATGAACTTATAATGTGTTAAAAAAAATCAAACAGTTTACGTCACCGGTGACCGTGAGGATGACGAAGACGTTCCCCGGTGCCGTTTAAAGATTACTGTCGTAGTCATCTCCAACGGTCACCGACGTCTTCAATAATAACCTGTTCATCTCGTCGCCACGCGATGGCGGTGGCACTACATCTCGTCACCACTCGGCCTTTTGAAGTAATGCGGTGGCGACTCCACCGGAGAGCTTGCCGGAGGAGTTGGAGGAAGTGAGGTGGCGCCTTTGGGGCTGCATGAATATATAGGGTTCCGGTGGAAAACATGCCACCGACCATGAATCCATGCATGTTCAATATTCTTGTTCATGTTTATTAATTTTGAACATACTAATAGCTAATTTATTTTGGGTTCCGCTGGAGTATTGATGTATAATTTATAAGTCAAAATTTTATGCATTGTTGGCACTGATGTGTACGAGGAACAAGGAAGGAGTTACACAGATGTCGGGCGGCGTTGTAGAGAATGGTGACGGAATTCCAACTCCTGTCATCTCTGAAACGCGAGGAGTAGTTGTTCCGCCGGGAACATGCGTCGTCTCCGCTACTTGCTCCGCCGGAAATAGTTGCGTCGTCTCGAACCCCTCGGCAGAATTGGAGACGACGCATAGGATATCAGGGACGCATGATGGCCGCATCAACAGAAAACCTCTTCAGGTTGACGGACCTGTGCGGCTTTGCCACGGTGGACCTTAGCCATAGCCAACACGCCGGCCGTCACGGTGGGGAATATTTACGATTATCGGCAATCAAAATGTTTAAAAATTAAAACGGTTTTTCTAATGTATGCCCGTGGGCGTAGGTTAAATCAGACAAGCGGGATTTTGAATGAAATTCCGACATAATTGTAAAAAAATTACTAAATTTTCACGGTATTTACGTATACCAAACATTAATATTAATAATAAATTATAGAAATAAACAATATTTATCATGTACTCTTATATAAAATAACATAAAATACACATCCATACTTATGAATATGCATTTCATCATAAAATTAAATATTTTATAAAAAAATAAAATGCAACCATTACTTATTAACAATATATTTTAAACTTATTATGCCTAGTATTATAAAATTCAATATAACATTATAAAAACTAAAATTAAATTTCAAACATTAAATATATAAAATAAATTTTAACGTATGTATCCTAAAACTTATCCTACTCGAATAATTTTCATAAATAAATTTTTTAAAACAAATATCATATCAAAATATAAAGCTTAAATTCAATACCATCCATCACAAATAAATAATATAATATTCCCACTATTTTCATTTCCGTATTCACTTATAATATAAATAATTAGATTAAATGTATTTAATAAATAGGTATATACGTGTATCTCGTTTTTACTTATAGTATATAGTTAATCATTTTTTCCTTTTAATGTGCACGTTAAATATTTTTTAATATAAACAATTAGATGAAATATATTTTATAAATAGGTGTATACGTGTATCTTGTTTTTACTCATAGTATAGTTAATCATTTTTTCCTTTTAATTTGCACGTTATATTTTCTTAATATTGCAGGATCATCTGCAATATTTACATGTTAGTATCAACTGTCTTACTCTTAATAATGACATGGATGCTTTTTTTGTATATGGTCTTAGAACCAGAGCTGGTAGAAAACAATTATGGTCTTCTATGCTCTCCTTTAATCATACTGCATCACTTCTGATTGGTGATTTCAATGCCACAAAATCAGTACATGAGTATAAAGGTCCCTCTAATCCCAAATTGGGTAGTATTGCTGACTTTAATGACTTCATTAATTCTGTGGCATTAGAGGAAATTAATACTGTAGGTAACCTGTTTACCTGGAGTAATAATAGACTCAGAAATCCAACTAGACAGAGATTGGATAGAGGACTGTGTACTTCACAGTGGAATTCTAAGTTTCCATCTTCATCCATTCAAATTATGAACAGATCAACTTCTGATCATAATCCACTTCTGCTTACTATAGGTAGTTTTGTTTCCTCTTCACCTAGACCCTTTAGGTTCTTAAATACATGGTATAAAAGGCCTGAATTCCAAGCTGTTATTGATAACAACTGGAATATCCCTCTGCATGAATCAGGTATGCTTGGTTTCTTCCTTAAATTAATAAGGTTGAAAAAAGTGCTTAAAACCTGGAATAGAGAACATTTTGGTAATGTCCATGCTAATGTTGAGAAAACTGAAAAAGAGCTTGAGGAACAGGAAATTTCCTTTGATCTCAATAACTCTTTAGATGAGCTTCTTAAACTAAAGCATGCTAAAGCCAAACTCACTAGAGCTGTATATGAACAAAAACATTTTTGGAAACAAAAATCTAGGATAAAGTGGTTTAAAGAAGGTGATAATAATACAAAATTTTTCCACAATTCTGTTAAAGAAAGGAGAAATAGGCTTAATATCACCAAGATTAAAAGTTCTAAAGGGGTTTGGCTGGATGATAATGTAGACATTGAGAAGGAAGCCATACAATACTATCAGACACTTTTAACTGATGACAGTAATCAGGATAGTGATTATTTTCAGTCTCACTTTCTTAGTAAAATACCAAAGCTCATCTCTAGTGAGGACAATCTGACACTCTTGAACCCAGTCACACTTCCTGAACTCAAGGAGATTGTTTTTTCTCTAAATAAAAACAGTAGCCCTGGTCCAGATGGCTTCACTGCTAACTTCTTCATCAAATCATGGGACACTATCTCCCCTGATCTTCTCTCAGCAGTGTTAGAATTTCAATCTGGGAAAGTAATACCAAGAGGCATTGCCAGCACTTGGATTACTGTTATTCCCAAAAAAGAGACTCCAGTCTCTTTTGATGACTATAGGCCAATTAGTCTCTCTAATGTGTTGAACAAAATTTGCTCTAAACTACTAATGGAGAGATTAAAGCCTTTGATGTCTAAAATAATTTCTCCCCACCAATCTGCATTTATGAAAGGAAGAGACATTTCAGATAATGTCATCTTCCTTCAAGAAATGGTTAGATTCCTAGATAGGAAAAGCAAAGAGCCTAACTGTATAATTAAATTGGATTTAAAAAAAGCTTTTGATATGGTAAAATGGAGATTTTTACAGGCTGTTTTACACAAATTTGGATTTCATGGAAAATTCATCTATTCTATCATGCAAAACCTTTCTCAGGCTTGGTTCTCTATTGTCATAAATGGTAAGCCTGTTGGTTTTTTCCAATCTACAAGAGGTATAAAACAGGGTGACCCCCTTTCTCCTTTTCTCTTTAATATTTTTTCAGAAGCTTTCACTAGGAGTTTAGCCTTTGCTTTTCAGAATGGAAAAATGCAATTTTTTGATCTTCCAGCAAATTCACTTCAAGTATCACATTTAAGTTATGCTGATGACACAGTTGTCTTCCTCAATGCTACTAAATTAACACTGATGAGATTTAAGGCCTTTCTGGCTAAATTTGAGGAAGTAACTGGTCAGAAGATTAACTGTAATAAAAGTGACATATTCATGAGTAAGCATGCTTCTCCCTCTTCTGTGTGTAGTATAAAGAGCATTTTAGAAATGAAAAAAGGTAGCTTTCCCTTTAAATATCTTGGTGTTCCTATCTTCAAAGGGAAAGCCCTTAATGCCCACTTTTTACCCCTACTTGAGTCCATTGATCTTAAACTTAGGAACTGGAAAAATATTTGGCTTTCAACAGGGGGAAAAATGATCTTGATTAAATCATGCATCTATGCTTTGCCACAACATATCTGGTCTGTATGTGTACCACCTAAACAAATTGTTAAAAAAATTGAGAGAAAGTTGAGCAAGTTCTTTTGGGGTGAAACTGACCTTAAACCTAAGAAATCTTGGAAGAAATGGGATGACCTTTGCATCCCTACCTCCCAAAATGGCTTAGGATTTAGATCAATTCACACCATCATAGAATCTTGCTCAGTCAAACTCTGGTGGAAATATCAACAGGCAGATACTATGTGGTCACATCTATTGGCCTCTCTTCCTACATCCTACCAATCCTCTCCAAATTGGAAAAGGATATGTAAAATAACTCCATGGGCTGAAGCTAATTGCAGGGTTATAGTTGGAAAGGGAGAGTGTAATTTTTGATCATCCAACTGGTTGGATATTGGACCATTGATTGACCACTGTGATCCATCCCTTACTAACATCTCATTGGATAGTAATGTTGCATCATTTATAAATGACAAGACTCTTTATATGCAACAATTATCCCCTCTTCTTCCCTCTAATACTCTTTCTCTATTGCAGGAAACTGAGCTATTCACACACAGAGAGGATAAACTGATATGGAAGCCAGACCTCAAAGGATCCTTCACTTTCAAATCAACTTATCTGAAGCTTAGAGAATCCAGGTGTAATATCTCCTCCATTAATCACTTATGGAATTTTAGATTGCAAAAGAAAATCTCAGTTTTTATGTGGAAAATGATTAACTCCTTTCTTCCCTTTGACAATGTTCTCAAAAAAATGCATTTTAATATGCCATCCAAATGCTTTCTGTGTAGTAATGAAGACTCACTTGACCATTTTTTTAATTCATGTGAGTTTTCTCTACAAATCTGGAAAATTATGAATGCCTTCATGGGTATTTCTGATAGGAATTTTTCATCTATATGGGAGAGACTTTCCTTTTATCTTACATACACTGGTTTGAGTGCTCTGCATAACACCATCATTAGAATCTCTCCCTCTGTCACTTGTTGGATTTTGTGGAAAACAAATAACAGATGGCTATATGATAATATCCCAGCCAATGCATCCTTTGCTCTGAATCAGATCAAAGAGCTGATATACATTTGTTTCTCCACAAAACCATATTACATATCATCAGCCATTGATTCAGAAATTGCAAAGCATAGTTTTCTACCTCTTGGTAAAAGACCACCAAAGCCAAAAAAATTCAAAGTAGCATGGTCAAAGCCTATTTCTGGTCTGAAATTCAATGTTGATGCTTCCTGGTCATCCTCTACTTTAGCTGCTGGTATAAGTCTCCTCGTTAGAGACAGTAGGGGAGGTTTTGTTGCTGCATATGGTAGATACATTCCTGCTGATTCTCCAATAGAGGCAAAAATGAAAGCTATACAGTTTGCTATAAATTATGCCAGTTTTTCAGAGCAATCCATAATTGAGACTGACTGTTTAAATGCAATTTCCTTTATTCTTAATCCAGTCACTGCTCATTGGAAGCTATTTCAATTAGCAGATGCAATTCACCTACTCAGTTCTCAATTTACATTGTCACATGTTTTTAGAGAAGGGAATTTGCCTGCTGATGCCATTGCTAAACTGTATTTGCAAAATAAGCATGATGTATCATTTACTTTTGGGTCTCTACCTGATAGGATTCAAGGTTTAATTAGGCTTGATCAAATGGCTACACCTTCCTTGAGAATATCAAGAATGGATGCTACTAATGTCTGAATTTTGGTGCAGGTAGTGTAGGAGGTGATCTATCCAGAAACTCTCCAATGTTCTATTATCAAGGTCCTTCTGCATTGTTGGAAGGGACACATCTCCTTCAAGGTGTCATCTCCTTCAAGGGACACATCTCCTTCAAGGGACACATCTCCTTCAAGCTGGCTGCTGTCCAGGATTTCCTGCTGTCAATAGTCACCATTGGACTTGTAGTAGGTTGCTGGAGCTATCAATGGAGCAACACCCTTACTAATCAATTCGAGCCTGAGACTGCACAAAATCTAATCTGTGGTGCCTTTTCTTTCTTCCAACCTGAGACTGTCTTTTGGGTTTAAGTCTCTATCCATAGGCTGAATTGAGTCTAAGTTGCCTCGCGCTTCTAATTCTCTAACAAGCAAATGGACATATAGACTTCTTCTCATTAGACCTCTCACCTTTTAGGCTCTTAGAGCATTGAATGGATATATTTAGATATCTCATTCTTTTTTGGAAGATTACTTAGCTTCGGTTGGAGTCTTTACTCTATACCATTTTGAATCCCTTATAGATTCTATTTCAACTGTCATCTTTTTGATGCGGTTTCTTTGTAATGGTTTTTGGTTGTTTTAATGGTATGGGGAAGCCAATATACATCCCCACCTTGGTGGTTAATTAAAAAAAAACATTTTAATTAGGATAAACTCAACTGAAAAAGGGTTTGTAAAATTAACCCTGGTTTTATTTATGTGAATATATTACAATTAGACATGATGTGGAAGAAATTATCTTAAGGTGGGGGTGAGTGTTAAAACTGTCTTCGATTTAGAAGTGAGGTCATTTTAATCAAAATGAATAAAGTTCTTGTAAAACAAATTCTTCTAAGAGTATAAAACAAAATAATGAGGTAATAAATAAATAGAAGAAAATAAAAAGAATGAGACTTGTAGACATGGAAAGAAAATGCATGCGGAAGACGTGTCAAGCTAAGGATTAACCCTCACCATGACTATAATTTGTTTTACAGTTTGTTTACCACTCGAGTTCTTTAGTTTGATACAAATAACCGGCGAAGTGGTACATCTCGTAGAGGTAAGAGCTGATGCCCGAGGGTATTCAAGAGGCATCTCATGGGAGAAAGAGGATGAGGAACCCCATTGGAAGCCCTTCGCTATAAGTCCTCATCTGAGTTAGGGATTAGTACATATATGGGGCCATATTGGTCGCCTTGTTCTTCAACATTCTATTTAGATCATTCCCTAGCAATACTCACAGAGTCGAGCACCCTACTAGGGGCTAGTCTTAACCATGTTCAACCGCTGCTGGACGATTTCCAGTAATCTACGAAATGATACAAATATTTTTATTTTCAAAAAAAAAATAAAAATCCCTCACCATGACTAAGCAAAGGAAAATGTTATTAATTAATTGTATATCTTATTAATCATCTTGCTCTGTTCTTTTCTCGAAGCCAAAACCCAACACCAGATTCTCTCTTTCTCTCGTTTCCGTCTTCTTCTTGACGTATCATCATCATCAAAATAATTGTTTCCATTCCGAAAATCTTTCCAGCTTGTTCTTAAACCATCTTTTAATCTCTGAGGCTTTATTTTTCCTTCTTCATGATGCCCGGTCCTGACCATTAAACACACAGTCACACAATCGCCGCCAGTCGCCGCCGGCACCACCAGCACCGATTGAGCTATTTACAAATACTAGGTCATCGATCGACATCAAGTTTGCTTCCGGCAACGTCAACAACGAACCGGCACGAGGTTAACCGGGATGCCAAATTCTTTCCTAGACAATTTTTCAGCAAGCTTTTGGTCGGAACCTTGCACATCGAATCATATAATTGGGTTAAGGATGCCGCGGCTGGCTCGCCTTTGATTGCTCTGATGATTGTGATCAACTAGGATTCGAAATAGTTGTTGAATGTTTTGACTTCGAAAAAGATGAGTGTTCTCACTTTTCAAAAATTATATAGTTTTAAGTTATATGTGTACAATTTATATTTTAAAAAATGTATCTAAAGTACTAGAGTATAATTATATTTGTCTAATTATATATTTTAATGTATATCCTGATTTTAATTTGTGTGCGGAGCTCAATGGCTCATATGGTTTGAGTAACACATTTTGAGAATCTTTTGTGTTGAAATGTTGGTGTACTGTCTGGATTAAAAAATGAACTATGTGCTTGTTGGTATATGATATAGTTTGGAATGCTTATAAATTATGAGAGTCGATAATTTTGATATCTTGATTATGATTAATTTTAAATTATGAGATGATATTAATGGCATGGCAGGTGGATTAAAATCATGTAATTATATTTAGTAATTAATCATGTAAAAATAAGAGAGAATCTGGTGTTGGGTTTTGGCTTCGAGAAAACCAAATTACAAATATTTCCAACACCAGAATCAGATTCTCTCTTATTTTTATCATTTCGTAGATTACTGGAAATCGTCCAGCAGCGGTCTTATAATCGTACATGATTATAATTACACCAGATTCTCTCTTATTAATCATGATTTTTACTTATTTTATAGTAAAAATACATGTGAAAAATAAATTCAGTTTAGTCCCTCCTCCCGGGCTTCAGGTCCTTCCTGCTGATCCTGGTACTCTCTTTCCGAGTCAGCTTCGTCGGAGGCAGTTTCTACGTGACCGTCCTGTGGTACTCCTAGCTCTCGCTGGTGTCTAGCCTCCTCCTGCAATTGCCTCAAGGTCACATCGTCTCCAGAGGGTAGGGGAAGACCACCCCCTGAGGCTGCAGCGTTCTTCTTCGGGCGCCCGCGCCCTCTCCTTGGCGACTCCATCGCGCGAAGGTGGAACTGGTCCCACTAGGCGTGCCAATTGATGCTACCGAAATCCACCCGTTCCCCGGGTCTCAACGTTATCCGGGTCTCCTTCCAAGTAAGCCCGCAACGATCCTGCAAAGCAATCCCCGGGACGCCTCCTGGGGAAGAAGCTCCGGCGTGATGATGAGATAGGGATAACGATGAGAGGAAAACGTACAGAAATGCTCTCAATATAAAGTAGAGAGATATAAGTCATATACCTTGTTCACTGTTTGGGACTAGTATTTATAGTTGAGGTTGCCTGCTTTGGATAAGAGTCAGGACCACTTCTCCTTGTCACTATTCGTCCTCCTTCTTGTCCGGATGTGCCTCTCGTGGGAAAGGCGCTGCTTCCTCAATCCTGGGCCATGGGCCCTTTTCCCGGCCCAGTAGAGTGTTGGGCCGGTATTATCAATTGCATTAGGTGATATGACTAGGTGATTGCATTAGACTATTTGACTAGCTGTTTGCATTAGGTGATTGTAGAAATGTGTTTGGTGAACTTAGCTGATAAATGATAGCTGTTTGTGTTAAAATAACGTATAAGGGTTTGAGTTTAATTCATTGATCTATTTAGAAATAGTAATGTTTTAAATATAATTATAAAACAAAAATATGAGGATTATAATTCCTTTCTAATATATATATATATATATATATATATATATATATATATTAGAACCAATTGTATTAAAATCTTGAGTAATTCTCCTATGATACATCCTCACCCATGAGTCAATGCCAAATAACAAAAATTTAATTACTGTCACCTCATTATACATTACTACCACCTCATCATACATCGATGCCACCTCATCAAACTTCGGTGCCAGTTCATCAAACATATCACATCATCAAAAGTTCCGTGTCAGTTCATCAAACCTCACTAAAAAGAGGGTTACTTGGTCCTGCCTCATGGGTGAGGCTGTCTTACCCAAGAATTTGTCTAAAATATTTTATTAAATATATTACTTGTTAAATCTCTTAATTTTACATAAAAACTCATTTAAATATTTAAATACAATATAGGTCTAAATTAAATAACATAAGATATTATAATTAATACTAAAAATTAACAAGAATTGTACAATATCGCTAGAATTAATAATAAAATATTTATTATTGTTAACAATAAACTACAAAATTTTAATCGTAATAATAAATAATTAAAATGTTCCAAACGTACAGGAGGAATGATTAAGGGGGTGCTTGGTTGGTTGAGGGGAATGGAAATGGGAATGATAATAGTGGGGATTGATTATAGGGGGAATCATTATAGTGTTGGTGTTTGGTTAGATTAAGGGAATGGGTTTACATACTAAAAATAGATAAACAATTAACTAAAAATAGTGATTATAGTGGGTCCCATCATTATAGAGTAATGAAACCCATAGTTCTCATATTTGAGGGGAATGGATGATTGGCCAATATGGGGTAATGGTGGTGGGCCCTCTTCAATGATTATAGTCTACCAAACAACTTTATAATGAAACCCATATCTTACTCCCAAACCCCCCAACCAAGCACCCCCTAAATATTAAATGTAGAGGAGGACATTTTTTTATGCATCTGATGTTTCTATTTGAAGAGGATAAAACTAAGAAGAAAGAAACGACAAAACTAGAAAATAAAAAAGAAAGGATAAAAATGTATGTTTGCAAGGTAAAGACAAACATCTAATAGAAAACGCTCCTTTTTTTAGCGTTTTGAAAAAGAGTTTTTTGGGCCCAAAGAGCTCTTCTAAACAGCTCTTTACCAATCACTTTTATTAGCCTTTTGAGTTGGTCAAACAGTTAATTGGGTTCAAACAGCTAATTTTGCCCCAAAAAACTCTTCACCAAACATCTCATTTATCTTTATGGAACAACACAAAGTAATTACAATAAACCAAAAGAATGTACTCCAAATAATTCTTCAATTAAAACACATTCCGGGCTTTTCTAGAATGTTCAACATATGAACTTTATAAACAATAGAAATCCTATTTTGGGTAAATTTCTTTGACCAAAATTTTCTGTATCTCATTCATCTCCAAATGATAAGCCCCAAAAGTTACCATGCTGTAACTTTCAATTTACCTTAAATAAATCATTTTCCAACCGCATAATGCTTCGATTACTGTGGAAATCGATAAACCATTGAAAAAAAATCTTTGTTATATTCATTTTCCGACACGAATTCAATGTCAGCTACGAAATTAATTGGTGAGCTCCGGAATTAATCATGGAGGTAGAATCTAGATATGATTTATCCTTTGACCCCCAGGATTTAGCCAGTCTAAACTCTTTACACTCTGAATATACTAAGCTGCTGCATCAGGAAATGATCTTCTGGAAACAGAAATCAAGATTTCACTGGTTCAAAAATGGTGATCATAACACCAAATTTTTTCATCAGAGTGTAAGGGATAAACAAGCTAGATTAGGAATTAATAAAATCAATCTAAGAGATAATCAATGGATCAGTGATCAGGAACAAATTGGTCAGGCAGCTGTTTCTTTCTATAAGCACTTGCTGACTGATGATAGCAATGATCCATCAGGTCAAGATCTTACACACTTTCTAGACTATATTCCAAACACTATCACTGAGGAAGATAACATCTCTCTCCTCAAACCTGTAGTGATGGAAGAACTAAAGATGGTTGTTTTCAATCTTGGAGAATACAGTGCTTCAGGTCCAGATGGATTCAATGGAAAGTTTTACAGGGTCACATGGGAAATCATCAAGGAGGATCTACTCTCTGCAGTTAGAGAATTCCTGTGTGGTGTCCCAATGCCCAAAGCCTTTTCAAGTACTTTGATTTCACTTATTCCCAAGGTCCAAACCCCAACCAGTTTTGCTGAGTATAGGCCTATCAGTCTATCAAATTTTTCTAACAAAATATGTTCAAAACTTATATCTGATAGACTGAAACCCATAGTTGGTAAATGTATATCTGAGGAACAATCTGCATTTATGGAAGGGAGAGAGATTTCTGACAACATACTCATCATGCAAGAACTAGTCAGATTACTTGACAAGCCAGGTCAAAGTCTTAACACAATTTTAAAACTAGATATGTCTAAGGCTTTTGATAGAGTCTCCTGGCCAATGCTGAACTCACTTTTACTTAAATATGGTTTTCATGGACATATTGTAGCTGTCATTTTAAGAAATATAAGTTCAGCTTGGTTCTCTGTTCTAATCAATGGAACTCCATATGGTTTCTTTAAACCATCTAGAGGACTCAAGCAGGGTGATCCCCTTTCCCCAGTTTTGTTTAATTTTCTCACTGAACTTTTAAACAGAGGCCTTAAATACATGTTTCAGTTAGGCTGGATAGATAGATTCAGACTGCCTTTGGGTGCTGTAAATGTCTCACATTTATCATATGCAGATGACACTGTCATCTTCATACAGGCAAAAAAAAAATCCCTAACTAATCTTGTCATTTTCCTAGACCATTATCAGGCTGCATCAGGACAACTAGTAAACTATCATAAAAGTGCATTTTATGTGGGGAAAAAGACTAGCTCTGTGAGAATTGAAATGATTAAAAACATTACATCCATGTCTCAGGGAGCTTTTCCATTCCAATATTTAGGTGTTCCAATTTTTAAAGGTCAGAAATTAAACATCTATTTTCAGCCTTTAATTGAGAAACTGACTGCCAAAGTGCTCAAGTGGAACAATAAATGGTTAAACATGGCAGGGAGAATCATTCTCATTAAGCATGTTTTGGCATCTATTCCCCAACATACATGGTGTGTTATGGCACCAACTAAACACACCATTGAATGTATGGAAGGCATCTGCGCTAACTTCCTCTGGGGCATAAATGAAAACAATACTCCTAAGAGACACTGGAGAACATGGTCTGAACTTTGTTTTCCAGTCAGTCAGAATGGACTGGGATTCAAATGCTTTCATACAATTATTGATAGCTTCTCCCTCAAGCTTTACTGGAAATTACAAATGGGAGAAACCCTCTGGTCCAGATTTATCTGGTCATTATCCAAGTCTCTAACAGAACATCAGACCCATGGAAGAGGGTAAAAGCTATCACAACATTTGCAGAGAATAATACCAGAATTCTGGTTGGAAATGGACATTCAAATTTTTGGAACTCAAACTGGACAGGGTTGGGATTTATATCAGACTTATGGCACAGTGAGGATGATACTCCTCACCCAACCCTTACAATTGAGAACTTTCAAGAACAAAAAGCATCACTCCTTGCTCAAATGAGCAATGGTCTGTCTGCTGACACATTACATTTTTTGCAAAATCATTTTGATCTATTTGACAGGAAGGATAAGCTGATATGGAAACCCTCTCCATCAGGTAAGTTTTCTATAGCATCTGCATATTTGTCCCTTGCTAGAACTAAAAGCACTTGCTACTCTCTGACAAAGGTATGGAATCCTCTACTCCCTCCAAAAATCTTTGTTTTGTTATGGAAGATGATTAACAACTTTATTCCTACTGATGAGATACTCAAAAGAATGGGTTTTAACCTTGTTTCTAAATGTAATTTTTGTGATAGTGAATTAAATATTGATCATTGCTTCCATACATGTTCTATTGCTGAACCTCTATGGAAGGAAATGTTTCAGATATTAGAAATGTCTGTCATAACATTCCCTCATCTCTTTGATGCCATTTCTTGGTGCTGGTCTATGTCCATTTTCTCTAAAGCCAAAAATAACCTTTTTCAAATCATCCCCAGCCTAATAATTTGGATTGTGTGGATTACTAGAAACAAATTTATCTTTGAGGGTATTAACCCATCCATAGTTGGCATGAGAAAACAATTACATTATCTCATAGTTTCAGTTTTTACTCTACACCCCCAATTTATAAAACCAGACTGTGTTTCCTTAGCTGCTAAAGGTTTCTTACCAGTTAGTCGGAGCCCCAAAATAAAAACTGTCCGATGTTATAAATGGGATCCTCCTGATACTGGTTTCAAACTCAACACAGATGCAGCTTGTCCACCCCTTAATTTCGCCACAGCTGGTTTTGTAGTTAGAGACCATACAAGGCAGCATAAACATCTTGGTTCATTGACACTAGCTGTCTCTAATGATCCACTGTTAGCAGAGCTTAAAGCTTGCCTGATTGGTCTAAAATGGTGTGTAGAGAACTCCAAGCTGCCACTCATTGTTGAATCTGACTCTTTGCAGGTAATAAGGATGATTAACAAGCAAACACCACCACCTTGGAGAATGGAAAGAGATCTTTGGATGATCCAAAAACTGACAGAAGGAATGGCCATCTCTTTTCACCACATCTTCAGGGAGCAAAATACAGCAGCGCACGAGATTGCTTCTATCTCTCCAACAAGCTTGAACCTGAGTAGGCTTCCATGCTCTGTGAGAAAAGCTCTTGTTGGGGATAAAATGCAACTGCCTAATCTCAGAATACAGTGCTTTACAAGACACACTCCACTCTGATTTCACTGCAACAACCTGAGCTATTGGACTGATCTGGTCCACACTACTTTGCTGATAAGACGAATTTTTTTTGAAGGACTATAACAAGAGGAAGTTTCCTCCATAGGCTGATTAGGGATTTTATGTTTGCTCATGAAATCACTGACAAGCAAGTGGAGTGACTCTTCCTCAGACTGTTATTCTCCTCCTTTCCATTTTTCTCTGTAATCTAGAATGAATTTTTTCATTCTTTTTTAAGGCACCCTCTTGTGCCTTGTGTAGTGTATGACTACGCCATAGTTAGCCTAGCTTCTAGGTTACTATGTCTATTGCTGCACTGTGCCTTACGGCCTTACCTATTTTGCAGCCACTGTATCTTTCTGTTTTCAGTTTTTCATAAGGTATGGGGAAGCCTATATACTCCCCCACCAATGGTGGTTCAATTAAAAAATAAAGGTGAGCTCCGGAATTAGGATTGATCCGTTCGACGAGCTTAACTTGCGGTGGTTCACATGTGGCTTAATTTGCGAGATTTGGAGTGTTGTGTGAGCTTGGTGTGGCACGTGAGAAATCAGCGGCGGCAACCATCGCCATTGTTATATAATTGGAATCCATCAGGACAGATTTGTAATTGACTGAATATTTGCATCGATCGGCACATATTCATAGAGGTCTTTATTAGTGATTCTTAGGGGTCGTTTGGTTCATTTGGGAATTAAATTCCCACGAATATGTTAATTACTCGGAGATGAATTTCTCCATCAAAATACTCAGAATTTGGATAAATTGTTTGGTTGCACCTTCGTATTTTGTAATTCGTAGGATTTTATTTACTACATATTGTTTGGTTGACTTGTCTTTCTTTATTTCGTTATTACGGCATGAGGTAGGGAAATAACGTTATGGTTGGGAGAAAATGGTAATCTTGTATAAAATTAACGCGTATTTCCATTCGACTTAGGTAGAGCTCGGTAACAAATTTCCCATGTTAAGGGGGAAATTGAATTTCGCGTAATCATTATTTCCAGCGTTTTAACCATTATACGTTAACCAAACAACCATCCAAAATATTAAATACACAGATTTTGTAATTACTGCATTTCGTACGCGAAACAAACGACCTCCTAGTAGGATTTCATATAATTAGTATAATTCTGGATATATCGCCAATCTTTATTAGTGATATCCTAGTAGGAAATAACTAAACAGAAGTTTTCCGTCTTTTATGTCAAACGATTCCAGGCGTTTTTAAGATCTTGAAATGATATGAACTTTACTTTAAAAAACAAAAAATATATATATATATAAAAATAATTCTGGATATCATTAGGATTGATAGTTTTCATATTTATAAACTTTTTCTTTAAGATATTTTTGTAATTAATTAAACAGGCAAATGCATGCACTACTGTGCGGCTCAAGGCTGTGCTGTTCCTAATCCGTGCGTGCGCGCGTGCGATTTTCCGTTATTTTAATTATTCGTGCAATTTAATTATTTATTTAGTATTAAAACAAAATTTATTTATCATTATTTTAGAATTAAAAAAACTGTCCTAAAGATAGGGTGATGTATCCTACAAATATTCTCTACTTGAAATCTATAGGATATCTTATTCAAAAAGTAATTTTTTTAGCACTCTTAATCTAGTCTGATTATGGATAAATTAATTTAAAATTTCTCTAATTACTTGATATATAATAGCACATCACATCGTGAAAGGTACATTCAAAAGTGTTACGTTTTTCTTCCAATGGATTCTTATAAATAGAAGCTGGATACGAAATATGTACACGCTGATGAAAGTCTGCAGCACTCTGTCATATGAACAGAGGTTGAGGCAGAGTCAAGGACATGATAAGTAAATGCTTAGATCTATGGCAACAATAATTACAATAACCATGAATCACAATTAAGACTAAGATATAGTATTATCTATAAAAATTGCAAGATAGTAAATGACATTCAAAAACTACATAAAATGATACCTGCATCTTTGTTTCAAGCTTGTGCATAATCATTTCTATTTGTAGATTTGTTACTTTGGAGGACTTTGCATTTTTAATCCTTGTTAAAAAATCAACTATTTGATCACGTGCGTATTCATGAGCTTGCGCTGTACGCGCGTTGCAGTCTTAAGTGTTTTAATGGATTTGAATTATGGCCACATACATGGCCATTGAGTATTTAATATAATGGATTAATGGTTACATGAACTTATTTTTAAATATTTAATGTTTTAAAGTTTAATATGCATCGGAAACGGGAATTAATCGAAAGACTAATTGTTCAAGGAATTTATATGTATACAATTACACACATTATTCTGCACTATTCTGCAATTAGAATAGCATTGTTATTCTTAATATCAATCATTAATTTTTCTTTTGACAGATCTAAAGATTAACACTTTGGATTTAACTAGTATACTAATTTCACATGGGGCGGATTTTAAATTTTTTCTTTTCATTTCACAATTTAGAATTAATAACATTTGATGATATCTAAGAATCTTTGTCATTTGTAACACATTAGAGTTAAGATTTCTTGTCTCATAAGAACTCAAAAAGTTGGGTGATCGAAAAGAAACTGAATAAACTACTTCACGCGTGCTTGTGTACGTGCGATGAGTCCGTAAGTCTTTTAAAATTTACTGAATTGCTAAATGGAACCTATGTTTTTACTCTTTGTAACCCGAAATCCCTATCAAATGACTATAATGCCCCCTGTATTAAGGCTACTAATTTTTCATGAACTAAAAAAGAGGGTAAGTTTGTCATTTTACTTGTATTTTGGACTACAAGACCAAAATATTGGGTTACATATAGCAACACCCATTCATGTTAAAATGGCCGCCAACCTTCAGTTTTTGCTTCACTTTGACACCCTATGGCTAACTTGGCCGTTAACTCTTAAAAAATTATTTTTTAAAAAAAACTCTTAAAAAATTGTTACATATTAGGGGTACAATAGTAATTTCAGGTTCATTTAAGTTGGAAAAAAAATGCTTGTAACTGGATTTGCTCAAAATAATAGAAAAACTCCTACCACTATGCCACTACCCATTCATGTTTAATTCCTAACTGAATGTATTTTAACTCTAAGGTCATGCACATCTTTCATAAATACATTAGTTAAAATACATATTAGTTAAAATACATTTACTTAAATTTCTTTGGAAACGTTAGGGAATTATAAATTTTAAAATTACATTAATTCATTAAATTTATTTTAAATTTTCTTCTAATGGCATGTTCAGTTCATGTGTTCAATTTCCTAAATCACAACTTACAAGGGGCTAAATTTTAACCAACACGAAGCGCTTTAGACAATTACTGTATTATGTTATCGGAATGACTTATAATTCAAGTACATGAGGAGCTTTAATTTGGATTCTTTTTGTATTAATCCAATAATTCATTTCATAATTAGCATATTCACCATGAATTAGAATTATGCGCGTGCACGTCAGACGGTCAACTCGGAAATCTACTATATATAAAAACGTGAATAATTTTGCCCCGGCCTGTCTGCGCCCTGGTACCCGGTAAACCAATTCATTCTTTTTTGTCGGCGCCCACCTTCTCCTCCTCCCAGGCTTCACCAAAATTTCACTGATTCTTCCGGTTACCCTCCCTAAAACCAGTGCCTTCCCCATTTTGCCCCTGCCTCTCCACCACCCCACGTGTCCTTTCACCTAGGTGACACCTCCTGGTTCATCAATACTCCTGGTCACCGAAAGGCATCCGTCTGATTCATTAACGATTTGCATTCGGTACAGGACCGCCTATATCTCTAAGGTAAGCCCTTTTCTGAATTTTTGTTTTGCATTTTCTTGGCTACCTTCCTTTGTTGCTTCATATCGTAAGGTCTTTCATGCTTCTTCAAATATTTACTTTTTATCGCCCACAACATGTTCGATTTATTGTCTCAGTATATGTGTGAATGTTATTTTATTTCCTGTGATTTATCATGTCTTGATTTTATTTGATTTCGGTTTTGTAGTCCGACTATGACTCTTTAAATCGGTATGATGGTAGATGGTATTTTTCTGCTGAAGTTGGTATGATGGTAGATGGCCTTTTGCAGATTGGTTCATTTAAGATTGCTGTCTTCCAACTCCTGCGACATTTATTTATATATATGTTTTTTAGTTTTTGGTTGAATGGTTGTGTACTGTGATGTTTTGTTGCTTTTTGACGTGTGTATGTTTGTCTCTTTGGTGTAAAGAATTGCATTTTAGGGCATAATCTTATCTGGACAAGAATGTGAGCAAAATTTAAGAACCCTTTTAGGAGCTTTTGGAATAAAGATATGATTTCTTGACATTTTCTGTTTGAATGTCTACGTGTTTCTCAAAGTGATGATATTAGTAGAAATTGAATCCCTTGGAATAAAAGTTGCAACTGCAACCATGATTCTTGCATTATTTGCCTAAAGTCACCTTTTCTGTTATCTATGTCAAGAATTTAGTGTTTTAGTGCTGTTTGAATCATGATTGATTTTAACATTCTAACACAGCATTTTATCGTTCAGACCTAGCTTTAAAAGAGCTCATTTAAATAGACACAAGTTTACCACATATAGGTGTATGAATTAGGCATGACACTTTTGCATTTTTAATGAAAATTTGTCCTGCTGGCTAATTTCTCCTCTGCCAACATAACCACCTACTGTAAAATAGTTTGGATTTATACTTCCATAAAGGCTGAGCATGTGAGTTTCTATGTATATTATGCAACATTATCAATGATAGGTTCAGCTTGAATTGATGTCTTTTTTAAAAAAGGGGAAACTCTTGCACCTTTGCTTCAATTCAGTGCAATACTCAGTGTAGACTTTCTCATGTTCTTATCATTTGTGAACTTGTAGAGCTAACCAAGTGAAACTCATTGTATTACTTATAGCTATAGCAAAGTCATTTGGTGCTTGTTGTTTCATTTTTATTTTCTGCTGTCATTTACGCTGCTTCTTAAACAATTGAAGTGTATTGACTAATTTCATACACATGATCAAAACCTTTCTTGCTTCTTGTCTTTATTTCTGTTTTTTTGTGCTGAATTTTGTTAACCTCTATTGTTCAATGAAGATTCTGAATCGGTCACAGGTAGTGGGTACTCGTGGTCGCTAATTCCTCGCAATTTGCCCAACATCAAATCTTCAAGCTTGAGTGGTAATGAAATATTATTGGCCTACTTGTATTAATTAGAGGGGAAATCAGTTTCCTCAGGAGTGCTCTTGCTTTGAGTTTACCTAACACCAAATCCTGTTAGCCTATAAAAGTATAGTGACTTATAATGAAGTCTGAAATTTTGCTCGTGTTGATGAAAAATAGTAGTTGTAATTATTTCAGTTGGATGACATGTTTTGCATGGAATTGATTAATTCAAACATGAAGGGAGAGTTTTGATTTCTAGAAAATGTCAAAGTCTGCAGCATCTCCTGAAGTAATAAATCACAAGGCTCCAGCTTCCTCTCAAACAAACAGGTCAGTGTTGTATTTTGCATGTGAATAACTCGTTATCCTTACCTTTTGTGAGCAGGGAATCAAATGGAGCTGGAGCCTCAGAATTGGGTGACCCTGAAAGAACAATGTTGCTAAATTCATTGAGCAATTACATCGAAACAAGTCATCACCACATGAGAAGGGGCTTGTTACGACCCATTTGTTGGGCATTTGCAAATCAAGAAAGGAAGCCCAACTTCTTATTGAATCGCATAGCCAAGCAATGCCCATGTTCATAACCATCCTCCGAAATGGTACTAATTTGGCAAAGGTTAATGTAGCAGCTACTTGTTATGTCTAGAGATGAAGAATTGAGAGTGAAGGTGTTACTTGGGGTCTCTTTTGAAGTCGGAATCAATTGAGGCAAGGAAGGCAGCTGCAGAGGCCATATTTTCTATTTCTTCTGCATGATCATGTTGAAATGAAATTTTTTGTCACACAAGGAGTAGTGCCCCGGCTATAGGAAAAGCTAGACCCCGTGAAATACTGAAATAATGATGAAGGAGTTAGGTTCTGCTATTGAATTGAGCTTATTAGATACAGATTTTTTCAATAATGTATTCTATTATTAAGCAAATTGCTTTCTTCTTCGATACGGGCTAAAACCGCACGAAGTGCGGCACCCCAACCTAGTTCATATATAAAATCTGGATAAGCGTGGACTTCATATATAAAATCTCAATATATAGTTATTGTACTGGGATCGAAATTGCAGAATCAAACCGTTTATAATACTCTGATAAACAAGAACTCTATCCTGATGAGCTGTTTGTTGCCCAGCGAGAATGAAGTCGTTTTTAACCTTCGTGATTTGCAGTTATAAGTCCATCTTCTTTACTAATGTTTACTTTGGATGTGTTTCAATAGGTACCGTAATAGTTCAGTTTAATTCAGATGCCGAAAAAGAACAAATCTATCTTAATTTTAGGTCAAAATTAAAGCCATAGATTCATATTGTAGACTTCGTCTAATGCATCGATTGATTTATCGAACAGTT
Organism: Cruciata laevipes; assembly: GCA_963678965.1. Classification (NCBI taxonomy): domain Eukaryota; kingdom Viridiplantae; phylum Streptophyta; class Magnoliopsida; order Gentianales; family Rubiaceae; genus Cruciata; species Cruciata laevipes. The sequence continues at coordinate 18,136,060 of OY787641.1, forward strand.
TTGGATGTAGAAGTTACAAAAAATATTATCGATTTATGTTTCATGAAGTTGAAATTGTTGCAGTTCAACTTCAGAGCAAATGTTTATCTCTATATCTTAACCAAAAGTTAATGTCAATTCAGGATATTGGAGCAAATGTTTTTGAAACATAACGGTACGTAACGTACTTCCAATATTACGTACTGCTTTTATAGCCAAATTATGTACTTCCAATATATTCTTACATTGCAAGATATTCAAATTCTTATTTCACCGTCTATTGACTATTATTGATTCCACACACGAAATAATCAAATAATTTATTTCTAGTGGTTTATTTCAACTGATTTTTTTTATTATTTTGATGTGGGATTCAAAATCCCTAATCCCAAATTGTTGCCACTTTTCAGTATTAACCTTTTACGTTCATCTGATCCGATCAAACAATTATGAGAGAGGAGTATATTTAAGGCTGATTATCGAAAAATCTTGATCAGCAGATCAATGGAAATATATGTTTCATCAGTGGAATTGTAATATATATTTAGAAGTCTTGATTTTTTTTTTTCAACGGAGTTCTAAACAAGTTGACATTTGATATATGGCTTTTTCATTGCATTGGGCATAATGGCCAATCTTGGTTTTTTTAGGGATTGAGGCTCCCAATAAAACACCTCCCACCATGGTGCGGTTTTAATTAAAAATAAATAAAAATATGGTGGAACAAATATGCTTTACATTTTTTCTCTTCAATTTAGTTCAATTTGGTAAAAAATATATTTAGTAGAACAAACATTAGTGACATCATTGATTAATTGTCAATGCATTTTTGCATGTTATGCATAAACTAAAAATAAATTACCATGTTATGCATTATGCATATGATAAAATTAAAGTAATCAGCGTGACTAAATTCATCTAAATTTTATTAAATTATATTTGAAGTAAAGGAAATTGAACTAAACTAACATAAATAATCCATCCATAAGGCTGAAAGAACATGGCCTTCCTTATATCTAACTTAAAAAATAGAATAAAATTGCTTAAATCTACTTAACCACATAAAAAAAACAAGACACCTCATTTCTAAAAAAACAAAACAATACCACCTAATAACGTTTGTTGTCATTTCTGAAGAGTTACAAAAAACTAAACCGAAACCATATTTTTTTTTAGCAAACCACCGTAGGTGGGGGTGTATATTGGCTTCCCCAAGCCTTTACGAAAAAGAAAAAGATACAAACCCGCTGCCAAGTACAGTGCGGATATGAACTTGAACCCTAAGTAAGGGAACTAGGGGTGACTAACAGCACCCATGGCAATATGTAACTCCACATGTGGAGGCGATGAGTAAGACTCCAGAGAAGTTTCTAACAATGTATCAATTCTAATACTTCTCTGTGTCTGATGCCTGTAACAGCATATCTAGAAACTACATTAGACTACAACTAGAATCTAAAACTAAAACAGGGATACAAAGGATCAATACTACCAACAATCCGTCCAGTTCTGGTCTCACTAGTTGGATGCCCAAGTAGTATTCAGAAAATCAGACTACGCAAATATATTATCGTCACCTTCTAGTAAGTCTCACGGTAAAAGAAATCCTGGTCAGTTCATACTCTATCAGCTAAAAACTATCACTCTCCAATCATCTCACGGTAAAATAGTATCCAAAAAACTATTTGACAATATTAAACACGTATGAATGCTATCTAACACGCAATGGGAAAGGCAATTCAGCCCACACAGTCTACTAATTTATTGAAACGGAGTCGCCAATAAGGGAGTAAAGACTACTATTGACTCGCATTTCTCTTCCCGTTCAATAAACAGATTAGAAGCCATTATAAAGTTTACCGAACTAAAAAGGACCCGTCGGAAACTCAATTTGGCAAATAGCATTCGTCTAATTATCTAGCAAAAACACAAACTAAAGTATATCCATGTTGTAAAAGAAAAGCCTAAATCTTAAAAAATAGAGAGCAATAAAAAATTGAAAAAACCACATCCCTCCTAACGAGTCCAGACCCAAAGTATTGTACTGGTCAGCAGAACCGGTCAAACCGGTTCTCGGTGGAACCGGACCGGTCAAAAACATATCTGCGTCTGTGGTGGTTCGGTCGAGTCCTGGCCGACGGTGGAGCTCTGTGTGTCCGGCGATGTCGGCTTCCGCGGCTACCTTCTCCGATCTGTTTCCGGTGTTGTTCTCGATCTGTGATGTTGGCTTCCCAAATGATGCGGCTACCTTCTCTGATCTGCTCGGCAACGGCGGCCACGACCTGATCTGAAGCGTCGGCTCAAGCTCGACGCCTTGCGGTGACGACGATCGAGGCTTGACCATGATGGTGGCGGTTTCGGTGCTACTCCCGATCTTGAGACCGGTTTCCCGACGGGGATCCCGTCGAGCTTCGCCGGAAAAATGTACTACGATCTGTAATTTAAGGTTTTCTAGAGAGAATGGGGAGGGTTTAGAGAGAGAAAGTTAAATTTCCTTTGACTAAACCGAAACCAACTCTTCCTCTTATACAATTTATCTTTCTTTCCTTTAACTCTCCATCCAATTCTACTTCTCCCATTCCTTTCCATGATTTCAAACTTTAAGTAGAAATTCTTATACTACCATGATTACACTAACAATAATTTTTACCGTTTCCTTCAGTTTAATTAATATGAATAAATGAACTGTAAGACTCTAAAATCGTTCTTGCGTTGATTTAATTTACTAAACATATATATAGAAGTACTAGACATTTACAATTTATATTTTACACAATAAGATATTAATTAGTTTAAAAAATGTTACAATATCTAATGTAAGAATATTATATACTCCCTCTATCCCAGTCCAATATGCACATAAACTATTCACAGAGTCAAAATTGCTTAATTTTGACTTTAAAATTGAATTGATAAATGACCTAGAAAATTTTCGTATTTGATCTTGTTAGATTTGTAATGTCATGTAGTGGTTGTTGGACTTGCTCTAATATTTTCATGGCAAACTTAATAAAACATCAAAAATCAGAAATACCAATTGAGATGAAAAAGGATAACGAAATCGTTTCAAAATCTCAATTATCTAGTCTAGTCACATAAGATACATACAACCACTTTCATTGAAATTCTGGCCATTTTCTTTAACATTCTGGAGGCGGCTAGAAAACTCTTCAATTGATGTCATTTTTTTGCTGGTCATTCTTCTTCAAGATTCTGGCGGTTCTTTTGTATTTTTTGGCGGTTTAGGAGTTAACCATAACCTTGGAAAAATCCCGCAAGTGCAACTCTCTGTGCCTCTAGTGTGTACCTAACGAGTACCTCGTGACTTCGGTTATTAGCTTGATAACGAGCATACAACAAGCCATTATCATGGCCATGATCTTCATTCGCAATCATCAATCCACGAGAGTTGTGTCCCCGACTTTGAATTTGCTCTACAAGATCGGGACGCAATTCAGGGTCGGCTCATTCATATAAATCCACGAGAGTTTTTTCCTCAACTTTTGAATTTGCTTCAGGACGTCATTCATATAGTTCACTGTTTCGTATCTCAGTGCATCATAGTCAAACTGGTTTAAACCTCCTATTCTAGTGTAACGATCCAAGGAGTCCACTGTTTCACCATGACCTTCACCTTCCACAGTTATCTTAGAGGCTCAGTAAGTATCCACATGCCACCTATACCCAAACACATATAAACTCTCCCTCTCAATAAAAAAATGAAATAGTGACATCCTCTCCTCCACATGTTCCCTCGATTGTTAACATACAATACAACTCTTTTGCTCAAAAAAGATCTTGTAAATGGCACTCCACGGAAGTTTTTCTCCCCTGATCTGGTGACAACATCGATCAAACTTTGCATTGCCCTTCCATACTCATCCACATGTGCTCCCAAATTTTCGAAGTCTTGTGCCTTCCCCAAATCCATAACACTGTAGGAATATTGTCCATATAAGCTGTCATAGGGGATCGAGCTGTCGTAGAAGCTGTCACAGGGGATTTTTGTTTTGTTTTTGGGCTTGCTCCTGTTCGGCTTATCAGGGTCTTTGCCCGGCTTACCTACAAATACAATGATTGTGTTCTGGTTGAACATTCTTGTCTAGTCCTTTTCCTTGGAGACTTTGACATTACCATTCACCAAATCATCCAAAATCCTCTAGGAATGCAAATCCATGACCATACTCTTTGAACCTGTTCCAGACTTTGAACCATTCACCAAATCATCCAAAATCCTCTTGGAATGCAAATCCATGACCATACTCTTTGATGTTGCGGGTCATCGGAGTTTTTGGTTGCTGGAGGTGAAGTTGGGAATTTGATGTTGATGTCGGGGATTACTGGGTGGTAAAGGTGACAATTAAGTAGCGGGGGATAAGATATGAATTGATAGTATATGAACACAAAATAAACACTAGGTTGACCTAAAAATTATAACACCGGCTATTGATACCCTGTGTTGTGGGGGTTCCATGAAAGAATCGAAGAAAAATATGGGTTCCGTTTAATTAGTGATAAGAGTTTTGAGGAGAGTTTAGCTTTTTTGGTTTTATATATGGATAGTTGACTAGTAAATCAGCTATTTCTAGTGTTTGGTGAGTAGAGTTTCTAATTAGCTTTTTTGGTGAAACCTCTGATTTCTGATACACTAGAAAGAGCAAGCGTTTGTAAAAAGTTAATCAAAGAATATATCTTTTTAATATATTCTTATTCTTCACAAATTTCCTTTTCTTAATTAATCGAATTTCTTAAAACTAATCATTTATATACATACACTATTCATAAATGTAAGGTGCGCATATTTGCGTTGTTTTAAAAAACAAGTACACATATTTGTGTGCGTACATACATTTAATTTTTTTTACAATATTTTCAATTTATTTTTGAACTATTACAAATATTAAAATTAAAATGATACACGTTAAATATATACCAAAATAAAAAATTTAAGTATTTTAATTCTAAAAATAAATTTTTAAATAAATGTAGATATATTAATAAAGAATAATAATTCAAAGATAAGTGATAATAATTTTCGATAAACAAGTAACACACTACAAAAAATAATTAAATATAAATTGTACTAATGTGTATTTTAGTCATTTAACGTAATGAAACAGCTATCAGCAAATTGTTATTTGACAAACACTCATATATAAAACGCTAGTCAAACCGCTAGTCAAAACAACTAATAGAATCTGTTTACAGTTAATCGCTAATAAGATCCGCTAACAACTAATAACTAAACGCTATTAGCCAAACGAGGCCATGATTGTCGGACCGGGTTAGTAAAGTTTGAGCATATTTGGTATTCAACTCTGAATGGTCAAGTATTTTACCTATTCTGAAACGAAAAGGCAAATAAACATGACATTTAGGGCCTTAAATGACGTTTTAATATTGTTAATATTTATTTTTCTATTTAAGAATAATTTAATTATTAGATTAGAGTTTAAGAGTAGTATTTTATACTCATTTTGTAACACCCACAATATTATTCAATCATATAATACTATTATTTTAAGAATATTTCTCCTGTATAGGGGTGTAAATGAACTGAACCGTTCGTGAACAACTCGCGAATAACTCGGTCAAAGTTCATTTTCGAACTCGGTTTGACTAGTTAGAACTCGAACACGAGCTCGTTCGTTTATATACGAGCTCGAGCTCGTTCGTTTATATACGAGTTCGACTTCGAGTTCGAGCTCATAAGAGCCAGTTCGATATGCTCGTCGAGCAGCTCGAATAGAATTTTATATAAAATTTTTATATAAATTAATTAAATTTTATTCATTAATGCTTTAACGAGCTCGAACAAGCTCGAGTTCGAGTTCGAACTCGATTTTTATCGAGCTCATGACCCGAACTCGAACTTTCTAAAAGTGAGACGAATCGAACTCGAACTAAAATATCTCAACTCGTACGAGTTCGAACTCGATCACGAACATGCTCTACTTGTTTACAGCCCTACTCTTGTACATGGTGGATTAAACTCTATCTTATTACTTGCCTAAAAAAGCCCCTTTTTATTACTTTAATTATACAATAAATAAAAATATTTTATAATTAAAAATTATTAAAAGTGTTTAAATGAAAAGGGCAACGCCCGGTAGAATATTTTAATACTTGTGCATTAAAAAATTACCTTAGGTATTATAATCTAATTAAAAACAATTAAATATTATTTTTGGTGTTATTACTCAGTCTTAGATTATACAAAATATTTTATACACCAAAATTTAATTAAGCATCTAATTTTTACTATTATATTAAGAAAAACTACCATAAAATTATTTTAAAAAATTTCATTAAGTTGACATAAATGAATCAAGATTCAAGATATATATTAAACCGGGCGGCTGTACAATCGATAGAATACATGCATACTTTGTTTATGCTTGCTTGAATATTTATTTTGTTTATTATTATAATTGGTCATGCTTGGTTGATGGCATTGAACGGTTCCGAGTCAAGATTTTAGCAAGGTACAGTTCCAACTTTCAACCCTCTAATGATCATTGTGTTACAAATTGTCCTGAATTTGGGGATTGTTTTTTCGTTAGAAATTTCTGTGTCGAATTCAGTCTCATGATCAATTTCAGTTCTGCATTATTTCCGATTTCATGTTTAGTTTCTGACAAAGACACCTTCTTCAATCGATGCAGATAGGTACACTTATTTCAGTTCAGTCTATACCTATATTGATTTTGACTTTAATTACATGCCTATCTTTATAATCTACTCTCATTCTTTGCAAATTATTATATTGTTTTGATTAAATGTACTTGACATAATTAATATCCCTACTCTTTTAACATCGTTTCTAGAACAAGAGTGTTAGAATTATGGATTTTATGACGAAAATAATATTGTTGGAATGGTAAGCATCCTTTTTATTTTTTAATGGTTTCATATGATTATATCTCATAAATTTTGTATGTTAAGCGATACTTTACAACTTTATTGCTCAACATGATAAGATTTTACTAAAAGAAGAGAGTGAAGAAATTTCAAAGTTCAGTCATAAATTGAGAAAATATGTGATACTTATGGATCACAGGTTTGAGAAGTAGATGACGTTCAAATTAGGTGATTATAATCTTGACTCAAGTGTTAAGACTAAAATTGTCCTATTTTCGGCGAAGATATATTACTTATGATTAATATAACATATGATGAATTTTATACTCTGTTTAAAACAGGAAAATACAATAATATGAATGATTACTACATTTAAGTTTCTTTCTTTAGCTTTTCATACTCACATAAATATAATTGTAATTTAAGCAAATTTTCAACATTTGTACAAAACAATGTTTTTAATTAAGATAACATTATAAAAATTAATATAACTGCATAAATAAACCAGGTTATATTAATAGAGTAATTCTCTTGTGAGGCAGCCTCACCCATGAGGCAAGACCAAATTAGGAAAATTTCATTGTTACCACCTCATCATAACTCACTATCACCTCATCAAATATCGATGCTATCTCATCAAACTTCGGTGCCAATTCATCAAACATGTCACCTCATCAAAATTTCGGTGTCACTTCATCACATTTCACCAAAAAGAGGGTTTATTTGGTCCTGCCTCTTGGGTGAGGCTGACTCACCCAAGAATTGGTCATATTAATATAACTGCATAAATAAACCAGGTTATATTCAGGTTAAATAACTGAATGAGGGGTACGAAACTGCCCACTATTACTAGTTATATTAATTGGCATAATTGTTTATTAAAACCCTAAAATACTAAAGCACAAGGCACGGTACAGCACAAGGCTGTGCTGTTCCTAATCCGTGCGTGCACGTACGCACGCGTGCGATTTACCCACTGAATGCCTTCTCTATGCTACTTCCATATCTAATCTGAAAGTGCAATTCAATTAACCATTTAGTATTGAAACAACATTTATTTATCATTATTTAAAATGGAAAAACCTGTCCTAAAGATATAGGGTAATGTACCCTACAAATATTCTCCTACACAGTGGTATTTTTCTTCCCATGGATTCTTATAATTAAATAGAGCTCATTCATTCTACAGCTCTAAAAATGACCAAGTTCAACTACTTTTTCCTCACTTCCTACATCAGCCTTTTCATGCCTTTTATTTTCCATGCATTGTATAGTTTTTATGTGTGTTTCTTTCAATTGGAGATATCTAATTATCACAATTGTTTCAAGCTTGTTTCATAATATCTGTTAATTTGGGGGACTTTGCATTTTTAATCCTTGTTAAAATCAACTATTTTCACGTGCGTATTCATGAGCTGTACATGCATGTGAATACTCAATAATGGATTTGAATTATGGCTACATGCATGCATGACCATTGAGTATTTGATGTAATGGATTTATGGTTACATGAACGTGAATTTAATTAATTGAAAAACTAATTGTTCATGAAATTCATATGTACACCTTGAAAGCAACGTAGGCCTTGGAAACGTTCCTGATCCGAATGGCGCTCTTAACCTGCTTCCCGGGTTCATTTGGGGCATAAAAGATATCAGTACAAACAGATCAATCAATAAGTCATAATTAATTAACATCAAATGTGTTTTTCAAAAAACAAAATAATAAATAACATCGAATGTGTAAATCTACTATCCTAGAGTAATATGTAATAGTTATTGGGTTGTTTCTTGGTTTCTCCCTTCTTAGATTTTCCTTTTTTTATTACTCTTTTTTCCAGAATCCCACGTTAAAACGATGTCCTTTTTGGTTTTGGATTTTTTCCTATTTTCCTTTTTTCGTTTTTTTTCTTCAGAATCCCACGTTATAATCCCACTTTAAACTGATTGGGTTTTAATTGTATAGTAATAATAATCCTAGAGTAATATTAAATAGTTATTGTGTTGTTTCTCGGTTTCTCCCCTCTCAGATTTTCCTTTTGTTAACCCTCACTTAGCAAAAACGACGTCGTAAGACATGCTATTTCTGACCCCAATCCGCAATCGATTCTTCTTTCATCTCTTGGATACAATCCAATACGGATTCGACTTCCTTCGTTAACATCTCCGATCCTAATACCAATACTCTTTCTTCTCCGTTAACTGGACGAGCCTCCGTGGGACACGATAATAGGATTAAAGCGGGAGCTATCGACGACTGAAGATTTAAGCGCGTTGAGGGTTGACTTTATGAAGGCGAGTTCCTTGAGCTGCGAGAGAGTCCTCGATATGTGTACTAGGAATTCTCTAAAGTGGGATTGAATCGTATGCACAGCGGTGTTACATAGGGATCAAGCTCTTTTGGCCGACTGATCGCAGTGGGATGATTCGAGGGCGGCGATGCGACGGAGAGAGGAGACAGTCGGACTTTCCTAGGCTGTTTCCGCCGTCTCCTGGCCGTTGTTTGGTACCATTTCTGATGTTATCAGACGATGAAAATAGTAGTGAAAGGGTTTCTTCTGCTTGTATAGAGATAAGGTGCACAAGCTGGAGCTGGCTGAAGCAAGTGAAAGAAGGTGATGGGGGTCTTATGGCTGGCTTGTCACCTTAGGTGATGGGGTCTTATGGCTGGTTCGTATAGGATTACCTCTTGCACACCCTTTTCAGATTCTCTTCAATACATAGACAAAGTTGTTGTTGTTGATGGGAATGAGTTTCTGGTTATTGCAATCTATGGCCCTTTTCGCCAGCTAGCATTCGCTAAACCGGGCTATTCCTCTTGGATAAGCGTTGAGGATGCATTCATTCACGGGTTCATGGATGTTGCATGTGTTAATGATCAGATATTCACCTTGTCCGCTGGTTAATATTGGCTCGCAACTTCAAGAAATAGTACATGCTACTAGTAAATTAACATTATCAATGGGCTCTTGAAGGAACTTATTTGGCAGAAGCTGATAGAGATGTCTTGATGTTTTACCAATATTTACATGCTGGGAATATGAATCATCCCCCTGTTGAGCCAATACAATTTGAACTATTCAAGTTCGATTTTGTCGAAAAGAAATGGATAGAAATGAGGGATTTGGGGGATCGGGCATTATTTCTTGGTGATAATGTATGTGTTTCTGTTAAAGCTAGCAGATGCAGAAGCAATATCATATATTTCATTGGGAGTAAAGTGGAAAATTGGTTTAGGTTTGATGAGCATTTTGTGGATGGGACTGTGGAATCCTTTTACTTTGGTGCTGATTACCCAAGTTACTACTCCTGTCCAATTTGGCTAATGGTGAGGTCTTTAATTATTACATTTTCGTTCTCGTCATAGTGTGTTTAACATTGTTCTGGAATGATATTATCCCTTTTGTTTTGAGTCTTGAGATTCTACAGATAAATTGGTTACTTCTGTTAGGTAATTTCTCCAAAAGTTGAGTGATGTAGTAGGTCAATTCATAAAGAAAATGTTTATTAAGGACCTGATGGTTTCATCTGTTCTACATCACCTTTTTTATTTTTTTGTATTCTAAACACCTGTTTAGATCTGTATTTTAAACTTTCATATTTATAGATAATTTCGATCTTATAAGTTGGTGAAAAATATATTGGATTCTACTCTACTAGATATTTTATTCTTATTTTATCCTTCATGGATCTGAGTATTTTTATATTTTTACTCATATTTATTCTGCTCTATGACATGGCTGCATTAATATCTAGGGATTTGCAATAAGATCGGGACTGATGCGATTTCCCATCCACAATCCTGGTTTTGAGCTCAAGAGCTTAACGAAACTCTCCTTTTGTCATTTTCATTTAGGTTAGTGTGATGACTTATTATCTTTGATGTAATTCATTTAGGCTGGTGTGCTCAATATAATTTGCTGATCTGTGAATTGTTAATGGTTTTCGTTGGTATGCATTTCTGAGCATCTATGGGGTCAGTTGTCCATATAAGCTTGCCCGTTATCGCCAGTCAAAAGCTGCATATGATTCATCGTGCTCATAAGCAAAAATGGCACAGAATAGTGCTGATTCTGCTTGAATTCGGAATTGGATTAAGCACATTATTAGGTTAGGAAATGCATATTTTAAAGCTAAACTGGCAAAGATAACAAAGCAAGGCCCTGTTTACCAGAGCTTATCTGTAGATCAGTTCAGTTCAGTTCAGTTCAATTCAGTTCAATTCAGTTCAGTTCAGTTCAGTGAAGTGAAGTGAAAATGTAATTGATGAAATTCAGGTTAATTCAGTTATGCTGATTCCATTTTTCAATACATCAATTTTACTTCAGTTCAGTTCAGTTCAATTCAGTTCAATTCAGTTCAGTTCAGTTCAGTTCAGTACATGGTGGAAATAAGCTCTAGCAAACAGGGCCCAAATCATCCTTTGTTACTCTTGGTTTAACTTTTGCATTATTACAAGGATATGATTAATGATTCCCAGCCTCACTTAAAACACAGATTATAAAATCTTCATTCGGTATTAGTTTGCATGGCTTGATTGTTTCTTTTTTATTCCTGTATACTGCTCCTCCTACTGCTAGAATGTAATGGGATATCGTACCTAACTTTTTTACCCTTCTTTTATATATCTGTATGCATGTAGAGTAGTTCAGATTGTGTGAGTGCATTCTCTTTACATATCCATGTCTACACAAAGCAAACTACACAAACAGATCATAAAATGAGGTTATTCGTCAAGTGTTCCAACAAAGGGGTATTATTTATAATGCATCCATCTTACCTGTGGTTATTTATAATGCATTATTTATAATTCATTATCTTGACATGTTTAGGTATAGAAGTGATCAGCGATGATGCTTTTGTTTTAACCAAAAGAAAACTTTTCTTTCCCACCCCAAAAGAAGCTCAATTGTAGAGGTAACAGTCCCTTGAACTGAAAACAGCCACCATGTATCCCATTAAGTTTACCTGATGTATCTGCATTTCCCCCTAAAGGTTAGTTAACATTGTTGTTTTTGTCCTAAATCCTTTATCTGCAATGTAGAGGAATGCGCAGTTGTAGAGTGGGCAGGTAATTTGTATTCCACATTCTTTTTTACTAGATTGGGGTTTTAGGTAATTTGAATACTGTGGAGACCACAGGTCGGCTCCTTATTCTTGTGTCAAGCTTGAGCACCTTTCGTCTGAACATTTGGATTAAAGCATTCAAATTGCTTTTTTTTTGTTTTAAAATATAATCTGGTTGTTTTCTAATCTCATTTACAGAAAATTAAAACTTGGTTATAATTAATAATTAAACATTAAAAGTTAATATTTTCTATGTGTTTGCTGCCTTTCTTGTTTATCATATATATATGCAGCTCAAATGAAATTAATATACTTGGGAAATCTTGAACCATAATGTCTGCCAACTTTTTTGCATGAAATTATGTTAATTCCGTATAACTGCAAACTGAATTTTCTGAACAAAAGCTCAATGAATGTTGGGGTCTAAATCACCTTTTTGGTGAATTTTAAAACTCAAAAAATGAATGTTGGGAAAAAATTAAGACTTCCATAAATGAATTTGAAGAGCTTATGGAGATGGCAACCGTTGTGTTACTTGGGGAATTTTTTTAAATGTAAGTACAACTTACCCATTTTACACGATCTCTTTTTATATTATTTACGAAAATATTGGGAAAAGATTTGACACTTGTAAAAAGTTGTTAATATTATTTGGTGCAAAATTCTTAAATAAAAAACACCATGCAACGCACGGTGAGTCCTTGATAGGTAATTCTATTTGAAGCATTTTTTATTAGCGTTAAGGTTGACATATATTCTTTGATCTTTTAGGGATGTTCAAAGGGTACAAAAGGGAACTTATTAACATACCGATCCTCTGGAAACTTAGTAAGATACCGATCCTCTTTTAGGGATGTTCAAAGGAAACAAAAGGGTAGAGTGTGAAGTTTATATTGTCGTATTCTTAGCTCAGATTGTTTTTATTTGCTACTATTTAGATTATAATTTGATTACTTCAATTGTACTATTTTCTTGTATGCATTGCAGCTCTTACACTATATTATTTTCTTGCAATTTTGTAGCTATATATACTCAGCTTTGAATGTTACAGATATTCCAAGAGTGTTATTTTTTGTCTGTAGATAATAAGGCTCTATGATCATCAGTATACAAAGAGAGTTCTAAATTACTTGCTTAGTAAGTTAGTATATCTGATATAGCGTTACTACAAGACTTTCATAATTTTTCAACAAATGCATCAGAATCCAGTGTTCACTATTTCAATTAAAATGACAAGAAATACGCTCACACTCTGAAAATGCAAGTGGTTTAACTCAGTCCAGGTTGTAGGTAGATATGGAATAAAGCTCAATCAAGGTTGAGGATGCTGATGATATGGGACATTTTTGGCTCAGTCAAGGTTGAGGATACGAATCAGATGGCGTTTTAGACTCAACCAAGGTTGAGAATAGGAAGGAATTAATCACAATAGACTCAATCAAGGTTGAGGGATCTGAGTTGGAGCGCGGTTTAGAGGATGCGCAAATGAATCACTAACTTGTTGGTATTTTTGTTTATCATCTCTTGATGATAAAACTCAGTTAGTTTATAGCTTAGCAAATTCTTTTTTTCTCTATCATTTCGATGCCCATATTACTTCATAAAGGGTAGAAAATAATGTATGTTTTGTACATGATACATTGTAAATCTTGCGGCCCTACAAGGGTATAACTGGCCATTTGGCCTCAGTTTCAATATAATAAGTGGTTAGCAATATTTTTATGCTCTGAAATCCTTTTGTTGATATGGTCAAGTGACTCAAGTATGTGTACAAAATAGTAGCACTCAAGATTCATAGCATCTATAGAAAGCTGCCATGAATAAAACTATCTCTCTACTCTTTTTTTGTCATATTAGGTACATTTGACTGCATATTAATATTGATAATATTGTCACTACCTCCTGGAATATAGCATATTTTCTTAAGGATAACAGACCTTAGTGCACTATAAATAGATCTTACACACTACCTTAAACTATCTATTCTTATGATCATTAAACATGGTTAAAGTTCAAGAATACATTGTCTTATTTCTCATATGGTCGGTTTCTGCAATTTTTGATCTGAAAATTGTTGCAGAGAAGTACTACTCAGCTTCCGCCTGGTCCTATATGAGTTCCAGTTGTCGGTCACCTTCATCTTCTTTCCTCAGCACCTCACAAAGCCCTGCAAAAGCCTCATATAACCTATGCCGAGAGTTTTTTTTGTCTGCAGATAATAAGGCTGCATGATCAGTATACAAATAAAGTTAAAAATTACTTGCTTATTAAGTTAGTATCTGATATAGCGTTACTACTAGACTTTCATACTATTTCAACAAATGCATCTGAATCCATTGTACGCGCTCAAACTCTAAGTAAAATTTACCGGAATGTTAGATAAGCTTATACAAACTCCACATAGATAAACATAGAATGCATGATTCAACCAAGGGAACAAACATAGGAAAGTGGAAAGAATGGGAGAAGAAATTGCGCATTATTTTTTATATATCTTGGTGGAAAAGAATATGATGTCCACCAATGCAACAAATTTACCTTCTTGCTTACATTTATAATTACTTATACATTTCACAATACAACTAACGGAATTAATTGAAATACACTTAACAACATCATTTTAGTTATAAATAAATTATATGTGAAAATACACCGCGTAGCGCGCGGTGAGTGCCTGCTAGTATCTATAAAGGGGAATCCCCTCTTCTACAGTACTACAAATGGTCGTTGTTTTTTTATTATTATTTTACTGTTCATCTGCACGCGTCCTATTGTATCTTCTCATGCATCACCTTCTGCCAACGCGTGTCCATTCCCGTGAATTCCTATGTTCTTCGTTCCACAGAATTATTCCATCACACACAATCTTCTCTGCACCACACATCACAGCATGCAATACCACAGATGCTTAGCCGAAAAGTCTACGCCGTCCCTGGGGGTCGCCAACCCCTCTCCACGTGGTGGGCTGTCATTCGTCCGTGAAGTGCTTTGGTTGCTTAGGGTTTAGTTGGTGTTTTGGTGGGGTCCGAAGGAGCTGCTTGCGTGTTTTCCAAGTGGGGACAGAAACATGTAAAATCTGAACGGTAATATTCTCCAAGAGGGTATAATACCTAATTTACCCTTTAACGGACACATTCCCTTGTCTATTTTCTTACCACAGATTTTCTTGCCCAATTCCATCTCATCGGTATCTAATTCATCGCGCAGAAGCTAACCCAATCTCAAAATCCCTAAAAATCTCCCCAATTGCTTAATCGAACCCATTCTACATTCCGTCTAAACCAGGGATGTCGGTTTGATCGTGGACATGGGTTTTCTGTGAATCGAGCTCGGGGAGTGCGTGAGCGGTTTTGTTGGAAGTTCTCGGCGGAAACCTTGTATAAGGTTTGTTATTAATGTGTTCGCTCTATTAATAATGGTGCTTTAATGGGTTGTTTTAAGTTGTATCTAATCCCCAAGTTGGATTGTTTGATTTAGTTAGAACAGATAATTTGATTTGTAAATGTGATAGCTAGGTTCGATCCAGATTGTTATTTTCATGTATTGTTTAAGGTTAAATCGATTATATTTGTACCTTGATTCAAGGCAATCTGAAATTTAAAAATTTGATTGCAACAAACTGCAATTTAGTTAATTGCGGGCTGTGTGTGTTTTTGGGTAAATGATGATAAATGTCATAGTTTATACAGTTTATGAATTCGCTCATTTGTATCGTTTAAGTAAGCTCAGGTGAGCAGTGCATGCCATGTGTTTGTATAATGTTGGTTGGACTGATACTTGGATAAATGTGTTATGTGAAGGGATAATATGGAGGTTGGTGTTGAAGATGAGAACGCCGGAGAACCCCAGTATGTGGACATAGACGATCGGGGTGTTCCGACAGAGGTAATAAACAGACAGTACTTCTACGGTGGGGTCCCAGAAAGTGAAGCTTTTCCAAATTGGAATGTGCCAAGTAACCAGTTTCCAACTGAAGTAGGAGATGTAGGTAATGGAATAGTTGGTTTAGAGACTGGTTTAGATGGTACAGTGGGAGATGGTGGCTCACCAGAGGTAGGAGAAGACGGGGAGGAAGTGTATGTTAGTTCCGATAGCGAAGTTGATGAAGATGTGGTTGTACTGGAGACATTTGATGAAAATGGGATTGGGCATCACCAGATTTTACCTAATTTGACTCGAAGTGGTCGTGGTTCTGTGCCCACACCAGTAGTGGTTCCCAATGCAACAGATGACGAAGATGTGGTTGTAGTGGAGACAGTAGATGAAAATGGGATTGTTCATCACCAGATTTTACCTAATTTGACTGGAAGAGGTGGAGGTTTTGTGCCGACGCCAATAGTTGTTCCCACACCAACTGTTGGTATGGAATTTAGTAGCGGGATCGAATTTGTGTCTTACTTGCTCAAATATGGACATGCTGCTGGATTCGGAGTTAGGATCAGGAGTTCGGAGAAAGATAAGAAGAAGAGAAGTGTTGCTGAGGAAGAAGAGAGGGAGCTCACCCAATGGTTCAATCTGGAAAACAAATACAAGGACTCCTGGAAGATCAGAACAGTTTGCAGAAAGCAGGGTTTCCACAAATCAAAGAGCCGAGATCCGAACCGCAGTACTCAGACATGCAAGACAGGCTGCCTGTACACTGTCAATGCATGCAGGTCTCCTAGGAAAGGCCACATATGGAAAATTACAGAGGTGAAGGCAATTCATAACCATGGATTAAATCCTGAGCTGAGTCGACACTTGCCACGGTACAGGATGATATGTGCCGAAGATGGTAAAATTGCAAATGAGCTGTACAAAGCAGGTGTTAAGCTTGGTAATATGTATGATGTCTTTGTGAATCGGTACAAAGCATATGAAAAAGTGCCCTTTACAGAGCAAGACTTGCGCAATTATGTGTACTTTATGAACAGGAAGCCACTGAAGGACACTGACTTTGCCGGGATGGAGTTTCATTTCCAGAAAATGAGAGAAATGAGTTCAGATTTTTTTTATGAATTTGATGTGGATGAGAAAATCAGGCTGAAGAGTGTGTTCTGGGCAGATTCCAGATGCAGGAAAGCTTTTGAAGAATTCGGTGATACAGTGTCTTTTGACACAACATTTGTTTCTAACCGATACAAGATGCCCTTTGCTCCAATCATTGGTGTCAACCACCACGGCAAGACCATGCTGTTTGGATGCGCACTTATTTCAAAGGAAGATACAGCGAGCTTTGAATGGATTTTCAGGACTTTTAAAAAGTGTATGGGGAAGTCTCCAACTTGCATCTTGACTGATCAAGACAAGGCAATAGGTAATTTTGTCCTTGAGTATATGATTACTTTGTAATTGTTTTGGTTATGTATATTTAGTAGGTGAGATTATAGCATTGGATGTTGATGCCAACATTTACTTCATTAGTTATTTTAAATTGGCAATCTTTCATCAACTGGGTCTATAAATCCCAGCATGATGAAAATCCTGATTAATGGTTTTCTGAAGACTCGGAATTATTCTTAAACCTTTATGAAGTTTTGGGTGGTAAGGTAAAATGTTTTGGTGATTTGAAATTGTTAGTGGGAGGTTCCTTAATCTATGTTTAAGCAATAGGAATTGTTATAATTCTTCAGTGATTTAATTATGACTTTGGGTGAAAGTAGCCTGAACATTCATTTCAGAACAAATTTGATTCAACTTGTGCTTTGTTGGAAGTGTTTGCCAATGTATTTTGCTCAAAATATGTGCTCCTTTTGATTAGGTGGTGAATTGTTGTTTACTTTTTTTTCCCATATTTATATTGGATTGATGGATGTATGTTGTTACTTGGCCGGGCACGGATATCGGTACCTTTAATTAGTTTCCTAAATTGATAGAAGATGAAGTTTATGATTTATTTTAACATGACGATAAAAAGTTACAGATTCTGTGTAGTTGGTTATTTTTATGAATTTGAAGAAATTGTGTTATGTTTTTCAGGGAGTGCGGTGGCTAGTGAATTCCCTGGGATTCCTCACAGATGGTGTATTTGGCATGTTAAGCGTAACTTTAGAAAGCACCATGGTATGTTACCTAACTATCATGAACTAGCTCAGAAGTTGGAGGATATTTTGCATGATTCCTTTTCTATTGAAGAGTTTGAGACGGCATGGCATGCCTGGGTGTTAGAATATGATTTGGGAGGTAGTACACGGGTAAAAGACATGTTTAAAGATAGGTCTAGGTGGGTACCCATTTTCTTCAAAGGCCATTTTTAGGCTGGAATGTCTAGCACACAGAGGAGTGAGGGCATGAATCACTATTTGAAAATATTTGTGAACATTAATACTTCTCTGACAAAGTTTGTGGAGAAGTATGCCAAAGCTGTGTGTAGAAGAATAGCAGAGGAGGGTAAATATACGTTAGTTGGTGCTGACCGGAGTTCGAAGCAGACATCGCGCCACCTATTTGAGCCGCTGTTTGAGAAGCTGTACACGCGGGAAAAATTCCTAGAGTTCCATGCCGAGCTGGATGAGATGAACTACAACATTGCCACCATAAAACATGTGGAGAATGATAACTTTGTAGTGTATGATGTGTTGGTCAAGAATTTTAGGCCGGGATGGACAAAAAGACAGAATTTCAATGTTTCCATGGATCGATCTACTCTAGAGGTGAAATGTGACTGTAAGAATTTCGAGTTTAGGGGTATCATCTGCGCCCACATGCTCCGTGTGTTTTGGATGGAAGATACAGCCGTAGTGCCAGAAAAGTATGTGCTTAGGAGGTGGCGTAGAGACGTTAGCAGGAAGTACTTGAGTGACAACTATCCATCTGCCGCACTGCAAGGTTCTGAGACAATAGAAGCCAAGAGGTATGATGAGATTCACAAGGTTGCACAAGAAATTTGTTTCATGGTCATGAACAATGGGGATCTCCAGATGGAAGCTTTAAAAAGTCTATCGGCGATGAAGAGTAAGATAGAGGAAAGAATTGCTAATCCAGAAGGAGTTACCTCATATGCACTCGGTGGTGTGGGGACTGTGTATCGCTCTGTTGGCAATGCTAGGGA
Source organism: Cruciata laevipes (assembly GCA_963678965.1). Taxonomy (NCBI): domain Eukaryota; kingdom Viridiplantae; phylum Streptophyta; class Magnoliopsida; order Gentianales; family Rubiaceae; genus Cruciata; species Cruciata laevipes. The sequence goes on from OY787641.1 coordinate 18,154,996, forward strand.
AGGTGTGAAGCACAGGGAAGAGCAAAGATTTGTTGGTGAGGAAGGAGACGTGGCGAAAGTCAAAGATCCAGTAGACAAAAGGGGTAGGGGGAGAGGCCAGACAAAAAGGAAGTTATCATTTGCAGATGGGATTGGTACTGGTAGAAGGGGTCGCAAGAATGGTGGAAGAGGAATTGGATCAGGAAGCAATACTCCAACTAGCACTCCAGTCAAAGACATTGTGGTACGTAACTTGGTTGCTAAATAGTTATTTGCACACATAATTAACATGTATAATAGGACTGAGTTCATTTTGTTTCGCAGATGAACATGTCTTTGTCGCCATGGGAGGGAGCCTATGTACCTCAAGCAACCAACAAGTTGAGTCATGGATTCAAAATTAGTGGATTTACTGCTAACATCCGACAGTCGATGTAATCGCCACCCTGGCCGTGGATGCTCATTCAGAAAGTAAGATTAGTTTGGTCTTTTGGATTCTATGATGTGAAAACAGAATAATTATGACAATTTTTAATCTGAATTTGATCTCCTTTTGGATATTGAAGTTGGGTTTGATTAGGCACCATGTTGTCCTATTCAAGCATTGCATGTAATAGTTATTGGATGTTTTTGAATGCTTTATCATTGGAATATTTTGTATTGGTTAGTAATCAAGAAAAGATTTGCTGTTAATGACTTCAGGAGCTTTCGTTGGATGGTTAAGTTCATGTTTGGTTTTCTTCTTGAACTTCTTGTTTGTTTGCCAGGAGCTTTCGTTGGGTGGTTAAGTTCATGTTTGGTTTTCTTCTAGAACTTCTTCTCCCCTGTTTGCTTGAATTCAGATTCATTGGATTTGGGAAAGCATCATGTTGAATTTGAAAAGTCAATACATTGAGCTGCACAACATTTATTCATCTGAAGTTAATGTGGTGAAAACCTTTCATTTGTCTTTCATTAATTGAATTGTGTGAATTTAGGTCCTCTTCAACTCTATTTAAACTGCTGAGGTGATGACCAGTTTCATTCACATCCTTTCTTGTCAATCAAATTCCAACTTTCAGATTTCAAATGGCGAACATCGGAGGTATTTCAGTCTGGGCGCAACAAAGAAGGGCTAATATGGAACAGGAGGTTGTGACCATGAAAATCGCGATGTGGCAGGTAATAAAAATTCGATTTAATCATTTTATTCTTTCTGTGACAGTAACAAAGAAAATCTGTCCTAATTCTAGTTTTCCTTGTAGAGTGGGAGGAGCGTAAAGCAAGAATGCGCCGGCAAATTGAGAATCAAAGGGATGACTTTGATTTACAACTCCGAAAGTATGGCTGGGCAACTTTTTATCATTTAGATGGAAAGCGCCCAGTTGTCCTTCTTACAAAGAAGATGTTTGAGGATCGTGTTCTTCGCTGCGAAGTAAGAACTGTTTTTTTTTGTTTGATTCGATAAATTTTTTTAGTTTTTTTTCATTTCAGTTGAGTGCCAAATTAACGCAAATTTTGTAAATTTGTGCAGAAAAAAATCAAGAAGCTGGAACGTGCGGTAGAGAAAGGGATTAAAAGGGCTGAGAATGAGATTCGTGAGGATCTTAAATGGTTCGAAAAACAGGTGGCCGAGTATGGTGAGGGATGTGTTAATCGCACACTAATCCATCGTCCCTTGCATTTCAACTGTGGCAACTTCTTGATGTGCGACATCTCCGACGAAGAAAGTGATCCTAATGTTTAATTTTTTGACATTTATTTTACTCTGAACAATATTTATACTGTCATGTCAAGGGCGATTTTCATTAGTTTTATATGCATATTTATGACATTTGTTTTCTCGCCATGTCAAGGGCGATTTATTTTTAATATATCAAACTTTTTTTCACGGACATCTATGAACTTCTATATTTGCATGGTTTTGCTTGAACTTCTTGTTTAATATATGTTCTTGTATTTGATGTTACCAACCAATCAAAACTATGTATCCATTAAATCTATCAACAATGGCTTAAAAATGTTGTTTACCAAAGTCTAGGAACACAAATAAGTAGTTATACAAAAGAGTTTACAAAAGAGGTACAAATAACTAGTCATAGTAATTTAAAAAGATGGAATATGATTGAAGACACTAAAAGTCTTGACGTTTAAACTTAAAAACTACCACCCCATGTGTAAATGTTCCTGCACCTCAAAACCTCTGCCGAAGGGCAAAGCACTTCACTAAGCTTGTCTTCTATGAATCTGGGAATCCTTTCCAATACTTTGTGGCGGTAAACATTCAGCGTGCTTAGCACAATTTCAGAAGCATACTCAATTCTCACTCTGACACGGACATGTTCCTGTAAATCGATGTTGTAGAAGATCAGTTGAAAACTACGGAGTAAGATGGACAGTAAAAAAAAGAAATTTGCAGTAAGTTAAAGACTAAATCACCTGCTCCAAGTGCACCCCATCAAGCGAAAGTTCAGTTCCATTGTAACAGTCCATTAAATGCATGATAGACACTCCACTATCAATATCAGCAACTGTTGTGCTCCAACAGGGATTAATTAGCATGTTATTGAATTCGAGAACCTCACTTGCACGATTGTCAGCTATTGCCTCCATAAAATTGCAGAAAAAACTTCGCTTCAAATTGACAAACCAAATAAAAGATGAATATTTTCATAACTAATTAAGAGGATACACACAAGTAGTAAAAATAGGACACGTACGATTTGGTTGGCCAGTAAATCCCAGCACTCTTGTTCAGGTTCCGAGTGGTATATTGTGTCGATGCATTCGACTGTTTTGTTGAGGAAGTTGACTACTAGCAGTGAGTAATGGTTCAGCATGGTAAAAGGAATAAAAACCTAACATTGAATTGGTTAATTAACCAAATTATCCCTGTGAAAACAACTTCAATTTCATAAAGTGTGATTGACTTGAAGTAAAAGGTATGTACCACTTCTGCAGAACAGATGTTAATTTCACAAGTTCTCAGCCACGACATCCACTGTTCGACAATGTCACTACCATGAATAAGTGAACTTCCCTGTAAATTCAATTGAGGATGTCACACTCAATGTACTTTTGAAGAGTAGTCTAGACATCGGTATAAATTTTGAAGAGTAGTCTAGACATAGCATAATCAAACACATCCTATGTTTACAAAGTTGTAATACATTTTGGCATGACTCGTGGACCATAAAGAACTTCCCTGTACAATCTAACATGTATTAAATGATCTCTAGTATATGCCAATCAGCACAGTCAAACAAACATGAAATTTACTAATGGGATGAGAATGTACCTGATCAACAAGGGATAGTCTAATCTTAGTTGGACACCTAACTCGATTTCCTCTTGTGGCTCTGTTGTTAAGGACTCTTGCCCAGGCTATAATGATATTAGGGCTAACAATCAGACCATCTTCCAAGGTTATCATCATTGACCTGTTCAGCAGGATAGATTGTCCATCCTCAAATAATGGTTCCCTGAAAAATAATGGAAGTGGAAAAACAAATCATGGATTATACTTTATTTTTTGAAAAACACTACCAAATCTATGACATTAGGGAATAATGGAAGCGGTAGAGGTTACCTGATGTTAAATTTATCACCGTATGAGAGGCAGTAGTCTGAAATCTCAGTGTACTGCAAACGTAAGGGCTGTTTCATACCCATGTACTTGCTCAACAACTTTGTAAGGAAAACCCGTTTTCTATTGTATGGCCACCGAACCCAAGGTGCTTCATCAATACCAGGGTGAACTCCCAATTCACCTTTGTCATTTACATCTCCCTTGTACATTTCCAACATATTCAGCATGAATCCCCTGATGCTGCTTACATGGTTGATAACATCACACAATCCAACAGCAATGGAATAAGAGGGTCTAGCCTTGTTTGCTGTTGGTGCATCTGGTAGATTTGTGCAGCGACCACCTAGGGATTGAATCCGGTTGACATGGAAGTTTGTAACAACCTGGAGATCACGGGCAAGGGAAGCAAACGCTCGCGCATCAGCCTGATTCAGAAGCACCATATGTATTAAAACTTAGCTAAAAAAATCACATAAACCACCAAATGACATCTAATTAAATTATCAAGTTGTAGTTGTTTAACCTGAGGGAAGATTTCTTTGAGATCGTGATCTGTGGGGAACATGTCTCCAAGAGGAAACTCAATGTATTGGTGTACCATTTTTCCACCATGTGATTCATGATTTCTTAGCATCGAGGTTGAAGGTTGATCCACAGAGATAGGTGAATATGCTACATAAACATTAACACCGGTTAAGATAAATTACAAGAAATTAGCATATAATTAGTACAAGCAAACTGATTACCTACTGACAAGAATGTCGAAAACTGAAATGTGTTAAAAAAATTCCATGACTAATTTGTATACCAAGTCAAATTCGGAATATCCTTCTAGTTTCTTATAATAATACCAAGAAAAGCAGAAGAACTTACGGATTTGAGTTCCCCGGCATAACTCATCTGGTCCCTGTGGAACATTTCTCAGACATGGCACTTGGTTTACTTCAACGCTACAAGAGGCATCTACGCTCATTATTTGATTAGGCCATTCCCGTTCAAGACGCTCCAGCCTTTCCTCCGAAGAGTCACTCCCAAGAATGCTATCCAGGTTGTCCCCATAAAACCGGGAACCAAAAAGTCTGTCCATGATGGACGGAAAGGTAGGTTCAGTTAGAGTTTTCCGGGCAGGGTTTATTTAGGGAGTGACAAGCGATTTCCCCACGTCGTAAATGGGAATCCCACTCAATCAAAACACATTTATATTCACCTACGACTTCTAACTACTATAGAGTAGATAGTGGGAAGTAGGGATCGAACCACAAGGAGAAGGAGTCTTGTTTAGTGTTTTAGCAAAGATTATAAACACATACATATATATTATATAGAAAGCAAGGTAAACAAGGGGGGGTTTTGATGTTGGTTTTGTTACACTACGAAAGAAAGCAACTAAGATGAACTACACTACAATGCAAATACAAGGCCTTGGGAGGCAATTGACTTCAACTTCAACTATCGATTATCATTGAGTGAACGCTTCATATATAGGATTTATGATCATAAGTCGTAGATGAAAACATCATATTCTCTCGATAATGGCTAGTGAGCATGAACACATCACTCAAGAGCCCTCATTATCAATCCACCTAGATGATAACATCTAGATACATCGACAATGGAATTAACAATGGAGAATCGACAAACTCATCCATACTCGACGTTAACGTGAGCATTGGACAAGACATTTGAAGACTATAAAGAACTAAGATGATGATAACATACAAATCTCAATTCATACTTTATGATATATACAATCACATATTAGGGGGATCGATGATAACATTAGATCATTACCTAAACACACAATTGATTAATCATGCAAGTTCATAAGATTTCCAATTCTAACAACTTATATTCATCATGGCATATCTCAACTACAATCACATAACCAAGGGGAGAGTTTGTCATCACTCAACCCCTTTCCATAGTCACTAAACTACTAGAGATCACTACATTACAATGCATCACCTAGAATTACTCTAAAACTATATTACTTTAACACCAAGAACTAATCTACTCTAATTAGTGACTATGAGGCATGCAATTTATATAAAACATAAAGCCCATGGCAAATATAGCAAGATTGAACAACATTCATGCATAAGAACTCAAGTTCATCAAGAATTCAAATGATAATCTAACCCAAAATAGAAGCATAATGAAGTTAATGAAGATTTCAAGCAAAGAAGTTTACATCAATAGCTCCCAAGGAAGAAACTAAGCTAATACAATCATATTAATCAATACATGTTTGTTCAACAAATCAAAGGGAAGAAAGATTGAAGAAAGGATGAAAAACTAGAGAAAAAAGGGATTTGGATTGGGAGAGCTCGTCCAAAATGAGGGAAAAAATGGAGTATTTATAGCCCCAAAAATTCAGCTCAAGAGTGCAAGTGGGCAAGAGTTTAGCGACGCTTTATTTGGTCGCTGTTCATCATAGTGACACTTCTGGGCAGCTAGTGACACTTCTGGGCAGCAGTGACACTTTCTTCATCTGGAGTGACACTTCCTTCAAACAAAAGCGACACTTTTCTGGGCACAAGTGACACTTTTCTGGGCAGCTTCTACCACCTTTTGTAAAGTGGCCTTCTCGCCACTTCTATGACCAATTATTCAAGTTCCAAGCATCAAATCATCAACTCTATAACATAATCATAGAAGGTCTTCAAGACTATCAATCAACAAGCTCCCAAAATACACATAAACATAGGATTTTACAAGTTCTAAACATAAAGAACCAATGATATAATTCACTCTAAAATCCTATACTTTGTTACAAAATTATCTTCAAAACAAGTCTAAAATGCACTAAAAACTAGAGTACAAATAGGGTATATCAAACTCCCCCACACTTAAACCTTTCTCGTCCTCGAGAAAGAACGATACAAGTCCAAGTTTCATACTTCTAAATATCTATCCAATGCACATTTAAGACTTCCACACAAATTTTCATCAAGAAACAAAGTGTGCCAAATATAAGTTTCATCAAAGCAATTTCTTTGGCACACAAAACCAACAAAAGATCACAAAATTCCTCTCCTTTTGCCTAGGTTTTTACCTAGCCCCTCTTTCTTTCCACACACTCTCCTTTTGCCTAGGATTTTACCTAGCCCCTTATTTTTCCACACACTCTCCTTTTGCCTAGAAGTTTATCTAGCCACTCATTTTTTTTTTTTTTTTTTTTTTCAAGCCTCTCAATTTTACCTAGGCCTTTTTAATGTTTTGACCTATCCGGGCTTTTCACTCATTTTTCTTTCAACAAATTCTTCAAGAGAAGTGCACTTTTTACAATAAGAAGCTAAACCTAACTCCCCCACACTTAAACTAAACATTGTCCTCAATGTTTTAGAATAATAACAACACTCTAGAGTGGGAGAAGTGACAAATTCAGCAACAATAAAGGACTAGAGAAAAATTACCATCTCATTGAAGAGAAAACCAAGCAAACAAACATTGAAAGATCAAATTAAGCACAATGACTGTAAACTAGTGGCGGCAAGCCCATGGTAAGCATATTCAAGAACTAATGACAGGTAGTACCAATTCAGAACACAAACAGCGCACAGTACCACACAAGGCATCATACGAATGGAAGAATTGTAACGAAAGTACCCCATTAGCCGTGAACAACCACAACTGCTGCTATTTGGTGGCGCCGGCGAAGTCGGAGATGATGAAGATGGAGGCCGACGGCGGTGGCGTAGCTGGGAGGCGGCGGCGGCTGGTGGTTCTGGGCGGAGATGGCGAAGGTGTTGCAGGCTTAGGGTGGAGGGGAGGTGGGGCGGGGTGGTTTTGGGCGGGTGGTGATGTGGGTGGGGCGGCGAATTGGGTGGGGTGGGGTGGTTCTGGGCGGGTGGTGATGTGGGGTGGGGTGGGTGTGGAGGGAGACGGGAGGTGGGGAGGAGACGGGAGGGTGGAGGGAAGAAGGTGGGGTGGCGCCGGTGGAGGTGGGGAGGGGAAGAAGATCGGGGAAGAAGGTGGGGGCGGCGTCGGTGGAGGTGGGAGAGGGGAAGAAGATCGGGAAAGAAGGGGGGAGGGGGCGGCTGATTTGGGAGTCTGGGCGGATTTAATCCCGAAATCCGTTTTTTTTTTTTTTTTTTTTTTTTTTTCGCGGGCCGCGAGGCCCGATTCGCGGCCCGCGAGCCCGATTCGCGGCCCGCGGGATTAATTCGCGGACCGCGAAAAAGGGTCATTTTGTGGCAGCGATTTTTGCCCGAAAATGGGCAATTTTTCGCGGGCCGCGAGGCCCAGTTCGCGGACTGCGAAATTTTTTATTTTTTTATTTTTTTATTTTTTTTAAATTCAAATAACACAACCAAAGAAAAACAAGAATTAAAACGAAACGAAAACAAGAGTGAAAACGTAATCTACTAATTAAAACAATGAAAGATACAAAGAACTATTTTTTTATTTTTTTTTAAATTTATAAACACAATAAAAGCTAAGTAAAAATAAAATGATCAAAATCGATTTATTTAACGTCGTCGACACGACCCAAATGTTATTCATAGAACAAAAACTTGAAATCCTTCACTTTCGAAAGAAAAATGAAGGGTAGTAGAGAAGGTGTTGGAGGAGGGATGAATGGTAATAGTCTCAAAGGAGATGGAATGATTGGTAGCCAAAATAAACTATATGGCTTCGTAGTCTCCTCCAAGATTTCCGGAAGTGGTGAAATTTGTTGAATAGGTGGATGTGAGGATGTCAATGGTGATAGTAAAAGTTCAAGAACACTCACATCTCTCTCTACTTCATAATGTTCAACAAAAAATTCCTCATCACTTTCGAACTCTTCCTCATGCATTGTAGTGATATCACTCACCATAGCACTAGGAATATGTTCTACTTCGGATGGTACTTCCTTGGAGCATTGAGATTCTAATCTCCTCACCACTTTCCACATTTCACTCAATTGCCTCTCAAAATTGTTGAAAAGTCTATTTTCTTCATCATTAATCACATTTTGTCCTTGAGGCAATTCACAAGTGGGTGGAGGTAGATTTTGTTTCTCAAAGTATTGGTTTTCCGGTGAACATCCATAATTTGAATCTAAATAACCACTCCATTGCGGATTATAAGAATCATCATATGTATTAAAACATTGTTGACCTTGAAAACCAATACTTCTCTCCTCATTATGGCACTCATCATAGTACCCTTGGTATGAAGAACCAAGGGGCCTTTCATGTGCAAAGTGCTCACTTCTCGACTCAAAATAACAAAGCTCGGAAAAATCATTAGAAAGGTAAGAATCACACGAGCTTGTTGCATTCTCCCTCATCCTTTCATGGTTAAAGGTGAGAAAGTCAATAAAATCTTTTTCTTTTAAACTAAACATGACTAAAAAAGGTTTGAAATGGTAGTGCAAGGGTTCTAGAATAATACACACTACAAGGTGTCGTTTATTCCAAGAAACCAAGCAATAGACACTTCAAAGAAAACAAAGTAAAGAAAGAATTGAAATTATAGTGCAAGGGTTCTAAGTCAATACACACTACAAGGTGTTGTTTACACAAAGAACTCAAGCAATACACTTTCAAAGAAAAGAAAGAAATTAAAGGAGATAAAAATACAATCTAAGATAAAACACACAACAAGAAATGCCTTCTCCCCGGCAGCGGCGCCATTTTTGACAAGCGATTTCCCCACGTCGTAAATGGGAATCCCACTCAATCAAAACACATTTATATTCACCTACGACTTCTAACTACTATAGAGTAGATAGTGGGAAGTAGGGATCGAACCACAAGGAGAAGGAGTCTTGTTTAGTGTTTTAGCAAAGATTATAAACACATACATATATATTATATAGAAAGCAAGGTAAACAAGGGGGGGTTTTGATGTTGGTTTTGTTACACTACGAAAGAAAGCAACTAAGATGAACTACACTACAATGCAAATACAAGGCCTTGGGAGGCAATTGACTTCAACTTCAACTATCGATTATCATTGAGTGAACGCTTCATATATAGGATTTATGATCATAAGTCGTAGATGAAAACATCATATTCTCTCGATAATGGCTAGTGAGCATGAACACATCACTCAAGAGCCCTCATTATCAATCCACCTAGATGATAACATCTAGATACATCGACAATGGAATTAACAATGGAGAATCGACAAACTCATCCATACTCGACGTTAACGTGAGCATTGGACAAGACATTTGAAGACTATAAAGAACTAAGATGATGATAACATACAAATCTCAATTCATACTTTATGATATATACAATCACATATTAGGGGGATCGATGATAACATTAGATCATTACCTAAACACACAATTGATTAATCATGCAAGTTCATAAGATTTCCAATTCTAACAACTTATATTCATCATGGCATATCTCAACTACAATCACATAACCAAGGGGAGAGTTTGTCATCACTCAACCCCTTTCCATAGTCACTAAACTACTAGAGATCACTACATTACAATGCATCACCTAGAATTACTCTAAAACTATATTACTTTAACACCAAGAACTAATCTACTCTAATTAGTGACTATGAGGCATGCAATTTATATAAAACATAAAGCCCATGGCAAATATAGCAAGATTGAACAACATTCATGCATAAGAACTCAAGTTCATCAAGAATTCAAATGATAATCTAACCCAAAATAGAAGCATAATGAAGTTAATGAAGATTTCAAGCAAAGAAGTTTACATCAATAGCTCCCAAGGAAGAAACTAAGCTAATACAATCATATTAATCAATACATGTTTGTTCAACAAATCAAAGGGAAGAAAGATTGAAGAAAGGATGAAAAACTAGAGAAAAAAGGGATTTGGATTGGGAGAGCTCGTCCAAAATGAGGGAAAAAATGGAGTATTTATAGCCCCAAAAATTCAGCTCAAGAGTGCAAGTGGGCAAGAGTTTAGCGACGCTTTATTTGGTCGCTGTTCATCATAGTGACACTTCTGGGCAGCTAGTGACACTTCTGGGCAGCAGTGACACTTTCTTCATCTGGAGTGACACTTCCTTCAAACAAAAGCGACACTTTTCTGGGCACAAGTGACACTTTTCTGGGCAGCTTCTACCACCTTTTGTAAAGTGGCCTTCTCGCCACTTCTATGACCAATTATTCAAGTTCCAAGCATCAAATCATCAACTCTATAACATAATCATAGAAGGTCTTCAAGACTATCAATCAACAAGCTCCCAAAATACACATAAACATAGGATTTTACAAGTTCTAAACATAAAGAACCAATGATATAATTCACTCTAAAATCCTATACTTTGTTACAAAATTATCTTCAAAACAAGTCTAAAATGCACTAAAAACTAGAGTACAAATAGGGTATATCAGGGAGAACTGGAGAAGACAGTGAATGTTTTGAGCTAAACCAATTATTCAAATTGAGGAGGAAGGGCCATGTTTGACTAGAACAGGTGAGATCCGACCCGGTGGAGTCGTTGGGTTATCAGGCCCCTGGAACCCAGGGGAACCCGATCCAGTATTCCATGCCCATGCACGGATCAATGGGGATGAACTATGGTTACCAAGAAAAATACTATCGGGAGGACGATGGGATGCGGGGCTATCAGGTGGCTCAACAGGACCCCAACTCTTTGGAGGCTCGACTAGACAAATTGGTGGGAAGAAACGGGGCAAGACCTACCTCCCCTTGGGTCCCTCGAGTGCTTGCGTACCCGTGGCCGCCGGGCCTCCGGACCCCGGAGGGAATCTCAACATACAATGGAGAGACAGACCCGGAAGAGTTTGTCAAGACGTACCAGAACCTGATGGTGTCACGGGACTTCCCGGAGGAATTGAGATGCAAGTTGGTGGGTTGTTACCTGAGAGGAAACTGTCTTTCGTGGTTCGATTCCTTGCTCCGAGAAAGCCTCAGAGATTATTACGATTTCTCTAAGGCTTTACTGTTCAGATACGCCGGGCTAAAGAAGGAAGGAAAGCAGCTGACCGAGCTTCTGGCCACCCGGCAGAAGGCTACGGAAGGGTCAATGGAATACTATCGGAGGTACATGGACGACAGCATGAAGGTCGTCGATAGGCAGCAGCAGGAGAAGGCAGTGATTAGTGGGTTTATAAATGGCCTGAGGGATATGGCGTTGTTCCAGAAATTGATGGAAAACATCCCGGAAACCTTTCATAACCTGCAGATGGCGGTGCAACTGTACTGTGCGGTTAACGATGCCACACGGAAGAGAAAAGAAGAATCCGGGGGATTCCTCCCGGATAAGATGGAAAGAAGGAAGACGGTTGACCCAAGTAGAAGGGACCCTGTTCCCGCGACGGTAAACCGGGCAAGAGCGGATAGTTTCACCCCGCTCAGCAAATCCCGGACAGAGATCCATGCCATCCACAAGGATTTGTTCCCGGATCTGTTGCCTATCCAGGGGACCCCGTCTAGGGAAAATGCGGACAAATGGTGCGCCTATCACAAGTCTTATGGGCATTCGACAGAGGGGTGTAGGATGCTGAGGAACGAGATAGAAAAATTAATAGAGCGGGGACAGCTGAGAGATTGTGTGGCGATGGAAGCAAAGAAGGAGAATCCCCGGGACCAGCCCCAGGAACAGCCCCGGAGGAGGTGGAGGCCTAACCCGGGGAGAGGAAACGGGAGAAATCAAGGCAACCAAGGCAACAGGGCCCCGGGGAGGCCTGCCATAGCTGCCGCACCAGTCCAAGCAGTGGAGCCTGCCCCCGCACCCAACAGGATGATCAACGTGATAAGTGGAGAAATCGGAGAAGCATGCCAGTCAGTCTCCGCTATCCGGGCTCGGACGCGATATGTTCCCCCGGGGGAGATTCAGGGAAAAAGATTTCGCCCCGAGGAGGCTCTCACCTTCTCTGAGGCGGATGCAGTCCCGCCTCAGATACCCCATTCCGACCCAATGGTGGTAACAGCAGAGATCGAAGGTTTCTTGATCAAGAGGGTGTTCATAGATGACGGGAGCAGTGTGGAGATCATGTTCGCTTCCTGCTTCGATCAATTGGGGATTGGGAGGCAGAACTTGAAACCCCCTTTATCTCCTTTGTCAGGATTCACTGGCAAACCTGAAGTCCCCCTAGGAGTTATTCCCCTCGCAGTATGTATGGTGGACGAGAAGGATCGGAGCAAGAGGGTCTCAGTGATGTGCAACTTCGCGGTTATTGATGCACCCTCGCCATATAACGTAATCATAGGAAGACCATGGCTAACCCAAGCCCGGGCAGCGAGTTGTCCGTATCTGCTGACGATGAAGTTCCCCACCGCGCAGGGTGTGGCGGTCGTCCGAGGAAGTCAGGCAGTAGCGAGAAGTTGCATGGTGACGGCGGCCCGGGACGCAAAGAAAGCAGTAGGGGCGGTACATGGAGAAGTTCCCCGGCAAGAGTTGGAGGAAATGCAGGTGGCGGACAAAGGGATGGTCACGGTGGGAAAAGACCTCCCGGATGAAGTAAAAGGCGCACTGAAGGAACTCTTGGCCAGGTATCAGGGAGTATTCTCATGGAGCCCGGAGGACATGGTGGGGGTGTTGCCAGAGTTGGGGGTGCATAAGCTGAATATAAGCCCGGCAACAAAACCAATCAGGCAGAAGAAAAGACCTGTAGCCCCGGAAAGAGCGGAATTTATAAGGAATGAGGTAAAGAAGTTGGAGAAAGCCGGGGTGATCGAGGAAATCATCTACCCGGAATGGATAGCTAACCCGGTCTTAGTAAAGAAGCACGATGGAAGCTGGCGCATGTGTATCGACTTCACAGATTTGAATAAATGTTGCCCCAAAGACAGCTACCCTCTCCCAAATTTGGACCGGCTGGGAGAGGCTATCGCGGGGTACTCGGTGCTAGCCTTCTTCGATGCACATAAAGGGTATCACCAAGTGCAGATGGATGAGGCGGACAAAGCGAAGACCTCTTTCATCCCCGATTTCGGAACCTTCTGCTACAAGAAAATGCCCTTTGGACTGAAGAACGCGGGGGCCACGTATCAGAGGATGGTGGACAAACTCTTCAAGGACCAAGTGGGAAGAAACATGGAGGTGTACGTCGACGACATGGTGGTCAAAAGCAGGGCTTACGGAGCTTTTCTGAATGACCTGGAGGAGATGTTTGAAAAGCTAGAACGGAGTAATCTAAAACTGAACCCCCCCAAAAGTACCATTGGAGTGGGGGCGGGGAAGTTCTTGGGTTTCATGGTGTCAAGTCGGGGCATCGATGTTAACCCGGAGAAGGTAGATGCCATAGCTAAGATGACCTCCCCCAGGTCGGTGAAAGAAGTACAGCGGTTGACAGGGTCTCTCGCGGCTCTCAGTCGATTCCTATCAAAGGGGGCAGATAGGCAGTTGCCTTTCTTCAACATTCTCAAGAAGGCCAAGGCGTTTGAGTGGTCCGGAGAATGTGAGAAGCCGTTCCAAAATCTGAAAGAGCACCTTCAACAATTGCCAACTTTAAAGAAGCCACTCCCGGGGGAGGAGCTTTTTCTGTACATAGCAGCATCCCGGGAAGCGGTAAGCGCCGTGCTAATTAAAGAAGAGGAGGGGAAGCAGCACCCAATCTATTTTGTCAGCCGGGCACTTCGGGGGGCAGAAACCCGGTACACTGACTTGGAACAGTTGGTCCTGGCACTGGTGCATGCTTCAAGGAGGCTTAAACCCTACTTCCAGGGCCATCCCATAGTGGTCTTTACCAATTACCCGCTAAGACAAGTCATGTTCAAACCGGAGGCATCAGGGAGAATGATGAAGTGGGCTATAGAGCTAGGAGAGTATGAAATTCGGTATGAGCCAAGAAGGGCTATCAAGGGCCAGGCCTTAGCGGACTTCTTGTTGGAATCAGAGGCAAGGATAAACGAGGAACAGGAGGTGCCTAATACTCCAGAGAATATGACCAAGGCTGAAACAGACCCGGCCTGGAAGTTATATGTGGACGGATCGGCACACTCGGGGGGCAGCGGAGCGGGAGTACTGTTGGTCAGCCCGGAAGGGAAAGAGTATCCCTACGCAGTCCAATTCACTTTCAAAACAACCAACAATGAAGCTGAGTACGAAGCTTTGATCGCGGGATTAAGGTTGGCAAAGGAGATGGAAATCAAAACTCTCACGGCACACAGTGATTCCCAGATCGTGGTGCAGCAGGTAAAGGGAGAATATGAAGCCCGGAAAAGGAGCCTGCAAAAGTACTTGGAGGCGGTGAAGCCTCTGATAGCCGGGTTTAAAACTTTCAACTTGGTTCAAGTTCCCCGGGAGAAGAACAGTAAAGCGGATGTTTTGAGCAAGTTGGCTTCCTCAGAATTGAAACCTGAGCCCGACCAAAAGCTGTACTTGGAGGTACTAGGAAGAAGGAGCTACCAGGAGGACGATAAAGTGATGCTGGTGAGCGAGGAAGAATCCTGGATCACGCCCATGCGGGCGTACCTAGAAGAAGGAACCACCCCGGAGGATAAGGCTCAAGCCCGGAAGCTAAGAGTTAAGGCGCCGAAGTATGTAATCCAGGGAGGAGAGCTGTACAAAAGAGGGTATCTCCAGCCTTTGCTAAAATGTGTAGAAAGGTCGGAAGGCCGACACCTCATCCGGGAGGTGCACGAGGGATCTAATGGGAGCCACCAGGGGGCTCGCACCTTGGCCAAAAAGATCTTAAGACTAGGGTATTACTGGCCGACGTTGTTCAAAGATGCGGAAGAACATGTACAGAAGTGCTCGGCATGCCAGACATTTGCCCCGCTAATCCATGTTCCCCGGGAGGAGTTAATCGGAGTCATAGGGGCTTGGCCGTTCAGTAGGTGGGGAATCGACTTGGTAGGACCATTCCCGACTGCCCCGGGAGGAGCCAAGTACTTGATCGTGGCAATCGATTACTTCAGCAAATGGGTGGAGGCAGAACCGCTCACCAACATACGGGGACTAACCTGTGTTAAGTTTTGCTGGAAGAACATCATTTGTCGATTCGGTATCCCGAAGATTATAGTCACAGATAATGGGGCGCAGTTTGAGAATGATCCTTTCAAATCATGGTGCGTCAAGTATGGTATTGAGCAGAGGTTGACGTCTGTATACCACCCTCAGGCGAATGGGCAAGTGGAAGTTACCAACCGTACCATCATCAAAGGATTGAAAACTCGCTTGGAAGGCGCGCGGGGAAATTGGATTTGGGAGCTACCCGGTGTTCTTTGGGCTCACAGGACTACAGAAAGCGCAGCTACCAGGGAATCTCCATATGGTTTGGTGTACGGGTCGGAGGCAGTGATACCCGCGGAGATCGGGATCCCGAGCCCCCGGACTCAATACCAGCGCCCGGAATAAGAAGATGATGGACGACGCCTTGACTTGGACCTCCTGGAAGAGAAGCGAGAGAATGCGGCACTTCAGGAAGCCAAGGTGAAGGAGCGGGTAAAGAGGTATTATGACAGAAGGGTACGGAAAGAAGCTTTCATCCCAGGAGACTGGTAATGAGGAGGAACGATAAGAGCCGCCAAGCCCCGGAGGGTAAACTTGCACCAAACTGGGAAGGCCCATACAAGGTAAAGGAAGCATACCCGGGAGGGAGTTATGTGCTGGAGGACAAGCAGGGGAAGGAGATCCCCAGAAGATGGAATGTAGCTAACTTAAGAAGGTTTTACGGGAAGTAGAGTACCCCGCATCGTACCTTAGCTACCCAGGCATGGATATGCCAGGCATGGATATGCCTCGCCCGGAAGCATGGATATGCCAGGCATGGATATGCCTCGCCCGGAAGCATGAACATGCCCGGAGAAACACCCCGACGTTTGGCCTCGTCCCGGGTTTAGAAAGGAAGATTTGTAAAATGGGACCCATGGGTAGCTCCCATTTGGGTGCCCCGCTAAAATGGACCCGGAGCTTGAATGAAGCCCGGGGATCAAAGAATGTAACGTTTGCAGGAAAGAGTTAATGAGAAGGGTCTTTTCGAAGAACAATTTTATTCAATCCTTTAAATTACAAATCGCATGAACATGCGGGCATAGTCGTTGTAGGACGATTACATAAGCATTTTATATACAAGTATTCCTATCTATTTGCTACTATACCCACTTGGGACCTGACCCGGAAGCACCCTTAGGGTTACCCGGGCGGAAACCCCCTCCGAAGAATTGGGAGGACAGGAGATCTTCAGCAAAGCGGGCATCCGGGGCTTGATTCCACGCAAGTTCCTCTTCCAATTGCGCGGCGTCTTCTTCGTTCAACTCGGGGATAGGCACAACCACGGACCCTTCCGGAAGCGGCTCCGCCAGGCGCATTCTTCTTACCCCGGCAGAAGTAACAAACCTATACTTAGGAAACATGACTGCTGCACTTTTACCCTTCTCTTCCCGGCTGATACGGGTACCCTCGGCGGTCTTAACCCCCTTTGTGGTGACCCCAGAGTCGGCAATCTCCCGGATGCGTCTTATCCGGCGTGCCACCTCTTCCGGGTCAATGGATACAGTCATGTCCTCGTACCTTTCGTATGCCACATCCACCTCCACCCGGGCTGGAACGCGACGAAGGCTCGAGGGGTATGGCTCAGCGTCTCCCGCGGCTATTTTATTGTGCCACTCCATGACATCCAGATAGGCCTTGTGACTAGGAGCTCCCTCACCAAACTTCTTCGGGTTAGCCTGCATACGTTCCATCGTTCTGCGAACCCCGGCTGGAATATCAGTAAGAGGAGACACCCCAACTAAGCCATTTTTTAGACCCAAAAGGTGATAGGATAGCCGGGTAACCAACAATGCGTCTTGGAGTACCCTATTCCTATGAGTAAGGGACCGATTCTCCTTCTCAAAATCGCAGAGAAGTCGGTTCTGAGCAGAGCGGGTCTCCAATGTTCTAAGTTTTTCCTGCGCCCGCTCTAGTTCACCCCATACCATGCCTAGCTCCTTGGTAGTGCGATGCTGGGAGTCGTCGTGAAGGGCTTGCAGCTCAGCGATGGTCTGGTGGGAATTCTGGGCTTCCCGCATATGATCGGAGGCAAGGTCGAAACACTGGTTCAACGACCCAAACTTGGTTTCAACTACCCTAAGAAACGCCACCAGCACCCGAATCGACCCAAACTCTTGAAGGAAGCATTCCAATCCCGCTTCAGCTAATGCCCGGTTAGCCTGGTCGCCTCCAAACCGCCAATGAGCTAGCTTCCTTTGAAGGAAAGAGCATTGGAGGCACCCAGTGCGGGGGAGAGAGAAGTAGGTACCAGAAGAACTACTAGGATGAGGGAAAACATAAGGCATGGGCCCATGCGGGAGAATCTCCTCTAGGGAACGCTCAGACTACAAAAGATGGTAATATCATCAAAAAGTAGAACTTGACATTAATCAAAATAGGCACCAAGGCCAAAGTTCCACATACACTTCCCCGGGGGAAGGAAAGCTACTTAATACTTAAAAAAGAAAGGAAATTACAAGGGAAAAGGTAGACTAGAGTCTAGAGTTATACATCTTCAGTAGAGGGCCCTTCCCCCGGAATAGCGTGAGATCTTTCGAACCTCCTCTCCAACTCCACCAGATCCTCGGTGGTCCACTAAGGGCCGGCATAAGCAGGGGCGTCTACCGCGGGCTCATCAGCGGACTGTTCAGGATACCCTACCTTCCGCGTGGCCTTCCGGGTCTGATAAAGCAGATCGTCTTGACCCGCACCGAGGCCAACCCGGTAGTCCCCCCCTTGGACTTGAACTGCTTGGTACCCAAAATTGTCAGGCACCGCACAGTATTCAAGATAATTCTCTGCCCAATGGGGTGTCTCCGGGACTACCCCATAAGCATTGAAACTCTCCGGGCCGGGATCAGGAAAAGAGGCCTCGCCAACCGCTGGCACCTTGGCCTTCTTGATATCCGAAGCAGAAGGGGCCCGGGAAGACATCTTCAAAGAATCCCATAGCTGGGGCACCAGGCCCTTCAGATCCGCCTCTTGAAGGGATCTCCAGCGGAAGTTCAGCAAGTCGCTGGCCTTGGGGCGGTAGTAGGAGGCTTGGGCTTCGAGGCGAGCGGGCCCCGGAAGCCAACCCCGCAGACTGCGGTACATCTCATGACAAGCCTCCGCACTAGCCGCGGCGGCTATGCCCTCTAGCCTCTTGTCGAAATCAACGGAGCTAAGGATCTTCTGGGGGCATCCAGGGCCTCGAGCTGAGCGTCTTTCTTATCCTTCTTGAGGGAGGAATACTTCTTCTCTACCTCAGCAAGCTTCTTCTCCTTATCCGCTAGCTTCTTCTCCCTCTCAGCTAGCTTCTTTTGGGAAGCCTCTAGGCGGGCCTCCAGGTCGTCCTTCCCGGCTAATTTCTCCCGGGTGTCGCGGAGCTCCTTCTCCATTTTGGCAAATAGCCCGGCGCTATACTTGGAATAATTGCGGTTCAGTGCTTCAGTGAACCGAGGGTCCGCAAGGATAGAATCGGCGAAGGCAGTGCTCTGCAAGACAGTACATGTAACACTTAGACAAAATTCAGACAAAACTCTGATTGAAATTTAGATAAAGTACGAGGTTTTAGGTAGTTACCTCCTCTTTCTCTTCCGGGAAAACCTCGGAAGTAGTAGCCTGCGGAGGAGTGTTGCGAACAGGAGGGGGAGAAGGAACCTCGTTGGTCCTCTGACGAGAGGATGGAGGAGACCCGGGTAGCTCATTAGGAGGTGGTCGTTTGAACCGTGAGCTGGCCCCGCCACTATAAACCGGATGCTGGACAAAGGACCGGCGCCCGGGAGTAGGTGAGGGAGTGAGAGCAGCCCGGGACGCTGACGGCAACCCGGAGGAGGATGGTGGACGAGAACGTGGATGCGTGCGGGCCCCCTGCGGGATGATAGCTGGGTTCTCAGTAGGGGTTGGCCCAGGAGGGGGAGCCATTTGTTGAGCAGGCCCGGCCTGATCGCCCCCGGTTGGAGACCTCTCCACAAAAGTCATAGCGTCTGCGTGCAACGGAGGTTGGGCTGAAACCAAGCAAATTAAGTCAAAACAAAAAAAAATATAATAACAATAACAGACAGAAGGGGAACAAGGACCCAAAATAAAATAAAATAAAATAAAAAGCCTTAAGAGGCACCTCCATCCGGCCACACCGCAGCTATGCGCGGGAGAGTGAAGAGCTCGGCAGGATAGATCCCGCGAGGCCAATAATAGCCCGCGTTCTTGGTCTTAAAAAAATCATCCATGCATAGGGGGGAAAGACGAAGGAGGCTATGGTCGCTGGTAATAAGGCTGGGGAGATTGGCAAGGGGTTTCTTGTCCTCAGGAACGAGGGAATCATTCCAGGAAGGCATAGGATATACCCGGGTATCGCATTGGAAGAAACCTTTCGAAAGATATCCTTTGGCGGATTTAGGTTTGGAAAGGATGAAGTCCTTTATCCCGGAGCGAATAGTAAAGGAGAAGACGCCCGGGAAAGACGCATGTGCCTTCCGCAAGGCGTAGAAGGAGCGGAAGAGTAGAAGAGAAGGAGGAATGTGGCACCTGGCGCAGTTAAGCAAAAAGGCCAGGATTAAAACAACCCCGTTAGGGTGTAGTTGGGCCGGGGCCACATTGTAAAATCGAAGGATTTCAAGAAAGAGAGGAGGGAAAGGCAGGCAAAGCCCGTATTGAAAATGAATCCGGGGGATTCACGGAACTTCCCGCTCGGAGACTCCCGGAGGAAGTTTAGAGAGAGAAGCATTTAAAGGGAAAGGAATAAAGCAGCGTTTGGCTAAATCCAAGACATCCCTATCCAGGGAAGGAGAATCCTCGGGGACATCATAAAATTTGACACCCACCGGGCGCACCCCGTGAGTGGGTCCCCTGGGAATGTCGCCACCAGCCTCCTCACCGAACACCTCTTCATCCTGATCTTTGCGGGGATGATTAGGATGCTCGGCCGGGCAGGACCCTACCCCATCCGAGGGCAACGCACCCGGGACAACTGGCCCTCGGGGCGTACTGAAAACCTCGGAAGAGGTGTCCGGGGAGGAGGGTGGAGAAGCCGTGTTATCATCAGCCCGGAATTGGACCTCAAACCGGTTTTGAATTCCCTCGGTGTCTAAGGAAGAATCAGAGGGAAGAGGGGAAGCCATTGATGGGGATAGAAGGAAGGAGAGATTTAGTGCTTACTTGATCAAAAAAGAGCAGAGCGCCTGGAAGAATTTGGAGAGAGAAGGTCAATGAAGGGGGGTTTGGACCATTATATAGATGGGTGAATAGGAAACGCCCCCTCAAAAGAAGGAAAAGCAGTTATGACACACTGATCAAAGCGGAATAGAGAACGGCGGCGTCAGAAACTAATTATCACTCATATGGACCCCACCAAAAGGAAATAATGACGAAGAGAATCACCTAAGACCAGTCCCCCGCGCTACAGAGACCAGGACAACTGGTCTGGGGGGCTAGTGATGATACTGACTCAGCACTCTACTGGGCCGAGAAAAGACCCAAGGCCCAGTACCGGGGAAGTAACAACTTTCCCGCGTGAGGCGCATCCGGACAAGAGAAAGGACGGGTAGATGACAAAAGGAGGTGGTCCTGCACCTTATCTCAAGCAGGCAAGTTCGGCTATAAATACTAGTCTCAAACAGTGAACAAGGTATGTGACTTATATCTCTCTACTTTTATTGAGAGCACCTTCCGTAAGTTTTCCTTCCCACTATCCCCATCTCATCATCACGCCGGAGCTTCTTCCCCGGGAGGCCTCCCGGGGATTGTTTTGCAGGACTGAAGCGGGATGATCGACAAGGAGACCCGGATAGTGTCTAATCCCGGGGAGACGGACGGATTCTGGTAGCATCATATAACTCCTATTAATTTTTTATAAAAGATATCAGAAATGCTTACCAGAATCATCAAATAATCTGCCAATTTGTGAGGTTGTATACATAAAATATTTAATTTCAAATATTAATTGGTTATTAATATAAATATACTTAGTTATATTTCTAGTTGAAACTTCGAGCTATTTAGTTATGAAGAAAAGTTTGATTAAACCAATCTCAGTCCGAATTGACAAATAATCGACCCCAAAAATAATAAATGAAAAAATAGGTGTATCATGAACTAAACCAAACCATCAACTAAGGAGGCCAAGAAGTAACGTCCTGGAAAACGAACCAGATTGATCCCAATCCTAACCAAACCAGGTACGGAAGTTCGGTTAATGGTTTTATTGGACAAAGATAGCTAAGATTATGTATGGAATCCAATGAAATGTGGACGTTGATGATGGTTTGTGTCTGGGAAATCGCGAAAGGCATGGCTTGCTATGTAGTGGAGGTGCAAGTACGGAAGTTACAGTATTAGCCGGAAAAGAAGGCTCTGGACACACGGCTCGGGAGGGGTTGTACAGTACATCAAAAGCAAGCGTGTCTAACCCTTGAACTTGGCGAGATTTCTTGAATACTTACCCAAACATGTACTATCAAACTAGATTGTTAAGTTATCCCACACCAAGCAAACAAAATGAATGCCAATTTTTAAGTATAAAATAAAATCTGGATTTTTAATGTTGAGACATGTCGGTGAAACTTAAGACGAATGAATGGCTTGGGATTAGCAAAATTTAGTGTAATGGACAATCTACAATTTTAAGATTGAATAAAGGAAAGCAACGTGTATCAAGAGGAAACATTACACCTATGTTGATTGATACCCCGGGTTTATCCTTGTTCAACTTTTAATCCTAATAACATGATTCTTATTCAGTTAATGTATACATATTTCGTTAAACATGTCAGAAAACTAAAAAGGTTTACTAAACTGAACTCATCTTGACTGACAAAAAGAGTATTCGGTCTCATTTGAACTGAAAAAAGATTATTTAAACTAACAAAACTTTATCTGAACTACAAAGTATTTAAATTATATCAAGAGAACTGGACCAAAATAATAAGTGTAATATGTTAATAAGTATACACTTTGAATATGTTAATAAGGCAAATCAAAAACCTATGGTTGAAAGATATTCAAATTAAATCAATCACACACACGGGTGTGCTAATTTTATAAAGCTGTTAACCTTCCCTCCATCATATGATGGTTTAATTAAAAAAATAAAAATAAAGCTGTTAACCCAATTTCATTTACGTCCTCAACGTATGTTGAATTTATTTTAGGGCCATACAAATTTTTACATCCTGTAAGAGTAATTTGCCCTTTGCACCTTCCATCTTTATATTGCCTACATGTACAGTAGAGCTGTCGATTCGGGTCTAAAGGTCGACCTCGGGTTCGGGTCTAAAAAGGTTCAGGTCAAACGGGTCGGGTTCAAACGGGTCTAAAATATCTTTTTGGGTCTTGTCGGGTCGGGTCGGGTTCGTGTCGGGTTGATGTCGGGTTGGGACTATTCATCGGGTCGGGTTGGGTTCGGGTCGGGTTTTATAGGGTCGGGTTGGTATCGGGTCAGTTTTATTTTCGTGTCGGGTTCGGGTCAAAATATAATATTTTGACAAATACTCATAATTATATTAAATTTAACAATTATTCTAACTTGTATTAACACTTCGGTTAGAAAGAAACTCTAGTTTTAAATATGAATATTAAAATGTCAATAATCACGATGTCAGTAATAAATTAAATTAACAAAAATACTAATTCTCAATTGAGACCTGTCTCCATTGAGACCAAAGATTATATGAGACTGCTATTGATTGAATTAAGGTCACCCGCCGATTTTCTTGATTGAATTTGTCGTTGGTGAAATTGACCAAGGAAATTTGACCGAAAGATCAAGCAAATTAAACGAAAAATCAAATTAACTGAAAAATCAAGGCAAAGCAAAAATACTCAAACACGTTGATTGAAAGATCAAACAAACTGACTAAAATATCAAGCAGAAACAGTAAATGCTCATTCCCCTGCTCTTGGTCTCCACAAGGACAGGTCTCACCCAAGACTTTCTCGGGTTTTAATCGGGTTAAAAGGTCATTCGTGTCGGGTCAGTCGGGTCGGGTTTTTCGTGTTCGGGTCTGAATTGAAAGCTCTAATGTACAGTATAGTGACATCATTGACATCCATTATTAAATAAGTTGTTTCAATACTACTCCCTATGTGCAATCTACTTTATAACCCTGAATAGTGTAAAAAAAAACATAATGAGAAGGAAATAAAATTTTAGACATTATTATTTTATAGATATACTAAATTTAAATTATATTTAGCATCTAGTTGAATAGTATAATATTAGTGTATATATTTTGTTATGTATTTAAGTTAACATGTACAATTTTTAACTTTCACAAAAAATTAGATGATTAGTTGTTTTGGTACCAAACTGGTAGAAACGGAGGGAGTACTCCTTATGTATAAAACTAATTTTGTGATAGACATTTACCTATCACAATTTAACAAAAAACAATGTAATTTTTTATGTGCGCTATTTATACATTAATGCATCACTGTTACTTTTATAAATTGTTTTAGTACATCACATTTCCAAATGTCACGTAAATGTTCAATACAAATAAAGCACAATTAACAATACTTTTAAATACAAGTCTTGTTTTAATAAAACAAATAAGAGTATCGGATAAAATGGGGTGTCAAAATGGCGGGAGATTTTACACTATATATACACGAGCCCGCCAGCTCATTATCTCCACAAGCATCGCAACAAACCCTACTTTGTTTCATTTTTTTGCTATTAATCATGTATCACACACGCAGTGCCTGCAATCTTGTAAGCCTTCCTTATGGTGTAAAAAAATCAGAACTTGCCACCAACAAGGGTCTTAAACCTCAGTGTAAGAAAAAATCCAGTTTAGGGAATATCAAGTCTTCCTTTAAGTGTAAGAAGGGCGGTTCATCCAAGCTAACCGGCAAGGCAACAACAAGCCGGGCCTCGGTAGTGGACTACCCGGAGCCACAAGTTCCGGCACCAGTTCATGAATTCCCCGCAGACCCGGCGATACATAACGCACCTAATCCTCAAGTTGCTGTAGACATACCTTATCCAGCTGATGTGGTCCCACCGCCACAAGTCAATAACAACCCTAACCGTTCGCACATTCGGGATTTGGTTCAGGTAAGGCTTTTCATTCGACAGCTATTGGCCACAGTCGGTGAAACAGCGGTGGCAAATTTGCTTTATGAAATCAGGTCACCCATCCCAACGGTGAGGAGGATTTATGAGGAAGAACTTCATTCTCTGTGGTTGGCTCAGGAAAGGTATGACATGTTTGAGGTTATTCCAGAAGGTTTCCTTATGGTGCCGTTGCCTAATGTGGATCTTGCAATTGTCCGTAATGAAAATGAAAACTAGAGTTAGTTTCCCTGGTTTGGTCCATCCTTTTGATCCGTGTGTTTAATAAACACGGTTTCTAGTTCATGTAATTTAGTTCTTGTTTCCAGTTTTTAAAGCACAATATATGGATGTGTGCTAATCCTAGGAAATCCAACACTCAACTGGAACCTTTTTGGCCAGTTGATGTTTTGATTTGTTCCATTATTAATATAAGGATTTTCTTTTGTTTTACATATTTTGTCATCCTTCAAGTTTTTTTAGTTGTATTAACAAAAAGCTGAAATATTAATAACGTTTAAATCAAAATAAAAAGTCAAATTCACATTGATAATAACGAAATACATATTTAATTGAAAATACAGAATACATTTCAACTGAGCATGTAAATATACGAATGGGAAATACTTTGAAAAGGGCGTTACTTATTGATAATGAAATCTTCTCATTGTGACGAAGAAGCCAGCATCTCATAGTTGCAAGGGGTTGGTTTAGCCACTTCTGACTTTTTGTTCCGAGTGCTAATTTGTGCCGCCGCCGGAGAAAGTTCTGTGACAAGTTTGGTCTTTTTTGCCTTCTGTGAAGCCCTTTTGACCGGCGTTTTGATTGGCTTGGACGGAGAAGGTTCTGTGTTGCATATGAGCATGACTCCGTCGAGAGCTTCTGAAAGTATAGGCAGCGGTGGGTTTGTCACTATAGTCTGCTTAAGCATTGAGCCCCTCCCAGAACAAAGAAATCGACGGAATAATTCTCGAATCTCCATCTTCTGGCGTTGCAAATCACTGCTAACGTTATCGTAAAGAACAGCCATGGCAGAAGCTGACCAGTTGATTCGTCTGTTGGTGAATTTAGCTTGCCTTTTGCGTTGGATCTCCGGGAAGCCATTTTAGAAAGATAGTTTCAGTGGATTATAGTTGAAAAGCCTGTTCAAGCGTTGTGTTTTTGCTCAAGTACTTTTCATATATAAATAAACCTAAGGCTAATGTCAGACACAAGTCAAACTATCCCGCCTTGCAACCCCTCACTACAAAGTTTGAATTTTTAACTACCAAACGGTTAAAAAAATACATATCACAGTTTAAAAAACAAGTAAACATTATTCAAGCTCATACGTACATTCTGTTTAATAAATTGATTTATAAATTTTGTCGTGTAAGAGGCTTGATACAAAGCATTTATGACAAGTAATAGTTTATATTTAAATTAAGCTAAGTAAAGTATAATTTGTGGTGAGTTTGGGAAAAAAATCAAATCAAAAATTATATATTTGAATTTTTGTAAATTAACTCAAGGGAAATAGTTTGCATAACAAATGTCAATAATTTGTTTATTTTAATATTACTTAGATTAATTCTATCTTGTCCAAGAATTATATAAATATCTACGGCAAAGTTGTTCAAATTTCAGAAAGTAATTTTTAAAATGACAGTGTTTTTGCTACGCATGTAAGAGAAAAATATATGTGTCTTCAACAGTAAAATAAAGAACCTATTGTACCATTGTCTAGTCTTTGACAAGTGCATGACTATTGTGTTTGAATATTCATAGACTCTAGTAGCATTGTCTTTCACCTAAGCCCATCATAGCTTTATTATTTCTATCACAAGTGGTATTTTTGTGGTGTTTAATTGTTTGATTTTGGTGCAAGGGAAACGTACTACTTGTTTAATTATTGTGTGACCGGAGGAAATTTTGGGGAACTTTAGTTTCAAATTAATTATTTTTGTATAATAAAAAAAAAATTAATTTGTTTCACTGGACAATAGTTCACCTTTGAAGAGCATTTGGTGTGTGTTTATTATTTTTGTATGATTTTTTTGGTGTATGACTAACCAGGAATGATTTTGCAATTCATAATTTATATTATCAATATTATTATTAACCTTATATTATTAATATTATTAATATTAAAATTAATCCTCCTACATTTCACTCTAGGTAGCTAGATTTTGTATTCCTCTTGTCTCTTGGTGTATGAGGTAATATGTTTATATATATATAGGGAGGGGTTCTATTCACTCACTTATTCTCACTCTAGTTTTCACTTCTATGGTGTCTCTCATTTAGCAAAATCAAGGAGGCTCTCATTTAGCAAAATCAAGGAGGCTCTCACTCTCTTATTCTCACTTCTAGTTTTCACTTTGCCATTTTCACTTCAGATCTTGACCATTCAATCAACTCATCCTATAGTTAGGACAAATATATTACAGATAAATTTCAAGATTTTGACTCAACTCCAGATTTAGACATTATTATTTGAAATTATATATTTTTTTTCCATTGGAAAAATAAATTTGTAAAAATCATGTTTTGACCCAAAAATGACAATGTAAAAGAACATTATAAATAGTTTAGTAACTACACACTTGATTTTGTCTTTTTTATTTAGTCGATTTAAAATTGTATACCCTGAACGGTTGAGTCAAAATTTATAATCTCATTCTAATTTTAAAAAAAAAAATTATTTAAGTTAGATTTGTCTTTCTTTTCTTTTTTTTAACTCGACTATCTGATTTGAGGCAAAAATTATCTGATTTTGAAATAGAAAAAGTTAGATTTGAGTAAAACATTATCTGATATTAATTGTCATTGTTAATGGTTACTCCATAATTTTGTTAAATTGAGTGATTAGTATATTTTTTAGAATTGTGAAGGTTTACCTTACCTTCAAAATTTAGCTTTGTTGCATGAGGGTAAACAATTTAAAAATAGTTATAAAATATTTCCGACCGAATAAGATTTTTTTTTTTGGGAAATATAGGGTGCAGATTCGGACAACACTGAAAGCAAAAGCAATGACTCAACTTTTAAACTTAGAACAGTAGCAGGAAACATGGGGAGAAGGAGAATGTACTACGTACCGAGTACCGAGGCATATTGCGACGTGGGTTTGGTGTTGAATTTGTATTTCTAAAAAATATATAAACTTAAATTTGGGCCCTCTATGAAAGTACACAATTAGTCAAGTAGGTAATGGCGCAGCGGTGCACCTTCCTGTCTTATCAAATGTCCAGCCGAAAGCAAATTTTGTCCATACAGTAACAATACCCTAACAATGTTTGTCTTATTAATTAAAGCTTTAGTTTCGTTGAAGACTGTGAAAGGCTTCTCATCACATCGTGTCAACATTTCAAGTTTCCCAAATGGAAATATTAACAAACTTTATTTGTGAAATTTAATCAATATCCCTATGATGGGAATGTATAGAATTTATCCTCAAGCTGTAGATCCATTGACACGTTAATTATGCAATAAGAATTAGATTTAACTATAATTACAACAAACCTATACGTAAGAGTCGGTTAAGATAATCATGTTAAGAGTAAGGTCAATGTTTTGTTAACCGCTGGTAGTGTTAATCCTGTATTCACTACGTCGAGTAAGAGTTCAATCGCGGGAACTTTAGTGTAGCATACATGGTTGACAAACAAATATTAGTGTACATAAAACTTGACATTAATGTACAATTACCAATAACAAATGAATCCGAGTAATTGTTAATAGTTACCAGGTCAATAAGAGATGTCTAGCCGAATCAAGTATAATTAGTCTTCATATCATGTTATTTTCCTATTGTTGTCTCTAGTTAATATAAGTTGTGTCTATGTCTATGCATAAATTAGTAAACCAGATTATGTATTAGTAGTGACATCAGTTTACTAACATCTGACATTGTGGATCATCAAGAATTAGTGATACTAGATATACATGTCTTGATAATTAATAGTTGACACAGACATGACATGACATTAATGTAAAGAATAATTACACAAATAAATTATGTTCAGTCGATTCAAGAATAATTAATCTTATGACATTGTGGATGATCAAGATCTAGTGACACTAGAGAATCATATCTTCATAATTAATAGTGGATGATCAAGATCTAGTGACACTAGAGAAACATATCTTCATAATTAATAGTTGTCTATGACATGACATTAATGTTTAAGTATAATTAGACATATAGATGATGTCTTAGTAGATGCTTGTTAACTAGGAGTTGACATTGTGGATAATAAAGAATCAGTGATACAATATGATGTGTTTGTGGAATGATAGTTCATGCAGACTTGACTCAATGAATCAATTGAACATTAGTTTAGCATAATGCAAGCGTGTCTGTTGATGTAATCTGACAATAGTGTACAAGTATGTTACTGGTTGTTTGTTCATAAAGAGCGAACGTTGTGATACTAGACAGTTAGTGATACTAGAGAAACCTGTCTTGACAGTTGATAGTGTACTAAGAGATGACATTAATGTCTGAGTATAAGTAGACAAATAGATTATGTCTTAGTAGATACTTGTTCACTAAGAGCTGACAATGTGGATCATCATTAACTAGTAGTTGTTCACTAAGATTAATCAATTTAACATTAGTTTACCATAATACGTCTTAGCAGTTGATATAATCTGACATTAGTGTACAATTATGCTAATGGTTGCTTGTTTACTAAGACCTGAACATGTTGGATCATCAAGAATTAGTGATACTAGAGAAACCTGTCTTGATAGTTGATAGTTGACTAAGAGATGACATTCATGTCTGAGTATAAGTAGACAAATAGATTATTACTTAGTAGATGCTTGTTCACTAAGAACTGACAATGTGGATCATCATTAACTAGTAGTTGTTCACTAAGATTAATGAATTTAACATTAGTTTACCATAATACGTCTTAGGAGTTGATATAATCTGACATTAGTGTACAATTATTCTAATGGTTGCTTGTTCACTAAGACCTGAACATGTTGGATCATCAAGAATAAGTGATACTAGAGAAACCTGTCTTGATAGTTGATAGTTGACTAAGAGATGACATTCATGTCTGAGTATAAGTAGACAAATAGATTATTAATTAGTAGATGCTTGTTCACTAAGAACTGACAATGTGGATCATCATGAATTAGTGATACAAGATGATGTGTTTACTATTTGTGGGTTGGATGGGTTGAAGGTGTTTAAATAAAATTTTGGATGGGGTTAAGCACCTAACAATATTTGTTACAACAAACATTAGATCAAAAAAACAAGTATGAATAATGTCTATAAAATTAGTGATACTCTGTCCCAGCCATAACTGCACACTTTTTGGTCAATTTTAGTAGAAATTTTTTGACCGTGAATAACTTTATTTTTATACATTATTATGGTCTAAAACTTTTACAGCTAAACAATAGAGCGCATTGTGAATCTAACCATATCTCATATGATACTATTATAGCACATATGACAATTGCAATTTACGGTCAAACATGCCCAGACATAGTTGACTAAATAGTGTGCAGTTTCGGCTGGGACGGAGTGAGTACTACAATTTCTATAAAGGACTTCATCAGTAATTCAGATGGTTTTTTTATTCTTGTTAGCAATGTTATCAATTGAATATTTTGATTGAAATAATACGGGGTGGGGTAGACAGGAAAAGATTACAAACTAAAAATTAAAACACGCAAAATCAAAAGATAAGCAAATGTTTTTTCATATACATGTCGGTGGGATTGCCTTCTTTGACACGCCTTCTAATGAACGGCAATTTTTACATAAAGTTTAGGGATTCGATTATAAACATTTACAATCCTATGGACTGAAATGTCAAAAAATGTTTGTAAATTGACCCCTAGTTAGAATGAAGTTTTATACTTGGTATATATTTTTTAAAAATAAGAAAAACTTATAGAAAGGTTTATTCTCAAATCAATCAGAGGAAATCCACCTCTACCTTTGTAGCAATGTCCAGAGACTCCGGTATGAGCGGTTACCGCACCTACTCCTCCGACGCGGGGCACAAGCACGAAACCGAAATGTCAGAAGGTAGTTCCGAACGCTCGTTCGTGGGAGAGTTTGAGCGCGAGGCGGCTCAGTGGAAATCAAATTGCAGTAAACCGGGTTTTGTAAGGATGTCCGATGATGCCGGCTCATCATTCGATCCAGTTTCCGGTTAGCTAAATGGTTCATTTTTTTAATATTTGTATATATTTAGCAGTTGTTCATTTGTTTATAATTCATGCCTTCATGTGGAGGTATATTGTCATAAACCCATTTACATGAATAAGATATGACTGAGTATATGGATGTTGTTCTGTTGATGGATTGGTATATAATGTAAAATTTTTAAGTAGTATGTCTCTAATAGTAACCTTGCCCTACAGGTTGGAGAGATTATACAGATGGTATACCCTTTGATCACCCCATTTCCCCACCTACATCCAGATCAAAATTTGAGAACAAAATGGATATGAACAAGGGGTAGGATGTCATCTGGTTTCCCGTTGACATCCACTTCCAGGATGACACTGATTTGGAACTCTTATATGAAGATGTAAGTTTTTGGTTAACCAGATTCAACTGCCTTATGTCATTTGAAACATATAAAAGGTCAAATAAGTTACACTATGAAATATTGTTTGTATCTACTTTCTCAGACACAGACTCGAGCAGTTGCAACAATGGCACGTGACCTTCAAGTAGTTACTGCTGCACACGTTGACATTATTAGAGCCATGGATGATAAGTTTAAGTCCCTGAGCATCGAATCATCCTTCAAACCAATTGGTCCACAACACCATATAACTGATGGACTCTATGAGGTCATCACAAGGCTGTATAGAATTCAAACAACCCTTGCCTCCATTTTTGGAGAATCTGGCTCCACAAACGGAACCACATCGAAAGCTGCGTTCACTGATGAAGAGGATACACTATTATCTAATTGCCCTCCAAACAATTTGGGAGTGTATGTGAGCATGTTGGTAAACAGGTACTGTGGTCTAACACAGTGCATACCACAGTATATAGTGGAGATTGCAGATTACTGCCTTGCAAGGCATCACAGTTTATGGCCAAGGTATATCTCTTTCTAATTAAATTATTTTAGGTGAATGAATCTTATACTATTGTGGTTATTAAAAAATTTACTTGTATGTTTAGGGAAGCATTGTTTAAAGATGCTGGTGGTATTATTGTGATGAGGGAGGAAATGCTTTCACTGGACAATGGTGTCCAAGTTGCTCCAAAACTTATCAATGCATGGGCAAGAGTTTTAATGAACGGGTCGAGAGAACCTATGAGAACCGACACGACATGGCTAAGCGTGGTTAATGGAGTAAGTTGATGATAACATAGAAATTACTCTAATTTTTATAATTTATTTGATGATGTCTACAATGGGGTGTGTGTAATCTTGGTTCTGATGTGTGTGAATCAGAGAATAGTATACTTCAATTTCTCACCCAATGTCAGAATTATATTTTATAACATTTTATAAATTTATAATAATTGCCTAATCCACTTTGCATAACTACTCCAAAGAATGATCATAATGGTTATTCTTTCTGATACGATGCAGGCTGATTTACCTCCGGAAGCAGACCTGGTGGATAGTTGGGCAACCTGGCTTTCTACCACATCAAATAAACCTTCGGACATAACAACTTTGGTACATTTAAACAATTAAATACATCAATTATATGAAATATAAAATTCTTTCACTTATCTTTGAATGGCTGCATTTCGGTCACAGATTTTTGTGCCGATTCACATAAATTGTGAGTACAATCTGCTAGTCATAAACTTCAAGGAGAATAAAGTTGTTTGCATAGAGACGATGTACAGGAAGGACAGGTTATGTTGGGATAGTTCGGCTGCATTTATAGTGAGTTATACTCAAACTGTTATACATACAACATATCTATTTTTAAAGAATAATTGTTGGCTTCATTAACATCTGCTAATTTTCATTGCTTTGTTTAGGTGGGTTGTATCTGTAAGCTGCTTGACAGAATTGGCGATGGTAGGTCAACTCTACTTGGCGACTTCAGATTTGAAGCTGTGAATCCAGCCTGGATCACTTCGGAAAATGATCCAGACACAGGGGTCATGTTAATGCATATGATGGAAGTATACGGCAACAAAGTAGCCTCCTCGATGAATATGTACAACAAAGAGGTATGTCTAAGCTATACTTTGGTTGTCTGTTCACCTTTTACATGTAATGGTTTAGTTATAAGGCAGTGAAAAACTTATGAATTACTAATCCAGGAACACGTTGGAGTGAGAATGAGGATTTCATTATGCAGTAGCATTGTGTTGGCTAGTGTCAATTTGTTAAGAAGTCGTGTTGTGTCAAGCACCATGTCATTCCTGCGGCGGAAATGCGACCAAAGCGTAGTTCCAACTGGGGAGGTAAAGCTATTCCGAGACAAGTTTGATTGGAATATATCTACCTAAATTTATGTGTGTGGGAGTTTGAAACAGTAGAAGCGCTTCCCTCATGTGGTTAACATTTTATTTGTATGTGTTGAATTTGTAAGACTATTAAGGATCATGAATTTATGGTGCATGTATAAATCATCAAATAATTTATGATACTTGTATCATTTGAATATATGGTACTTGTATTAAGTTACATTTTATTTGATGTTTTCAATTTTTGTAATATAATTTATGCGTATTAACTAGACTGGTATTAAGTACTTTTTAATTAATTTTTTCAAAACATGTTAACTAGGACATGAAAAAAGTACATGTATCAATACTTTTTATTGACAAGATGTCAGAAGCATAATCGGTATGTATCAATAAATGTGTTAGAAGACATGTTTTTAATACATGTTTTAATTGGTATGGTCTATGAATCTAAACTCAATGGAATACAGATTGTTAATGAAGATGTATATACATGCTTTTTTTACAGGGTATCAATACATTTAAAAAAAAAAATAAGTATCACTACATTTGAAAAAGCCCATGTTTTGACATCATGTTTTGTAGACATGTAGTGTCAAGCTATAATCATTATATTATAATAAAGAAAAGAGTTGAGAAAACATGATGAGAGGGTTTTGTTTTTATTATTTCTAATTTTTTTGAAATTGTTTTTACAAAAAATTCCACAAACATTTGATGTCTCGATATGTTTTTTAGGCCAACTAATACTTTAATTATTTTGTATTTTTTAAAAATTTAAAATCTCACTAAGCAATAGTTAATTTTATAAAACATGGATGTATGGGCCAACTAAGAAATCTCACTATTAACAATCACGGCCCAAATGAATTAAACCCAAAGTGCAAATAAATGTCTGAATTTACTCATTCGTGTAATAAAATCCCACTACCGCCTTCCATTAATTCTCTGTTAAAATATTCAAACTTGTCAACTACATTTTTTCCTTCTTTCTATTCATTCATCTTCCCCAAGGAAACCAACAGTAACCAAGGGAGATTAACAGCTCTGTTCGCATCATCATCATCTCCATCGACATGACGCGAACAAGATCTCAATTTAAGAAAGCATCGTCCGCTAATCAGGACTCTGATGCGCCCATTGTGGGCCGGCGACGGAACCAACGGAAGCTTGTCCTGAGCCCTGCCTTAACAGACGAGCACAGCGAACCGGTGGCTGATGAACAAACCCGTGAGGCGATTGATCTAAGTCAAGAAGCCAATGAACCGAATCCTGAAGTCTCCACTGATGATAAAGGTTAGTCCTTTTTGTCCATGCATAGATCTACTGTACATGCATTTACTTTTTGAGAGAACCAGTAGAAGAATTTGGTTGACAATTAATGTATAGAATGTTATTATTGACTTGATAAAGTGAAAGTAGTTTTCAAAGGATACTTTTGGGGATATATTGGATTTCTTAATTTGTTCAAAAACAGAGGATGGTTGTTCTATTGGATTTTTTCACCATATCTTAATAATGTAATGTTTATCCTAAACGCAGCGGAGGTTGTTGGTTGCACAATGCCTATGATAAATTGATTATTTTCTGATTAGTAGTAGGCTGTATAAATTCGAGAAGTGTAATACATTTTTAAAAATGGCTATATTTCCAGTTCATCGTAAATGTTCATATACCTAGGTTTACACTCTACATTCATTTGAATAAATTTTGACTGAGTTACTAATGATTGTTTACTAATGACAAACTATTTCTAATCAGTTTAAGTTGTTTATTTTGTTCCCCACTTCGACAATTAACAGTGGTATCTGATGGTTAACAGGTCCAGGAAACAAACATAAGAGAAAGATGGTTGAAGAGTGTAGCGAACAAATGAAGAGGCAGAAAAGAATACACCCAAACATGAAATTGGCTTTGTCGAGATATAAGTGGTTTGATGTGATAGCTGATTTGAATGACAAACAGAGGCAAGATGTGGAGAAGATTGGTTTTGGGGGTCTCCTTCAGAATACATTGGAGGAGATACCTCCAGAGATGAACCGCTGGTTACTTTCAGCATTCAAT
Organism: Cruciata laevipes; assembly: GCA_963678965.1. Lineage (NCBI taxonomy): Eukaryota > Viridiplantae > Streptophyta > Magnoliopsida > Gentianales > Rubiaceae > Cruciata > Cruciata laevipes. The sequence continues at coordinate 18,189,922 of OY787641.1, forward strand.
CCTGACACATGTGAGATACAGGCGGAAGATAGGACCTTGTTTAGGTTAACGTCAGCGGATGTGTGTGACACTCTTTTGCTACCAGCTTACCCGGGCAAGCCAGTGGATGAGTCTGTCGACGATAGTGTAAAATCTGTTTGCCAGAAGTGGTCAACCAAGTTTGGGATTAGTAACACGGCTAATACGAGGGTGTGGGTGAAAGATGTGGTGAAGGCTATGTTGGCCAGAGATAAAGGTGGGCCAGACTTTGTACAGATGTTTGTTGTTGTTGTCGCGTCGATCTTGTTGGCGCCTGTTGCCAACGGAACAGTAGATTTCAGAGTCCTCAAATCATGTCTCGATATTACGGACATCCAGAATTATGATTGGTGTGGGTATGTTCTTGACAAGACTCGAGCAGCAGCAGAAAGGTTCATATCAGATGGACAAATACACTTTTCTGGGTGTTTTCATGTGATCATACTGCCTTATGTCCAAAGAGGTTTGATCCCGTGGTTTCAACCACCTATACAGCGTCCCTTCATTGGTCATTGGACCACAAAGAAGTTGAACAGCAGGATCGAGGCTGAGAAGACAACAGTTGGCTATGGCAACTGCACATACAACAATTCGGACTACCCTATATCGGCGTGTTGTGGTCAACCTTGTGTAGAATTCCCAGAAGATTTTTGGGATGACTCCAACCTTGCTAAATTGATGCCAAATGTAAGTCCCTATGCTGAGTTACTTAATGTAATTATATATGGTATTGTAAAAATTATGTACCGGGGTGTATGTCATAAAACTAGATTTTATCTTATGGATTTGCTAATACTTATTATCTAATATGAGTAAATTACTGTAAGTATACATGGAATTATGGGAAAATTATGTTGCAGGAAGTGTGTCATGAAAATATATTGTTCCCTACCAATTTTAATAATAATTAGTCTATAATATAGATAATTTTAGTTTTAATAAAACAAGGTCTTGATTATTGTTACATTTTTTTATGGCTTTAGCTTCGTCATATTCTTAGTGGAATTGTTAAATTTGTTGTGGATTGAAATTAATAATCACATTATTCCCATGTTAGCTCTATCTCCTCGACGCTGCAAAGGTAGTACGCGATGTGAATGAGATAGTGGGTGGCCGCATCGACCACTTGTTTCCAGTACCAACTAGTTTGGAGAATCAACCGCTCCCGAGCCGCTTTATTGATTCAGTTGGGACCATCAGCTATAAAGTCGATAGAGCAATTGGGTTGCTGACCAGGTCGAAAGAGCTGTTTGCCAGTCTTATCCGCTTACAAGATCCAGTCATACACAGTGACAACTTCTTTCATGGTGATTCGATCAATCCTTTCATTCATGGTGACTTCGGAACTAGCACTCCCATGCCTCAAGCCCACCCTTTTGGTGAACATAGTCAAAGCTCTGGTGCGCAAAATGTGGATCTGGAAAGCGTTGAGCCAGATGTAACAAGCGGTAATGTGGTCGAAAGAAATCAACTTCTGGACACCAATGATGATCTGAACTTCAGTATATTGCGGACACCATCAGCCAATGATCAATTAGCATCCTCTGCCACTCAAGGGACACCCATAATACATGAAGATCCAATGCCAATGGATGTAGATGCTGTCACTCAAGGGCCAAGAGTTATACATGCATCTGCCGGAGCAATGGAGGGAGATGCTGCTATTAAACCACAGGTAAATATCTGACGGAAGATATTTTTTTAACTATTTAAATGAAAGTTAATGTCTAAAATTTTTAACACTATTATGGATCGCCTTTAGGAGACAGAAGTTGATTCTGCTACATTAAGTGGTACTGTGCTTCAAAATGCTACAGGTGTTGGTGTTGATGATCAGAACAACCTAGCTAAGGTGTAAATATACTAAAATTTTAATAATTTATTTGATGTTATAATGCACTATATGATGGATTTTTACTTGCCGAATATATATGCAACAAAATAAAATAAGCTGGATTAGTACTGAAGTCATTGGATTATGAATTGTTTTTAATGAAACAAATAATTAAAGACCAGGAGTATTTAATCTAAATTCTTGTTCATTATGAATTCATCGTGCTAATGTGCTTCCACAGAAAGCTGATGCGGTCAACACATGTGGACATGACCTTCAGGATAATCCAGAACAGTATCCTAATGTCAATAATATGAATGTACAGGTAAATCGACAAACTAGTTTTATATTTATAATATAAAGGTATCCTGTCAAAACTAAGCAAATAAATCCAATATTTTAACAGATGGATGAAACAATAAATGAATTTCATGATTGCTACGAACTCCCAGTACACAAATGTGTTGCTCATAATACATGTTCGAATGATGAAACCGAGGTAGCTCATGTTTTTCATTAGTTTTTTTTTTCTTATAACAATAAAATTGTTGTAAAGGTAAATCGACAAACTAGTTTTATATTTTTTATATAAAAGTATTCTGTCAAAACTAAGTTTAACTGGCCAATATCTTAACAGGTGGATGATAAATCAATTGAATTTCGTGATGACTACGAACTCCCAGCACACAAATGCGTTGCTCATAATACATGTTCAGATGATGAAACCGAGGTTGCTAATTTTTAATGATGGATTTTTTTTTCCACCATGTTCTTCAATTATCTAAACTGTTTGTAATGACTTATTGTCATGTCCATGTCGTATGCAAAATACATAAAGTAGTCAATTGTTTTCCAGGTGGATGAAAACGCAAAGGAAATATCTGCAGAAGGTAATAAAGTCCAACCTATTTGTAAGTTCATAATGCAGGGGGATATTCATCAACCAATGGTTCCTAGTGCTCAAAGTGCTTGTGTTGAGGATCCGACATACCTAGCTCAGGTGTGTTATGCTAATAATTTTATAAGGCAACACCTTGTATTTTATTTAACTTCATGTTCATTTATTATTCATCAGGAAAATGTGCATCCTCAGGCTTCCGGTGAGATGGAGATAATTGGATATGACATTCAGGAAAAACTAGCACATGCGGTCCCACATAGTGGTTATGTAGATGATTCATTTCTCTGTTCTGACACTCAAGGACCACATCAATCCCCTGGACCAATGGAACAAGACAATGTCATCCATGTAGAGGTAAAACAATTAAACTAATTAGTGATTACTAAAAATAAAGTCATCCTTTCAAAACAAATATTAGGTGACCAATTTCTTAACAGGTGGCTGAACAAACATTGCCAGTGTCCACTGCCTCCGAAATCCCAGTAGCCACTTGGGTTGATCCCTTGGTCCAGATTCATCATAGTGCAAGTGCAGAAGATCAAACCAAGGTAGCTCATATTTAAAATGATTTTTGAATGGGTTGTTCACCATTTCAATCAATAGTGTGTGGATCAAATTTTAATTAATTATTGTCTTTTAAATGTTCAACATCATTTGGAAGTTTCTGAAAACTGTGAAATCAAACCGGACAAACTGTTGTCACAATTTTAATGTTTAATGATTTTTAATTGGGTTTTTTACAATTGCATTAGTACTCTCAATGTCTTCAAACATATTTTTATTATAATATTCAGGATGACATGCACAGTAGGGGTGATGATAATTGTTCAAAGGAATTAGATGAGGTCCAACAAGAAGCGGTAGTGGAAAAATTGACGGAGGTTGTGCCTGTTCAGGTATTACCTTTTAACCTTATGTTAAATTCACTACAAATTATCCAAATTTGTGTACGTAACATATACATCGTAGATTTGACGCTGTTGTGATTCATTTTAGCTAATTTGAGAACCACAGCCAGCTGATACCAATTACATTTTCAAGAACAATTGACATGAATATTGTGCCTTACCAGGAACCTGCTTCGTCTTATGTCGATGATGACCATGATGACATCTTCAACGAAATTGATTCTTTCGTTGATAAGTCAACTCCCAAGATTGATTCGTTTGTAGATGAAGGAACTTGGACCAGTTGGCCTGTAAATCAGACTAACAAACACTGGTCGACTGTGGTCAAAATTCTGACAAAAAATAGACGATTAAAAAAATTACCTCAGTACAAGCTGGAGATAGCAGATTATTGCATTAGTGAAAGGGATAAAGCTGACACCCCCGGGTAAATCCTTATGACCCAAAATATAAATTATCGTGTAAAGCCATTTTTTCCTTCACTCATGTTTCATGCCAATTCTTTAATTTTGCAGGATAAACAGATCCCCTTATAACGTTAGGGGCTCCCTCTTGGAAGTGCATGACTTTCAGAGCCTGGAATATAGGCATCACCCAACTACCACGGTTGTCACAGCATGGGCACGATTGCTGAACCGACACTTGGGAGACCAATTTCCATCAACCTCTATTTGTTTGGACACCATCGAATATGTGAGTAATTCTTAATAATATCCTTCCGTTTATTCACTTGTACTATAGAACTGAATTGCTTTTCCCTTCTTATTTTCGTAACCAAACTCCTTGTATTAATAATCCCAGTCCAATATAAAAGGCACCCGCAACAAGATCTATGCAAGCTGGGAAGCTGGGAGGAGAGTTTGCACCAGAGATTTTTCAGGATCGGAGTTGGTCTGTATTCATTCATGCAATTTTAAATACATTTACTCTTCTAGATCTTGGCTAGGTTACACACATTATCTGAATATTTTCTTGCTTGGTCAAATATATCAGGTCTTTGTCCCATGCTACATGTACGGTTTCCTTTCCCTCATCTTAATCAATTTCAAAGCCAGGCAGTTGCAGTATGTAGACTCTTGTGTACACATGCACATGGAGAGGAGGGAACGTGCACTGAATGATATTGTGAGTTTCTTCACTTGACAAAATTATCTTTTCCCTTTTTGTATATGGACGTTCCAGTCCTAAATTGTATTGCTGTTAAAGGTAAATATTTGTTGGTGTTTTGAGGATTATTATTATATCAGCATTGATATAATGTTTCTAGCTAAAGACATTTTAAATACTTGGTTGCCAATGTAAAAAAAAAAATTATATTGCCACGGATCTTTGATAAAAGAGCTGAACTGCATCGGTTGTGTGTTTTGAGAGATTGTTTGGGGTGTACATCGTTTAAAATCATATGGTCTGTTAAATGAAGGAATAGTTGGTGTGTGTTAAAATAGGTGGTGTGTTCATTGGTTATTTCTTTGATATTTATATCACCATTTATGATAAATAATGTACACTATCTGGTTTACTGATGGGAAAAGGTTCGGTAACATGTTTATATCAGGATATATCAGATTTATTTTTTTAAATTGGTCTATTGTGGTAAATTTGAAGAATTAAACAAACATTTATTTGTAAAATAAATTTACCCGAGGAGACTGGTATGTGATTTCTGCTTGAAAATAAAAATTCTCATTACCCACTTTTGAAGATAATGTTCTTTTGACAAATCTATATGTGTTGGCCTTATGAGTACATATTCTGTGTTTGTGTGATTGTCCTTCCTTTTATATACGTGTACGTGTGAAATATTAAAAACACACTCCAATATACCAACAATTAGTAAAATTATGTTGAAACTTAACCATAAAAAATGAAGACAAGCTTATTACATAAAAAATTTAAACAAGTAGAAATTTGATAAATTATGTTAAAACTGTAAGTTGAAAGAGGGGAAATTAGCTACACGCGTCCCTCGGGAAGTCTAGCTGTAATTCCATTTAATAGATCCTTGACCTTTGTACGTAGGTTCATGTTGTAAAACATCTCATGGAGAATGAAAATGAATAGTCTGACATTCCACTTCCTTTGCCACGATTTGTTGACATGTTTACGAGACATCCTTTTTGATTTGTTGATCCCCATTATTCCTAACTTGTATCCAATATATGATCTGAAGAGTTTATTATCGTCTCTTTCATTCTTTATGAAGGCCAAATTATATTCTAGTTTACGTGGTTGCTGGGAAACTTTTTTGCTGGGTTGGCTGGTTAACATGTCAATTAGCTTTCTGGGTTTCTGGATTTCTTTCTCTCTGTTAAGTACATGATGATAAAAATTATCAGAATTCCTAGTTAGAAGGATTAAATTCAAGGCTATCTTGTTTACATCGATGAGAATACAAATTACATAATATGTTGAAGAACTAATTCATGAGAATCATTTTATTTCCAATTCATATACTCCCTCTGGACCAGCTGTTTCTGCACAGGAGACTTTTTGCAGTCAACTGTGCTAAATTTTGACTGAATTTTTGAATGCATAGATAAATAAAAATATTATCGTATCTAATATTGTTGGAATCGTCATAACATGTAGTTTATTAATATCAAAATTTCATATCTTTATAATATACGTAGTTAAAGATATTAGCAGTCAAACACGTGTATTGAAGACCGTGAAAAGTCAGCTGTGCACATCCAGCTGGTACGGAGGGAGTAGTAATTTCCGACCTCTAATTTTGACAGAGGACTCACTTGTCTGGGTGGTTTCATAAAAATCGCCACCCACAAGCAGAAGACATTCTCAATTTTGAGATCACCTATGTGGCTGGGGAGTGGAGAGCTGGAGCTAGGAAGAGTGATGATGGAATATACGTACGCATCTTATGAGATACTACAACGGGGATAGCTCAACCTTGCCCTCGGAGCCACTACTTCTGGTACAATTTTTTTGCCTCCGTTATCCATCCGCCAATTCTATTTGACATCTACTATCTGTGGTAACAATATATCTCCCCTTCTTCGGCAGACATGTTCCATGGAAGAACTTCGAGCTTCAATCTGCTGCGACCTGGTACTCAGTCCAGCTAATAGCAACAGACAAGAACTGCTCGCTGCCATCCCTCGTTTTATATCTCAAAAGCTCATGGACTAAATGGATGCAATCTGAAAATTCATGTTTTTTAGGGTTAAGCAATTTTCTAAACTTTTTATGAGATGGAATCTATTCCGGAGTCTCTATTCCGTAAAACACTTGTACTTTTGTGACTATGCATTCTTGGAATTGACGCTTCGGGATAGCTTGTAAGAAGATACTTCTTCTACTTTTGACATTGAATTAGTGCATCTATGGTTTCTATTTCATGATCAAATATAATAAATTTTCCATCTTCTATATTGATTTTCTTAGGTGTGCATTTGAGTAACCTGGATACAATGTCTAAAACACCTAGATGATATTCCAACTTCGGTCTTGGTTGGTTGGGATCTCAAACTATAAGTTAACCAATCAACCCATCTAACATCGTACAAATGTTCAAGCCAAGGCAATAACATCCATGACAACATCTTATTCTAAAGACATGAACACGGAAAAAGACATGTATTATTTACTTATTTGAAAGCGTATTGAACAAATCGACTAGAAAAAAATCCATCTTCATCTAGACGTTAAACTCCTCCTCGGTCTCTAGCCTCCGACGCAAATTTGAGGAAGCAGCCGTGTCCCCAAATTCATGCAATACAAAAGCATCTGCTACAGAACTCGAGTCCCAAATTTTGAATTTTGTGAATTAGGGTAGATGAGGGTAAAATAGACATTTTTCCCTTAAGAAATTAAGTCAAAACAGTAAATAAAAATTACCAACCCAACTTGGCCATACAGAGGGTCCCACCAGTCGCCCCACAAGCTGTCCAGCTCACATCTCCTCCGAGCCCTTCACTCGTGTAAGGTGGGACCCACAGGCAAGGGGTCGGCAACCCTCCTGAGCAGCGTAACAGCCTCCATGCTTAGCTGGTTCTTGTTGCTGCAATTGGGTTTGAAGATTCGGAGTCTCTGAGCTTGTTGATGAGCCCTGGCTCTCAGTCCAACAGGTTTCTCCGGCGACCATGGAGTATAACAATTGGTGGAACTGTGGTACCTTAAATCCTTGACTGGACGTACACAAGGAATGTGTTATCTGTAATCTATATTGATTTTTGTGAATTTTTAAGTTTCAATCTTTCAGACATAACTACAGTTGCTTCGGAGAATGTTGGCTCTCTGTTTGGGCGAACCCTACGAGTATGGTTGATATTGTTTTTTGTGAGATTTGTTATTGTCATTGAGTGGCCTTTCAGGTCTGCTCTCTTGTATTGGTCTACGAGCTGGTACTAGAGAAGGAGACATGTCTCGTGTTTTTTGTGTATATAGTTGAAAGTACTCGAGCACCAGGATTAACACGTTGATTATGCGAAATCAGGATCCGTGAATGTTACATGCCATGTGTTTGATAATTTGCCTAAGAGAGATTTTTCCCCTTTTTTTCATGGGAACTGATGGAAGTGATAGACCCTAGATATACTCTTATTTTGTAACATTTGAGAGCTGTTTTAGATAGTATTTTGTAGATTTATATTAGACTTTTAGACCGAATCATTCATAGTGGTTTGAAATTGAAGACGTGCATTTTGATCTTGAATTGCACTTGCGATGGAGTTGAATGATTTGAAGACCTTCTATGACTGTCCTGACCGCGATTGATACATTGAAGAACCGGTCGTAGAAGTGGCGTGAAGGCACACTCTCGCAGGCCGCGAACCCTAGGTCGCGAACCGCGAGGGTGTGTGTTGCTGTTTTGAAGATGCCGAGTTTCGCGAGCCGCGAGGACCAGACGCGAACCGCGAGAGCCAGACGCGCGCGGGGCGCGAGACTCCGGTCGCGAACCGCGCGAACCAGCACGAGGACCGCCGAGGCACAGACGCGCGGGGCGCGAACCTTCGACCGCGACTCGCGAGGACCAGACGTGCGCGAGGCGCGAACCTTCGGCCGCGACTCGCGAAGACCATGCCGAGACACGGGCGCGCGCGGGCGCGAGACACGGGCGCGAGACACGGGCGCGCGGGGCGCGAATCCTCGGCCGCGAGCCGGGCTCGCGGTCCGCGAAGGATTTCGCGCGACCCGCGAAGGCCCTGCAAGTGGCATTTTATTTTGTTTTATTTTTGTTAATTTTTAAAGTATAAAGACAACTTATCCTCATTGTTTGAGGGATCGAATTTTTACAGAGCTTAACTCTTTTCTTTCATATTTCTCTTTGATTTTGAGCTTTGAATTCACTATGGTTTGTTGTATTGATTATGGTTTCGATTACATAACTATGGTAGTAGGCTAAACCTCTTCTTGGATATATGTGATTGGACTTCTTGTTATGGATTGAGAACATGATTCATGAAGCTTAGGAATGGTGATTTGCTATTGAATGATCATAATCTATATGTGTATTTGATGCTTGAAATGATTAGGAATGATTTCCTAGTGATAGATATGTGTTGGATATGTGTTAGATATTGCTTTTCCATGGTTAGAATGTTATCATTCTTCCTATGTATGAGTAGTAAATTAGGAATTGAATGCATGTTGTTATCAATTGTATTTGTTCTTAAGATCATTCATTAGCATTATACCTATGTCAAGTTTGTTATCAAAGTGCATGGGTAGGGTTAAGAAATATCTAATTTGAATTTATATTGATTCAATTGAACTAGTTGTTATCATCTAGTAAAATTGTCAATTGAAGTTGTGAAGATGCTTTCATTTGCATAGCTTTGGTAAAAGATAGTTCTCACTAATGTTCACCATTCTCAAGGCATCATGATATTGTTTGAGGAAAATCCTATAATAAGAAGTCACCAATCTCATATGTCCAAGTTTCTCATTCTCTTAGTTAAATCTCTAGTTAGAATAATCTTATGGTAAAGTAGTTGTAATCCTAAGAGTTCTAGTAGTTTCATTTAGTAGTGTCTTAAACAAAAACTCAACTCAAACCCCCCCCTTTGTTTACATTGCTTTTATATATGTATATATATATATATATATGCTATGAGATATACATAGAAATAACCTTCTCCCTGTGGAACGAACCTTACTTGCCATTGTACACTTAATAGTGTGGAAAGGTAGTAAGTAATCTATAAATTGTATATTTGAGAGGTACGGCGACGACCTCCCAAATTTTGGCGCCGCTGCCGGGGAAAAGGCGTATTTTTATGTGTATATTGTAGTTTTATTTCTAATCTATCTTTCTTTTTAGGTTCTATTTTGGTTTGGAACCCTATTGCTCTAGCTCTTGGTGCATGGTTCTTACACGATCCTCGAACCAAGACCCTTTGCAATACGATTCCGAGCTAGTAAGAAGTCTCCGCCAACTTAGGAGGCAAGTGCAAGAGTCACTAGCATCTAATCCTTTCTCCCTTGAAAGTGAATCACTACCTTTCAACATGGCGGACGATGAAGAGGATACCGGCCAAAGCCCTCCCCGAAACCAATTCTACAACCCTTTCCAAAACCCTAACCCTTCTCCTACCAACATTTCTATGAGAGAGTACATGTCACCCAACTATGAGCAACAACAATCGAGCATTGTTTACCCAAACTCTCAATACGAAATCAAGACGGGAGTGATAAATTTACTTCCAACTTTCCATGGTAGAGAAGTGGATGATCCGAATGACTTCCTTGAGGCTTTTCATAGGGTGTGTAGTAGTTTGAAACCTTCCGAGATGAGTGTGGATGAGTTCAAGTTGAAAACCTTCACCTTCACCTTGAAGGACAAGGCCGCTAAATGGTTAAGCCGTTTACCTTCATCATCAATCACTACATGGCCACAATTGAAGAAAAAGTTCCTTGACAAGTACTTTCCTCCCTCTAAATCCTCGGTCTTGATACAAGCCATTAGCAACATCACTCAAGACGATGATGAGACCTTGTATGAGTATTGGGAAAGATTCCAAACTCTCCTTTCAAGTTGCCCATACCATAGCTTCACCGAACCTCAATTGGTGTGTTTCTATTACAATGGCTTGAATGATAGGGAAACCGAGTTGATAAATCGGTCTTGCTATGGCTCCATTGCAAACCTTGGCTCTTCCGATGCCATGATGCTATTTGAGCAACTAGCCGAAGGGTGCAAACCAAAGAGAGACCGGAGACTACGAGTGGGTAACTCCGGTGGGAACAATGATAGCTCTCGTCAAGATATCAAGGAGCTTACGGCATTGATGAAAGGTTTCATGATGGGAAATAGCTCCGGAGGGAACCAACCAAGGCAACAAGTGATGACGTGTGGGATTTGTGCTTCGAACCATCTCACCGAATCTTGTCCTCAAGCAAACGAGGATTATAACGAGGAAGTCAATGCCATGGGGGTCTATGGTGGAAACCAAGGTTTTAGAGGTGATCAAGGAGGAAACCAAGGTTTTAGGGGCTACCAAGGAGGACGAGGCTACCAAGGTGGTAGGGGTTTTCAAGGTGGACAAGGCCAAGGGGGTGATAGGGGTAACCAAAGGAAGTATGATCCTTTTGCTCAACACTACAACCCCGGAACTAGAGATCACCCCAACTTTCGGTGGAGAGATGAACCGACGGGACAACAAGGCCAACAAGGTGGCTACCAAGGGGGTTATCAAGGTCAAGGTGGTCAATCTTTTGATAGGCAAAGGGGGCAAAATGATCAAGGGTACCAAGGGGACCAAAGCCACCAAACTCAAGGGTACCAAGGTTACCAAAACCAAGGATACCAAGATTATGGCTATCAAGGATACCAAGATCATCAAAACCCTCAATATCACCCTCAACCACAACAATACCAAAGGAACCAAGGTCAAGGCCGTTTCAATAACCGTGCCCCTCAAAATGCCCATCCGAGGTTGGAAGATAAATCTCACAATCAAGGTGAAAGCTCGGACCAATTTCCACAAGATGCTCGACTCAAGAGCATTGAGGTGCAAATGAGTCAAATGGCCACTGTCTTGGGAAAGTTGGAAGCACAAAACTCCGGGAAACTACCCGCGCAAACGGAGTTAAATCCAAGGCCTCATGCGAGTGCCATGACCTTGAGGAGTGGTAAACAAGCTCTTGAACCCGAGGTGGTTGTGAAAAAGGCCCCCAAGAGAGGCTTTGTGAAGAAGAGCTTAGCCAATGACGAGGTTGAGGCGACCTTGGCCGACGAAGAAGTTATTCTTGAGGAGCTAGCCAAAGAAAAAGGTGAGGCCGAGGTTGAGAATGAGAAAGAACCCATTGATGAGGAGCATGTAGAGACATCCTCTCATATTGAACCAATGTCACCTCCATTCTCACCTCTTCACAAGAAAACTAGGGTGGACACTACCTTTGATGTGGAAGCACCATTTCCCGAAGCCTTGAAGCATACTCGCAAAAAAGAGATGGACAAAGAAGCTTTCGAAGTCCTTCGAAAGTGTGAGGTAAACATTCCTTTACTCGATGCTATTGATCAAGTTCCTAGATATTCTAAGTTCTTGAAGGAATTATGTGTGAACCATCGTCAACAAAGATCTAAGCATGTTAAAAATGAAAAAATCAATGAACATGTGTCGGCTTTGTTTCAAGATAAAATGCCTACTAAATGTAGTGATCCGGGCATGTTTACAATTCCTTGCATCTTAGGGAACACTTACTTTCCTAGAGCCATGCTAGATCTAGGTGCATCCATAAATGTCATTCCATATACATTGTATGAATCATTGAATCTTGGCACTTTGCATAAAACCGGCGTGGTGATCCAACTTGCCGACCGCTCTAATGCATACCCTAAGGGTATTGTTGAAGATGTCTTGGTGAAAGTTGACAAGTTGGTGTTCCCGGCCGATTTTTACGTTCTTGACATGGAACATGATAAATTTGCTACCCCTATTTTGTTAGGGCGTCCATTTTTGAAAACGTCAAGAACTATCATAGATGTGCATAGTGGTAGGCTTACCATGGAATTTGATGAGGATAAAATAGAGTTCAACATTTATGGTGCAATGAAATACGATGATGAGGAAACTTCTTGCAATGCTATTGATGTGATTGAGCCTTATGTGCAAAAAGTTTATGAAAATGATATTGATGATCCCTTGTTAAATGCTTTAGCCAATAGTTTACACACAAGTAATGTTCATACATATGCTTTGAGTGCTAACTTGAAGGAAAGCATTTTTGAGCTAGATACCTTTGAGGAACTTTCTCTTGATGCACCAATTTTAGACCTTGAGGTATTGAAGGGCTCGGGCAACCGACCATCTTTCAATAAACCTCCGGTGGTGGAGTTGAAACCACTACCCGAGAATCTAAAATATGCATTCCTTGGTGGTGGTGAGAAATTGCCGGTGATCATCTCCAACAAGCTCACCAAGGAACAAGAAGAAAGGTTGATGAAAGTGCTCCAAGATCATAAGGAGGCCATTGGGTGGACCATTGCCGACATCAAAGGTATGAGTCCAAGTACTTGCATGCACCGTATACTATTGGAGGATGATGCTAAACCCGTCCGACAACCTCAAAGGCGTTTGAACCCTCCAATGATGGAGGTAGTAAAAGCCGAGGTGCTTAAATTGTTGGACGCGGGAATGATCTATCCAATCTCTGATAGTAAGTGGGTAAGCCCAACGCAAGTAGTGCCAAAGAAAACCGGAGTGACCGTAGTGGAGAATAGCCATGGCGAATTGATTCCCACTCGTGTCCAAAATGGATGGCGTGTTTGCATTGATTACCGAAGGTTAAATGCGGTAACAAGGAAAGACCATTTCCCTTTGCCATTTATTGATCAAATGCTTAACCGGCTTGCAGGCCACTCTTTCTATTGTTTTCTTGATGGCTATTCAGGGTACTTTCAGGTTGCCATTGCACCAGAGGATCAAGAAAAGACAACCTTCACATGTCCCTTTGGCACCTTTGCATATCGACGCATGCCTTTTGGCCTTTGCAATGCGCCAGCCACATTCCAAAGGTGTATGGTTAGCATTTTTTCAGAATATCTTGAGAAGTTTGTAGAGGTTTTCATGGATGACTTTACTGTTCATGGAAACTCTTTTGACAATTGCTTAATTCATTTGTCATTAGTCCTAAAAACTTGCATTGATAAAAACCTTGTGCTTAATTCTGAGAAATGTCATTTTATGGTAGAAAAGGGCATTGTGTTAGGGCATGAAGTGTCATCTAAGGGTATTGAAGTAGACAAAGCAAAAATTGATATCATCCAATCTCTTCCTTACCCTACTTGTGTGCGTGATGTGAGGTCTTTTCTTGGCCACGCGGGTTTCTACCGCCGTTTCATAAAAGACTTTTCAAAAATTTCTTCCACTTTATGTAGATTGTTGCAAAAGGATGTGGAATTTGTGGTAGATGAAGGTTGTAAAAGGGCATTTGATTGTTTAAAGTCTATGCTAGTGTCGGCCCCTATTATACAACCTCCAAATTGGTCCCTTCCATTTGAGATCATGTGTGATGCAAGTGACTACGCCGTTGGTGCGGTGCTAGGTCAAAGGGTGGGGAAAATTCCCCATGCCATCTATTATGCATCCATGACTCTCAATGATGCTCAAAAGAACTACACCACAACTGAAAAGGAATTGCTAGCTGTAGTCTTTTCTTTAGAAAAGTTTAGGCCATATTTGCTTGGTACAAAGATCATTGTTTTCACTGACCATGCAGCTCTTCGTTACTTGATGACGAAGAAAGAAGCAAAGCCTAGGTTGCTCCGATGGATCTTACTCTTGAGCGAGTTCGACTTGGAGGTCAAGGACAAGAAAGGAGCTGAAAATCTAGTGGCCGACCATTTGAGCCGATTGGTGACCAATGAGGAGTTTGGGGCCAAAGCATTGAAGGAGCATCTTCACGAAGAGTTCCCCGACGAGCAATTATTTGCTCTTGGTGTTTCTCTTCCATGGTATGCCAACCTTGTGAATTTCCTTGTCACAAGTAAGTGCCCTTCTCACTTCACAAAAGCACAAAAGGATAAGCTAAAGCATGATGCTAGGTTTTATGTATGGGATGATCCCTATGTATGGAAACATTGTGCCGACCAAGTGATTAGGAGATGCATTCCTAATAATGAAACAAACTCAATCCTTGCTTTTTGCCATTCGTATGCATGTGGTGGTCACTTTGGTGCTAGGCGAACCGCTAGGAAAGTGCTAGATTGTGGTTTCTATTGGCCTAGCTTAAATAAAGATGCATACACATTTTGCAAGTCTTGTGATAAATGCCAAAGAGTAGGAAACATCTCTTCTAGGAATGAAATGCCCCAACATTGCCCTCTATATTGTGAACTTTTTGATGTTTGGGGAATGGATTTTATGGGACCTTTCCCTACTTCCTTTGGTTTCAAATATATCTTGCTTGCGGTTGATTATGTGTCCAAGTGGGTTGAAGCAATCCCCACTCGTACTGATGATTCTAAAGTGGTTGCAGAGTTCATCAAATCCCACATCTTCTCTAGGTTCGGGGTACCCCGAGCTTTGATTAGTGATCGAGGCACTCACTTTTGCAATAGAACCATTGCCGCATTATTGAAGAAATATGGGGTAAATCACAAAACTTCCACCGCCTATCACCCACAAACGAATGGACAAGCCGAAGTTTCCAATAGGGAAATCAAGTCCATCCTTGAGAAAACGGTTAGGCCGACTCGCAAGGATTGGAGTACTCGGTTGGATGATGGATTGTGGGCATATAGGACGGCTTATAAGACTCCAATTGGTATGTCTCCATACCGATTAGTCTTTGGAAAGCCGTGTCATTTACCGGTGGAGTTAGCACACAAAGCATATTGGGCAATCACAAGGTTCAACTTGAACTTGGACGAGGCCGGGAATGAAAGGAAGCTTCAATTGCAAGAGCTTGAGGAAATCCGGAATGAGTCCTATGAGAACGCGGCCATTTACAAGGAGAAGACGAAGGCATGGCATGACAAGATGATAATTAGGAAAACTTTTGAGGTAGGTCAAAAAGTTCTTCTATTTCAATCACGTCTTCGGTTGTTTCCAGGCAAACTGCGTTCTCGGTGGACTGGACCGTTTGTAGTTGTGAAGGTTTTCCCTCATGGAGCAGTGGAGATCCAAAGCGGCGAGGATGCCAAAATCATCAAGGTCAACGGCCAAAGGTTGAAACCGTATTACGAGGGTTTCAAATCGGAGATCCTAGAGGACATGAATCTAGGCAACCCGGCCTACGAGTGACCTTTACCATGGAGGTACATCGTGCCGACGATGTTAAATAAACGAGTTTTGATGCTTTAAAAAGCATTTCGTCGAACAATTTCAACATTTGGAACATTACTTTCTTTATATTTATTTGATATGTACATTTCATTAAGCTTGTAAATCGAACATTATGCTAGTTTTTATGTTGTTTTTGTAGAAATAGGTTTGAAGTGGTGCAAAACGGAAAACGCCAAGGGGACATTCCTCGCGGTCCGCGAATTCATCGCGCGGACCGCGACCGAAGGTTTCGCGGACCGCGCCGAGAACGCGCGAGCCGCGACCGTGTCTCGCGGTCCGCGTCCGAAATCTCGCGATCCGCGAGCAAGGCTGGATTTCCTGGAAATCCCTGCCACAAAAACAACGTTTTTCGCGGTCCGCGGCTTGATCGCGCGGACCGCGACAATGTGCACGCGGTCCGCGGTTTCATCGCGCGGGCCGCGACGTTTTTCCGAGCGCGGCACGCGATTTCATCGCGCGCGCCGCGACGGTGTCTCGCGGTCCGCGAGAATGAGTGCGCGACCCGCGAAAAAACAGGGGATTTCCAAGAAATCCCTGGAACAAAAACGACGTTTTTCGCGGTCCGCGGCTTGATCGCGCGGACCGCGACACTGTGCTCGCGGTCCGCGGTTTCATCGCGCGGACCGCGAAGGTTTGCCGAGCAAGGCGCGCCGAGGTTTTGCGCGCGCGACCGAGATTTTGTCGCGCGCGCCGAAGTTTCACCGTGCCGAGACGCACCACGCCGAGACCGAGTTCCAGCGCGCGACCCGCGACGAGATACTGCGCGCACCGCGACGAGGATTCGCGCGCGGTCCGCGAATTCATCGCGCGGACCGCGACGGACTGGCGCGCGGCCCGCGACGGAGGGCGCGCGACCCGCGACGAGGACCGAGATTTCTCGGAAATCGCTGGGACGAAACGGGCCATTTTCGCGGCCCGCGACGGGGTCTCGCGACCCGCGACCGAGGCTCGCGGCCCGCCACAGAAAACGCGCGATCCGCGAGGGATCGAGCCAATACTTAGCCAAAAATCTTCTTTCTTTTTCTCCTTCTTCTTCCCTATTCCCTCCCGTCCCAAACACCCTCTTCTCCGGCCATTTCCCCAATCCTTCATTCCGGCGAGTTTTGAACAAATTTCTTCCACCCAAATCAATCCCCCAAGCTTTCCCAACAAAACCCACCAAAAATCCATATCCAAAACACCATCTTTCACCCACATTGCCCAAATTCCAACCGAAACTTCCCCATTCCGATTCGCCGGATTCCGGCGACCTTTTTCCCGAACCAACTACACAAAAACCTTCCCCTCACCAACCTTAACCCTTTCCCAATCACTAATTCCAAATTCCAATTCCCAATCAAATACCCCCAAATCTTATGAACCCTAATTTTTGGATTCTTTGATTTGGTGGTGTTTCGATCAAATTGGCAATTTAATTGCATTTAATTGTTTATTTGGAATGCTACATTGCAATTTTTGAGTAATTAGGGCTTGCCGCCACTAGCTTTTCTTGTTGATTTTGATTGGGCTTGCCGCCACTAGTTGCAATTTGCTTTTTGAGTAGGGGCTTGCCGCCTTGTAGCTAGTTTAGCTGTGCTGGACTGTTGTTGAGTAGATTTTGATAATGGCACCGAGAAAAAGGTCTCGCCGAGGGGAAGCCTCTAGTTCCCATGAACCTGTGATCCCCGAATCACCCCCTCGCCAACCTAGTCCTCCCCCTGCAGAAAACCTGCCTCCTATAGACCTTATGGGACTGCAAGGTTTAGATGAGGATGCCCAACAACGGTGGAGAAAGTTGATTGGGAATGGGAAGCGAACAATCATGGAGACGAAGTTCTTGTCCTCTGAGCTACTTCAGGAGCTGGGTTTGCAGCAACCAGTTCTATTTTTATTGGATCGCGTTGGCATGAGAGGATTCATTGATCGGTCGGCACCGACCTATACCCGCTATACATTTGAATTCCTATCCACTCTAGCCAAGCACTATGACGAGGACCATGACATGCATTACATCACCTTCAGGTTGAATGATGTGGACCGCCGGATGACCTATGATGAGATCCAAGATGCTTTTGGGTTCCAATATGCAGGGGGATACAAGAATCCAAAAGAAGCTAACCCGGACGGATTTGATCTAACTTACTTTTGGAATTGCTTGTCTGGATTTCCCAACATCACAGGCACTACGAAGAATAACCACATCATACATCCAGCTGTTCGTATGGTGCACAAGCTCCTAGTGATGACGATCTTCTGGCAAGGAGAGTTGACGCACATTACTAGGGAGCAAGTCCAATGCCTTTGGACCATGTGCTGGGGACCAGAACACCCTTGTTGGGTGGACCTTTTTGTGCAGAAATGTCTGGAGGCCTCTGAGAAGACCAAGGGAAAGATACCACAGGGGGGTATGATTTCACTTCTAGCAGCTTATCTGAACATCCACCTACCTCCACACATTCAGGCAATAGGCAAGACAGCCGAGAGAGCTCACCAGTTTTACTCCATTGCTTCTTTGGAGTTCACTAATGTCTTGGCCATGCACAAATATCCTCCTCCTAGATTCATTTGGCTAGTAGCCAAGAATCAGCACATGTACCTGCCGAATCCAGAGGCTGTACAACTGACTGGGCGCACCCGCATAGAGGATCTCACCTTGCCAACCCAGATCACAGTTCCTGCACCTACCATTGCCCTTGCCAGGCTAGAGGCACCTCCGGAGCATGGAGAGCAGTACGCTCCTCCACATCATGAGGCTCAGTATGTCACTCAGCAGCAGTTTCAAGCATATACTGAGAGGTACGAGGATGATATGGCAGTGATGTTCGCCATGATGGCATCCATGCATCCACAGGGACCAGGAGCATTTGACTATGAGGGCCATCGCAGATCGCGAGCTCAGCGCCGTCGCGACGGCTCCGGCCCCTCGCAGTGAGTCTACCCTATACCTTTTCCTTTCACTATGGTATTCATTCATATATTTAAACATTGAGGGCAATGTTTAGACTAAGTGTGGGGGAGAGGTGTAGGAATTTTGTTATTACTTTTGTTTTTGTTGCTGCTTTTGTTGCTGTTTTTACTGCTATTTTTATTACTGTATTCTTTAAAAAAAAAAAAAAAAAAAAAAAAAAAAAAACAGCCCGGATGGTCCCAAAAATACTAGAGGATCAGGTAAAAATGAGAGGCATGCCCGGATGGTTCCAAAAATACGAGAGAATCAGGCAAAAATGAGAGGCAAAAAAAAAAAAAAAATAAAAAAATAAAAAAAAAAAAATAAAAAATAAAAATATATATATATATTTTCTTTTATCTTGTTTAAATATGTAAGCTCTCAAATGTTATGTGCTTAATTATATAGAGTATACACTTGGATCTTAATCGTCCTTTCTCGAGGACGAGAAAGGTTCAAGTGTGGGGGATTTTGATAGACCCTAGATATACTCTTATTTTGTAACATTTGAGAGCTGTTTTAGATAGTATTTTGTAGATTTATATTAGACTTTTAGACCGAATCATTCATAGTGGTTTGAAATTGAAGACGTGCATTTTGATCTTGAATTGCACTTGCGATGGAGTTGAATGATTTGAAGACCTTCTATGACTGTCCTGACCGCGATTGATACATTGAAGAACCGGTCGTAGAAGTGGCGTGAAGGCACACTCTCGCAGGCCGCGAACCCTAGGTCGCGAACCGCGAGGGTGTGTGTTGCTGTTTTGAAGATGCCGAGTTTCGCGAGCCGCGAGGACCAGACGCGAACCGCGAGAGCCAGACGCGCGCGGGGCGCGAGACTCCGGTCGCGAACCGCGCGAACCAGCACGAGGACCGCCGAGGCACAGACGCGCGGGGCGCGAACCTTCGGCCGCGACTCGCGAGGACCAGACGTGCGCGAGGCGCGAACCTTCGGCCGCGACTCGCGAAGACCATGCCGAGACACGGGCGCGAATCCTCGGCCGCGAGCCGGGCTCGCGGTCCGCGAACGATTTCGCGCGACCCGCGAAGGCCCTGCAAGTGGCATTTTATTTTGTTTTATTTTTGTTAATTTTTAAAGTATAAAGACAACTTATCCTCATTGTTTGAGGGATCGAATTTTTACAGAGCTTAACTCTTTTCTTTCATATTTCTCTTTGATTTTGAGCTTTGAATTCACTATGGTTTGTTGTATTGATTATGGTTTCGATTACATAACTATGGTAGTAGGCTAAACCTCTTCTTGGATATATGTGATTGGACTTCTTGTTATGGATTGAGAACATGATTCATGAAGCTTAGGAATGGTGATTTGCTATTGAATGATCATAATCTATATGTGTATTTGATGCTTGAAATGATTAGGAATGATTTCCTAGTGATAGATATGTGTTGGATATGTGTTAGATATTGCTTTTCCATGGTTAGAATGTTATCATTCTTCCTATGTATGAGTAGTAAATTAGGAATTGAATGCATGTTGTTATCAATTGTATTTGTTCTTAAGATCATTCATTAGCATTATACCTATGTCAAGTTTGTTATCAAAGTGCATGGGTAGGGTTAAGAAATATCTAATTTGAATTTATATTGATTCAATTGAACTAGTTGTTATCATCTAGTAAAATTGTCAATTGAAGTTGTGAAGATGCTTTCATTTGCATAGCTTTGGTAAAAGATAGTTCTCACTAATGTTCACCATTCTCAAGGCATCATGATATTGTTTGAGGAAAATCCTATAATAAGAAGTCACCAATCTCATATGTCCAAGTTTCTCATTCTCTTAGTTAAATCTCTAGTTAGAATAATCTTATGGTAAAGTAGTTGTAATCCTAAAAGTTCTAGTAGTTTCATTTAGTAGTGTCTTAAACAAAAACTCAACTCAAACCCCCCCCTTTGTTTACATTGCTTTTATATATGTATATATATATATATATATGCTATGAGATATACATAGAAATAACCTTCTCCCTGTGGAACGAACCTTACTTGCCATTGTACACTTAATAGTGTGGAAAGGTAGTAAGTAATCTATAAATTGTATATTTGAGAGGTACGGCGACGACCTCCCAGGAAGCTCCTCCTTTTGTAGCTCAGATCAACATGCGATGACTCTACCTTCTTCTACAAAAGCAATCGATCAAATATAAGCGAAATTGAAGATGGACTGTTTCAAAGGCTAGCATGGGTAAAGGATTAGCTCTTTACACGGTGAGTACTTTTTATGGTATTAATAGATTAGCTCATTACACGGTGAGTACTTCTTATGGTATTAATGGATGAAGAACATTTTTTTTTCATTTGTTTAGTCTGAAGTTCTATTCTTCATTCTCTTGGAATATGTGATTGATTTCTTGACTGAATTTGAACGTTTTCTGGTGGAATTGGCTTAGTGGTTTTATTTTTAACACAAGTTCATTGTCCTCACAAAGCTATCAGTCTGTTTCTTTCCTCTACGGCCATAGCTTTATAGTTGCTTCTTCTTGAAGCATTTAGTCTGTATTTTTCCTTCATTGGCAAAGCCGTATAGTTATTCTTTTGAAGCCATTCTGCTGATTGCCCTTTTCCAGTGGTAAGCTTCTTGTGTGCTTTTAATTTATAGTTGCAAATGATAATTAGTTAACTACATTGAACATGTGCCTCTTCAAAATAACAAAATTAACCAAATCTGAACTACAGATATTTTTCTATTGAAAAAGCCACTGTTAAATGTAGCATATTTGACCAAATTCAGGCAAATCTGGATTTGAATGCTGTTTCTTGATTATTTTTTTACTGGTCTAGTTGTGGAAAATGGAGAAAACTGGCGTGTTGGGCAGCTCATGTTCCTTGCAAGGGCGCTGCATTAGAAGAGGCAAATACTGGTTCGTGATGAAGCAACTGCAAGTGTCGATACGTTGACTGATAATTTCATCCAGAAGACTATGAGGGAGGAGACAAGTTCATGCACTGTGGTACACTCCTCGGAAACCAACAATGCAAGTTTAAGGTCAATCATTTTTCTGTTCGGTTGTGCTACCTCAACCAAACACTGTATTATTTAATTGTTAATTTTGTGGAATTTGACATTGAAAAAGGATCATCAGCTACATTTCTTTCTGGGATTTTGTGGGCAGGAGGATATTCAGTAGGTCGCTATACTAGGTGCGTTTTGTTCTCTAGAATCTGTTTGAATGTTATTGTTATTTAAATCAGATGAAATGAAATAATTGTTTTCTGTTGTGGGATTAGCCTGCACATACGAACTGTAAGGGAACGGAGTATCCTAGGTGCAGCAGGTGGCCCTGTACTGGCAAGTTTGCTGAAAGATCACTTTCTATGGTTGTCTTACACATTCTGAGGTATGCATTTCTTTTTTTAGAAAAAAAAATTAATGTCTAAGGTTTTACAGTTTGTGTGGTGTTCTAAATTTGTGGTTTATGTTCTTACTGCTTTTTAGACAGAATCTCTCATCGTCTTTGTAATGGGTTTTTTGGAATCTGTTTCCTTTCATTAATGCTCACCTAAAATAGCAGGCTATTGTAGTTCTGAAGGATAAAGATTCCAGAGAAGTATTGTACCTTGGCAAGGCCTTTCTATGCCCTGCTCTTTCCTGTATGGTTGTGTGTGGAAATTTACTGGTGATGCCATATTAAATTTAGGAACTCATTGTTCTCTTTGTTTTGCTAATGTTTGACTTTTATTAACCAATCTTGTAAAATGAAGTCATGAGATAAAGTGGCATTGCATGATGTAGATTTTATGGCTTCAGATAAAAGTGTCAAGAATCTCTAATGCTTTCTATCAGACACGTCGGACAGATTGATCATACAGGAAATAACCAAAAGGATCATATGTAAACAAGTTCATTAAATAAGTAGAAAGTGAGTGAGAGAAATGGTCAAACTGAAAGAACAATAAAGAATCAATGCATCATACATGTAAATTCAGCATGTGGTTTTTTTATGTATAAATCTTAGAGCTTTTTTGTGGATTATTTAACTGGAGGTGGTTTATAGTTGATTGATATACAGTATTCCATATATATATATATCTGGTTGAGAAATTTTGAAAATACTATCAAACATTAACTGGTAATTTTCCAGGCACTCAAAGTCAATCAAAGACATTGATCATGCAGTTGAAAGTTTCAAGAATTAATACGTCAGAGTTGGAACCTTATGTTGGTAAGTACTCTTTCCCTTTGTTATGAAGTAATGTAAATTTTATACTTGTCATTGTTCTTTTCTAATTAAGTCAATAAATGAGAGATTAAGCAACATGTAAGAACAAAGGAGAAGAAGCTGCCACATACTGTTTGTATTTGTACACTATATTTAAACCTCACTTTCACGGAAGAACCCGACACCCGCGTAGTCTGTGTTTATTTTGCTCACAAAATAACAAAAGAGAAGGCCATATGATAACACAATAGTTTTACATCCCAAGTAGATGGTTTTTGTTCCGATTCTATGTTGTTTAATTACACTACTTTTAAAATACTATAGATGAAGGCCTTTACTATATGCAGTCCAAAATTACTTTTTGCAGTCCGTATTTGTACAAGAACTACCTTAAATATCCCTAATTAGTTACACAAGATTAATTTACCATTTTAATCCCACTCTCTTCATTGTATTTTCAATCAAATCCCTGAAGTTCTTCTGCAATTTTAGAATTTTCATTCCAACCTCTTTTGGATCGATCAAACATTCTTCTTCCTTTCATCACTCTTTTTTCCATATTTTCGATCAAACATTGTTCTTCAAGTTTTAGATAAATTCGATTCATCAAACATTGTTCTTCAAGTTTTAGGTAAATTCGATTCATCAAACATTGTTCTTCCTTTCATCACTCTTTTTTCCATCTTTTCAATCAAACATTGTTCTTCAACATTTAGGTAAATTCGATTCATACATCCCATCCATATTGCCAATAATTCATATCTTTCTATTACCTATTTTCTTCAAAATTTTAAATTTCCGGATAAAGGGTGAATTTAAGAATATCTTGTATTCTTTGGCGTGTTCTTTAGCAACCGGTTACACAAAATTTATACATATATATATATATATAAATTTAAATTTATTTAAATCATCTTAAACTCCACTTCTATTTCCAAAATTATATCTATCATTTTCCAAGATTAAATTCAATCATCTTTAATACACTCTCAATCATGAACCTAGACATTCACGTTTCCGAGATAATTTTGATTAATTAGTTTCCATAAAAATACTATTCCAAATATTTCTTTTACTTTCTCATTGACTTTTACCATCTAAATTATCTCAATTTAGTATCTAAATACGTATTGACCACGTGTTCATCGGCGATGGCCATCGAACATTCAAAATCCAGACATTCATGCTAAAGAACACCAGACATTCATGCTGAAGAACACGGTTGGTGTACCCAGTTGCTAAAGAACACGCCAAAAAATACAAGATATTCTTAAATTCACCCTTTATTTGGAAATTTAAAATTTTGAAGAAAAAAGGTAATAGAAAGATATGGATTATTGGTGATATGGATGGGACGTATAAATCGAATTTACCTAAATCTTGAAGAACAATGTTTGATTGAAAAGATGGAAAAAATAGTGATGGAAGGAAGAACAATGTTTGATGAATCGAATTTACCTAAAACTTGAAGAACAATGTTTGATCGAAAAGATGGAAAAAAGAGTGATGAAAGGAAGAAGAATGTTTGATCGATCGAAAAGAGGTTGGAATGAAAATTCTAAAATTGCAGAAGAACTTCAGGGATTTGATTGAAAATACAATAAATAGAGTGAGATTAAAATGGTAAATTAAGCTTGTGTAACTAATTAGGGGTATTTAAGGTAGTTCATGTACAAATACGGACTGCAAAAAGTAATTTCGGACTGCATATAGTAAAGGCCTAGATGAATGGCACGAAGATTAATTATTAGTATACTAATTTCACGGGCGGCGGACGTGCGTGTTTTGTTCACTTGCATTTTTTAAATATTGATTTTTCTTTTCATTTCATAATTTAGAAATACCATTTGATGATATCTAAGAAACCTTGTAATTTGTAATATGTAACAGTTAGGATTTCTTTTTTTTTTGAATTCAAGATAGATTACAACCTACCTATTACATATACACGTCCTAATCTAGGACTAACTAGGAGACACCACATTAGATCCATGTAAGCACAGTGAAGCTATACACGCTCCATCCACGTAGCTCTGAGACGTCCTTCTGAAGGACCCAGCTGCTTGCACCAACGAACCACCGAACCACCGAAGCCGGAACCACCGATCGCACCATCATGAGTCACCACCTGCAGCATGGGAGACCACAGCGGGGGCCACCAACACGGCCCCTGGGAAACCACCATCGGCCCATCTACGCTGGGTAGACCCTAACAATAATTGCTCAAATATTCGCAATTTTGTCAGGGGTGTGTTTTGAACCTTGGACCTCTCAGTTATAGAGAGGGTGGATTACCACTGAACCAGGCCCATTACACAACAGTTAGGATTTCTTGTGTCATAGCCTCATGGGAGCTCAATGAGTGTGCTGATGAAGAGAAACTGAATTAATACCGAACTACTTTCACGCGCGTGCTGTGTACGTGCGATGAGTCCATAATTCTTTTAAATTTTTAATGGATTCGATTTATAGTTTTTTTCAAAAAACTAAAAAGGATTTGATTTGTGCATGGTTACCATTGATGCTATCACTATTCACAGGAATCACAACAGAAGCACGATATGAAGGTACAACTCATTAACAATAGTTTAGTTTAGCTTTGGATACCAAAATTATTATATTTCATTAAGGTTGCGTTTATTTTTTCTAGGGAACTGGCCCATAATTTTCTAATTCTATAGAATTGTCCAATTTTGTTGTTTATTTTTACAAAAGTTTTGTGTTAGAATTAGTTTTGTAAAATTTTGGGACCTTCCATTCTATCATAGTTTCACTAATTCGTGGAGAGGTCTGAATTTCGAGCTTGAGATCAACTTGATTTTTCAACTTGATTATGATATTAATTAAATCATTCGAACTTGAGATCAAATGTGTTTTTCAACTTGAGACCTTCCATTCTATCATAGTTACCACTGGCTGAAGTATATTACTATCTTCATACTCATATATTCACGTCATTATTCAAAATATATTCACGTCATTATTCATATCAATGCGTGTTTAATTAGAGTGATGTGCTTCTGTCTGGCGATGACCTTGAAACAGGATGAAATTCTAAAGTGGTTTTTTTTCTTCAGGGAAGAAAAACTTAGTGTAGAGAACGTTTTTGGAGAGAAAAATGAAATTGGAGCGACTGAAATTGAATGTACATCCGAAATACTTGAATTAACCTAATTTATTGAATTCTCGATGATTGATAATCGTTTCATTTTAAATGTAAGTCTAATTCCAATATAAGAATTAAAAAGAGATTTAACTAGTTATTCATGAAAGATTAAAATTAAATTTTGTATTTTTTACCCCCGAATGCTTTTCAACCGTGCGTACGTGCATGACTTAATTGTTCTAGAAGAATTAAGTTGCGTACTTTGTAATTTTATTAAAATAATTAAAGATCTTAAGAGATAATTATGATATCAAATGTGAGAAAGACACGTCATAATAAGCACGCACTATAACATGTAATCTTGACTGGAGTACGTAATAACGAAGAATACCATGCATATTTATTATTTATTTGGCACGATATATGAAGAGTTCATTGCACGAACAATACAAAATTGCACGAAATATTTCTCCAGACAGCCGTATGCATCATTCAGAAACCCTAGATGTATTCATAATCTGGGGTCCAGCTGGAATAGTTTCTGTTCATATGTTAATTCATATCAGGAATAGTTTCAGTGTAAACATAAATTAATATCGAATCTCTTACCACACATATTTTTGTGCGTGTGGTGTACGTGCGATGAATCCTTAAGTGTTTAAACCGATTTATTTATAGTTATGGCAATTGTTTTATTGTTATATGGCAATTGTTTTATACACTACTGCAAACACGCCCATTTACGACTGGCTTTTGGCCCATCTACTGCGGTTTTTGAACACCGTCAGTAGGGGCCGTAAAAGGTTCGCCTATTTACGGCGTTTTAAAAAATTGTCGTGAATAATGTTCCTTTACATGAACTAGTATTAGTTACTCCAAAAAAATCTGGGTTTTCCGATTCAAAATCAGAAAACCCAGAACAAGAACATCACTAATACCTACAAATCAAAACCCATTCAATCTCAAGAACAAATCAACTCATCAACACAACAATCTCAAAAACAAATCAACATCCATTCAAAACCCATTCAATCTCAAGAAAAATCAACTCATCAACAAATTAACACCCATCATCAACTACAATCTCAAGAACAAATCAACACTCATTCATCAACTATACAATCTCAAGAACAAATCAACACCCATTCATCAACTACACAGTCTCAAGAATAAATCAACACCAATCGAAAAAATAAAGGCGAATTAAATTTGAAAAACCAATAAAAATTACCAATTTGTTTTGAGAAATTCCAATCTGCCCGAGAGGAGATCGAACCCACAGTTGAGAGATATGGGAAATGTAATTCGTTGAAGATTTGGGTACAAAGATTTTAGATTTTGCGTGGAGAAAAGAAGAAAGAGGGGTTTAGATTGGGGGGATCGAGAGATGACTGAAATAATTAAGGAAGAATGAGATTTTAGATCTCAATTCGTAGGAGATAAGGTTAGGGATAAGGTTGGAACACGTGATTTAATATAGTTCCTGTATCGGAATTACGTTCGTCTCAGCCAAAAGAATCTAGTTCACATGTTCCAATAGCGGAACTGTGATTTTTTAAAGTGGCTCCTCCGAAACCGCCGTGAATCAACGGCCGTCGATTGAAAATCCTATTTTTATTTCACCTTGAATTACCAAACACAATTTTGATTTAATTTGAAATCACACCAGTTATGTTCCTGTACAGGAACAAAAATATTTCACGGCGGTTTTGTACAAACTGCCGTAAATATGGTGCTGTAATTTAAAAATCGCCGTGAATTTGGTTTACTTTTACGGCGGTTGTCAAAACGCCGTTCAACTGGGCACGAAATAGTTCTTGTACAGGAACTCGACGAAATTACAATGGTTTCCTTAAAACCGCCGTAAATTGGCACTGTAAATGCCCCTTTCTGCAGTAGTGATATATACATATGATTATTTGGCAATTGATACTATCAATATTCACAGCATAAGCCCAACAAAAGCACAATACGAATCGAGCATTAGTTTATCTTTGGATACCACATACTAATTAAACATAGTTTCGTATCTTATAGTCAACATCTACACTTACCTTCAATGGAACTCAGTCAAAGAGCATTGATAGTCAGCTTCACATAAGCCTTAAATTAATCTTTCATTTGACTGTACAAATTATGATCGACGGGAGCCCTAAATATCTCGACAAGGCATAAGGAGGATGGACGGTTGTTGTAAACAGAGTAGTGATGATGCCATCAGTGGGAGAACACTAGGGTGGAATCTCTCTTCTTTCCTCTCCTAGTCTTTGTCTATAATTGGTAGTATAAAAGATCTAATCTAGTTACATGATTATTAGGCATATCCCTGTCAAACTATAAACAAATCACAACATACACGCGCGATAGTGTTCTAACTGGTACCATAGAAACTACCTGAACCGAAGTTTAATCAATCAAACAACTGCCACTAGAAAAACAAGACACACTTGAACCGCAAGACGAGACCTGGACTTCGAACAAATTGTACGTACTGAAATTCAGAGGGGTCGGCAAGCACTACACTTGAACCGCAAGACGAGACCTGGACTTCGAACAAATTGTACGTACTGAAATTCAGAGGGGTCGGCAAGCACTGCCTGAATAACTTATTTCAACACGAAGCTAAGCAACAATAGTGGGTGCACCAAGATGGGTTTGAGGTCAGGTAACTGGAAATGGCATGGGCACCGATGAGCTGGCTTTTTTCTTTTGCAGCCCAGTTGTGCCGAGGTCTTATAAAGCAGGCAGTGTGCCTAGGTCTTCAAATCACTAGTGTATCTTCCTTACAGCTCGGGAGTGTGCCGAGGTGATTAGGTGTATCTTTATGCATCTAAATTATGTTCTTTTATAATGTTATTTTGCCATTTGATGTGCAGGAAGGTGTGTTTTGTGCAGGTTTAATTGAAGAATTGGTGTGAGACAATCAAAAGGTGAATTGGTGAAATCCCGGTGAAAGATGAGGAATTGAAGACGGTCAGGAGCTATACACTACACTCTTTTTTCTTACTGAGTTTTTTTCCTATCTACACTCTTTTTTGTCCTCCAACGGATAATGGATCGACATTATTCCGGCCAACAAGGAACCAGGTGAAAAGCCCAAAACAGACAGGATTATATCGTGAACCGACTAAAAATAAATGGATTAAACTGTAAATCAAAGCTTCGTTACAGTGGAATCGAAGGAGAAATTACAAGAGAATGGGGAGATTGGGAGAAAAGGGGAAAATGAAAGGGGAGATTGGAAGGTTTGTTGATTACAACTTGTACAATTTCATGGATACCTAACTAATTCCTGATCTGAACTACTTAAAGGAGATTTTGAAGATTCCGTTAGTCGCCGGCGGTTCAGTCAGCGGCCGTTGAATCTGTTGGGGCAGTTGGAACCGTTGGAGTGACGTAGCCCCGAGCTCAGATGCCAGCTATAATCCATGGGAGTTTCTAGAAGCTAGGGAAAAAACCACCATGCCCTTCACTAATTAATAGAATTCTGACATTCCCTCTCCCTTAAATCAAAGCTTGTCCTCAAGCTAAGAACAAGAAAAAAACACCAGTAACAACAACCATCCCAAAATCACCACCTAAGCATAGAAAGATGGATAGTGTGACTTGATAGTCTCACTATCTTCCAAAGAAGCTTCCTCCAGTGGTAGATTAGTCCATTCAATTAGCCATTGAGTGACTGGAATACCATCCTTCAGAACCAATCTTTTTTGCATCACTCTTCTGGGAGTGAGGGTCTCACTCTCATGCACCTCAAGAGGAGGGAGAATTACAGAGCCACTTGGAGGGGGACCAACATGTTTATTGAGTAGAGAAACATGGAAAACAGGGTGAATGTGAGCATGGCTAGCTGGGCAGTTGAAGCTTATAAGCAGCTGCACCCATTTTCTTGATGACTTGAAAAGGACCAAAAAGCTTGAGAGCCAACTTCATGTGACTGTGCTTCCTCAAAGAGTTCTGTCTATACTTCGGGAGTTTCAAGTACACCTAATCTCCGTCAACAAAAGTTCTATCAGTCCTTTTCTGATCAGCAAAGCTTTTCAACCTTTCCCGAGCTTTCTTCAGATGTGATTGAAGCAAGGGATGCACCTTGTCTCTCTGATTGAGCATGTCAGTTGCAGCTGGAAATACTGAATCAGTAAAAGGACCAAATGGTATTGTCAAGTGTTTGACCTCGTATAAAGCCTCATAAGGGGTCATTCCAATACTGGAATGGTAAGATGTGTTATACCACCATTCAGCAGCACTAAGCCAACTACACCAAGAATCAGGCTTATCACCACAAAAACATCTGAGATAGGTCTTCTGAACTTGGTTCAATCTTTTAGTTTGACCATCAGTTTCAGGGTGGTAAGCTGAACTGTATTGTAAGGTCACTCCCAGCTTACCAAAAATCTCCTTCCAGAAATTACTCAAGAAGATCTTGTCCCTATCTGACACAATAATTTCAGGTACCCCATGGAGTTTGAAAACTTCAGAGAAATGTTTTTCAGCAACAACCTGGGCTGTAAAGGGGTGTCATAGAGAAATAAAATGACCGTATTTTGTCATCCTATCAATAACTACCAGACCTGTGTCACAGCCCTTAGAGATGGGTAATTTCTCAATGAAATCCATAGAAATATGTTTACAGGCTTGAGTGGGTACTAGCAAAGGTTGTAACAATCCAGGAGGATGGCAATGTTCAGTCTTATTCTTCTGACAAATGACACAATGCTGAATAAATTGTATCACTTCTTGTTTAATTCCAGGCCAACAAAACTGCTAAGATTCTCTTCAAAGTAGCAGACTGACCTGAGTGACCTCACAAAGCAGATGCATGCATTGTATTAAGAATGGTTTGTCTAATCTGACCCGAAGCTCCCACATAAATCTTCAAACCCTTTTTCAAGATACCCTGATTATATGTATATTCAGAAATGGAACCATCATCCAATATAATTGCAGCAATTAATTCCTGGGAAACAGAATCCCCCATATAACTTTCTTTAAGTTGAGCAAGCCATAGAGGTTGTAATGAAGCCAAAGCCCTGATTTTGAAGCCTGTTTCCTCAACTGATCCATCTGTTGTTGTATCCTCTTGTAAAGGCATTCTTGAAAGTGCATTAGCAGCTCTGTTCTCTACCCCCTTCTTGTATTGAATATCAAAATTCAAACCCAAGAGTTTAGTAGTTCACTTATGCTGAAGTGCATGGTTCAGTTTTTTATCCAACAAGATCTTCAAAGATTGATGGTCAGTTCCAAAAACAAAATGACTACCAATGAGGTAGTGCTTCCGCTTATCAACATCCATTACAATGGCCAACAATTCTTTTTCATGAGTGGATAAACCACTATTCCTGGGACAGAAAGACTTAATGAGGTATGCAATAGGCTGCTGATCCTGCATTAAAATAGCTCCCATCCCCATCTCACTAGCATCTGTCTCTATGACAAAATCCTTGTCAAATTGAGGCATCTTCAAGACTGGTGCAGTAGTTATGGCTTTTTTGAGATTATCAAAAGCAACAGCAGCTTTGTCACTCCATTTGGAAGCATCTTTTTTCAGTAAATCATGCAAAGGCCTGCATATGGTTCCAAAACCTGCAATAAACCTCCTGTAATAACCAGCTAAACCCAAGAAGCCTCTAAGTTCCTTCAGATTCTTGGGAGTTGGCCAATTCACAACACAACTCACCTTCTTCTGATCCATTTCCACACCTATACCAGAGATAATATGATCAAGGTATTCTACTACTAACTTGCCAATCTCACACTTAGAAAGTTTTGCAAACAAATCATTCTTTCTCATTAAATCCAAAACAATCTGCAAATGTACAATGTGTTCAGCAATATCTCTACTGTATACTAAGATATCATCAAAAAAGACTAGCACACTCTTCCTTAGATGCTCCCTGAAAACTTGATTCATCAATGCCTGAAAAGTTGCTGGAGCATTGGTTAGCCCAAAAGGCATTACCAAGAACTCATAATGGCCTGATAGCTGCCATAGTTTTGGTTGCAGCGGATTCTCCACCAGCGAATTGTTTCTAGCCGCTTCCTGCTGCAATATTTCCAGTTCTTTTTGCGCTGCTCCTCCGGCCTGTAGAATCGGCGTCGGAGTTCTTTTGAGAATCTCTGACATCATCAATCGGAGATGACCAGTCAAATTTGCGGTTTGCTTCGCCATTGCTTGGTTGATCTGCGCACCGGTTGAAGTCTCCAGCTCATTGCTAATTGCTCCGAACTTAGTTTCCATGGCACGATAAAGATCCGTACCGAGCTTCTGTGACAGCTCGTTGAATCTCCCGTCCATCATCGCCTCGAATGCCTTCTGTTGCCTCCTGTTTTCCACCATTTTAGACAAGAAACGTCTGCTCTGATACCAAATGTCGTGAACCGACTAAAAATGAATGGATTGAACTGTAAATCAAAGCTTCTTGAGAGTATTTTCCGGCATGCATATTTTTGGAAGAAACCTCTGCTCTGATACTAAATTGTATTGAACTAAACAAAATTAGACGTTTATTTTTTTTTTGAAGTAATTAAATTTTCATTGACTCAAATTTATACAAACTAAATTAAATGAATTCAAGTGAACTCAATGAAACTGAACTATTTTTTTAAAACCATTTTGGAATGGGTCTGAATTAAATGTTTTTAAATTAAATTTAAATTATTTTCCAAATATGATTTTACTACAAAATAAGTTCAATTATTGTAGTGTGATTTTCTATAAAATGGTAAAATAGTCACTTAAACATTATTGTAGGAATTTGGATCCTTATTACGCCCTTAATGGGAATTTTCCCAAAGTAAAATAACCATATGAAATATTTAGAATCAATATCATGATTATCTGTAATTAAAACCGCCGAGGCCATTAATAGATCTTCTTCTCATGTACGATTGGTTTACACCGCGTATATGATTTTTTCCTGGTTACTAATATTTATGTGTGTTTATGTGCTTTTCATCCACGGACAGAATTGTGTTTTGATTATGTGAATTTTGCTTTGGTTTGATCATGTAGGTTCTTATACAAGCACCACGTCAAACATTTGTACACTCCCCCAAAAACACACACCGACCTTAAAACGGCATGCAAAAGCAGGTCACCGGTTGCAGGAGAGAGATGGTGAATTCTAGAAGGACATGAAGGATCGGCAAGGCCTGAAGAAGGCGCACTTCTCCGCGCCTACGTGAAGCATTATGTCCCCAGAGAATGGGCAAAACGAGATCTCAAATCCGGAAGAAGCTCACCGCCAAGGTACCCAGTCGGACGGCGAAGCGGCTCGGCAAGCGGTGGGAGGTTTTCAAGGAGAAGCAGCTCAAGCATATGCCGAACCGGTCGCCAGAGAGGGCGGTTCAACGACCATATTCGGGAGTCCTTTGCCACCTTACGGAGAAATATGTCCTGTTTGCATTTCAGTCCCTCCCGTTGCTGCCACCGAACGTCTCTTTGTTGGAATAAACTTTGCATGTAAATTAAATTAGCCACGTTGTGCAATATAAATTGCATGAAGATTAATCTTTATTAGTTTATTTTAAGAATAGTCAGGTTTAGTCAATTAGGACTTATTCAATTAGTTAGTTTGTGTTTATCCCATTATATTAGGATTGTAGTTGGTTAGTGGAGTTATTGTAGGAGTGCATTATGCACACGTTTGTTTATTTCCGTTTTCTTTTTTTGGCTATAAATAGCCTAGTAAAACAAAGAAAAGATGGGTAGTTTTGCAGCACAACATTCATCATTTTTGTCAAGTTTTGCTTTCTGTTTTGTATCTATTGTTCATATACTTTGGTGTTCCAACACTCTTTACCCGAACTGTCTCCGTTCTCTCCCTCGAACCGCCGACAAATGGTCCGACCGGGATCCTCCCACCATGGATGAACATGAGCAACGCCGCCGCCACATCATCTTCCTCCACCCTCTCCCAATCCGAATTGGTGGTGGTGGACCCGGTTCAACCAGAGGTGCAGTTCTTCAAAATCCAGCAGATCGGCGCGGTGGTTCAATACTGCAAGGAGCTGGAGGAAGCACAGGTAGGAAGCCACATGGCGGCTGAACCGATCAACTGGATCAGCATCTGGAGTCGGAGAAGAGCCGGAAGGAGAAGACGGAGAAGGTGGAGGCGCAGATATTTTCTTATCATGTTATTATTCATGTTTTTTAAATCCAAATTCATATTTAAAGCACTCATAACAAATGATATAAGCTCTTATTTTTTTAGTGATTTTAGTGATGGAGATCATGGAAAATGATCAGAAAACTTTAAAGATTTTTGTAGACATGCATTGGAACCGACTTGTGTGAAGAGTTTGCTACCTTAGACTGGACATTGAAGAAGTGGGCTTCTGCTTCAATGAAATGCAAGGACTTTGTTTACACTCCAAGTAAGTCTGCAATTCAAGTTTGTGTGTTTCAACTATTGAATTATCCAGTTGGAAAGTTTCCTGTTGGCTATGTTTGTAAAGGGAAGATGAAGGCTCTTGATAAGTTAAAGGACAAGATTCTCTCCAAGTTTCAATGCCAGGTAAGCACATTGAAGAGATTTCAGGTTTCTTGGTCATTTAGTTTTTCACTTGATCACATGATAAATTTTTGGTAGAAAATCAAGAAATGCAGCCACTGCGTTACTTTCCCTCCATCGCGAAAAAACCCAATATTTGTAAATTGTTCGTGGTACTTGATGCAGGCTGGATCAAGAATATGCATAAGCATTCTTGCGAGATTTGGAATATTCCAAGAATGGACGCCTGGACGAAACCTAAATGATTTGGGGTTAGGTTTATTTAATGATTTCCATGTTTTCTTTATTCCAATTAGATATAGGAGTTATTTTACCTTATTTACCTTTAGAATTTGGCTATAAATATTAGCCCGCCTTTATTGTAATAGATAGTTTTATAGTTATGAGTATATGATTTATTGAGATGTTTGTTTTAATAAAATTCGTGTGTTGAATTTTATTTATTCTTCAATTTCCGGGTATTCCAAGAATCAACGGAGTTTGAATACTAATCAAGATTGCTTCCGATTTCCGGGTATTCCAAGAATCAACGGAGTTTGCAGGTTAATCTAGATATATCGAAGAAAACCCTTGTTCGTTAAAGCTTCTGCTACGTCAGTACTGGTACATGAAGGGAAGTTGGTTTTTGACACAAGAGAAGGATGAAAAGTTGAGTGAGAAAGATAATGTTCTATTGCTGATATATGCTTACTTGGGATGGATTATTGGCCTTCATCAAGGTAGCCACATTTTATTTCAAGAAGCAAATTTGTCAGATTTTTGTGGTAAAAGGATCATTAGTAACAAAACCTCTCATTCTCTTTCCTGTCCAGATTTTTAGCATGTTTTTGTTATTTAAAGTTGATGAGGAGTTAGTTATATGAAATACTATTATTTGTAATGTTATCTTGTGAAATTATACATTGTTGACTATGTACTTTAATGATTTAAACGGCGTTCTTTAATATTGTTATGCTTATACTCCGTATATCTTAAAAATGCTTTAAAGGGATAATAGAATAGACCGATAAATAAATAGACTAAATATATCTTGAATACTAATTCTCAATTGAGACCTGTCTCCATTGAGACCAAGGACTATATCCTTAGTTTAGGATATAAGAGGTTTTTACTAATATTACCAAAAAGGTTAGGGACTAGAATGTAAATACTGCTTTTATTATATAATCCGCTCCCATTCCCCCAATTCTTCATAAATCAGAAACTTCCAGAGCTCTTCGACGCTGCCAAAGCTTCGAGCTCCGATGCCGATGCCGACGCCGACGCCGACGTCTTCCAGTTCCGAGCTCCGAAGCCGACGCGATTCTTCTGTTACCAGTTATCAGGTATTTCTGGCATTGTTTATTCGTTTTTTTTACTTTTAATCGTGCTCTGTGATTTTCGGATGGAGTTCTTTCCGCGTTTTTTCTCCATTTTTGCTCTTGTTTTTTGCCGGTGATACTGCTGCGGCTTTGTGTTTGAATTCAGGTAGGCTCCTTGCTGATTTGATACAGTTATTTTGCGGTTAATTTTGTTTGCCTGAGTGCGCTAGGGTTTTTTATTCATTGATTTTCTGTGTTGCAGAATGTTAAAGCTCCTAGATATTATTGCTTTTTCGTGCACTTATGAGCGGAGGAAGCTCACCGAAGATTGAGAATCGGAAACGGGC
This sequence comes from Cruciata laevipes, assembly GCA_963678965.1. Taxonomy (NCBI): domain Eukaryota; kingdom Viridiplantae; phylum Streptophyta; class Magnoliopsida; order Gentianales; family Rubiaceae; genus Cruciata; species Cruciata laevipes. The sequence goes on from OY787641.1 coordinate 18,226,205, forward strand.
TCAAGGTATTTTACCGCTTCTTGTTTTCAAATTAAATGTATGTTTGGAGTTTTTTATGATTTATATTGATCTTCTTTGTATATTACTTGATGATATTTGATTATGAAATGCTTTTGATGCTCTTTGGTTTTAGCTTGAGCATTCATCCTTTTTACTTGATCATGTTTGTGTTTCACTTGATCTTTTTAGTCGATGATATGTCTTGGATTTTTTCAGTTTCCTTGTTGCTTGAGCTTTTATAGTAATTTCTTGAGCATATATCTTTATTACTTGATTTTTTGTAGTAATTGTTTGATTTTTATTTTTGACTTGACTTGAATATATTTGTGTTATTTTTACCTTTGATAACCTGTATTTGTTAGTGGTTATATTGTGTATTTTGAACTGATGATTTGATTTTTCAGAGCTTATTGTTGATCCTGGTGTGATGAGCTCGGTAGAAAATCTAAAAGATTGCGAGGTGTTCAAGCTCCACCTATCCAGAATATAGGTCAGTTCTGTTTGACCTTCTTGATTGTTTCTGATCTTAAACCCTTCTGCCTTGAGCTTTTGAACTTTACTTTTGATCTTTAATTTTGTGCCTTGATCCTTTTAATTGCTTGTCTGATATTCTACCCTTCCGCCTTGACCTTTTTACATTTCATCTGATTTTCTGTTTTCTTGTAGCCTTTGGAAGCTACGGCTGCCAGATTCAAGAAGAACATAGATGTGATTACAAAGGCACACTCGCCGGTTTGCACTAGCACATTGTCTTGAAGCAGTTGCCTGAGGATTTGGATCTAGAAGACCGTCAAGTACACGAATAATCCTGTTGTGTTGTCTCCCTATCTTGCTCTTAGGTTGGGTCCAACTCCCACGTTCAACCTGGGAATATAGATGAAATTGATATCCTGGTTGTGTTAGCTGTGGAGAAGGAAGACGTGATGGAAAGTAGTAGTCTAGGTGTTGCTTCTCTGTTCACTTTTTTAATGGTTGTGATGCCAAGTGATGTAATTGATATATTTTAGGCTTTCAAATATTTTAAATATTATTAGGAATTCATTTGTCTTTTTAATGATCATATTGATATTTTCTTTGATCTTTTGATCTTTGAACTGTTTGATTTTCTTGATTTTTTTCAGTTATCACTTGAGTTTTTTATTAGTCTTCAGTTGATGACTTTTAATACTCTTTTGATCTTTTTGAAAATTTTCATTTATCACTTGAACTTTTTATCGGTTATTAGTTGATGACTTTTAATACTGTTTGATCTTTTTGATACTTTCTTTGATTTTTTCCAGTTATCACTTGAGCTTTTTATTAGTTATACTTGATGACTTATAGTACTGTTTGATCTTTTCTTAGATCTTTTTCAGTTATCACTTGATAACTTATAATGCCTTTTGATCTTTTTGATATTTTCTTAGATTTTTTTCAGTTATCACTTGAGGTTTTATCAATTATCACTTAATGACTTTTAATACGGTTGATCTTTTCTATTTTTTCTTTGATCTTTTTCAATTATCACTTGAGCTTTTTGTAAAACTGAAAAATCATAAGGACCAATGCTATTTGTTTCTGAAAATTCAGAAGGGCCAATGCTATTTGCCCTTAATTCAAATCTTTTTCAATTATCACTTGAGCTTTTTGTAAATCAGAAGGACCAATGCTATTTGTTTGTGTTTTGCCTGAGTTTTTATATTCTTTGCATGATCTTTTATGTTGCCTGATTCTTTTATGTTTTTGCATGATATTTTATGCTGCTTGATCTTGAATTTGCAGAGCAGGTCCCTGAGCTCTGTTTAATTATGAAATGGCACCGAGTTTTTTGTAATTACATCTTAACCCCCGTTTTTATGTTGATAGTTTTGTAGGATGCCTTTGGCCCTTGGTCTCCACAAGGACAGGTCTCACCGGAGATTTTCTCTATTTTGAAAGTGATTGGTTTACGTGCAGAACGCTGTTACTAGTTCCAATTAGTTTTTTTTGTGTTATTTTATTAATTAATATGTTTACTTATTTTATTATTTGTTTGTTTAATTTAAATATGAGTAGCTAAATTTACAGTCCGGCTTAGGGTTTTGAAGCATTAACTAGATTTATATGTGAGTTCTAAATGTGCTTGATAATCTTTTGTATGAATTCCTGATTATTCTGTGTGTATATTTAATTTCTGAATTCTTTAAGGCCTGCGCAACCTTAGGTTCTTCAGAATAGTGCAAATTAGATTCCACGATCTATCTGTATCTAGTGGGTAGATTTAATTAGTGGCAAAACCAACAACAGATGGTGAGAATAATGGGTAGGTAATTTGTGACAATTTATTTGATTACATGTTATCTGAATCAGGTTTCTTTGGTTCTTAATGTTGTTAAGATATTAAATCTAGTCTAGGCAGTTCCAGCTAGGTAATGTTTTAATTAGAGAAGTAGTTAGTTTATAGCTGAGTCTTGCCGGCTATTGATAAATTAAGAAGAAATTGGACCGTGTCTTGATAGATTGATTAACCTATTGCCGGATTCGTTTAATAGATTGATTAAGTGTTTGTTTGCCCTTATATTTGCTTTGTTTATTTGAATTTATTGTTATTCATAGTTTAGTATAATTAGTTTGGTAGTTAATTAATAAAAACTCTCAAGATAAAGGTGGTTACTAACCAAAAAATTGAATTTTTAGAAATAAGAATTTATCAACACTGTTCTCTGTGGGATCGAACCTGCTTACCCTTTGCTTGAATTTAAACTTAGTTGTTTGCAGGTTTATTTGGTAGAAAAATTACCTATCAAATTGGCGCCGCTCTGGGGAGCAGTGGATTCTTATTTTACTAATTATTCTTTTTAGTGTATATCCAGATCTTCAAATCCGGAACTGCATATCGATCCAGAAATCACAAATACAGAGAAAAGGTTGAGACTGGAAGGAAGCCAAGCAAGCAGACTAGGAAGCCAGTTCCAGTTCGGAGGCCGTGCCGTTCCCCCGAACCAGACCCCCTTCTGATTCAGAATCCAGTTCTGAAAATTCGTCAGTAGCCTTTGAACCTGATTCAGATGATAACTCAGAGATGGGGGACCGAGAAGTTGATGATATTCCGACGTGTGAGTTGTTAAGCCATGAAGTGGGCAATCCGCCATCTCCTATACAACTTCTGGCGGGCACACCACAAGTGGAAATCAAGTTAAACATCTTGAATGTGTTGCCTAAGTTCTATGGGAAATCCAGGGAAGATCCTCATAGCTTTTTGAACGAGTTCATCAAAATCTACAGAGTTCAAAAGCGTCCGTGTTACCAATGATCAATTTCGACTTGTGGTTTTCCCATTTGCTCTGTCTGATGCGGCCAACACTTGGTTCACTTCATTTGGACGCAAATTCAATATCTTCATGGGCGGGAATGAAAAAGGAGTTTCTTGATAATTTCTTCCCAGGCACAAAGACAAGGTCCATGATTCTGCAAATCAGAACTATGAAGCAAGGGTTTGATGAAAATGTCAATGATTATCATGCCCGATTCAGAAAGCTTGTAGACAGCTGCCCAAACAATAAAATGTGTAAATGAGAGTTGTACAAGTGCCTCTACAATGGTATGACCTTAGAAGAGAAGAAATTGTTGAATGCGGGTAATGGTGCATTTTTGAAGCGTTCTGCTAAGGAAGCTAAAAAGCTATTGAACTCCACCTTACTAAAAATCTTAAGAATATTGCCTGTATCCTCATCATTCTTGTTCTGAGCTAATCGGCATGGAAAATGAGGGTTATCACAATACCAAAGTCTGAACATGGAGCTTATCCCGAATCTTGAGGAAAATTTGTTCTGAAAATATATTGGAATTTGTTCTGAGCATTAATCCGAACAACAAATTTGTGCTAATTCGTTTACTATTTTTCCCGTATCCTCCAAAGGCATCATTTGGAGTCGTCAAAGAAGTTTTCAAAGAGAAGATATGTTTGGTATGATGATGGGAGAATTTCAGGAGATGAAGAGGGATATGAAACAACAAGCTCAACATATATCCCAACTTTCCACAACTGTTAATGAATTGAAGGGATATGAAGGATGACTACCATCACAAAGCCAGAAAAACCCTAATGCGAATGTGAGCCAGATAACTCTGCGAAGCGGACAGACAATAGAAAGAAAAGCTCCAAACTCTTCACCTGAGGAGCCAGAAGATCAAATTGCGGAAACTGAACCCTCCCGTTCCTCCGAACGGGACCAACCAAAAAATCAGTTTGGGAAAAGTCGAAGGTGGTGTGGGGTACAGAAGGCTTAAAAAGGATAATGCAGAAAGTTTTGAGCGAAAATCAGACTTTGGTATTGTGATATCCCTCTTTTTCCATGCCGATTAGCTCAGAACAAGAATGATGAGGATACGGGCAATATTCTTAAGATTTTTAGGAAGGTGGAGTTCAATAGCTCTTTAGCTTCCTTAGCAGAACGCTTAAAAAATGCACCATTACCTACATTCAACAATATCTTCTCTTCTAAGGTCATACCATTGTACATGCACTTGTACAACTCTTCTTTACACATTTTATGGTTTGGGAAGCTGTCTACAAGCTTTCCGAATCGGGCATGATAATCATTGACATTTTCATCAATCCCTTACTTGATGGTTCTTATTTGCAAAATCATTGACTCTGTCTTTGTGTCTGGGAAGAAATTATCAAGAAACTCCTTTTTCATTCCCACCCATGAAGATATTGAATTTGTGTCCAATGAAGCAAACCAATTGTTGGCCGCATCAGACAGAGCAAATGGGAAAATCGCAAGTCGAAATTGATCCTCGATAACACCAGTTGGACACTTTTGAACTCTGTAGATTTTGATGAACTCATTCAAAAAGCTGTGAGGATCTTCCCTGGATTTCCCATCAAATTAGTCAACACATTCAGGAGGTTTAACTTGATTTCCACTTGCGGTGTGCCCGCCGGAAGTTGTATATGAGATGGCAGATCGCTCACTTCATGGCTTGACAACTCACACATCGGAATATCATCAACGTCTTTGTCCCCCATCCCTAAGTTTTCTTCTGAATCAGATTCAGAGGCTACAGACAAATTGTCAGAACTAGATTCTGGATCAGAAGGTGGTCCGGTTCGGGGAACGATAAGGCCTCCGAACTACACTGTCTTCCTAGTCTGCTTGCTTGGCTTCCTTCCAGTCTCAACCTTCTCTGTATTTGTGATTTATGGATCCAAATGCAGTTCCGGATCTGAATATCTGGATATACACTAAAAAGAATAATTAGTAAAATAAGAATCCACTGCTCCCCGGAGCGACGCCAATTTGATAGGTCGTTTTTCTAACAAATAAACCTGCAAACAACTTAGTTTAAATTCAAGCAAAGGGTAAGCAGGTTCGGTCCCACAGAGAACAGTGTTGACAAATTCTTATTTCTAAATATATTCAATTTTTTGGTTAGTAACCACCTTTATCTTGAGAGTTTTTATTTATTAACTACCAAACTAATTATACTAAACTATGAATAACAATAAATTCAAATAAACAAAGCAAATATAATGGCAAGCAAACACTTAATCAATCTATTAAACGAATCCGGCAATAGGTTAATCAATCTATCAAGACACGGTCCAATTTCTTCTTAATTTATCAATAGTCGGCGAGATTCAGGTATAAACTGACTACTTCTCTAATTAAAATATAATCTAGCTGGAAGATTTAGTATCTTAACTGCATTAAGAACCAAAGAAACCCAATTCAGATAACATGTAATCAAATAAATTGTCACAAATTACCTACCCATTATTCTCACCATCTGCAGTTGATTTTGCCACTAATTAAATCTACCCACTAGATACAGATAAATCGTGGAATCTAATTGGAATTATTCTGAAGAACCTAAAGTTGTGCATGCCTTAAATAATTCAGAAATCAAATACACAGAATAATTAGGAATTCATATACAAAAGATTATCAAGCACATTTAGTCCTCACATATAAATCTAGTTGATGCTTCAAAACCCTATGCCGGACTATAAATTTAGCTACTCATATTTAAATCAAACAAAAAATAATAAAATAAGTAAACATATTAATTAATAAATAACACAAAATTAAATTAGAATAAGAAGGATGAACGAAGAAACTAGGTGGTGGATTAATTAAAGCTCCAGGAAGAATAATGCATCCGGCTGTCTTGTCCTCCAGAATTGTTGGACAAAGTAAAACCCTAGCTAAATAATATGCTACGTACATGTGTAAAAAGAGAGAGGTCTGCCGTGATAGTTTCGGCTCTATTTATATCTCTCAAGCTACTATATTTCTGGAATAAAATACATACAATATTGCTTGTAGACTTATTTTCCAAATAGGAAATATTAATTTATTCCTTTTCCAATTCCAATTCTAATTCCGTAGCTTTCTTGAGAGTATTTTCCTGCATGCATATTTTCTTCCAAGACCAAGAAAAGAGTTTATTTGGACTATAATAGCATCAGCCCAATTAGGATTAGTAAGATCAGAATCCTGTCTTATCTGGGCCTTTCACCTGGTTCCTTGTTGGGCGGAATAATGTCGATCCATTATCCGTTGGAGCACACTACCTCATTAAAAACCCAGTAGGAAAATAGAGTGTAGTGTATAGATCCTCACCATCTTCAATTCTGCATCTTTCGCCGGGATTTCACCACTTCACCATTCGATTGTCTCACACCAATTCTTCAATTAAACCAGCACAAAACACACTTTTGTGCACATCAAATGGCAAAATAATATTATAACAAACGATCTAAATCCACAACCCAATATCTTAAGTACACAACTCATTTAGTAATAAATTTACTTGATCACCCTTCATTAATTTAGGGTTCAATTAACATTTATTATTTCATTTAAATCCCTTAAGTTTTGAATAATAAATTTTGGATTCAAGTTTTCCTATACATATGATTATCTGCCCCAATATAAACTTCTCTTGTTTAAGACCTTATTTGACTGGACTTATTTTAGGTTGAAATACACTTGACTAAAATGAACTAAACTGAAATAAATTCAAATACATTTGACTGAAATAAATAATTTTGAAATATGTCATATATCGTTGTAATATAAAGATTAAAAAAAAGTAAATCTATTTAATTGAACTGAACTGAAAGAAAATATAAATCAATATAATTGTACTAAACTAAACTAAACCAAATTGAACTGAACTTAGATAATACGGGCTTGTAAACAAAATTGATAAGATTATTTTATACTATTTATAGCATTTAATGAATTATATTTTGATTAGGACTAAAATTAAGAATTCTAGCTCAATTAAAACTAAAATTTAATAAGGGATATTTTAGTAAAATTTACCATAAATGGGTTGTGGAAATAACATCCCCCTATTATAAAATCACATAATTTAGATGCATAAAAATACACCTAATCAAATATCCCCACACTTAGATCATGCTTGTCCCTAAGCATGAAACATCCACAATTAAACACATTCCAAATAAATAGGCAAAATAAGACATCCTCGCAAGACACAACTGAACAACATTCACCATGGAACCAACTGTCTTACCACAAGCCATGTCCCTTTGCTTATAAAATCACTTCACCCTAATGTTCTAGTCAAAATATGCAATGAAATCCAGCCTCACCAGGGTCACTCAAGGTCTCTCAAAAATATAGGGGACAATCAAACAACAGGTTTAAAATGTCACGATCTCCACCACATTATAAATGAAAACTCAAGAATAAATCAATTAGGACTTTATAGGGTTGTAACGGGGCTAGAGGTAAAAAGGGTAGGATAAACAGGGAACAACATGGCTACAAAAAACTCAATGATCATGCAAGTAAAGCAACTCTCATGTTCCACCAATACTTTCCATCTATCACTGTGCACTAAAGATATGCATTCAAACTCAATGCACCCATAAGAACAATTCAGAAATATAACTATACCTACTGCCCTTCATTTCCTATTTTCTGGAATTTTTTCCTTTTTTTCTGTTTTTTTTTTCTTTTGACAGAATTTTTTTCTTTCTTTTCTACTTTTCTGGGCAGCAGTACATTTAATTTAATAACTTCAGACTGTTCAATCCATCTTGGGAATCACATAAAATAACAATGATCCCAACTTTCCCAAGATCTCAACCATCACAAAATTCAGCAAGTAAAATCTCAGCATAACTGAATTTCTTTCCAACAAATCAACATAGAGAAATTACATCTACCTACATGATCATAGAGTGGGTCAAGAAAGGTCAAAGGATCTGAGCTTTAAAAGAATCAGGTTAATCACAAAGAAAAGAGTCTTTTGGTTTCAGCGGGGCTCACTAGGGAATCGATGTTAGGTAGGATAAATATGTAAAATCTCCGTGGGGCTGAATCCTAATGCCTAAAATTATTTTTACACTTAAGAAACATTTAGCAGTCTCGAATCATGACAAGACAAATCAAGGGAGAATATCAACGAGTGATCTTTTTATCATTTTTTTTCAGTGGCTATATTTTTTATATGCTTTTTTCGTGCTCTTTAAGGCTCAAATCCTCACATATACTAGATTTATAAAAAGTGATTTATTGCACGTTCGTCATCCTAGAACATATGTAAGGGCTACATGATCTCTTTCACAAAGGAAAATACTCCCCATCTTACCACAGACCCATGTTGCATAGCAAAATCAGCTCAATTAAAATCTATAAAGAATGCTTATTTGCCAAAAATTCAAAACTGGAATGTTTTCTTTTAAAAACAGAATTTTCAAATAATTTTCTTTCCAGAACTACCAAAACAGACATTTTCCAACATATAGTCACATGATTACAACACCTATAATATCAATTCAAAAAAGAATATAGCAGCCACAAAAACCATCCCCACACTTAAACAAATGTGTGTCCTCAAACATTCAATCACAGAGGCAGCAAACAAGGGGAAAGATAAGAAGCAACACATTAACGAACAACAGGTAAAGGATCAAGAAGGGACCGCATATCGATGAACAAAAGCACTATGAATGGCGGTCACCAAGTTGTGAATCTCAACCATAGAATTCCTCAGTCCTTCCACTTCACCCCTCAAAGCATGTTGTCCTTGTTTCAAGTCCATCAACTCACTTTGAATCTGCACTAAAGTCACATTGCTCGAAGGCCTAACCTGCGGCTCAGAAAATCTCAACTCACCATTAGCCACTGTATTTTCCACCACAAAGAGGGGAAGTTATGTTTGTTCCACAACTTTTAACCTAAACAGCCCAAATCCATTTGAATAAAAATGTAGTTAGGGGTAAACACAAGATCAATTTGAATAAACACACAAATATAAGTAAAATTATAATCACAATCAAATTTAACACACATCATCCCAATCTTCAGATCACAAATTACTCCTCAACTCTTGTGAATAACTAAGGGAAAGAACATTATACCCATATCGATACCACAAATATAAAAACCATAGATCATCATGAGCTCTACTAACAGAAAACCTCACATTCAAAGCTCAAAAAAATCCATACTTCAAGTCACAAACTAACAATTAGCACAATACTCCTGATCTTGATCACACACACATGAACACTCCTCCTAAACTCTTGCAAATATGATGAATAACATCCAAACTCAACTAAATCCGAGTCCATATCGATACAACCAGGTCAAAGATCATCCTAATAACTACCAAAAGAATGATATAACCTGTTGGAGAAAGTACCCGTTATGCTTGTCGGCGAGATTGATATTTTGGATAAAGTAGATCTAAAACTTGGGCATGAAGATGGGTTTGGAAGATTTGAATTTAAAGTCAAAAAAAGTGATATGAAAACAGTAGAAGCATTGAAGATGGTAGTTCAGAATTGAAGATCGACGGAATAGAGCCATGAAAGTCGTCCGTGAAGGTTTCTAACCAAATAAAGTAGAATGAAATTTATTAAAAATACATATACATATATATTATTAAGTCCCAAAACTTCTCAAAACCCAGTTTCAGTCCAAACTGGTTTGGACTTTCCGAAACAGACACAGATATGGGTTTTGGGGGCCTAAAACCCAAACCCAAACCTCCAAAACCTGAACCACACAGGGCCTAAGGCTTAGTCATTAGTTTGGTAAATTGGGCAAGTGACACGTGTGTCCCCACCTTGGGGAGCTTTTCTCATTTTAATTGTAATTTTCAGCATTTTTATTTTGTTTGTTTTATTTTGTTTTGTTATTATTATTTATATTATATCTAACTTATAAAATTTTAAGCCTTGAATCATTAGATTTTTTTTGGGTTAAACCAGCATCGGTGGAGGGATTTATATTGGTTTCCCCATGCCTTTTCAATGACAAAAAAGAAAAAAGGTTACAAAACCCGCTTCTAAGGATCTAAACTTTTTAGCGGCTATAACAGAAATCCTAAATTAAAGTTTCTATTTGTGTAGTATTTACAAGGAAACTCTACACAAAGTTAAGCATAACTTCCAAAAAGAATGAGTTAGCCTAGATATATACTCATTCTAAATTGCAAAAGAGCACTAAAAGTTGGGATGCTTAGTAAAAAAGAGACTTAGTTTCCACTTGCTTGTTAGCGAGTGTAAAGCGCAAGGCAATTGAAACACAGATCAGCCTATGGAGAAAGTTTAATTTCCAGAAAGTAATTTCTGTATTGTGGAAGTAGAGTTTGGAGCACCATGGATTGGCATGTTGGTGCAGCTCAGAGGGTGGTTGTATCTTTTCTACCTTGAGGAGAGTCCAGACCAGCCTTCATGCAATACTTGTAAGTGAGATTAGGTCAGTAGCATCTGTTTCTAAATCTAAGGGAGGGCTTGAATCACTAGATGAATTCCTTTTATGGTTAAGTTTCCTTTTACAATTCCTTTTACGGTTAAGTTTCCTCTGATTAAAAAAATGCTCTCATGTTTGTCTACCATATATCATGTTTAAATTTATTTTTTACTAATAAATCTTAATTTGAACTCTGAATTTTTATTACGAATCTTTCCAAACTTTACCAAGTCAAATTGATCTCTCGTTTGACTATAAGATGGGTTGTCAAATAGTAAGTGTAAGATTTCAATCCATCCAAGTTTGAAATAATATCCTGTCAGGATACCGAGGCCTCACAAAAAGCCTCATTTTTTATAAATATATATTGAGCGTTATATTAATTTAAATTTGTTTAGGTAAAGAAAATAAATTACTTCGTAAAGTTAGGGCCCTTCCCTATCATAAAATTTATAATTTTAATTTCGAAAAGTATTTATTGTGTTTTCTAAGACCCTTCCCCATATTAAATCTATGTAAACGGAGATTTTCATAAAATGTTTTTTTAATCCTCCTTATGATTCTCAATTGTGCATGGCTCAATAGTAGCAAAAGATCAATTAAGTTTTGTAAATTAGTTTATCAATTGTAATTTTGAAATATTTAAAGCTCTTAAGAGATAATTAATATCAATTGTTAGAAGGGCCCGTGACACATGCACGCAAATGAGCACCATAAATCATTATACGCGCGCCTGATAAAGGGAAGATGCGTGCAGAAGACGTGCAGTGCTCTCCATCACCATTACAATTGCTGGATGTGAAAAATGTAAAACAAAAATCAATTTCTAGCCGGAACCAGCCGCTGACCATATCCGCCGAACTGATGGCTCCTCACGGAAGAAGACGGGTGGAACTGATGGCTCCTCACGGAATACTTCATGTCCTCTCTCAGAATATGCGCCGGGAAATTGCTGAACCACTGCGAGTAGTCCCGTCGTTCGACAGCAGGTTATAAAACACGAGTGGCGCGTTCCTCGGATTATAGCCACCAGCACCGGGTGATGACGTGTCGACGTTGCTCGAGACGTTTTTGTTTCTGGGAGGCCTTCGTTGGCAACTCTAACATTTTAGATGTCCGGTTTTAGGGTTTACTGATACTTGTAGCGTACCAGTATTATGTACGGATATTCGTGAGCGTGCGGTGTACGTGCATTGTTTTTATAAATCTTTTTAATGAATTTGAATTATCGTTAGTTGGTTACATGATCGTTGATGATAATCACTATTCATAGCTCAAGCATTAGTTTAGCATTGGATACCAAATTTCGATTTTTTTTAAAATCTGTCATATGATCTGTCATTGAATTATATAATAATTTTGAAATGAAAAAGAAACGGGGTACGTGCGCACATCCGGTAAATATTTACCTCACTTTCTTTTTATTTTCTTCCCAACTATTCTCCTCTAAATTATCTATTAAAGAAATATATTTGTAAGAAATTAAATTTTAATATAGTAAAGAGGAATTTTATAGAGGCCCTCTAACGTTTTCCAAAGTATCAGTTTGGCCCCTATTGAATTCTAGAGTCAAAATAACCTCCAAACCCTCAGGTTGCTTCATTGCGGCCCTTATGGCTAACTTGGACGTTAACTGTTATAAACCGTTAAATATTAGGGATATATTAGTAATTTCAGCTTCATTTAAGTTGGAAAAAAATTGCTTGTGGATGGATTCGAACTTGGGTCTCCCAAAACAATACACAAACCTCCTACCACTAGCCCACAAGTTATTCATGTTTTTATTTCCTAAGTAAATAAATTTAAAATATAAGCCGCCGCCCCATCTTCCCATCATCTTCTTAGAGTTATAATGCCGGAAAAGATGCTCCTAAATGCTGGTCGATAATTTTCTTGGCCCTCGTGATGTTTTTCACGGTCCATTCCTTCACCGGAATCCGACCGTGTGAAGATGAAGGCAATGTTCAAAGCAACTGTTACCTCCCATTTCCTGGCCATCCTCGGCGGTGGAACGCTCCTTCTCAGGTGGCTGCGTCGGCGCCTTCTCCGGTCGATGTTTCACCGGCGCCATCTCCAGCTTATGGTTCACCGGCCGATGTCCAGGTTCGGTATGGGACGATGATGGTTTAATTAAATAATTGCAGAATAAATTTAATGATAAACCGTCGGATTTTATTATGTTGATCTCTGTTCAGAGCTATTAGGCCGGAGAAGATGGTGGGAAGATGGGGGCGGCATCTTATATAATAAAGTCATTTAGTTATGGAATTAAAACATGAATGACTTGTGGCATAGTCGTAGGAGGTTTGTCTATTGTTTTGGGAGACCCAAGTTCGAATATAGCCACAAGCATTTATTTTTCAACTTAAATGAACCTGAAATTACTAATATACTCCTAATATTTAAAGGTTTTTGAAAGTTAACGGCCAAGTTAGCCATAAGGGGCCCCAATGAAGTAAAAACTAAAGGTTGGGGGGTCATTGTGACACTATAATTCGATAGGGGGCCAAACCGGTAGTTTGGAAAACTTGAGGGGGCCTCTATAAAATTTTCTCTATAGTAAATTTTTACCACGAGAGCCTTTCAATTTAATCACAATTTTCTATGTCTACATTTTCATTTAGAAAAAAATTCATCTATTTCTTTTGTTTACCATTGTTTTTCTCATTACATAGTATATATATACTTATAATAGTTGTTAGTTCTTTATACTTTTTCTTCTCATAATTACATTACAAATATTATAACATTCATAATATTGTGTTATATTAATATTTTTTATTCTTTAATATAGGAGTATTCATTATAATGATTCCGGACACTGTCCCGATATTATCTAGTACGTGTTCAAAAGAATTGGAAAACAAATATATACAAAAGGCATTCAAATGAAGATCTAAGAACATACGAGCGACACATCGGATCCGTGTTAACTCTCTGCAACCACTTCTTCACACACTTGTCGCCGAACATATGACCAAACGAAAGTATGATAGCTGTCGAACCGGACGGAACCTCGTCCAAAAAAATCGGGCAAGACTGCACAACCGCCACCACCACTGCCTGGATCCCGGCCACCACGCAGCAGTCAGGAACCCTAGATTTATTCATCGGCTCTTCTTTAGTTCTTGGAAGGCTGATCCTATTGTTCCACTTAAAAACGTGTCATCGTTTCACTTGTGAGGGGTCGTGCAATTGATTAGAGATGGTGTGCAATTATTATCCGCACATTATAATTGTGTGTGGAAGTTAAGAATGTGTGATCGTCTAATTTGTGAGGGTTCGTATAATCAATTGGAGATCATGTGTGCTCTGTATTAGCAAGAGTAAGTTAATTTGCCACCCTAACCAACCAACCATGATGATGATGGCAAATTTCACAATTTTTACTTTCGTTTTAGATCAGAAGAACGTAACGTCGTATTGTGTTTGAGTAGTTTGTTCGGAATAAATATCTTATGCACATTTTGAACCGACCTCTTTCCATTAAAGTTTGCCATCTAACTGAACCAACGATGATCATCATTGTAATCGTTTATGATCATCATTGGAATCGTTTATGATCTCACGGGGTACTGTGTTTCACTAGTTTGTCCCCCTAACTTACCAACTAGGCAAATTCTCATTTGAGACCTGTCTCAAACGAGACCAAAGATTATATGAGACTGCTATTGATTGAATTTGTCGTTGGTGAGCTTTAAACCCGCCGATTTCCTTGATTGAATTTGTCGTTGGTGAAATTGACCAAGGAAATGATCAAGAAAATTGACTGAAAGATCAAGCAAATTGAACGAAAGATCAAATTAATTGAAAAATCAAGGCAAAACAAAAATACTCAAGGACATTGATTGAAAGGTCAAACAAACTGACTAAAAGATCAAGCAGAAGCAGTAAATGCTCATTCCCCTTGCTCTTGGTCTCTACAAGGACAGGTCTCACCCAAGACTTTCTCTACCAACTATGATCATCATGGGAATGGAACCATTTTTACCATGCAAAATTTATCATCATAACCAACCTAACGTGATCATCATTGGAATCGTTTATGATCTTACGGGGTACTGTGTTTCACTAGTTTGTCCCCCTAACTTACCAACTATGATCATCATGGGAATGGAACCATTTTTATCATTCAAAATTTATAATTCTTTTGATCATATTTTTGTTAATAAAATTTATTGTTACTAAAACCATGATTAAAGGTATTCAACTGAACTAAACTAAACTGAACTAATTGAAAAATAATGCACCGGAAAAATAAACATGACTAAATTAAACTAAATTTCATCAAATTATATTTTTATTGAACTAATTGAATTAAATTGTACTGAACTGATTTACAAATAAACTCAAGAGAACAAAACCTATTAATTAGAAATCTGAATTTTTTTTAGAGAGGAGAGGGTTATAAATGACTTTCCTTAATAAAATAAAGTGTAGAAATATCATAATGTCCTTAACAATAAATATACATGTTTCACGCCCCTTATAATAATTTACATTTGTACCATGCCCTTAATAGAAATTTTCCCTATTTTAAAAACATTTTGAACGACTTCTTTCCATTAAAGTTTGCCACCTAAGACCAACTATGATCATCGCACCATTTAACTTTCGTTTATGATCTTAAAGGCAGAACGTACTATGTTTGACTGGTTTATTGCACAATGTTACTTTCGTTTCTGATCTTACGGCACCCTAACTGACCAACTATAATCATACTTGGAATTGCACAAATTTACTTTATAAGACTATGCAAAGTTACCACCCTAATCAACCAACCAACCGTGATCATCATGGAAATTTCACGATTTTTACGAGAATAACGTACTATGTTGACTAGTTTATTTGGAATAAATATCTTAAACATTGAACCGACTTCTTTTTGCCACCTAGCTGACCAAACGATGATCATCATGGGAATTGCACAATTTATTTTCATTTCCAATCCTACGAGCGGAACGTACTATGTTGACTAATTTTCCACCCTAACTGACTAACTAGAATCATCATCTAAATTGCACAATTTTTACTTTCGTTTCCGATCTTACGCGGAACGTACTATGTTTGACTAGTTTGTTCGGAATTGCACAATTTATTTTCATTTCCGATAATCTTACTGGCGGAACGTAATATGTTTGACTAATTTGTCACCCTAACTGACCAACTAGGATCATCATGTAAACTGCACAATTTTTACTTTTGTTTCCAATCTTACGCGGAACGTATCATGTTTGACTAGTTTGTTCGGAATAAAAATATCATTCCTGAATAAATATCTCAATATATAGATAGTTTTACTGATTTGAAACCGACTTACAATCTACCGTATAGATAGTTGAAGTATTGTAACTCGTTTGATTGCGTGTTAAAATTATAGTCAAATAGGTGTAAATATAATTACTATTTCCGATGTTTCATATGGTCCCTTACCTACGATCGGCAACGTAAAAACATTCTAATAGTTAAAAGTGTGTAAATATTAAATCTAAATCTTTCAAATTGTCTCCCGTCTATCATCAGCTCCGTAAAATAGATGTTAATATCAACACATTTCCAATCTTTCTAGTGGTCTCAAAAACATTCGATAATCATACTTGTTGGTAATTGATTAATTCTAACTTAGCGGAACATCAATTATTTAATCCCAGATCTCATGCATATACTTAGTATGAATTTAAAGTAGGATTTAGGTTTACCTATTGAAGCGTACTTTACCATCGAATTTAGTTAGATGATCCAATCAACTACAGGGACGAGAATCTCAAGCGTGATCCCTCTATACGTATCCACACAGCACGATCAAACCGTCTCACCGTTGTCAGCTTAGAACGTCGATCAGCAACCAAAGACCTAGTCTTTGTTCTTCTCTTGACGATGGGGTTTGCATATGAGAATGGTAGGTTTATTTGTTCTGAGGCGCTCAACACATGAGTTATGCGTATGATAGTATGTATTGTGTATTTCTGTTTATTCCTGTAAAAGTCAATATATAAAGAATAAACAGAATCCTCATAATTTTTTCTTCTCACCCTCTCTTTCTCTCTCTAGAAAGTGCTCTCTCCAATCTCTAGAAGTGAAACTCACGCGCCCCCTTTCATGTTTACTTTTTCTCTTTTCTTACTGATAACAGACATATAACTACCCTCAACGTCTTTCTAACGACTTCATCCATGGCGGAGCCACCGGCCAAAACCGGTGGCGCAGCCACTGAACAGTCATTCATTGATGCTCTGACTAACAAACCGATTCCGCTATACTCCACCCTTCCAGCTAACCCTGAAATCAAACCGATCACAACTCTTAACGTACGCCCAGCTTGTCTGTATGATGCAGCCTCTATCAAGATCCTGGCTTCTCACTACCAAAATGTCTTAATCGGAAAGTTCGGTAGAGGCAAACCACATATGGTGCAGATCCAAAAGGCATTCAATGATATCGGATTCAAAGGTAATTTTCAAGTGGGATTGATAGATTATAGGCATTTTCTTATCAGGTTTCAAGAGCAGGAGGATTACCAAAGATTTTGGATCCGCCCATACTGGTCCATAGCCGGAGTTCCGATGAAGGTTATGAAATGGACGCCGAATTTCTCCCCGGATAAGGAATCTTCAATTGTTCCCATCTGGCTAACAGTTCACAATATCCCTCTCTGGTATTATAATCAAACCTTGATTAAAGATGTTGCTAGCTAAATAGGAACCTTCATCAAGATGGACGCGGCTACAAGTGGAATTACTAGACCATCAGCTCTGAAGACGTGCATTGAGGTTGATCTTCAGAAAGCGATAATTCAAAAGATCCCGGTGGGTTCTATTGAGGATTATATTGAATGCCCAATGGAGTATGAGAAGCTCCCATTGTACTGTAAGTACTGTAAGAAACTAGGCCATGAGGAAGCCAACTGTACTGTTCTGAATCCTCACCTGAGAAGAGAATGGAGGAAGAAAACTCAAACTTCTGATGAAGGAGTCTCTAGAGGAAATACTTCAGGAGATTCTCATAATGGAAATGAGAAGGTCCACGGGAATGGAGATGGTGCTTCCAGTTCAGCCTCTGTCCCTCAGTCTCAAGCTACAGCTATGGTTCCCTACAAAAAAACAATTTATAACTTAGATCAGACAGTGGTCCATACAAGAAAGGAAGTTGAAGTCGTGGTCACAGATGAGGACATTGGATGGAAAGAAATCCCCACATCTTCATTCATCTCAGTTGATGATTTACATGTTGCTAAGCTGAAAAAGAAACTAAAGGCTCAGAAAGAATCGGCAAGGTTGGCAATAGTTCCTTACAGTAATCCAGTTGAACTGTCAAACCTTTTTTCTGTTTTGCAGGAAGAAGAAGATAACAGCTCAGACGCATCCTATGATGATGCTCCAAGTGAGCCTGAATGGAAGATGGATGACCACTCTCTATATTCAGACAGCTCGGGAAATTCTACCAATGATTCTCAGGTATCCCGTCCTACATCTCCATCAGTTAGTGGAAGTGCTATATTTAGCTATGAAGAAGTCAGTGAGCATGTTATTCATGATTTAAATGATACTATAGATGGAACAATGAAAGTAGTTAACATTGATGATAGTAGTGGTCATAGTACTACCATTAATTCTAGTGATCTTAACACTGGAAAAAAGATAGCTGGTTCCAAAAAACCAGACAAAGGAAGCATCACAGAGAGTATTAGTAGAATACTCAGACCTAAACAACCTATTAAATACACTGTCTAGATGATTAGATACAAAATAGTAGGAAATATGCTAGTTTGGAACATTAGAGGTTATGGTACCTCTTTAACTAGACTTAAAAGGTTGCTGATCATGCATAAAATTTATATTTTATGTATTATTGAACCCATGCATAGTAACTCTGACATCCAAAATCTCCAATTTGAACTTCAGTTTCAAAATTCATATCCTGGAAATGCTGCTAAATTTGGTTATTTTGGAATCACTCTTTTAATATTAATGTCATTGCTCAGTCTGATCAATATGTTTTAGCCAATATCACTGATGCAGACACATCCCAAACCTGGAATTGTGCATTCATATATGCAAAAGTCTTAAGATTATTGAGAAAATCTCTTTGGAGAGATTTATCCCAAACCCCACGGGCTTCACCAATTTATGTTGGAGATTTCAACACTGTAGAGGTGCCCATAGTCCACCCATTGGAAGTATGAGGAATTTTAACACATTTATTACCTCAGCTGCCCTTGAAGAGGTGAAAACTGTTGGCAATAGATTCACCTGGTCAAATAAAAGATCCAAGGAGGATCTTTTATTGTAAAGACTAGATAGGGGTTTGTGTAACTTGGAATGGTTCACTCTCTTCCCAAACAGCTCTATCCTTGTACTAAATAGAACTTCCTCAGAGCATAACCCTTTGCTAATCTCCATTCAAGAGGCCACTGAAATAGCCCCCTCACCATTTAAGTTCCAGAAGATGTGGCTAAATAGACCTGAATTCACAGGGATGGTTAGAGAAATCTCGTCCCAACCAAGTGAATTTAATGGGATGCAGACATGGTTTTTAAGCTCAAAAGGCTAAAAAAAATACTAAAAAGTTGGAACACATCCACTTTTGGTAATGTGCATCAAAACCTTCTTGCTGCAGAAGCAAAGGTAGATGAGCTGGAGGCAAAGTATGAAGCTTCAAATATTGAAAGTGACCTAGTAGAACTAAAAAGATGCAGGGCAGTTCTCATTAGAGCTCAAAAAAAAGGAGCATCTTTTGGAAACAAAAGGCCAACATCAAATGGATCAAGGAAGGTGATGCTAATACACAGTATTTTCAAAACACTGTGAAAGAGAAATATTGTAGGACAAGAATTAGCAAGATCAAAAATATGGATGGTACATGGATATCTGATCCAGAAGAGATCAAGGCACAAGGACTTCAGTTCTATGAAACTTTACTCAATGAGCCACCATAAGATAACCCAGGCCAATATTTTGACCTATTCACCTCAGTTATTCCCACTCTAGTCACACCTGAAGACAATGCTACCTTATTATGACTCACAAACATGGAGGAGCTAAAAAGTGTGGTGTTTGATGTAGGAAGTGAAAGTGCTCCAGGTTCTGATAGCTTTTCAGGATCCTTTTATACACATTGCTGGGATACCAATAAACAAGACCTGCTAGAGGTAGTCTGTGAATTCCTACAGGGCAAGAAGATACCTAAAGCTATCTCTAGCACTTGGTTAACATTATTCATCCCTAAAAAGCCAAATCCATCAACCTTTGCTGATTTTAGGCCTATTAGTCTTTCAAATTTTTTGAATAAAATCTTCACAGAATTGTTAGTTGAAAGACTTAAGCCTATTATGCCAAAGCTTATCTCTCATGAGCAGTCAGCTTTCATGAAAGGGAGAGACATCACAGATAATACCTTGCAGATGCAGGAGATGGTCAGATTGCTGGGGAAGAATTGTAAGCTAGGAAACCTAATTTTAAAGCTAGATATGCAGAAAGCTTTTGACAGAGTCTCTTGGGGATTTCTGAACACCATTTTACTTAAATTTGGTTTTTATGGATCCCTGGTCAGGACTATCATGCAAAACATTGCATCAACCTCTTTCTCAGTGCTTATAAATGGTATAGTCTCAGGTTTTTTTCATCAAGTAGAAGAATTAAACAGGTGATCCACTCTCTTCTTTCCTATACAACCTAGTTACTGAATCCTTCTCTAGAGGCCTTAACACTAGTGCAAATCAGGGGATTTAAGGCACTTTTTTAAGGCGGTTCCGTAGACCACCATGGAACCACCATAAATGGTCATGTCTTCCAAATTCGAAAGACCAATTCGTAAGGTATGAGATGGCGGGTGACCAGAGAAGGCGGTTCGTGGTACTTTTACGGCGGTTATAAAAAAAGTGCCGTAAAACTCATTGTCTTTCGAATTCGAAAGAGTAGTTCTGCTGCTTTATTTGTTTTTTCGAATGAGAAAGAGTAGTTCTGCTGCTTTATTTGTTCTTTCAAATGAGAAAGATGGTTCTGCTGTCTTACGAATGAGAAAGAAGGTTTTCTGTTGACTTATTTTGACTTTCAACCCAATAAACCCTAAACACACTAAATATAAATTCTAAACTACTAAAACTTTAACCACTATAAATTGAGTTTATACTAAACAAAAACCAATTCTTATTTGATTTTTTATAGGCACTAATTAAATTAAGATGAATCAATCAAAATTCACACATTACTTGATTTTCTACAAATCTTAACTAACAAGTTATTGACTTTTCACAATATTATTAAATTAGACCAACGAAAGATCAAAACTCACTTAATCTTTTATAAACACTGGTAACTAAAATTAATTTAACTAATGGAAGGTCAAATCTTATGACTTTATATACTAACTAAATTGATTTGAACTAGTCAAAGGTCAAACTTTAATTGACCTTCTCATAACAACAATTATATTGATTCAAACTTGACACTTATACACATTCAAAAGTTAACTGTTACTAGACTTTTTATAAACTCTAACTCAAACGTATCCATTATGACTTAAAAACACTACTAACTAAATTGAGTTAAACTAATGAAAGATTAACCATTACTTGACTCTCTATAAATACCAACTATACTAAGTTATCTCATATAAGGTCAACCATCACTAAACTTTCGATAATCAGTAATCAATAGTCAGATTCTTTATATTTAATGATTAATCTTACCTAACAAGCAATTGACTCTTCACAAAATTATCGAATTAGAGTAATGAAAGGTCAAAACTTGCTTAACCTTTTGTAAACACTAGTAACTAAATTTACTTAAACTAATGGAAGGTCAAATCTTATGACATTTAATAAACACTACTAACTAAATTGAGTTTAACAAATGAAAGATTACTTTTACTTGACTTTATATAAACTCTAACTATATTGAGTTTAACTAAACAAAGGTCAACCTTGATTGACATTCTAGATTCAATGGTAGCTTAACTAAATTCAAGTCATCTAAAGTTAAATCTTATTCAGCTTTCTTTAGACACTATAACTAAATTTATTTGAACTAGTCAAGTGGCAAAGTTTAATTGACCTTCTAATGACAACAACTATATTGCGAAATCTCCTTTTGTTATTTTTCTTTGCGAAACAAAATGCTCTAGTTCTTTAATTAATAGTTTAAAAGTTCAGTTGAATTATGATGGTGTAGCAGTAGATGTCCAAGGTCAGTCCGACGGCTTGGCTATGCTGTGGAAGAAAAAAATAAAGTGGTCGTCTTCTTCTTTTTATTACATTGATGTCTTTTCTTATATCTCTAATGTAAAGTTACGGATCCCTGGAGTTTACTGCGAACCGAATCCAAGTCTAAGGCAACAGGCTTTGATTCGATTCTGTGAGCTGGCAAGGGGGAGGATGTACCATGACTATGCATGGGTGATTTCAATGAGGTGTTGGCTCAAGAGGAGTTTGTAGGGAGAGCGCCGCGGTCCGAAAGGCTAATCGAAAACTTTTGAGAGGCCTTGAGACACTGTGGCTTGATGGAGGTTCGGGATGAAGGTTATGAGAACTCACATTTTACATATATATGTCAGAATCTAGAGGGGAGAACCGACGGTGAAGTCGAAGTTAGATAGAGCTACGGGAAACTAGGCTTTGCTGAATGCATTTCCATGGTCGTCCAGCAGTACGATATCTATGCCGACTTCGGATCATATGGCTCTGTTAATTTAGCTTAGACAGACCCTCAGCGAACAGAAATAGAAAGAAGAGGCGGTGCAGATTCGAGGCATTCTGGGAAAAATCGGAGGAATGTGAGGTTCGAATCAAGGAAATCATGGAGTGATGAGAACATTCATTTGGCGGATAAGTTGGAGCAATGCGCGGTGGGGCTTATGGATTGGAGCCGACGGTCATTCCCAGCTAGTGCCAAGAGGATAGAGGAGCTGAAGAAGTTGATCCATGCGAGGGAGAATAGGGACTCAGCAGTGTTGGATCATGATGAGCTATTTTCATTACGCCAGGAGTACAACTTTTTATAGGAGGCGGAAGGCATCAAATGGGGGCCTTAAGTAGAGAGCTTTTTTCAAATGATATTCTGTGTTCTGAGAGCTTTAGATAGGGACAGTGGCGCTGACTCTTTTCAAATGAAAGCTCCTGTATAATAGGAGTTCTTTAGTTATCTTGTCAAAACTCTAATTTATCATACTTTGATTTATTATATTAAGATGATTAATTATTTTTGAGTTGGATGCCATAATTTATTTTCTGCACCATGAATTTCTGTGTGCATCCATATTGAGAATATGGATCATATGTCTTGTGCAAGTATATTCGCACAGTTTTTTGCTTTACGTTTGCTATTAGTGTTTGGTAAAAGCTGTTTTGGCAGCCAAAAGTGCAGCATCTTAACATTTGTTTTATGTGTGAAAGTTGAAAATGGCTTTCTTTGGGCAAGCTGCAAGGAGAGTATTTTCTGCTTCCTCCTCCATCACTATCATATGCTCCAGCTCCGAAAAGAAGGCACGCCGGACTGTCTTCACCTTGTCAGGTGAGAAGACATACAAGTCTGGTACGTTTTGGTTTTGGTGTTTGTTGGCCTTAATCCCTAATTTTGTCTACTATTGTGTGATAACACTATTATTTTTGTTGCCTATAGTTATGGCTGAGGTTAAGCTTCATGGGATAGTCTCAGCAAGTAAGTTGACAGAATTTATGCATGAGAATTTTAAGGAGAAAAAAGATTGGACGGGAACCGTGCTTATGATGTGTGTTCAGAATAAAGATGTGGCTACCTTTATTGCTATGTTGAAGATTGTGGATGAGAAGTTTGGGGAAAATGAAGCTTGTAAACACATATTTGATTGGGCATTTTCATGGGTGGAAGACTTTGAATTTGGGAAGGAGCTTTTTCTTCAAATGGAAAAGCAATTTGAGGGACATTTTCCCATCTCTAGGATGTCACTAGACTTCCTCCGCCCTCTTGTTGAAAAAGAAGATGAGCTCGAGTGGATCAACAACAAATACAAGAGGTTCTTTAAAAATCCAACAAGCCTAATCATGCAATACAAGAAGTTCATGGAATTGGAAGATAAAAGTGGGAGCCAGAGGCAAAAGGTTCAAAAGTTTGTGAGAGAGTATGTTAGGGGTGATGAGTGGCTCACATTGGAGGATAACCTTCTTGGAAATTCAAAAGCAAATGTTTAATTGTTGCTCCGGAGTATTTGTGGGGAATCCTTGTAAGAAGTAGGCACTTTGTGTGTGTCTAGTTTTTTCCTTACTGTGTCGCCTTCAAATAAAATTAGACACTGGTTCTGTAATAATTTTAAATATGTTGTGAACTCGACTTTGATAACAATTCGTGTATGGTATTTGGAAAAAAATGAATGATTATATATTCTGCCCTTTCACAGGTTAATAAGATTAAATGATGACATGTAATAGCCACCTAGATCGATACATCATTCCCTATTAATTTTCCCTACAAATTTTCCCTCTCTATCATTACTCCCCTAATAAATTCCACTGAACTTTAAGCAACCCCTTTGAATAAATCAATAAAAGGTGATTATCTTGTTTATGGAAACATGAAAGTCAAATGTGGCGTGGCCACCAATTCCTGGTTAGCAATTTTAAAATTAAATAGATGATAAATAGATCTTATATTAGGGAATTGTATATTAAGGATTTTATACATGGAAGATGCTAATTACCCATCGGAATTTATAATTTTAAAATTATAAATGATGGAACTACAAAAAATACATTTATCAAGTAATAGTGTTATAACGGAAATGAGTTAGAGGCTAGAAAGTGCTCACATTTAAATTTTGGAGCTGTAAATTAAGCACTTTTTAAGTTGGGGCTAGAAATTAGTCATTTGATATATGGTGAGACTATAAAAAACAATTTAGGAGGAATGAAACAGGGTGATCCACTCTCCCCTTTCCTATACAACCTGGTTACTGAATCCTACTCTAGAGGCCTTAAGAACTTAGTTAACACTAGTTACATTCAAAGCTTTAGTATGCCTAGAGGTGTGGATCCAATCACACACCTCATGTATGCAGATGACACAGCTCTCTTCACTAACTCTACCAAGAGGAATATGAAGAGAGTTAAGTTATTCCTACAGGCATATGAATATACATCTGGACAGCAGGTGAACTACTCTAAATCAGAGTTTTTTGTTCATTCAATAGCCACTGATTCAAAGAAGAGGATCATCAAAAGACTATACCGTGAGGATGATTTTAATTAATCATGTGCTGCTTGCTATACCTATCCATATTCTATCAGTTCTAAGCCCTCCCAAAAAGGTTATTAAAAAGATGTAGACAATGGCAACAAGATTTTTTTGGGGGGAAACTGAATTTGGCCAAAGGAAAGTCTGGAGGAAATGGTCAAGGCTAACTGCTCCAAAGAGTGAGAATGGTCTTGGCTTCAGAAACTTAAGTGCCATGGTGGATGCTTTCTCTTGTAAGATGTGGTGGAAGTTGCAGAATAATGACAAAATCTAGACCAGGTTCCTGTGGTCACTGCCAGAAACCTACAAAACTTCTCACACATGGAGAAGTATTTGTTCAGTAACTAAACATGATAATTTGAACTCAATGGTTGTATTTGGAAATGGAGCATGTCCTTTTTGGTATGCTAATTGGATTGGTTAGGAGCTATTTGTTATGAATGGCCTCCAGAGATGGAAATTCCATTCCCTTATATATCTCTGGCCACCTTCATTCAAAATAAGCATGACTACCTCACTGTTTCGGAGCCAAATTTGGCTACCAACATTGTTTTATCTTTTCAGGAAGCACATATCTCTCATGAGCACAATGATAGGCTGATATGGAAGCCCTCAAAGAATGAAGATTTTTCAATCAAATTGGCATGCCTCGGTTTCAAACCAAGAACAACTCCAAATGAAGTCTTAATACATAAATGGACCTCTCCCATCCCAGGTAAAATATCTGCCCTTCTGTGGAGGATAAGAAATAGGATTTTACCTTTTGATGATATTCTTACAAAGTTTGGTATCCATCTGCCCTCAAAATGTCCACTATGTGCATCCTCTGATACTATTAATCATTACTTCAATGCTTGCATGCTTAATAATGAAATTTGGGATTACTTTAACAATATTCTTGTTTTAAGCCCTCCTAGTTTCATTAGTGTAAACCATAGAATCAGATTTTATATGTCCTACAGGGATTTTTCCAAAGTA
Source organism: Cruciata laevipes (assembly GCA_963678965.1). NCBI lineage: Eukaryota > Viridiplantae > Streptophyta > Magnoliopsida > Gentianales > Rubiaceae > Cruciata > Cruciata laevipes. The sequence goes on from OY787641.1 coordinate 18,252,090, forward strand.
CACACAACAGTAATAAGAGTAACCACTCTGGTGGTATTCTGGGCTTTGTGGTGTAGAAAGAATAAAAAAATTTATGATAATAAAATACAAAATAAGCACAACATCTGTATTGATATAGTGAGAAAAGTTAATCACATTTTCACAGCATTTCCTCTCACAGGGTCTAGTGAAAAGAACCTATTCATCATACAAGCTGGCTTAGTCCCATTCCTGAAAAGGAAAAGACCAAAGCCAGTTAAAATTGTGAAGTGGATTCCACCAGACTCAGGATTTAAGATAAATGTAGATGCCTCATTCCTACAAGTAGCATCTTTCCCAAATACAGGCATTGGTGTTATTGTTAGAGAAAGACATGGAACTGTATGCAAATTTTTTATGAAAACCATGGATACCCTATCTCCCATACATGCTGAACTAGCTGCCATTCATTTTGGTCATCAAATAGAAACACAACTGCATTTGATTACATTCTGTGTAGAATCTGATTGTCTTAATGCAGTGAATGGGATCCTTCATCCCGAGTCCTGCGGTTGGAATGTCTATTCTATGTGTCATGATTTGCATATATTGTTTAGGTCACACACCATCTGTCACACACTCAGAGAATCAAATACTGCAGCTGACCTTTTAGCAAAACATTGCATTCACTTCAATCTCACTAGAGAAATATCACTGCAGTCTGCACCAAGAAAAATTAGAGGGATAATTTACCTAGATAGAATTGGAACTCCCTCAGTTAGATGTCTAGGAGTTTGATTTGCCATGAACTAGTTACTGCTTCATGTTTTCCTCTTTGCAGATTTCTGAGGAGCAATACAAGGCTGGGTAAGCAATTCAGAAGTCTCACATGTTCATGTTGCAGTGGAGAATGGAGTTCTATGTTTAAGTCACACAGAGGTTCCTATGGTGCCTACCTCTGCTCAAATTTTCAATTCATTCTCACCTTTTGTAGCAATTAGGAGAAACTATCAGTTCCTAAATTTTGTTTATTTTGGAATCCTAGCTAGAATGTAAATTTCTTTGATCTAGCTGCACATCTTCTACCTTTCGATTGATACTGAAAAGTTTGGCCTCAGAGTTTTCATCAAAGGGTTGAAGGACACCAAGGGTAGGCTTGTCTAGGGGTGATGAAATTCTCTTTGGAACATTTTTCAGGAATCAATCCTATGGTCTAAGATTTGTGCATTTCATCATATTTCTATGTACAAACTCATGATCTATTTGAAAGGTCTAGGGTGCCTAATAAATCCTCTCCACCATATGGTGGTTTTAATTTTTTTTAAAAAAACAGAATCCTCATAAAGGTAATCCTAGTCTTATTCAATATGGGTCTAGATCAATAAGACTTAATTATCATTTAATTACTATTAGACTCCAAGTCTAATTAGATAATTACTTTGTCCAATTTCATGCTTAGTGTGTGATCTTATAGGTTCAGTTATAATAAGCTGCGAGCTCAATGTCATTGATACCAGCGGATCGAAATCGGTTTCCAGCTAAACATTCCGATCACTTAAATAAGTGAATTAATTATCCCCGTAATTAATCCTCCAACTATTTAGGACAATGCACATTGATCGAATGACACTATTCCAAGAATCTACCACTTATCCTTTGGAACAAGTGTGCATTCATATTCCTTTGTCGCTTAATGTCTTCATTCGAACATAAGGTAAGATCCCATATTATCCTTATCGAGTTCACATGTGTTTCTCGAATTTCCAAGTAAAACTATTAAGACAGATGATTAATCCATAATCCATCTGAGTACGACCATGCATTTTACAGTCTTAACTCTTCAAAAGGCCCACAAGACAACAATCTCATTAAATGAGAGGACAATCTCACTCTTGTACATCCAAGTTTTCTCTACTCGATTCATGTCACCCAATAGTTGTCTTTATAGCCTCCTTTCACGGCACGCCGTTTGGCAACCCTCAAATCAATCAATCCACAAGCAAGCAAACACTTAATTACTCAGGTATGAGGAATATGCTCCAATAGTCAATGAGAAATACTTATAACATTCTATACATCTTAAAGTATTCTCATAGCGGGTCAGTCCAATACAAGTTCCCAACTTGCATCCATGCAATCGATTCATGACATCCCATGTCTTTCAGCCCATGAAATAGCAATGTGAATCGACTTGCAAACTAGTCTTCTTCAGTCATTAGTGTCCATTATCAATGACCTGGACTAGGGACATAATCAATCATATACCCCAATTCACTAAATAGGGTTTCAGTATCCAAGACATATTCTTGATAAACTATTTAGAGATGTAAATTAATTTTGTACTATCATTTAACACTAAATTAAATCATGAATATGAAATAATAATTTCATAATATCATAAACGGTTCAATCTTCAATGTCTAAAATCAACAAACTGTGATAACTAGAACATTATAGAAAATCGCAGCCACTATCCAAAGTGCTTGAATCCTATCACAAGTGTATGAGCCCTAGGCAACATGCAACATTTGTGGAAGAGGTTTAGATTATGAATCAAATCCATTATTTCTCCTGAGTACAAATTTCGACTCATGGTGCTCCCTTACCTTAAATTTTCTTAAGCAGTGACTCTACAATTATCTCAATAGAGTGCCACTAAACCAGCTAAGATGAGACAATACCAAGCCGAGTAACGAATATTCAATTTTAATCACATTCCCTTTGCAACTTCCAAAGCAGCAATTTACTCAGTTTTTATTGTAAAATCAACAACATATCTTCCATTAGCATATTTAATAACCAACTCATTTCACCATAGATCAAGGAATCCATAGTTCTCTTTAGGTACTATGAACTTTTCTTGGCCACACACCATTGTGCCTCACCTCAAATGTTTTGATATCAAATCTATTTAATATCAAAAAAATGTGTGTTAAAATTCTAGTTAATTGTGGATGTAAATATCAGCACTATTAATTACACTGTTATCGATCTCACAAGTTTTCCTTGTTTACTTCTTTAATAATCACATAGTTGCACTGGAACGACTTTTGAAAACATGTAACTGATTTAGTTGCGTGTAAAAATTCTGTCAAACGGATGTAAATATCAACACTTTCCGATTTTTCGAGTGGTCTACCATTTAACACCATAGCTACGTAAAAGCATTTCAATAATCACAAGCTAGTTAGTTGCATGGGAACGACTTGTAACTGGTTTGGTTGCGTGTTAAAATTCTAGTCAAACGGATGTAAATATCAACACTATTTCCGATCTTTCAAGTTGTCTCCTATTTAACACCATCTCTACGTCGATAATCACAAGCTAATTGTGTGGGAACGACTTTGTAACTTAATTTCATGTTAAAATTCAAGTCAAATGGATGTAAATATCAACACTATCTCCAATCTTTCCAGTTGTCTCATATTTAACGCTGCGTAAAAATATTTCAATAATCACAAACTAGTTGCATGGAATGATAAAAAGTTATTTTGGCATTGAATCTTTTGCGTAGAGGATCTCATCCGAATTCATACTATTCATTTAAACTTTCATTTATAACCATTTTAATGGAGCTAGTTTTGATTGTTCAAATGCTCAAATAGCATACAATGTGCAATTTTGAAACTAATTATCCCTGCCATTAACTCATTGGATCTCATTAACACGTATTCTTAATTAGTTTTGCCCAGTAGGGTGAGAACCATCTATATTGCATTGGAATTTTCTAGCAATTTTTCTAAAATTAATAAAAAATATACCTTGTCTTTTCTTTTCTTTTTTTTCTAAGAAAGTTCCACATCATTAAGTAGACGAAAACTATAATATTAGAGAAATCATTAGACAAAAGGATGGATCTCAAAATACACCAACTATCTAAAACCAAATATAAGTTTTTATAGGACTTCTGAATTTAGCATCTAATCCCAAGAGTCCTTGGGGATGATACATAAGCTTTGGGGCATTATACGCACAGGGGCTATTTGTTATCAAATTCCAGTCTTTGTCGTAAAAATTTTGAACCGCTTTATGCAACATAATTCCCTTACAATTCGGATCCTCAATCACATGTAGAGTAGGCTCATAGCCAAAAGCAGTTGCAAACTCAGCATACTTAGCGCAGTTCCAATCTGGGCAAAACTGGCATTGATTCCTCTTAGTGCGTAGGTTATTCAATGCCCCTTCAATGGTTTCATTCGCAGGCTGGTGCAGCTCAATTACTTTATCCCCATAACTGTCGAGGCTCCAATCCTTCTTCAAAAACCTGCCATGAGTGGAATACTCATGTTCAATCAGATTCCTTGGCATCACCCTTTTCAGCTCTACAATCCTTTCTAGATTTTCGATCAAATCTCTCAAACTCTTTCTACGACCTGGCACTGCTGCTGAAGCATATTCCATTCCCTTATACAACCACAACCCGTGGACAATGACAGCAAAACCTATCCACGTGTTGATATTATACCAGCCCATACTTTGTCAAAATTTGTGTTAAGCGGCCATATGAATTTATAGTTCAGATGCAATTAACTCCCCAATCCACATACCGGGATTCCTTATCCAAGAATGTTGGGGAAAATGGGTCCAATTGTGATAATTCTCGGATAGATCGATTTGAGTCACGAACACGTTTTCCTCAAAGAGTAATTTGACACTATCAAAGCCGAGGTTGCACGAAATCCTTTTAGACATAAAACAATCGAACCTTCTGATTCTAGGTTTGAAACAAGAAGAATACTTTTGAATATTGAGTTTATGGATCGTTCTGAGAAAATCATGAATGATGATCGTTTCGGTGGTGGAAAAAATGCATGTTGCTATGTTTCTTTTGTCTATATTTATAGGAAAATAACAGAAACATTTAAACACCAACATCACGTATCTGAAGTAACCATTATTAACCGCAATAACCAATACGTAACCAATCATAACCAAACGTAACCACATGTGACCACATGTTATTGTCTGAAAAGACACAACGTTTCAGATACCATTTAATTACCATTAAGCTCGGTTTATACAAGTGTGCACTACACACCACCAACTTGTTCTAACGTCCCGAACTCACATATAGTTAAATACTTGTGTTTCCCAAAAGCACCAACAAAGAACACTATAATTTGCAGAAACACTAAAATTTATAAATGAATTTATATTATAATGATTTCTCAAGGAACGGACTAATGTTAGAAAATAACTAAAATTTTGCCTCAATAATTATTTATTAGTCTGGCAATAAAGTAGCCTAAAACTAAAATCACTTTTTACATACAATTAAAGCACCCATTTTCGGGATAACCCATGTTGTATTAAAAAGACACTACATTAATTTTCATTTCAGTTAAGTTCCTTCAATAAATGTGTTTTTTTTTTTTGCAACTCCTTTCCATTACTTGCTGGATCATTTGGAAAGTAAGGAATAAATGACTATATGAGAACGCTCCAGCTTCTGCATCTATGTTTTGAAACAAATCAAAGAGCACATTTTCATCATGTTTTGTGCAAAATCTTTCTAAATATCCTCTGATTTTGATTCAAGCATTGCAGACCATGGCAAAACCTCTTTATATATGGTCTTTGTAAAGTCCAGTTTTTGTTGGCTGCTTTGTGGAATGTCATGTTGCAACATGACTTTGTTTGACAGAAAAAGATAGAATATTTTCCATGTTCCAGCGCAGGTTTTGAAAGATGGAAGGAAATATTGTGTGCGGTTTTTCTATGGAAACTACAGTCCTAATGGATGTCTACAACGCGTTCTGCAGCTGTATTAAGATGGGAATATTCAGGGAATGAAATATTCCATAAATAGAAGTTGAGACAACCATAAATTCCTTTTCTTCAAGGATTTAGATTTGGAATAGAAGTGTATTGAAGGAAGGATTCAAGAGCTGTGAAAAAGGAAGTTTTTCCACGGCATTGTGCTATAAAAGGAGGACATCAGTTGCGTGCTCAATCGGCGATTTTAATAGCAAAATTCTGTAATTCAGAGTTTTTATCTTTCGAGCAAGGAGGCAACGCAGTCCACGGTTTGCAACCATAACAAAACACTAGGGACGTGTGTTAAAGCTCGGGTGGGAAAGACCTTGCCGCACCTTCGTGGAAAAGAAGGTAATCATAGAAGCAACTATCAAAGCTAGAGTAGCCAATTGGTAGTGTGATAGGCTTGCTAGAGTAGCCAATTGGTAGTGTGATAGGCTTGCTAGAGTAGCCATTAGTTTGTAATAGACCGGACATATTTATTGCAACTAGTGAAGGGTTTTTACCACGGGCTACGGCCTCCCAGACGTAGGTGCATTGCACTGAACTGGGTGATCATATCGTGTTCTCTTTTATTCCGCATTTACAGTTTTAATTAGTTGATTGTTTAGTTAAAACTTGAGCACGGTAGAGTATAGATCAAGTAAGCACGGACTTTCAGTCTTAAACTGAATGTTGATGCTGCCTAGTGTGCCTTATCTATCAATGATGGTATTAGTATTATCAATAAAGGTAATAAAATAGCATGGTCTAACTAGGAATTCCGCTAGTAATAAAACCCTAACTCGAAATCCTGCTAGTATTAAAATCCTGCTTCAACCCTAACTCGAAATTCTGCCAAAAAACTATTGTAGAATGCGTTACACTCATATGTAATATTTGTCTATATATGTATAATTGTACATTGGGTGTAGAAATTAAAGCTCACAACATTAGTTTAATTAAGAGAAGTTCATGTAATGAAATGACCATTTTTTACCTCATATTTTTATGAGGTTAGAGTATTTATTGCAAATTTTGATGATTTCTTATTATGTGTGGCCCTTATATTAGCATCAATCATATACGTTATCACAAGTTAAATTGTAATTGATTCAACTATACCATCAGTTTAAACAAGGGTTTAAATATCATCAAAATCTTAATCATGTCCAGTAGGTGACCATAAGTATACATAACCCATGAACCCTTTTATGTGCGATCAAAATAAATCCTTTTTTTGCATCAAAATAGATATCGTTTTAATCTTGCTTTATCTTGTAAATGCGCACGTGCAAACCCAAAGCGAATATCGACCGCCATTAAATATGTTCCCAGAAGTCATGCTGAAATTCATTTACAAAAATTACCTCGTGTGTTAATCTAACTCAAATGTTTCTGCTGCCGCTTATATCTAGGATCGCTTGTCTGCTTCTGCTGCTGCTTCTTTCTGCTGCTGCATAATAATGAGCTCATAATAATGAATTATTTTAAACTATTTAACAAGTTATGAAGTTTCAAATTTATCGTATTTTCCCTTTTTGTAAACTAGTTTACTTACAGCTAATTATTCCTCATTTTAGAACATATTTTTCTATTTACCCTATTATATATGCATGAAACGAGTTTATTATTTATTTATGAAGAATGTGCATGGCTAGTTAATAACATGCAACCAATCGTGCATTAATTCATCGTGCATCCACGTGCCTTGCCGTGCGTTCTTAACTAATAATAAATACTATTAGGTTAATAGATCCTTAAGGATACTCTCAAATTTAAAAAGTAATTAATTAAACTAACTTAAAGATGGGATAATTAGACTCCTCTGAACCCTAACTATTTAAAAAACTTACAATGTTCCTCAATGCTTGTACAGAACCCCTTGAAGATATCTATTAAGAAAAGGTAAAATCACAAATATAAAAAGGATAAGAATGGTCGCATAATATCAACTTTCCAGAATAACTTCATTTTTGTTTGATTGCCAAAAGATTAAACATTCCCTGGCCTTGAGAGCACAACCTGTAGAAAATCACGATTGCATTCACCAAATTAGTGTTGCAAGAAAAAATTAACTCTGTAAAAAAATACTTAATTAGCATTTTGATAAACCTCTAACGTACACGTTTTAAATCCAGCTGCCCAGAAATAAAAGTAGTATTTCCATGTTCGAACCCCAATGCAAACATTTAACTGAGGCCAACATACAAATATGTAAAGATCTTTGAATTTCATGACTTAATTACCAGAATCTAGGTGTACATAAACTTGAATTCATGAACGTATCTTGATGAACTTTTTTATTCCATTTTCTGAGGACAAGTGTTTTCTGCGTGTTCCATGTTGCATTTGAAGAGGAACTTAATCATTCATAACATGTTTGTATTGAATGGTAAACTTAATCATCTGCAAACTCATGAAGAATTTACCAGATCATGATGCGTGATATGTTTCCGAGAAACATGCTTAAGAAAAATTTTTTGCAGATGCTATCCCCGCTAATTTAGTCCATTTGGATCGATGAAGCTAATAAACTGAATTCAAAATAGAAAAAGTAACCATTTGGATGAAGCAAACCGTGGATTTGCTTATCTGTTACCCAAGAAAAAGTTCAGCAAACCGTCATTCGGGTCAACATGATATTCATCTTAATTATATGTACTTAGTTGCAAACACAGGGGAAATTAACAGATTCACGTACAGATTCAGTTGAGTGTCATTTATCCGCAACTGATGATCTTCCAAAGGTGAGAATTGATTGTTTAGTATGCATGCAAGTGTTTATTAAAATATTCTAAAGACATCATCACATTTAATCATTGATTCAGTACTCACATTAAGCAGCCGCATTCAATAAAATCATTCAGATAACTGGAATGAGACTGCGAAGCCATCTTCATAAAATCCTAGAAACATATATCTTCATGCAAACATCTTAGAAAAATTGGCTAATTTACATAGCAATGAGAATTCTTGTAGGCATAATACATAAATATCCTTCTTGGAAATTTAAAACCTACGATTTAGGGTTTCTGTGATCTAGGGTTTCTATTATTTTAGGGGTTCTGTCATTTTAGGTTTCTGCAATTTAGGGTTTCTGTGATTTAGGGTTCGGGATCACAGAAACATTTCAACGAATTTCTTTTCAGTTTGGGATTACATTATTTATGATATCAATAGGAAGACAAGATGATGCACATGCAATATAAGTAAAAAAATGAAGTTAAACTGGTCCCAAATGCGATTAGGTTTGAAATGTGAACAAATTTTGAAAACACCATTGTAGCTCCTCATAATGGTACGTAGTTGCAGCATGTTGATGATTCTAATATCATGTTCTATCTTTTCTTAGTTGCAGCATGTTGATGATTCTAATATCATGTTCATTCTTAAAAAGTGACCAGTATGCATATGATGAGCTTGACATACTATATCTTAATTGATTTTAATGTTATTTTTGTAAAATTTGTGAAAGAAGAGGTTCAAGCTTGAATAGTTCATGAAGAAGGGAGGATGACTAAATTCTGTGTAGGCGGCCCAATATATCGCGGTAGGCGACCCAACATTTTAAACTAATTTAAAAGGAATCGAAATGTAAATAATATTTTATACTAAATTTCAAGTACGTAAGTCGCTAAACAAATTTATTTGTGTTCAAATGATTAAGTTGATGAAAGTAGATGATTGAGATGATTGGTGCTGAAACTAGATGATTCTAGCTGAAACTGGATGATTGATGCTGAAACTAGATGATTGATGCTGAAAGTGGATGTTTGCAGCTGAAACTAGATGATTCTGGCTGAAAATGATCAGAAGAAGCTGAACAGGACAGGGCCTAACAGATACTACTAACCACTTCCACAATCACAACGTTTGTTTGACTCGCTAACCATACACAATAACTATGCAGAAATAATATTTCTAGCTACACGGTAATTTATTTAATCCTAATTAACAAAAATAGTAAATGAACTAATCATATCACATTTTGTGATTCTCCGAACACAAATTTTGCTTGCTATATTTTACTTGAAACTTTTCCTACAGCTTAAAATTTGTTTTGTATATTTTGTTTTCTTTCTCATTATCAGAAACAGAAAACTTCATCAGAACAAAAAGGTTTGTTATAAGGTTGTTCAAGAGGCAAAGTATTTGGATGATAAAAAAGAAACAAATGAAAAAATAAATCTATTTTCTTTGGTTATTAATCTAAAATCATAATTAGTGTTGGTTTAATTAAGTAATTTTATGAGTATTTTAATTTCAGCAAAATTCACGTTTGTATGTACGTGCTGTCAAAGGAAAATGTATTCCTTCATTAGTTAAGTTGAAATGATCTTTGTTTTTGGTTAGGACTTTAGTTAGTAGTGAGATTAATGTAGGACTTTAGTTTGAGGTTGTTTATTTTGCTATTTTCAGATGTAAGTTTTTCATATAAAAAGTCATCTAGTCAAGTAATAAAAAATGCAACTTCGGCAACAAAGTGTGCCTTCAAACTACAGTTAATAGTTATTTACTTTCTTACAATTTTTCTTTTTGCTTCGGTTATTATTTCTGTTCCAACAATTAGCTCAAGCTTACCTGGCTGATGTGTCTCATTTCTCATTCTTTTTAAATATTGCTTGAAATATATACTTGAAATTGTTTTATCACCAATCATTATTCAATTAACATTTTTAAACTAAATTAAATGAACACTATCTTCTCATTGCAGGTAAGATGCAAGTAATTTATCTTGGCCTAATTAATTACATCGTATCTGAATGTTGAGTAATTCATTGTAATATCATTTTTAATAAAATATAAATAAAAGCACGAGTCCTGGCTATATATATTAATTAAGGCGAATTGGCCTGGGAACGGTTAACTGACATCCCGAATTCTATCGACTTGATCGATGGAAGAAACTTCTTCATGTTAGGATTAGGGTAATATTAAGTCTTACCATTTGATTCTCATTTGACTCAATCCAAATATTTCTGCTTAAATTGGTAAGTCGGTAGAACTGTTGGAACAAACGACAGTAAAAGGAGCGAAATAATGTACTGTACACTCAAAATTTATGCATCGAAATATGTTTATTAACGAGCGGTAAAGAAAACTCACCAGAAATTTCATTTGTATTGAACCGGTCCCTCCTTGTCATTTTACGTACCAGTACAAGTTAAAGACAAGGAAATTTATGCCAATTTAATGGTATTGAAATACCTGTGACAATGAAAGCTGATTGCATTTTTTTTATAATTAAAAAACTAAAGTCATCATCAACAAGTCATTATTTTTAATATCATCCACAAGCATACTAAACAAACTTCGTCCCTTCATGTTTACGAGCAGTTAATACTGTTCAAAGTGCTGTAATTATTAAGTAAGTAAATGAGTCTGAAGTAATATATTTAGTTAATTATTCCTTGTTGAGTCGTTGACTTCGACAAGTATATATAGGAATACATTTTTATCTCACCAAGTTAATTTATAAAATTTTGGCAAACAAGGACGGATAAAAATTAAAAAAAACACTGATGGACAAGTTGAACTAGTCATGCATATGTATTAATTAATCAATGGTTTTAACGCGTTTACTCTCGAATAAAATCTCATAAATTCCTGTAATTTTTTCAATCGATCTAACATCAAATGAAATCAATGGCATCGAGGTACGCTATAATTGTTTTGCTGGTATTGGTGACGTGGAGTTTTGTATGTGAAGCTGCATTATTATCACCCACGTTTTACGATAGAACCTGTCCTATGGCGGCGGCCACTGTTCGTAAGATTATCACGGCCGCCGTGTCTCGTGAGCCGAGGATGGCAGCTTCACTCGTTCGGCTTCAGTTTCACGACTGCTTCGTTCAGGTACATCTAGTTCCGATTAAATTGCAGTTTATACTGTTATATACTACAAAGCAGCAAAGATCCGATTTGGATTTGGATTTGGATTTATTGTTGCAGGGCTGTGACGGTTCAATCTTGCTGGATGAAACAGCTTCGATTCAAAGCGAGAAGTTTGCATTAGCGAGCAACAACTCGGCTAGAGGTTTCGATGTGATAGAGGAAGCTAAGTGTGCGGTTGAGAAGATATGCCCTAAAACGGTTTCTTGTGCAGATATCCTGGCTCTTGCTGCTAGAGATGCTACCTTAGCGGTAAGGTTAAGGGCTTTTTTGGCCTTAGCTTATTTAATGTTGAACTGAACTGCACTTAAATAAACTCAAATAAATTTAAACATATTTAGCCGTACTGAATTTTTTTTGAAATTTATCATATTTTATTGTGATCTTCTATATTAAAAAGGTAAAATTGAATAAAACTGGAGCTAAACTAAACTGCAAAAATTTAAATACATTTAACTAAACTAATTAAACTGATGAATAGAAAAGTTTATGCAAACATGGCCTAAATCATATTACTTTCGAAGTATCTTGACAATAGAAATGGAAACATTCCTATAATTATATTGCCAGGTAAAATCAAGTTGAATTATACATATGTATAAATAAAGACATGATCAAGTTAATAAATTATGTGCTGAATGAATCAGGTTGGTGGTCCGTCATGGACGGTGAAGCTTGGAAGAAGAGACTCCACCACTGCAAGCCGTGCTTTGGCCAACCAAGATCTCCCAAGTGCATTATCGGACCTCCAAACCCTAATTTCAATGTTTGCTGTCAAGGGTTTGAATGCCCGAGAAATGGTCGCATTATCAGGTATATATATACATCAAATCAATTTCCTCGAGCGAAAAGAATACCATTACACGTTTATTATCTTACAATATCATTCACAAGACATCTTAATTATATGAAACAAAATAAGTATTACAGATCTAATCATTAATCAAGCAATGTTGGAATTATGACAAGTTTATATATGATATTCTTTCTCCCCAGGATCGCATACATTGGGACAGGCACGGTGCGTTACATTCCGAGCAAGGATATATAGCAAGGGAACGAATATCGACGGTGGATTCGCCCGGGCTCGCAGACAGAGATGCCCGGCTTCCGGCGGAAATGACAATCTGGCGCCGCTTGATTTTGTCACCCCAAACACGTTCGATAACAACTACTTTAGGCTTCTACAGCAAAAGAAAGGCCTTCTGATATCAGACCAGGCTCTTTTCTCAGGAAGCTCAGGTTCCACCGACAACATTGTCCTCGATTACATCACAAACCCTAAACTTTTTGCTTCTGAATTCGCAGCCGCCATGGTAAAGATGGGTGATATCTCGCCGCTGACCGGAAAAATGGGGATCATAAGGCGGATATGCAGTGTTATAAACTAAATATCGTCAATCGAAAATATTTCTTTTCAAAGGTTGCGTGTGTATATATATATATATATATATATATATATATATATATATATATATATAAATTTATTAATATACTTTGTTTGTGTAATGTAATGTTGATAAAATTCATCAACACACGAAAATGAGGTTAATGAGGTTAATTTGTGGCATCTTCCAAGAACATGCCACGAACATGGGACATTGATATATAATAAAGAAACATCACCCCACCCAGATGTGAGATTAGGAAGGCCTTGTTTCCGAACCATGAACTATGTTCCTAGCATGAAGCTAAACGGCTCCATATCTTTTCAACAATGAGTTTCACGTCATTTATTGAAGTCTTACCGACTTACCTTCTTCACCTGATTGTTATTCTCGCACATCGTGAAAGGTAAATTCAGTCAACGCGCATCATGCTCACTCATAAATTCAGTCGATGCGCATCACACTCACTCATCTACCGGCGCTAAAACCTTTGACCCATTCATTATTGTTTCGAAAAACGCAAGTGAATTAATCGATGCACCATCATTAGGGACCATGATTGCATTCAGCAATATCAGATTGGCCTGGATCCTCTTCTTATTCATCACTGGTAGAAATTGTTGCGTTCACACTCCTGATTAGAGCTACCAAACTTAATTATTTGGTGTAAGTTCATGAGAATTTGTGCAATCTAAAGATCAAGGCGCGAGAAAATTTTCAAGTTCCTTAGTTAAGTATGCTCCACAATAAATAATGTGCTCAAGAACCTTGAACATTTTAACCCAACCAGCCACATTTTCTTTGATGGTATAATTTTCTTCACCCTCTTGGGATCCTCGATCTCTAAGGTCAGGGACGCTAACATTTTTTTTTCAAACAAAAAGTTGTACTGGTACCAACAACATAAGCTTAACCAAATGTAGTGATACAAACTTGTTTCAAACAACATAAACTTGTTCAAAGACAACAACATCAAGAACAACATGTTCGAACCCCATCATCAAGAATCTGCTCAGTACTCACAATTTTGAGATTGGAAGTCTGGCTTGTATTCAAATGGCTTCAGTCCTTACACTGAAACTTGACTTCATGGCGGTGTTTGCCCTTCACGTGAAAACCCATCTCTTTTGGTGTACCCACAAATGTGCAACGCTTGAACTCACAACGAACCGGATCTTTTGGGGAAGTAGGGAGTTTTGGAGCTTTCGGCTCAGTGAACACGGCCTTCTCGGAAGGCAACAGTGAGCCACCCATCGCGCAAAAGCTTGACAACGTAGAAAGCGAGAATGAAGCTTGGGAACGCAGAACTCTTGGGACGCTAACTTATCCACCGCATTTGCCTTCGGTTGCTTTGTTACAACATCGAGCTTCAAGGTTGCAATCTCGTGCTGAAGCATTGAAATTGCCATTTTGACATTAGGAATCTCAGTAGAATAGACATAGTAACTATTTTCCACCTCAACAGCATCACCGACCAATGGTTTTCTTCGATTACCCAGAGAATCAATCAGTTTCACTTGAGATGCAACGCGCAGAGCCCTCATGCTTCCTTTCCTACACCTTGCACCAATACGCCGGAGTGGGCTTTGAAATTATCTTCAAAGTCCATAAAATGAGGATAAAAAATATTTTCCATGAACTATGGTGCTTTGATACCACAATGTTATGATAAAAACACAAAGACCATAAGAACACGATGATTGATGTTTGATTTACTCGTAGATTTCCATGTAGTATTTGGTTGTTACTCATTCTCAGTTGATTTACTTGAAACAACAATGTTTGATTTCATCAACACCAACACTTTTGTGGAGGAGTCACGGACAGAGCTCTCCCCCGTGGTCGATGTGGTGGATCCTTCCCAACAAGTCAATCGCCAACATGTTGCCTCAAAAAATTGTACGAAGAATACCAAGAATGCAAAACTTCAGGTCCGTTGGGATGGCGGTGGTGCGTGGGTCACAGAATTATCTACGGAAAGAATGGTGGAGGTGATGTAGCGGACTCTTATATGACTATAGGTGATGGTAATGATTCGAATTTAGATGAAGACATAGTGAATTACCCAACTTCTCGTGTTTTGGAAATTTAAGAAGAGTTGAATTTCTCTAAGGAAAACCGTTAATATCTTGAAACTTTGTTGGCCGGCTGTGAGGATACCATCCTTTCAGTCAACAGTATTATGAGAAACCAATCCCAATTGCAAATCCGTCAACTATTTTAACTACTTCCTTGACACAATCCTTTGTTCCCAAAAGAAGTTTCTTATAAAATGTGCCTATTAGGGTGAGCCTAAAATAAAGAATAAGAGCATCTCCAACCCCAAACACCATTGTTGGTGTTGTAGCACACCAAATTTGGTGTTGCTACAGTATTTTTACAACATTTCTCTCCAACCCATAACACTAAATTTCACATCAAAAACGAATATTCCAATACATATTATTCAGAATATGTTATTTTATTATTTTTTCTGTTTTTTTATGTTATAATTTACTATAATAATTTTAGCCACTATATACATTAATATATTGTAATTAATTTGCAAAATTTTAATTGTAATTAATAAAAATAAATACTTAGATGAAAAATGAGCCTGAATTTTACATGATATATTGAAACCATTGGAAATTAATTTTATTAAAAGATAAAAATAAATAATTAAAATAACAAATAGCAAATAATTACTACAAGTCTACAACTAAAAAAATAAATGAAAAAATTCGGCTAGATTAATACGGCCAGAAGGCAACCTGATTCCCTATTAATGAAAAAGAAAAGCAGAAAAACAAGAAAACATTCAAATTGTGAAATGTAATGTATTGAAAAAATATATAGCAAATCTAAGGCTACAGGAAAATATAACGTGAGCTACAAGAATATAGCAAATCCAAGGTTTTTCTGTTCAACACACTAAATTAATATAGTGTCATTTAGAATCCAGTTTTCGATTTTAAAGGCATCTGAAATGATAAGATTTCCCGGATCGAGTATGTCTTTTTTCTCACCTTTAAGGAGTCCTTTTGTCAATAACAGATAACTTACAGTAATACGAAACGCAATTTTTCCTTGAATCATAAAGCAATATACGCAATTTTCTGATTTTTCATATAATTACTGCACGTTCGCACAGCTTAGGCAGCCCATTAATTTTTATAGTAAGCACAATTTAGGCACAAATTAGGCACACAAGTGAATTTTATGGCCAGTTGGTAACTTTTTAACAAATAACATTTTCAATATTTTGTAACCAATATCCATGTTTATCAAACTTTGATTAATTTGGTCCCAAATTATAAACAACGTACTTTTCTTTTGTGCGGCACACGATCAATGTTAATACTTTTTCTAATCCTTTTTACTATTTTTAATCAA
This sequence comes from Cruciata laevipes, assembly GCA_963678965.1. NCBI lineage: Eukaryota > Viridiplantae > Streptophyta > Magnoliopsida > Gentianales > Rubiaceae > Cruciata > Cruciata laevipes. The sequence continues at coordinate 18,268,442 of OY787641.1, forward strand.
ACAATTTGTGAATAATTTCTCTGGACATCGGTGATAAATTGTTGAAGGGTAAAAGTTATGTACTTTATTTCCTTATTACTTGAATATGCTAATAAATTGTATTTGTAGTTGACAGGGCCGGCCCAAAACTTTTGGTGGTCTGAGACAAATTTTAAACAATATTCTAATTTTTACTTTCTATATGTATAGAGTCTAATTAGTTTAAATTTGAGGCCTTTTTAATCTTACATTAAGCCCATATGCATAAAATATACTCCTGATTAGTCCATAATTGGGCTAATTTTATCACTTTTATAAAAACACACTATAAATAGTAAACAAAGTTTTGAAATTGAGACCCCTAATTTATCAATCCTTTCACATGCCTCATAGTCTGGGCCGGCCTGGTAGTTCATCAGGAAATTCGAGTAGAGTCTTAAAGATTTGCTAGACTGAGACATACTTCCTGACGTGAACGTCTCGATTAACAATACCGTAAATCTATTCTATTCTAATATAAAAGGGGCAGTTTTTTTTTGCCAGGCCTGTTTTAGGCCGTTGCCCGGTCAAATTCCCTCACTCCTTTTTCCTCGGCCTGCTTTACCCTCTCGTCCTTTTCACCAATTTCTCCCCTCTTCTTCCGGTAGCCCAACGATGAATAGGGTTTCTTTACCGTTTTGCCCTGGGCTACCTACACGACGCGTGGCCTCCTCTCGCCAGCAGTGCTGGCTGTTTCACCCCGTACAGATGCCTGCTTCATGTTCTTATAATATGTAATTGTTCTCCCCTGCTCGGGTTATTGCCCAGTTCAGTTTGTGTTGTAATTCAGTTCTCCCCTTCAGTTTCTGGAACGAACTTTGCGCTTGTTCTTATTCAGTTCTGTTACCCTTCACTCTTTGTTCGGTCGGTGAGTTCTTTATATTTCTTTATTTTGGTGATCACACCTATACTTCTTAATGCATACAAACTGTTCGATCATTTGCCTGAGTGGTTTACACCTTTTTTTTTTTTTTGGAGTTTTCTGATTTCCCTTTTTTGTGCTTGCAGTGTGTACAATTTTATCCCCGCAAAATCCCAGTTCTTACAAACCAAGGAAATCATGTTCATATAGGTATGAATATAATTCACGAAGTCCTAAGATTTTTGTTGATTTTGTTAATCTGAACATGATGTAGTTCCATAGTTTTTGTTTTGATGATTGAAGGTCTTATGATTTGGTAGTGGTAATGAAGCTTTAGATTCTTGATTAGGTAGGATATATCTTTGAAGTGATGGTTCCATGATGCCTTTCAGAGAACAAATGTATAACTGTATATCGAAGCTTTCTGAGGCGTATTTCTGTTGGTTGGATATAATTTATTTTCTAAAAGCCCGGTATCAATGATCAGTTATGGTGTAGTTGCTTGCTTGATCCATTCCCATGTAAGCCAGCCCACATATTATCAGTTATATGTATATGCCTGCTCAGTTAAAAGCTTTTCTCGATGCTCTTCGCTGTCAACCCAGTGCTTTGTATTCAGGTTGCCGTTGACCTATACCCGGATGTACCAAATCCATTTAATTTACCTAATGTACTATTGTGCTTCCCTCGTCAGTTTTCTGCCGTCTCTGTGTTCTTTCGTGTTCTAACTTTCATATTTTGGGTTTCTAACATTTACGTTTGTTTGAATCCTCGCCACCGTAGTTATACACTCAAGCTGTTCGATTAAATTCTCATGGTTGTCACCGAAGCACTCTCTCATCTTGGCTCTGACCTACAAATTCAGGTATTGTTGGTTTAATGCTCCTTATTTCTCTGCAAATTCGTTTATGTGGTGTTCTTTTCATAAATTGATTTGAACGATTCTATGTTTTTGAAGTGGTTGAAATTCGTTTTAGTGGTTGAGTTTTATGACTGCTGTGCTGGACTGGTACTGTTCTCTGGTAGCAGTTTGAGCTGTACTTTAAAAATCAGTTTCAAATCAACTATAACTTTGATTTTGTCAAGTCTTATACCTGTGTAATCTTTGTAGAATAAACTTCAGTTCATAACTTGGAATTATTGAAAACTATTAGGTAATGGATTAAATAATCAGTGTCGAAGTCTGCTGCGCATTTAGCTCACTGCAGAACTAATGGTTTTCAGCACACCAACTTTAATTGATTCTAACTTACAACCTGCAAATCTGATTTTGTTGATTCTTGTACATGTGAAATCCTTGTAAGATGCTCTAGGTTATAGAACCTGAAATTTCTAAATTCGCGTCTGTAATAATGGAGATAATTGAGTTGTAAGTCTGCTTGGTACTGTTCTGGGCAGCCAGCTGACTGCTACTTCAAAAATATATATCTAAATAATCCTAGCTCCTATTAGACTAATTCCTTCACAGTAGTACTCTTAGAATTCCAAACTGTGCTTTCAAATTCAGAATGAACCTATTTGGATAAGAATTCAGTAAGAAAAGAGGGTTACAAAGTGACTGTAATTTTATGTTTTAAACTGGAATTTCTGTAAGAACATGGAATTTCTGCAATTTTAACCTCTTCTCTGCTGCTCTGTTATTTATCTTTTCCTGCACATTACGTGTTCGAATAAATGTCTGAGCTAACTTCCCCTTATGACATAATATGGTTCACTCTCTATTAAGCAGTAAGGCTACAAGTTTATATGAGTAGAGTCCTATTAAAAACCCTTACCAATATGAGGAAATAAGGCTGCAATTTAAATGGTAGTTGATTCATTATCGAAAGCCATGCTTTATATGAGAAAAAACAAAAATGTACTTCTCTACCAAACAAATGTGAGTTTGTTTTTCCCCTTTAAACATTATACAGCAAGACCTTTCTTTCTTCTTGTCTTTATTTCTGTTTTTTTGTTTGCCATTCTGATCAGCCCCAGTTTGCGTTTGATTTTTATGACCACGTGGGTATGAATTCAAACTTTTACGGGTTTTATGTTGATATCTTATTCATACTATTTTTACTATTTTCTTCAGCAACTCTATTACGAGTGTCAGGTGTTTGAGGAAATGCCTCTTACAATAATTTCTCTGCATTTAGATGGCTCGCGAGCTTTGTTGTTGTTTTAAATTCTGTTCTACTAATATTGTTGGAGGTTTCTGTTCTACTAATATTGTTGGAGGTTTCTCTCTTTGGTAAAGCTATTTGACGGCATTTTTATGTGCAAGTTTTGGAGTTCTCTATTTTAACAACTACAATTAGGAGTATCATGTGTAATGTGTTTGATAAAATGCATGGTAGAACAACTTCTCTTCATTCCTTGGACATTATCTTTAATTTCAAATGCTTTCAGGCTACATGACCCATGGTTTTTTGTTTTTTATTTGATTTTACCTCTTGTGCAACAGTATAAACGTTTGTAGAATTAATCTCCTACTGACTTTTGGCATCTTCAGGTAGCCTGGAGCCTCAAATGGAATTCAGTAATGGCATCATTCAGGCAGCTAGCAGGCCTAACAAGTAACAACGCTGGTCAATGGGATGAGAGTGCTAATGTTGTATCTTAACTTTCAAGATAGCTAATGGTGATACCTTGACTTTGAAGATTTTGAACGCCTCAAACTTGCTACTGGTACTGGAACCGTAATCTGAAACTATGTGGTTAGTTATATGACAGCAATCGTTTTTCCCACTTCCTATATACATCTTCTAGCTGAATTATCGTTTACAGAAAAATATCTACTTATGCCTCATGATTCATTGTTTGGAAATGCGAATTTCTGTCACAGAGATGTTGATATCACTTAGGTGCCATCGGTTTCCATAGGGAAGTGAATTCATTTTCATACTATAATTTTTTTAATGGTGGTAAATTTACTAAACTACATTATATTATTAGTTCATACAAATGTATTGGAAACATGCCTTATATTTACATACTCTTAGGCAATAGGGTGTGTGCCTCTGAATTAAGGGTATTAATTTAGAGAGATTTCATCCTAGGTTCTACCCCAAAGTAATTATTCGATGACGGAGATTAGTTGTTTTACCAAATTTTCTCTGTTCTCTTTTACCAACCATCCTTTGCATGGGGCTTCTTCAAATAATACTAATGTGTACATTAGTTTGTTTGTTAAGATATACATGCGTCAAATCATAGGCCTTAGCAAGTTACCCAATTCCCACTGTGAGGAAGGATACCACTATACCTTTGAGTAATTAAATTTGATTTATGTTACGGCTTTGAAATGTCAGTGGTCAATTTGAGTGTTTGCCTACACATAGCTGTTATTGTAACCAGGGTTACTGCAACTAATTTCATATGCATCAAGTTTGTGCACTTACTTGTGCCTACCTTTCAATCTTTGCTTCCTGTAAATTATTATAACTGCATTAGGTGAAATGAAGTGCCTGAAGCTGAAATATTGATTTTATTTTTGTATCATTCTTATGTTTACATTAACTTCTTATTTTTATTATGCATATATATATGTATATATATGGAATTACTTTCAAATGACACAATATCAACTACTAATTTGGTAGAATTACTCTTTACATGTATTTCAGTCACCTTGATGTCATAACATTTTGTCAAGCATTTTCATGGGGTTCTGTTTATCTTCATACTTTCATCCACACTTCTTTACCGTACATTCCAATTGCAGGTATATTTAGATTACACAACTATACGAGTTTTAAGTGGTTTCTGGCTTACACAAATAATTTCGAGACCGTTGTCATATTTTCTTTATATTGTTTTCTTTTTTACCCAAAACAATATGTTTGTAACTTATCATTTTCTCATCAATTTCTCTGTTTTGGGTTTTTCTGCTACTTGTCACTAATGGTTACATGAGTTTCTACAGGGAGCTGGCTGCTTAGTGTCACTCACTCACTACTTTTTGCAAGATTTTGAAGAAGATCAAAGAATATTGTTTGGTAAATGCATTACCAAACAAGTATAGAGATTGAAGTTTTAAACATTTATAAACCAATCACCTATAATTCCAATCTTTTCTACTTCACATGTTGTGCTCTGACTATGCTTTCTGTTAAAATGTTATCCTTCTCATCTTTGTCATATGTTTTATATGTTGTCACCTATAACTTAAACTTTTCTTTCTTATTATGCAGTTTTATTGGACGAAGTAGGTAGCTTGTTGTTCCAGTTTTTCAATCCTTCTCAAGCTTCAGGTTAGTCAATTTCATTGTCTCGCTGTCATAGGTTTTGTTCTCTCTGTAATGGTTAATCAATTAAATCTTATATATGAATTCGGCAACTGCATAAGAGAATCAACTTTTGGTCTATATTGTTTGCCTATAGGTACACAACGTGTTTGCCAATATGCTCCAATGAATACTTTTTCAAACTCTATTTCTGAAAATTTCACCTACATGGATCATTTTAACCAATTTGTATTTCCAAACTTTTCTTACAAGACCATTCTTACTTTCGAATTACAAACAAAAATCCTATATGCTTCACTTACGTATTTTCGGCTCCTTTTTAAGCTCATTTATTAGTTTTATATGCTATTTCCCAATTTAAAAACCACAGCTATCAGCTGTACTTTCAGCTGCCAATGAAAACTCTACAAAAACTTCTCTAAAAAAAAATGTACAGAAAACAAAAATAATGAATGCAGTAGTCAGCAGTTCCATGATAAGATCTTTTAAAATTCAAATACCATTTAAACTCAATTGTATATATTTTATTTTAATAAGGTAAAGAGTTATCACTAAACTGAATTGTATTATTTTAGCATATTTACTTTTCCAGTTTCCTAAATTCCAAACTGTTGTCATGTATTTACATTATTGTACTGCTTACTAACTCACTGCTGATAAATTCTAATCTTGTTCTGTTCCACAGTTATACCCGTGCACTCAAATATCTTCCAACAGCTGAAGTCCAAACAGGTTCCTTTTCTAACATTCACCTATATGGTCTCTAAAACTGGCAGCAGTTTGAGCTGTACTTTAAAAATCAGTATCAAATCAACTATAACTTTGATTTTGTCAAGTCTTATACCTGTGTAATCTTTGTAGAATAAACTTCAGTTCATAACTTGGAATTATTGAAAACTATTAGGTAATGGATTAAATAATCAGTGTCGAACTCTGCTGCGCGTTTAGCTCACTGCAGAACTAATGGTTTTCACTTTTCAGCACACCAACTTTAATTGATTCTAACTTACAACCTGCAAATCTGATTTTGTTGATTCTTGTATCTGTGAAATCCTTGTAAGATGCTCTAGGTTATAGAACCTGAAATTTCTAAATTCGCATCTGTAATAATGGAGATAATTGAGTTGTAAGTCTGCTTCGTACTGTTCAGAGCAGCCAGCTGACTGCTACTTCAAAAATATATATCTAAATAATCCTAGCTCCTATTAGGCTAATTCCTTCACAGTAGTACTCTTAGAATTCCAAACTGTGCTTTCAAATTCAGAATGAACCTATTTGGATAAGAATTCAGTAAGAAAAGAGGGTTACAAAGTGACTGCAATTTTATGTTTTAAACTGGAATTTCTGTAAGAACATGTTCTTTAAGAACATGGAATTTCTGCAATTTTAACCTCTTCTCTGCTGCTCTGTTATTTATCTTTTCCTGCACATTACGTGTTCGAATAAATGACTGAGCTAACTTCCCCTTATGACATAATATGGTTCACTCTCTATTAAGCAGTAAAGCTGCAATTTATTTTCAGCTGTTTTTTGCATATTTGCAAGCCACAAATTTGAATATAAAAATTTTTAAATGAAAAATTATTATACACGGTAACAGCAGAGACATGGACTTCTCTATTTTAACAACTATAATTAGGAGTATCATGTGTTTAATAAAAAGCTTATTAGAACAACTTCTCTTCATTCTTTAGACATTATCTTTAATTTGAAATGCTTTGTGGCTACATGAACCCAGGTGTTGTGGCTTTGCTTGCATGAACTGATGCTTCAATTTTCGTGACCTTCATCGTCTGTAATTTGGCTTCTGTTACTGACCATGTGTTCACTAACATCCAAAACATAACTATAATAGTACCTGCAGCTATTGGAAGAGACTTTCTCTGATCTTTTATTTTCTGCCTCCTAAAAAGATTAATTAAAAAACTTTAGATCACTTAATATACATATGGATTAGATGTAATTAAATGCAGCAGCATAAAGAACCTTGTGTAGTCTCCTTTTCCATCAACTTGATTTTTAGCATTACATTTATTTCCTATTTTTGGGAACTGTATGATTTGTGTATCAGTATAAAAAACACTAAAACTTGCTTAATGATAAGTTTATTGTTCTTGGTTGATGCATTCATGTGTAATTGTTTTTCCATATTAAACTGCAACTTTTTGCAGGGAGCAAAAACGTCAAATGAGGCTTGTGTTAGGAATAAAAATAAGTCTCTGGTCTTAGTCATCATATTTGTTTACTTATGTGTATGTGACTGGTTTTTAGGATTTCATTTATTGTAAATTCGACTTCATGTGATTTATGCACACAACATGTTTGATTTCATTCCTCAACTAATTATTTACTTCTCTTGGATTCTTTTATTTTCCACAGTTTCTCACACACAAGTCCGGGATCCGAGTTGCACAAAGTAACCACCCCTGCCTAGTTTATTATAAAACCTCTAGACATTTTAGTTTGAAGTTCACACATTTATTATAAAACCTCTAGACATTTTAGTTTGAAGTTGTCTTATATCTTTATCTTGTGTATACAATATTATAAACTTTCAATTCAAACTCTCATATACTCGAAATATGTTTTATATCTATATTAGATCAATTTAATGATACACAAATTTGAGCTGATGAGAAGTTAATTAGGATTAGATATATACTCGAAATATGTTTTATATCTATATTAGATCAATTTAATGATACACAAATTTGAGCTGATGAGAAGTTAATTAGGATTAGATATATACTCGAAATATGTTTTATATCTATATTAGATCAATTTAATGATACACAGATTTGAGCCGATGAGAAGTTAATTAGGATTAGATGAGATAAAAAGTAGATATTAGTGAAAACACGTGGTAAACATACGTTGTTGTACGCTGTGCAGGAGATACGAAAATAAGACGCGTGTGTTGTGTACGTGTATGATAGCATGATGAGACGAGGTAATATCATGACACGTGTTTTATCAAGTTGCTGTATAAATATAGTACTGCACCACAGCACATTTCACATTAGTGGTAATGGTAAAGTTATTGATTTATCTATATATATTTAATTGTTTAGCTCGGGAGATCTCCGTATGATTTCTAATCCATTAATTTCCATGGTTTTTTTTCCAGTGTGAGAGATCTGCACCGGATACATCTTAACCATCACATCTCATACCCGTAATGGTATAGTTCTTGAATCTCATATATATAATCATTTGATCATTTTGCTCGAGGCAGATCTCAATAATAGAGTATATGATTCTTAATCGGAATATATTTTCATTTTTGTGCAGTTTGAGAGATGGAAGAAATACATAAAACCTATACTATTTAGTGAGGAATCACTCAGATTAGTTTGATATTTGCTAGTTCTCTCTCGTTTTAACTTTATTCAATCAATAATCACTCAGATTAATTTGATATTTGCAACCCAAATTATACATATAAGAAATAATGCTAAGATTAGTTTAATATCTACCACCCTAATTATTTGTATATTTTAAAACACAAATTATCTCTACCATATCCTCTCGTTTTAACTTTCCCAATTATTCATAACAGATTTTCTTATTGTTCTTAAATGTATATTTTGACTTTGATATTAGTATATTATTATTAAATGGTTACTTTTATCACTAAGTTATTGGTGTACGGTTAGATATACCCGGATTTTTGCTAATCCACCTATCTTTGTTTCAGATTGGATTTGGTCATTAGATGTTCACACTTCACACCAAGTTATGCACTCTTATTAAGACGATTGCGTGGATAATTCTTGTTTTTGTTGGGTAGGTAACATACTTAAGATATATTTATTTAATAATAAAATATATATATATATATATATATATATATATATATAAGTAAGATGTGGGGTGGATCCATATTTGGACTATACTTGTTTGATTCTTCTATTATATCACTGTAATAATATGCATTGTACTAGAGTTACTAGAAGTTGTTTAAACTGCCGAAACATTAATCTTATTTCTGGATAAGATCATTTTATCATTATCTTTAATATACATGTGTATTTATAAATTAACTACCATTTTCCCACTGCATTTTTATCAAAATAAACCAAATGACAGATTAATATAACAATCTGTCAAATTATAGAACATGAATATGTATGCCTCTTGCCAAATTCAATTTAAAGCATAGCTAAATAGCTAAAATTTTACCTACCGTAGTTGGAGTATGTATCTTTTATGTATGTGGGATTATTCATGTTGCCAAATTCAATTTAAAGCATCGCTAAATGGCCAGATTGTTTTACCCTAGCCTTGTTAGTATTATGTGGTATTATATGTGTCATAAGATGTTGGTGATAATTTTTGCAGAAACAAAGTATAGCAAGACAACATGATTTTCTCAACCTCTTATCCGATTGTTCTGAGAGATGTAGAGCAATGTGGATATGTCACATCACCATTTTCATGAGTAAATTTGCATGCAAAAACTTTTCTAGGGCGGGATCATCATCAAGCTCATCAACTTCAATTCTCTTGCTCTTTAGATCCACCGAGGTTGACTTCGCTTTTCCCTCTTTCTTGGAGACGCCGGGATGAGATTATATCTCCGGCCATCTTCTTAGCGGCGATGATTCCGTTTGTTTCAAAACCGCCGGATCACAGTTGGGAACAACTTCCCACATGTACAGATGGGAGAACTCCGGAACATGTCCTCATGGCGGCCGTCTCACTAGATCCTGCAACCATCAGTCTTGGCGAAGCAGAGGTGGCTGCGATGGGATCAATCGGACGATCAGAAGAAAAGAAAGAAAGTTTTTCACATGCTAGCGTTTGCAGGCCATGATATGACGTTTTCAGGCCATCCAGATGACGTTTCCAAATCATTCATTCAAACATCTCTTGTATAGAACCATTGCAGCTCCCAACTGCTGACTTTTGGTATACTTCATTCTGCAGGCTACCTTTATACAATTGTTTCAAAATTTCGTTTTCATCTTCCTTGCTGAAACAACAAACTTCTTTTAGTTACTTCTCATTTCATTTACACACATATATATATAGAAGAGATAGAAAGTTACACTACCATATTCAGAACAAAAAAAAAGGGTAATGTGGCTTCCATTTTTTAAAAATGTATACGATTTTTCAATGAAGTTGTAACTTAAAATAGTACCCTTAAGAAGTTGTATGCATGAAGGAATGTCTTACTTTTTCTGTTTTTTAAGGTGAAAACCACCATTGGTGGTAGGAAGCTTATTAATGGGATCCTAAGCCCAAAAGAATCCATACAAATGTAATATTTATACAGAGACAAAGAGGAGATATCCCCTGATGCATTAGAATTGCATCCAAAAGATGAAAAAATAAAGACAAACTAGATGTTATTCCTTTTCCATAATCCAGTACTTGGATTACCTACACTAACCAAGCTTATTAGTGAATCCAAAAAGACACAATTCAGCCGAGAAAGGAATGTAACCCAAGTGTCAGAACTGGAGAACGAAAGGAGGAATAGGACTCTATGAGTGACAGTTGATGTTCCGTGTTTATTGCCTTCATGAGATTGTCCTGCCAGTGATCTTTTAGTCTGCTGCCATTGCACTTCTTCAGTCTACAAAATGAGAGAAAGTTAATTAGCAGCATCCATTCAAATTGACTCTAAGGGTGGGCATTTGGAGTTTATCCAAAATGATTAGCCCCCTGACCCTATCAGGCAGTAAGTGTGGCTGATATACTTTCTCAGATAGCTCTGTTTGTGCTATCTTTGAGAGTGTATCAGTTGGTTGATTTCCTTCCCTAAGCACATGAACTAGTTTATACTGGGAAAACTTATTGTGTAAGTGGTCCACATAATCAAAGAGAGGCCATGGTGCAAGGTCAGGCCTTTTGATCATGTTGATGGCATTAAGACAATTAGATTCCACTATACAACTAATGGGGGGAAAGGACTCAGCTACTATAAATCCTTTATGAATAGCTAACAGTTCAGCATGTAGCGCAGACTTTGCAGTAACATAAAAGGTGTTAGCTATGATGCAATTGCCATTCTTATTTCTAGTGAGAATTCCTAAACCTGCATGCATGTTTGATTTATTCCAGGCTGCATCCACATTAATTTTTAGACCTTCCTCAGGAAGGGACCAAATAATGGGGGATGCAGTAGGTCTAGGAATATTCCGATAAGAAGTGGCAGGTAGGATTCCTAGCATAACAAGTTCTCTATCAAAAGTCTTATGGATTCTCACTGGTTTTGCCAAGAAAATGTTAAAAATCAGTTTTTTAACATTTTTGAAAAGGACAGCAGGGCATGAAGATATGTTCTCATAAAGAAATTGATTCCTTGCTTTCCATATAAACCAGCAGAGATAGCATGAAAAGATGAGAATCAAGTTTGAGTGCAGAGGAGTAAATCCTTCATAGGACCAGTACACTGATAGTCTCTCCCATAGAGTGTGAAATGAACTATCAGGTAGGCCTAAAGCACTATGAAAAGCTTTCCAGACTAGTCTAGCGAAGATGCAGTCATTAAAAAATGATCAAGACTATCTAGATTTTTGCAGAAACAACATTTAGAAGGAAGATAAAATCCAAAGCGTGAGATGATATCATCAAAAGGTAACAATGCATTCATAAGTTTCCATATGAAGACTGAGATCTTTTTCTGGATTCTGAAGTTCCAAATTTTTGAGAAAGAGAGGATATCACCTTGGTTTGGGTTGAAAAGCTTATATGCAGATTTGTATGTGAAGTTGCCTCTTGAATCTGGTTTCCATATAAGTCTATCTGTTCTGTGATTGTGTACTTGTAGGTCCTGCAACAGGAAACATATTTCAGGTTGTAACAATGGTGATATGGATTGAAAGAAAAGGTTTTTATGCACCTGGAAGTCTTTAACTGAAGCATCTGTTGGGATGATTGTATTGGCTGGATCCACCTTATCTATCAGAGGACCAAAACCTGTCCAATTGGATGTCCAAAAGTTGCAGTCCCCTTTACCATGAATTACCCTGGAGTTGTGTTCAGCCATGGAGTTAACAGCCACAATTCTTTTCCAATTGTGTGAGGTTCTTTGTGAAGTAGGCAGAGACCATAGGAACTGAGTCCATGGTGCTTCTCCTATTTGAAACTTCCACCAGAGCTTCAAAGCACATGTCTGTATGATAGCTGAGAGAGATCTGAAGCCTAGACCATTTTGTCCTGTCGGTTTACAGATGGAGGACCATTTTTTCCAGGACTTTTTTGGTTTGAAATCTTTAGAACCCCAGAAAAATATAGCTATGCATCTTTCTATTTTCTTAATGACAAATTGAGTAGGCTTCAAAATATACCATACATGTTGAGGAATAGAGTAAATGCAAGACTGGATTAATGTGATTTTCCCTCCCATGGATAACCAAGTATTCTTCCAGTTATTAACTCTATTAGATATCTGTTCACTTAATGGTTGAAATAGATCATTTGTGATCCTCCCTTTGTGAATAGGGCAACCAAGATATTTAAAAGGGAAACTCACTTTTTTCATACCAAGAGTAGATTTGACTAAACTAATTTGATGAAAAGAAGCATGTTTACTAATATAGAAATCACTCTTATCATAGTTAATTTTTTGACCTGTAGTGACCTCAAATTTAGCAAGTAAAGCTTTCATTTTGATCAAATTGTTTGCAGATGCCTTTAAAAATATCACAGTGTCATCAGCATAAATTAGATGTGAGATAGGCAGGGACTGTGGGGGCAAATCAAAGTATTCTAAACTCCCAATTTTGAAAACATAAGCCAAACTTCTAGTGAATGCTTCAGTAAAAATGTTAAACAGAAAAGGTGACAAAGGGCACCCTGTTTAATGCCTTTAGAAGGTTGGAAAAAGCCTACTGGATTTCCATTAATTAGGATGGAAAACCATGCATGTGAAATGTTTTTCATGATGCAGTGCACAAATTTTCCATGAAGACCAAATTTAAGTAATATGCTGTTTAAAAATGACCATCTCACTCTATCGAAAGCCTTCTGAAGGTCTAATTTTAGTATGCAATTAGGGTCCTTAGCTTTCCTATCCAGAAATCCAACCATCTCTTGAAGATAAATAACATTATCTGAGATATTTCTACCTTTCATGAAAGCTGTTTGATGAGGTGAGATGAGTTTATGCATAAGAGGTTTGAGTCTCTCCATAAGAATTTTAGAGAAAATTTTATTTACCACATTAGAGAGACTTTTTGGTCTAAAGTCAGCAAAGGTTATAGGGTAGGCTTTTTAGGGATTATAGTAATCCAAGTGCTGGCAATACCCCTAGGCAAAGATGAACTTGACAAAAAGTCATTTGAGGTAGTGAGCAAATCATGGCAAATTATATTCTAAGACTTAATGAAAAATTGAGCAGTATAGCCATCAGGCCCTGGACTGCTATTTTTCTTTAAGCTAAAAACAATACTCTTAAGTTCATCCATGTCAACAGATTTTAGCAGCAAATTTTTATCCTCCTCAGTAATAATTCTTGGAATTTGACTAAGGAAATTAGAGTAGAAGTGACCATCTTCATACTCAAAATCTTCACTGAGAAGATTAGTGTAAAATTGGATGGCTTCTATCTCTAAATCCTGAGGATCATCAACCCAAGATCCCTGACTGTTTTTGATCTTAGAAATAAGCATCTTACCCCTTTTTTCCTTAACTGTGTTATGAAAATACAGTGAAACCTCTATAAATTAATACTCGATAAATTAATAACCTCGGTAAAATTAATAATTTGTCCGGTCCAAACTCGGGACCAGTATTAAATTGGACCTCACTCGATTAAATAATAAGATAATAATTTTTTTGAAACCCCGGTGTATATATATTGGTCCCAACAAAACTATAAATTAATAATTACTATAAATAAATTCCATATATGCTTCAAAATTCTAAGATTGTCTAGTGAAAAATGAAGCTATAGTAACTTATTTTTTGTTGAACTTCAAATCTATATTGAGTTCATTTTTAAATTTCCTCATTGCATTTAAGAGTTCGGGCACTGTCTTCTCGTATTGCAACAAAAAGTTATGAAGAGTTATTGATACTTGCAATGCTTCTTTCCGAGTGATTGGTTCCAACGCTATTGAATCATCTTCAACTTCATCATCAACTTGATTTTGAATGGTATCCCGTCACAATTTCTTCAATGCTTTGAACCTCGTAACATTCATTATAGTTATTGATTGGTCATGGTTGATTTTTGAACACCTTTTAGGTTAGGAGGAGCCATTGTTGATGTGATTTTAAAACAAATTCAATGTACATTTATAGTTATTCCCTAATCTTGTTCCGTATTGGTTACGTTAATCTTATTGTATTAGGATTTTATTTGTTTCCCTTATCCTGGTTAGAAAGTTATTTCCTAATTTAAAAGTCACCCGTCAAACCTCTTTAAATTAATAAATTATTAATTAATCGATATAATAATATTTCACTAAATTAATAAAATATCATGGTCCCAACATTATTAATTTATAGAGGTTTCACTGTAACTGGTATTTTCATCTCCACTTTTAAGCCAATTTATCTTTGACTTCTGTTTCCAGAATTTGCTTTTCTCTTTTACAGCCCTTTGTAGGGATTGACTGACCTCATTGAGTTTAGAATGTTCAAGATCAGAAGGATTAAGGTCATAGATGATTTCCTGCTTATTTAGATCAGCCTCTGCTTTAGTTATATTTTCATCTATGTTTCCAAAAACAGTCTTATTCCACAACTTTAGATGTTTTTTCAGGTTTTGTAGTTTAAGACTGAAACCAAGCATTCCTGAGGCAGGTACAATTGTGTTCCAGTTGGTACCAATCACATCTTGGAACTCTGGTCTACTGTACTACATGTTTTGGAACCTAAAGGGTCTAGGTGATGATTTAACAGCATTGCTAATGTTAAGGAAGAGAGGATTGTGATCAGAGGAAACTCTATTGAGAACCTGAACCGAAGAGGCAGGAAAGTTAGAGGACCAAGATGAGGTACAAAGTCCTCTATCTAACCTTTGAAATGTCGGGTTTCTAAGCCTTTTATTAGTCCAAGTATAGTTATTGCCCACTGTGTTGATGTGAGTTAAACCATTTGAAACTATAAATTTGCTAAAATCAGCTATGCTACCTGGTTTTGGAGAGGCAGGCCCTTTATATTCATTGATGGATTCCATGGCATTGAAATCTCCAATGAACATAGCCTCTAGTTTTGTTAGAGATAACAAATCATTCTAGAGGTTTTTCCTACCATTTCTAGTTCTAAGACCATAGATAAAGGCTGCATGAAAAGGTTGGGGAAAGATGGGACCAAAAACCATGACATGGAGAAATTGTAAATGGTCATTTATTAGTTGAATGTGACTGTTGTTCCACATTAACCAAATTTTACCATTATCAGCTTGCATACAGTTAGAGAAATGTAAAATCCTTCTAAATCTATCACATTGATCATTATCGTGCATTGACTCAATAAGACATATAAGTTCAAAATTATTTTTCCTACATAGGATAGATAATCTATCTAAAGAAGTAGATATGCCCCTAATGTTCCAGACTAACCATTTAGATTTAATAGAAACACTACACATAAGGAATGTTTTCAAGGCATTTAGTTGAGGATCTTGTCATTACTTTATTCAGTTGAGTAAAGTAATTTGTTACCTCTGGTTGATTGCTCTTTTTCTTAGCTTTCCCTTTACCTTGAAGGGATTGTGTGTTGATATCCTTAGATATTTCTGATTGGGACAAACTTATGTTATTATCATCCACATCCTTTGATTCAGCCAAGTCCTCCTCATTATCTTCAGCAATTAGAGGCAGGAATCTGTTTTGTCTTATTTTTTCCTGTGAATGATAGAAAAAGATATCAGTAGGACAAGTGAAATCAGAGAAGAGATTACTATCCTGTGAGACCATATCCAAATCATCCTTGGCATACACAGCTTTAAGCACTGGAGAAGATAGTGACAGAGGTGAATGGATATCTTGAAATTCATCCAGTGGTGTGATTAGCTCCTCAGATGTAATATCAATTAGTGGGACTGAGGTGACAGTCTTTGGCACTTTGTTAGCAGCCACATTTGATGGTGGTTCACTGGCATCAGAGGGAGTTGCAATGCTTGCCGGGTGCACCACTGCTTTCTTCCTCCATTTAGTGAGCTTTTTCACTCTTCTATTCGGCCACTTAAAACCTCTTTTGAAACCTCCTCCTTTGACAGCCATAAGGTGAGCCGATTTGGAGAGTTCCTTTTCCTGGTCCATGTTTGTAGAGTCTAGGTTGTAAGTTTGGGGAGTGGTTGAGGGGTTTGTGATAAAGGCTATCTGAGTTGTAGGTTTCTTAGGCGCTTGTGTAGGTTTCATAGGTCCTGCTAAAGGCTTAGGCACTGCAACCTTAGGGACTTCTAAAGGAACACTTGGATTTCTTCTTGGATGCAGAATGCCACAGTCCATATTACTATGGCCTATAATTTTACACTGACTACAATATGATGGTAGGTCCTCAAACTCAATCTGATATTCCTTAACATTAGGTGCAATACCAACCATAATTGAAGAAGGCAGAGTAGATTGGAGATCTATTTCAACACAGACCTTGATGGCAGAGGGTCTTGTGAGAGCCATTGTAGCTGCGTCCATTTTGAGAAACTTGCCAATTTGAGCACTAATGCCTTCAATTGCCGAGATGTTGTAGAACAGGATGGGTAGCTTGTGAATGGTGACCCAGGCAGGGATGATAGATGATTCATGTTCCGGCGAAAACTCCGGAGTCCATTTCTGAACCTTCATCGTGGTGTTCCCGAAGCTCCATATCCCTTTCATCCAGCAGCGTTGATAATCGTCCTTCTCCTGGAATCGAATTAGAACATGCTTGAAATCCAAAGAGCCCAATTGGTATCATCCCGAGAAACCTATTGACTTGAAAGAGGCAATGAGGGAATCCATAGTTGGCTTGCTCCGATTGAATTTACCAACTAGAGCATTATGGTAGTACGAGGCAAGAACAGCTCCTTCCTCCGATGGTAGGATATAGGCAAGTTTATCCTTGTATTCAGTGACGGGGTGGAGATTGGGTGTGTTGGGGAACTTGGAGTAGAGTGGCTTGTGTTTCGTGCCGAGAATCTGTTTGAAGGATGGAACAGCGGCGGCGTTGTCATGAGGGAGCGGTGGCTCCGCCATGAGAAAGCCGTTAAAGGTACGTTATAATTACGTTGCAGCGGGGAATAGTGGCAAATAGTATAACAGAACGGAAAGAAAAGGGGGGCGCGTGTGGTTAATCGATGAGAGAGGTCAGAGTGTTTTTCAGAAGGATTTTGAGAGAGCACAAGTAAGGACTATCGTGAGGAATGTCTTACTTTAAAGAATTGTTTCAGTTTCAATCGAGTTTATGAGGTTTCAATCGAGTTTATGAGCTTTCAAGATCAGTGCACAAAAGTAGAAAGAGCAGTTGAAAGATTGATGTTTTGCTTAATTTACTTATGATGTTTTCCACTGAAGTGCTAACAAATAATCTCTTCAGTTTTGGTATTTTATTAAGATTTGTAATTTTGGTTGTGCTCTTTGTCTAATGAATTTTGAACTCAAATTTGAGTGTGTCTTGCATTCCATGAAATTCTAATCATTTCTTGCAAAAACATTCTCGAATCTACTTTTTTCATACAATCAATGAATCCTAAAACCTTGATCTCACTTATTTTGTCTCTTAAAACATTCACACCTATACTAAGGATCACAGCTATACTAATAATTGTGATTCTTCATCTAACAATACTTGCCAGAATCCTGATTTACAATCAAAACTACTGAATATTTTCTTTCCTCTTATTAGAGTTAATAACTCATATTTATTAGGAAGGTTATGACTGTCTCCTACTGTAGCTGTGTTTATAGCTTTATAGTTGACAACCATTCTCTTTTTTCCTCTAAGTTTCTCAGCTTCATTTTCTACCAAGAAAGCTGGAGACATGTGACTTGTGAGGTGATTTGTTAGGTTTAATTACTTTTAATTCTAACAATTCCTTAATTTTTTTTCCAAATTCTTCTCTATCCTTGGAACTATATTGCATTGGTTTAACTTTTACAATCGTCTTGGGATTGATTAGTTTTATGGTTGCTGGCATCCAATATTTTGACTTGTTAGGGTCTATTGGATTTTCTGAACACACAGAATCTAAAAGTGTTTCTATTTTACAAAGTTTTGTATTTTGAAGCACAAAAAGTTGTTGTTCTTTAGTATATATACCCCCTCCTTAAAAGAGAAGTAATTTTATTAGGGCTAATATTTAGCGCCTCTGGTTTTGGTAATTTAGATTTCTTTTTCATATAATCTAAATATCCTGGAACTCCTACTTTAAGAGCTTTTCTTATTTTTCCTATATGTACAGGATTATTGTTTAGAGTGAAAATTATCCTATCTGTGTATTGGACAAATGGATGATACAACAGACAGAAATTATTTCCAATAATAAAATCTATTCCAGATTCTTGTTGATATACAGTTGGAATATGAAATATTTCACCTGCTATCATTATATTAAGATTTTTACAGACCTTAGAGAGTATAATGTGGGATCCATTTCCAATTTTTACTCTTATTGGTCTTTCTACATTTACCCA
This sequence comes from Cruciata laevipes, assembly GCA_963678965.1. NCBI lineage: Eukaryota > Viridiplantae > Streptophyta > Magnoliopsida > Gentianales > Rubiaceae > Cruciata > Cruciata laevipes. Next base: position 18,287,128 of record OY787641.1, read on the forward strand.
GTGTTCTTTGGGTATTACATTTTGGCTAGCACACATGCTTGCACCGGTGTCTACATAGCAATGTAATTCAATTTGTTTATATCCAGAAAATTTTAATTTTCCTTTTATATAAATTGAATTTGAGTTGGTAATATTGCTCATTACAAAGTTTGTGGGTAAAATCTTAGTTATCACAAACCTTGGGGAGGAAGGGATAATATCCATCATTTTTGGAATTATCCAATCAACAAAAGCCACATGGGGAGGCTTCGTGAGCCTCAAGGCTCAATAAAGTTTTTCCCCTCTTATATGCATTGCGAAAAGATACTGTTAAAATGTTATCCTTCTCATCTTTGTCATATGTTTTATATGTTGTCACCTATAACTTAAACTTTTCCTTCTTATTATGCAGTTTAATTTGACGAAGTAGGTAGCTTGTTGTTCCAGTTTTTCAATCCTTCTCAAGCTTCAGGTTAGTCAATTTCATTGCCTCACTGTCATAGGTTTTGTTCTCTCTGTAATGGTTAATCAATTAAATCTTATATATGAATTCGGCAACTGCATATGAGAATCAACTTTTGGTCTATATTGTTTGCCTATAGGTACACAACGTGTTTGCCAATATGCTCCAATGAATACTTTTTCAAACTCTATTTCTGAAAATTTCACCTACATGGATATTTTAACCAATTTGTATTTCCAAACTTTTCTTACAAGACCATTCTTACTTTCGAATTACAAACAAAAATCCTATATGCTTCACTTACGTATTTTCGGCTCCTTTTTAAGCTCATTTATTAGTTTTATATGCTATTTCCCAATTTAAAAACCACAGCTATCAGCTGTACTTTCAGCTGCCAATGAAAACTCTACAAAAACTTCTCTAAAAAAAATGTACAGAAAACAAAAATAATGAATGCAGTAGTCAGCAGTTCCATGATAAGATCTTTTTAAATTCAAATACCATTTAAACTCAATTGTATATATTTTATTTTAATAAGGTAAAGAGTTATCACTAAACTCAATTGTATTATTTTAGCATATTTACTTTTCCAGTTTCCTAAATTCCAAACTGTTGTCATGTATTTACATTATTGTACTGCTTACTAACTCACTGCTGATAAATTCTAATCATGTTCTGTTCCACAGTTATACCTGTGCACTCAAATATCTTCCAACAGCTGAAGTCCAAACAGGTTCCTTTTCTAACATTCACCTATATGGTCTCTAAAACTGGCAGCAGTTTGAGCTGTACTTTAAACATCTTAATTTAGCGACCGATGTATCCTGATTTCTTTAGACAACTGTAAATATGTCTTTCTTTTCTAAATAATAATTAATAAATTTTAATGGTCAAACTGTAAATATGTCTTTCTTTTCTAAATTAATCATTTCCATGGGCTAAATGCTGCACAAAGTGCAGCCCTCCACCTAGTATCTATAACATATAAGTTGAAAAATGTTGTAAGCATTCTCATACAAGGAGTCCAATTTCTTGAAGCTGACAAAAAAACAGAGTCACAAATTCGATGACTAATTAATGTAATTAGGCTACCAATACGCGTGTACACAATTGTTGTCTCAGGAGACTTAATTTAGCCAATGAAGTAATTTTAAATCTTATTTATCACGTGTTATGCACATGTTTTCTGGAGGATCCAACAAAGTGTGGATGGATCCAAATGTAAAATGACTAAATTTATATATTTATTCCTGTATATATATATATTTTTTTTAATTTAAACCACCAATGGTGGGGTAATTTATTAGGCTCCCCTTGCCTTTAGGACCAAAAAAGTTCAAATACAATGAGTCAAGAAAAATCCTATCAAGTAGGATGAAAACATTTGGGGATGATCCAAGAAAAACCCTACCTAATAAGATGAGAACAAGTTTTTGATCCTATAGTTATGGGTAAAAACTTGGCTGAAATATTTATTTCTGTATAATTAACGTGCGTACGTATTCCTCCCCAACAAATAAACATACTCATCCCATATTAAAACCCAGCCAAAATCTTAACTAATTAATTAACTAGCACAAAAATGCTGTTATTTTAATACAATCATAACACGGAACATCATTAAGATATTTGTTTAAACCAAAAAAATAACAATAATTATGTACTAGACTTCTCTTGTTAATTAATAGTAAATTCTTTTTTTTCTTACGTACGCACGTGTCACACGCGTGATGATGATCATGAACTTCAATTCAATTGTACAAATAAATTCACTGATAAGATTGTTTTAATGTATATAATGAGGAACTATCAAGGTTATATTGAAAGAGTGTTGGAGAATTAGGGTACTTGACGAGCTCAATTATCTGAAATATATTCGTCGATGTTTTCCAGATTAAAGATCATTCAAAATTTATTAATTATTATTTTTCATTGCAATAAATACTTGTAACTCTATAAGCCTTTATGTAACTGTATATGCATGGTAAAGTCAACAAGCACATGAAGTGCACGGATACGCAATGCATGTTGTCACTGATATTTTTAAAACGTTACGTAAATTGGTTAAAGTTTCTGTCCATTGCAAGCATTAAATCTCGATTTTTCCAGTAGGTTGGTCAGCTAATTTTCAGATCTGAGAAAAATCCCACGCCGATCAACGCAGCCGAAAATCCGCCGCCCACCACCGGCCTTCTTCACGTCTAGATTCGAGAGCCCATGACGCTCCTCCTTGTCTATCTAGCCTAGCTTTCGAATAGCAGCTTTGGCCGGAAATAGCCGCGAGATGGCGGAGCTTCCCCCTCCGGGAGGCACCAACACCTATTTCTCTGCTCTCTCTTCTCGATCTGCTCCATTATCAACCTCACTGCCCCGAAATCCAAATATTATCCCCAAATCTGAATACCTAGGAGACCTAAACTGATTTTTGACGGGATGGGTATTGGGGCAGTGGTGGAGACGAAATCGTAGGTTTAGATTGCAGGGAGGAGAATGTCGATTTAGTGGTGGTGGGTAAGGGAATTAGGGGTGTTGGCGGCTCCGAAACCCAGTTGCTGGCGTGGGATGGGGAGTCAGACGTTGAGCTTAATCCGAGCGCCGCAAATTTCAGGTAAATCGTTGAATTCCCCACCGATATGCTCGAATTTCTCAATTATACTACGGAAAATCTATATCTTGTGTTATTAGTTATCCGAAAGAATATCAGAACACGATTTAGCTCTGTCGATCGGTATTGGGAATCCAATTTGTTATCACATTAGACTATGTTGCTAGGGTTTGAATAGCTTAAACTCAATTCATTGGATTCTGTAAATTTGTTGCACAATGACTGCAATCTGCGGAAATCCTCAATGAATAGCTTAGTCGGTTTTCTCTTTTGAATTTAGGGTTCTTTCTGTACAATGTCGATGGAGACAGCACTATCAAATTGTTCCAGCAAGACAAAGGTATCGATTATGTTTTATAGTTATGATTGTGTTTTTATAGTTACATTTTTAGTTGTGTTTGGTTATCATGAGTATGCTGTGTTGATTGTAACATGATTGTACCTTTAAGATTCTTTGTATTGATTAATAAGTAGATTTGAGTAATAGTTACATTGTTCAGTAGTGATTGAGCATTATTATTTGTTTACTATGAGCTGATGAACATGACTGTACCCTTAAACTTCTGTGTATTGATTTATAAGTAGATTTTATGCATAAATTGTGACATTCTCCGGTTTTGATTGGCTTGTTTCTTCACTAGGATAACATGACTATGTTGATTGTTTTATGTTGTATGGAGTAATAATTGCTACAATTTTTTTATTGCTTAAGTAGTGAATGAGTAATATTTGTACCCAAGGGTTTCGATCAACTGATGGGAAAAAGTATATCTTTACTCTTGTAAGAATTCATATATACTAATATTCTCAGATTTGATTGGGAAAAAAGACAAAATACAATTACTTGAATTTGTGTATGTTGCTTGATATAGCCTTCTAGAATGTAATACAATTTGAAAATTTAGTATATTGAGTAGATTAGGTTAGCATAATATTGTCAGGTAGAGGAGTAATATTATGATTACAGGTAAAGACAGTGGGGAGTAAATCGGTTATGTATCTGTATTTTTTCCATTGTTTTGTTTTAAGGTTTCTTTGGGTCATGATAGAAGTTCTATGTTCTTGCTTTGGTTACAAACATTATTATTTTTGCTCTCCTATCTGATGTGTTGAGCACATCGCTTGAGAAAAAAGCTATACCGTCTAGCTATCCGTTGTTCAGGATTGATTTTCAAAAAATTTCAAACTGCATGATTATCTCTTCCTAAAAGCTATAATAGGTTGTTGAATACTGAGCTTTAATCATCTTTTTTATAGGTGATGGTGGCTAGAAATTATTTGATTGTTCAAAGGTTTCATGGATTGTGTTACGTTTTCGTGGGTACAACTATTGCCAAAGTACATTACTCCCTACAATTTGATGGAGATGAATGTTACCCGGAATAACTAAGCTCGTTATTTTTTCTCGGCCCATTCGCAAAGACTTGGATTACAACATGGAGCACTCTTCATCCACCAAAGAACGTTAGAGTTATAAGGTTCTTAGGTATATGATTATATGTATGCTGCTTTGTATGAATGTTGCTTTTGTTGACTCATATGAAGGCACAGTTGTGCCTGGAAAAGTAATGAAAATAAAATTTCACCATATCTTCTTGATCAAGTTCCTATATCGGAACTCAATTTTATGCAATTTCTGTTATTTTTGCACTCATTCAGACAACGAGACTGACCCGATGCCCGACGTCGGAACTATATCAAAGTGTCTAAAGCCCGCTAACCAAAACGACATCGTTTCAAACCAACTTCCGATGTCAGAAGTCAAACGTTAAACTCAATGTTCCAGCAACGGAACTATAAATGCTGAAATCAAAACCGAGCAAGGAACCAATCCATTATGCATCCCACTCGTTCCAAAGTTCCGTCGATGGAAATCTATAACGACGACCTAACTTATTAACGCCATCTCATCTGTTCTGCTAATGAAATCCATCGAAATGGTATGTGAACACGTTCCATCGTCGGAACTCTACTACAGCGGTTTTCTGCAACAAGTCGCGGAGGTGGAAAACCGCCGCGAAACCAAGAAATCACGGCGGTTTTGAGCAACCGCCGAGAAAGTCATACCCATTCGTTACCCCCTGCTGACGGCGCCCAAAAACCGCCGCGAGAGGCCGCCTCCACCGCCGCGTATTGCTGTGGTTTCCAGTAGTGGCCTCCAGATATCGTAAGGCAAATTTGGTACGGTGAGTGAGAGTGAATGATGGTCATTCTGAGCTTTTTGAGCTCTGTAAATGCAACTATAACCTGGAAATCACTTCAATTATTTTTAGGTTAGGTTATTTTTTTGGAAGTAATGTTTTTGCTTCAAGGGTTGATTGTTATCCCCTTATAATTTTGTCTTGGAGATCTTTTAGTCAAGATCTCTTATCCGGTTTGATCTCTCTTGTAAAAACTCAGCTTTGTGATCGTTTCTTACATGGTTTGGGGAGCCTATTAATCACCCTCCACCAACGGTGGTCTTATTTAAAAAAAAACATTAAATCTCGTAAACGAGGTCACTTTTATTGATGTTAATTAGGTTACTTTTGGCTTACGATTTTTGTTCAGTTGAAGTAGAAAGTAGATCTAGGAAAGGGAAATACATGGTAACATCTCTAGGAAACGAAACAACGTTAAATGTTCAACGAGGATATATTTTTTAACCACTATTCAAAGAAGATGAGATAAACCATAAACCCAAGTACCACACGCAATTTGACAGTGAGTGTTACTTTCTCCGTGACCTCACAAATCTTTTAATTTTTATTAATTAGGGTGACTAAATTTTTTATTTTACTTAAGTCTCAATATAAGTTAAAGAAAGTTGATATTTTATAAATGCATACCATTATGAATTGAATAAGTTTTAAGAAAACTATATTTTAAATTTGGCAAATTCTCATTTGAGACCTGTCTCAAATGAGACCAAATATTATATGAGACTGCTATTGATTGAATTTGTCGTTGGTGAGCTTTAAACCCGCCGATTCTCTTGATTGAATTTGTCATTGGTGAAATTGACCAAGGAAATGATCAAGAAAATTGACCGAAAGATCAAGCAAATTGAACGAAGTATCAAATTAACTGAAAAATAAGGCAAAACAAAAATACTCAAGGACATTGATTGAAAGATCAAACAAACTGACTAAAAGATCAAGCAGAAACAGTAAATACTCATTCTCGTGCTCTTGGTCTCCACAAGGACAGGTCTCACCCAAGACTTTCTCTTTAAATTTAAAACAAAAGGTATCGAACAAATTAATCAAGCTAAATAGTTAAATAATAATTTAAAAAGTGCGTGCATGCTAGTATAAAAATTCAAAACGTCTACCTAGACTATATATGAACGAACGTACTAATGAACCTATTTGTTTTTTTTATCTAATTATTTTTCACTGAACGGAATTGAATTAAAACAGTGAAAATTAATAATATTAAAAAATCAGTAAAACTGAATCAATTTGAATATCATCAAATTGTATTTTCTGAACTAATTAAAAATAAAATCAAAAGAACATATGCCTAATTATGCACCTTTTATCGTCTTCTGGACAATAGTGTGAAGGGACTAGCATATATTGTTGACAACGAATATCCTAGCTACTAGATACGGGCTTAAACTCTAAACAGACACCATTTCAAATGTTATTTTTTTGAAAGGACGTCAATTCAACTATTTGTTCCTCAAATTGGTTTGAGAAAAGTTTGACAATGAAATCATCTCCATAATTTGTGGTGGAGAATAGATCACTATTTATGGAATGTGTTCTTCTGAAAATAAAAAAGTTTACATTTACATTTACATTTTTTATAATAATAGCTTATCCTCTTGAAGTAAAAAAGATTATTTAAACTCACAAATAGTTTTATAATTAGATAATAATATATATGTATATTAATAAAGTATGTCACCCTCAATATAAACAGGAATCGAACCCTAGCATTTTTGGGTAATTCGACTAATGTTTAATCACGATTCAAACAAAACAATATACCAAAAATAAGTACAAATATGTTACTTGCATAATATAAATACAAAAATTAAATAAATAAGTATATAAACTATCACCAATCTTACCATTAATCCAAATATGTTACTTGTCCATCTCAAGTACAAATTAGAAGAGCCAAATTAAAAAAATAGATATTCTTCACCTACCCAACCCACAAATGTCCACGAAAGAAGAAAATCAAAAACACACTTTACCCAACAAATTAATCGTTGCGAAGATATCTACGAAACTGACCATTACCGTTTACCAAACACATTATCATCTAGTGTAGATTGTCTTACCCTAAACAGTATCCTTGACAAAAAAAATTAAAATATATATCTCTCACGCAATTATTTATTGCATTCGTGTAACCTTGAAATTTACAAGTGTCAATGACAAAAAAGTCACACGTATGGATCAAAATGTCGCACCGGCCCTATGATTACTAAAACAAATCGTAGATTAAGACCAATAATTTTGAATTTAATTTCGCTCTTTAATTTCGTAGTGAACTTATAACACTTATATAGATTAAGACCAATAATTTTGAATTTGGAACTTTGAAAATGCATGTGCTCCTAAAGTCCAAATTTCAATCTAATTAATATACTAAGACTCTATTTATTAGAACTTATTTCTTGATGTATTGAACTGAACTGAACTGAATTGAATTGAACTGAACTGAACTGAACTGAACTGAACTGAAGTGAAAATTGATGTATTGAAAAATGGAATTAGCATGACTGAATTAACCTGAATTTCATCAAATTGCATTTTCACTGAACTGAACTGAACTGAACTGAATTGAACTGAACTGAACTCAACTGATCTACAGATAATCTCTGGTAAACAGGGCCTAAAACCTGCGTACGTAGCATCATCCAGCATCTAGTTGGGTTATTTATAGTCAAAATCCCCATATATCATGAATGAATGATTAGATCATTACTTGGAAGCAGTACTCATGCTCATAATAAATGTTATGGCTGCTATCCGTATGAATCAACAAGTAATTATAACGACTAGTTTTAAAATTTTAATGGAAGATTATAGAGAAGTTTCCAGGACAGGTAGTGTGGGACCCGCGCCGGTTCCCAAAACATTTGTTAACCTCCTATATAACTGTTGCAACTTGAATTTTTAGTCTTCGAAAAATAACTTTTTACAATTACAATTTCTCTCCACACAGTATTAATGTCCGGTTCCGTCACTTTGAAATTTCTACCGACCAAACCTTCTCTAGATTAGTAAAACATTAGAATGGTTTATCTAACTATATAAAACTAAGATCAGATAAAGGAGGGGTGTATCCAGTCCGTCCGGTGATTCATTAAAATAATATTTGCTCCTTTTGAAGCAGCAGCCCAGCAAAGGAGTATTCATATAGGGAAAATGATAAACTTACATTTTTCGTATGTTACTTATTAATTGTTTATTCAGCTTGTTGGGCCATAACATTGGGCTGGATGGAGGCTGGATCCTAATCTCCTAGGATTGTTTTTGGACCGTAGGCTGAGTAGGCGGGGTGTCAGATTTGGTTTGGGAAAGTGGTTTTCTGTTTGGGAAAGGGGAGACAAGAACGTTTTCTTTCCCTATATTTCAAAAGCTTCCATAAAATCTTCCCAGTTTGTTTCATCGGAGAAAACCAACTGCAAATCGATGGGTATATCATTCCAAGTCCACGAATCCGTCTCCGTTCCATAAGTACTCAGTGGCGACGACTAGGTTTTAGTGTTTTCCGGCGAAGACTTCAATCTCAGGTGGTTTCATTTTATATTCTGTCAATCACTTCGATTAAGGATTTGTATTCAGTCTCCTATTGTGAGTAACAACTGGGTCATTTCAGATTAGGTTAACTCAGCTGCGACGGCTTATATTTCAACGGAACCCGGGGCGGACTTCTATTTATCAGGTGGGTATCTTCAGTCTACTATTGTTAGTAACGGATTTAGGGTTTATATTTAATGGGTTTTGTTTGATTTGAATGTGGAATAAGTATTAGGGTTGAGGTTTATAGGGCAAGTATTTGAATCTGGAATAGGGGTTAGGGTTTGTAATTATTTGGTGGTTGTGGTTATATTTGAATCTGGATAAGGGTTAATTAGGGGTTAGGGTTTATAATTATTCGGTTGTATTGTTTCACAACTTTTCGCTCGATTTAATTCTTAAAATGAAGGTTGTTAGGAATGATGTGAGCTGGTGAGAGAGGTTGACCTTTGAGATAACTTCTTTGTCATGCCATAGGTTAGAATAACTGAAAGGTCAAAAGTCAGAACCAATTCCAAATACTAATTCCAGTTTAGATTAGATGACTTTGATTTAAAATGTTTAGGATTATCTTTCTGCCATCTTATTAAGAAGGTGCTCAGCGTATGTAGATTACTTGTAAGAAATGTTAGGGTATCCATCAAGTATGTGTCATATGTTTTGAATCCCTAAGTTTGAAATTTTTAAATGAAATCATCAGCTGCTGACTCGCAAATCTGCAATGTCAGATTAATTAGTATTTGAATTTGGATTTGGACCAGGAGACAATGTCTGGGAATATCGATGGTGCTGATGTGAATGTGAGTAATGTTGTTGAGGAGTGCATAGTGGCTGCAGGGAAGAATGTCATTGATTTGGATGAAGAGGTAACGGTTGGTGTGGAAGATTCAGGTAATGGAGTCATTGTTGCTGCAGGGAATGAAGTCATTGTTGCTGCAAGGAATGGAGTCATTGTTGCTGCAGGGAATAATGTCATTGTTGCTGCAGGGGATTGTGTGGACGGGGATGGAATGTGTGAAGTTGAAACTGAAATAGAAGATACAGACGATGAGAATGAGGAGAATGAGAAGAATGAGGAGAATGTGGAGGTTCCAGAGGTTGCTGATGGAATGAGTGAACCAGAATATACAGTTGAAGATGAGGACGAGGAAGATGAGGAGTGGTATGAGAACGAGGAGCAGGTTCCAGAAGTTGAACCTGTCACCCGAGGCGAGGAGGTAGAAACAGTAAATGGTGGTGAAGATCATACAGAAGAAATTGCGGCGCCTACTAAGGGCATGGAGTTCGAATCTGCCCTATCGTTTGTAACCCATATCCATCGATATGGGTTCGCTAATGGCTTCCAGGTCAGAATCAGGGACTCGTGCAAATCCAAGTCAGCAGCAGTTGATTTAGGAAAGAATGTCGGTTATGCGGCACGCGCCCGGGTTCATTGCCTTGCCAACGAGGAACATTACAGCAAGTACGTGAGACTCACCCTTGAATGTAGCAAAGCTGGAGTGAACCCGGTTACTAAAATTGGTAGACGCCGCAGCCACTCATGCAGGACACAGTGTATGTTCAGAGTGTATGCCACCAAGTCGGTGGTGGATGGTAATTGGAAGATTGGTAGATGTGTTGTGGAACACAATCACGATTTGTGTGTGTCTAATTCTAGGTTTCTGCCCAATTACCGTAAGATTTCCCCCGATGATGCAAAGATAATACTGGAAAATGACGCAGCAGGGGTAAAGATTGGTAGTAACTATCAAGTGTTTGTGGTTAAGTATGGTGGCTGCGCTGGTGTGCCATTCACAGAACGAGACTTGAGGAACCTTCTAAGGGGAAACGGTAGGCGGAAAGTTGAAGGTGGTGACTTCAATGCTATGGAGAAGCACTTCTGTGAAATGAAGGAGAAAAATCCTACTTTTTACTACGAGTATGACATTGATGAGAATGGAGTACTTAGAAATGTCTTCTGGGCCGATGGTAGAAGTAGGGCTGCAGCAAAAGAGTTTGGTGATACGGTGTCCTTTGACAGCACATACGTGACCAATAGGTATCGGATGCCCTTTTCACCGTTCATTTCAGTGAATCATCATGGGAATTCTTTACTTCTGGGATGTGCACTGATAACCATGGAGGATGCTAAAAGCTATGAATGGGTCTTTAAAGCTTGGCAACGTTGCATGGGAAGGGCACCAGTTGGCATTATAACTGATCAATGCAAAGCAATAGGTACGTTAAGCTGTATAATGTTCTGTACATGCTGAGAATAATGTGAATTGATTTTTAGTATGTTGAAAGTGTGGTGAAAGTGTACAGCATTGTGAGTATGTCGAAAGTGTGTTGTAAATGTACTGGATTATGAGCATGTTGTTTGTGTAGTGGATTTTGAAGTTAGTGAACTCCAGCTAGTTTTCGTGTCGTTAAATAAATGTTAACATAACATCGTTATAGTGCATGTCAGGAAATATTTCCCCACACTGAGTTGATGGTTTGAGAAACTATTGAAATCTGATGAATCATAGTGATTTGTGGCTTATGAAATCTGAGTCAGTTGATTATGTGAATCATCCTGATTTTACTGGTTTTTTGTTTATAGTTATTATGTTCACTGTAGGTGTTGATTGATTATTTGATGTGAAAATTGATGAGCAATATAACAATGTGAAAATATGTTAATGTATGTCAGCCAAGGCGGTTAGGACAGTGTTTCCTGATACAAAACACCGGTGGTGTATATGGCATATCAAGAGGAATCTGTGCAAGAACATGGGCAGTGCTAGCAACTGGGTGGAGATAAACTCAGAATTCCGTAAACTACTTAGCCATATGATGACGGTGTCGGAATTCGAGGATGGGTTGAAGGCCTGGGGTGAGAAGCACAAACTGGAATCAAAACTGTGGTTCAAGGATTTGTTAAAGGACAGAAAGAGGTGGGCTCCTGTGTACTTCAAGAACGATTTTTGGGCTGGCATGTCGAGCACCCAACGGAGTGAGGGTATGAATCACTTCTTCAAAGGGTATGTGACTCCGGACACTACACTTAAGGTGTTCCTTGATCAGTATGGTCTGGCTGTAGAGAAAAGAGCCAATGCGGAGAATAGACTGAAGTTCAGCAATGCTTATCGGACTTGGAGTACCACGACGAAGCACGGGTTTGAGGTCGTATTTCAAGAGCTTTTTACATCTTCTAAGTTCTTAGAGATCCAGGAGCAGATTGAAATGCTGAATTATGCGAATGGGACGATGATTTCTCGGAACGATGATGAGGTGAAGTATGAAGTTGTGATGAGCAAGATTTTTCATGGGGTGTCTAGGAGAAGGAAGTTTGTAGTCTTCCTTGACAAGGCAACAATGGATATGAGGTGCGAGTGTAAGAACTTTGAGTTCAGGGGTATACTCTGCAGCCACGCGATGAACGTAATGGTTTTGGAAGGCATCGATGTTGTTCCTGAGAAGTTCTTGTATTCAAGGTGGAGGAAGGATTTGCCCAGGGAGTATTTGAAGGAGAAGTTGCCATACAAAAATCTGAAAGGCAATGAAACAGAGGCAATGAAGAGGTATGCTCAGATGGCAGAGGCGTGCTCTAGGGTGTGTTTGTCAGCCATGCAGGAGGAGTTTGTGTTCAAGTTAGTGATGCGGGAGCTTGGTAAACTTAGCTTAAATGTTCAGTTCAAAACCACTTCAAGCACTATTGTTAGCTCAACTATGGGAGGAATTGGAAGGGTTTATGGCAGAAAGGGTAGAGATAAGGAACCCGAATCTGGGGATCCAAGAGAGGAAGATGAGACCGTACGCGTGAAAGATCCGTTGGATCGTCGAGGCAAGGGAAGAACTCCAACTAAGAGGAAAGGGGCGGATTTGGACAAGAAAATATCCGGGTCCCATAGGAAAGGTGCCAGTAAAAAGAAGCAGCGTGGAGATGCGCCAGTCGGAACACCCGAGGAAAGGATTGTCATGCCACAGGTATGTTCTGGAGATAAAGTTTGAATACATCATATGTGATGTCGTCGTGTTCTTCATTGAACCATGAACTACGCTATATGTTTGTACCTCTTTGTTGTAGGTTTCTGGTGTGTTCGGCTATGATCCCCTCAGTGGTGTGCAGATGACGCAGCCTACCCCATTCTGGGTGCCACCGTTTCCATTTTCTGTGTCTGAGCCCAAGCCCCAGTAGCCAGCCTTCAACATCCTCTTAACGGAGCAAGGATGTGCGGCCAGGGCCTTCCCAAGGATGACTCAGTGAGGTCGATTATTTCACATGCTTGCCTTATTTTTCCTGATTTGGTGCTTGTACATTGCAACATGAAACTTGGTACTAATTATTAAGTCGAGCCTGTGTATGCTCGCTCTGTGATTTTGTTGCCGACCGTGTTTTGGGCAATTAGATGTTTCTGTTGCATCTTTTGTTTCTGGCAAGCTGTAGTTTGTGTTGTTATTTGTGTTTTGGGGAGAATTGTTTTAAGTAATAAGTATTTTGTAATAATACTTGGTGTGTAAGGTAATAAGATGTTGGTACCGGATTCTGATGTCATTCTTATTTCTTAGCATCCTTGGATTCATCTACTTTTTTTTTTTGGTTTTTATAGGTGTTCTTGAACCAGAAGCACACAAATTTTAAGTAAATGATTTAGTAGACCCAAAAATCCAAATACTTATAGTATAAACTGTAGATAAATCACGTCGTTAGTAGACACTGGACATATTTACTTTGGATTTTTACACAAATGCCCAAATAGTTACATTGGATTTTTCCATGTTATGGGGCACCCGAATCGGCATATGACATTGGCACACAGAATTCATATGAATAATGATACATACTAACCAAAACTCAAGCAAACATATCAGAATTTAGGTCAATAAGGACACAGATTCAAAAACCAAATTCAGGGTTCAATTTGAATATAACATGTGTTGTCAAGTGAACCATCTTCAAAACGAAAACTTATAAGCAAACCATCTTCAAAACAGTGAAGACTTATCCGCAAACCATCTTCAAAACAAAGAAAGCACTAATCCATAGAGACCTGAGTTTGTCAAGTGAACTTAGACATGTGTTGACGCAGCTTAATTCTGTTCAAAGCCTCGCTGGCCTTACAAACATTGGAAACGTTGTAATTCACGCAGACGGCTTCGGTTTTGGATCTTACTTTCTCATGCTCCTTGTTCACCAATGCAGCTAGTAGGTCAAGGCGTTTGTTAAGATCGCGGTATGCCCTGGAGACATCATCCTGTGAATATATTGAAACTATTACATTTAGCGAGGGCCGATGAACTAGTTCATTAACTATGATTTTGAAATTCAATCAAAGATTTCATACTCTTACCTTTCCGACCTTCAGGAAAAAATCTGCATCGTGTTGGGCATCCGCCTTCATACGTTTAACATAATCATCCACCCGTTGATACATCTCTGCTAGCGCTGATAATGACGGAAAATAAACGTAAATGTAAACTAGCAATAAGTTTTTGTTCCATCGTATTGATTTTGTTGTTGTCAACATGGGATTAAGCTATGTAATGAATTTAGAACCTGTTGGTAGTTCTGCTGCCGCTTCCTCGGCACTCTTCAGAAACCGCCGATGACTGGCTTCTAGTTCGTCTGCCACCGCTGGAGTCGCCATCATATGGAAATTGTAATTGTGAAATCGAAAGAGTAATATTTTTGGGCTACAGAGCTATGATAAATGAAAGCCGAATCTGTCAGACTGTTTTGGCCTGGGAAATTGGGATCGCACTCGTGAAGAGGTCAAGATTTTTGGTCAATGAAGGCAACTACAGGTTATTTTAAAGTAAAATGAAAAAGTGAAATGTAGTCATGCAACTCTAACATTATTACAATTGTACAGTGAACATGAAATTCATAGGAAACTATCTCAATTGAAACAATTGGCCCTTTTTGAAGATGAGCCATTGATTGTTTAAATTCGAATTCATGTTGGACGCTAAATGGTTAGACACGAAGGGTTTAAGGAAGGGTTAAATTAAATCAGTTCAATTACATAAACTTACTATAGATAGAACTTCAACTTGAACAATCAGATCAATTATATGAAAGTAAATTTTATTCCGTTTTAGTACATTATGTGTCCTTAATAATAAAAAGTTTTATATCAACGGAGTTAGTATTCGATTGAACTAATAAATGATTAATCAAACATAAACAAATTATTGATAATGTTTAAACGAAGTTGTTGTATAGTCTGAAACTATTGATAATGTTTATATATGAGGTAATAAATTTATTACCTTGGTTGAAATTATAATGATTTTATTCATATTGTAAATATGTAATGTAACAAATTTCATAATGTATTTAAAATGATTTGAAATAGTTTTCATTTGAGCTAAAGATAATTTGTTTTTATGATGATCCAAATTTTCTCCACTGTGCCTTTCTGTTGGCGCCCAACTTTTCACACTGGCGCCTAATCCATTCCTCCCGCCCCCCAAATTCCCGCCCAAACTTTGGTCAGTTTTCCCGCCCCCCAAATTCCATTCCTCCCGCCTAACAAGGACCTTAATTATAAATGTAGTAGTTGCCCACAGTTTCAGACAACTTATAATACACATGATGGCTCCCGTATCCGACCGGAAGCGTAAGTCGCCGGAATTAGGCAGTCCAGAGGTTGTTACAATTTCACCGACTTCCCTTCAGGCACTTTACAGTGAAATGGCGGGAGACTATCAAAGGCTGAAGAATGAGGTGCGAGAGCTTTTCAGGCGAATCATCGAAGCGGGTGAAGGGATGATGGTGAAACAGCAATTAGTGGCTGCACCTCCATTGTATAAGCTTCTTGAGTCATACGATGAGCAGGTTTTATATTCCAAGCTAGCACCCCCGAAAGTAATGAGCAGAAAGAGGCTGGTGATGGAGACACCTTCTCCAGTGAAACATTCTCAATCAGACTCAACCCCATCCCCTGTAACGAAATTTGAGTAGTTATTGTGCCATTTTGGGTTCCATTTTAGCTAACCTCATCAATAGTCTTGTGATGATTTGGTTAAGTCATGTAATCTGGAATTCAATCATGGAATAAATGGAGCAAATTCAGTCTTGTGATGATTTTGTACTACTGATTGATTTGAGTTAAGTGAAAAAGGAATCAAGTCAAAGTTTTTAAACTTATTTAGAACGAAAAATAAATTCATATAACTTTTGCTAAAGTTAGCCAAAATACATAGAACGTGATACAACGACGCATCATCACTTGATACAGGCAACATAGAACAGAACAAACAAAAGTTGTCCGGGCGAACATCCATGAGTTCCTCAAGGAACGCAAAAGGGGATGATCGCAACAAAATCAAGACGCGAACAACTAACGTCCTTCTAACTGTTATACCTAAGAGGAGGCTTTCTTAACAGAAAGCACTGGAGGTGGCGCAAGCATGTTGAGACGTTGTGGAGCCACATTCCAAGGAGATGCCGGGTAAGGCGGGGGTGGCTGAGGGTCCTCCTCGTCTACGAGAACGAAGCGACCACGACGTGCAATGTCAGCTTGACCCTCCAGCATCATCAAATGATTAGCTCCGGCCTGGAAATCGACCTCGTCGTCAGAGACAACGATGACATCTGGCTCATCGTCGTCGGAAATGACGATCACGTCTGGGTTTCCTTTGATAATAGAAACTCGTGTCGCTGTCATTGGCTTGTTGCGGCTCTGTTTTGCCTTGCTCTTCTTGAAAGTCTTGATAATCGGAGGAACGGCAAAGGTTCTGCGCGGGACAGATCTTCCACTCGAAGCAACGGTGGGACGGGAAGGAGTTTTGGTGTTTCTGATAGATTTGGTTGGGCTGATTTTGGGAGATTTACGTGGGACAGTCTCCAAAGAGACAAGCTTGTGACAGTTTCTTGTGTGATACATTGTTGCGTTGAACTGGATGTAGTGAAAAAGATGTACTGGAAAAGGGTTGGGTGAGTATGATGACAGAAGGAATAAATTTATAGGCACACCATTAGGGCGCCAAAATCCAGGATACAAGAATAAAAATTGGAGCCACACAAAAATTAGGCAACTTCTATTTGCATGACCAATTATGGTCCGGCAGTAGTAATTTGGTGCATTCAAATAGTAACCCTCAAAAATTATCCACCCAAGAATGTTTGATGGGTGTCGATATTTCACGCCATGTATTTTACTGAAACACGCCCTATATTTAAACATTTATTTGATTATATTTTCAAATTTTATGATGTTGAAAAATGAAGAAATGTATGTAGACCATGTTTGTACAACATTCAAACTTACTGTATGATCACCTGCTAACTTGGATATAAATAATACATAATATTCATTATGTTATACTAAAATGGGAATAAAAATTAATTTTTTTAGATTTGAGCATCATTAAAATGAAGTATCACAATTATAAATTTTTGGCACGCAGCGAGCATAATAAAAATGAAGTATCACAATTATATTCATTCTCAAATGAGCATGGATTTTTCACCATTTCATCTTCATATGGTTAATTATGGACTAGATCTAGAATTCGAAGTAAAAAACACAAAAGTACAGAAGTTCATTTCTTTCGGCTGTATGTTTACTTGGCAGCTATGTGATACATTTCTAATCATACTGCAGTACAGTGTTAGCCCCCTTAAAAAGGCAGGGATAACATGGCACATTCAGGCACTTTCTACCTTTTGTAGGCTCTCCTTGAGGACTGAAGCGGCAAAACATGATGTGACAGGCGCCGAAAATGTTGGGATACAGACCAAGTGGCCAGTGCGAAACCCCAAACTTACAAAATGAAAAAAAGATTCCCTCAATTCCAAACTAGAATCAGATGGGAACCTAATCAATCCGTTTGAAACCAAACCAGTCCAGTCCAAATCGAGTTGGAGGTTAGATCGGTTTCTCTCAAATCTAAATTTGCCTACATGATCAATACTTGAATTAAACTATTTATTGTTTTAATATATGTAATTATGTTTAATGTTTGTTGAATTAAACTTTAATATTTAATTCGATTTAATTAAATTTACGTTAGTACTAAATTTAATATATGGAAACTCTGTAATATATGTTAGGCCTTAATATACCTTAAAATGATATTAGGGTTTATGTACAAAAGCTTATCACTCCAAATTGGGTTTATTAAAAACAAAATTGTATAAAATAAACAACATAATAGTTCATATTGTTTGGTAAAAGGTTTTAAAGCCTAAACAACAAGTGTAGTGTCTAACCACCAATTAGTCTGTCACAAATTTCTTCACAGTTCTTATACTCCATAAGCATGTGATCAGAACTAAAACTAGTATGAGTCTATTAAACCAGTCTCACCATAGGTTCGATTAAAGTCAATAAGGATGTTGTTTAACTTAATATGTATGGGTTTAGTTTTTAAATCTGTTGCCTTTAGTGTTTAACCGGTTACTAGGTTAGACCTAACCGAGCGGGACACAGTTCTAATTCTCCATCACCATCCAATGAAGTACAATTAGCTAAAGCTCACACTTATCCTCATCCAGCACCAATACTAGTATGTAATTTACAATGCTTCAAAGGATAATAGATCACTTATTGTGTGGGTTCAAACCCTAAACCCTTACATATAACCATCTGATTGGACCTCACAGATCGATACACGGTTCTAACTCTCCATCAACAAGTAATGAATTACCATTGAGAATACCTCACGATTCTCCTCAACCGGGACCAATACTAGTATGCAATTTACAAAGATTCAAAGGATAGTAGATAAGTATTTGCGTGGGTACAAACCCTAACCTTCAAACTTCAAACCCTAAACCCTAAACCCTTACATATAACCATCTCATTGGTAATATGTAATCGCTACACAGTTCTAATGTGATACACTAGCAACAACTGAATTACAATTGAGAATAGCTAACTCTTCTCCTCAAGGAGCACCAATACTAGTATGCAATTTACAATGATTCAAAGGATAATAGATAAGTAATTGCGTGGGTACAAACCATAAACTTTAAACTTCAAACCCTAAACCCTTACATATAACCATCTCATTGGTAATATGTAATCGCCACACATTTCTAATTCTCCATCAGCAACAAATGAATTACAATTGAGAATATCTCACGCTTCTCCTCAAGGAGCACCAATACTAGTACTCCCTCTGTCTCACCTCAAGCTGCACAGTTGACTTTTCAGAGTCAAACTTAGGAAACTTTGACTGTAATTATAGGTCAATATATAAATGATAAAACTATTATATGAGATATCAATAGATTCATTATAACATCTATTTTTCAAAAAGTAATTTTTTATATATTGTTTTTATATGTACTTAAAGATATTAATAGTCAAACACGATCATTGAAGACCGTGAAAAGTCAACTGTGCAGCTTTGGGTGAGACGGAGGGAGTATGTAATTTACAATGATTCAAAGGATAATATATACGTAATTGAGTGGGTACAAACCCTAAACCCTTACATATAACCATCTCATTGGATCTATCATCTTATAGGATATATCGTCATTCAACTCCCTTTGTACTAATTATGTATCATCCATTGATGGTCAGTAATCCACGTTACACCACATGGGTTTTTGAACGTAACTAAGCTAACACTATTAAAGATACTAATGTTTTAACTATTTATAACCCAAACTTCACATCAAATGACTATAATACCCCATGTATGGAGTCAACTAATTTTTCATTAACTAAAATTAAGGTTATTTTTGTCATTTAACTTCTTTTTTTTTTTGCTACAAGAGTAAAATGTTCAGCTGCATATACCAACATGTTATGGGTTCTATGATCATTCAAGCCACTATTAATTAACGCTAATCAAACCATCTTATAGGATCTATCATCATTCAGGGCTATTTTCCTGTCCTTGTTGGAGGAGAAACTTGTTAAGTCGGTAAACTGAGTCTTATACTATGTAAAGTTCAAACTATAATCTATCTAAACACCCATCAAACAAATAAACAAGGCCAAATGGTTTGTGACTATGTGTTACGTCCAGGATGTCTCGATTTAAATGAACATGTCTTATCGATCGTGTTGGTTTATAAATATATCAAACGATGAAATTATCCTGCATCGAAAAAATGTTACAATCGTGCTTTGAAATGTTGTCATTTTTATTTAAATCAAAATTAATATTTGAACTTAGGAATGGAACTTGTTAAAATTTGTAATTTTTTTGTGAAATACTAGTGTGAAGTTCGTTTATCAGCCTCCTAACAAAATTGATGGAATGAAGGAATATTGGCTGCACCGCCTACACGTCCAAATCATTAGGGAACCAATCATTAGTAGTGCAACATGCATACTAAAGGACTGTCAGGTTGGCAGATTGCAACACCTGGATTAAAATTGCTGGACGTGGGGCCTTTGTTTGGAAGATACAGTAACTTTTGGACAACCAAGTTGCAATGGCGGAGAAGAAATGCTTGCAAATTCATGTGCAAAAAGTCTTCTACCTAATGGCCAGAATGCTTGTAATAGGAATCGAACACGAACCTCCCAGCTGGATATTATGAGATTTACAGATTAACCACCATGACAAGCTTCATATTTCGATGGAATTTTGTTAGACATATTTTTATATCAACAAGAACAAATAATAAATAAAAACTAATGTATTACATTCGAGGTCACAACAATTAATGAAACAACTCCCAATAAAGTATGAATTATAATACTGTGTGCATCAAAATTCCATATAAAATATACATTAACAATCTAAGTTGGTTTATACTGTAACATATCTATATATCTTGTTTAATACTAACCATGAATCATCCACACGAACACCATTACTGTTGACAATGGCTTAGACTATTATAGATAATTGTTGAATATACATCGACCCTTATTCAAGGCCACAATGCTTAAGATGGTAACAGGACACTAATTTCGTGGGTTCAAACCCAGAACCCATACATCTAATCCAAACCATGGGATCAATCATTACTCATCTAGCTTGGCACTAATCATGGCTCATGCTTAGGTGCTCAATTCACACGATTAATAGATATGGAACCCTGATTTACCGGATTATTGATAATTGCTGAATGTTCATCAGTTTTTATTAAATGACATAATGCGTTGGTTGATAATATCCCACTAATGTTTTGGAGTATCATCCATTGACGCTCAACCACGATTCAAACTCAATTGCTAATCAACCAAGAATGTGGTTATCTCTGAGTCCGTTAATTTTGAAAGCTATGCTCCATGATCACCCGAGTTAATACCCTGTACTGATGTTGTCTGTTTTCAATCATATTTTGGTTTATGATTAATATCGATAATGACTTTTGTTACTTACCGTTGATTTAGGGTGTAAACATTGAACCCTTCTCCCTCCGACTTTTGTGTGGGTTGCAACTAATCAAGCAATGCAATGTGTTTGAATCTATGATACACCAAAGTTTGTGTCATTATAAGCAATTCTGAAACCCCAAACCCTATGGTCTATTTCGCTTCCCCTAATACACAATTTCTATTGGCGTATGGTCTATCAACTCTTTAGTGTAACTCTAAAGCCAAATGCTGTAACTCAAGATATGAATGTAGGTGAAGTGTACTATTACGCAAAAATCATGCTTCTTAGGATATAATATAATATTCTCATTTTGTGTGTTGTTAATTTTGAATTAATTAATTTACAAATCACATTCTACTTAAAAAAGGATTAATATCGTTTGACTATGTTATGTTCTAGATTTTCCGATCTTACAATTCTATTTGAATTAAAAATTATGAATTTGTATTAGTACTTAATTTCTGTAATATGACCATAATTACATTTGTTACTTTCGACTTGTTTATCGGCAGTAACAAACGTTTTTGTAAGTTCAAAAATAAAGTTAACAATTCTGAACTTTATTGCGAATTCGAAACTTTATTGTAAATTCGACTTGAATATTGGAGTATTTTTTTGTTAAACTTAAAAAACAACGTATGGGTCAGAAAAGCTGGTTAGATACAGTAAAATGAACCTGCACACGCAACAGCAAAGCTTGTCCAGGAAGATTAAAGGCATTCATCTTTCTCGAGCCCAGAGCTCAAATTTTAATTTCCGGCAAAATCAAAAGCACCTCCCCTTTATGAAATTATTTCCAATATTCATCTCCCATAAAATTAAAATTAGGCAAATCTAGGGTTTCAATCCACCGCAGATATGAGGCCGACCCTGAATCGCGGTCTTGACTGCGACTTTTCCTCCCCGGAAGGCAGCATCAGCGATGATGAACTTCCCCTTGCCAGCATGGAAGTTGATCGTTCCGACATCAGCTGGCCTCCTGAACTCCTTCTTTCCGATGAAGAGCTACCAACGCGTTGCCTTCCAATTTATCCAGAGGGCCCGTCAAAACTGCGCAAAATCTCTGGTTTGTTCCTTTATCACTCTTGTTCTTTTAAGAATCAGTGAATTTAGATATAACATCTTTTTTCACATGAAATGCTTTAGAAACCAAGTAACATTTGTGTTATAATATCAATTCACCAACACTTTTAATTATGCTGGTTGAGGTAAATAATTATGGTTACATGTATAGATTTAGGCCTTAAAATTTTCGGTGTTGTTTCATGTTCAATTCATATTGTTTGCTTCTTTAGTTATCTTATCTACCTTGTATAGGTCATAAACTGATTTTAGGTATGTGTTTAGCTTTTAATATAGCTATATCCTTTAGGTTTAACACTGGTTAAAAAAAAGGCAACTTGGAAATATGATGTCTCCTACTCATACAGTTAGGTTCCCCATTTTTTGATGTCAGGTGAAACAACTAGCTGCAAGACAGAATCTGAGTTTGGCAGTAAAGACAAGGCTTCATATGGATGTAATACGTATGACCAAATAGATGACAGAGAGGATGTTGATATGCCTTTGAACATGGAGGCGGTGGTGCAGACACGGATGAAAAGATTACAATATCTTCTGCAAAACTTAAACCCAGGTCAGAGGGCTGATGTAAAGACCATTGGTTTTGCAGGCTTATTTGAGATGTCTATCAGGGAGCTTCCAACCGATATGTTTGCATGGCTGATTGATGGGTTCAATCCAAGCACCAGACAGTTCTTTGTGAATGGAACCCCATCATTCGTGGTTGGGGGTAGGGATGTGGCTGGTATATTTAGGTTGAATAGCAGTGACAATTCGATTCAGGTGGTAGACGACGACCAAGATGTAGATGGGTTGTCACTGGTTGGGGAGTGGTCAGAAAAATATGCTATTGGTAGGAAGGGAAGAATCAAAATTACACAGCTTGATCGTGTAATAACTAAAATGGAGGGAGGGGGCCGAGATTTCAAGATGATGTTCGTTTTGATTGTATTGCATTACATGTTAACTCCAACTGCTACAGTTTATGCTAGGACTGGTTTACTAAAGTCCTTGATGAATGTTGACGGAATCAGATTTCTAAACTGGGCAGGTTTCATAATGGATCATCTGTGTGAGTGTATTCAAAGCTACAAGGACAATAGGAATAAGACAGGCTGTGAAGGATGCATTCTCGTACTCATGTTAACGTACTTTCATGAATGTCGATGGCAGAGTATTCCTAGTAGAATGGAGGTTCCACTAATAGGGTACTGGAACGGCGACAGAATTCGTAAGCGAATTAAGGAGGAGATTCTTGGGGGTGGATTTGGTAGAGGGAAGTATGACAACAGTTTCTGTTGGCCTATCTTGGAGACCACTGATCATTACCCGCCGGCACATGAGTCACCAATGTATGATAACATCCTCCATGATTCAGAGCTGGTAGAAACATTTCCACAGGTAAATTATTTTGTGAATATGACCAGCTGAACTACATTTTTATACTTTAATTGTAAAACATTTCAACTTGTTTTGTCCTTTAACCATGTAGGTCCAGGATCGTGATGTAGCTACATTAATCAGAGATCTTAACGCAGTCCTTTTTTCTCATGTCGATAGTAGCGCTCATCTGACAAATCGGCTGGGGTCACGAGGGTTGTCTCTTCAGAACATGAGCTCTGTATCCCCTGAAACCCTGCCAGCATGCTTGAAGGAGTTGGTGAACAACTTGGAAGTTATTTTTCAAGCCTGTGTTTCCTTTGAAAGTGACTCTGGTAAGCCGGAAAACAGGAGCCTGGATGATTCCCTATCTGTTGAGCCTTGGGTACATTGGCCCTGCAATACTGGTAGGGTATTCCTTAGCAAACTAGCTTCCACATATGGATCGGACGCGCACGATGTCCACCCTTTTGAGCTGGAAATTGTTGATTATTGCCTTGTTGTAGACACTTTCTCGAGTGGAAGGTACTGCTTTAATTTGCACATCATTAAATTTTTAAGTTATAAATTATAGTTGCTTAGTCTATTATTGGTTGATTCATACATGAAGAGTTAGGGATTTGTAATTGTGTGTTGGGGGACATTTATACTTAGCATTTTTATCATTCTGTATGCAAATTGTACATGTTAAAACAGATTTAGAGTTATCCCTTTATAATTTCGGATTTCATGGTAGCAACGACTTTAGCTTATCATGTTTTTGTCAGGGAACCTCTATTCCATGATCGTGGCGGTCAGTGGCTTCTTAGAAGAGATATACGTTCTTTGGATAGCACAGTTCCAGTGTCTCCATTTGTCATCACAGCGTGGGCACGAATTTTGAACCTCGAATGGGCAAATACTCTTGCTCCAAGGGTGTCCACCTCCCTGGTAACAGTCAACAAGGTATGATATACACTCCAGCTTATTGGGTTGTCTGTCTATCGCGTCTGACAAGTATATTAATGTGCTGGTTTTCAATATTCAATTTTCCCTCCCAGGCCGATGGTTTATGTGATGTGGGTAAGCTCAAGAACTGGTTTAAGGGATTTCAATCCCAGTTCATCACTGCCAAAATGGTAAAGTTTAGCTCCCACGTTTTGTTTTATTGTATTGGATGATATAAAGCTGGTTGCTAATGTGTCCTTATTGCTAGTTTGCCCTTTGTGTGACCTTGGATACTAGATAACGAGGGTCTTGTTTTACAAACTGCTAGTTTTAGAAAATGTTGATTTGATCCGGTGAAATGTTTTTTATGCACATTTGTACCTATCATTTATTCGCTTACTGAACCTTTTCCCATGATGCTGTAGTGTTTTGTTCCTATATACTACCAGTCACACTTTTACCTCTTGGTTATAAACTTTAAAACCAAGACGCTGCAAATTATTGACGATGGGGTGCATAAGGACCAGGATGAGTGGGACATGTCAGCTGTATTGGTGGTAATCTAAAATAGCTCATATTATCACCTCCCTTATATGCATCTAGATTGATTACTGTTAACTCTGCCGTCATATGTGATGCATATTATTTTTATCCCAGGCAAATTGTATATGTGATATGATGGGGAATATAGGCAACCACATAGTTGAAAGTGTAAGCACGGTGGGATTGGAACGCATGATCCCTGAGTATGGCAGAAGGTATGAGTATGACTCCGGCTTGAATGTTATGGTGGCAATGGAGAAATTCACTGGAGGCCACGATTACACGTATGATGGTGGATTAATGATGGTAAGCATCATTGTTGATGTGTTTGATGTTTGAATTATTCTATTGTAGTTCTCCATTTTCACTTATTAGATCCCTAAATTTTAACACAGCACAAGATAAGTTTGGGAAGGAGAGTTAGGTTTCTGTCAAAGATCATATTGAACACGCGGAACATTTACCGGGACGAGGTTCTTTCAAAGGTGCACCGCTTTATCCAGGAAAAGCTAAATCTGATAATAAAACCCCGGGTCGCCTCACACTGATAGTCTAACACATCTTCTTCACCTCCATGTACCTGCTACAATTATGTCCAATTTCATTCCAAGTTATCAATGTTTGATATTTCTAGTATGCGAAATCTACTTATTACACAGTGGTAACTACTTTTGTATTTTAACCGGATCCACATGTCGCCTCACTCTGTTAGTGTAACACATCTTCACCTCCACGAACAATATGCTACAATTATGTTGAACACCATTCCAAGTTATCAATGTTTGATTCTACTAGTATATGAAATCTACTTTTTACACGGGTAACTACTTTTGTATTTTAGACGGATCCACATCTTGTTGCCAAAAGTGAAATTAGATTTGAAGAATTAGATCATAAACTTATTAACATGCAACATGAACTGATTAACATGAACTGATTTCAATGCAACATAAACTGATTAACATGAAGATAAACCTAATCCAACATAGGCTCAATTTCATGGTCACAAGAACAGGCATTACATGCATAATAGGCATCATGATAATCCCACCCAACGTAAACTGATTAACTTGAACTGATTACAAACTGATTAAACTTATTAACATTCAACATAAACTGATTAACATGAACTGATTACAATGCAACATAAACTGATGAACATGAAGATAAGCCTAACGATATCGAAACCAAACCAAAATAGGCTCAATTTCATGGTCACATGAACAGTCATTACATGCATAATAGCCGCCACCATAATCCCACCCAACGTATTTGGGTCTGTGGTGAATGGTGCAGCAAGGGGAACGATTCCAATCCTCACGATCTCTTCTCCATAGGCCACGAATGAGGGCATACATACGCTCCCGACAATGCTCGATAATTTCTGTTCCATAACATGCTCTCTTCATGTCACTGAGAAGTTTGATCCCCATCTTCTTCGTATCATTGCCTTCCAAAATTAACACCACAGCCAAGACATAAGATGCAGCAGTATGACCTATTGTAGAAGCTTCTTCTAGGATTTGGAGTGCGCCCTTTGGATCGTTGTGATTAAAATAATCAAGTACGCCTTTGCGGAATAACGCCTCTGGATTCTTCAACCGGATGCATTTCTCAAGAAACTCAACAACCTTTGTGTTGCGAGCCCACTGTATCGGCGGAAATTGCTCCAGCGATATATGCTGCAAAATGCAATCATCCTCGGCGATGTCGAGGAATTTCTTGCAGCACAGCTTAAGGTTGTAGAGGTCCGTATAGGAACAACTCCCAACCCGACGGAAAATCTCTACATCAAGTTCCCTGGGAAGAGATTCGAACGGTGGCTCCATTTCACCAAGATACAAGGTTTATCTAAGGTATGTTTATGATGACACAAATTGAGAGCAACTAGTCCACAAAGTGCGCTATATATGGACATAGCTTGGAGAGGAAAAAACTGGACGATCGCATCTTCTGACTTGTGAGTCGTGACAAATTCACTGGAACCTAGACACATAGAATGATGAGTCGCAATTATTCACAGCGTGGTCTTGATTACCGAAGTAATTATTAGCGTGCCCTTCAAAGCAGAAGTATTGTGTATACGTTAAGTTAAGCTAACATAACTCATTTTTCTCATAATTGTGAAATTATGTTTTTTAATATTTTAATATTCCATAGGTAATGAATAGTATTGTGATTGGAAATTGATTAGTATATTTTAAACAATTAATAAAATTGACTATTGATTATTTAATATTTAATATTTTCATTAATCAATTATCTGTGTTTGGGTCAAATTTGTAATGTTGATTATGACCCAACCTGATATAAAATGACCTAACAAAATATTATCCAATCTAATCTATAAAATTTTTATTTATAATATTGTATGAGTAATTATACAATTGCTGTTGAGCCGTAATTTGTATCCAAAAATTGCAAAACTGATACAAAATTATTATCAACAGTGCTTTAACAAGCTCGATAGTAAATCGAGTTCGTCGATCTGTTCAAAACTCAAATGAATAAAGATTGACCCAAAACATGTTGTTAAGTAAGATCTCGAACTTGATTACTAACTTTTAATAATAACTCGGACTCAACTCGACTCGGATTGTTCAAAACACTATTGAAAACAACAATACTTTATAATACAACTTTTGAAATTAGGGGAAAAAAATTGCATTGCTAACACCAATATGACATATTCGTTTAATGGCATGTGAAAATACCTTCAAAACAATTTCATGATCAATTGAATTCAATTATACTATAATTAATATGTACGGATTTCTTAAATTTGTATTATTACTTGTGCCCATTTTATTTTTCATTAATTATCAAACAATATTACGAAATAGTGTCTACGAAAGATTGAGGCGAAAAGTCTCATGTACAGTAATATTTACACTACAGTGCAACTTGTCAACTGTCACTGAAGATTAAACACGGTCAGCTTTATCGAGCCGTGCACATCTTACTAGTCATGTCTGAAAATTAAAAAGCATCCCCACTCTTTGTATTCCCACTTTTCGTTGTCGAACAATTTGAAAATTAATCAAATCTAGGGTTTCTAAAGTTTTGGCCGACCCTGAATCGTAGACTTGTAGGTGACACTTCCTCCTTGGAAGGCAGAATAATGAGTGGAGAAGAGTCCTCTGCGGACATGGAAGATGGTTTTCCTGACGTCCTGTGGCCGCCTGAACTCCTTTGTGGCGATGAAGGGGATTCAACCCTTCGCTTTCAAAGCTCCCCAGCCGGGTCTTCAAAACTCCGAGAAGCATCCGGTTCGTTCCTTTATATTCATCGCATATTTTCCCACATTACTTTCCCTTAAACAAAGCACACTGGCCCCCTTTATATGCACCTGTGAAACTCATTTTCCTGTCTTCGTATGTTGATAGGTTGCTTTTATGAACTAAATCCTAATTATACTATGATTAATGTCTTTATGGAAAGGGAATCAGCCTGCTGATTAACCTTACATATTTGTTTTGGTTGTTGTTAAAACTTATGATACAGTTATGAAGCCAAATTCATGTTAATGTGATACAATTATTTGTTCAAATTATGAGTTTATTTTTATGTAATTGATAATGCTATTTTACATGTGTTGTGTATTTGTAACTCTGAGTTAACTGGGCGGGATTGTTGCCCTCCAAACTGTGTGTATTTCTAGACATGGAAGTGTAGTATGTTTCATGTAGTACTGAGTATATTGTTGTCTCGTTATTATTGGTTACAGGATCAACATCCATGTACCCAGGTAAGAGGGCGCAGAAGACACATGTAAGTTCAGTCAAGCCTTCTGTTGGATGTAGTCATAAACAGGTGACCACTGGGTTTAGGGTGGATTCAGATATGACCACAAACATCGAGGATGTGGTTCGAGTGCGAATGAAGCGGTTACACTTTTTTCTCCAAAATCTAACCAGGCAACAGAGGGCAGATGTGAAGAGTATTGGATTCGATGGATTGTTGGAGATGTATATCAAAGATCTCCCGACTGATATGTTTGCCTGGCTCGTTGATGGATTTAATCCATTAACTCGACAATTCTTTGTGAATGGAACTCCATCATTCGTGGTTGGCAGCAGCGACGTGGCGAATACTTTTAACCTCAACCACGGAAATGGGGAAGATGGTGTTCAGGTGCTAGAAGACGATCAGGATGCTGATGTCTTGAGAGTGGTAGGTGAGTGGAAGGCAAAATATGACATTGGTAACTGGGGACCATTGCATGCTACAGAGCTTGATGTCATTCTATGTAGACTGAAAAAAGGGGGCCCTGATTTCAAGATGATGTTTGTGTTGTTTGTATTGGAATGCATGCTCACTCCAACTGCTACAGCTATCGTCAGGACAGGGTTGATTAAGTCCTTGCTCAACTTGGATGGAATCTGGCTTCTCAATTGGGGAGGCTTCATCATGGATCATCTGTGCGCGTGTGTCAAGAGGTACAAAGAGTCAGTAGTGGAAATGGGATGCGAAGGCTGCATACTCCTACTCATGATTACATATTTTCAAAAGTGTCGATGGGAAAGTATTCCCAATGGATGGAAAGTTCCACTGATAGCGCACTGGAAAGACTATAACATCCGTAAGCGAATTAAGGAGGAGATTCTTGGGGGCGGTTTCGGAAGAGGGAAGTATGACAACAGTTTCTGTTGGCCTGTGTTGGAGACCACTGATCATTACCCATCACCGGACTCATCGGAGGATAATACCATGTTCGTGCTGGATGATAGGTTCCACGATGATTTGGAGCTGGCATTAGTATTTCCTGAGGTATAATGATGTTTTATTGTTGGCTGTTTAATTTTGTACTTATTCTTTATTGGCATACATTTAGAATGTGCATTGATGTTCAAGCACCTGTAGGTACATGATCGGGCTGTGGCGACTTTAATCAGGGATCTTAGCGTAGTCCTTTTTGGACATGTTGACCGTAGCACTCATCTGTCAAAGCTGGTGGAGTCACCAGGTTTGTGTCTTCAACACATGAGCTCTGTATCCCCTGAAACCCTGCCAGCATGCTTGAAAGAGTTGATGAACAACTTGGAAATTGTTCGTAACGCTCTTGTGCCCAGTGAAGGTGCCTCTGGTATGCCAGATATCACCACCCTAGATGACCCGCTGACTAGTCAGGGAAGGAAAGATGAGCAACCTTGGGTGCATTGGCCGCCCAACACTGGTAGGGTTTATTTAAGCAAACTAGCTTCCACGTATGCCTCGGACCAGAACTTTGTTCAGCCTTTTCTGATTGAAATTGCGGATTATTGCCTCGTAGATGATACGGTGTGCAATGGAAGGTAACAACCCACTTTTAAGTACAAGTCTCTTAAAAATATGTTTTTTGGGGGGTCAAATTTTTTTTCTTCGTTGGATATTATGCTGGGTTAACATGATTGCATATTAGTTTAAGGTAAAATTTTTTTGTTTGTAGAAAATTATGCAGTGATGGTTTTATGTCTACTTGCAATTGTTTAAAATTTGTAGAATACATTTTTCGTTATGCATGACCTGTAGTAATGTGCTTACATGTTATTGAAGCAAGATGAAAGTTTCGTTTAGTAATTTGATACTGTATTTTTAAGATGCATAAAGATAGTGCTGAGACTGAGTTTAGCTCACCCTATTGTTGGCAGTCAACCCCTTTTCCATGATGGTGGATGTGGCTGGCTTCTGAGAAGGGATTTGCGTTCTTTGGATGCTAATGTCCAAGTTTCACAACTTGTCATCACGGCGTGGGCACGTATAATGAACCATGCATGGGCCAAATGCGTTGCTCCTAAAGTTTCCACCTCCCTTGTGACCGTCAAGAAGGTATTGGGCACTCCATATTATTTGACCAGGCAAACACAAAAACCTTTTAATGACGTGGATTGTATCTCTGTACAGGCCAAAGGCGTATGCCGTGTGGATAAGCTGAAGGAGTGGTTAGATGGATCGTTATCCAAGTTCAAGACAGCTGCAATGGTTTGTTTACTTTTTAGATTTTACTTATTTTCCATTGGATTCTTAAAATGCCATGCATGCTTCCTTTTGGTTGCTAAAAATGCCTCTCTTCTTCGATGTTGTAGTATTATGTCCCTATAAAGTATCGATCACACTATTACCTGTTGGTTATAAACTTCTTCACCAAGACTCTTCAAATAATTGACGATATATGGCATAAGGACGTCGAAGACTGGGACAGTGCAACTCTAGTGGTGGTAAGTCATAAATTTCAGTGTTCACCACTAATGTGTAACTGTGTACAACTTTATAATCTTGGTGCATTCATTTTTACGCACAGGAAAAATGTTTGTGTAATTTAATGGGAAATGGAGGCAGAGTTGAAACTGTAAGGCAGTTCAGCTTGGAACGCCTGATCCCTGAGTATGGCAGAAGGTATGAGTATGACTGCGGTCTCTCGGTTATGGTTGCAATGGAGAAATTCGATGGATCCAGCAGTTACATCTATGGAGGTGGACTGAATATGGTAAGCAATGTATAAATTTTTCCTGTTGGTGACTGATATTTTTGTAGTATATAAAAGGTATCAGTTTGAACCCAAATCCATACCGCAGGAACGAATCTGTTTGGAAAGGAGGATACAGTATTTGGCACGCATCGTCTTGAACAACAGGAACATTTACCGAGATGTGATCCTTTCAGAGGTGCACCGGTTCATCCAGGAAAAGGTAAATCTGCCTACACATCCCAAGGTTTCCGCGAAATGTGACTTAAAAACTTGTTGGCAAGCATGACGGATCTGTCACTCCTTTCAAACTGAAACAATTCTCACTGCATCTACTCATGTTCTGTGTGTACTTTATGTCTTTTGAGTGAAGTTAACATTCAGTATAAACTTAGTATGTATTTGGCCCAGCTGGGTTCTTTTGAAACGTATTTAACTTGTTCCTTAGATTTGAACTTTGCATTCCTTGTTGCAATAAATGTAATGAATATGAAGTGAAAAACCAGTAACTTAATTTTCCCTTAATAGTGTGGTAGTTTGATAATGTCACTTGCAATTTTGTTTGAAATTTAAGTTAACATGTCTACAAACTCATATACAAATTACTGCATCTAGTAATTGAGCTGGTATAATCCACTTCCAACTTGGATTTTTTCATATTTTGTATAATTGTTTTGCAGTGAACATAAAATAGGGAATTAGTTTGGCTTGTCGTGATTCATCTGATTGCCTAGTCCATAAAATAATCAAGGATTTGCCTAGTCCCAATTCATCTAATTACTCTAATTAAACTGATTGAATATATAGTTGGAATTAATTGTTAAAAAATTACAGTAATTCTTACAAATTTAAGACAAATTCATGATATTCAACAAAAAATGCAATTTAGAAACCCATAAAAAAAGAAAAATCACGCCCACAAAAACATTGAAACATCGCAGAGCTTCCTCTTCTCCCCCAACACATCTTCTTCTGCTCTGCTCAATATATACTGTTCCAAACCAAGGTTTTTTCATTCTGGGATGGCGATAACCAGATCCAAGGTTCCACCTCCTAATCCCACCGAAGAGCCACAACCCAGCCCAACGGCGGCGGTTAAGTATCCGGCGAAATGTCGGGCCGAGAAACGGAGTAGTTGTTCCAAGGAGGCAAGCGATGATGAGGAAACACAATTTGAGGCCATTGATTTGAGCTCATCATCAGATTCCGACAGTCTTCAAGCCTTGCATGCACCAGGTTGCTGGGACAGTGACCCGGACGACAAGGATTACGTGCCGAAAGGAGATGAACCACCCGATGTAGACGAGGCTACTACCACCGATGAGGATACCCAGTCCGAGGACACTGAAGATGGATTGCAATATGATGACCAGGAGGTGCACCGCAAAGGTACCATGCACAGTTTCTCTTTCTTAATTTCATTGTTTGGATAATTGATCTGAAAATCTACAAAGTTTGTTCTGCCGTGTTCTTGGATGTTAAAAAAGTAAGTTAGGCCATAGAAGGGTTTAGGATTTGGAACTGTAAGGAATTTGACCACAGATGTGTGATTTGTTGATTAGTTCACTTTTGATTGACAATATTCGTTATGATTTTTGTCACTTTATGTTAGAATGAATGTCGGTAACTCTTAGCTGTGTAAGTTCCATGTTACCCTTTTTTGTAGGCTCCAAGTTACCCTAACCTTGACTTTGCTGTTCTCACTGGGAAACCCATATATGTGTGGCATAGTTAACATAGGCCTTCAGTATCATTGTGTTGCTACCTTAATATCACTGTATCATCGTCATCGGACTTGACATCTTTCAGTCATCATTAGTTGAACTTCACAAAATATTTTTTTGGTTTTGCATTTTGGACAAGAGAAGGGATTCAGCTTTTCACTCATGTAAAATTTGTCGTGTTTTATGGTAATTGATGACCCTGCATCGAATGTGATGGGATTATTGCACATGACCATGGTTTTCTTCTTTTAATGGTAACTCTTAGTTTATTTACCTTTTAATCAGTTTTTGGGGGTTCAATAAAAACAAATTATTATTGTTCACTGGCCTGTTGTAGGAAAGAACAAGCGAAGTGCAGATGGCGGGTCGAAACAGTCAGAAGGGCCTCTGAAGAGAAAAAGAGGTTGTACAGATGACTCAGAAATCGTGTTGGTATCAGAAACTGAAGCTGGTCCGAGCCAGGTTGATGATAAGGGGAACATTGATGGAAATATTAAACTAGCATGCGTGTCTAGACCAACAGGACTTAGTCAGCTGAGAAGACGTCTCACCCGCCAACAGATGACAGACATAAATGACATCGGGTTTGGTGGCCTCCTTTACTTGGATATCAATGAAGTACCAGGAGGTATGACCACATGGCTGATTGATACTTTTAATCCAAGCTCAAGGACATTTGACATAAATGGGGAGGCAAAGTTTGCAATCACCTGGGCAGATGTCAGGGACATATTCATGCTTCCTCACAACCCACAATCACCTGTTGAAGAAGACTCCAAAACAGAGGGTGACCGCAGACTTATGGAGATTAGGCAGAGGTGGGCAATAGAGCACAACATTCCTTTATGTCCCAATTTCGAGTTTTCTATTCATCTGCTGGAGGAAGCAATGATGAACATAGAAGGTGGGGGACCTGATTTCAAGCAAATGTTCGTCCTTTACGCTCTGTCATCTTTCCTCACCCCGGTTTCAAGACGACAAGTCGACTTCAGGGCTTTGAAGTCACTGGTGAATGTCAATTCCATCAAGAACTATGACTGGTGTGAGTTTGTATTGGAGAAGACATGCAGTGCGGTGGAGAGGTTCAGAATGGAATCCAAAGCAAAGGTAAAGCGTGTTTTCTCTGGAAACACGCTCCTGCTTATGATAGCTTACATGCAGAGGGTTAAGTGGCATGGTTTAAGCGCTCCAAGGTCTCGTCCCCT
The DNA here is from genome assembly GCA_963678965.1 of Cruciata laevipes. NCBI lineage: Eukaryota > Viridiplantae > Streptophyta > Magnoliopsida > Gentianales > Rubiaceae > Cruciata > Cruciata laevipes. The sequence continues at coordinate 18,321,469 of OY787641.1, forward strand.
GTGTCAACTCTGGGACACTGAGGCACTGATGGAGCGTGTTAAGGCTGAGCTGAAAGCGGGGGGATTTGGGAGATGGCTATTTGACCTGGATTCATACCCAATAAGTAAGGAAGAGGAAGTTAAGAAAAAACCTGCATGGTTAATTCCAGGGCTAATGACTATTCCAATTCCGGCCACTTCATATTCTGATGCAAAGCTGCAAAGACTGCTACCCAATGTAAGTCCTTCTTGATACTCACTCACACTACTGCTTAGTCTATTTTTTAATCGATTATGTATTTATTTTTCAACCTTGACAGGTTTATCAAAGGGAAATTGCTTCGCTAGGCAGAGACTTGGAGATCATTCTTCAATCAGTAGCCAGTAGAATGGAGGCCATCCTGAACAATGAGGACTACGATGATGGTATTGGGTACAATTACTACAACAAGGCCACACTACCATACCTCCACGAGCAGCTTGAAAGAGTAGCCAAGAACATGGAGAAGGCTGGCGACGAGCTACGAAAACAGATCCAAAATGATGCAGCTGCAAAAAAGAAGCAAAAGCAGGTTCCAGCTAAGAAAAGACAGGTGCCACCTATGGATCATGCCAGAACAAAGAAAAGGCAGCCACTGAGGTACTTATAGATTTAATTTTCCTCACTTGTATATTTATTTTCCAGATTGACATGATGCTTAAATGCACACTTACTTGGGGTGTTTCATAATATAATGCAGGCCTCACCAACCTGATTTTGGAGTGAATCAAGAGGTACTTATTTAGTCGTACTTTACTGGATACGTGTTGACCATACAAATATGTATAGTGTTAGTGTTTTAGGATATATCTTTTGACTAGTATGTATGTGACGTCGGTTAAAAATGTAGGTGGCCAGTGGGGTGGAAACTCATGGTGTTAGCGCTCCTGAAACTCTGGAACGTGTTGATATCATCGACTTACCTCCAAGCCATCAGCTGGTTCAGTCTCCAAGCCATCAGCTGGTTCAGTCTCCAAGCCATATGATGGTGGGTGCTACTGCTGGTTATTTAGTGTTTTTTTCTACTGTATTTTCATTTGCAAGGTAGTCGGGGATGAATGCTGTTGTGCTGATTTTGTAGGATAAAGTAGATGGTGGCAATAACAGTGGTTTGATGGCTGGTACTGGGGCTGAGCCTCCATTTCAGGGTGTGATGAATGGTTTCGATCAAGATAAAGGTGAGCAGAATGGTGAGACTGGTGATATAACCGTGCATCTTGGTGAGGACAAGGGTATGGAGGAGGAAGTTAACCAGGCCGCTGATATGGAGGTGGAATATTATGGGCGGGAACAAAGTGTTGAGGCCAATGGTGTGCAGAAGATTACTGGTGCCAATGATATGCAAGTGCAAAATGGTACAGGTCGAATTGGTGAGCGCCAGGGTGAAGGTAATGGTTCGAAGGAGCACATTGACGGGTGCAATGGTATCAACCAGAAGGAAAGTGAGGACCATGGTTTCGACCAAACGAACACTCAAGGCAATTCGATCGATCTGAAAATTACTGAGGTTAATGTCGTCGAGCAGGAGAATGTGGAGGTGAGTGGCAAAGGGCAGGAGAATGATGCGGTGAGTGATGTTGGGCAGCAGAATATTGCAATTAGTTCTCTGGAGCAGCCGGACACTAAGGTGACTGATGTCGGCCAAACTAATGGTGCAATGAATGATTTTGCTCAGCCTAATGTTGCAGCGACTTGTAGTGATAATAATGTACAGCTCAATGGTGTTGATAATAAATCAACATCTCAATCATGTTCGGCAGTCCACTCCATTGCAGAGGATGCATCATGGTCGAGTTTGCCAGTCAACAAAGACAAAGTGCTCTGCTCTAGCCTGGCTAGGAGTGTTTTTATAAATGGAACAAATTTGCCAGATTACGCACTAGAGATTGTTGACTTCTGCTTATCAGATAATGGCCCCCCGCTGTAAGCCACAACTATTCTAACTGTTGCATTGTTTTACCCTTACTTGACTTTTTCCCAACTAATCATATTTCTATATATGATGCAGCGGTTTTGCAACATTCAGTGACGGATATATTACCATGTCCAGGGGTGACTTTTCCCGATTTTCCCGGAACAAGCGATTGTCGAGCCAGATTATACAATGTTGGGCCAGGATTCTTAACTCCGGTTTGGAGCCTGATTGCAAGGAAGGTCGAGTATGCTTGGATATCATTCGTTCGGTAATTGCTTTTCACGGCCTTAATAATTTCAATGTTTACGTCACTAAAGCTTGAACCGAAGCTTAACATTTTTTTCCTTTCACAGTCTCTAACAAAAAAAGCAAATGCTGCCTGTGAAACATGGGAAACCTGGTTGGCCCAATGCCCTAAAGATGTTAGATCTGCGGAAGAGGTAACTGATTTTTTCGCAGATTTGTAGTTCGCAAAACCGGTTCTATTGGTTAACTTGTGAATTGAAATGCATCCTGCATTTTTTTTTCCTTTTACTAAAACATTTTTTTTATGTGAGCTTGAGTGGATTCTGGAGGGAGAGAGGTAACTGATTTTTTCGCCGACTGGTAGTTTACAAAACCGGTTCTCTTGTTTTAGTTGTGAATTGAAATGCCTCCTTCATTTTGTTATTTTCCTTTTCCAAACACATATTTTTGGTGTGAGCTAGAGTAGATTCTGGAGGGAGAGAGGTAACTGATTTTTTCGCCGACTTGTAGTTTACAAAACCGGTTCTTTTGTTGTACTTGTCTGGAGGGAGAGAACGTTTTTCTGAACTTGTAAACATTACGTTTGAAATGTGGAATTCGGATTTCTTATCATAAGTTTTAAGACCCAATGTGATGATGGGATGACTTGTTGCTTGCATGCCCTGGCAGATTCTTGTCCCTATATATGTGGAAAAACACTTTATCCTTGTAGCCTTCAATTTCAAACACCGTGAATGTCACTATCTCGACACCAGACAGCACAGCAAGCCTGAGAAGTGGGAGTCCATTGTGCGGTGTACTGTGAGTATTTCACGCCTTTTGTTGTTGTGTACTAGTCATGGTAGAAAGGAAGCTTTTTTCTTATAAAATGTTTTCATGCTGCAGCGAAAGTGCCTTGCACAGCTTCTTGTTGGGGTTGGCCATAAAGGTGCTGCGACCGTCGAGAACATGAGGTTAAAAACTATCGTAGCAAGAAGAGAACTTCACGATCACGACGCTGGCGTCCATGTGTTGAATCTGATGCAGAACTACTCGGGGAACGCAAGGGTGGATGAGCGTGCTACCAGTAGTAATGAGGTAAATTTCTGTGCAATATGTCGTGCCTTATTTTCTTCTACTTTATGTCAGTCTGGTAAACGCACGTGACATCTTTTAAAATGGCATACAGATTGATAATCTTCGAGCAACAATCTGCAGCAGCATTGTTCTGAGCAAAGTTAATCAACGGAAAATTGCAGTGTTTTCAAGCTTATCATCGTACATAACAACCAAGCTCAAGGGCAAATCTGCAGATTAAATTGGAACCAATGTAAGCCTGCCTATGTAGTATGTACTGGGTGTTTTGTAAACTCCTCTCCATGCTACTTTAAACTAGTTCGTTGTCAGGCTATCAGGCCATGCGAATTTGAATTCTTCAATGACTGAATTGTTTTGTCACTCTAGTTTCAAACGTACTGGTGAATTTGTGCATGTTAATGTAATCAATCTGTTCTGCTTGGCAACTTGAACTGTAAGTCTTTTGAATTATCTCGTGGCAACGAATACAAATGCTTCATGTCTACACAAATTCTTCACGGTCGAAGTAGACCATTCTTCACTCTTCATTAAAATTACCAAAGCTCTCATTGACTTCAACCAGTTTAAAGCTACAATTTTAGACAATAAATACAGATCAAAGAATCCAAGCTGCCTAATTAGACAATCGAATTTATGCTCAGTCGGCTTCAATAAATGATATCATCATTCAGGATTGAAACAATCATTCTTTCCTCTAAAACCTTATCCTCACACTAATCATTTGAAACAACCGGAAAGTTCAAATTCAAATCACCACAAACACCACTTTTTTCTCTTATTGCAATCTTTGTTCATCAGAATCATCCAAATGAACTACCTTCAAATCATCTGTTTTGGATATCATACGATGAAACAATCTTCAAAACGCCTCTTCACACCATATAAGATCAACATAACATGATCTGGAACTTAATTGCCTTGTATCACTAAACCACCAATAAATGATGTTGGATCATTTACCCAGTATCTTCACTCAATATGATCAGAATAGAATCCTTACCACTTTGGAGACCCACAGCCAGTCATAACTGGAATCCTCCGGCTATGTGATCAAACTGCTATTGCTCTGTGTTCATCCACCTCCAGCTTTGTGATCTCTGTGTTCATCCACCTCCGGCTTTGTGATCTCTGTGTTCATCCACCTCCAGCTTTGTGATCTATGTGTTCCTCCACCTCCCGCTCTGTGGTCTCTGTGTTCCTCCACCTCCAGCTCTGTGATCACCTCCAGCTCTGTGGTCTCTGTGTTCCTCCACCTCTAGCTCTGTGATCAAATTGTTATTTCTTAATCACTGCTATTGCTCCGGCACCCAAACAGATTCGTTTGTCCCCGTTCGTCTGATTTTGAATAACCCTAATAAAAATGATTGAACAATTCGTTCCTCGAATCAGCAATTCGAGTCTTGGGAAAACTTCTGAGTCAGATAGATTCGAAGAAAATCGAACCAATCATTCGAATTGAGAATTTCTTCCTTCGCCGGATACCTAATTTGGAAATCAAACCGTCGGAGAAGACAAAATCCTGTACATTTGCTTTATGGTCCCCTATAGCACACTGTTTAACCCTTGCTGGGCTCTTGGACGCGGCCCAAATCTGGAGGCTGAAATAATACTAAAAAATTGAAAAGTAACAAACGTTTTTGTAAGTTTATCAGCTTCCTTCAAATAGCCTTGGAAGCTATTTCTTATGGATAATAACAAAGTAGGAAATGATATTATTAAAATTAAAATTAAAATGTCAAAAAGTCTACGTAAATTATTGGATGGATTAATCAATAAACTGTTTGTATACTACATAGGCCATGTCCAATAGGGCGCTGGAATTGGTAGCTGGTGCTGGATGGTGCTGGAAGGTGCTGGAGGGTGGTGGAATGTGCTGAAAGGTGCTGGAGGAATGCTGGAGGGTGTTGAAATTAAATTAAAATTGTATAATTATGATGTACATAATTATGAAACTATATATTTAAAGAATGATTAATTCGTACACAACATATTGAAACTAATTCTAAAGACAAATTATTTTTTATTTTTTTAAAAAAAAAAATCTTTCATGCATGTGAATTGTGACAAGTGCTGGAAGGTGCTGGTAAGTGCTGGTAGGTGCTGGTAGGAGTTGGAGGTGCTGGAAATAAGCACTATTGAACAGGGCCATATATGGTGAAAATTTAACTGTGAGTGCAAAATTTCTATTTATAGATCATTGTCAATTTGTCATAACTTGGATAATGTTGCGGTGAGCACACGTCTATAGTGACTAGATTTTTTATGTCTGACGACGATGGCAGATAAGAATAATCACGAGCAACTTTTGTTTTCTTCGGGGTTTTATTATTTAATTAAAGAGAAATTGGCAAACTGTGGAAAAATCTACCTTAACTACGGCAGTAAATTAATATAAAACGTATAATATTATGTATGACAAGTTGTGTTTGAATGAAAAAAATTTTGTTTGAATTCAAAAAGTTAAGACTTTTATGAGATCCGTCATGTCTTTTAATATTGAATTAACTAGTTAAAATGAACATAAATGATACTTAACTATATAACTAAGTGTTGGTCTAAATTAAAAAACCATGCAATTAATGGTTTAAATAAATAAAATATATTTAAAAATATTGAGACGCGTTCACATTCTCCGGACCGCTGTTGTTGGGGTGGAACAAAAATAAAATTTGGACCGCTGAAATACCATCCGAGGCCCACAAGAAAGTCTCCCACGCTGACTGAATATTTGAATGGGTCCGGGTTAGGTGGAGCTTTGGGTCCGGCTTAAGTGGAGCTTGGACTTTTTTAGTTTGACTAATACGTTTTAGCTCCTCATTGTGCTTCAGCGCCTCTGAAGATTTTGAAGAAAAAAAAACTAAAAATTGGTACAGAAAAAACTGGAATTGCTAATTATACAATTATACCAAATTCATAATTACGATTAACATCGAAATCAAAATCATTATCCATTATCATAATACAATTACATTAACTACCAAACTAATCCTTATCAATATACAACTATATCAACTATCAAACTAAACCTTATAATCTACAAACAACTATAAGTATATCAACTTATGATCTTGCAATGTCAAGACACCATCTTTGTTTTCATCCGCCTGACGAAAAATATTAATATCATGAAACCACAAAGTAAGAAACTATTGCAAAGGACAAATTGATATATTACAACAAAACTAAGAGAAGAATGAGGTACCTTTCTACTACTTTGAAGATTCGGAAAGAAGTTATGTATTGGTCAAATCAAGAAACTCAAATGAAACATCATCAAGAGTTACGAATTCGCCATAAATGCTCCAAGCCATATACCTTCACCCAAGGACCAAGGCTCATGAGAAAAATATCAAAATCAGAGCAATGCAACATACAATAAAATAAATTTAATAATAACATATATCCAGCCACCAACAACTTCATTACAAACTTGATTACAGTACGCAATGCAACACAACTAAAACAAGCATAAGTCAAGTCCTATAAGCACAAGTGAAGTACAACTTACTTGACAAATGGAAGACTGGAGAATCTATATGACAGGCAATTTTCATATTGAATATGCGTTGTTGATGACAATCTTGAGCCCCTCCACTTCAGTGAGCTGCCGAGCTGTGTTATGAAACACAATGGCATCATTTATTTTCTGAGAAAGGCATATAAGCAAATTACAAAACTAGAAGACAAAAATTGTAAATATTTCACTTGCATCATCTCAATTCATCTTCAAATGAATCACATTCATAACCATAAACCTAAAAGGTACAAAACTTGCTACAAGTAATTAATTGACTCTATGTGAAAAATAAAAATCATGTTCAGCACAAAACTGTGACAAGGAGAGTAATTTACAGCTGCCGACATTGAAAATTACAATAGAACTAGGGAGAAAAACCTGGTTTTTTATAGTCGAAATCCCCATATATCATGAATGGATGATTAGATCATTACTTGGAAGCAGTACTCATGCTCATAATGGATGATTAAATCATTACTTGGAAGCAGTACTCATGCTCATAATTAATGTTATGGCTGCTATACATCCGTATGAATCAACAAGTAATTATAAGCACTAGTTTTAAAATTTTAATGGATGATTATGGCCTCGTTTGGCAATCAGCGATTAGCTGTTATCTATTAGCGGATTTTATTAGCGGTTACCTGTTATCGGATTCTATTAACTGTTTTGACTAGCGATTTGACTAGCGTTTTTTACATTAGTGTTTGGCAAATAACAATTAGCTGATAGCTGTTTCAATGCGTTAAATGACTGAAATAGACATTAGTACAATTTATTATTAATTATTGTTTTAGTGTTTTGCTTGTTTATCGAAAATAATTATCATTTATATGTTTATTTATTTTTATTATTTAAATTATTATTCTTTATTATAATATATCTACGTTTATTAAAAAAATTATTTTCAGAATTACTTTACATAAAAAAATTATTTTGATATATATTTAGCATGTGCCATTTTAATTTCAATATTTATAATACTTCAAAAATAAATTAAAAATATTGAAAAATGTACGTACGAACGAAAATATCTTAAATATATTGTGTAAGTATGAAAAATTTTGCAAAGTTGAATTATACATATATAAATTATTAGTTTTAAGGAAATTTTGTGAGAATAAGGATAAAAAAGATATTTTGATATATTGTTTTGTTTAATTTTTTGTAAACGCTGCTCTTTCTAGCATATCAGAAACGAGAGGTTTCATCAAAACAGCTAATTAAAAAAGGCTTTTCACCAAACACCAAGAAGAGCTGATTGACCAGTCAAGTGTCCATATTTAACCCAAAAAATTAAACGCTCTTCAAAACTCTCGTCACCAAACGGGGCCTATAGAGAAGTTTCCAGGACAGGAAGGTAGCGTGGGACCCGCGCCGCTTCCCAAATCATTTGTTAACCTCCTATATAACTATTGCAACTTGAATTTTAGTCTTCGAAAAATAACTTTTTACAATCTAATTTCGCTCTTTTAGTCCAATCTCGCTCTCCAATTCAATTTCTCTCCACACAGTATTAGTGTCTGGTTCCGTCACTTTTTGAAATTTCTACCGACCAAACCTTCTCTAGATTAGTAAAACATCAGAATGGTTTATCTAACTATATAAAACTAAGATCAGATAAAGGAGGGGTGTATCCAGTCCGTCCGGTGATTCATTAAAATAATATTTGCTCCTTTTGAAGCAGCAGCCCAGCAAAGGAGTATTCAACTAGCCTTGAAAACTAGTATTTCTTATGGATAATAACAAAGTAGGAAATGATATTATTAAAATTAAATTGTCAAAAAGTCTACGTAAATTATTGGATGGATTAATCAACAAACTCTTTGTATACTACATATGTGGTTGAAATTTACCTGAGAGTGCAAAATTTCTATTTATAGATCATTGTCAATTTGTCATAACTTGGATAATCTCGCGGTGAGCACACGTCTATAGTGACTAGATTTCTTATACTATTTGACGACAATCACGAGCTATAGTGACTAGATAAGAATAATCACGAGCAACATTTGTTTTCTTCGGGGTTTTCTTTTTTTAGAGAGAAATTGGCAAACTGTGGAAAAATCTACCTTAACTACGGCAGTAAATTAATATAAAACGTATAATATTATGTATGACAAGTTGTGTTTGAATGAAAACAAATTTTGTTTGAATTCAAAAAGTTAAGACTTTTATGAGATCCGTCATGTCTTTTAATATTGAATTAACTAGTTAAAATGAACATAAATGATACTTAACTATATAACTAAGTGTTGGTTTAAATTAAAAAACCATGCAATTAATGGTTTAAATAAATAAAAAATATATAAAAATATGGAGCCGCGTTCACATTTCACATAAAGTTTTAAGCTTGAAAAATTATGCATAATTAAATTATATTACATGTCTAAAAGTGCACATTCTTATATTCACGGATACGCAACCTACTCATCCCCAAAAGTCCAAGGAAAGAACACTTTTTACCAAATCTTTATGGTAATCTACAAATTTGACTATTATCCCACATATATGAGCAACTAATGTACATTTTCTTTTTACCCTTCATATATAGTACCCTCGACAAAGTAGCAAATAGAAATATATATATATATATATATATATACGTCTCTACTCAATTCTCCGATACTGTTTTCGTATTAAAACAAATAGTTAGTATTTAAAATATATGTGATTAAATAATATAAGAACATCCTTACGATTTTTTAATATATAGATATGTATATTTATAAGATAATTAATTTTTTGTAGTTAAAGTAATACATTCTTCACACATTTAAAAATTGAATTTTTTATTTTTTTGAAAAAAGCATAGCACTACCAATTCTACCTAGTTACAAGCACTAGTTACACATTTCAGTGAGAAATACAGATACATTTGAAAGGTTCGCCTAGTTAAAAATCATTCATTATTTTATTAATATCTGGATTTCTCCATGCAGGTACGTTTTTCTTATGGAAGTCTATATTTTTACCAAAATACCCTCTCTCTTTTTTATATTAAACCACCAAAGGTGGAGGGATTTATATAGGCTTCCCCGTGCCTGTTAAATAACGAATAAGTAAGGATACAAAAAACCGCTTATAAATATAGCGGTTATAGTAGAAAACCTACTGAAGGATTCTACATGAACCTGAGCATAGCTTCCAAAAAGAATGAGCTATACTAATATATATACTGGAGCAGTCATTCTATGCTTCAAGAAGATTGCAAGACAAAGACTTTAAAAAGAGGAGGACTGAAAAACCATTTGCTTATTAGTGAATCAGAAATGCTAGGCAACTAAGACCCAAGGCAACCTATGGAGTAAGTCCTCCTAATAGAGCAAAATCCTCATCAATTGCAAGAGTGGCATCATGATTCCTGAAGGATCCAGCAGTTGTCCTCAGCCATCTGGAAGGTTCAGGATCAAAAACAGCAAGCAACCTGGTTTGTAGGCCTCATTGATGTTTCCATCAATGAGCCTAAGGATCTGCATTCAAGGAAATTCAGTCAATAGTATCCATTCTGGAAATCCTAATTGCAGGAGTGCTCATTTGATCTAATCTTATCATGCCTTGTATGATGTTAGGAAGATTGTTAAAAGTAAAAGAAGAGGCAAGATGAGATTGCAGGCAAAGCTTTGCCAGGGCATCTGCAGGCATGTTTGCTTCCCTTAGGACATGTATCAGAGAAAAGGATGAGATGCCCTGGTGAATAGCATCTGCTAGTTCAAAAAGTTTCCAATGGACTGTGAGAGGATTAAGGATAGAGGTGATTGCAGTAAGGCAATCAGTTTCAATTATGATAGAATCAGAAAGACCAGCTGCATGAGATATTGCAAATTGAATGGCTTTCATTTATGCCTGTAGAGGGGAGGTAGCATGAGTAAAGAAACTATGGCCAGAAATGAAAGCACCTCTATTATCCCTGATAATTATGCCAATGCCAGCATGAAGAGAATTCCATGCTGCATCAACATTAATTTTCAATCCAGATAATGGTTTTTGCCAAGCAATTTTAAAAATACCAAAATACCCTTAAGTGCACTCTTGTATTTTGGTTAGCTTTTGTAACCTTACTAATATTAAGGGTATTCTTGTAAAAAATTAGACTTGTGTAAGAAAAACGTACCTGCATGGAGCAATCCTCATTAATATGGACATTAATTACTGTTGGAACGCGTAGCCAGACAGTGGTGGTTCCTGTTGTGTTTTGGAGAACCGCTGCATAATGAAAGTTGCGACATCACAACTCTTTTAGGATCCATTATTTACAAAGCCTTATAAGCAGTAGTCGTCGAAACATAAATATCTCTTATCACTTTTTCAGGGGTTGCTTCGAGCATGTTCATTTTTTTCTTGGAGTTCCGTATTTTTACCATAATACCTTTAATATTGTTAAGGCAAAAAATGGGCTTGAAATCATAGAGTTCCATCAGGGGTATTATGGTAAAAAAAATGGAACCCTATAATTTCAAGCCCATTTTTAGCCTTAACAATATTAGGGGTATTATGGTAAAAATACGAACATGCAAGAGAAAAATTGATCTGCATGGAGAAATGACTCTTTTTTACTGCAATATTTCTTAATTTTTCATTATTTCTTCATCAACTTCCCATCACTTATATGCATCATCGTGATTTCCTAATCTAAAGTCCTTCCGTCAACTTCCCCAACCTATCTCTAACTTTTCATCAAAAAGCTAAACAAAAATTAGCCGCAGCCACCGAACGAGCAACCTAACCCTAGAAACCTTTCTTCACCGTCTTTCCCTTTCGGGAGATGGGTAAACATCGATTTTAATGATTGTTGTTCCTCAATAAGCGTGGATTTTCTAGACATAACCTTTACATCTTTCAGATCTAAAATTTTTAATTGGAATATTTTTTATTTTCTTCTTTGAATCGATCATTTAGATCGAAACCCTTACTCCATCTGCAAGTAGATTGAGGTTTTATAAATTCAGTCATGGTGTTTTAATCGGGTTTACAGTTTGGTTGAAGGTATATAATTGCCTTACGCTTGAGCAACACATGTCTCATTGATTTCTAGATGTTGCAATAAATTTCTTGATTAAGGTAGGAGTGAAATATTTTATTAGAACCCCGATCCTTTTAATAATGTCCATCTGACTCCCCATCTAAAATTTAATCAATCTAAACCACCTAACCTTCCAATTTTGCCTCATTTGACCCTTTTGACGTTAGGCATTGTTAAATCAATAAAATCTCCGTTTGTGTAGGGGTAAAACTGTCATTTCCATGTTTATACTCTTTTTCCATTTTACCTCTTTCCCTTTATTTCTCTTTATTTATTTTCGTGTTTTCTTCATTATCTATTTATCTTACGTAGCCGCCGCCCCCTTCTTTATTATCTCTCTCTTTTCTCGCCGCACACCGCCGGCTTCGATCGATGTCGATTGGGATTTGGATTTTGATTTCGACTGTGATTAGAATATTGATTTCATTTGGGATTGAGATTGATCATCCCGTTCCACGAATTCAGTTTCACCAACTGGACCGCCTCTAGCTTAGCGTCACTGGCGTCGCACTATCTTACGACCAGCGAATCTTGACCTCGCAAAGCTAGGGTTCTTCATGTGCACTCGCAACAGATGAGTCCAAGTCCTCCAGAATATCGAAAAAGCCGAGATCAGTCGTTTTGCCAGTCTTCACCGGCCCGTTCGCTCAGCAAGGACACCAGTGTCACCACCCCGACCAGTACATTCGAGAGCCTTCGCCAATTACCTCCGGGGTGTCAAATCTAGCATGAAGGTCTACTTCGCCATGTACAATATATTTGGAGAGAAAATAAGTCGCTGTTCACCGGGATTAGTTCTCAGCTGGTAAACCATGCCGCCTAGGATTTATTTCTTGTTATCTATTGTCTAGTTCATGCGGGCTGGTCTGGATTTATATTTTGTACAAGAAACGATCGAATCCAGACTCATGAGGGTTACTGCCAAAGGGGATTTTTTTCTTTTCCTAGTCCTCTTTAGCCGATACAGAAAGCCCAAAACTTGCTTGTAGACATTGTGTCCTGTTGTGCGGTTCTATTCCAAATTATTTGGTCCATCAAGAACTTGTGCCAGGATGCTCTGGCTAATGGAAATGCTGCTCGATTGAGTTGATATTAATTGATGATGTTGATGAATTGGTGTTAATGATAATGATGACTGGTGTTGAATTAATGAAATTCATGTTGATGTTGATGAATTGATGATGTCAATGATCTTGAAAAAGGAAAAGGGAAAGAGTAAGATGAAAGAGATAGAAGAAAATAAAGAAAAAGAAAAAAATACAAAATAGGATTTCGGACTCTGAAATGAAAATTTTGCTCCTTCAGAAAAGGATGTTTTGAGTAGTTAACTGAGTCTAACTAGATGGATTAAATTTTAGATAAGGGCGGTGTCCAGATGCACATTATTGAAAGGATTGGGGGTCCTGATACAATTCACTCTTATGTAATGTATGGAATTGGTGTATACTTTTATTGTATTACAATGATTATGTCTTATTAAATCGGTCTTCACACTTGTTTCTTTTTCAGCAAACTTTAAAAGTGCACTTAAGAGCTTAGCAACCTATTGGGAAGATTCATATTGGATCACTACGAGGAACTGGAACAAAGATGGAGTTGATACACTTGTTGTGTTGCATTGCAATGAAACTCGTCCACTTGCTCGCCCATTGCTTGATTTTCCGATCGATGTGGCCATCGTCTATCCCTTGAAATTCAATGACTTGACCGAATCAAGGCAGCATGCCGGCTCTTCCAAAAACCATAGCACATTCATTGCAATGCGCCGTCGCTCTTCTCCGGTGATGTTTTTTGGTAGCGGCTTCATTGCTGCCTCCATGGCAAGAATGCCAACACCGAAAACACCACAGTTGTGGCGCGAGGTGTCTGACAACGATAGCAGGTGGTGTTGGTCGAAAGCAAGTTTCACGCTGGCGTAGAATGCCGGGTTATCCTTGGTGTTGGCAACCATGACTCGCTCCGGCTCCACGACCGCTTGCCTGCCGGTCAAGACAACGACAACCACACATGCTCTTATCAGCTTGTCGATGAGGAGATACACCATGTTCTCCGAAATTCCAGCTCTGTTTTTTTTTTAATTTAAAACCACCATTGGTGGGAGGTATATATTAGGCTCCTCAAACCTTTTCAAAATAGAGTTACAAAAAATCAAAGTAATAGGGAAAGAAGATTACATTATGATCTACAAGTAGATTAAAAAGTTTTTAGAAATCCCCATAATCCTTGAAAGTGATGCATTAAGGGTTCTTATAAATGGCTCATTACCCTGATGCACCTCTTCCCTTGGTGCATCTACAGCCCAAAAATGAACCATTTACAAGCCAGTCCTCAAGCATCAGTTGGGAGGATTTAGGGGAAGACCAAAAGGGTGTGAATCAGCCTTGCAAAAGATGGCAGTGAGAAGAATCATCAGGAGGTACATCATGGAAGTGGATAGCATAAAGCATCCATGGGAGCTGGGATGTTTCTCAAGACAAATGATTTTCCTGTTGTGATCTGAGGCTTTTCTGGTGTTGTATCTGCCACCACCTTTGTTTGGACAAAGGGTCTTCAAACCTGTACATAATAGAGACAGCAGAATCAAAAATTCAAAAGAGAGATGGTCCTATCTAGAATGTTTGGAAAACCTAAGATAAGGAGTTCCTAGTCTATCAAGGAATATTAAACCTCTAAGTTTGTGGGGAGCATCAGTAATTTCCAGGGTGCAAGATATAGAGTCCACAGAGGACATTTTAGCAAGGAAATCAGCAACTGTATTACATTCCCTAAAGACATGACTAATCAGATTTGCATAACTGTTTAGTTCATAACAAAGACTCAGAACTGGCCAGTTAGCTTCAATGGGATTTTTAATCCCATCTACAGCTAATTTGCAATCAGATTCAATTGAAAAAGGGATACCAAGGTCCAAACCTTTTTCTAAGCCAAATTGAATAGCAAGGAGCTCTGCATGCAGTGGAGAATTGGCATTAGTATGACATCTAAACATAGCAGTGACTAACCCTGAAGAGTTTCTAATCACAGCACCTAATCCAACTTTCTCACTAGATATGAAGGATCCATCAACATTGATTTTATAGCCTCTATCAGGGGGTGCCATTTCACTATTTTTATTGGCTTAGGTCTTTTCCTTTTAAGGAAAGGAACTAAACCAACATCAGTGAGATGTTTGACCTTCAAGGCATTACCACTAAGAGGAAAAACAGTGAAGATCATAGATACTTGTTTGAAAATAGATAGGAATAAAGCCATACTATCAATACACAGATTATCAAAAATCATTTTGTTCCTTCTATTCCAGAGGTTCCACAGAGTTAACATCATAGATGTTAGTGTAAAAATAGTATGATTTTTGGATGGCCCTTTATACTGTAGATAGAAAGATAATCTGTGTTTTGCAGTGGTAAAATGAGGTACAGGGATGGACAGAAAATTATGCATCATTTTAAAGACCATTAAGTTTGTGGCACATGCATTAAAATAGTGGTCTATAGAGTCAGAATGATTGCATAGGGGACATTTAGATGCTAAGCTAATACCAAATCTCATCAACAAGTCATCAAAGGGAAGTAGGTTATTGAAAAATCTCCAAGTGAAAATTGAAACCTTTCCAAGGACATGTTTATTCCATACCTGATATATGGAGAGCTGTTGTGGCTGTCTGTTTTTCAGTGCCATGTATGCTGATTTTACTGTGAATTTCCCATTTGGTGAGAGCTCCCATATCAAGACATCTGAGTGGGCTTGAGTGATTTGTAGCTCCTGCACAATTTCAATGATATTGGTAGCCAAGAAAGGCTCCAGTTGAGGTAAGTACAGAGCTTTTTCCTGTATGAATTGTGCAATAGAGATATCTGGGAAGGGGATCTCTGTGAAAGGCCAAAGATAGCATAGAGCACCCTTTCCAGACCAATTTGCATCCCAGAAGGGGGATTGTCCAGAGCCTACTATCACTCTAGAATGAACATTGGCAAATTCAGTAAATTGGCATATTCTTTTCCAGGTTGATGAGGTCTTATGACTATTGGGCAGATTCCAAAGGAATTTTGTCCAAATAGTTTGGTTCTGTTGTAGCTTCCACTAGAGCTTTACTAAAAAAGCTTTTATCATGGCTCTAAAGTCTCTGAATCCAAGTCCATTTTCATCCTTTGAAACTGCCATTTTACCCCATTTCCTCCATATCTTTCTCTGTCCAAATTCATGTTCCCCCCAGAAGAATCTTGAAGCCATCCTTTCAATTCTTTTAACAACAATCAAGGGGGGTTTTAGCACTGCTATAATATGTATCAGCTCTGTATTTGGTCTCAAGCAGTGTCCTCAATGAATTTTCTTTCGGAATTTCAGCTATATCAACAACAAGTGTATCAACTCCATGTTCGTTCCAACTGATACACAATTACAAAATAGTTGTGTTACATTTCTTAATTCTTCTTATACAAGTTAATTTCACTCACTTATAAACGGTATGACTAATTCCAATTAGAGCTTTAAAAGAAAATAAATCAGAGACAAATTCAATTTTACAAAGACAGATCTGAATACTACTAATATATTCACAGATGATCAAAATAGTCTACAAGTGATTTGAGACCAAATATAAATTTGTCATATTTAGTTTGTGCAATTGCACAATTCATGAATACGAACTCTGTAATTTCATAACAAACGCAATCATAAAATTCTTAAGCTTCCGACTTTCCTTCTCTTATGATTGCACTACATTAATTTAGTTTCTAAGGGATAACACAGAGCCACAAAAATGAGATGACATTGATATAAGAATTTATTGGGGGTGTCTTTCCAATCGTAATCGACCGATTCTCCTTTAGATTCGACGGATACAATCGATGATAAAAAGTGGCCAATCAGCCAATTTCTGTGTAATAGTTTCAATGGAAATTGATTCATCTCCTACATGTGATCATCAAGACATAGTAACTATATGGTTTTAGGCTAATAGAACAGTAGAACTGTCTGAATATTTGTGCAGACTAAAATAAACATTACAAGAAATATCTAAAATCAAAACATAATTTAATATCATTGATGAATTAACATGATCAAAAATAGCTTCAGCGGCTTTGCCAAAGGCTATGTGTCCACCTAGTTTCTCTCGTCGGAGATCAAGTTCTTTCACATGTGCTAACCCCGAAGTATTACGGTAATACTATACTAGAAAAAAAAATGAAGAATGAGATGTTATTTTAATATCGTTGATGATTTTTGAGAGCCATTGCAATGAAGAAGAGTGTGTTAGTTTAGATAAGAAGAGGGAGAATCAAGTGATTTTGATGTGGGTTTTAGCTTTTATATTGCTCAAATTTGGTATGTGAATAGCAATAATTTATATAAATAATAATGGAGTTTTGCCCACCTCTTTGTGGGCCAAAACCTTGTACTGTATAAAATAAAATAAAAATTATTTTTCTCATTAAATATATTTAATCGGTTTGATTTATGTGGGACACAATCACTTGGAGTACTTAATAAATTTAGAGTTACCTCACTAGAAATTAGATTTCATTGGTAATTGAGCCATAGTTGCAACTACCGTCATACTTATCATATTGTCTCAGCAAGGGACTAAGGAAACATATTTTTTAAGTATCAAAATTTTATATATAATGAATAGTTGAAACTTTAAATATTGATGGTTAAATTTACAATTAAATAGTTTTGATCAAAATGAGCAGGTATAACCAAATCAAAACGACCAAGTATAGGTGTTTCCCAAAAGTGATATATAGTAAAAGAAAGAAGCCAGTTTGTTACTAGTAGACTTGTATACTCACATAATATAGTGGAAGAAAGATCTCAAGACAAATCCTTCCCCCTCTTCTCTCCCAAACGAGAACAGTACTTTTCCTCTCCCAAGCCCCCTTTTACGGATCTAGTCCGGGGAGGTGATCGTTGGCGCCCCTCGCCGCGCCGGTCACCTCCCCACCCCATTTATTTTTCTGTTTTAGGTAGTAAATCACCTCTTTCTCGCACACTTACAGTACCAAATGGCCGGAACCACCATCGCCGCCAGCTACCACGACGGGATCCCGGAACATTCACATCGCCAGAGCACTACGGCGCCACCGATCGGGTCACCCACAGATCGGGGCGTCGCGTTCCGCTCCCGGAAGCCGCTCACAGCCGGCGACTTCGGACTGGTGCAGGTCTCCCAGATCCAGGTCGCGCCCAACGGCGCCGGAGCCCAGCTCCAGGTGAACAGAGGCCGCAGGCCAGGCCTCGCCGGATCCAGGTCCAGACGCGCCCAACGGAGCAGATCCAGCCGGATCCCCTCGAACGGCGCCGGAGCCCAGCATGGAATAGAGGCCGCATCAGAGTCCCCTCGGATCCCGCCGATCCAGTCGTGCCGCACACGCCCCGGAGCCCATCTCCAGGCCGGCTCCAGGCTTGGGTCGGTTCAACCTGCTCAGGTCGGTTAGGCCGGTTCGGGTCGGGTTGGTATATGGTCTATTGGTTCTGGTCCAACTAGAGGATGAGGTGATTTTTTATTTTTTTTACTATAGTAGTTTTAGAGTGTTGCTCTATGCAGGTCCATTTTTCTCTTGCAGATCCGTATTTTTACCATAATACCCCTAATATTGTTAAGACAAAAAATGGGCTTGAAATCATAGGGTTCCATCAGGGAGTATTATGGTAAAAATACGAACTTGCAAGAGAAAAATGGACCTGCATGCTTAGTTTTATGAATAGGGTCAGAATATTTGAACAGGTTATTATTTGTCAACCTTAGTTTATGGGCGGGTACGTTTCTGTTTCAGAAACTTTGGTTGACTTTAAATCTGGTTTATGGGTGGTCAGTTAGGAGAAATCTAAGTCAGGATAGTATTTTTACGTATTTTTGGCGATATTATCACCAATATAAACTAGATTTGTAGACAGTGAAAGTTATTAACTGTATGGAAGTTATTAACTTTTCTCTGTTAAATAATATCTTTGTTCAAATTTCTATATTATGTGGTATTTGCTAGCTAATTAGACCCGGATTGGTTGGTATCTGCCCATAGTATTAACCTTATTGTAGGGGATATGATTCGGAACTAGTCTTTTTTGCGGGATTGTCCTGACAGACTTGGGGATTAACCTTGCCCATTTGTTTGTTATATCCCTCTTAACCCTTAATTGGCGAGAGAAAAAACCCCATGGGCTTCTGGACTAGGAAACATTTATTCCTAGACTAGTAGAATTCGATTAAATAGTTTAGAATGCGAGTTAAGGTACTACGCTTGTCAGGTAATTCGATACTCTTGAGTATTAGACTATAGATTTTACGATGTATCCCGTTTTTGATGTTAGCCTTCGGGCACCACCTTGCTTCCGGGCGAAAGCCTAGGAATTAGCTTTTGGGCACCACCTTGCTTCCAGGCGTGAGCCTAGGAATAGCCTTCGGGCCACACAGCCTTCGGGCAACTAGATACAGGGAAGATTAGATTTGCTTTACGCTTCAGGAATTTCTCTGTTATCTCACAAATTGCCTCCACTTGTGTAGATCAGCCTTCGGGTAACTTGTAGCCACTAAGGCCCTTTTATGGTCTTATGTGTATTATGTTCTGTTTTTTTATTTCGGTTGGGAACTATGAATAATCCTCCCATCTATGATGGTTTCGGCTAAAAAAAAAAACAAGACTTGTATACTCATGGTATTTTCCATAAATTATAATTGATTACGACGTCATTGGTTGGAAGCAGTCATGATCATATAATTAATTATAATAATGCGGCTTAATCAGGATTAGATATATTGGTGCTGATCATCACAGCGGTCAGTCCTACGTAGCGCTCATGAGGTATATTCCTAGTACGCCCTTATAAAAGAAAGACTCGTTCGTACTCTTCAAATAATCCAGATACACCCAACAAAATTAAAACGTCGAAAATGGCGTCAATCAACACGACATTTCTCGCTGTGTTTCTGCTTCTTTCGGCTGCCCTCGTCTGCGAAGCTCAGCTCTCGCCGACGTTTTATTCCACGACGTGCCCCGGAGCAGCCAACGCCATTCGCACCGTTGTTCAGAATGCCGTGACGAGGGAGAATAGGATGGCAGCTTCACTCGTTCGCCTCCACTTTCACGACTGCTTTGTTCAGGTTATTTATTACCGTTGCTTTCTTCTCCGGTCTCATCAACATAATTGTTATATTATATCCTATACGTCTGGTTTGATTTTTCAACGTTTGATGTATAATTATTATGAAAATATATATATTACGATGAATCCAATAATACAATATATATATTATTATATTTTTATTGTTGAAATGGACCCTATTTGAATTTGATTGGGATCTAAGAGTATAAGCTGGATTCAACACAAGTTACTTGAATTTATAGTTCAGCTGTTACTTCAATGCATGAGTTACATTTCTGTTTTATGAGAGAATAATATATACATTGATACTTCAACGTACTCACTGGTTTTGTTTGTTTCAATTTTAGGAAAGCGATTGCATATTTGTCGATTTTTTTTCTTTTTATAAAAGGTTTTACGTACCATTTGTTTCACACATTCGTGCTTTTATTGACTCTTGTAATTATACAAAATTCTTGGGATGAAATTATTTAGTTCATTTCAGATATTTAAGAAGTAAAAAATCAAAAGTATGATTAAATAGAACTAATGACATACTCCCTCCGTCCCCAAATAAATGTTTCCCTGAAATAGTAAATTTTTTCACATCATGTTTGACCATTAATAACTTTAATTATACTTAATATTAGAGTACATAATTTTGATTTTTAAAAATTACATCATACTAAAATTCTAACGATATCTCATATGAAAAAAATATTATCTATGTATTATAAGTTATTAATGGTCAAACATGCTATGAAAAAAATTGACACTTATTTAGGGACGGAGGGAGTAAATAGTTAAAGAGTAATTCTCCTGTGAGGCAGTCTCACCCATGAGGCAAGACCAAATAAGGAAAATTTCATTGTTGCCACCTCATCATAACTCACTTCAACCTCATCAAATCTCGACGCCACCTCATCAAACATCGGTGCCAGTTCATCAAACATGTCACCTCATTAAAAATTTTGTGTCAGTTCATCAAAGTTCACCAAAAAGAGTGTTTAATTGGTCATGCCTCTTGGGTGAGGCTGCCTCACCCAAGAATTGGTCATAGTTAAAACACACATTTAGATAAAAAATTAAAATAAATAAATTTAAAATAACAGAATAAGAAACTATGTGGAAAAGTTTTCGACCAGTGGGCCATTCATGAAGTCAACTCTGGAGAAAAGTCTCAAACTGACAAATTGATAGTTATTGCTGTTGAATTTTACATGGAGTTTTCCTAACTTTAATTTGTGTGGGTATTTGTTCTGAAGGATATTCCATCGTAATTTAGCTATATTCTAAACACGTACCCTTGAACATGGCATGCCAATTATTATATATATATATATATATTTAATTGAATTATAAAATCATGTTAAGCTGCCATCCAAATTATGTCGGCAAACTTGGATTAGTACGTAGATTACCATTAATTGGCTCACGACAAAATGCTTAATTCGTTGATTAATCAACCAGCTTGCTAGGCCTCACAGATTAATTTAAAGTCAAATATTGATAACCAAAATTTCTCTACCTTGACTTTTCGTTTCCGATTTTAATAATTTATTTTTCAGGGATGTGACGGATCAATATTGCTAAACAGTACTGCTACCATCGATAGCGAGCAGTTTTCGAGAGCGAATATCAATTCAGTCAGAGGCTTCAATGTCATCGAAGACGCTAAACGCGCCGTCGAGGCCCTTTGCCCCGGAATTGTTTCTTGTGCTGATATCGTCGCTGTTGCAGCTAGGGATGCATCCGTTGCCGTAAGATCCTGTTTTTATGAGTTTATTTTTTCGTCAAGTTGAATTAAAATGGATAAGCAGGACTGAATTAATATCATATAATTTTCAAAATGGAATGGAAGTGAAATAGTCAATTGAATTAAACTAAACGGGACTAACTGGTCAACGGATATGTCTATTCTATTATGACGTATGAACTGATTTAAATTTATTTTAGTTCAACAACTAGGTAGATCAAACGAAAGTTCTGAGTTGAATTGAAATATTTTTATGAGAACGGATCGCCGGATCGGTGACATGCTCCTTCATTACAAGTATGTAGTAGTATTTCTATTTCTAATATTATAACACAATATGTAATTGTTTTAAACTTATAAATTAGGTTTCTGGTCCATCATGGACGGTGAAGCTTGGAAGAAGAGACTCTACGTTTGCGAACCGGAGCCTCGCTGATGACTTCCTCCCAAGCCCATTCTTCAACCTCACAGAACTTATTAAAAATTTTGCCGTCAAGGGCTTCAACGCTAGAGAGATGGTCGCATTATCAGGTAATCATAACTAAATCTCAGCTCGATCAATTAACTAATGCTAAAAATGGTTATTTCCTCATGTATTATTGTACTATGTGTCTGCACATTTTTCAGTCAAAGGTGTTCAATTTTGACAGATTTTTTTTTTTCAAATGCATAGATAAATAAAAATATTATGATATCTAATATTAATTGAATCCTCGTAATATGTAGTTTACTAAATCAAATTTTTATATCGTGATAGTATACGTAGTTAAAGATAGTAGCATTCAAATACGTATATTGAACACAGAAAAGTCAGTTGTGCACATCTAGCTGGTATGGTCTAGCTGGTATGGAGGGAGTATATTTTTTCATGACAAATGAAATGTTTAATCTGCAGGATCTCACACATTGGGACAGGCACGTTGTGAAACTTTCCGGCAAAGAATCTACAGCAACGGCTCCGACATCGACCGAGGGTTCGCCAATCTCCGTAGACTGACTTGCCCGTCCGTGGCCGGAGACGGAGATCTGAACTTAGCGCCGCTCGACATGAACACACCAGAAAAATTCGATAACAGCTACTTCAAGCTTCTGAGGTTGCAAAAAGGTCTGCTGATATCGGACCAAACCCTTTTCAACGGAACCTCCACCGACAGCATAGTTGTCGAGTACACCAACAACCCGACTAGGTTCGCTTCCGATTTCGCTGCTGCCATGGTCAAGATGGGAGACCTCTCGCCGTTAACCGGCCAGAGCGGGGTTATAAGAAAGGTTTGCGGTGCCGTTGGGGCAGCAATTACCAGAGAAAGCCACTGGGACGACTTTCTCAAGAGTGTGGTGGACATGTAAATCCCAATATTCTATACAAGAATATTAATAAAGTGTTGAAAAACACACCATGTCCTTTTAGCAAATTAAATTTGGGATGATCACCGTTTTCATATGGTTTTGTATTAAATAAACTTGTATGTTAAGTGAAATTGTGTGTGTTTTATTAATATATAATTAATAGTGTGTATGTATAAAATTAATTCGTTTTGTCTACCGGAGGAAGGCCAATCAACTTCGGGTTTGATTAGAAAAACACAAATGGCTTTTTACAATGTCGACACCTATATCGCCAAGTCCTGCTAATGAGTTTCACCAATATTGCCTAATGTGAATCACTTTAAATATTTGATCATTGATGCTCAGGCATTATGAATAGGATGTGCTTAGTGAATCTGCACACGAACTATGAAGGAAAAATGACCGTCTTAGTGATATGCATTGAGAAAAATCATATTGTTGGCTGATAATTACTTCTTATTCTAGAATTTGCTCTCTAGCATTTATTCCACTAGGTATTGCATTCTCATTTTACTTGAAGTCAATCCAAATTTATAGAATGCCTAAATTCTTTCTCGGGAATTTTTTTTGAAGAATAGAGGTAGTAGATTATTATGCTGAGGTGTTAAGTGTGTGTTGTCATAGCTGTATATTTGATCTTATCAAATCCCCAATCAGTGATATAGTTAGTGTATATAGATTAGTGATATAGAGTAGTCTTGTTCAATCCATCCAATCAGTGATATAGTTGCTCTATATCGATTATTCATGTACCCTATTTAAACTATGATAAACAGTGAATACAATCAACATTTTCCATCATCAATTCTCTATGTTTATCAACATGATCAGGAAAGGTATAACTAGATTTTCATGCTTCAGAGAGATATAACCAGTTGATGTCTTCTCTCTTAAGTTTCCTGGGAATTGATAACTGTAGCTTTTGTTTTGGTATTTGAATACTCACACCTTGTGTTTGATTGAAGGATGGACGTTTCCCCAAGGCACTTGGGAAGTGGGAGGCTGCTCTAATTTTGACTCCACAACGTGCAGCTTTTTATGAGTAGAAGGTTTTACTTGAATTAGGAGTAGCATGGAATGCTCTAAAAGCTGCAACTCGTATGTTTCATCCCTTCTTCCATTCCATTACTGAGCTTTGTAGTATTGATCCTCTAGTTATTTGACAGAGCACTAGCTATTAAGGTATAATATCTTATCATTATCCTCCACATCTCGGCTATCATACTTATACTCTGGTCGATTACAAGAATTACAAGACTCTTTTGCTTGATTAATTTTCTGCATCTGACTAGCTACAAATCTGCAGCAAGAATGTGTAGAAGCAATTGATGACAAGAGAACTACGTCGCTCCTTCTTTATGGAGGGAGTATATTTTTCTTGACAACTGAAATGCTTAATATGTAGGATCTCACACATTGGGACATGCATGCTGTCAAACTTTCCGACAAATAATCTATAGCAACGGCTCCGACATCGAACGAGGGTTCACCAATCTCCGTAGACTGACTTGCCCGTGGCCGGAGACGGAGATCTCAACTTAGCGCCGCTCGACATGAACACACCAGAAACCTTCGATAACAGCTACTTCAAACTCATGAGGTTGAGAAAGATCTGCTCATATCGGACCAAACCCTTTTCACCGGAACCTCCACCGACAGCATAGTTGTCGAGTACACCAACAACCCGGCGAGGTTCGCTTCCGATTTCGCTACTGCCATGGTCAAGATGGGTGACCTCTCGCCGTTGACCGGCCAGAGTGGAGTTATAAGGAAGGTTTGTGGTGCCGTTGGGGCAACAATTACCAGAGAGAGCCACTGGGACGACTTTCTCAAGAGTGTGGTGGACATGTAAATCCCAATATTCTATACAAGAATATTAATAAAGTGTTGAAAAACACACCATGTCATTTTAGCAAATTAAACTTGGGATGATCACCGTTTTCATATAGTTTTGTTTTAAAAAAATTGTATGTTAAATGAATTAAATTGTGTGTTATAATTAATAGCGTGTATATATAAAAGAAATTCGTTATCTCTACTAGAGGAGTTCCAATCAACTTCGGGTTTGATTAGAAAAATACAAACCTCGGCGTATTAAGGCCGGCGTGTAAACTTTTTACAATGTCGCCAAGTCATGCTAACGAGTTTCACCAATATTGTTGTTTTCTAATCATGCTCAGTGTGAATCACTTGAATTTGATCATTGATGCTTAGGAATTATGAATAGGCTATGCTTAGTGAATCTGCACACGAACTACATGAAGGAAAAATGACAGTCTTGATCAAATGCATTGAGAAAAATCACATTGTTGGCCGATAATTACTCCTTATTCTAGAATTTGCTCTCTAGCATTTATTCCACTAGGTATTGCATTCTCATTTTACTTGAAGTAAATCCAAATTAATAGAATGCCTAAACTCTTTCTCAGGAATTTTTATTTTTTGAAGAATAGAGGTAGTAGATTATCATGTTGAGGAAAGGTATAACTAGGTTTTCATGCTTCAGAGAGATATAACTAGTTGATGTCTCCTCTCTTAACTTTCTTAGGAATTGATAACTGTAGATTTTGTTTTGGTATTTGAATACTCATACCTTGTGTTTGATTGAAAGATGGACGTTTCCCTGAGAAACTGGGGAAGTGGGAAGCTGCTCTAATTTTGACTCCACAACGTGCAGCTTTTCATGAGCAGAAGGTTTTACTTGAATTAGGAGAAACATGAAATGCTCTAAAAGTTGCAACTCGTATGTTTCATGACTTCTTCCATTCCATTACTGAGCACTAGCTATTATGGTATAATATATTGTCATTATCATTCACATCCCGCCTAACATACTTATACTCTGGTCGATCCCAAGAGTTACAAGACCATGTTGCTTGACTAACTTTCTGCATCTAACTAGCTACAAATTTGCAGCCATAATATGTGGAAGCAATTGATGACAAGAGAACTACGTCGCTCCTTATCAAGGAGCAAAAACAACTTCAGTCTACTGGATTCAGCACTGAACATTCACTTTGATGTTGTTGAAGATGGAACCAACCCATTAGGTGTTGGAGAGGAATTTTTGAATGTGCATTTCTTCCATTGGAAATGTCAAGTTGTCTGCAACAAAAGAATAATGAAGTTATATAAAGTCACTAAAATGTATGTCTTGTATGCACAAGCTAAAGATCTATGCATATGCATTTGCTATTTTTCATCCGCCAGATGCATAGGTGACCCATTCAGATGAGTCGGGTTTGAATGTCACATGGGCTAAACATTACATACATGCTTGGTCGGGTCAGGCTGGGAGGGGGAAGATCAAATTCTTAATTGAACTTTGTACCTTTTTACTAGAATGATTTATTATGTTTAACATATACTAGAAGGATTTATTAAGCTTGTGTCTTGCAAAACAGGTTAGACTTGTATTTTTTATTTTCGAAATGTGTGTTGTAAAATTTATTAAGCTTGTGTCTTGGTCGGTTAGAACTGTATATTCTCTATGCATTTCGCAACATCTTCCCCTTATATGGTCGGTGAAATCATAGTAAGAAATATGAACAAAATGAAGGGAGTTCCAAGTAGCCGGTTTATGATGGTTCTCACCAATTTAAGCAACATCCAATTGTGTGGCCTATGTAGAAGCGGAAAGGATGTTAGTCATGCAAGATGGAAAGAAATGAGCATATTGGTGCTCTGGAAATAAAAAAAATATTGTTGGAAGAAGAAATGGAAAGTATGAGAAGAATAGTAACAGACAAAAATAATAGAGGAAATGGAAAATGTTGCCAGCCATTACAAAAAAGTCATTAGTGTAGAGAGGCCGGACGGCGGCGCCCATTAGACGGCGGTTCCGCTTTTTTTCTAGAACCGCCGTGCAACAAGGTTGCGAGGTCGCAACCTTGAGCAAGGTCATCAAATACAAGCACTTGAGGAGTTGCGACTTCGTAACATGAACCGGTCTCTAATATGTACAGTAAAGCGCCGTCCAATGATACATTCTGTGGCGGTTGTGAGGAACCGCCACCGTTTAAAGGAGTTACGGTATCGTAACTGGGGTTCCGGTTCCTTTAAAAGGAACCTGGAGTGGTTGCGAATTCGTAACCGTGCAGAATGTTGACCTAAATACATAATTAAATTATACATGTATGAAAATACTAATAAATAAATTGTACCAATCTTAACTTAAATAATTATAATGTTTAAAATTAAACTTCTTAGTTAAATGTATTATTTCACCAACACATACAACATATATGCTTGTCACATACGCGAATATCTGATTATGTACTTATTAGTAGTTCCTTAGGTGAAAATCATCAATAGTAGGTCATAGTGAAAATTAACATAAAAAATTATTCAAAATCTTAAATTGTAAAGTTATAGATAATTATTAATGTTTGTTAAAATCATACTAGATGAGTGTAACGGCGCTTCACGCCTCATTTGATTAATATTCTAATATACTATATTAGTTATTTATATGTTTAATCCCATTATTAAACCTTAAAATATACTATTATTAGTATATTAATTTTTTGTAATTTCAGCAAACAAAAATGATTATTTACTTAATGTTTGAAGCACTTGGCTAGATTGTTTTTATTTAAGTAAATAATATTTCATTCCCTAAATAACTTATATATTTAAGTAAATAATATAAAAAAGTAATTCAGAAAACAAAAAAAAAGAAAACAAAAAAAAAGAAAACAAAAAAAAGAAAACAAAAAATAATTTATTTTAATGGTATATAAACTAAATCATCCCCCTATCCCTTCAGATCTCAATCGTCTTCCCTTCTCCCCCAAAACCCTTTCCAGTCGCCCGCCCGTCTCCCTCCACTCGTCGCCTGTCGTCGCCCTCCGCTCTTGCCCACTGGTGGGCGTCATTTGACACACCAAAATAAACCTGCAATCTCAAGGAATATAGAATTCTTAGAACAGAGAAAAGCAGGGTCGATCCTACGAGGATGGAGCAAAAACTATTAATTTATCCTACCAACAAGTTTGGTTTAGCAACCACGCCTATAATTTGAAGATTGGTTTTCTAACAACTACTAAAGTAAAGCAACTAAGAGCTAAAAATCAGCAAACACACAAACACAACAAGGGAATAAATGCAAGAAAGTCTATAAGAGAATGCAATAGGCTTAGATTACTAGTTAGTTCATATCATTGATCATTGGCTAAAGATGAATCTATCTCATGCAAATCAGTCAGTTATAAGGAAGCAAGTATTTGCTAAACTCCCCAAATCCCCTCTTATTATTCGATAACGAGCAAGTATTTGCTGAACTCGTTATTCCTCTGATTAAAGTGTTCCCCAGAAAGTATTCGCTCACCCAGTTACACACTTTTATCAGTGTTTAGCACAAAGAGAACCCAACATAGATACCCCAACACGTATTCGCATGCAAGAACTATCAACTTTATTGTTCATCATCTTGTTATTACAGTCTGCACTACAAGAAATTTGGGGTTTAGTGACAATTGAAATTTGGTCACTAAAGACCCTTTTTTCGTTGACTTTGGTCTTTGGTGACCAAAAAAGTGTCATGACCAGTTGGTCACCCTAGGTCGGTCACGAAAGCCTGTTTTTCATCCTCGTCACTAAATTTGGTCACTAAAGCGAAATCTGGTGACTAAAAGGTTTTGGTCACTAATTAGTGACGAGAAAATTCGTCGCAAAATTGGTCACTAATTCTGACTGATTTGGTCACCAAAGCGAAAAACTAGACATATCATAACATAGACTTGGTGACCAACTTTCTGGTCAGAAAACCATGTGTGCTATGCCATGATTTAGTGACCAAGTTT
This sequence comes from Cruciata laevipes, assembly GCA_963678965.1. Classification (NCBI taxonomy): domain Eukaryota; kingdom Viridiplantae; phylum Streptophyta; class Magnoliopsida; order Gentianales; family Rubiaceae; genus Cruciata; species Cruciata laevipes. The sequence continues at coordinate 18,350,255 of OY787641.1, forward strand.
CTGATCACAAAATCATGTGTACTTTGCCATGCTTTAGTGACCAATAATTTAGTAGCCATAGCCTACACGAAATATCACTATTTATTGCAATTAGTGATCAGTGATCATAATTAACGTACAGTAATCTCAACAGTAAATTTCCAAAAATAATATATTAAATATAAAATTCACAATATCATCCATTTACATAATACTGTTTAATTAAATACCAAACTAATATACAATACTAAACTATTGATGCAAGAACATAATATTGCCCCTCAAGGTTGTAAACATTGGTATTTCTCCTTCATCATTATCATCATAGCCAAGAAGTGGTTCCTTGAAGCACCTATAGGATTGAAAAAATTCAGTGTATATACATACAAGAATGACAATAGGTAATTCAATATAAGAGAAATATAACCACGTGCCTTAAATCTATTGAACTTAACTGCAATTTTTTATCATTTCTCAACAAGACTTATTAAAACTAAAAGAAGCATAACGATAGACAAAGGCTTACTTTTGTGTCAAATGAACAATTGGTCAAGAAATTTGCAACAAAAAAATTAGGCTAGACCCATGAGGCGAAAATTTTGCAATAGAAAATGAAGGCATTCTCAGTGGTTCCTGCAGCAGCTCAAAACTGGAGCACCTTGGCTCCAGTAAAGATGAATATTCTACACAAAATAGGATCTCTAGTCACTTATAGGTTCACTTAATTATGCAGAGCATATAAGAGAAGCTACATTGCAGTGTACATTGCCACATTCTAACAATGCAGAGGTTCGAATGGATGCCCATCTAAAGAGGTGCAAAGGGTATAAATATAGCATAAGAAATCGATGATTCCATTTCACATCAGTAAGATTCAATTAATAGGAGCAAGTTAAAGCTTCAATGAACAATGAACCAGGTTCCAGGCTAACTCGTAATATATTACATTGAAAAGCCTAACTGACCACATGGAAATTCAATGCATATCTAGAGAATTGCTAATGTAGAATGGTAACCCATCCAATAAATAATTGGGGTTTAATCTAACTCACCATCAGAGGTGCTTGCTGGAGCAGCTTCCACAAAACTGGATGGTTCATCACTAGAAATTGGAACATCAACACTGCAAGAGAGCAGAAAATAATTTAGAAGATTCATCACAACAAGATCCTTACCTGGTTTCTAGTAAATAATATGATCAATTCTAGAATGATAGCATAAAAAAAAATACAACATAAGGCTTCAAAAAGTTGCTTAAAACTTCATTTATCATGAAGAGCTCCAAAAGTGTATCAATCCAAAAATGGATATGAAATTCAAGAAGTTCAAAAAATGCAAACCATTCCTTTTGCCTCCTTCGATTTTGAATAGCTTATTCAATGCCCTTGCAAATAAAAGACATCAATTCCATACATAAGCAAACAACACAATAACAGTGGCATCATATAAATTGCAAGAGTTCATACTTATTCCAATATTTCATGAATTAGACCAATGCTAAAATGAACCAAATATGATGCCAATATCAACTGTTAGCAATATATCTTGATCATCAGCTCAAAAGAACATAGTATCATATTATGTTAAATAAGCCCAAGAAACAAATAACACGGACACAAGAACATGGAACTGATTAACACCTTGACAGAATGGTCTTTGACAGGGCACCAGATAATCGAAATTCATTTAAAACTATCGGCCATCGTACATGCATCGACTCGTGGACCCCTGGATGAGCTCTGACCCTTGCACTCACGCAGTTCCAGCCCTTATTCCTGCAAGTCTTCAGGAATGTAGAGCAAAAAAACATATTATTAAACTTGACTACTTCAGAGTCAAAATGATAGGGACTGATTAATGTGTTTTTATGCACATTAATCCCTTAGCTTGCTGAATGAAGATGTATAATCAGAGAATGCAGAATGGAAATGTTAAGGGCTACTAAAGAAAATGTGAGATTATTTACAGCAACAACAGAGATGGCCACGTCCTTGTACGTACCTATCAACAATGATGATTATTCAACACTTAGGATTCAGCACACAATATTCCTATTCTACATCAAAATTATTTATTTGAGCCCAAAGTTTTTTTTTTGAAACATGCAATTGCTCCAGTTTCATAGACACTGACACACTAAACCAAATTGAAAAGGACTTGATTTTAGGACTAAAATTACAAGGTCCCATGCTTGAGGGAGTCTTCACACCATACAGATTAATTTCAACATCCTATAAATATCTAAATAAATATTAACACGGAATTAACCTCTTGGCATACACTAATTAGCATACTAAAAATTAACGAAAGCTTCTTCAAGCATAAAATTATTAAAAAGGGTTAATAAGGATGTACCTTGGTGTAGTAGTTGCAGCTATATTCTCCCAAGGTTGTCTTCTAGCCGTAGATCTCACAGTGGACTGTACATAATGCTTCCGGGCAGTGCTCTAAAAATCCCCGCCTAGGCCCGATTAATCCCCGTTTAGGCGCTAGGCAGTACCTCACCGCCCCGATTATACCTAGGCGCTGGTACTAGGCGTTTTTGGTTCAGGTGTCCGCCTAGAACCGTCCAAGCCCGCCTAAATCCGCCTAGACCCGATCAACCTAACCTGAGCTAGTGTCATCTAGATTACCTAAATCCGCCTTAGTTTTTGCTATTTGTTTCAAATATTTTATTTTTGACCTCTTACATAAAAAATAAGAGTGCGAACTTTATTCTAGACTCAAACATACTATTTTGCTGGTCAAACATATTTTTTTGTGCTGTTTAATGTACTATTCATATGTACATGTAGCATATTTTATTTATTTCATACATATATATATTATTTTATTATTTTTATGTATACAAATAAGTGAATAGTACAAATCCGCCTAGACCGATTAATCCCCGACTAATCTCTGATTAATCCCCTAGGCGCTAGGCCCCAACAATCCGCCCGACTAGCGCCTAGCGATATTTAGAACATGGCTTCCGGGTCAGGGGCGACAGCCGGAGTTTGGCGGACCTAGGTAGGAGGGGATGAGGGATTCAACGATGATGATGTGGATGAAGCGGGAGGTATGGTGATGGTAAGACGAAGATAAGATAAGGTAGCTAGGTTCAACGGCTGAGATTTTAATAAGGGAAATTTTGACGGTCCAGATCAGAATATATATAATTATATTAGTAATATAGAAATTGAGTGTTTTATATTTCGTTTTTTCATTTTCTTAAACAAAAAATATATTAATTTATATTAGTGATATAGAAATTGAGTGTTTTACATTTAATTAATAAAGGATTGGGCATTGTTGAACTGAGCTGAACTGAACTGAACTGAACAGGATTGAACGGAACAGAAGTGAAAATTAATGTATTCAAAAAAAGAATCAACACGACTGAATTAAACTGAATTTCATTAAATCACATTTCAATGAATTGAACTAAACTGAACTGATCTACCGAAAAGCACTGGCAAATAGGGCCTAAGATTTAATGCATAATTCAGTTTGTGACTGAATGATCTTCTAAATATAATGCTTACATACTTTGATGTTACGTAATTCAGTGAAAGTATATATAATTGAATTGAGACTGAATGATCAAAGTGTGCTATGTTCCAGCTAATTCTAAGTATAGCTATCTATTTCAAATGTCAACTGAGAATTAGCTAAGACAATAAGGAGTGAGGGTTTGAACCCTGAATCTCTCGTATTCAATCAAATGTTTTTGGTGATATCGATATAAAACCTTGGACTAGTTCACTTGACTTTAGACTGTATTAGTTCAATGTAGTTTTACACAAACAAATTCTATGTAATTTAGGTTACTTTAGTTATACTAATTATATATATACATGTTTGCTAGAGCTTATATGTAGATCAGTTCAGTTCAATTCAATTCACTTCAGTTCCGTTTAGTAAAAATGTAATTTGATGAAATACGGGTTAATTCAGTCACGCTGATTCTTTTTTTCAATACATTAATTTTTAGTTCAGTTCAGTAAGAAATAAACTCTAGTAAACAGTGACTAATGTCTTAATCCCCCAAGTTTACATTTTAAACCGATGTACCTTTTTGGTTAAAGGCCCTAATCTCCAAATATTTGTTAGTCTAACTTGTGCCGCTTTAGATAAACTCCTATAATGCTTCAATACTGTAAAAGAGGCATGGTAAATCTCTTACTACTTCCGACGTGAGATACAAATAATGTTTAATGAGATAACTAAGAAGTGATTGCAAAATTAGGTAGTAGAGCAATGTTTGCTAGATTGTAAAAACATGTTATTACTTATGTTTTCCTCCCCTATCTAGTACAATCTAATCATCTAGTTTAAACCGGAACGACCTTCACTTGTGTTTTTTAATACAATGGAATGTATTGTAATGGTATTGTTATAAAATTATTTGTAATCATACAACTTTTCTCCTGGTCGAGACTATTGTGATTTATGATTTTTTTTTCGCTCTTTTGTCTAGGGAAGCCATTAATAATCATCTCTTTAATAATAATTTAAAAAGGTTAAAAATTAAAAAATTATAACACAAGTTTTTAAATTTATTACTTTAAAATATAACACAAGTTATGACAATCCTTTTTATGGCTTTATACTTGGCCCAATACCGTTTCTCATGAATTGCTGGCTCAATATTCTTTTAAGAAAATTAAGCCTCCAACATCATACATTTGGTGACAAAATATATGGTCACTAAGCCACAATTATTTTGGTGACCAAATAATTTTGGTCACCTGCCATCTTTTAGTGACCAGAATAATTCTGGTCACCATATTTCGTCACCAAACATGTGAAAACTTTAGTGACCAATTATCAAGAGGCCTTTAGTGACCAATTTACTGACCAAAATAAAAAATGGTCACTAAAATTTCAGTTGGTGACCAAATTTATGGGACCAGAACTTTTGGTCACTAAATTATCCTATGGTGACCGAAATAAATTTGGTCGCTAAAATTTTGGTCACCAAAGGCCAAATTTCTTGTAGTGCTGTATCAGTTATCTGCTTTTCACAAGAACTTTGCTACTTAATTAGCCCTAGCCCACAAAGATTAAGGTGATCAATCTCAAACTAGCAAGCATGGATTATATCATGAACAAATAAAGAACCCACAGAGAAGATTATAAGCACAATATCCTCACAACTTATGAACTAACATCGAAATCTAAGCCGATCTACGAAATTAGCTACTCATAAATATAGTGAAACAATCAACAATCAAAGATGCAAACATGATGAAATTAACAAGAAGTAGAGAAGAGATTATCGAAATAGGAATTAATATCCAAAATATCAGATAATCAAAGCCCTAGTTCTTGGGTCTTTGTTCTTGGCGGAAAAGAAGAAGAAAGAAAGGACGACAGAAACGATTTTTGCAGAAAAGGGAAAAACAGAAAGTGTGCGTTCTCTTTTTAAAGAAAAGGGGCATTCCCCTTTTTATACTCCCCCTTTCCTAAACCCTACTACTATTCCAAATAGGAATGGGTTTACAAAGAAAACTTGGGCCAGAAAATGGAATTCAGCCCAACTCCTTCTCCATGTCTTTAACTCCATAATTTAGTTCATTTCAGCTCCAAATCAGCACTTCTTGCTCCTCTTGTTCATCTCCAACTATGTGTGTAATCTGATTATCAAATACAGTCCATCAGTGCTTAAATTCACATAATTCAGCAATTAATTCTTCAGAAAAACACACAAATATCAACACATCACCTACCGTTGCCCTCCGCTCTCGATTGTCTGTCGCCTGCCCGCTCGCCCTCCATCCTGTCGCCATCTTCCTTGCTTGCCCCGTCGCCCTCCCCCTCGCGACAACCGCTTCCACCATTAACACCGCCGTGTTTACCCCATTATTGGTCAGTGCCACTTTAGTCTTTTCTGTTTTATTTTTCTTCTGCCTATTTATCAGTTTCGTAGGGTTCTTATGGGTTTTAACGATTTGCTAATTATGGTCTAAAATTCTCATTTTGGACATACAATGCTTCAATAGAATATTCAGGTTGTGGTTCTTCCTGAATTTTTCTCTATGTTTGGTGTAAACTTGTTTGGATAGCTTGTAACTTATTCAATAATTTGAAGTAACCTGTGCCGTATTTGGGATGATAAATGCGTGAAAAATAATTAGATTTAAGCCTTTTGTTGGTTAATATCAGTGCTGTCAATCCTGACACGAACACGAGAAACACGACACGACCGACCCAACCCTATCTGACACGTAACCCGATTGTAACCCGAAAATTATTAGGTTTAAACCCGACCCAACCCGACCCGACCTCAACCCGAATATTAATTTTAACCCGATAAATTTGACACGAACCCGACCTAACACGAACCCGAAGATGACCCGAACCCGACATAATACGAACCTGAAGATGACCTAAACCTGAAGAACTGAACCAACTTAATCATTTATAAATAGTTAATGTTATTTTAATTTATTTCTAATATCATATTTTTAATTGGTATTAAACCAATATATCTAATTTATTATAATTAATAATGTCGATGTTTTATTTAGTTTAAAAGGTTGTTTTATTAATATGCTCAAAAGCATTTTTTATTTGGAGTTTTTTTATTTAAACTTTTTTTGTATAAGTAGTATCTATTGTGTCATAATAAATCATTTTTCAAACTTTTAAAAAATTTAATCCAAAATTGCTAGTTATTGGAGTTGAATTGTTCCTTTGCCAACTCATGGAATTCCTTAACCAAAAAATGCTAGTTAGGAGATTTGACCTTTAGACCTATGCTTAGGTGATAGATCAAAATACCACTACACCACTTTGCAACTTGTCAACTTAAGGATAAAGAAATAAATATATAGTTTACTATACCACAAAATCTGACTTTTAAAAAGGGCCATAGTAACATAAATGGAACTATCGGACAACATATCTAAATATTTTTTCTACCTCTTCCGCTGCCTCAAAATATCGTAAAACTATATTTTCACATTTCACATGACTTTAATTTTGTTTTGGGTCAATCAATTTTATAGTTAGACACTTCCCATTTTCTTGGAGGGACCTAGGTGAAAAAAGTAAAAATTTTGTAGAAACGCCAAAATTGAAATCCGCTTGAAGGAATTTATAACCAACATCTTCGCAACCAATATTAAACTTTTAACATCATTAAAATTTGTATCTACATTCTATAGACGAGGTATCAATGCTAACATGATTAACCTTTGTAAACTCACTAGTAAAGTCTATCAATTTGTTCTACGTCAACTAGTTCAACAACTTAAAAAAATATGAAATTTTTTAAATGTATTTCATATATGATATTAGGAGATAATATTGAGTTATAACACCGTAGACGTTAGTTACGTTGTTAAATTTATTTCCAAAACAATTAAGATACTTGGAAAATTCGAAGTTACGAGATGTTTGACGTTCAATTCGAGATGTATATTTATTAAATAACTTAAATGTGATGTAATGAAACGTGTGAGTGTATTCAATTAGAGATTTTTTGGTTCAATTTGAGTATAAAACGTTTGAAAAATATTTAAATGACCACAATATCATAAAAGTGATGATAGCTAAAATTTTAAAAACAGTGTGATTCAAGTATATATAAACAATTTAGTTAAAACTAAAATCATCAATTGTGTTATATACTTGAGTTGAACTCACTTCGATCTCGACTAACCCAACATCAAAAGTTTGTTTCTTCCAATGTGAGTTTTGTGTATTATATTTTTACTTAATTCGACTCAACCTTACAAACGAGTCTAACTCAACCCGATCCGACCCGAGATAATTCTTTCTGAACCCGACCCGACCTAACAAACTGGGCTGACACGAATCTAACCCGACACGAACGTGACCCGACACGACACGACACGACCCGATAAAAAAATTCTGACCCGAAATAATCCGACACGTATCAACCCGAACCTATCTGACACGAACACGAAACCCGACACGTCAACCCGAATTGACACCACTAGTTAATATGTACAAATAATTAGATTAAACCTCTGCATTTGCGAAGGGAGGGGTAGGAACGTGTCTTAATATGTACTCCTGCTCTCTTCTCATAAGTAAAAGAATGACATGATGTGATACTTTGGTTGTGTGTATTTTCCATGAGTCCTCTTTATTTTTTTTATGGCTGGCACTTGATTGCTTTGAGTATTGAGTTGTGTTGTTGTGCTCTTTAGGGCTTTGTAAAGCCAGTCAGTTGGCTGAGTTGTTCTAGACCGTGTCACCTGGGATATTGACAGTAGATACAGTGGCTGATTTTCTTCCGAGAAAAGGACCTCTATGGCAGAGAAGGTAGTTCTGATTATATTTACCAAGTCTATGTATTTACTATTGAAATTAGGGGTGAAGATTTAGTTTTGAAGTGGTTTTTTGTTCTAGTTTTGAGCTGGAATATGCCTAATCGATTATTTCTGTTCATTGATCTGTGTGAGTGTGTGTGTAAATATTGAAAGTTTGTATTGGAATCCCATTTTCGTTGTTCAATTAATGCATGAATTCAGAATGAAGATTCTGTAGGGAAACCGAAAAATGCATCTAAGAAATTTTGAACTTTGCTTGTTTAGTTTTGCTTGTTTAATCTTGAGTGCGATGTTTAAAGAGTTTCTGTAGAAGACTTTATTTGTTCATGAGATGCAGCTGTAACTGTTCTTAGTGCTTATAATGTCGCATGTCTTTAGTTTGCACTTGAGCATGGCCCCTTTGGTTTTTCATAATATTTCTGAAATTTTGTTACTTGTTTGCAGTAGAAGTGCAGTTACAGCTGGTCTACCGCCCGTGGGAGTGGATTAGTGATGAATTAGTGATGCTTAGTAAACATGTATGTGCAGGTCTCTTCCTCTAGTATGCCTTTGATGTTCCCTGAAAAAGTGCAGCGCACAAAGGTCAATTATAGGGGTATAGTATTTTCAATTTTCATCCTAATTTTTCTTAACTGTAAAGTGGATTTCCTTGAAACACAATGCCTGTTTTGGCGTTGTTAAAAAGTTATGCAGGCTGCTTAGTTGATGCACTTTGTCTTTCCTTGCTTGACTAATTTTTTTTCTGATGAAAGTAACTCAACTTTTAGTTTAACAACAGAAAGCACAAAAAGCTGTTCCGGCCAATTTTGGCCTGTATTTTTTTTAGCAGATTCTAATTAGGTTGCGAAATCGTAACCAGATTCAGGAAAAAACATATACCCTAACCTGAAATGTTGGTTGCGAGTTCGCAACCTTTGAACCGGAGGAGCATCCACTGTCGCAACACTCGAAAGCAACCTGTAGCTTCTAGCTCGTTACGAACTCGCAACCAAATGAAACTGACAAGGTTGCGAACTCGCAACCTTGCGCGGCGGTTCATAACCGCCGAGCAATTCCAGTCTCGTTGCACGGCGCCGCTGCCAACGGCGGTTCATAACCGCCGAGTATTGGGGACGGAACCTCCGCGCTAGACCCCTCCCTGCACTAGTGATTTTGGCAATAAATCATCTTGTAGTTTCAATTTGAAGAGATTAATACTCTTACAAACATATGTTTACAGTATTTCATCGTTATATTTTATCAAGGCACAATTTATGTGTTCTATATTATTAATTAATTAATTTATTACCTATTTTGGAGGTAGAAGTTGTCAACTTGTCATGACATTTAAGATTGAGTTAATTTTAGTTAATGATATTTTTATTTTTTGTTTAACGTTGTATAATTAAAAAGGTTTAACCGATAAAGATTCAAATACACCGGACATCAATCGGTGCCATCCGGCTAGTTCATGTAAAACCATTAAAGTGCCATCATATTAATTAAGAAATGAAATAGTGTAGCTGCCACATCACTTTTGTTACCCGTACATGATTTTTAGGGTGACTAATAGCACTATATTTGTGTGGATGCGTTCTTCTGAATAATGCAATAAAACTCCTCAAATTCTTTATGAATGATAGAATTTTATATTCTATTTATCAAAATAATTTTAAAGAGCAAATAGAACTACTTAAGAATTAGGGTCAAGACAGGTAGCTCTAGAGCGTCCACCGGTGCCTCCAAACAAAAAATTGAATCCATATAGTACACTCCCAGAATAGCTCTCCCAACCGGCTAAGTAACAACGAGATCGATCGGCCAATCTATAATTTGGTGGAGGAACAAAAAACTGATCTAATCGAACCTGCATATTCTTCATGTAAGCTGTGCGCACTTCATTATTCCCCTTGTATTGTCCACTCCCCATAGGAGGGCTGTCTCGATCGAGTAGGAGGTTTGCTGTACACTTCACCGGCAAACACGATTGCACTTGCAGTGGCCAGGTTTTGAAAAATGTCTCCTCTCCAATATCCAATTAGGACACCATTAATCTTCAGGTACCAATTTTTATCTTGATCACCAATCTGTATATCTATGTCCACATCATGATGCTCCCCTGTCCATGGATCACTGATTTGTGGAAATGCATAGTTAATTGGATATTGGGTGTCAGTGATTACAAATCCGAGACAATCTGTATTATAACACCCAGCATTGTTGACCCCCTGATTCAAAGAGAAATTTAAAATTCATAACCTTATCCATCTTTCCATAGATATGAATCAACATAACTAAAAACAACAAAATGTGCATAAATACCCTCTAATTTTTTTACTTTTTAGCAATTTAACCCTTTTAACTTCTTCAAAATTCAATTTAGCCTTAAAATCTATAAAATAAATAAATCATACCCTTATATTTTAATGAAAACTGTTATACATGCCTTTGTGTACCCCCGGTTTAAGAATAAACTATTTCAAAATCAGCAAGCAGTGATCCTGTAAGGCTGTAACTATTCCATCCTATAACAATTACCTATCACAACAAATTTTCTCCCCATTACTATTGCATGCCCATCTATCCTACTTGGCAAGGATAACAAAAAATGGTACTCTGGGCATCATTCACAATTGAGCCAAATTCGATTGAAATTGCTTGTAAAGACTACCACCGTCAAAAGCCTCATCTGAATGGATAAAAAATCATCCGTATACAATACATATTAACTCCTGAGGATTTCAACTATATTAAAATCGTTGATACTCATATTTTGCAATTTGAATAATAATAGGGGTATTAAATAATCTATTCTATGAACTTTTAGGGTAGATTTAAACCTATAAGAATTTTAAAAGCAAAAATTGTCCATACTAAAAAGTTGGAATATTTATGCACATTTCTAGATATAATTATTAAAACACACCTGCCATCGAGTGTATGGTCTTATCATCAGAATAAAGATCTGGGTTTACCTGTAAGTAAGATTTGCAAAATTAACATCAAATTATACAAAAGTAAAAGTTGTAGACATGACTAAGAGAAGTACGTACAGTCCATCCCGCTTCAACAAATTCCTCGGTGTATCCATTATAGGTTTCAAGTCTAACTCTAGCAGAGCTATATTGTCCAGATAACACCCCATCAGGATGATGTATGGATATTGTTGAGAAGGCTCCTTTTAATCCACCTTGTTCTACAATGATTCCTACCACCTGAAATAACAAAAACACTCTTACGATCTTTGTACAATGTAGTTCAAAAGATGTATATATATAATGCAATATGGAAATGAAAGAATGACTTGGAAAATTTGTTACCATGGCATTTATTTCACATTTGTTTTCCTCCACCGTAAGCAAAACAAATGGTTTTGTGAAAAATGACTTATTACTTATCTTTTACTACATTAATTTAATACAATTCAGTTTACTTAAGTTCAATTCATAAATTTAACAGAATAAGGTCTCAATCAGTCAATCTACCACTCGGCAAGAAATTTTCACCACTTTAATTATAATCCAATTACGTAAATTGGGGAAAAAACAAGTTTAATTCTTTCCCATCTATGAAGGAAATGAGGAATTAAATATTTTGTTTATATGTGTAGAAAATAAAATGACAGTGTAAGATTCTTACATCATATCCGCCATTGTAGTTATCATCAGTAATGGATTGGTTCGCTGTTGTTTTTGTGAAATTGTGGGATAATTTGTGTCTTCCATTCTTTTGAGGAATTGGTACTGTTCCATTCGGGCAACCTTCTCCTATCCATATTTTGCGTTTCCATTTATCATCAATCTTCTTGTTTTTTTCTCTCATGATCCTTTGCAAAATTTCCTGCATTGTTGAAAAAATTTCATTCATAAATTTACGTAAAAAATATAACCATTATTGATACTCTCATAATCATGTATATAATATACATACATATACAAGTTATATGCTTATTTAATTGCATTTCCTACCAAAATGTGAAATTTCTAGCACCTGCATTTTTCATATTTTTATTTTTTTATACCATTGTTTAACATGGGTAAAATTGAAAATGGTCAGAGTTGAAGTCCGAAAATTGGTGACATTGTATTCAAAAATATTCTCACAAAAGAAATGTTTTAGTGTTATGAAATAGGAGGGATTACAAAATCTGAGTGTTTTTGTCCATTTGCCTTCAAGAACGTAATATTTTAAAATAAGAATACTAAAAGTAATTTATAAAATAGGTGTTTTATAAATACTGACCTTTTGTTTATGATGACTAACAAATGGAGGCTGCTCTTGAAGACTTGGCTGCTTCATTATATCAACACAATCGTAAATATCACCATGTACACTCTGGAAGAACAGTATAAGCAATGTCAAATATTACAAAATGAATCAATGTTCATAAAATAAATTTAGATGATTCAATTTTTTACACTTGTCTAAATCAAGGATCTTGTTGATTATAAAAGTAAATACATGAATTAAATTATTTCTAAAAATATGTTTTATCTCATCCCAAAATATATTTTATCTCATCTCCTACATACTTAATATTAAATATTATATTAGAGCCGACGTAGACTCAAAAACACATGTACCCGCATATATAAGAACTCACATGCATATCTAATCTAATTAGTTTTTGACGAATATGATAATTAATAAGCATGTTTAAATTGTATGTGTGTATGATTTATGTTATTATATATCGGAAATGCAATATAAAGATTGTTATGGGAGATGTATACCTTGACAGTTTGAATGGCCGCTTTTCGCTGTTGCATTTCAGTAGGAATAATGTTTCTTCCATATATTCCAGGTATGAAGTAGACGAACAAGAAAACTACAAATGATATCCCAATAAATTTAAAATTCATGATGAATAATTTGATTCTGAATCTCATTCTGAACCCAAAGTGACAAAGATATATACTAGTTTTCTCAAAACCCATTTAATGATCATAAATGACATAGAAATCCTGTGATAATTTCTTATTACCAAATAAAGATACATTTATATCCTGATAATATATGATTCTACCATGTAAAATATACAAAACATTCAAGACTATATATTCTTCTTTGCAGAGACGAAAGAAATGGATCACATGGTTTGTGAATCAGAAAATTTGATGTTATTTTCATAGCAATAATTAGCAATTATATCAAACTATTTTCTAGAATATCCCGTTCATATAAGTATGTGCCCTTCCTTCTGTCAGAACCTTTGCAGTCATGGCGAAAAAATACTGGACAGTACAAGTGCCAATTAATCTTTTAATGGGAACCTAATATCCACTAATTAATGGTAAGAAATATTTTGATATTACATTGATTTGGGATTAAATGAGATGGCTTGAATGGGATTGGAATAGTGAAAGGCCGGAAATATGATTTCTATTAAAACCCATTAAATCTAATATCTAATTCCCACAAATGTTTAGACTATGACCCTGTTTACTAGAGCTTATTTCTTGATGGTACTGAACTGAACTGAATTGAACTGAACTGAAATGAACTGAATTGAACTGAAATGAACTGAACTGAACTGAAATGAACTGAACTGAAGTAAAATTGATGTATTGAAAAATGGAATCAGCATGACTGAATTAACCTGAATTTCATCAAATTACATTTCACTGAACTGAATTGAACTGAACTGAACTGAACTACAGATAAGCTCTGGCAAACAGGGCCTATGTTCTTTGAGCTTATTTTTTATTAAAATGATCAAAACTAAATTAAACTGATTTGAACGAAATTGAAATAAAAATTGATGTACCTTAAAAAAAAAGAAAAAAAAGGCGGCTGTTATTACTAGCGGCCACAGCAAGAGAGAAACTATTTTCCTAAATTGCCCTTTATATATTTCTGTATTTTGCATATTTTTCCAGGAAATTGTAATTTTTGTAACTCTATTCTTATGGACTGTGCTGATCATTGTCTCTCAATAATACCAACCAACAACCACCTTTCATTAATATTTTCTCCGGTCAATGAAATCCCTAGCACCATCTTCATCAAATGAAGGCTGTGGCAGAAGCTGTTTATCGAGCTATCATATCGCTTACGATTGCAGAGGCTACGGTCTCTCTGACGCCCCACCGGAGCCGCAGAAGACCTCTTTTCCGACTTCGTCCTTGATGTTCTTGGTACAAATTCAAATCTGTATAGCAGCCTCGCAATCGTAAAGTCAAATCACTGTAAGATCGATGACCTGAAACTCCTTCAAATCTGTAAATTAAGTCAATTTAGGAAGACTAAATCCAATATTATGAAGAATTATATATAGTGCTCAGAAAAGACGGATGACCTGAAATTCTTTTCACCCAAGATTAATCAACGAAAACTGGAAAGGAATGATTATAGAGGTCTTTAAGGATTAATTGACGGCAAAGAATTACGGAAAAGCAAAGCCGGGACGAGATCTTTACCAATAATAGAATTTCTTTTAATTAAAATATATATAAGGGTAATGTTGGAAACATATTTATTTTGTTCTAGCAGTTAATTTCTGCTCTGGCAATAACAACAGCATAAAAAATCAATATATATAGGACCCGTTTGGTGACGAGAGTTTTGAAAAGCGTTTAGCTTTTTGGGTTAAATATGGACAGTTGACTAGTCAATCAGCTCTTCTTGGTATTTGGTGAAAACCTTTTTCTAATTAGCTGTTTTGATGAAAAACAAAATTAAAATATATCAAAATATCTTTTTTATCCCTATTCTCACAAAATTTCCTTAAAACTAATAATTTATATAACGTATAATTCAACTTTGCAAAAATTTTCATACGCTACACAATATATTTAGATATTTACGTACGTACGTACATTTTTCAATATTTTTAATTTATTTTTGAAATATTATAAATATTGAAATTAAAATGGCACATGCTAAATATATATCAAAATAAATTTTTTATGTAATGTAATTCTGAAAATAATTTTTTTAATAAACGTAGATATATTATAATAAAGTATAATAATTTAAATAATAAAAATAAATAAACATATAAGTGATAATTATTTTCGATAAACAAGCAAAACACTAAAACAATAATTAATAATAAATTGTACTAATGTCTATTTCAGTCATTTCACGCATTGAAACAGCTATCAGCTAATTGTTATTTGCCAAACACTAATGTACAAAACGCTAGTCAAACCGCTAGTCAAAACAGCTAATAGAATCCGCTAACAGCTAACAGCTAATAAAATCCGCTAACAACTAACAGGTAAACGCTGATTGCCAAACGAGGCCATAATTGAAATTCTAAATTTCATTAAATTATATTTTTATATTGAATGATTGAAATAATTTGTATTAAATTAAATTAATCAGCCGATAAGGTCAGGAAACAATTGTGCAACATAAAAACAAACGGAATTGCCAAAAATAAATGGCCCTTGTTTAGGGGTGGGCATGGAGTCGGGTTATTCGGTTTTCGGGTTGTTCGGTTTGACCCTAAAAAATCCCAAACTCAAATCTAAACCATATTAGCTATGAATCCGAATTCCGAATTCGGATTTGGGTTATTTGGGTTTCGGTTATTTCGGTTTGAACCCGGACAACCCAATTTACAACTTCAAGTTTTTTGACAATCTAAAATTTCTAAAAAATCTCAATCAAAATTATTCAACTAAAACATGGATATGTTTAAATCATTCAGGACAAATGAAATCAAGTATTCAACCAAACCAAACAAAAGCGAACCAAATCCTCAAACGATTTTACAGGAACATTATTCATAACCATCAATCAGGCAATCTAGAATCTACTGCGGTCCCGACTCCAAAATCCAGAAGAGTTATAGATAAGGTTAACTTCAAGTTTTACTGTTTCGATAAGGTTTTGGAGTTTATCGGTCTGGAGTTTTGAGCAGCTTCTGAATGCTCCGATGGCATGCCGACCAAAGCGGCCGGAAACTGGGCAAAAGATTTGTCAGGTGTTTTTGGGGGACACAGGTTGGTCTATTTCGACAGTCAAATATAGACTTCCTAAACCAGGTGTCTGTTTTTCGTCTCTAAAACAAGCAGTTAAGTTTAATATCAAATATCCCTTGCACCAAACATCTTCAATGGCACAGCATGGCTTCTTGTTAGATTCGGATCATGTATGTAATGATCAAAGAGAGCAACAAACAACGTCCTCGGATGGGAGAAGATTTGACGGTGATTTAGGAGTGCAAAAGGAAGAGAAAAGTCTTTGTCTATTGGGTTATTGGTTTCATGACAGGGGTTCAAGACTTAAAGGTTTCTTTGGCATTTGTGGGATCTCTTGGGTTCTAAGGTCAGTATAAATCAGCAGGATAAACACGTTTTGGTTATAAAGTTCAAGAGTGAGGGTGAAAAGTTGAGAGCATTGCAGAGAAGTTCGTACGCAATTGAAGGTGGTCTTTTGGGGCTGGGACAGTGGGAAGATCACTCTCCTCGGGAGCGTATTAGTGTTAAGAAAATGCTTCTTTGGATTCGACTGTATAATATCCCACTGGAGTTATACAATCCTGATGAAGGTAAAAAACTAGCTTACATGTTTGGAGAGGTTGAACAAGTCAGCACTGGATATATAGCACATTTGAATGTGAGATATCTCAAGGCCCGTGTGTGGGTGAACCCAAATATTCCTTTAATTCCAGGCTTCGTTTTGGAGCATAATAGTGAGAAGGAAGTTTGGGTGTCATGTGGGTATGAAAATGTGCATAAAATATGCACGCGGTGTAGAATCATTGGTCATCCACTATCTCGATGCACTATGACAGATGACACAGGACTGCATGATGACTCCTATTTCTTGCAGCAACTAGAGCACCGAATAGCAAAATTGGGGTATGCATTTTCTATCAAACCAGAATTTCAGCGTAGGAGAATGTCATTAAGATCGATGTGTTGTCCCAAACTATCAGCGAGTAAACGTAAGCATCCAGGAGGAGAGATAGAATTCATGCGGGTTACAAAGAAGCACAGATGTTCTGAAGATTTGGAGTTTGGTCCAGTGCCTGTACATATGTCTAGTGTACAACAGTTCGTGAAAACAAATTTTGACATTAAAACAGAGATGCATGGAAGCTTGGGATACAAAGAACAAACACAATTTTCTGAGAGGGCAAGACCAAGGTGGCTTGGATATAAGCTGATGCGGTGTATGGTGCCTGGGAAACAAATATTTGTGTGGAGAAAGGTAAGGAAAAAGGGTGTGAGGAGTCTCAAGAGAAATAATTATGCAGGACGGGGTATGAACTTGGAATTACCTCGAGAGAAGAAGTGCAAAAAATAAAAGGCAAGAATGGGTTGTCTGAGGGCATCAGAATATGTGACTGCAATTTGGGGAATATGGTTTGGCCTTCACAACCTGGCATCCATAGCGCTTATGCTTCTTTAGATTCCAACACTTATTCCCTAAATAATTTGAGAACTCAATAGATGGATCAGCAGCAAAGGCATCAGATTATGGATTGCATTGTTCCTTCCAACCAGCACCAACAAAGTCATAGATATCTGCAACAAAGGATAACAGAAACAAGGAAGTAAGTGGCTCTATTAATAGAGTCAGGGCAGAAATCACATGTGTTTAGTCCGGGGCATGAATTCATTTTGAAAACAAGGCTGGCACAAAGGAACCAAGCCCTTGGAACATGCCGAAATGAATTCAGCTAATTCACCTACAAAGTTGGTTAAGGTGTTTTCAATGGCTGATCCACTTCTAGATGATTTACAAGAAGCTCAAATGTTGTTCATAAAGAGTGATGACCAATTCATCGAGCCACTTGAACGGTTACAGGCCAATTTGATAGTAGCAGATCATGACGAGGATGATGCAAATATTAAGGCATACTTGTTACTTATATTGGTTGTCTACCTTGGTATTATGTTGCACATTGTCCCCACTTGAATATCTTTGGATAAAACAGGGCTAGATGAGTTGTTGTGGAGTCCAAGTGAAGAGGGAAGATTTTCTGGAGCAGTTTCCTCTGTTGGTTTTCCAGATTTGAGAAGAAGAAACATGTGGAATAAAATTTGGAATTTCAAGGTTCCAAGTTGATTTTCGGCTAGAGGAATACCACAAAGTGCTCATAGACAAATCATAGAAAAAGGAAACTGTGGAGCAAGACTTGGAACTTTAAAGCTCCATACAAGGCTATGTCAGTCATCAGGAAAGAGATCATACCAATTTGGAACTTCATGGTTCCATATAAGTTGATGATCTTCGACTGGATGCTTGTCACAAAGTACTCATGGACTGATCTCAGAAGACGGAAGTTATGGAGTAAGATATGGAACTTTAAAGTCCCATACATGGCGATGATAGTCAGCATGAAAGTGAATGCAAGCGTCTCACCCCTGAGTCAAGTTGTGATGCAAAGTAGATCAGGGTTTTTTTCATGCATCACCCCATCGCAAGCAAATCTGATAACTTGTTGGGGAACTCCCAAAGCAACAACCAGGGTTTCATCCCAAAATATTGACTTGCTTACGGTTTTATCCGTTCAACGGTCAACACTCTATCATCATGAGTCAGCGCCTCAGGAGAACTGGAGTATGGGGGGAACACGTCAAGAGTCTCGCCTACTCCCTTTTCCCAATCTCAAGTAGTTAGTGGTACTAGTTTTATGTGTGTAAAGGTGTTATGCCTACTATGTTGTCTTGTATTTCCTAGGTATGAACTCGTGGCCATTGGCCTAGGGAATGTAATTTGTTATTCTGGTTTTTAATTAATATTAGTGTTGCCTTAAAAAAAAAGTTTTACTATTATATATAGTATATTAATTATTTTATTATATATTAATTTTTGAATTCGGGTTTCGGGTCGGTTTTCAATAACCAATCCCGAACCCGAACCCATGTTTAAAATTCGGTTTTTTTTTTAATTTGGATACCTGAAACCCATTTATTGAATTCGGATTCGGGTTAATTGGTTTCGGATCATTTAGTTTCGGTTCGGTTTTCGGATTTCGGTTTTTTCTGCCCACCTCTAGCCTTGTTACTTGACTTTAATTATTCGTAATGTTGGAAAACGTCCAATAACCATTACAATAGATATAATTATATAATATAGACATTTTATCAATAATGATTAAACTAGACGCTAATCACACTAATTGTATTATTATTATAAAGTAGAAATTCAAAAACACTATAATATCGCCCTCGGCAATGTTTGAAAGTTTCAAACCATTTAACAATGGGTCACATCAATCGGCTAGCAAATTAAGCAAGGGTTTTCAGTTTCAAACCATTTAGCAATGGGTCAGGGTTTTGATCAGAAAGATCAAATCGGAGAAGAAAAAAAAACACAGTTCAATAAAATATTTCAGATTTATACGATCTAAACGTTTTGCACGGAGAATACATATTTCTTCAAGAACAACAAGCAATAAAAATTGATTGCCTATCTCCCCAAATTGATCTCATATTTGATTATGGCCCCGTTTGATAATAAAAGTTTTGAACAACGTTTATCTTTTTTAGATACATATGGATAACTAGTTTGACTGATCAATCATCTCATTGTAGTGTTTGGTGAACATTTTATTCTAGTTAGTTATTTTGGTGAAACCTCTAATTTCTGAAACACTAGAAAGAGCATCTTTTACAAAAAGTAATATTACAAAATATTTTTTTATCCTTATCACTCAATTTTTTCCATTTTTAATTAAATTCTTTAAAACTAATCCTCATATAAATAATTGATCGTCCGGTTAATTAATCAATTCCTCGTGTGTTTATCTGAATGCTCGTCTGCGTACGTACGTACAATCATCCTTTAAAAGATTTTTTAATATATGTATTTTAATTTACGCATATTAAAATTAAAATAGCGCAAATTAAAGATATACCAATATGAAAATTTCTAAAATAAAATTTGAAATAAACGTAGATATATTTATAAAGAATAATATTGCAAACACTCGTGTAAACATGTAAGGAATAAAAATGGTATAGAGTTGCACCACATTGATACCTCACAAAATTTTATAGCGAACTCGAATAATTTAGTGGTTACAGTTAATACTAGTGAGTTGAATACTCTAGTGTTAACAAAATTTCTAACAATTTTATTGAGGAGAATGTAGAATCAGGAACCAGGTCCAGGAGGAGTCATCACATAGAAATTCAGTGGAACAACACTCAGAAGAAACATCCCAGCTTCCAGTACAACAACAGAAAGACACTTTAAAGGACCATCCTAACTCAGAAGGGAACAATGGTGAGGAAAATCATGATTGGATTCAGGTAAGTACAGGGCCGGTTCTGAGATTTTGGGGGCCTCAAGCAAAAATAATATTTCTTAGGACTTTAAAAGTAAAATTTAATATTTTTAAGGTTATAGCAAAAATATTATAAATTACACATAAAAATGCCTATAAATATCAAATTTTCTTATCTATATTTAGTTCTCATAATGTATAAGACTCTATTTTGAAAGAATCAATATATTTTATTTATATAAATATATTAAAATTAATAAAAATATTACATATTTTTTCTAAAAATGGGGCCCTTTTTTCCAAAAATATTTGGGGGCTTCAAGCGGTTGCGTAAGTTGCTTCCAAACAGGGCCGGCACTGGGTAAGTAGGGGTAAGTCCTCTAGCTATCAAACTCCAGTTAAATTGAATAGTGAGGATAGAACCTTATTAGATAATATGGATCCACATCCCAAAGTGATATGGTCTAAAGATAAGGGGTCTATAGATAAAGAGGGGATATATTTTTAGAACCATCCTTATTAACTCCCAATAGCTTTAGAAACCTTCAAATGGATAATGTGTATGATGAGGATCTTATATTCTCTTTGATGGAAGCTAAACAGAAAAATCATAGGAATAAAAAGAGTTATGTAACTTCAGTTAAATCAGATCAAACTAAGGCCCAAGTTGACTCCCAGAACTAAAGTAAAAATGGTAGCATTTAATGTATGTGTCTGGAATGTAAGAGGCCTTAGGAATGATAGAGATCAAAATAAGGTTAGAAACATAAGAAGAAAGCATGATATTAGTCTCTTTGTTCTAATTGAACACATGTTACAATCTGATCAAATTTCATCCATAGCTTTTCAACTAGGTTTCAATAACTACTATGGAGTCGTTTGGTTCATGTGGGAATTAAATTCCCACGGATTTGTTAATTACTCGGAAATAAATTTCTCTATCAAAATACTCAGAATTTGGAAAAATTGTTTGGTTGCACCTTCGTATTTTGTAAATCCTAAGATTTTATTTACTACATGTTGTTTGGTCAAATTTCATCCATAAAATTAACGCGTATTTCAATTCGACCTAGGTAGAGCTCGGTAACAAATTTCCTACGTTATGTGGGAAATTAAATTTTCGCGGAATTATCATTTCCATCGTTTTAACCATTATACGTTAACCAAACAACCATCCAAAATGTTAAATACGCAGATTTTGTAATTACTGTGTTTCCTACGCGAACCAAACGACCTCTATAATGATCCTAGAGATAAGATATGGATTTTCTGGAATGATGCATTTAATATCTCTATTCTCTCCATACATGATCAATTTGTTTTAGCAGAATTGCAGCATTCTTCATCAGCATTTAAATGGTTTTCTGTATTCATTTATGCAAGGAATACTAGGTCAGCTAGATATCCACTTTGGTCTAATCTTTCAAAGCACTGTAATGAACCAATAATGTTAATTGGAAATTTTAACTGCATTAGAGAACCAAGTGAATATCTAGGACAATCTGCACCCGATCTTAACCGCATGATAGATTTTAATGTATTCATAGAAAACAATGATCTCATAGAACTTCCAACCTCGGGGAATAATTTTACTTGGAGTGGGGTGAGGAATGAAATGATTGGGAAAGATTGGATAGGGGACTTTCTAATGAGGCTTTCTTAAGTATTTTTCCAAATACAAGTATCAGAGTCAAAGCTAGGCATCCTTCTGATCACTCTCCTCTATTGGTTTCAATTGCTAATTTATACTATTCTTCTGGCCCTAAATCATTTAGGTTTCAAAACTGTTGGATCACTCATTCTAATTTCTTACAAACAGTTTCTCAAAACTGGAACCTAAACTGTGAGGGCCAAGGCATGCTAAGATTTTCACTTAAACTGAGAAGACTTAAAAGTGTGCTAAAGGAATGGAATAAATCAGTTTTTGGAAATATAAATGATGCAGTTCAAATTGCTGAAGATAAAGTTCTTGAAAAAGAACTCAATCACCAGCAAAATAATAATCCTAAATTCAGAATGGAACTGCATCAATCTCAAGAAGAACTAACTCTAGCAATTAATAGAAAAGAGATTTTTTGGAAACAAAAAGATAGAGCTAAATGGCTAACTGAAGGTGATTCAAACACCAAATTTTTTCATGGTTCAGTTAAATCAAAACATGCTAGACAGGCCATAAAAGAAATTAAAAAATTTGCTGGCCAACGGATAAAGAATCCTGAAGATATTGGAAATGAAGCTGTTTCTTTTTTCTCTAACCTCTTGAGTGCAGAGAACACAGATATAGATGGAGCAACAACCCATGAAATGTTAAACAACATTCCCACATTGATCTTTGATCAGACAAATGATAGCATGATGAGGCTCACAACAATGGAGAGCTTAAAGGAGTTAGTTTTCAAAATAGATGGGGACTCATCTCCAGAACGAGATGGATATCCAGGTAAGTTCTACACTGTGTGTTGGGAAATAATTGCTGACGACCTGTTATGTGTTGTTAATGAGTTTCTATCTGGAGTGCCAATACCTAGAGCCATTGTTGCTTCATTCATAGTTTTAATTCCAAAAAGGTCTGTAAATACTAGTTTTAACGACTATAGACCAATCAGTCTCTCTAATTTTTGAAACAAAACCTTTTCAAAAATCTATACATGGAGATTAAAACCATTAATTCCACAACTTATATCTCCTGAACAGTCAACATTTGTTCAGGAGAGAGAACTAGCTGATAATGTCCTTCTTATGCAAGAAATGATCAAACTGATAAATAACAGGACTGGAGGTCCAAATCTCTGCATAAAATTGGACATGATGAAGGCATTCGATAGAGTTACATGGTTTTTTCTTAACTCACTACTTCTAAAACTAGGATTTCATGGTAGAGTAGTTAGGATCATAATGAGCAACATGGCTGCAACAAGTTTCTCCATTCTTGTTAATGGAAAACCCTTTGGCTTCTTCAAAACATCCAGGGGACTAAAACAAGGGGATCCCTTATCACCTTACCTTTTTTTTTCCTTCTTACAGAGGTGTTTAAAATAAACCTTAGGATTCTATATGAAGGGGTCGTTTGGTACGAGTATTATATGCGGTAAATTACGAATCCTCGGATTTTGGAATTGGTGTGGTTGTTTGGTTTGTGTATTATAAGAAAAACGGAGTAATTTTAAATTACGGGTATGTTACAATTCTGCAAAACGTGGAAAAATTCTTACCTTGCTCCACCTAGGTAATTTACAATTCCGCGTTTACTATTGTATTAATCATTATTTTTCAAAACTACGTAATAAATTCACGGAATTACAAATTCCTACACGTACAACCAAACAATTTTATGCATTTCTGCGTATTTTGTTAAGGAATTATAATCCGAGTAATTATAAATTCTGTGGGAATTTAATTCCTACATGAACCAAACGACCCCGAAGAATCAAGAATTGGATACTATAAGCTGCCAAACTTAGTCTATAAGGTCACTCATCTCAGCTTTGCTGATGATACTGTAGTGTTCTTAAAGGTTAATAATACTATTTTACACAATTTGAAATCTTTTCTCAGAAAATAAATTTTCAAAAACCATGTTTTTACTTATCAAAGCATGCATCGGTGACATATAGGTCAATGGTCCAGAACATCACTTCAGTAACTCCAAGCACCTTTCCCTTTCAATACCTAGGATGTCCTATATTCACTGGAAGAACAAAGCACAACTACTTCCAAACCATCTTTAAAAAAAATCACAGCAAGATTACTCCTCTGGCAAAATAAATTGCTTAATCAAGTTGGCATGCTAATCTTACTAAAACATGTTTTATCATCAATACCCTTACACATACTAGTAGTCACAAAACCAACAAAAGGGGTAATTGATAAAATCCATGTAATGTTTGCAAAAAATTTATGGGGAACCTCAGAGTATAGACAAAAAAAAACATGGAGATCTTGGTCTAATATAAGCTATCCAGAGTATGAAAATGGCCTTAATACCAAAGATCTTCATGTTATTATAGATAGTTTCTCATTAAAATTATGGTGGAAAATGCAAATGGGAGATAATCTTTGGTCAGAATTCATACGGGGGCTAGTTTCTCATTAAAATTATGGTGGAAAATGCAAATGGGAGATAATCTTTGGTCAGAATTCATGCGGGGGCTTCCAAATTATCTGAAAAATTCCAAAACATGGAAGAGAATCAAAGATATTCATCAAATAGCCTCTGAAAATTCAAAACTACAGGTTGGTGAAGGACAAATATCTTTTTGGAATTCAAATTGGTTAAAAGACTACCCCTTAGTTGATGTTTGGGATGATAACAATGAAATACCCTTCCCAGACTTAACTATTTCAGAATTCTGCTATAACCAAGAGTTTTATGTGCAACAACTCCAAAATGGGCTAGATACAGAGCACATTAATATAATATCCAAAGACTTTACTCTCTATGAAACATATCCTGATAGACTTATTTGGAAAATAGATCACTACTAGGAAACCCCCCTAGCAGCGGTTTTAAGGTCAACTTATGACCGATGCGTATGTATAGATGTGCTAGATTTGGGCTTTTCTTAGCAGCGGTTTTTGTACCGCTGCTACTTTAATCTTGACAAGCAGCGGCAGTTGCATTAAAACGTTACTAAATTTTCTAGCAACGGTAAAATATAGCAACGCTAAATTTCGCAAACCACTGCTAGATTAGTAACAATTTCAGTCCCCGTTATTTGCAAAAAAATCCAAAACTTTTATATATTAACAAATCAGCTTACATTTACTTACAATTTTATTCTAAAAGCTCTATACTTTCTATTTTTACAAATTCACCCTAAAAGTTATCACTTCTTCATCAAACTCTTCATCATCAGAGATCTCTGCTACTTCTTTATCATTACTCATCAGGAATCTTTTACACATGCACCAGGGTTGCCATTCAGAAATCGTCATTACAACAATCATCATCCCTTTGTCCCAATCATAACTCCACCGACACTAAAATGAACACCTGGACATGAGAATGTTTATCAGCCAATAAGAAACCAAGTCCATCAACTTTCGCTCATCAAAAAATGCTAATAGCACAACCATGGGCTATGAAGAAAATGCAAACAACTCTACTAACGGATATAATATCTCAATTCAAGTATCTTCATAAACAGGCAATCACATATGAATGTTCAATATAGTTGTACTGTAAACTACAGAATCATCATCATGAGTTCATAAGCACAGAATTCAAGCATAAAACTCAAAATCCAAATCCTGGAAAAAACCTACAACACAAGATGATCCAAAAGACAAATTTTAAAACAAACTATAATACAACCAACCTACTTGAACACAAGAAACATAAAATTGCATAAAAATAAATCACTGAATCCTACAACATTCCAGTTATATAATTTATCTAAAGACCACCCAAAAACCATGGGAACAAATAGGATTAAAATTTGTTGATCAAATAGCTAGGTACATATATCTTGGAAACATTCTTACCAACAACCGCCCTCCGGCCAGCAAAGCATCGAGACCTCCAGCAATCGCCGCCAACCTTGGCTTCACCGCCGCCTTGTACATAGCCCCGGTTGCAAGCCCAGCCGCCGCATAATTCCAACTTCCAAGCATCATCAACATTACCCCTCAAATTATAAATACCTCTCTCCAGTCCGGAAAACATCAGCCCCATTATACCAAACTTGTTACCGAACTTCAGCCGGCGGATCCGCCGGAGTTGAGTATCTTATTGATGAAAAGCTTCATAGATTCCCCCTTCTCCACCGCCTTGAACCTGGAGACCAAGGCGTGGATCCCGCCGCCGACCGCTTCAGTCAAATAAGCAATGTCGGCGCCGTATGTGAGATTCTCCGACATTGAGCGGCGCTTGTTTCAGGGCCTCTTCTTGGAAGAGAAACTCTGGCGAGGTCGGAAGGTTGTAAAGAGTCCGAAAGGGGGAAAACTTGGAAGGATCTTCTAAGCTTTGGTAGGGATTGTAGGGTTTCGATTGGTTTGTGATCTGGGGTCTCTTCTTTCCTAGAGAAGAATTTCACCATGGAATTTGCTTCTTCTTCTTCTGTGGGGATGAGAGGGGACTTGGAGTAGGGGTTTTAATCATATATTTGGCTTATTTGCGTAGATGCCCCCTAGTTCCATTAAATCTTTCACTAACACCTCATTTGTTTTCATATGTAGTCACACTTTTTTTCCTATTTAAAATTGATGTATTCAATACATTTTACTCACACTTACTAAAATATTACAGTAATTTATACTCACATTCTAAATTTCTAAACCAACTCACAATCTCTCGTATTTCTAAACACAAAGAGTATTTACCCAAATTCGTGTAATTATAGACACTCAATCTATAAACTACACCACAAACGAAAATCTTACGAACCTATCACAAACACATAAAGTAATCCTAAGAACCTATTCCAATACATAAAGGAATCCTAAGAACCTAATCAAACACTAAAAGGAAAATGCTTGTGAAATAAATATTCTTTAAATGCTTGTGAAATAAATATTCTTTGAATGCTTGAGAAATAAATCTTAGTAACGGTTTATTTGTAAACGATCCAACTGCTGCTTATTGTACTTCCGGCACCGGCTTCGGTGGTGAGCTACTATAAACCACTGTTTATTGTACTTCCAGCAACGGTTTTGGTGAAGCACTGTTACAAACCGCTACTTATTGTAATTACAACACCGGTTTCGGTGGAGCACTACTATAAACCGTTGCTTATTGTACTTTCAGCACCGGTTTCAGTGAAGTGCTGCTATAAATCGGTGCTTATAGCAAGGTCTAGCTCCAGTTTCGGTGGAGCGCTGCTGTAAACCGGTGCCTATAGGGGGGTCTCTTAGTAATAAGAGAAAAATGAAAATTTCACATTGTCCTCTACATATAATCTGTTAAGATCTAAAAGAGAGGTAATACCATCTTTTAAGAACTTATGGTCAAAAAACCTCTCTCTAAAATACACCACTTTCAGCTGGAAATTACTCAACAGACTTTTACCTCTCCCAGATGTGTTAGAGGATTTTAATTTCCACTTACCATCCATATGCCCCTTTTGTAAAAGCAATAATGAAGATATCCACCACTGCTTCAATGAGTGTGAGAATGTTAAAACCATGCAAAAAAAGCTCCCACACACTAGGTGTGATTCAAGCACTACAGTCACGCGCCCCTCTTATTCAGTTACTTTTTTACACGACAACCTCTGCTCATCTACTATTCAGACGAGCAACGGTCACAAAAAACATATTCCATGGCGGAACCACCGCCCCGGCGTGGTGAAGCCGACGCCGGAAGGTCATATCTCAGAGTCGTAGCTACCAGAAACCCTCCTATCTTCACCTCTCTCCCCTCCAACCCATAAAGCAAACCAATCGCACTTCGGGTGAACGGAAAGCTGGCATGTATTTATGTCGAAGAAGATGTCCAGACTTTTGCGGCTCACTATCGGAATTATTTGATTGGCAAGTTCACTAATGGGAGGCCGAACATGGAGGAAGTTCAGAAGGAATTCAAGCTCTTAGGTTTTGCAGGTAAGCACCAAATTGGATCGCTTGATTATAGGCATATCCTGATTCGCTTGCAAAACCAAGAGGATTTTCAAAATCTCTGGCTTAAATTAGTATGTCAAATTGGTGGATTCTCTATGAAAATTCTTAAGTGGACTCCTGATTTTGCCACTCAAAGGGAGTCCTCTATAGTTCCCATCTGGGCAACCATCCACAATGCCCCTATCCAGTACTATAACCTATCAGCCATTAAAGATTTTGCTAACAGGGACCTAGCTACTAGCACACTCTCTAGGCTCTCAGCTATTAAGATTTGTGTTGAAATGGACTTATTAGCTTATTGGAATCACTCTATAGTCATTGGGGATCCTGTACATGCGGTGGAATGTCACATTGAATATGACCAGGTTCCTTTATATTGCTCACATTGTCGAAGGATATGGCATAATGATGATATATGTGGAGTTGTGCATCCTGAACTTAAGAAGCAGACAAAGGCAGTTCACCCTTCTAAGCCTGTCCACCCTGAGCAGCCAAAGCCAATGGCAAAGCAAACACCTCATAAGCAACCAATGCAGACACATACACAGCCAAAACACCATGTTGTAAACACTAGGAAACCCTACAGAAGGGTCCCTCCTACTATGATATGGCAGCAGACTCAAGTAGCCCATCAACACTCTTTGGGCCTTTCTCAACAGCAAAAGGACATGATTGAGACTCATCACTCCAATGTCTCAACAGACTCTCAAAGGAATATCTTCTCGGATGCTCTGTCTGTGATCAGTGTAGAGAGTGAGGGGGAAGGCAGTATATAAGAAGATGCTTTACTTCACCAGCAGAATGCACCAAAATCTTTCAGAGGCCTCATTGACGTACCTCATGTATCCTTTTACTCCTTTGATGATATTATTTCTCCATTTCATGTAGCTTCAGATAAATCTAAATGGAAAAAATATCATCATAACACTCAGAGTTTAGCAATTGTGCCTTACCATCCTCCACTAGAAATCTCTAACAGTTTTCAGGTATTACAAGATGATTTCGAAGATGTGGACCTGTCTGAAAGTGAACCAGAAGATACAAGAGGTGATGATTCACACTCAGATGATGTTTCTCACTCTACTGCTTTAACATGTAGCACACATGAGCCTAAGATTAAGCAAAAGAGAAATCTTCTTCCAGAAGGTTTCACCATAGGCTGGCTAAGGCAATCACAAAAATCTAAAAATGTTTCATCATGATTATGCACCAAAATATTGCAAATGTCATGGTTTGGAATATTAGAGGATATGGAGCATTTTTACATAGACTAAAATTTTTGCTTAGGACTCATAGAATTGAGATGTTATGTATTATTGAGCCTATGCATGATAAATCTGAAATTACCAACTTACAATTTCAGTTACACTTTCAAAACTCTTTAGCTGCCATGGATGCAAAAATTTGGTTGTTTTGGAATAACAATGTTAACTTGAGCTTAAAATCCCAATCTGATCAGTTTATTCATGTCATGATCACTGATAATGTCCTTTAAATGTGTATTTGTGTATGCTAAGGTACTTAGGTCTCTTAGGAGGACATTGTGGCAGGATTTAGTAGCACTTCCACAATCCCCTACAATCTTCATTGGTGACTTTAACACGGTCTCTTCAGTATCTGAACACAAAGGCACTCATTCTCCACCCTTAGGAAGTATTAGTGAATTTAATTCATTCATTGACACTATAGAACTCCTAGAAATCCCAACTGTTGGTAACCATTTTACCTGGACCAACAATAGGACCAAATCAGAAAGACTTCTGCAGAAACTGGATAGAGGATTAGGAAATATGGATTTTCACTCCTCCTTCCCTCATAGCTCTATTCAAGCTACTTCTGATCATAACTCCATGGTTCTAAAAGTCCAGAACTCTGTGATTCAATTGCCAAAACCTTTCAGGTTTTAGGAAATGTGGCTTAAAAGGGAAGACTTCACAAGTTTGGTCAGTGAAAGCTGGAAAAAACAGTGTGAAGAGTCTGGCATGAAGAGAATAGGCACCAAGCTTAAGAGGCTGGAACCTATCATAAGAGTATGGAATAAGGAAAGCTTTGGTGATGTGCATAAGAACATTCTTGAAGCTGAAAATAAACTTGCCCTGAGTGAAGAAGCTTATCAGATTACTGGAGAAGAACAGGATCTGATTGAATTAAACAAGCAGAAAGCTCTGCTAGCTAGGGCATAGAGTGAGTTAAATGACTCCTGTACGCAAAAAGCTAGTCTTAAATGGCTAAGGGGGAGAGATGCTAATACTAAATACTTCTAGAACTCTGTCAAAGAAAGGAGATGAAAGGCTCAGATCAATCAAATCAGGGATAGTGAAGGAAACTGGATAACTGATCCAACCCTGATTCAGGAAGAAGCTTCTCAATTTTTTTGAAAAGCTTCTCAATTAGGAACCAGCTACTATAAACACATGAATGTACTTGAGCCACTTCATGGAAGTACTTCCAAAATTAGTCACTGATGAGGAAAATGAAGAACTCTTAAAATCAGTGACTATGGAAGAGTTGAAGTATGCTATATTTGATCTTAATAAGAATGGTGCACCTGGAGCAAATGGATTCTCAGGCCATTTTCTCACACATTTTTTGGAACTTATCAACTCTGGTCTCTTGGATTCAGCTACTGAATTCATGAGTGGTGAGAATATCCCTAGAGCCATGTCAAGTACATGGTTAACCCTAATTCCCAAAAAACCCACTCCATCAACCTTCTCTGACTTCAGACCCATAAGTCTTTCTAATTTTGTGAATAAGGTCTATTCAAAAATTATCATGGAAAGACTTAAGCCCATAATTCCAAAACTCACATCTCCTGAACAATCAGCTTTCCTTCAAGGAAGGGATATCTCATATAATACTCTTCAAATGCTAGAAATAACCAAATTGGTTAGTAAAAATCCTAGACATAAGAATATAATTGTTAAGTTGGATATGCAAAAGGTATCTGACAGAGTCTCATGTGATGCTACTAAAACCCGCCAACCAAAACCCGCAACGAACCTGCAAAACAATCCCCGGGAGGCTTCCCGGGGAAGAGGCTCCGGTGTGATGATGAGATGGGGATAGCGATGAGGTAGAAATCGTACGTGAATGCTCTCAATAAGAAGTAGAGAGATAAAAGTCACATACCTGATTCACTGTTTGGGGACTAGTATTTATAATTGAGGTTGCCTGCTTCGGATAAGGCTCATGGCCACTTCTCCTTGTCGGTTTCCTTGTCCTCTCGCTCGTCTGGTTGTGCTTTATCCGGGAAGTCCATCGTCCCTTTTCGTCTTGGGCCACGAGCGATTCTCCAGGCCCAACGGGAGCCGGGCCGGTATTATCACTAGCCGGTCACCCTTGCCATAGAGAAAGAAGCACATAGGTTATCAGGCTTTCAAAGAAGGCTATAAACCACCCCGAAGGATAGTACCATTCAACTTGTGCTATGTATTATGGTTACAGTTAACTTTCATTTATCTAGACAACATGGTTTTCATCAAACACAGAAAAAAATCTACATACAACCAAGATCATCCTCCAAGAATCAAACATTCAAACTGATCAAAACAAAAGGATCCCAGGTCAGATTCATTCTCCTTAATCTAAAATTCATTTAAGCATACTGTTAAGATATTCATTTATCTACTTGTTTGTTCCTTAATTATTTATCTACATACAACCAAGATCATCCTCCAAGAATCAAACATTCAAACTGATCAAAACAAAAGGATCCCAGATCAGAATCATTCTCCTTAATCTAAAATTCATTTAAGCATACTGTTAAGATATTCATTTATCTACTTGTTTGTTCCTTAATTATTTATCTATCTCTAATAGTATGTTTTTTAGGCAATTTCTGCACATTCACTTTATCAGCTACACCACAAATTAAGCAGATAGAAGTTACCGTCTTACATATAGAGTACCATACAATTCGATCATTCACCTATTTCATCTAACACGGATAGAACATATCATCCTCCAATAATCAAATCAAAACAAGAGGATCCCAGATTAAGTAAATTATCAAACAACATAAGTCGAGGAACAAACCTGCCCGCCGCTGTTGCGAATGAGAAAGTCGCGGTCCAAGGAGCCCCTAATGTCGTGCAGCTGATTCCACAGCCTGCGCCATTGAAGCTTGTTAGAGCTAATTTAATAGCAAATTCACAGAAATATCGAAGAATGGTCGAATTCTGAGACAGAGGAATTCAACAAATTGGTGGAATTGAAGCTCAGGGAAATGTGATAAAGTGTTGTCTTTCTTACCGCCAATCTACAATCGTGTATAAATATCAACTTCTCTTGCTTGTTGAAGCCAGACCAAAAGAAATCAGTCGCAGATAATGGAGGAATGAGAACAGACAACCCGAGCCGACAGTACTTTGTTCAAAATAAAACCTAAATTCAAACTTCGAGAAATACCCAAAATTCATATATCGAGAGAGAAATTAAGCCTCAACCACCGGAGCCTGAACCTGTCTAATGCTCAACGGACTATACCCCAAAAGAAGAAAGCAGAATACAATTTGGGATTAGCTTCCGACATGTTAACGGAGGAATTAGAATCATCATCGGACTGAATCTAGGTGAAACGTCGTGAAAGAGGAATTTGGGATTGGGCTAGAAACGTCGATCTTAAACGACGTCGTTTAGGGGGGGGGGAGGGGGTCAAAAAAGGAAAAAAATCAAAGGGTAGATACCAGAAACACACCAAATATCTGTTTAAGTTTACTCTAGCATAAGTTCTTCTTAATTAAATCTATAGAATGTCTCTTTTTCTTTTATTTTAAATTTTTGATGCTGCTGCTTCTCTCTTTACAAGTTTGAAGAGCCTTTGTTTCTTTAACAAAGGTGGTGGCAAAGCAGCAAGTAGAAGCAAGTCAGCAAGTCTCTTGGCAACATGGAGGAATACTTCTGAACTCCTTTTTGATATTCACCTTCTGCACCCAAGCTCCCATGCCCAATGGTGTACAACTCTCTGCCAAATGAGCCAATATGCCTAGTTTTGCAAGGCAATTTTTTACCTAGCTTTCCCCTAAATCATCTTAGCTGATTCTTGAAAGATGGCTTGTGAATAGCTTGTTTTGGGTTGAAGATGCACTAGAAGTAGGTGCATCAGGGTAATGAGCTATTCATAGAAATTCTTTCTAAGCATCAACTTCAAGGATTATGGGAAATTCTATAGAACACATAGTCCAGTAGCTTTTCTGTTTATTTCAGTCTTTCTAGTTCACTTCTAAAACTGATCCTAGGACAAAAGGCGATAACGCTCGCCCGCAGCGCCCCACCCACCCGACACCACAAGCCTCGGTGAGGAGATAAATCATGGTAACCTACTAGGAGATAAAACTGATCCTACTATGTATTCTTTGTGGGTTTTCATGGTTTGAGGAGGCATATATAAACCTCCCACCAATAGTGGTTTCAAATTTTTTTAAAAAAATGAGTGTGAGAATGTTAAAACTTTCTGGACACACTTGCATCAATGGTTTGATATTCGAAATATTACTTTTAATACACTATGAGATAGATTTTATTTCTACTGGAATGTGGATATCAAGGTAAAGACACATAAAATAATTATCAGAATGCTCCCTTGCATTGCAGTTTGGCAAATTTGGTGTGTTAGAAATAAATGGGTTTATGAGGCAAAGTCACATAACTGGTTCTCTATAGCTTCACATGTCTACAACACTATCAAAGCCATTTTGAAAATAAAGGGAAAGAAATGGGAACTGCCTGATACCACTAATCTACCATCTAGTCTCTTGTCTCTAGCCCCTATTTCTACAGGTCACATGACAAGACAAACCATCAATGTGAAGTGGAGATTACCTCAGCAACAGGCAAAGCTCAACATTGATGGCTCAGTTCTGAAAAATGGAGATGCAGGTGCAGGGATAGTTCTCAGAAATCAGGAGGGCATTGTTTTGATAGCAAAATCCAAGTATCTAGGGAAGATGGACAGTCTTGAAGTTGAAGTCACTGCACTATCAATAGGGCTGGAAACTGCTTTTACAAGTGATATGGACGAATTGGAGTGTGAAGTAGACTCATTAATCCTGCTAAAGATGGTGAGGAAGGAATTCAAGATACCATGGCAACTCATTCCATTGATGAGGAACATTTGGCTCATAGCAGGTGAGCTCTCCATCTCTTTTTCCCATACATATAGAGAGGCTAATTATGTAGCAGAATCACTAGCTAAAATGGCTAGTACAAGCAAGGAATCACAGTCTTTTAACCACCAAAATCTTCCAGTTCAAATTAAAGGACTGGTTATATTAGATAGTCATGAATTCCCTTATGTTAAAAGAGCTTAGAATTTTTGTTGGGAACTCTGGATACTGCTGCTATGTTTTTTATGTGACAGGTTTTAAAGGAAGGATGAGGGGAAACAATACAGATAGTACCATATTGAACTTTGGAATGAGCTTCAAAAAACAAGTGTATAAGTTCCAAAGCTCTTTTTTATCATCTCATGATCATTTAGTTCTCTTTACTGATGTGTTCTTTATCTTATTTCAGGGATACCACAAGGCATATGGCCTTGTGGTGAAAGATGAGTATTATGAAGGATATTAATTTTTCCAACAATGGAGGAAACAAGATTCATGCACATCAAAACCAACAGTTTCCATCCACCTATATCCAACAATGGAGATACATGGAAAGTCATCTTAAAGCAATGGCTCAATGTAAAACAAAATTTTGTATATTGATCTATGCTGCAGTTACCTTACTAGGAAAGTTTGTAGTTTCTAATCACATTCAAGTGGCAAATCTGTGTTCTGTCAGGTTCATCCTGATAATCACAAACCTGCTCCTTGTAATGATATCCTCACCATGGCAAACCTGTGTTCAATTGGGCAACCTTTTGTTCACAAGGTTAGATTGGTTGAGTAGATATAGATTAGAACCTATAAACTATAGTCTCAACTTCCATGGTCTTTCCCAAGTTTTTTCATCCCAAATAGTTGGGGTTTCTTGAACCTCAAGTTTTTTCATCTCAACTTGTTGGAGTTTTTCTTGGACTTATTGTAATTTATCAAGACTTTTGAGACTTATGGTTTAGGGAGCCAAATAACAATCCCTCCAACTAAGCTGGTTTTAAATTTTAAAAAAATGGTATATCCCAAAATAACTTTATTTCGGAAACTAAATCCCAAAATAACACTTCTTCGAAACTAATTCCAAAACTAATACCATTATATACATGCTAAACTCACATTATAATTTACAAGAACTCTTGGACTAAAATTTCATTTGTATAACACCCATGAATTTTTAAAAATTCATATTAGTCCCACAAATTTACAAATAACAAATCAAGAGGTTTGTCTTCTTTCCTTCTACTTAGAAGACGATCATCAAACACGAAAATGGAGAAGCCAAAATGTTGGTTAATTCAGGACATAGTGATGATCAGAATAATGGGATTTTTTTCTTGATTAACGAAAGCAAAAACAAGGCGATTGAGTCCGTTGGGACAACAATATCTTTAAAGAAAAACCGACCATCAGCTTGAGCAAGTTTCCTTGGGCAACCTCTACTTCTGATCTCCAGCGAATTATTTAGCGGCAGCGTCGGCAGTGACCTCCAGCGAATTAATCAACGCCAATTAACAGTAGCCGATCTCATTGTTAGGATCATCGTCGTTGTCACCATCATGGAGCAGACATGCGGTGGCTCCTTGGTTCCGGCGGCGGACGACGGACTGGTTTTTGCGGCAGTGATTTACTAATTTTTGGTGCCACTCTTCTTTAGCTGCAAATTTCATTTTTAATTTAGAATAAAAAATAATCTGAACAACATATTGTATGCTTCTCTAGTTTGCGTTGATCTGAACAGCATATCGGGATCGTAGCTCAACCTGAACAGCAATACGTTGATTGTGAGGATGTGGTACAAGAAAGATTCTGCACCTTCTAGCTTTGTCGGATTTCGGTCAAATTGTATGACTTTTAATTGTCTGTTCTTCGAATGATGGGTAGATTTTTGTGAGTCTCTCAAGAGTGTCGAAACTGAGCCCGAATCCATCCTGAAGGGCCTCAAGAATCTCTATTCGGGATATTTCGAATGCGGTGCTCTACAATTTTCTTGGTTCGAGCCTTCGAGGAGGAAAGATTTGATCTTCTGCTGACGTTGTTAATGGTATTTGTTTTTCCATGCTTCTGCTTCTAAAACTAATTGATGTTGTGAAACACGAAGGATTGGTGGATAGTGGCACTCCTCAGCCCCAACAAAGGCTTTAATTTGTTCCAAACAATTATAAGTGTATTACTAATTAAATTTTACTCCAATAGTTATTGTAATTTATAATGTGACTCTAACATGTTTATAGGGGTATTAGTTTTGGAATTAGTTTCGAAAGAGTGATGTTTTGGGATTTAGTTCCAGAAATAAAGTTATGTATTTAGGCAACAAAACTCAATAAAAATGTTTTTTGATACTAGTAAAATATGAACGGTTAGATCACCAAAATTTACAATATATAGCCTAATACAAAGAGTCAAACGGGAAAAAATAAATCTCGGTCTATCTTCCTAAACAAGACAAGAATATATGATAATAATTAACAAAATATCTCCTTAACACTCCTCCTCAAGATATGGAGCATGAGGATCTCGAATGCCCAAATTGCCGATTAAACCCTGAAATGTCTGACGGTAAGGGCCTTAGTAAACAAATCAGCTGGTTGATCGGCAGTACGAACATGTTAACCACCTCACCAGACTGAACCAGATCACGAACAAAATGACAATCTATTTCAATATGTTTCGTACGTTCATGAAACACAGGATTCACTGCAATCATCACATAATAACCCGATAAAGAACGTAAGAGTAATATTAAGGTAAATGAGCTTCCCAACAAGACAACGGTACTGCAGCGGGTCATCGTGCATTGGACCTTCAACTCGAGCCAGATTATGTTGTTCCATAGGAAAATCAGTAGGTTATGCACCCAATAAACCCGTTTCCGCCAAAATATCAAGAGCATATTTCCATTGAGACAGAAACATGCCATCAGGCCAATGAGCAATCTCAATACCTAGAAAATACTTCAAGACGCAAAGATCCTTCATATGAAAGCACGAACATAAGTACTTCTTAAAGCCTGACAAAACATATCTAGAGGAACCAACAATGATAAGATCATTAAAATAGACCAAGACATGAAGAGAAACACCATCTCGCACGTAAGACAACAAAGAATAATCCACTCAACTCTGAACGAAACCGTGTAAAAACATAACCAGGGGTCGGCTTCATATAAACCTCCTCTTTAAGATCACCGTGTAAAAAATGCATTATGTACATCCATTTGATGAAGTTCCCATCCCTTAATAACAATAGCTAAAAATAACCGAATTGAACTCACATTAGCAACAGGAGCAAATGTCTCAGTCAAATCCGTTCCATTGATCTGTCAATTTCCTAACACAACTAGGTATATATCGCTCGATAGAACCATCAGTTTGATACTTCGTCTTAAACACCCATTTGCTACCGATCGCATGTTTACCGGGAGGAAGGGGAGATAAAGTCCATGTGTTATTGTGCTCAAGGGCATCAATATTGGCAACCATAGCTGTACGCCAATGCCTATGACGTGAAGCCTGTGAAACCGTGATTAGGTTTGAACTGTCTGTAACCGCAGCCAAAAATCTAGATTGTGAAGTCGAGAATCTATCACAAGAAACAAAATCAGCAATAGGATAACGAACATCGGAAGATGGTTATGACGAGGGTGGATCTGATGAGGGGCTTACAGTACGGGCAGTAGTGCAGACACAATCATTTAGCTTAATCGGTGGATGACGAACACATGTACTGGGAGGACGAATCGGTTGTGATGGCAGACTCAGCTTATACTCAGAATCGGATGTACATAATGCATTTTTACACGATTCCTTGGAATTTGGGAAGCATAACTCAAACAACCTAACACACGAAGATACGAGTAGTTCGGCTAACGACCATGTAACATTTGAAAAGGGGTGCACCCATCGATCACTGGAGTTGGAGTCCGGTTAATTAAATAGACTGCAGTAAGAACACATAAAATGTGCTTGGAAGAGAAGTGCACGAGCAACATTAAGAAGATGTCGATGTTTTTGCTCAACCCGACCATTCTGTTGAGGTGTGTATGCACATGAGGTTTCGAACAAAATGCCAGACTCAACGAAGAATGAACGAAGGGGAAAAAATTTAGTCCCGTTATCGGCCTAGACCTGACGAACTGTGCGATTGAATTGAGTGCGAACAAGGGCACAAAACTCCTTAAACTTGGCTAAAACATCTGACTTAGCCACCAATAAATAAACCCAAACAGCTCAGGTATAGTCATCAAGAATAGTTAAGAAATAATATGCACCACTGGTCGTAGGTTTACTATATGGCCCTCAAACATTACAATGAACCAATTCAAACAATTTAGCAGTTTTCGTTGCACTCAAAGGGAAACTATTCCTAGTCTGTTTAGCTCTGAGATAGGCGGCGACGATGCAAAAGGACACGGAAGCAACACGGAACACATAATAGGTGACGAAAGTTTCTACTCCTCAAAACAAACGATCTGCGGCAGCAAAATAATGATCAACGACCGGCTGGTGGCGGTGGCAATACAGCAGCGACGACAGCGTGTGTCTGAAGACGTGAAATAGAAGATCAACGTTGAAGGTGACCGGCGACAAGAAGAACAACGAAAAGACGTGAGGGAAACCGACGATCTGATGCGCATAGTAGCAGGTAACGATCGGCGGCCGAACAACAACAATCAGTAGCGTAAACAATTAATTTAAATAAAATTATAGCTAGGACTCGGGAATTTAGGTCTGATACCATGTAAAATATGAATGGATAATTGTATTGATCACCAAAGTTTACCATTTATAGCCCATTTCAACGAGTCAAAAGGGAAAATGAATCTCGATCTATCTTCCTAAACAGGACAAGAATATATAATAATTATTACAAAATATATCCTTAACAATACTTCAAACAAATAATACAAACTACATAAAACTATTTAATTGTAAATTATGCTAATGTAAATTTCGGAAATTTAACAAAAAAGAAATAGTTATGAGGTAATTGTAATTTGTCAAACACTCGTGTACAACCCGCTAGTCAAATTATTAGTCAAAACAACTAATATAATCAGCTAATAAGTAACAACTAATAAATTTATTAACAGATAACAGCTAACAAATAACAAATAATTTCCAAAAAAGGCTTATATGTTCATGAAACTGTTTAGAGTGCATATAGGTACTAACTCGTGATACACATTACAATATTTTGATGGAAATTAAACATTATTAAAACCTAAGTTGCATGTGCTCAATCTCTTCAGATTGTGTAAATTTTAAAGTTCAAATTTTATAATTTAATCTGGATCAATTTAGTTTAATTATGAAATTACGATATAATGAAATTACTATTATAGATTTTTCAATGTATTATTTTTTATTATTTAAAATCAATTAAAATAATAAAATGAAATGAAATAAAATAAAAAAGATCTACCATTTTTTGTTGGCGTTTTTTCTGCACATTTGAGGTATGCCTTTGGGTACTCTTTGCTTACTTGCGAAAAAGCCAGAAATAATCTTTCGGACAACAGTACCGCCTTGGGGCTCATTAGTCTTCGCGCAATCTTTGTATTTTTACATTATTTGGGTTGTGAAGCCGTCAATAATCTATCAGATTTCATTTAACAAAAACATTCCTACCAAATTTGACCTAGTTTCAATTGTCGGCGATTGAGATGTGCTTTCTCATAATGGCAGTTATTGATTATAGGCTTCATTTTCTCTTGCTTTTTGTTGGGTAGTACCAGATCTCATTTGATTCTTAACTAGCTATTAAAACATTCTCTCTATTGATATTTCAAGTTAGTTTTTTAGACTCTATATACACTCCACGGTTGCTAATCATCGGTCAGACATTATGCTTAGTCCCTGTGATACATGTGAAGACTTGAGTTGCATCATCATGACCCATTTGCGTGACTTGCTGAAATGATTGCTTTCTACATTTCCGTGTCTCTAAATTATTGCTAAAATGGATTTTCAGTCACTTGGATCATATTGGATTTTTGTTTGATCTACCCTTCAAACCTTTCAATTGGAGATATTCTCGAGGGATATTAAGGGATTGAGGAATATTAAGAAGCATTTCGCTGCCTCTCTCGGCCATTCCATCAACACTATCAACTCCTTATGACCTTTTTCTTTAATTTGAAAGACTCTGTCATGAAATTAGTCATTTCAGATAACCTTATGAATAGTGCAACCTTTTGGTTGGTGATTGATGTACTCTTTGGAGTTTTGCTTTATCAACGGTTTGTATCATCTTAAATTTATGCAACTACTTATATATACTAAATATTATATTGCCTTTAGTCAAGTGAGACACTATAGAACTCTGTTGAGCTAAAATTTGTACTTGTTACTAGTTTATTCGTTAGAGCAAATATTTGCCTTTGCTTGATTATGTTGATATTGGAACCGTTGCTCGCTTTTCTTCAAGTTATTGGCACCTTTTGTTTTAGTCATATAAATCATTAGTAATTGTTTGTGTTAAATCTTACCAAATCAAAGAGACAGATCTTGGAAATGAAAATACCCTGATATCATCAAGTTTTGTGAATAAGAATTAACTCAAAACATCAAGTACGGAACATTCAGGTCAAATAT
Organism: Cruciata laevipes; assembly: GCA_963678965.1. NCBI lineage: Eukaryota > Viridiplantae > Streptophyta > Magnoliopsida > Gentianales > Rubiaceae > Cruciata > Cruciata laevipes. The sequence continues at coordinate 18,390,945 of OY787641.1, forward strand.
ACAAAACATTAACTAGAGATCAGATCAAAACATCAAATTCAAGCTGAACAAATGCTCGAAAATTTAACTAGTGCATGGGTATAAATTTTCTCCATAGCCAATGACGGCTCCAGATATACCTAGCCGCGGTGAATGGGAGAACACCCACACTCTCGGGTACAAATGCGTAATGAAAAAGTAAACATAAGACTCCAAAAAACCAATCCAAGAGGAAGCCCCAAGGTCCTATACCACAAACTAGCTTCACAGAGTAAATGTTCTTGAGTACAGTGACGACAGAGCTCAAACTGCCCACAGTAAGGGAACCTACGGAACTTCCAGCTCCTAGGGATGTGTTGATCCATCCGTGAGGATGGGACAACACGGTAACTGCTACATGGTTCATCACCATCAGGAAATCCGTAACAAGAGAAGGCTCCATTTTCATAGTTTTTTTACGATCTGCGTATATCAGAAATAGGCCAAACAGCAAAGCCTGCAACAAGTAAAATTGATGATTGTTATTTTTTTAACAATCCAGGACTTTAGTAAAGACCAAAATAAAATCTAATCAACCAGCACTTAATTCACATCAGCTAATCCCCATGAATAAGATGTATCAACTTGAAATTTAGTAGTAGCTAATTAAAAGCAAACTAAAACCAAAAGGAGCTCAAAGATATTTAACATGTAAACTTAACATTCTATTTAAATATCCTCAAAACAATAAGAAGATAGCAGACTGCCAACTACCCTAATACTAAGAACCTGAAAAAACAAGATGAAGCTAAACGAAACTGAATTAATTCAATCAGATCTAAATGAATTTAATGGAGCCAAAAAGTCTTGAGCACATTTAAGGAAACTATGCTACTACCTAAAATGGATGAATGTAATGATTGAACTATATGTTATCAGGAAGTTAGGAACTCCAATTGCTCAATGCAACATAAATTAACAAAATTGAAAAGAAAAAAAACAAAACATACCAATGAGATAACACCCAACAACGTAGAGCCTATATGAATTTTCCGGCGTTTGAGAGTGGGAAGTCCCAATGATGTGAGCAGCGTCGCTACCAGATTAACTAATCCCCCCACTAACGATACCAGAAATGGCACTTTAGGCACACTCTTAGATATAGAAATGGTAACTAGAGGACCAAAAAATATCACAGGTACTGTCGACATCAATTGGGGAAACACGCTAGATGCAAGCTGAATGAGGAACGTCGGAAAACGGTCCTTCTTGAGTAGCTCCTTGAACCCTTTCCTCCATGTAGCCTCAAGTGTTTCATCTCGAAACTGGTCCAACTCTAGAGTGACGTCCCGAAGCAGTCTCTGATGTCTAAGTCTGATAAGGGAACCCAAAGCGTCTGTGTACCTCTCATTTTCTATGAAATAAACTGGTGTCTCCTCGATTAAATAGGTAACACATGCAGATAGAGTGGAAAGGGCACCTAACACTATAAAAGGTAACCTCCAACCTTTCTCCGTATCATATTGAGCAATGAAGTTTACTACCGATGCTAGTGCAGCTCCGACTATATGATAGCCACACAAGACACCAAAATGTCTTTGCAAATCCTTAGGAACAGATTCAGAACATATAGTAGACACAATTCTGCTATACATTCCCGCCCCGCACCCAATAAAGATAAGTCCAACGACACTAGGGGTTCTAGCAATAGTGAGGACAATTGAGGCACCTAGTATCATGATAAAACAAGCAAGGAATGCAACACACTTACGCCCATACCTCTTGCTCAAGAATACAACTATCCAACCCGTGAATATAGAGCATATGTGAACAATGGATGTCATGATCAAGAGATCCTTGTCAAAATATTGACAGTAATTATTTGATTCAGCTTTATCTTGTTTATCGTATAAATTAGGATCCGTCCTTAACAAAAATACCCCCATACTGAAAACTCCACCTGTTAAAAATATTGAAAATGAAAAAAAAAAATTGTCAAAACAATATTCAGGATACGAAGGTTATATATAGAGCAAATATACTCATCCAATTGGAATTACAATCTCCTCTTCACACTCTACATGGAGATACCACAAACTGTACCACTAAGAAAGAACGTTAGCAGCACTACAAATGTAGGTTTTTTATATATATTACACTCTGTATTGTTTTAATTGCCTTAACCAAGTAAAATATTTATCATATTAATTAATTTTATGTACATTGTGACTAGAAGCGGTTATTTGCCTTAACCAAGTAAACCTAGGGTTTTCTAATAAGTGTCCATGAGAACTAATTGTAGTAAAATATTTATGATAAGAGCCATGGGGTTTCATTGAAATAGAAGCGTTGGTAATTGCAGTGACAACTAATAACGTAAATGAATCATAATTTATTTGATAAATGTAGTATAGTCTATTAACTGCACAATGAATATTAATCATGTCATCTATCTATTTCTATCTTCTACCATGGAAAGAATATATATGATAGCGTTAATTTCAACTGGTCTTACTATTTCCTTATTTGAGTATTTTGCAAAAGGTAAGTATATGATAGGGTTTATCTTCTTTTGTTTTTTTAGCATCTTAATTGGTCAAGTTTTCTTCGTGCATGAAGAAAATAAATGAAATATACATATTTCGGTCAATTTGTTTTTTGAAATTCAATTTCTCTGCAATTGATTCAAGATGGAAGGAAATAAATAATCAGAAGATTTACAACAGAGAATATAAATGAATTACCTAGGAAATTATTGGCAAAACCAGTACTTGTGGCTCCTAGAATGGCATACAAACGCAATAACGGGATCATGCTAGGCCGCCCAACAACGCATGAGACATCATCTGTATCATTAAATGAATTAAGGTGGAAATGTTTAGAACCAATGTACAGCAAAATCAAACTAAATTAATTTATGCATGAAAGTTAATGTTCTAATCTAACATATAAATTTAAAACTTCCATACTTTAATGTATTACAAATATTTATTTTTAGACCTCACGTCAAATTGTATAATTATTTCTATTAAAATTACATGCGCACGTAATATTTACTGTCACGTGTAATTTATTTCATAATTTGTAATATATATTTTAAAACCGCCAACTAATATTTAATATAAATCATCTTTCAAAAAAAATTTGGTTAAAATTTAAAATTAATTTTAGAAAATACCCCTAGGATATGACTAAGAAATTGCGTGTGCCTTAGTTTTTGATGAAAATAGTTAATTATATGGAAGTTCATGTGGAATTTAAAATTAAAATTTGTAACTTAAAGACACAACTTATAGCCACTCTAAAGTTGAGGCATTAAAAAGAAGAAGCATATATTTATCATTTTTTGTTTAAAATAAAAAAGAAATTCAAAAAATAATTCACATATACCTAAGAGCGCCTTCTCCACGGAAACAGCGTCGGTGTGATGTATTATCACAAATTCCTCCTCCTCCGGCGCCTCAGTCTGAGCGGTGTGAAATAAAACAGTAAAAGGCTAGCCAAGATTAATAAAAAACAGTAAAAGATAAATTAAACACATATCGACATCTTCAGAAGCTCAACAAAAAAGGTGAAATCATCAATATCCATCATCAGAATCTCGATATATAGAAGAACTTGAAATTATCAACACAGATCAATATCAATGAAATTAACCCAGCTAGCGCTGATCAAATAAATTTAAAGATTTAATTAATCTCATTATATCAAAGATACAATGAAGAAAATTTCGTACCAAATCTTCTGGAGCAGGTTCATGCGATGCGCCTCACCGAATAGCCTGAGAAGGAAAAAGAAAGGTAATTAATTAAACAATTACAATCTGATCATTTAATCAATACAAGTGAGTAATATTTTAAATTTACCTTGTGAAAAAGAATATAATTACCAGGTTAGTTATGAATATGCTCATTACAGCAGTAAATGCTTCGGTGATACTGAAACTCATACTTTTCAGCTTCAAGATTGAAGGAAATGCTTATATATTAAGTGTGGTTTTCTGATTCAAGTAATATAAATTAATGTTCACCCTTGGAATAGTATACTGTATATATATCATGCATGCGATATATTTGGATACACTTATATTCTCCAGATTTTACTACACGTAATATTTTTACCATACATATAGAAATTGCAAAATATATTCCAAATTTACTGGCTTATCCATTTAAACCTTATCAGAATCACTTTAACGTGTAACCGGATAATAGTACCAAACGCGATCTATTGGCTCTACTTTATCATTTCATCCTCCATTTTTTTGAGTGCAGGCTCGAAAATTTCAGCATTTTAAAAATAAAAGAAAACGTTAAAGAAAGCTCTGTAATACGTCGAATTGACCATATCATTTTGGTGGAGTAGATTAAATATTTCAGCAGAGCAGATTAATTATGACAAAAACTTGCAAACTTTTTGTATGTGATCTTGGTTTTCGATCAACGGGCGACAAATACTGCGAGGGAAAGGTTTGCGTGCTGGAGATGGTAAAAAGGGATTACAACCATTACAGAATAATCTAATATCAGCTGATAAAGTCAGATTTATCGATCATGTTTTTGTTCATCAGCTTAAATTTAAGTAACTCTGAAAATGAATATTTCATTATAACAAGAAATATTTTTTATAGGAGTTTCTAAAACCATATAACACGCAACGTATGCATATTTAGGCCCTGTTTACCAGAGCTTATTTGTAGATCAGTTCAGTTCAGTTCAGTTTAATTCAGTTCAGTTCAGTTCAATTCAGTTCAGTTCAGTTCAGTGAAAATGCAATTTGATGAAATTCAGGTTAATTTAGTCATGCTGATTCCATTTTTCAATACATCAATTTTCACTTCAATTCAGTTCAATTCAGTTCAGTTCAGTTCAGTTCAATTCAATTCAGTTCAGTTCAGTTCAGTACATCAAGAAATAAGCTATACTAAACAGGGCCTTATTATTGCAAACACGTACAAACACTTGAAAATTTAAAATATAACAACGACATTACACTATAATTTGTAATTTCTGCCATAACGCAATCACGTTCTTCTATCGAGATTCTGATAGTATTAATACTGGCAGGTTAACCTGTTTGATTATTTTAAAATTTTATACAAAATATTAAATATTTTATCAATTAAGCACAAAATATGAAATAGAAATTTTCAGTATAGAAAAATTTTGGGGTTGAAATATGAGTTAGGTAATTTGTGGATAATAATGAATTATGCAAAGCAAAAATCATAGAGATGGAGCAATTTCTGACGAAATCCAGAGTGATTGTTTGAAAACAATTTTGTTTCCATATTGCTTGATATTTTAAATAGTATAAATCCCTAATTACATAATAATAACACTTTATAATTCAACTTGTTAGTGTCACATAACCAAATCGATATCTTGATGATTTTCTCTTTTAGATCTCTGAGCGTCACTAGTGCAAAACAGGGAATAGAAGGCAGTTATTTAAGGCGGTTCCGCCTGAGAGGTTAGAACCGCCGTAAAAACAAGTAACATATGATATCGTATGTTCATTCATGGGCATGTTGAAGCTTTTGAGATCAATGTTAAAATTCCTTTCTCAGATGAAGTTTCTTAAGTTTTTTACTACTGCAATTATTACCGGAAATAACCTCTTACTCATTAGTAGAAAAATGCCAGCTTTTGACTTCAGTCCATTCTATCTTGCATATGGTTTGAATCTGTTAGATGGTAGAACCATATCACATACCAAGACATTAAAGTGTGTGATTCTTCTTCCTTATGAAAAATATGTTCGAGGCTTAGATGATATTGGTAGAGCCTTTATAGGTTTAGAAAGTATTTTCATTGGTACTCATGCCTCGTTTCTTCGAGGGTTGCTAATGGGGAGTTTCATAGATGATTCACTTGATGTACTGGTATTTGATAGTGTTGATCAATTTCCGATTGTGAAAACTGTACTCAATTTTATGAGTGGAAGACCTAAGCAAATCATATAAATCTCGAAAATGGATGTATGGGGGCATTGGGTGGGGACATGAGGATAAACTCTTCTTGATGCGAGCTCCTGGTAAGTTATTATATTTTTATTCTAACCATATTACATATATCCATAGTCTTGGCTATTTTCTCATTGCAAGGAAAAGGAAGACACGGCTATTACTTGAGGAAAACTTGATCCGTAATGTCATCACGTGCCGCCCCTCGAGAGTCATTTCCTCCTCTGAGATAGTAGAAGGGTTTGATACTGCTCTTAGATTGGCTATCAGGTGTTTAGAGGATATAGCGTTTGGCTCGGAGTTGGATGAGGTTGAGCATGTGATTGAGGCAGTCTCGAGTTGTTTGGCGGTAGAGAATTGTATGTGAGTGCGTGATTTAGCTGAGATTGCCGTAAGAGCAGTTCTGGCTATTACTGATTTGGAGAATTAGACTGCCAACCTCAAGTTTGTCAAGCTGGAGAATAGAGTTGGACTTGTGCCAGAGCTGACATTGATTGATTGGATTTTTGTTGACGTGAGTCGTCCAAAAATGCCTAAGCTGATTGAAAATCCAGTTATTGCCATATTGAAATGGCCATTCGAGTTTGTCAAACTAGAAATGAAATGGCCAGTTTGTCAAACCAAAGATGAAGAGTAAGATGCAGCAAATGCTGGGTATTGACACGGTTGGGAAGTTCCAAGAGGCAGAGGCCAAGAATTTTAAAGACATGGTCCAAAAATGCAAGGTACCTCAAGATTTTCAGAATTGGTTGAATCTGTCGTTTGTTCATCATTTCATTTTGAATTTTGCTAAATAATCACTATAGTATTGACATGGTTGTAAGCATAATTTTATGTGAACCTAAAATCTTTAAATACCTAGATCAATCACGTAATATAATTATTAGAAGTTGTAGAAATACTCACCTCCACTTGTAGATGAGATATCAATATCCAGAATATCATGTAAGCTTTATGTAAGAGTTTAGGTTTCTCTTTCCTTCCCTATGAATTTTATGTGTTGTGTGAATCGGCAGCCTTTCAGATTCCTTTTAAGATCCCATTATGACTCACATAAGGGTTATCATAAGTATATTATAATGGAATAAAGACATAAATTAATCTCACCCGCCCAATTAGGTGTATTTTTTATATCTAGATTATGTGCTTTTATAATCTTATTTTGCTATTTGATGTGGACGAAAGGTGTGTTTTGTGCAGGTTTAATTGAAGAATTGTAAGACAATCAGATGATTAATTTTTGAAATCCAAGTGAAAGATGCAGAATTGAAGACGATGAGGAGCGATATACTATACTGTTGTTTCCTATGGATTTTTAATGAGGTAGTGTGCTCCAACGGATAATGTATCGACATTATTCCGGCCAACTAGGATCTAGGTGGAAGGGCATCAAATACAAGATTCCAACCTTACGAATCATAATTGGGCTGAATTTTAATTTATTCCAAATAAAGTTTTTTCTTGGAAAAAAATAACTAATCAGGCTGAAAATTACTCTTAATGAAGCCACGGTGTCGAAATTGGAGAAGGACACATATAGCTTTCTCTCTCACGTACGTAGCTAATTAATATATTATGGTTTGTTCTTCTTTATTGTCTTTTTTTGGTGTTCGTTTAGTTTAATGTATTAATTATATTTAATTTCTATATTAATTGTTGGCTTGTTTTTAATATGAGCAGCTAAATTTCTTTTCCAGCTTAGAGTTTTGAAACATTAACGATTTATGCGATTTTCCTATAAATATTCTTGATAATTTGTGTGGATTCCTAGCTAATTATTCTATGCGTATATTTGAATTCTGGATTTTTTAAGATATGATCAACCTTAGGTTATTTTTTTTAATTTTGTTTTTGCAAATTTAGGTTATTTGGGATAGTGCCAATTAAATTCAATTATTTATATATATTTAGTGAGTAGATTTAATTAGTGGCAGCAAAACCAAAAGTAGATAGTCGGAATGATGGATAGGTAATTTGTGATGAGATTAATATGAAATAAAGCATTTCTTAGAACATCCATAATGGTGGAGCACTTTTTATGTGCCATATTTTAAGTTTTTTATGCGAATGTAGTTTCAATTTAAAATAAATTTACACTCACACAATAAGGATACGAATAGCAAATCCTTTATGATTATTTTATGCACGATATTCTCTTATCTTGAAAGTTTTTGGAATATAATCATAAATATTTATAATCGTACTTGATGGTAAAATATCAGAATCAAGGTTTTTCGAATTAGGATTGATATAGCCAGTAGGTAGAGCACAACAAGTGGCTCATGGGCGGATATTATATTATTTAGAGGAGAATGTTTCCAGTAACATCATATATATTCAGTTATTGATTTTTTCATATTTCATTCTCTAAACTTTTACCTATTAAATATGATAATTTCAATGTATCAGTATATTATTGATGACTTTTTCACTTTTATTTCATTTCACCAAACTAGCGCATGTCAATTTATTCCTTAAAGTGACTCATCCATTTCTTGATTATTTTATCAATTGTTAATATAATTACGTAACATGGAGGGGAAAGTGATAATACCCATGCTGAACGAACTTGAAAACGGAAGGTTTCCAAATTTGAAAGTCAAACTTCAGAAATGATTACCTTGAACTGATTTAGTATTAGTTCCGCGTTGATTAGTCAGCACTCAGCAGCTATTCCAAGCTCTTCCATCAAATATCTAGCTTATTAAATTCTTGATATACATTCAAAAGCCTTCAAAAAAATCATCTTTAACTAATTTCACCAAAAAATCAAATGGAATTTCATCCCAACAAAATATTTGTTGCTTTGTTCATGTAAAATAGTATAAGAGAGAATATGACAATGATAGAATATGATGATGATTGAAGGGGTTAATATTGTTTCTATTAATTGAACAAAGTATTTAATTATAGAGTACATACGGACTGAAATCTTCACATCTTATCTTATTATTAACATATATACTACGTACGAATCTAGACAAGATAGAATTAATCTAGAAGATGTAAATATGGAAACAAGATATACAACCAAAGTTCATTATAATGTTACTATCAATTAGTTTTGCTTGCGAAGCTCAACTTTCTCCGACGTATTACGCTACAACCTGTCCCAATGCACTTACCACCATTCGTACCTCAATCCGGTCGGCCATATCCCGGGAGTGGAGGATGGCTGCTTCCATCATTCGACTTCATTTCCACGATTGCTTTGTTTAGGTAATTATATATACACTTTATATATATACACATATATGGCTACTTATATCAACACTAGAAGATGATGGTGATTATGTTTACATGTCATTCAGGAGTGCGATGGGAAAATATATGCCCTGGAGTCGTTTCATGTGCTCATATTCTCGCGGTTGCTGCTAGAGGTGCATCCTCTGCGGTAAGTATGATTAGAATACTAAAAACTAAATTTCTTGTACGTGATTTAAAAATTTTGCACGCAAAAGAAAGAAGCAGTTAAGCATGTTATTTACTATAACATAGGATATTTGAAAATTGCAAGATATCACACACTAGGAAAGGCACAATGCGCGGGATTTCGGGCCAGGATTTACAGCAGTGGAACATATATCGACCCCGATTTTGCTAGCACCCGTAAGAGAACCTGCCCGGCATTAGGCGAGGATTTGAATCTAGCCCCGCTCGATTTGGTTACACCAAACTCGTTCGACAACTACTAAAAAAAATCTGCAGCAAAGGAAAGGGCTTCTGACATCGGACCAAGTTCTCATCAATGGAGGCTTCACTGACAGCATAGTCAATGAGTATGCCAATAGCCCTTCCACTTTTGCTTCGGATTTCGCTGCTACCATGGTTAAGATGGGAGATTGTCACCTCTTACTGGACAAGATGGGATCATAAGGCGTATTGTAAACTAATAATATATAGTAGCTACTTAACATGTCTATAGGCAGTAGCTACTTTATTATTTTTTTATAATTATGTGGATTTTACTCTACTTAATTTAATATTTTCCCAATTGTGTGTAAGAAAATATTCATTGTAATTGATTTTATGCTTTGTTCAAGAATTGTTATATACATGAATATCGATCTACGTACCATCTAGGTTTGATTTGTTTTCGATAATATTAGCCAAAATCGCTGTCGATTTTAAAATCACGGTTTGTAAGTGCTGATCAGTAAAATTACCATAAGAAATCACATGATCCTTGGAATCAGATTGTATGAATGCAATTAATTGTGTTCAAAACCCATATGTTGGTCCTTGGGTGCTGGTCGCATTATCAGGTATATATATATAACCTAGGAGAATGTTATATATCATATATAGTATATTCTTGTTGAAAATCGAAAATAGATGCTTGTTACATGAAAATGGTATCTGGAAATGATAGTTTATTTGAAAATAATATGTATTTGAATACACTTGTTATAAGTATATAAGGATACACTTGTTGACCACTGTGAATGCTCAAGTCGTTCGAAACTTTTTGAAGAAGCAAGAGTTGAATTTAGAATCTGAATATAAAGTTTCTATTGAATCTATCAAATTGAATTTAAGATAAACTTCATTTGATTTTTTATTTTTATTTCTTAAGTTTCTTGTACGTAGGTGACCACGGCCAAGGGATTCAGTACTAGGGAAATGGTTGCACAGTTGCACTATCAGGTATACATAAAACCTCAAAGAACCTTCTTTACTTAAGCATGCTAGCTATTTACTATACTTGACATAGTATAGTCTCGAGATATAATAAATAACATACTTATTTACTATACCTCAAGGTTACACTTTGTCGACAAGGTAAAATAATCTCCAACCTTTTACGCTTTTGTCAATGCCTTGTTAGACGTCACTTCAATTCAGCTAATGTTTTTGCAGCGGAAAGTCATGGGCTGGATTCGCAAAAGCCAAAATTATTGGTTTTGATAATCTCTAACCATTTTTCACTTTTGTCGATGCCTTGTTTGAAGCTGTTATTTCAATTCAGCCAATGTTTTCGCCTCGAAAAGTCATGGGCGGGATTCACAAAGGCCTAGATTATTATTTTTGGCATGCTCCCAAAATTTCATGAAAGCGGCCGGGAATAGACAAATATATACACTATCGACACCGTATCCATCTCATTCTCATCGACACCTTATTTGCTTCTGACTCTTGAGCTCGGGTATATATTTATAATCCTACATTAAGTTAAGATGTTACTAATTTAGGATTTTGATTGTTTTTATGAGGCTTGTTATGTTATTGTGAGGCTTTTTTTGTGATTTAACATAAATCCAGGGTCAGAAGTAGAGTTTTACCGCGTTATATAATGATACATATTTTCAATACATTGATTTTCCTCCTATTTTAATGATATTAGTAAAGTCACTTATCATTTTCCTTTAACCCCGGCTCCAGGAGAGAATTAACCCCGACTATTGTAAAAAAAATCGGAGTAAATGCACCAGGAGTAAAAAAAAAAAATTGACTCCGGGCAAAAAAACCAGAGTAAAAAAATTCTTCTACCCTGGTTATGACCCGACATCGAACCGATATCGTACCTACACCAATGGCGAACAAATGGGATAAATACAACATATACCTAAGCGATTTCGGTTGAATGTGTCATTCCGAGTCAACTCATAGAGCAACCAACCGATACCACATCGAGACCGATCCGAAATCGTTCCCAAATATGAACACATTTACAGTACCGATACCAAGACGACGCATTTAGTTCGAATTTTACAACCGATACCAAAAAGATTTCAGTCCGCTTTCGGTAGTGCATTCAAACATTATAAAAGGCTATTTGAATTTCATTTATTCATCGACGAACTTTAAAAAACAAAATGTATTAATTTAATTCATCATAATAAAAATCAACATGGTATTCCTTTGCTATCTCTTTCAAGACTTTCAGTTTCACTTCACTAGATGGAGTTTAAACTAAAAGCTTGTCAATGAGCTGCAAAATTAGACAACAACTTAAGAATGCACGAGTAACTAAGTATAGTGATCATATCCAACAGAAGAAATACGAAAAGTTGGCAAGCGATTTCGATTTGCTTTCAGTTTTACCAAAACCAAATTGAAACCTAACCGACAGCAATTTTGTATTCCATTGGTTTTTTCTTTGGCAAATTCTCATTTGAGACAGGTCTCAAATGAGACCAAAGATTATATGAGACTGCTATTGATTGAATTTGTCGTTGGTGAGCTTTAAACCCGCCGATTTCGTTGATTGAATTTGTCGTTGGTTAAATTGACCAAGGAAATGATCAAAAAAATTGACCGAAAGATCAAGCAAATTGAACGAAAGATCAAATTAACTGAAAAATCAAGGCAAAACAAAAATACTCAAGAACATTGATTGAAAGATCAAACAAACTGACTAAAAGATCAAGCAGAAACAGTAAATGCTCATTCCCCTGCTCTTGGTCTCCACAAGGACAGGTCTCACCCAAGACTTTCTCTTTTTCTTTTCTTTAATATGTTTGTCGATTTGCTCTATGTGGAACCGAATGCGATCTTTGTATTCAATTGATTTTTTCTTTTTTGAAAAATGACTATCAAAGGACACAACCGACCTCGGTTTGCTCTCCATTAAACCGAAACCAAATGAATATAGAACCGATCTCAGTTGTCGAAAAACTTTTACTCCGGTTTTGGAAAAAACTGGAGTAAAAAGTTCTTTCACTCTGGTTTTGAAAAATCCCCGGAGTAAAAGAACTTTGTACTCCGGATTTTTTGAAACTGGAGTCTTATGGGTGGAGTAACAGCTCATTTTTGTAGTAGTGTGCCATTAAAAATATCGACGTTCACGAGTGGATGTCGAGTGGATGTCGAGTAGAAGTCGAGTGGACGTCGAGTGGACGTCGGTGGTTTTATGGGACATTGAGGTCGTAACAAATTTATAACCGCGTTTCCATGCACCAATCCGCAGATGTCGAAATGTACGGAGAGAGAAAGAGTCATACACAGTGTTCCGGTATCCAGATGTATTCAAAGATTGTTACCGTGATAGCTTTGTATTCTGTTTCCTTGGACAGGTGAGTGATGAATACATCCCAGATCCCCTTTCGCGGTAAAACACCGTTCTCTCGACTGATACAACTTCTTGTACCGAGGAGGAATCGGTGGCTCCCAAGAACAGAATAGAAGAATATACTGCCACATCATGCACTTTTTCTCTGGTTCAAGAGCTGATTAAATTAAAAACCAACACCATAAACATATATACACGTACGTAATATACTTATAGTTTCTGTGCTTTTTTCCAAAAACCGTTGTTGCTTCACTAGTGGAAGTTCCATGCATATTTTTCTGAAGAATAAGCAATAAATATCAATACTTGAAACCAAGATCAGGAGGATTGAAGAGATGGACCTTCAGTCGTTCAAGATCAGGACAGGGTAAAGGGTTGTCAGAATAACTGGAAGAAATGTTGGAATGGCAGCGGGCCATACAATGACAGGAAAGAAGTGATAAAGTTCTGAGAGATAGAAATTGCCGAACAGGAAAATGAAATAAAAGGAAAATAGAAAGAAGATATATAAAGGAGGAAGATAGAATGATTAAGTCACTCAAAAAGAGGGACAAATAAGGGGAATTGTGCAGCTGCCAAACAAAAAGTACAGTAGAAAGTTGCACCAAAGGGCCCCGCATATAAAAAACGATTGAAAGAAGTCAAATCAACGGAGATGATAAGACCTTCGGCTCAGTTAAACCACTAAAAAGAAGGATGGAAGACATACCTCTTACCTCGCCGGAGGATGCAAGGCCCGTCTTGGGGGCTTGTGATGATACTAATGACTCATCCTAATAGGCAGGTTCCAGGAAATTTCCTAAGCCACGTGAGCAAATCCAAGAGAAGGATTCGGTTGTACCAGGCACGTGAGGGGAGTACGAAGGGAGGTACGAGATGATGACTCGGAAAAAGGAAAAGGGGAACGGTAGACCCTGGAGCAAGAAACTACTATAAATACTCATGGAAATCAGCTACACCAGGTAAGTTCTCTGACTCTAGATGATAATACCAATGACTCAGATCAAGGTGACCTTACTAGAAACTTCCGAATCACGTGAGAAGGGATAAGGATTCCATTCTACCCCGGTCGGTGTGGCAAGGAGACATCCGAGTCAAAGTGCTTTAAATACTTACTATTGGAGGGTTTGTACATCAGATTTGTAGGCCGAGCGAGCTGGTTAATCGTTGCTTATCTGTTAAAACAACCGGAAAATCTCTTACTGCCTCCGATGGGAGAAGCAAATAACTTCTAATGACATTGAGTTGGAAGTGATCATAGACTAACTAATATTCTCCTAGTCAGTTTGTGTAGTGTTAGATACACTTTTATAATGCTTTAAGGATGTAAAAACGACTAGGTAAATGATCTGTTACTGCCTCGGCTGGAAGGTGCAAATATTGTTCATTAATGAGATGACATGGGAAGTGATTGCAAAAATAGAGTGTTAGACCGATATTTGCCAGTTTGTAACGAGTTGGATCGATTCAATCAAGTTGATATTACCTCTGGTTTCACCCTCTATCTGCTATAGTCCCAATATTTAGTTTAACCTTGAAGGCCTCTGCTCGTGTCCAAGGAAATGTATTGCAATATTGGCATTGGCATAGTTATAAAATTCTCATGTAATCATACGAATGGTATCCTTCAAGAGTATTGAGCTTTAATTATGATGTTTAGTTGTTTTCGCTTGAGAGGAGGCATGAATAATTTTTTAAATTTTTTTTAAAAAAGGCATGGTCACTGTTAAAAATTCTACAACAAAGCCTCCATTTCCAAATACCAAATTGCACACAATTGTAATCATAGATAAAACAGTATAAATATATAAACCCTATGTTAGATTCATCCACACATCTAGCTGTATAGCATTAAACAGAAAAAAAAACTAATTCCATCCGGCAAAAAGTATATGCTGCTCATTCAATTCCAAATTGAAAGGGTAATCAACAAGAATTCATGTACATCCCTCATAAATAATTGGGATGTTGTTAGTTCTGGATGAAAATAAATGTTGTGAACTAATTTTATTTTTAAAATTTTATTAGAATGTCAACTAAGCAAAAAACAAAATACTAATCTCATCTACAATAATTTTCAATTTGAAGTTCTATTCAATTTAATTAAATTTACTTAGAGCAACCCTTCTCCGTCTTCAATTGTTTTCCACGTATTTCCAATCAAGGGGATATGGGAAACAATTATTTGTGTTAAATATCTCATATTAAAGATAACAAACCCTTTTCTATTATTTTGTGGCCATAATATGCATAATTGTTTTTCAGATTAACTTATAAAGACATTAAAAACAGGGTTTCCTAGAATCTTGAAATACAAGTTTTACTTTCAGAAGAAAAAATTAAATTAAAAAACTGGGTTTTATTTAAATAAATTTAAGAAATTGATTCAAAGGACCTTTCTTTACCGGATATTGTTGGAAACCATTTAAAAATATTTCAAACAATGATTCAAGACTTATGCTTACACATCTCCCTTTGAAGCAACGATTCCTACACATCTCAAAAAGATACATACACTTTATTTTTGAACTTTTGTTCAAAATGCGATTTTGTAACTATCGTTGTTCAAAAAGACCAACAATTCAACAATATAGCATGTAATTCGATTAAATGATACTTTTATTTCTAAAAGAGATAATACCTGGAGTGGTTATATTGATTTATTTAACAATTCACTTACAATAAATAATATCAATTACAATGATTTTAAAAACAAAATTTCGATCCCTTAAACCCTCTCTCCGTGGCCGCCGCAGTTCTTCTTTTTCTCTTTGATTTTCTTCCCCATCTTCCCATGATGGGGAGATGGGGAAGCAATGGTTCTTCTCTTTTTTTATTTATGGTGAAATAAGTGTGCCTAATCCACAAAATAAGAGTTCTTCGATTAGATCTCGATTTATATCGAAGTTTTTTTCTCGATCTGGTTTTAAAGGTCGTGTTTTTTATTTGTTTTATTGTTCTCGATCCGATTGTACGGGTTGTGCTTCCGCTTCGTGATTTGGGGGTTTCAAGGTGCTTGCAGTTTGAAGAACTTAGATCATGTTTTGGATCAAGTGGTGTTGCGGTTGTAGCAGATCCCTGATTGGCGCAGTAATTGATGCGGTAGGCGCTCTTCTCTGCCAAGCGGATGTGATTTTCACAGTTTCAAGATAATATCCCTGAGGGCGGTATTACATTTTTTATTGGATTTCTTAAACTGTAATAGTACAGACATAATTAGTCTGGTTGCCATATAGTTCGGTTATTCTGTAATAGACTAGTCGAATTGGATGTCAATTCCACTCATTGTAATCGCTTCTGGGCGTTTCCCAGGACCTTGAATGATTTTCTTCAAAAAAAAAAAAAAAAAAAAAAAATTACAATGATTTTTTTTAATCACAGATTGAAATAGGACACACGCAAAAACAAAATGAAATAGACATATATATGGCCACTGTGCCCTAATAAATAGACACAAATATTATATTATTAGTTGACGGCACTGCATATACGCCTTATGATCCCAGTTTGGCCAGTGGGAGGTGACAGATCTCCCATCTTAACCATGGCGGCGGCAAAATCCGAAGCAAAAGTGGTAGGGTTGTTGGCATACTCATTGACTATGCTGTCAGTGGAACCTCCATTGAAAAGAACTTGGTCCGATGTCAGAAGCCCTCTCCTTTGCTGAAGATTTCTGTAGTAGTTGCTGTCGAAGAAGTTTGGCGTAACTAAATCGAGAGGGGCTAGATTAGCATCCCCGCCGGAAGCCGGGCAAGTTCTCCTACGGAAGCTAGCGAAATTGGCATCGATGTCTGTTCCATTGCTGTAAATCCTGGTTCGGAAAGCATTGCATCGTGCCTGTCCCAGTGTGTGAGACCCTGCAATTTTCAAATAACAAGTGTTATCTTCAATTTTCAACAAGAATATACTGTATGTGATAAGTAGCATTCTTCTTGAGTGTGAATATATATATATATATATATATATATGTGTGTGTGTGTGTGTGTACCTGATAATGCGACCATCTCCCTAGCGTTGAAACCCTTGGGTGTGAATTTATCAAGAAGTTGTTGAAGTGTTGAGAATGGACTTGGGAGAGCACTATCTGCTTCAGCGCGATTCGCATTGGTTGAATCTCTTCTTCCAAGTTTTACTCCCCATGATGGACCACCAACCTGATAAAATTCAAATTCATATAGTGTTAATTATATATATATATATATATATATATATATATATATATATAAATTTACGTTGTAGCTAGGATGGATGGAAAATGGTTGCATGCATGCTACACTTACAGCTGAAGATGCATCTCTAGCAGCAACAGCAAGGATGTCAGCGCAGGAAACGACTCCAGGGCATATGTTTTCAACTGCGGTCTTAGCAGCGTCTATCGCATCGAAGCCTCTTATCGAATTCGCATTGGCGAAAGACGTCTTCTCACTCTGGATCGTGGCTGTTTCATCAAGCAGCACCGATCCATCACATCCCTGAATGACAAGATAATAAAAATCAGTATTGACCTAATGAATGCTGTTACATATAGAGCGACAATTTCATTATAAGTAATTAAATAGTTACCTGAACGAAGCAATCGTGGAAATGAAGTCGAATGATGGAAGCAGCCATCCTCCGCTCGCGGGATATGGCAGACCGGATCGAGGTACGAATGGTGGTGAGTGCATTGGGACAGGTTGCGTCGTAAAACGTAGGAGAGAGCTGAGCTTGGCAAGAAACAATTGACAGTAACATAACAAAAGCTAGAATGGCACAGTATTCCATTTTGATTTGATGAAGAAAACTGAGTTTCTTTTAAATTAAAACTGTTTGAGGATATTGATGAAGAAGGTTGGAATGGAGGGTTCGTTTTATAGAGGGAGTTGGAGAGACTAATCAACGCGTAAATACTAAATCAACAGTGCTCACAGCTAAGAACTCATCAAAATTAATCATTAATTTTTTTGTAGCATAAATTGACTAGCTATTTGACTTTGGACTTTCTTAATCTTGATCATGATTACTGAATTTTAAATTATGCTTTCTAGTTCTACGTACGTAGTTTAAAATAATTATGTATGGCCTTTCTGACCAGCATTTAGGGCTTATATCCAACCTCTTTGAAGACGTAATGAAACTGAACTAAAGCATTAATATACTTTCAAAATTAGTAACAAAATTAATATAATAAATATATATTAAGTAATAAAAATATCTATATTGCTTTTAATTCCATGCAGAATTTAAAGGTTAGGCTGCGAAGTGTGATTCGATCAAAATGTTGATTTTACAGATTCTGAATGTAGCTGGAACTGAACCAACTATAAAAATAGGCTTAATCTTAATCTAACTTTTTTAGTACTAAAGTATCGGAAGATTTCCGGTGATACTAGTCTCAATTGAGAGCAGAGCAAATGTTGATCGCGTCATTCAAACAAGATTTGTTATATATTAATTAAGTATGGTCATTTATGATATTATTGCTGATTTTCTCACTTTCATGTCTGATCTTTTACGTATTAAACATGATTATTCAGTGACCCAATTGAGAAGTCCTAAAATACTACTATAACGATCGGACATGATTATGCTACTATACTATTAATTTTAACGCTCTATATTTAATATTAATGTTGATGTATAACGATATTTACTGCACTAAGGCCCTGTTTGCAAAGAGTTTATTTGTAGATCAGTTCAGTTCAATTTATTGAAAATGTAATATTATGAAATTCAGATTAATTCAGCACAGTAACTCTTTATTCAATACATCAATTTTAGTTTAGATCTGTTCAGTTCAATTTAATTCAATTCAGTTCATTTTAATTTAGTTCAGTTCATAAAAACAATATGCTCTAGGATAAGTGTTATCAAAATTTGAATTAGGTAACATTGGATCGACCGACGAAGGAGTGCATTGACGAGCGCTCTATAGGCTGACATTTCTTGTTCCGTGTCAGATTTTGAAGCTTCTTATTTTGGAATCTTCGATGCTACATTTCTAAGGTCAATGTTACTAACCGCCAACTTGCCATTTTAATAATATGAATATGAATGAATGAAGATAACTTCACTCAATTATATTCAATCTCTTGTCTAACTATGCATATATATATATATATATATATATATATATATATATATATATATATATGGTTCATTTCTTCTCACTCCCATTCCAAAACACTGAGAATGACATGCAAGTCTAATTAAGCATGTTTCAGGTCCAATTGCTTTTACTTGGATAAATTTCAATTTTTCAGAACTTTGATATCTCTAAAAGATACTCCTCTATCTCAGAATAAGTACAAGAAATGACAGCCATATTCTGATCCATTGGGTTGACAATGTGTGCTTTCGCGAAGGGTTTGTTAAGAATGTCCAAATTTTATCAAAGTCAGAAGGCCCGCCGGCTGGCGCTATGCATGCACACCCAGTATTGCACTGCAGTTCGAATTGAAGTAATTTTGTTTATTATCAAAAAACAAAAAACTAATTTTGTTTTGATTTATATATAAACGCGTTACTAAAATATATCAATACAGATAGAGTAGATCAGAATGCTAAATTGACTAGTTTATGTACATGGAGAAAGTATTGGGTGAGACATGTTCTTATGGAGACCAAGGCCAAGGGAATGAGCATTTGACGTAAAAGAAATGAATTTGATAATTTATGACCCGTTTGAACCCGACACTTACACTTATAATACATGCTATTTTTCTTATTTTAAACTTTAATTTTGTTTAAGCACGTACACCAAAATTTTGGGAATTTTAGGGATCCCGTTTTCCAAAAATATTACCTTTTTATTTTTTTATTTTTTTTTATGATGTTTCGGTGCTATTCCGATGTTACTAGAACTATCATTTTAACAAACGATCATTGAAGTTCAAGAAATTGGATCCATAGATGATCGGAACTGCAACAAAATTACAATTCTTATTCTGAAAAGTATGAAATCTTAGTCCTGGCGTGTTTTCGATTCTTTTAATACCAATAATTTATTTTCGTTCCTATTTGGTCCTATAAAATTTAGTATTAGTTCTATATATTTGGTTATTTGTGGTTAGTGAACTAACGGAACAGGAGTGTTGACTAATGAATTCTTAAATAAATTGTACAAATACCCTCCATTTCTATTAAAATATCAAATTAGCCTTTTAATTTTTGAAACATATTAGTTAACTAATGTTAGAATATTTTTATTATGGAAATTAATTTATAAAATTATACCACAAATAAGAAAAATAAAATAATGGATGATTGAAATAAGAGACTATCCTAATCACCCTAATAAAATATATTAATTGTTAGTAGAAGCATAAAGTGAAAAGATCGACAATAATTAATTAATACAGTCAATAATCATGGTTAATATGTAAAATTTTGGATTTGAAAGCGATAAAATCAACATTCATTTCTACTTTCAATCAGTATGGATCTAGAGATTTTCTACGTTGGGAACATGGTATGCACTAATAAAAGAGTTAAAATTATTAAGTGTATATGTCCATTTAAGAGTATTGCTTATGAAAATGTACCTCTATTGATAGTGTAAGACCATGTTTGCTAGAACTTATTTTTTGCTGAACTGAACCAAATTAAATTGGATTGAATTAAACTGAACGGAAGTGCAAAATATTGTCTTAAAAAAAATCAGGATGACTGAATTAACCTGAATTTCATAAAATTGAACTGAACTGATTTACAGAAAAGCTACTGTTAGGGCCTAAGTTTTACATCATAAAACATTGAAATTTAAGCAAAATAATTCTTCAAATTGACCACTACATATTGAAATGCATATTCGGAACTCATAAGGTTGGAAACTAGCACAAGTGTACTACATTGTAAGGTAATTGTGGTGTCAAATTGATCTAGGCCCTGTTTGCCAGAGTTTATCTATAGATCAGTTCAGTTTAGTTCAGTTCAGTTCAGTTCAGTGAAAATGTAATTTTTTGAAATTCAGGTTAATTCAGTCATGCTGATTCCATTTGTCAATACATCAATTTTCAGTTCAGTTCAATTCAGTTTAGTTCAATTCAGTTCAGTTCAGTGCGGCAAGAAATAAGCTCTAGCAAACAGGGCCCTAGAACTATATATTATTAATAATAAAAACTAAAATTTTTTTTGAAAGCAAAAACTATATGTTGGAGCAAAACTTAAACTAGGAAATGTTACATGCTAGCTTGAGTAGGGTGGGCATCAGGTCGAGTTATTCGGTTTTCGGGTTGTTCGGTGGTGGGCGTCGTTTGACACACCAAAATAATCTGCAATACTCAACACACAAATTAGTATAGTCGCAAGCAGAGTCGATCCCACGAGGAACGGAGCAATATCTATTATTATTATTTTTTAAACCTACTAAAACGATTTTTTGTTTAGCAACCACGCCTTAAATTTGAAGAATTGTTTCTATCAACTATGAAAACAATGAATTTAAACACACTAAAAATCAAAGAAAAATATATAAAAAAATGCAATCGGCTCAGACTAACTCCGTTAATACACTCAGTGGTCATCGGCTCACTGGTTCGAAACAATCCCTGCAAATCAGTCAATTACAAGGAAGCAAGTATTTGCTAAACTCCCCAAATCCCCTCTTATTTTATCGATAACAAGCAAGTATTCGCTGAACTTGTTATTTCTCTAATTATTATGTCCCTAGCAAGTATTCGCTAAACTAGATACACATCATAACAGCATTAAGAACGAAGAGGACCCGACACAGACAACCATCCAAGTTATTAGGATATCTTGATTGATTCTACAATCAAGATATATTTTGTCCATATTTAGAGTAGACTAGATTCATTGTATTTGTAATACTTGTACTCTATTTATTTTTTGAATACGACAGACACACACATTGTGTGATTATCACTATATCATGGTATCAGTCAGGTAAACAATCCATCCAATTTTTACCCCACAAAAATTACCATTTTTATTATTAGGTGTAGTAAACCCTAATTGCTTTAGGTGCCCGCCGCAAATCCTAAAAGCTTCTTCTTCCTTGATTCTGCAAAATCAGTTTCACCTCAGTCCGGATCGTTTTCACGGAGCAACTTAGTGATCGATAAACGAAACACAACTCTGCCACATGAAGGATTCCGGAGTAAGGGTCAACTCGATCAGCATCTTTTGGCTCCAAATTGCTCCAAAAACAGCTTCATATTGCAAGTCATTGTTCTTTAGTGCCATCTCCAAACATGTGTAAAAATCTGCCAATAAAACAGCTCATAAGCATCTAAATGCATAATAATTGGCACAATTTCACCACCATTAATCTATCATATAAACAACATATCATTCGGTTTGGGTTGTTCGGGTTGATTCTCAAAAATCTCAAATTCAAACCCGAACCATATTAGCTATGAATCCGAATTCCAAATTCGGATTCGGTTTATTTGGGTTTTAGTTTGAACCCGAACAACCCAATTTACAACTTCAAGTTTTTTTACAATCTAAAATTTCTAAAACATAGACATATTTAAATCATTCATACAAATACCAAGACAAATGAAATCAAGTCTTCAACCAAAACAAACAAAACCAAACCAAATCCTCAAACGTTTTTACATGAATATTATTCATAACCATCAATATGCCATGCAATCTGGAATCTACTACAGTCCCGACTCCAAAGTCTAGAAGAGTTAGAGATAAGGTTAACTTCGAGTTTTACTATGTTATATATAATCTATCTATCAATTATTTTATTATATATTATTTTTTGAATTCGATTTTCGGGTTGAGTGATCAATACCCAAACCCGAACCAAAACTCATTTATAATTCGGTGTTTTTAATTCGAATACCCGAAACCTATTTATTGAATTCGAATTCGGGTTAATTAGTTTCTCCTCATTTAATTTCGATTCGGTTTTTGGATTTCGGTTTTTTTTCCACCCCTAAGCCTGAGTATACGACGTTACGTACTACTAGCTTAGGAGAGAGTGGTTATAGTTGGGGCAAATTAATCCGCCAATGGTCTCAATACGGAGAACTTTTCATTTTTGAATGGTTCATCCTTTCGTTTGCCTAGTAGAAACAACAACAATAACTTCCATGAAAGTGTATAATTTATTTACGATATCTAAAGTAATGTAGAAGAAAGTGTGTGCTGCAGATATCTGAGAATATCATCAATGCCAAAGTTGGCCCGTGACTTGGATCACACACAAGAGGCCAATTAGTATTACTAATTTTATTCGTTAGGAGGAGAAAAACAAGACAGAGAAATTTACTATTTTTATCCGTCAAAGATGAGAGTGAATAACGGAAACCAGAGAACTGGATTTGGCAGTTAAAAAGCAAACCAACTTGAGACAACTTTCAGAGGCCATTAATATTCTCCTCCATCTCCAAAAACTCTCGCCTGGCCTGAGAAAAAACCAGGAGCCCGCCCGCCGGTGGTGGTGCACAACAAGATCGCACGGCACGATCGACGTCGTCATCATCACGCCGGTGGCTTAACCATCCATTTCTTGTGTCCCATATATATTATATATGTATATGTATATGTATATGAAACTTTGAGCTTTCAAAAATCAAGAAATCATCCACATCAATGGCGCCGCATCCCCAAGACCACAGCTTCTCCGCCGTCAACCCCGCCATCACGGCGGTGGCCATCGACAAGGACAAGCACAGCTCCTCCGCCGTGAAATGGTCCATCGAGCATCTCATGCATTCAAATCCTTGCATTATTCTGATCCACGTTAGGGTCAGATCTTCACAACCTCGTAGGTACCTCTCTCTCATTCTTGTTTCATCATGCACAAACAAATTTATGCATCCATATATTTATCATATATATGTATATGATGATTATAAAATAAACCAATATATCAGATTTACCGATGATGCATTATGTGTATATGTTTGTGTTCATATCATTCGAATAATCTTCTTTGGCGTGTATTGTTGTAGAGAGCTTTGCAGGAATGGGAGAGTCGCGTGGTGCACTAACGGATGTTGAGGTGCAACAGCTTTTCAAAGCATCTCGTGTCTACTGCGCACGTAAAGGGGTAATTAATTAAGCATCCATATATTATGTTGTTTGTTATCTTAGTGATGAAAATATATATATATATATATATATATATATATATGAAGAAATAAGTAAAATGTAGGAATTTATAAAGGTTGTGAGAAATGACAGATGTTTTGTAGTAGATATATATATATATATATATATATATATATATATATATATATATATATAACATGGTTTTAATCAGCTTCATAATAATTGATGAAAGTGTTTTGTGGGAAATTCTTCAGATCAGAGTGAAAGAAGTTGTTCTTGAGGATAGTGACATTTCCCGAGCAATCGTGGAGTACATCTCTGAGAATCGCGTGAAGAACATGGTTCTTGGTGCTTCATCAAGAAATGCATTGTCAAGGTTCCTATGACATCACGATTAATGCAGCTTTAATTTCATTAAACACATTAGTGTTTAATATTAGTCTCTTTTCATTGGTGCAGGAAGTTTTGGACTCATGATGTGCCCACAATTGTGAACAAGGCTGCCCCAGAGTTCTGCTCAGTTTATGTGATTGCAAGAGAGAAAACACAGTCTTATCGACCAGCTGCGAATTATTCAAATACCAACATAACGCCGAGGCACAGATCTCCACAAAACCATTCATCTCTTCGGTTGAAGCAACCTGAGCCCGAAGATGCTTCTAGGTACTCCTAATGCACCATATATACTTTCTAAGAAGGCCTAATATTTGGTGAACCACTTTTAGACTGTGTTTGGCATTTAACTGTTTTAGGTGTTCGGTAAACTGCTAAAAAGTAGGTTATTTTAAAAGCAGAAACTGGTTTTCATCTTTATCCTTAGCCATTCTGTTTCAGGAACAGGGAATTGAGCAAGGGTGTAGGATCTGCAAAGATCTGGCCAAAGTCTGCCATTTCAAATGACACGATGGATAGCCTAAACCTCGATATATCTTTTGTTACACCGAGTAATTCATCCACCCGCAATCATCCTTATGGTGACACTGACTTCTCTGGACCGTCTAACTTTGGATCGATGGATTTCATGAGCAGAAACTTGTACGGTTCAGATGCTCCAGGAAGCATTGGGAGTGTCAGCAATGTTAAATCAAGTAATGAAATCAGCACTGCATCATATACAGTAAGTAGCACCTTTTTCATGGAATCTTATTTGTTTTAGGATTCTGATCTGTTCCAGACTAATGAACTGTCAATACTTGAACTACATATGATAACAAACTTATAAAACTACTTTTTTTATAGAAAAATTGACCATGTTCTAACCATGATATTGCTATTTATTGGCAGCTTGAAGCTGAAATGAACAAAATAAAGCTTGAGCTGAAGCAAACCATGGAAATGTATAACTCAGCTTGCAAAGAGGCAGTCATAGCCCAACAGAAGGTAATGCTAGCAGATCATAAGAGTACCGATTCTTCGAACTTCTTAACGAAATTTCTGAATGTTTCTTGATATTTAGGTTAGAGAGTTTGACCAACGGAACTCTGAAGGGACTCAGAGGATTGAGCATTCTCGGCAGAGTGAAGAAGCCGCAATGCAGCTTGTTGAGATAGAACAGGCTAAATGTAAGGCCGCCATTGAAGCAGCTCAGAAGTCTCAAAGACTAGCAGAACTCGAAGCAACGCGAAGAAAGTTGGCTGAGGACAAGGCAAAGCATGAGGAGGAGCAGAAGGACAAAGCACTCAAGGATCTATCTCAAAATGATGTCCGGTACAGGAAATACAGCATTGAGGAGATTGAAACTGCCACGAGCAAATTCGCTCAAGAGTCGAAGATTGGAGAAGGTGGCTATGGACCTGTTTACAAAGGTAAGCTTGATCACACCCCTGTGGCCATAAAGATCCTCAGGTCTGATGCTGCTCAGGGGATGAAACAGTTCCAGCAAGAGGTAAAGTGTTGCTTTTTTTTACTTGAATGAGTCTAAATTGAATAGAACAAGGCCTAATATGATAATTGTGGTAACAGATTGAGGTATTGAGCTGCATTAGACATCCTAACATGGTGCTCCTTTTGGGAGCCTGTCCTGAATATGGATGCCTAGTGTATGAATTCATGAACTATGGAAGCTTGGAAGATCGGCTTTTTCGCAAGGGAAACTCTCCACCAATACCATGGCCTATTCGATTCAGAATAGCGGCTGACATCGCAACAGGCCTTCTTTTCCTCCATCAGGCAAAGCCAGAGCCTCTCGTGCACCGGGACCTTAAGCCAGCCAACATCCTTTTAGACCACAACTATGTGTGCAAGATCGCTGATGTCGGTTTGGCACGCCTAGTTCCGCCATCTATAGCTGATACTGTGACACAGTACCACATGACTTCAGCTGCTGGAACATTTTGTTACATTGATCCTGAGTATCAGCATACTGGTAAATTGGGCACGAAGTCGGATATATACTCTCTCGGGGTAATGCTGCTCCAGATTCTCACTGCAAGGCCTCCAATGGGCCTCACTCACCATGTTGAGAAGGCGATAAAGAAGGGAACCTTCGGAGACTTGCTAGATCCTACCGTCCCTGGATGGCCTGTGGAAGAAGCTCTCGGGTTAGCGAAATTAGCAATGCAGTGTGCTGAGCTGAGGAAGAAGGACAGGCCATCTCTTGATGCAGTCATTCTTCCCGAGTTGAATCGGCTGAAAGAACTCGGTATGATGGATCACATTCTTTAACCTCCAATGCCTGGAAAGCAAGTACATTTTACTTGCAGGTTTTCTCAGTTGATCCATTTACTGATGGTAGATGGTGGAGAATAATTTTGGCTTAGTTTAAACGGATGTAAATCTTAGGAAAGCCAAATGGAGTGTAATTCTTTTATGATTGATGCATGACATTGATGACTATGTGCAAATTCTGTATTGTGGTGGTTAATAGTTACAGTTTTGCTCGGAGTTGTGTTTTGTTGACATTTTTGTTTCAGAAGTTATTAATTTGTTAATTTACTTAGCCAAAAAAGAGAGCTTAAAATTAGAGTATTAACTTAGCAAAATTGTGAGGTAATTACAACATAGTGGCCAGGCAAAAGAGAAACAAAATCCATGTTGCTGGAAGTTCTTATGAGTTTATACAATAAGTACTACTCCGCTAGAGGTGGATGCTCCATTAGGATTGATTCTCTTTTCACCAAATCAGCTGCAAGAAAAGCCGACTCAGCGACTGAATAAAGTTGAAACTGCACATCAAGCAGACAGTACCATAAATATATGCCAGAAAAGTGTATATTTTAGGTGCAAGGAAATTTGATGCACGGCCCAACAAAAGAGATGTCCACCATGATGTATCAACAGTTAAAATGGCTCAGTACCGTTTAACAACATCAAAAAGACATGTTCTGTGACAGCCTATCATATTCATCCCTTTTAAATACTCATAAACATTTCTTTGGTCTAGTTCATCGAATTCCAGTAAGCCATGTCTCACGGCATCTCAGGACGGTTCATATAAAGCAAAATTTAAAATTTACTTATAAGCAAATAAATAACGAGAGCTTGCTTTCAGGATGACTTACTCAGCAAGAGACTGATGAGTATTTCAGCATGGTTCATCCTATTCTTATGAATGCTAAATAAAGTATTTGATCGTTGTTATTCCCAGTATTACATATAAATGAAACTTGGTGCAAAATGACATCAATTTCGAAAGGAACAGAAGATACAATAAATAATTAGTTCAGGCATTAAAAAATTAATGATAGTTCAAAGAAAAGACATAGGCATGTTTGTCGAGATCAAACTGACATGTAAAATGCAAAAGAAAATTTCTTAACTTATTCACTTAAAATTAGCACTGTAGTACCAAAAAAAAAAACGGTTTTCCATGTGACATTTGCTACTCCTAAATCCTTGAAGTCGGGAGTAGAAGGATTGCACATCTTTCTGCTTTGGAAAGAATCAACTATAGAGCGTATTACAGCCATCACATTTCTCACACTCCCATGCTCCCGCCAAAACCCCCGCCACGATGGAGAACCCTAATCGGAGCCCTCTGCTCAAAACCAGCCGGCAAAAGATATCGCCGGCGAAATCTTCCCGAACTTCCATCACAGACCTTCCTGAGGCCATCCTCCTCCACATCCTTTCTTTCCTCACAACCCCCGCCGCCATCAAAACCTCCGCCGTCGCTCCGCCGTGGCGCTACCTCTGGTGCTCGCTCCCAACACTCGAGTTCGATATGCAGGAATTTCAGAATCGGACTGGTAATTCGGACAGCGAAGGTCGAATACAGTTTGCCGAATTTGTCACTCAAGCGCTCCTCCATCGCCCAAGCCATTTCACTATTCAGAAATTCAAACTACTGTTCTTCTACAGAAACTACGATTTTATTCGGGCCCATGTCAATTTATGGATGCTGATGCTGGCGGCCATGCCAGTCGTTGAGCTCGATTTGGAATTTGATAATTGTGGGGGCACGGGGGATGATGATGACGTGACGAGGATGATGATGATGATGAGATTTTCGGGCAGTATGAGTTGGATTTATCTAACATTGTAAGTAGCTCGATCGAAGTTTTGAAACTGAGTGGTTGTCATCTCTCTTTTCCTTGGGAAGAAAAACTAAGTATAAAGCTGCCTTCCTTTAAGGAAATGCACTTGGGAGATTTCCATGGTGATACTGATATAATTGAGCAGTTGATGGCTTCATGTGTTAATCTCGAGACTTTCAAGCTTGTCTATAGTGGGACTTCTCCTAATTTGAATATTGTGTCTGAAAGTCTTAGGCATTTGATATTCGTAGGTGTTAGTGACTTGGAAGGTGCTATAACTTCGGTGGAGATCTGTACACCGAGGTTGGAATCAATAAAGTTTAATTGGTTTTGCTGCGGGATGTATACTCTGAAGGATGTATCGTCTTTAGTTGAAGCTACGATTGGGTTTTATAACAGGGGTTGGTTGGATTTTGCTTGCTGGACTAATGTTGTAAGCTCTCTCACTTGCGTCGAACGTTTGGAGTTTCACAACCTCTTTGTGCAGGTATATATCTGTTCCTTTTTCATGTGTGGAATAAATCAAATTGTATTTAACTTGCATGATTTTTAAGGGCTCATCCCATCTTGATAGAATTGGTAAATTGCATTTTGTGAAGAGATTTTTATCAGAGTGATTTTTCAGGAAAGATAATTGTTTTTTAGTGCAACATAATGATGAATATGAGAATTAGTTATTATTCCTTTTTTTCCCATACGTGATTTTGAACTTGTCTTTCAACATTTCTTTAAAGTTAAAACCTGAATCATAATTCAGATTGCATGGTTTTAAGGGCTCCCCCATAGTTTTGATAGGAAAGGCATTCTTCTGAATGTTACCGTTCATGGTGTAAGGGTTAGCGGAGTATTTTTTCAAGGAAAATGATTGTTTAAGTTTTTGAGTGTAACATACTGATCATGAATATGGGAGGTAATTAACTTCTAAAATGGGCCACATGTCCCTTTTAGATTAAATGGATAATCTTCAAAAGCATAGGCTGACCGTTGGGTAGAAGTAGGCTAAAGTGATTTTGTGTGTACAAGGTTGAGCGTTTTTTTCTTCTTCTTTGATGAATAGTAAATTTTCAAAAAGGTGATGCAAGCAAAAATTCTGGTTATTGTGATGATGTTGCTCTGTGATTATTAGTGGAGATGACCTATTAATTAAACTGCAATCTTTTAGTAGTTTTAAGTTTAAGAATTTGCTGCAGTTTGATTCATTTTAACAAGTGTCAAGTATATAACTGGTTGCTGGATGAATAACTTATGTTTTATTGGGCTCCTTCACCTTGGTTGAAGGATGAATCTGCTCCTAAAACCTATGAAGATGTTAGGGCGTTGATAGAAGAAGAAAGTGCGGAGCATTTACATCTTCCAAAGTCTATGGACAAGGTAATCAATTATCCTTTACTGACCTAAATACTCATGTATGTCTGCCAAGGGGTTTGTCTTTCAGGAAGAGAGAGTTACTTGGCTTTTCCCCACTTAAAATGATTAGTTAGAGTGCAAGTTAGAGTGCATTATCTCTTTTACCTGATGAAAGTATTATGCACATGCTTTACTTGAATCCATCAAACGTTTATTTGTTTCGATCATCCCTGATTGATAATGATACATTTATCATTTTTACTTCTTTTCTTTCCAAAAATGATGGAGTTTATATCATATGGTATTTTCGTGTATTATGATTTTGACAATTAGTATACTGAGAATGCAATTGAAGCTATTATAGTCTTACCTTGCAGTATTGGATGTAAAATTGATTCTGAAGAAAACCTGAGGTCACTGTAACACCTCTATGGCTGAAAATTTCTCCTGTTTGTTATGCTAATTATGTATATTTTCCATCTAGCCACCACCCCATGGGGATTAAAGCTTAGTTTGTGTGGTACCATGGTGGTTGTGAGCTTATTGTTTGACTGTATAGTTGTGCCCTCAACTACGTCTATATTTTTTGTTGTGGTTTCTACCTTGTTTTGAAGTGCTCAGACTCATATATTGACTTGTAAATGAAGATTCATTTGAGTACTCCAAATAGCTTTTATGTTGTATATTCTTTTTAAAAAAGTTGAGAAAATGAAATATTCTTGAATGCTCTCTTACCATCACAATCTGTAATAATGGATGATGACAAGCTCTAATTGATGTTTTCCTGGTCTGGTTCTATAGCTTAAGTTTGAAAATGTCTTCTCGGAAGCATTTGAATTTTGCAATCTCAAATATCTGACTGTAAAGACCGGTTACATGAAAGATGACATTCTTAGCCTCGAGGTTTTACTTAAGAAATGTCCAAGACTGGAGACCCTGGTACTTGTCTGCTTCGGCTATCCTCCATATGAAGATGTGAGTATAGATGTTATAATTTGCTTCCTCTCCGTGTACTTCTTGATTTGGCATCCTAATGCTAATATTGGATTATGTTCAATTATCAGGAACAACTAGAGGAAGGCGAGATTTCTGATAGTCTCATTTCTTTCCACATACCTCGCCTTAAGGAAGTCAAGATGGAGGGGTATTTGGGAACCGAAAATGAACTGTATGTTGTTGATCTCCTCAAGAAGCATGGAGTAGTCCTGGGAAACATAACGGCATTCCCTGCAAAAGCCGGTCGAACACCGCCGCCTCCCTTTGTTCTTTGAGAATGTGTATAGATTACCAAGATTACTTGTTTTTTGCTTTGTTGGAAGACGATGGATTGGTATGTTAGTTTTGCTATTATGTTGTTAAGTTCACTGACACCATTTATTTGGTAAACTTTATTTCAGTTTGATTGAAAAATAAATTATAGTTATTAGATATTTTGTGAGGCATATTTTTGATATATCTATACAATATATCAAAGCAGAATCTCTAGCATCACGTGGCGCTCTCACATTCAATTTGCCACATGGCGCTTCCACAAAAAACCTCAATATTTTAAAAAATAATTAAAAAAGAAAATATGTAGAAAAATCTCTCAATCTTGCTTAGAGCAAGTCCAAGTAAGCCTCTATTATAAGGGTTTTGCTATTTTTATGGGTTTTGGTTGAAAAAATGCTTCAAGAGATCCCCTATAAAAAGTTCTAGTTTGTAACTTTGGTTCTCTTAGTCTCTCTATAACTTTGTAGAGAGGAAAATTTTTAGGGGATGAGTTTGATTAAAATATTATATTTTCTCTCTCCACCTCTCCCTTTCTCTTTCCCAATCCTTTATTTTTCTCTATTTTTAACTAAACATGATTATAAAATTAGAATATCTAGAATTGTGTATATCAAAAAATTATTAAAACCATATAGTATAATTGGGGTAGTAAGAGAAACTAATCCTCCATATGTAGAGAGAGAAACAAAATTTGAAGGATTGAAAACCATGTATTGTTTAAAACAAAAAAGGTAGAAAATAAAATTAAAAATGTTGTTAATATTAAAGATAATCAATGCAAAAGCTACAAAATGTAGTAACTCTTGGAAATAATTAAAAATATTATGGACATTTTAACATTTCATAATATTTTTAAATGTTAAAATGTTTTTGATACAAAATTTGAAGGATTGTATTTGCACTTATCACATAACTGGGGTTTATATTTGCACTTATCACATAACTGAGGTTATAATCGCACTCAACTAAGAACTGAGGGTCACAATCGCACTTAACCCATAACTGGGTCTGGGGGTCATCTAAGCATTTTTGCCCTATTATGTACTATCTCTTGGACTTGCTCTTAGCAAATTTTAGGGGATCTCTTGAACACGCCGGCTTACTCGAACACGCTCTTCTTCAAGTCGGCGTATGATGTGCAGGTGATCGTCGACAACAAGCCAGAGGAGAAGCTCCTGAACCGGTTCCGGCTGGAGGTGATGCGAGCCGGCATGATTCTGGAATGCCGCCGCCGCCGCTTCCACGAGAACCGCCAGGACAAGGATAGGCGCAAGACCCGCGAGGCCGCCAAAAGTTTTCGGAAAAGGTAATTCGCTGATTTTTCTTTTTCCCCCATGATCTGATATCCGACGACGACCGCTCAATCTTATTGCAATAGTATTTGAGTGGAAATCTAATTATAATAGTGTTTTGTTTTTAATTTTGCAGAGTAGCTATTTGTTGCCGTGCCTGTTTGATAAAATGCTTAAATCACACAAGAGAGGTAGAAGAATGTGCAAGAGACCTGCTCCTGATTCTGTAGCAGTACTCGGAAGTAAGATTAAATTTTCTTTACATTTTGAACTCCTTTTGTTGTGATGTTCTATTTAATATTTCTTCTACCGTATCAATTTAAATCTTTTCATGTTAGAAGAAGGAAGATGCACACTTCCATGGTTATTTCATCCATCCAGTCTTGGATAGCTCTAGCCATAAGAAAATACAGGACTCTCTAAAATAGTTGGCCTCGAAGCTTTCCAGGTTTGCCATTGTGGTTTAAGGTATTTTCGGTTCTTCTAGATTTCAATCTGTTTAGTATACTTTTTCTAAATAGTTCTTTGTTTCCCAGATTGCAGAGAAAGACAGCTTGGAGTTGAGCAGCATGTATAGTTTTGTCCTTTTTCTTTTTGCAGATTCTCAAGAATGGTGACTGTAAAATATTTGTTGATAATTATAGGGTAAGGAAATTAATTCTGTTTTTTTACTCCCTCAATTATTGTATTTTGTGTAAATATATATGTACTAGGATTGTTAAGTTTTAGTTGGTTTTTAATCTTTGAGAATTGATTATATGGTATTTAAACTAGATGACTAGGTTTATTTGTAGTTGTTGGCTGTCTGGAATACAGTGTATGGTGCAGAAATAGTTCTTACTATTCTATAATTTGATGTTTAGTTTCATGGTTATAACAGTTGATACTATGATCCATGTCTTATGTACTTTATTGTATATGCAGGCTAGGCTTTCTTGGATTTTTGGAAAACAATTGCATCACAATGACACTATGCACTGAAGCTCTTCTGTGTGCACAAATTAGCTGGGTGCACAAATCAACAAATCGCAGACTTGCCTAGCCAGGTAACTTTTGATTTCTAACACTTTTTTGATTTGAAAACCGTTTAAAAAATATGCAGCTATAATATTTATACGGATTTGATCGTCATCAAAGAAGATGATGTGATTATGTACTTTATTGTATTTCTGCAAATTGTGTTTTCTTGGATTTTTCAAAAACAAAAGCATCACGTTGACGATGTACTGAAGCTCTGATATGTGCACAAAACTGATGCTAATGTCACTCTTTCTGCTTTGAGGATGGATGAGAAGCACGCTATTGCATTCTCTCTGACAAAAATTGATGTGGAAGGGTGCATCATAGAATTTGCAGCGAAGCCAACTGAAAGCTATAAAGGTAGCATCTTCTTCAATACGCATACTTTCAAGTCGTTTTATTTTCCCAAAACTCCTGGATGAGAAGCACGTTTTATTTTAATTGGTTTCAGATTGATGATGAGATGGCCAAAGAGATTCCTGGTGCAACTCTGATGGGACTGAGGGTATGTATACTTCCTTAAATTTTTGACTTTGATTCGGTTTGGCTTCAAATTGTTTATGTGCACACTGCCACACTGTACACAAACTAAATGTTCATATTAATAATTGTGTTACTACACATTAATGATAAGACGACCGGCTATTGTTTTCATAAAAAAATGTCAGTGTGTTTTGACCATCTCTAAGCACTCAGTATTTTACTGAAATCTTCTTTTATTTCCTTTGTTTAGAGCAAAACGAGCAACCGGCTGAGACATCTCATTAAGTTTATGCTATTTAAGTGTTATTTAACTTTGTTTCGAGCTAAAGTCTTATTTAAGTTTAGGCTGAATGTGGTTTTGTATGTGCTATCATAGATTTCAAGTGCATCAGATTAAGTTTTTAATGTTAAAGGTTAATAACCAGAGTGTTCTGCCATAACTTTTATGAGTACACGTGGTTTATAATTCATTTCATGAATCTGCACTTGCTTAAATACTATATTAATATTGTTGGTTTTATATTTTGTATTGCAGGTAGTGAAAAAAGGTTTGTTATGCTGCTTCAGGAAACTTACTGCTAAAATCATGAAATTCTGCTATGCTACTTTCCTATTTCTGTTCTACCTCACTAATTGTGCCGTATGCAACCGAATATCGTGTTGCTGAAAGGTAATTATGGATGGCTTAAGAATGTGTTTTGGCATGATTCTTTCACTGATGTGGACAGTAATGGGACCTCCGGTTTTTTCATAGCGAAATGGTTTACTGTATATTGGTATATGCATTGAAAAGGTAAATTCTATTATTGCATTTTCTCACCGTGATAATTGTTGATGTTGGGACATTCAAGTGGTACACAACCACTTGATTAAATCCTAATTTCCTGGAATGCTACAGTTCACTCGGCGCCTGAATTTGTCATTATTTTAATTTGTCTATATTAGTCTCTGTGACGACAAGGTTGACAAATGATTTTTTCTGGCATTGCATCATTCTGCAGATGGTTTGATGAGATATGTGCTTGGAAGAATCCTATCAGCACTATCATTGTTCACACCGTGTTCTTATGCTTTGTATCTTTCCCACAGCTTCTGATGTGCACTGTTTATCTCTCCGTTTTCCTGGTTGGAGCTGGAAGATACCGTAGGAGGCCAAGGCATCCTCCTCACATGGATATCAGGCTGTTTCAGGCTGATAAAGTACATCCTGATTAGTTGGATGAAGAGTTTGATACTTTCCACACATCAAGGCAGGGTGACATGGTTAGAATGAGGTATGATCGCATAAGGAGCATTGGTGCAGATACGGTGGTGGGAGACTTAGCCACTCAAGTGAGAGTTTACAACCTTCTTAGCTGGAGGCCAACCTTTCTGTTTCTTATCTTCTGCCTGGTAGCTTCGGTTTGGTTTTTTTTGTCACGTTTAAGGTTCTGGTGATTGTTGTGGGGTTCTATAAGATGAGGCACCCGAGGTTCAGAGAAAGGCGCGTTCTGAAGGGTGCCAGCGCGTTCTGACAGCCTGCTCTGATGTGTTGCTGTTTCCAGGTACTTGATGATCACTGATGAGAATGCGGCTTCTGCCTGTTTTTGAAACTTCTAGATTGTTCAATACTTTTGCTCATTTTGTTCAAGTATTGGCATCATTCCTATGGTTAACATGTGACTACTTCTTAGCTATGATGTTTTCGTTAGATATATGTATTACCGGCTGCTCTATTGACTATTAATTATCCCTTTGTTGATCCGTTAAACATTCTCATTTGTTGAAATTCTTGTGTTCAACTGTTGTTTTTCTATACCAACTGATATCCGCTTTGTATTGTAAAAAGAAAATAAAATTGATGTAGCATTGGAATGAAAATCATATTTTATATCATTTTAAATTATCTTATTGATATATATTTTTATGAATCTTAATTTTTTAATATTTTTATTTATACAAAGTCCTTACGGTTAGACAAGAAACTATTTACAGGTATAACAATTGTAAATATACTTTTTATACAAAATCAAATATGAACAAAATTAACATCATTTAATAACAATTAAAATTCTAACATATAAAACGAATGACAAATCGGAACAAATTATCAAGCAATATTAACATTAATTTATGCACATGAATAAATAGGTTAGTTTATGACATGCCTTTTTTTAATAGAGTAATATACAAATCTCTTTTTTATGTATAAAAAATAATATTTAAGTAAAACACTGTGCACGGGTTTTATCCAGTTTATGTTAAAATGCTAAGGTTTTTTTTTTTTAAACATCGGGTAATAATCCAAATGGACCCCAATAAAATCTCACCCCTTTGCATGGTAAGTTAGGTTGTGCATTGTTCAAAAGTGTATAATTTTTATTCAACTTATTA
Source organism: Cruciata laevipes (assembly GCA_963678965.1). Classification (NCBI taxonomy): domain Eukaryota; kingdom Viridiplantae; phylum Streptophyta; class Magnoliopsida; order Gentianales; family Rubiaceae; genus Cruciata; species Cruciata laevipes. Next base: position 18,427,158 of record OY787641.1, read on the forward strand.
AAATGTGCAATTATAAATAATGAAAAATGCACATTAAAGTAAACTAAAAGAGAAGGTCTCTCTTGTGACTTCTCTCACCTGATACTAGGGACAAATGTTAATTTTTTCACTTTTAAATCAGACCTTTTGCATATTAATCTTGATCATTCAGTGTATTATTATTCAGCTAAATCAATTCATCCTATTTGTTGGTTATATAACACAAATTTCCAAATTAGATAATTGATTCATCTTAATATTTTAATATCCATTCATCAGTTCAATTCAAAGTTTTTCCATTTTGCCAGAGTTTTTCTGTAGATCAGTTCAATTCAATTCAGCTCTGTTAAAAAGGATCCCTAGAATATTCTAAAATTGATCAAATGATTTCCACCTAGTTTTGGATTTAAATTAAACACTTATGTTGATTTATGAACCAAAAGTAAGTTATATAGTAATGGATACACTCAATAGGGTGATTGACATGATGACTATGGAGTTGTTTGGTCTGCATAAAATATGTGGTAATTACAAAATACTTGTATTTTTGAAAGTGTATAATAATTGTTTGGTTGCCAAAGAAGGCTTAAAATGTAGAATCCACAGTTGCGCAAAATTTTAACTTCCTACAAAACGTAGGCAATAGGTTACCGACTATCCCCAAGGTCTTTGAGCAAGTCCAACAGCTTCCCCAACTTGGGGGATTTCATTAAATTTGGGGAATATGAGCCTTTTTTGTGCTCTAACAGTTTCCCTATATGCATCCCTAAGTTGGGGATTTTGAGGGGAGAGAAGATTTGCTTCCCCAAATCTTAGAGAGAGAAAACAAAACTTGGGGAAGCAAAATTTAATGTTTTCTCATTTACTCTTCACTATTCCTTCTTAAATATTTGTTTTTATTGTTTTAAAAATTTCAAACATATATTTCAATTGTAAATATCTATAATTATATAAAATTAAAAAATAAAAAAGGATATATTCTAAACATGCAAATCATGGCGAACGTAACAAGATCTTACATGACTATATTTACATGCATATAAAATTTTGAATACTATCATATGAGATATTTTTATATTCGTTGTAATGTATATTTTAATAATTTATAACTTTCACAATTTTTTATCGTGCATAATTTAAGATATTGAAATTTCAAAATCATCTTTGAATAGTAAAAAGGAAATAAATCAAATATAAAGTAATAAAATACTAAGATTTAATGTGTATGCATTAAATTTCAATCCCCAAGCTAGGGAAGCTGTTGGAGTTGATAGAAAAAATGATAGATAATATGATGATGTAGTACTCTATCTTGTAGTAAAGAGTGGGGAAGCTGTTGGACTTGCTCTTTCACAAGTCTGCGATAATTTTACTGGATTATTACATATTTACCTAACAAAATGCACAACAACTTTTACACTAGTAAGACCCTGTTTACCAGAGCTTATCTGTAGATCAGTTCAGTTCAGTTCAGTTCAGTTCAATTCAGTTCAGTTCAGTTCAATTCAGTTCGGTTCAGTTAAGTGAAAATGCAATTTGATGAAATTCAGGTTAATTCAGTCATGCTGATTCCATTTTTCAATACATCAATTTTCACTTCAGTTCAATTCAGTTCAGTTCAATTCAGTTCAGTTCAGTACATCAAGAAATAAGCTCTAGTAAACAGGGCCTAAAACAATGTAATCAATCCCTAGTAAAATATCAAATTATAATAAAGTATCGATTCATACATGTATTTATTTTCCTTGCATATATTATAGGGTGTTCTTTATTTTTATCTCAGGAACAAGGTCACGCTGTCAATTGACCTTGTAGGAGTTACTGCTAACGAAATATGTGTAATTGAATACATGGAATCATATAGCTATAAGAAACTATATTTATTTTTTTTAATTTTCAGACAAGGTATAATATTGTATATAGAAGTTAGCACCAACTAATTACATTCGAAGTACGAAACACTAAAATGCTACGTGAATGAATATTCTCCATGTACAAATTTGTGTTTCGATTTCTCGATTCACTATCTTATCCTAAAAGTTAATATGCATTATAAAATCTTTGTATTTGGTGAAGTATTTTTACACCCAAACTGTCTAGGATTTTTTTTTGTCCAAACAAGATTTACATGGCCTTTTAAGCCAACTTTTTTCTTGTACGAACAAGATTCCCTGTGATATTTAATTTAAATTATTGGTGCATTTAGAAACTAATTTTGACGATAATTTAGTTGGTGGAGTATTGTGATGAAAAACATTACAAGAAAAGTAATTACTTAAAAACAGATTTTGGCTGTATTGTCATTTTTGGCATTTTAATTAAAAACAATCCGTTACACGTTAAAAAGGGTAGAAAAACTAGGTGTGAATCAGTCACTCATAATAAACTCAAAAGTCGTCCAGTTTTTCTGTTCCTTTTCTGCATATTTTTTCCCCTTTCTGTTCCATCTTCTTATCTGTACGTAGCCTCCTGAAGTAGAAATCATCCATATTTATTCAAGCAGTTAAAAGAAAATCTTCATTTTTAAACAAGAATTTTTCTAATCAGTTGAAAAGAAACTTTCAAATTTACTCGTTGGATGACTTAATTGGAACCAACCCAGTCTCCACGATATAGCAACATTTGTCAAACGTTGTCCGGGTCCGGTCATGAGTTTTTCCTTCAAACAACACGCATATTTATAGCCGTCCAAGGTTTCCAAATCCCTCAATCTTCATCGTCTCTTTTCTCTCTTCCTTTTTCCGCCATTGAATTTGCAGAAGAAGAAATGGTCGCCGCTCCTTCAAACGACGTCGTGGGAGGGCTTTCCGGTGGAGAAATGAATTATGCCGATGATCACGGCGGAGGAAAAACAGAACGTGTCAGCGACGCCATTTTTATCGAAACGGTCCAACAACCTCATTCGCACCTCCCCAAGCCGGAGGCCCCACCAGGCGTGTTTGTTGATGATGACGTCACGCCCCCTTCTTCACGTGACTTCTCCCGCTCGCGCTCCCTCCCGCCGCCGGAGATTCCGGCCATCGGGAAGTTCTTCCGGGATAAAAGCCAGAGCCTCTCCACCGCCATCTCCAAGCGAATATCCTCCCTCAAGGAGAACTCCGCGGCGCCGGAGGAATATTTACACGTGACGGAATTCCACCTCTCCGGTATGAAGGTGATCGTGAATCAGAAACCGCCGCCGGAGAAGGAGAAGAAGCTGCTCGGCCGCGTCAGCTTCTTTTCCCGGTCGAGCTGCCGGGATTGCACCGCCGTGCGGTCGTTCCTCCGGGAGAGAGGCCTGAATTTCGTGGAGATCAACGTCGACGTTTTCCCGGCGAGGGAGAAGGAGCTGGTGGAGAAAACCGGCGGCGCGATGGTGCCGCAGATTTTCTTCAACGAGAAGTTGATCGGAGGACTGGTGGCGTTGAACTCGCTGCGGAACAGCGGCGTGCTGGATTCCAAACTGGAAGAGATGCTGGCCGGGAAGTGTCCTTCGGACGCGCCGGAGCCGCCCGTGTACGGCTTCGACGACGAGGAAGCGGCGGCGGATACGGCGGAGGACGAGATGGTGCGGGTGGTTAGGGTTTTGCGGCAGAAGTTGCCAATTCAGGACCGTTTGATGAAGATGAAAATCGTGCGGAATTGTTTCTCCGCTGATCAGCTGTTAGCCGTTTTGATGCACCACATGAATTGCACCAGATCTGAGGTACTTTTTTTTATAAAAATTTTTGAATAGTATTGTTTTCTCTAGTAGATTTTCATGATTTTATTCCTGATTTTAGTAATTATTATGGATTTTCTGTTAAGATATGGTCATATACGTGCATTTAAGTTATTGCCGCCAATTTAGTGAGTCATTTTACATTCTCAAAATAGGGCAAGTAATTTGACTATATATTGTTTATTTTCATAAAATTGAACAGATGGGATATAATATTTTGGAATATATTTTCAAAATTTGCAAATATATGAAAATTTTGGTTGAAATTTGACTGATTTTGTAATGGTTGAGGAAATCTAGATGGGAAGACAAGGGTCGGAGTAGTCATGATCAAGAATTAATTACTTTTGGTTAAGAGTTGAAATTAAGGGTTTGACTTTGAGAAGCATATAATTGGTCAAGATTATATTTCACGCAACCTAATCTCATAATGCTCGTTCAACTATATCTTACTTGCCTCAATTGTCATATAATTATGTGGTATCTTTTATTTTATGTACCATTATTTATTTATTAATTAATGTATTTATGTAGAGTAATACTTTTATGAGTTATCTGCCTCCAAACAATATGACCCCTAAACAAACTTATCAGATTTGGCACATAAAAATAAATATATCAAGTTTGTTGGCTTACCGCTATAAGGTGTTTACCGAACTGTGCTTCATCTAATAAAATAGTGGCATTAGGCAATCTAATTCTAAATCATAGTTGATATTTTAAAATTTCAAGCTCGGTACATTACTAATCATAGACTTTTATATGAATCGACAAATGCATTTTTAATATAGTATGTAAATTTTTAAAAAGTGCTAATAAAATTCGTACTACTTTATTTTAGTTGTGTCATTGTTTTACCGTCTTTAAACGATTTTATTTTGGTTGTGTCATTGTTTTACCGTCTTTAAACGATGAGAATGTAAGCATTAAATTGGGGAACGTGGTTAAGTCACGGTAACCAAAGAGGCAGAGCAGCTCTAATAATAAGGCCATGCGTCCTCCAATCTCCATGCAAAGTCTATATTATTCACTGCCTTTTTGTACAACCACCAATTAAAGTTTGTCCCATAACATCATTATTTTGCCGGTTAAAATTTCATCTACTACTCCCTTTCTAGACTCGATATTATGGGCGCATTTTCACTTTAAATAAGTAGCCAATTGATTGAGAGTTTGTACACTAGTACTATTTGGAAAAACACTCTAAAATATTTTGAATTGCAGTTTACTTTAAGGTAAAATAAATTTTAGACTAAGGAAGGAGAAAGATTGCCAATCACGCGTATGGGGTAAGTAAAACTTGGTAAAAATCTGAATGTTTCAAGTTAGAGAAGTTTACAGCGTCAAAGCATTCTATTGTGTGGTTGTTGGGTGGATAAGTCAGCAGTGGAAGTTCCACACCTCTTTCAGTCATGGAACCATAACTTTTTTCCATTTCACACAATTTGTTTGAATTCTAAATTTTTATATGGTAATCATGCACCATCATAAATTAGTTTTAATTTTTTAAATAATAAAAAATCAATTGTTGAATGAGTCAACTCATTCTTTTGTTTCCAAAATAGTACTAGCACTAAAACTTGGTCATTCTAATACAGTACAGTGAATTTTATTCAGATTGTTTGGTAATAATAACTAATAATCATATTTTGGTCATTGGATGACATAGAATTCTAGGTAGTCACGTGAGAGTAAATGGTGGAATCTTTAGCTTACAAAGTTTTGAAGGTAGAAAGAAGCTCTTGGTTCAAACAGAGTCATAGTATAGTATAATTTTTTAATTAGGCACTGAATTTAGTACACATAGTTGACCTGCATGTAGTTAAAATTATTAAAATCCCTCTGCTTATTTAGTTAATCATATTAATCTGTATGACTGATGATTTTATTTTTCCATTATGTTTTAGGTTCAAAAGTTCAGGTATTGAACTCCTTATAGTTTATTTATAATAAGAACTGATAGAGTTGAGTCCAAAAGAATATGATCTTAATTTCATCTTTTGGATAGATTTTTGGTCAGTTTTAGAGAAATTTATGTTCTACATATCCCTGGTCTTTGAATAATATCCTCTACTTGTAAGTACACCAAACTACCAGTTGTTACCTACTTACCTTTGAACATTGATGTAAACTTCTTTCAAGTTGCGTTATATGTGTCCTTTGATTCATTTCAATCAATTATTTAATTAACATTCTAGGCTGCCATGATAGCATGTACCATTGTGCCTGCTCAATGTTTGATTTATTACCAGAACTTGGCACAGCTCGATCGCAGAGCTGCATCTTCATTGCACTGTTTTGATATCATTATCGTATCATATCATAATCTTTAATAGAACTATCACAAGCCTAATTTGTTTTTCTGATTTTATTTGTAGGCTGTTGATATTGGAAAGAAACTAGCAAAAAACCACTACATTCATCATGTCTTTGGGTAAGTATATGCTTATGATCTTTCAGAATCCAAAGCATACATCCATTCAGCAAGATCTGATATAATGGAAATATGTTCACTTTGATTGTCACAGAGAAAATGAATTTGAGGATGGTAACCACTTCTATCGATTCCTTGAGCATGAGTCCTTTATTCTTAAATGCTATAACTTCCGTGGAGTAACAAATGACGACAAGCCAAAGTCTGCTGCCATACTAAGCCAAAGAATAATGAAAATAATGTCTGCAATCCTTGAGGCCTATGGTTCTGATGATCATCTACATCTTGATTATGTGAGGATTAGCAAAAGCGAAGAATTTCGGAGGTAACATACACCAAAAATGCCAGCCTTACCTTCATCTTTTTCAATTCTGTCGTGTTCATCATTCAATGCAACCACTGCCCTTATAATCTGTTGATGATACACATCCTTTCTTTCTGTTTATGTATATAATTGAATGAATCATATAAACATTGCAATGACCTTAAAACAGGAAATATCTATTATTGCTAATAATATTCATGTCAGTTTTTTAATACTCTAGAGGTAATTGGTACATTAAGATTTACGAATATTGAATTTTTAACTATGCATGGGCTCTGAATTCCTTACAAGGTGTTGATGAAAACACGGAAATATCTTATATTTATAGCCAACATTCTGTTGAAGACCTAAAATTTCATCCCTAGTAACTCTGTCTAAAGTTTGGTAGTTCTTGTGAGGTATAAAGTTGGTGTGATTTTAGAAAGTAAAGAATATCTGCTGTGTTCCTTTGATTGAGCTATTCATTAGACAAAAATAAATAATTGCCCTTGAAGCGACTTCTGCTGGACTCATTTTCTTAGTACTTAGGTTATAGCAGTGCCGTGCTTCATATTGCATTTTTTGTTAACAAAATTATCTTTCCCAACATCTAGCCTACTTCATGACTTTCCATTATAAACAGTGTGATTGAGCACTCGATCTTGAGTACCTCAGCCAATCTGATTTCTGCTTTTTTGGTTGCTTCATTCTCTGCAGTTTTACTATTCACCATATCTCACTTGACATTGTAAATTTTGGTGTAGATGCTATTATTTCCTTCCTTGATGACATTACTTGTTATTATTGTGCTGAAGGGAAGCATGTCTATATGAGTTGGACATCATCTCTAAGCAACATTATACAGCCATGGTTCAATTTTTGATGTTGCCTTCTGTGACTACTTGTTTAATTGTGAACTAAATGTTTTTCCCAAAAGAACTCGATGCATGTCATCCTCAATTTCTATAGTGTCAAAGAAATAGAGTGGTCAATAGTTATATCTTTCATCTGACATGCAATGCATATTGATGTAGAATATTTTTTGTGCAGAAAAATACTTTTGAACAATATGTACAATATTTTTTAAAAAACTTTTCCCTCCCTTTCTTCTCAGATATGTCAATTTAGTCGAAGACCTTCAAAGAGTGGACATCTTCAGACTCTCAGCAGGAGAGAAGTTGGCCTTCTTTCTCAACATCTACAATGCCATGACAATACATGCAGTTATTAGGATTGGCCATCCTGGGGGAATGATCGATAGAAGATCATTCTTCTCTGATTTCCTCTATGTCATTGGTGGTTATGCCTTTTCTCTGTCAGCAATCAGACATGGCATTCTTAGGAGTAACCGAAGAGCTCCTTTCTCGTTGGTTAAACCATTCAGCGGTGGAGACAAGCGCCTGCAGGTTAGTTGAATATCCTCTTTAACATTTCATTCTCACACTAACATTTGACTAATTTTAAGACTGATCAAAGTTTATGTCTTTCTTTAATCAGCTGGCCCTCCCCAAAGTAAACCTGTTGAGTCATTTCGGCCTTTGCAACGGTTCAAGATCAAGCCCTGCAGTCAGGTTTTTCACACACCAGGCTGTTGAGTCTGAGCTCAGAAGTGCTGCGAGGGAGTTCTTCAACCGGGATGACACAATGCAGGTTGATCTCGCCAAGAGGAGAGTATATCTCACCCGAACACTCGATTGGTGAGTGTGATCAACATCTGATCTTCCTATACATTTCATTGTACAATCATTTTGGTTTAAAATTTTCCGACTATTCGTTATATGTAACTTTCTGGTTGCATTTATGCAGGTACAGTGCAGATTTTGGTCAGGAAAAGGAGATCCTAAAATGGATGATAAGCTACTTGGATGCTACCAAGGCAGGGCTCTTGACTCATCTGTTAAGTGATGGTGGCCCTGTACATATTGTTTACTTCAGCTATGATTGGTCTGTGAACTCATGACTCATGAGAGTTTATTCGGCTTTTTAGATACCTACCTAGGATAAGGCTTATATATGTGTGTGTTGTGTTTGTTTGATACACAATATAAATGGATTATATATACAAGATTGAAATTTTAGAACAAAACTCCCCTTTAGCAGTATTTTAGTATTTAGGAAATTAATATATTATATTTATATTTTTCAAAAAGGACATGACATGGATATTATAAATGAGAGGCATAAATTATAGTTTCAGTGTGCGAGATTTCAGTCAGGGTTCTCTACGCAAAAGATTCTACACCAAAATTCCAGCAAATTCTTTTGATCAAATCCAATTTAATACAACTCGCTCCCATTCAATACAATATTTTAATATATATTTTCTTAGAAAGTTGATTTAATTCTATTTAATTCAATTAGAATCAATTCAATTGACTAAATCTAGTTGCATTAAGTTCAATTCAATTAAGTTTATTTTATCTCAGTTTAATCCCGTTGTATTCAATACAGCTCGCTCCAATTCAATTTACTGAATGTTTAGTTCAATTCAAGTAGTTCTAGTTGATTTAGTTGAATTGCCGCCCCCACTCCTAAAACCCTACCCATCCGAATTTCTTCTTTGGGAAACAATCTTTAACCATTTTTTATTGATTTATGTTTTTGAATAAGTGTGGAATCTCCACACAAATTCTTCGGATCTTTTAGATCTAAAGCTTTATTTTCTTTTCTTTCATGACGATATTGATATTCTTACTCAATCTTTAAATCAGATTGAGGTCTATTCGATTCCGTTATTTCGACTAGATTTGGTATTTGGATGTTTAGTTTTGTGTTTCAATGTGTCTGCAGTTTGGATCAATGTGTTTACAATTTGAATCAAGGTGCTTATGGTTGAACTACACTGGTCAATATGCGTTCATGTGTTGCCGATGTTGAAGATCCCTGATTAACAACTTGGATGCGAATCACTTGTTAAGCGGTTCGTGGCTTTTGCTAGTATGATTTTGGTTGGTGGCAGAGGCGGATCCAGGATTTCAAGCAGAGGGGGCATTTTTACCCCTAAATTAAAATTTTCACTTCATTGCATAAAAAATAACTTAAAATGCAACCATTTAAATACGAATAAATTAAATTAAAAGGTGTTTCTTAAAGAAAAGGTCTTTCAATTCAATTAAATACCCTTGGAAATACTTAAAAAACACACTAATTATGTGTATTTTCACAAAAATGGCGGGGCAAAATAATAAATTTTAAAACTTGATACCTAAAAATTATAAAAAATAATAATTTTTGGGTGGCAATTGCCACCTTCGCCCCAACACTACATCCGCCTCTGGTTGGTGGCAGTATTTCATGAGGGGATATTACTCTTTTATTGGATCTCTTCTTTGTAATAGAATAATTAGTCTGATTAGTGTTTAGTTTGATTATTCTTGATAGGATACCTAGATTAGATGTTGATCCCACTTATTATATTCGCGGTCGGGTGTTTCCCAACATTATGAATGATATTTTCAAATAAAAAAGTTGAGTCACTTGAATTAGCTAGTTGCAACTTATTTCATCTATTTAAACTAAAATTCCTATATTTCAATTTCATTTCAGCTACATAAACTCAATACATCTCAAATAAGCTCTCTGCAACACCAATAAACTCACTGTGTGCAGCTCTAATTAACTCAATGCAGCAACGACAAACCAGCTGCACTTCCAATAAACTGGCTACATGCCTCCAACAAACCGACTGCAGATCTAATAAACTCACTATAACTCCAATAAACTGGTTGTATCTCCAATAACGATAACATCAGCTCCCACTGCAACTCAACTGGACAGGGCGTAATATGTTAATAAGGATAGGGCCTTAGGCAGGTAGTTTGAGGCAGTGGACACACCACCCTTTCCTCTTTCTTCTATTGTGTAACATTTGATCGCAAAAAAAAAAAAAAAAAAACCATAAATGATATCACTCTTTCAGTAATTGATTCATTTAATAATCCAAAAGTGTTTCCATTGCTTTGAAATTTTAAAATTAAACAAATAATTTACAATAAATTAAACTATCGATTCTCGACTGTTTAGATGGAATCGAACCCGTTTCCAAATAAAACTTGTATTTATCTATGAGACTTATCTTCTCTTTTATTTTTAATGGAGGTGAGTTGGGACATCTCAAGCCCAACAGGGGCCTTCGACAAGGTGACCATGTCTCGCCTTATCTATTTATTATTTTCTCGGAGATCTTTTCTACCTTACTTACATACCTGGAAAAGGTTGGTAAAATTAAAGGGTTAGGAGCTTCGAGGCATGGCCCTAAGATCTCCCACCTTATTTTTGCGGATGATACTTTGTTGTTTGAAGAAGCTGGGGAGGAAGAGGCTTCAAATTTTAAATGGGAGATCAGCTTATTTGAGAGTATCTCCGGGCAGCGCATCAACTATGATAAATCCGGTGTTCTTTTCAGCCCTAATATTAGTGAAACAATGAGGAGAAGGGTTTGTGATATTTTAAAAATTCCGGAGGTTAAATCCCATGGGAAGTATCTTGGCTTGCCTTCAGAGATTGGGAGAAACAAGGCTGAGATTTTCCAGAATATAAAGGACCGCATTCGCCAACGAATAGATGGATGGAGTGAGAGGAATCTATCTAAGGCGGGGAAAGATGTTCTTATCAAGTCTGTACTACAGGCGATTCTGAGCTATTCTATGAGTTGTTTTCATATCCTGAGAACTGTTATTAACGACATTAAGGCCATGATTAGTAATTTTTGGTGGGGTGGTGATGAAGATAAGAGGAAAATGCATTAGGCTTCTTGGCTGAGGATGGCAAGAGCCAAAGAGAATGGTGGTTTGGGTTTCCGTGATTTGGAGGCTTTTAATTTGGCAATGCTCGGAAAGCAAGCTTGGAGAATGCTCACCAACCCCTCGTCTCTTATCGCGAGGGTGTATGAAGATAAGTATTTTCCTACTTCCTTTATTTTCAGGCTAATTTGGGCTCTAGACCTTCTTGGGTGAGGAGAAGTATTTCGCGAGGGATTCAGGCACTCGACATTGGTTGCAGGAAGCATATCGCTTCGGGGCGTAACATAAGCATCTGTCATGATCCGTGGCTGCCGAGTACACAATCTTTCTTTGTTGCGTCCCGGAAAGTGTGCCGAGCAATCTCCATTTTGTAAGCGACCTTATCGACCCGGATACTAGCTGGTGGAGAGATGATCTTCTTATAGCTCATTTTTACCCTGCGGATGTTTCCCTTATAAAATCTATTCTGATTGACATCCAAGGTGGCCGGGATCCTTGGCGTTGGCACTTCACGTCCTGCCTCTGTGAAGCCGGAAATGAGCTTATTGCCACTTTTTTTTCCAAGGCCCTTACGCCCGTACTGTGTTCAATGTCGCGGGGCTCTGAAACTCCATTTTGGCATAGGAAAAAAGCCACATCGAGTTCTGGTTCTGTCAACTCATCCTGGATAATAGCTCGGAGAAGTCGGAGATGATAGTGATGCAATCTGGGCACAACGTAACAAACAGGTCTTCGAAAGTACACATCTTGATGGCTCTGTGTGGCGTCTATGGTTGCAGGCAATCTTTCAAGTTTTCACCGTGCCAATCTATGGCCGGAACGGCTCTGTTGAAACCATGGACCAGAACCATGGCCTGAAAAACAAACCAGCAAGTGGTCTTGCAAGTTGGAGCCGAAATGGTTGATTTTAGTAGTTTCTCCCTTATTTTTAATTCAGAACAGTTGCCATTTTTTGGCTATAAAAGGCCTTAGCCAGTGCCTTTCTTTGTACGCTTTTTTATATCAATATCAAAGATGAAATTTCAACTTCTTCTCTCCGATTTCCTTCCTCCATGAATTCATGAAATTTTAGCAAATTCAACATGGTATCAGAGTGTAGGCTTCAATCCATTGCTTATCATGTTTTTGTTTTCGTTTTCATCAAGAAATTTCAGATCAAAAGATGAACTTTTTGCCCAAAAATTTCAAAAAAATCCCAGAGCTCAAAATCATGTTTTTTTGATGTGGGTAGTTGTAGATCAAGTAGATCCTACCCCAATCAATAGATTTTATCAATTTTTGGAACCAAAATCAGTCCTTTTTTTTGTCGATCAAGATCTGATCCAGAAAAGTCAACGTCGGCGGTCGACTCCGGTGGCATCATCGGTTCATCGGCGGTCGACTCCGGCGGCGTAATCGGTGCTCAGAGAAGCAAGGCCGATTAGCGCAAGATGAAAAGAAGGGGGAGAAGGCAGAAAGTAGTAGATTCCACATTGTGGTAATCTAATAGAAGTTTGAATCATGAATGGGATAGTGTTTAGAAAGATGGGGTCTCCTTTAGGACTTGTGCTAGAAAGATGGTGAAAGAAGAAGAAGAAGAAAGAAGAAGATGAAGAAGTTACAGAAGCCTTATTTGCTGCTTTACATGCTCAAGAAAATTGCTCTGTCCAAGCTGCACTTTGTTACAGCTCAATCCAGCTTGAGGGAGGGGTGTTAAAACCATGGACCAGAACCATGGCCTGAAAAACAAACCAGCAAGTGGTCTTGCAAGTTGGAGCCGAAATGGTTGATTTTAGTAGTTTCTCCCTTATTTTTAATTCAGAACAGTTGCCATTTTTTGGCTATAAAAGGCCTTAGCCAGTGCCTTTCTTTGTACGCTTTTTTATATCAATATCAAAGATGAAATTTCAACTTCTTCTCTCCGATTTCCTTCCTCCATGAATTCATGAAATTTTAGCAAATTCAACATGGTATCAGAGTGTAGGCTTCAATCCATTGCTTATCATGTTTTTGTTTTCGTTTTCATCAAGAAATTTCAGATCAAAAGATGAACTTTTTGCCCAAAAATTTCAAAAAAATCCCAGAGCTCAAAATCATGTTTTCTTGATGTGGGTAGTTGTAGATCAAGTAGATCCTACCCCAATCAATAGATTTTATCAATTTTTGGAACCAAAATCAGTCCTTTTTTTTGTCGATCAAGATCTGATCCAGAAAAGTCAACGTCGGCGGTCGACTCCGGTGGCATCATCGGTTCATCGGCGGTCGACTCCGGCGGCGTCATCGGTGCTCAGAGAAGCAAGGCCGATTAGCGCAAGATGAAAAGAAGGGGGAGAAGGCAGAAAGTAGTAGATTCCACATTGTGGTAATCTAATAGAAGTTTGAATCATGAATGGGATAGTGTTTAGAAAGATGGGGTCTCCTTTAGGACTTGTGCTAGAAAGATGGTGAAAGAAGAAGAAGAAGAAAGAAGAAGTTACAGAAGCCTTATTTGCTGCTTTACATGCTCAAGAAAATTGCTCTGTCCAAGCTGCACTTTGCTACAGCTCAATCCAGCTTGAGGGAGGGGTGTTGAAACCATGGACCAGAACCATGGCCTGAAAAACAAACCAGCAAGTGGTCTTGCAAGTTGGAGCCGAAATGGTTGATTTTAGTAGTTTCTCCCTTATTTTTAATTCAGAACAGTTGCCGTTTTTTGGCTATAAAAGGCCTTAGCCAGTGCCTTTCTTTGTACGCTTTTTTATATCAATATCAAAGATGAAATTTCAACTTCTTCTCTTCGATTTCCTTCCTCCATGAATTCATAAAATTTTAGCAAATTCAACAGGCTCCCTTCAAGCTTGGAGGACACGGTCCTTCTCCGGCCTCCATCAGGTGTGCCCTGGGTGCATTTCGACGCTGGGCTCGGGGCTGGCGGTGTAGCAGGCGTTGGTGCCATTGCTCAGGGAGGGTTTATTAAAACAGTCGCTACGAAACTGCTCCGGGTCAGTGATCCTCTGTTAGCCTAGGCATTTGCGGCTAAGGATGCTATTGATCTTGCTATATCTTTGCCTATTATAGTTGGTGACTCTTTGGCTCTAATCCAGATGCTCCGAGGGGATATCTCATGTTCGGTGGAGGCTACTGCTGTGGTGGGGGAAATTAGAGGCTTGATTCAGTCTTATAGGCTTATAGCCTAGACTCACCATATTGGAAAATTCATCGACTCATTTGCTACCTCAATTTGCAAAGTCAGAGTGTTAATTCTTCTAGTTCGTGGATTACTCCACCCCTTTCATTGTATCAAATGATTCATGACGTTTTCCATGACCGTGAAATGATAACACGGCTTTCCGTTAAAAAATAAAATAAAAAAATGTACGAGACTTTTTATGCACAGAGTGAGTTAAGATGATGGAGTAACACATTGCTAACTCTCCTTATAAAATTGTGGGTACTATGAAGGCCGGATCGATGCATGCGTACGGACATTTCTATAGCAAGAGCTGGCATTTTGACTTGTGAACATCGCCAGCTTCCTGGATTATTATTAGTGTCGTGTATATATATGACTAGTTCCCTTAGAAATCGATTAAAGGCAATTAGGCAAGAATGGGAAGCATGCACATTTCACCTAGCGAAACTCACATATTTGCATTTCCTTTCCCTGCAAAGGGCCACATAAATCCCTTGCTGCATCTCTGCAACCGCCTAGCTGCAAAAGGGCTCCGAATCACGCTGATAACGACGAGCACCACCTTCAAAACCCTCAAAACGGAAGCCACCGATAACATCGACATCGAGTGCATCGAGGATGGCTTGGAAAACCACGGCAACGGACAAGGGAAGGAGCAGGTGGAGGAGTACTTTCGAAAGTTCAGGGCCGCTGCCTCCCAAGGTTTGAGACATCTCCTTCAAAAGTACAAAGATGGTGGCGGCTACGGTTTCCCTAAAGTGGTGATTTACGACTCGACTATGCCGTGGATTTTGGACGTGGCTCACTCCATGGGAGTAAAGGGAGCCTCTTTTTTCACTCAATCCTGTGCTGTGAACTCTGTTTACTATCATATACACAATGGGACGATAACGGTTCCCTATGGTGAGGAAACCGTGACTTTGCCTTCCATGCCCGGTTTAGGGCTCGCTGATCTTCCTCGCTTGGACAACGCCGTTGATCTCACTTACATTATCACGCGCCTGCTCGCTGATCAGTTCTCAAATATCGACGATGTGGACTACATTCTCTTCAACACTTTTCACAAGTTGGAGGATGAGGTAATCAAGTGTAATCATTTTCTTTTTTTCTCAAACAGCTCAGGATCCTCTGTATCATCACCGTCGTGTATCACTTTCATATGGTCTTGAAACGTGCACGTCCACTAGATGAGTTAAATATAGCGGAAATGCACGTGTCACTATCCTATGTAGTGATACACAACGGTGATACAGAGGATCATTCTGAAATCTGAAATAGGACTATTTAATATTTATGATTGTAAATAGTTTACATTGCATGTCTTCAGCTTGCAACGTGGATGGAAAACCGATGGCCACTCCGAACCGTTGGACCGACGGCTCCATTAACTCTCTTTAACAAAAGACCAAAAGATAAGCAGGAAAACTATCTGTTTGAAACCAACACTGAAACTTGTTTGAAGTGGCTTGATGAGAGGGAAAGTAAATCTGTGGTTTATGTGTCATTTGGGAGCATAGCTGCCCCTGATAAACACCAGATAGAGGAAGTTGCAGAGGCCTTATTGAGAGTCAAATGTAAATTTCTATGGATAGTAAGAAGTGGAGAGGAAAGCAAGCTTCCAAGCTTTTTCAAGAAGGAGATTGTATCTGAGCAAGGCTTGATCATCAACTGGGGCCCGCAGCTCGACATCTTAGCCCACCCGGCAGTGGCGTGTTTCGTGACACACTGTGGATGGAATTCGACGTTAGAGGCATTAAGTTGTGGGGTTCCGATGATTGCAGTACCACAGTGGGTGGATCAAAACACAAATGCTAGGTTTATTGCTGATGTTTGGAAGGTTGGAATTCGAGTCAAGGTTAATGAGAAGGGAATTGTGACAAAGGAAGAATTGGAAAGGTGCATTTTAGAAGTTACTGTGGAAAACAAAGGCAAAGAGGTGGGAAAAAATGCAGCAAAATGGAAGGAACTGGCCATTGAAGCTGTATCTGAAGGTGGTACATCTGAAACAAACATAGAACAATTTGTGTCCAACATCTCATCTTTACTTTGATCAGTTCATGTATTCATTATTTGTATAACTATTGATGACATATATATCATTTATCATTCCAGATGTTCCTAAGAAAAGGTATCATAAAAGCTATAAACAACTTTTCATAAATGCAGCTGTGTATATATTATATAATTGAAGACAAGAGTTTACATAATCTTGATCAACTGTTCTGAAAAATGATATTAATCAGATGCTACAAAATTTTCTATGAGAAAGAAGTGTGATGATACAGGCAGATTCTGTTGCTGCATCATGTATCAATCTTTTCAGACCAGCATTTCAGCCTGATAAATGTTGGACTTGCAGAGAGGGCAAGTAGCGTTGATTCGCAACCACTTTCCGATGCACTGATAGTGAAAATGGTGGTTGCATGGGAGAGTGCTCAATCTCACTCCATCCTCATAGTCATTTAGGCATATACAACATTCCTACAAATGCATCAGAAGAGAATGCAATAAGGCAAAAAACCAATAAGGTCTCAAAATAGTGCGTTTGAGTAATAATCAAGGGCAGTTTGCTTACACAATCCTCTGAATTTAGAACAAGATCAGGCTTGCTGATTCTGTTTCTTCCCAAAGGATGAGCTTTAGCTTCCCGATATACATATTTAGGAAGTGTCCTTATATCATCTTCAGAGGCTCCATTACCGGCCATTCGCAAAGCATACGTCACCCTTGCTAACATTGGCAGGAAACAAACAACCATGAAAAAAACCATGCTAGCCAATGCAATGCGAAAGGTCATGAAGAAAAAGTCTACAGCCACAAAAACCACGGTTAACCTGCAATAGTTCAAACAAGTTGTTCAATGAGCAACTGTTATCACATTTTCTTCCAAAACCACCATTTCTAAAGCACATTTTTTGATTAAAAATACAAATTTCTAGGTTTTCCTATTAACTTATCTGTAAAAAGAAGGAGATCATACCAGTAAAGGCGAGGCGAATTTTGCAAGAGCGCCTGTCCACCTACATAAATACAACACGACCCGAACACCCACCATACAGATGCAATCACTGTGTTAATAGACTCCAACACCCGCATAAATCTGCAAAACACAATTATTTTTTGAACAAAAAAATTAAACTCACAAAATCAATTCCCTTTTTTCTGTTTTTCCAACCAGCACTAATCAGAAATCAATCATATACATTTCCTATGCTCCATTACAAGTTAATATCGTTGTGTACTTGGAAATACATATATACTGGAGTACCTATTATTATGAGAATGATTAACAACGGGCGTTTGATTCTGGACCCACAGAAAAGCCAGATGCGAGAGGCACTGCACAGCATATCCGCCAATCCAGATCCTTAAAGGCGTCGAGGGCCTCTCGGAAATGGAGGTCAGAAGAACAGCGCCGGCAAGCAGAACAAATCCCAGGTTCCATATGACGTCAATAGTCAGAGGGGGCCTTGGGAACGGACATTCGGGGCTGTCGTAGGTTGTCAAGACGGAGGAGGTGAGCACCGAGAACCTGGTGGAATGATTTTCCTGTTCCATGTTCGTTCCAGAGCTTTGATTATGGTTGCTTTGATGGGTTTAGTATTTGTGTGAGCAAATGTGTGTTTGACCGTGTGTTCAGACATCGCTGCGATGGTGGTGTTATAGTATTTGGCGGGAAAAGAAGCGACTCTTGGCTCCATCCTCGTCAACAGTTGCAACTCTTTCGTGTTCATCATCATACATTGAACCAAAATAATTTAAGAGTTTTGATTTTTTTATCACGTGATTACTAATTGCCATAAATAAAACTATTGCTTTTTTAAACCTTATATATTAAATTCTAAAATTTTAAATTCTATTATAATATTTAGCTTATAGAAAAAAATAAAATCTGAAACTACATTGCTCCTCATCATGAATAAAATATGAAATTAGGAAACAAGTAATTTTTTCCCTTTTCATCTCAAATAGATTCGATTATCTTTGAGGAACCATCGTCTAGATTCACACCACTTCAGAGTTGCGATGGTGGATTTGTACGTCTAACGAATTATTCATGAAATCGGTTACAGATTTTTTTCGTGAAGCACAAAGTTTCGCCGGAAAAAATTATGAATTCCGACGATTGGAGACCTAATTTCATCCAATTTCTGAATTATTTTGGTAAGGTTTCATTGGGCACTCGATTGATAATGATTTCGTCGATTTTTTACTGCACCAAATGCATTAGATTTAGTCCAACTTTTTTCATTGAAAACCTGCAGAATCCGGCACTAGCTATATTCAATTCAATTCAATCAACCTTAGCAAATTCAAATGTGCACCCACCTTTAATCAGAAATTACTGGTGTATGTGCTCTGCCCTCCACAATTAGGGGTGTAAATGAACTAAACCGTTCATGAGAAATTTGTGACCAGTTCGACAAAATCTTGGTTCTTTTTTTTTTTGGTTAAACCACCAATGGTGGAGGGATTTATATTGGCTTCCTTATGTCATTTAAATAACGAGACATAATCAGTAGAATTACAAAAAAAGAACCGCTTGCTAAACTAGTCTATAAAGCGGTTATAGTAGATACCCAAGAAAAGGTTCTACTAGAAGCTAAGTATAGCTTCCAAAAAGAATGAGTTAGGCTAAATATTAACACTAAACAACTCATTCTAAACATCAAGAAGTCACTAGGACTCATATTATACATCAAAAAGTTTCTAGATCAGTGCTTATGAGAAATAAGGATTAGAGTCCATTTGCTTTTTAGTGAATCAGAAGCGCAAGGCAACTCAGACACAAGGCAGCCTATGGAACAATCCTAAATTTCAACAGAGACCTGATCATAGTGTAAAAAGCACCAGGAATTGAATTGCGGTGCAGCTCAGTGATGGTTATCTCCATTTTCTAAGATGGACCAGTGGTGTTAAGCTGAAGATGAGTTGTAACAGAACAACATGTGAGAGATGAGTGAGGGAGTGAATCACTCCCTCTGTACATGAAACAGAAAGTTCATTCATTAAGTAGCATCAATACTTGAAATTCTTAATGCAGGTGTGCCCATTTGATCTAGTCTAATCAAGCCTTGTATCCTATCAGGGAGAGACCTAAAGCCAAAATTCATATCACATTTGCCTTTTAAACACAGTTTAGCAATAGCATCAGCAGGCATGTTACCTTGTCTATAAACATGTATCAGTAAAGTTTGACACATAAGATGATGTATACTATCAGCTAAGCATAAGAGTTTCCAATTAGCATTATCAGGCTTGAGGATAAAAGAGATGGCATTGTGACAGTCAGATTCAATAGTAATAGACTCAGAATAATTAGCAGAATATCTGACAGCAAATTGTATAGCTTTCATTTCTGCCTCAAGTGGTGAATCAGCACAAATGTAGCTACTATGAGCAGATATAAAGGCTCCTCTATTATCTCTGATGAGAAGACTGATACCAGCCATAAGAGAGGAGGAGGACCAAGCAGCATCTACATTGAATTTAAGACCACAGAGAGGTTTAGTCCAAGCAATTTGGAAAATTTTTGGTTTTGGTGGTCTTTTTCCAATAGGTAAATAACTATTATTAGCAATTTCTGAGTCAAAGGGTGAGGATATGAAAAATGGTTTAGCAGAAAACATGAGGAAAATGAGATCCTTGATCTGTTTCAGCACATATGAATAGTTGGCAGGGATGTTATCATAAAGCCAACTGTTTCTGGTTTTCCATAAAATCCAACATGTCACAGAAGGAGTGAGCCTAATGATCATATTATGTAATTTGCTCAAGCCATTATAAGTAAGGTAGAAAGAAAGTCTTTCCCAAATAGATGAAAACCTCCTATCAGACGAACACGAGCCGAACTCGAGCCGGCTTGATTAGTAATCGAGCTCCATGACTATTGTTTGATAAGATCGTTGAGCCTTAACGAGCCTGTACATGTGTATTTAAATTAATTATGATGTAAAAATTATTAAAATATAAAAGCTTTTAAAGGTTCAATTCACCCAATCTAACGAGCCGAGTTCGAGCTCATTATAGAAAATCAAGCTCGAGGTCGAATTAATATTTTTATGTTCGAACGAGCTCGAACTTGAGCTCGCTATTTTTTATCAAGTCTAAGCTCGATAAAGCCAAAGTTCGGCTCGACTCGAGTCGTTTACACCCTAAACAAAGTGAAGTTTTGACAAAAACTTTGTCACAAAAGACATAAGTTTGGGTGCAATTTTACATTCATTTCATCAGGGGGCCGAAACTAAAAATTTGGCAAACTTTCAGGGCTTCTAAAAATTTTATTCTATTAAATCTCATAAATAACCATACTTTAGTCAATAATTAGTAAAACTGCAAACATAAAAGGTAGGATTTCTATTTTCTAAAATTGAATAAATTTCTTTGTTGTATTAAGATTAATGTTTATATTGTTAGATTAAATTTTATTTTAATATTATGGCATTGAGTTTTAATATTTATATTTGGGTTGAACAAAGTTGAATATTATGTTATGAAATATATGGATATGGATCGTATGGTTGATTGTAAGTTTTTTTATATATCTAAATTATAATGATCATCATTTTGGAAGATGTTTATTTTTTTCTTGTAATTGGCAACGAGAGGGATTTTGAGCATGTCACATCTCATACAGTTAAGATATTTCGTGATCAGCTAAACGATTTAATGGAATGAGATTCTAATTTTAAATTATATATTCAAGTAATTATGTTGTCAGGAATTTGTCGTTAATTGTGTTTAATGATGTTGTTCTAATTATTTTTACATTTGGCAGCCATATTCATAAGACATTAATGATAGTTTGCCTGATTATTGTCGACGTGATTGCAATTTTAGGCTCATTCATTATCCTCTGATCAACTTTGAGGCTATTGAGTTTCACATCCCAACGAAGGTGGTGCGATAGTTTGGACTTTTTCAAAACATTTCAGCTCACTGTTATACGTAACTATCACTTCATCTCAATGAGTACGAACTGGTCTTAAGGACCGTCGGTGGTCACAACAACATGCTACTTACATTGGTTTGTGTGGAATGACCTTGCACCATATAGAATTGAGGGACAGCCGATTATATTTCAAATTTTCTATTTATCTATTTATTTTAGCCTCGATTATTTCACTACACATGATGTTGTGACTAAAGTGATGTGTATCCTTTAGTTACAAGACCCAGAGGCTCGAGTTACTCTTGAGAATTTTAGAGATTACTCTTCCAATGCCTTACACTACATGGCTGAGAGGGGCGCATTTTAGAATCTAACACTAGTGACAATGGATCGCACGTTATGCCATCTATTTGAACACTTTCAAAATACTAGTGTATATATTGATATATATTAATACATTATTCTCAGACAATCATTGACAATGTTGATAATTGATATGATTCTTCCTTCCTTACTCCTTTGATTGCCACTCCAAACAATCTGATGGGGAACCTGCAAAAGATCCCCGGGAAGATTCCGGGGAAAACTCTGATGCTAAAGTTAGCTCCTTTCTCTAATGAAACTAGATTCTTGGTTATTTAGTGCGTACCTTTTCCATGATGGGTCTGTCCCTTTTTATAATGCTTTGTTCCCGATTTTATCACTACACGATCACTTCCGCGTTTATCTACTTGTGGGTGATCGTGCCACCCGTTTCATGGTATTGTGTTTACTTGGTCCTTACTTCATGTTAATTGGGCCGCCTCTAGCCTTTATCTGTTGACATATGTGGGCTTTTGGGCTTCTTGTGGTTATTTGGGCCGGTCGAGTATGGTAGTATACACCATAAGCCCCCCCTCCCCAGTCGCTAAGGTTTGAGATTAGGCGTTCGATCTACACGATTCGCGTTCGCGATGATGTGAATCAAACGGGTAATCTTTCTAATCAGAGCGACTGATGGTTAGTGTTTTTGCTTTCTTTTTGTTCGCTGCGGTTGGTAGTCGAGCGCATGTCTTGATACTGGTGTTCACGCATGCTAGTCTTCGGCGATTAGTTCTTCCGTATGTGGCCCTTTAATTCCGTATTTCGTATCCCGTTATGTACGCCGCTCCGTATATACTCTAATGTGGGTTACCTTTTTGAATATTTAAATTCCATAAAGGTAGTTGTCTTTCCGGTTTTTGTGGCTAATCATATCCATAATTTGAATTGGACGGTTGTGATGCGTTTGGCCTGACGCCGCCATTTGTACTTCTTAAAAAGGGGAAAATTCATTGAACTTATCATCATTTTCAAGTCTCCATCAACTCTTACCCCCCAGATCTACTTAAAGCTTGCAACCGTTTCTTCCTTTTCTTCTCTACTGCGATCAAGTAATTTCTTCTACTTTCTCTTGTAGATTATTTCTTTTTTGTCCTAGTGGTCTAGAATTAGCTAGGCTTGTGTGATTTGTATTGCTTGTGGTTTGAATCTTGTCTCCCTTGATTAATTTTTTGGGGATATTAGTTCTGATATAAAGATGAGCGATTCCGAGATTTCCACTGATTCTTCCCGGGATTCTGGTGAAATTTCTCTTGATACTGGTGTTCCGCCTGATTCCAACGAGACGGTAGTGTTGCTTGAGTCTGCTAAGAAGGTTAAGGATGCTAGTCTCATGCATGGCCTATTTCCGGCACCAGCATCCCTGTATAGAGAAGATTGAAATACATTCTCCCATGCCCAGTGAGACAGTAAAAAATCCCGGGGCTGAATTATTTGTTGTATATTGTGACTGGTTTAAGAGAGGTTTATCACTTCCTATTCTTCCATGGGTGATGGACATTGCCAAGGGTTTCAATATAGCCCTTGCTCAATTTCATCCAAAAAGTATTATGGTCATGCTCATTTTTCATGATGTCTGTTCGACCCTTGGTATTCCATTCTCGTTCCAGTTTTTTCGGTCTGTGTTTCGGCTACAAACTATTTGTGGCGAGAGTGATCGGTTCACCGTGTACAGCTACCTTACTGAGCTGACGTTCGTAAAGGAATATCCTGACCGATTTGCTGGGTGGCGAAACGAGTATGTTTTTATCCGACGGAGAACTGGGGTGGATGAAGATATGCCTTGTTAGTCGACTACTTTGTCTGTAGACAAGTCTGTTGATAAGAAGGATCGATTGACTTGAGATTATCCATTGTATGCGCAGCTGCTCCAACATACTCATAAGCCGAGAGAGAAGACTAGGAAAACCACCTCGAAAGGTTGACGGGCACTGATTTTATTATGGCTCCTATGATTCCTTGTATTTTGTCACTTTGTTTCTATTTTTCTAGGGTGCTCTGTTGTTCGTTCTATTTGTGCGATCTTTCACCTTGACTAATGTCATTTGGTTTATTTTAGGTATGAACATGACAGATTTCCCAATCGACTTTCTGGAGTTTGATGTGAAGAAAGTTCATGCGCAAACAGTTGTTCAGCCGACTCCTCGAAAGGTACAAAATAAGGGCACTTCCTCTGGTGTTCAAAGCAAAGGAATGGGGGATGATTTCTCCCAAGAAAGTGATCCTCTCTCTCCTAAGGATCGTTCGAAACGTGGGTCTTGGAATACTGAGGGAAATTCTTCCCCTAGGAAGAAAAAGAAAACCTCTTCGAGCACTATTGTGACGGTGCCTACCGAGTCGTCACTTGCCACTCCCCAGGGCTACCCGGCTCCAAAGATGCTGAGTGCGGTGAGTAGCTTTCGCTCAAACTGTTTATAAATATTTGTGAGTTTTGTCTTACGTTGATCGTCTTTTCGTTGTAGCCATCTCCACTATGCTGCAGACTATATTAGTACTTTGGGTACTGCCGTCGCCACTCAGGAGGCTATGAACAAGTTGGAGGAGGAGAACTTGAGTTTGAAGAATCAGCTGGAAGCATCCCTGGTTCGTGAACGGGCGTTGGCCGACGAACTTACTTTCCATAAAACAGAGGGTACTTTGAACCCTTCGTATCTCGGGGAGTTCGTTGATGCTTTGTTCAGGACCAAGGGTTATGCTGATCATATCAGCGCTGGTTATGGTGTTGTAAAGTGTAAAGTCCTGTTTTTGTTGGCTGCTTTGTGGAATGTCATGTTGCAACATGACTTTGGTTGACAGAAAAATATAGAATATTTTCCATGTTCCACCGCAGGTTTTGAAATATGGAAGGAAATATTGTGTGTTGTTTTTCTATGGAAACTACAGTCCTAATGGATGTCTACAACGCGTTTTGCAGCTGTATTAAGATGAGAATATTCAGGGAATGAAATATTCCATAAATACAAGTTGAGACAACCATAAATTCCTTTTCTTCAAGGATTTAGATTTGGAATAGAAGTGTATTGAATGAAGGATTCAAGAGCCGTGAAAAAGGAAGTTTTTCCACGGCATTGTGCTATAAAAGGAGGACATCAATTGCATGCTTATTAGCCTATTTTAATAACAAAATTCTGTAATTCATAGTTTTTATCTTTTGAGCAAGAAGGCAACACAGTCCACGGTTTTCAACCAATACACAAACACTAGGGACGTGTGTTAAAGCTCGGGTGGTACAAGATCTTGCCGCACCTTCGTGGAAAAGAAGGTAATCATAGAAGCAACTATCAAAGCTAGAGTAGTCAATTGGTAGTGTGATAGGCTTGCTAGAGTAGCCATTAGTTTGTAATAGACCGGACATATTTATTGCAACTAGAGAAGGATCTTTACCACGGGCTACGGCCCCCCAGATGTAGGTGCATTGCACTGAACTGGGTGATCATATCGTGTTCTCTTTTATTTCCGCACTTACAGTTTTAATTAGTTGACTGTTTTGAACACGATAGAAGTTAGATCACGTAAGCAGGGACTTTCAGTTGGTATCAGAGCTTAATCACTCTTCTAATCCTCTTGCGATGTGAGTG
Organism: Cruciata laevipes; assembly: GCA_963678965.1. Lineage (NCBI taxonomy): Eukaryota > Viridiplantae > Streptophyta > Magnoliopsida > Gentianales > Rubiaceae > Cruciata > Cruciata laevipes. Next base: position 18,452,298 of record OY787641.1, read on the forward strand.
ATCGATCTGCTTACTATGGCCAAGGAAGGAGGATCCATCACACGGGCGCCGTTACTGGTTGATGGAAATTACCCGGATTGGAAGACCAGGATGCATATCTTTATTGATCAACTTGATGATGATGCTTGGATTATGATCGAGATTGGTTACAGTCCACCTACCTCAACCAATGCTGCAGGAGAAACTATTTCAAAACCAGCCCCATGGAATGATACCGAGAAGGCACTGAAAAAGCTCAACAGTAAATTATTGGGTGCTTTATATAATGGGGTAAATGATGATCAGTTCAGGATTATCTCTGGGTGCACAACTGCCAAGGCTGCCTGGGAAGCTCTTGAGAAAGAACATGAGGGATCAAGGCCTGTAAGGAAAATTAAGCTTGGCATGATTAAGTCTGAATTTGAGAGATTGGAGATGATGGAACATGAAACTGTTGATGAATTCAGCACCAGATTAAAGGACTTAATTCACAGAGCTCATCAGTTTGGAGAAAGGTATACTGAGGATCAAATTCTAGACAAGGTGAAGAGATTACTACTAGAGAGATTTTCAGGGTTAGTCATGAACCTGGAAATTAATTCTCAACTTGATGGAGTCACTCTAGATGAATTAATGGGTTTTATGAAGACTTCAGAGATGCAATCTGACAGGAATAAGGACAAAAAGGCACTGTCTTTTCATGTCACTCAATCAAAAGGGAAAGGAAGATTGGAGGATATGGATAATACTGGTTCAGATGAGATGGCTTTGTTGGCTAGGAACTTTAGGAGATTTATGAGGGGAAATCAAGGCAGAGGTTTTTCTGGAAATCAAGGTATAGGAAATCAAGTTACTCAGAATCAAGGTACTCAGAGTCAAGTCAGAGTGCTTCCAGTTCCACAAGGTGTACAGTCTCAAGTCAATCAAAACCAGGGAACTCGTCCCTTTCAGAACCAGGGAACTCAATCTTATCAGAATCAGGGAACTCAGCCTTTTCAAGGTCAAGGAGCTCAGTCTTTAGACCTACAGAACATTGCCAAAAATCTTCAAGGAGGGGATTTCACTCAGAATAGACTCAGATCTGTTGATGATTTACCTAGGGGGCCTGAAGGTACAAAGCATGCTGGAAAACCTCAGTGTAAGGAATGCAGTGGTTATGGACATCTTGCCTATCAATGTGGAAACTTTCTGAATAAACCTAAGGCATTTGTAGCATCTGGTGAGACCTGGAGTGATGATGAAGATGAGATTCAACCAGAGAAACATGTGTCTTTTGGGGTTAGAGTTGTGGAATCAGGACCAGTTCCAGATGAGGTAGATTAGGGTAATGATGATGAAGGTGGATATATCCAAAATGCATATGTTGACCTGTATAAGGAATGGGAAAAATCGATTGAGATCATCAGAAGCCTGAAGGGTACACAAAGTGGAGGCACTGAAGCCTTAAAACTTGCTGAAGAAGTTGAGTCTCTGAAAGTAAAGGTCAATACCTTAGTGAATGATTCACTGGTTGAGGAGCAGGAAATTAAAGAGCTGACTTTGAGTCTTAAATCCATGACTAAAAGAGCTGAGAAAGCTGAAGGGTTGCTTGCTGATCTGTTGAAGAAAAATGAGATTTCAGAAGGAAAGAAACCCATGGAGGATGTGGATAAAGTCATGAAACTAGAGACAATGACCAAGAGAGCTAAAGATGCTGAGGTAACCTCTGAAATTCTAAGCAAGAAGCTGGAGATCATGACCACCAGAGCTGTGAATGCTGAAGAAAAAGTCAGGGCCAGAACTATTGACTGTGACAATCTGGGAAAGAAATTGAGATCTTTGACTGCCAGGGCTGAGGAAGCTGAAGCAACTATTCAGAAACTAAACAAGGGCACTGCTAAATTGAATGATCTTCTAGTTATGGGAAAGAATGCTGGAAATAGACATGGTCTGGGTTACAACAACTTTGGTACAAGTTCTCAGTTGAAGAAAACAGTGTTTGTTTCTGCTGGGACTCAAGCTTCTACTAGTAAGAGAATCTCCAGAGTCAACCAGAGCACCTATGTTCCTAACTCGGAAGTGAAGATATCACAGGGTACTTTGCCAAGAAAAACCCCTCCTAAGTGTTGTAAATATTGTATGATGCAGGGTCATGATGATTATCAATGTATGAGATTACTAAGAGACATTATGAGAGGCAAGCAGTTCTCTTCATGTTGCAACATGAAACCCGAGCAGCAGAAGAGACTCACCAAGAAGGTATGGGTACCGAAATCCTCTTTAAACTGCTTTGTAGTACATACCTGTTATAGTGTGTATGCCAGGGACACTTGGTATTTTGACAATGGATGCTCCAGACACATGACGGGATCATCTGACTTGCTGAGAAATGTACTCCCATGGAGTGGTACGGTTCAATTTGGAGATGGAAAAACTAGCAAAGTCATTGGAAAGAGGGAACTTCAAATTCGGGATTTTCCTGTGTTCTATGATGTGCTTTTGGTGGAGGATCTTAAAGCAAATCTCATCAGCATTAGTCATCTGTGTGATAATCAAATGACTGTGCACTTTGATGAGTCACTATGTACTGTCAAGCAAGGGTCTAATGGGATTCTCACAGGGAGAAGATCTTCTGATAACTGTTATATTTTGGAGCCATCAATTACCTGTTTGAGTGCTCGGGTTGTTGTTAAGGATGTGCCAGACAGGGTTTCTGAGGAAATTGATGATGTAGAAATAGTTCAGCAAATCTCAATTCAGAAAAATGAGAGTTCGAAAAATCTCTCCCCCCAGGAACCAAGCTCCAGTTCTCATGTTGCAACATCACCACTGGTCATAGGAGAGCCAAATTTCTAAGTCTTCTGAAGTTGAGCCGAGTAATCCAACTAATTCTACTGATGTAGAAACTTCCTCAACTGATACAAATATTCAATCCGCACAGAAGGATGTGGGAAAATCAGGATTTTCCTGTGTTCTATGATGTGCTTTTGGTGGAGGATCTTAAAGCAAATCTCATCAGCATTAGTCATCTGTGTGATAATCAAATGACTGTGCACTTTGATGAGTCACTATGTACTGTCAAGCAAGGGTCTAATGGGATTCTCACATGGAGAAGATCTTCTGATAACTGTTATATTTTGGAGCCATTAATTACCTGTTTGAGTGCTCAGGTTGTTGTTAAGGATGTGCCAGACAGGGTTTCTGAGGAAATTGATGATGTAGAAATAGTTCAGCAAATCTCAATTCAGAAAAATGAGAGTTCGAAAAATCTCTCCCCCCAGGAACCAAGCTCCAGTTCTCATGTTGCAACATCACCACTGGTCATAGGAGAGAGCCAAATTTCTAAGTCTTCTGAAGTTGAGCCGAGTAATCTAACTAATTCTACTGATGTAGAAACTTCCTCAACTGATACAAATATTCAATCCACACAGAATGATGTGGGAAAATCATCAGAGGAAAATACCAAGGTGAAACAAGGTGATGCTAAAGATGTTCGAACTCCAATGTCCACTACTGACAAATTGACCAGAGATGAGAAAGGTTCAGCTGTGGATACAAAACTTTATAGAAGGAGATGAGAAAGGTTCAGCTGTGGAAGCCTCCTGTATCTAACAGCAAGTAGACCAGATATTTCCTTGAGTGTTGGTATTTGTACAAGATTCCAGACAGCTCCTAAGGAATCCCATGTTTCTACTGTGAAGAGTATCATTCGGTATATACATGTCACTGCTGATTATGGCATCTGGTTTTCTAAGGGTGCAAGCTGTCAGGTATATGGGTACAGTGATTCTGACTGGACTGGTAATGCCAATGATCGTAAAAGTACTACTGGAGGTTGTTTCTTTATTGGGCAGAATTTGGTGTCTTGGTATAGTAAAAAGCAGAATTCAATCTCTTTATATACTGCTGAGGCTGAATATTTGGCGACTGGTAGTTGCGGCACTCAACTGATTTGGATGAAACAAATGCTCAGAGATTATGGGATGAAGCTATACAGTCTTGCAATTCTCTGTGATAATAAGCCAGCCATTGATATATCTAAGAACCATGTACAGCATAACCGCACCAAACATATCGATATCAGACACCACTTTATCCGAGACTTGGTCGAAAGAAAGGAAGTGGAAATCAAGCATGTACCAACTGAGAGTCAATATGCTGATATCTTTACTAAGCCATTGGATGCTTCTACATTTGAAACCCTAAGACAGCATCTTGAGGTATGCACTATCTGAGGTACTGAAGACTACCTAACTTGTACAGTTGTTATTTCTATTACTGTATTTCATTTGATAAAAAATCAGAAAATACCAAAAATATGGTTAAGATTGCATTTCGTGTTGCAACATGAAGATATAAGGTGCGCGTATGAAGTGAAAGGCGCATGTAAATTGGGAGACAGCTAGGGGCCCATAGTATTTATGTTGTATTTTTCCGTTGGGCCATCGTCAATTTTGCACAAAAAGGCGGAAAAGGTACTTAGTTTCTTCATTCTTCGCACCCAGAAAGAAAACCTCCCCATTCCTATTGCAACATCGTGTTTTTCTATTCAGCTTCCTTTCTACGATTCATGATCAACTCCAACTTCAACAGATATAGCATCGAACCTCTGAATCAGTCGGAATCCACAGCTTCTCCGTTAAGGTATCGATCTGGGTTCTCGATCTATTAGTTTTCTTTGGATTATTGACTTGCATGTTAGGGTTTCTGTACTTTTTAAAGACTATCTGGGATTCGATTTGTGAGTAATTCTGAAGTATGTATTTCCGAGATAGCTATCGATTTTGCATGGGGTTTGATGATCAAGAGTTGACAGATTTAGGGGGTGTTTTTGATACTCGATGGACTAGGGGTATATGGGATCCTTGTGTTGAATTGATTGAGCTCGAGGCTAATTTTACTGGAACTATTCAGACCCTGCCTACTCCACCCCCTACTTCTACTCTGGATGTATTGCCCGAGAACTTTATTGCTGCTTCCAGCACCAAGGACGCAGCTAAATTTTGAAATGACCAGTGCCATACTGTTATCTTTGGCTTATTCTGACAAGTTCTATTCTGTTGAAGCCAATGTCAATTATGATATGTTGGCCACAAGAGGTTTCTTTGCTGAGAAAGCGCTAGAGATGAAGAAGTGTGCAGAAAGTGGGTTTGACACTTTTTTTAGGCCAGATTGGGTATGTTCAAGCAGCTACTGTATTTAAGGAGTATGATCCAGAGATGGTTCTTGAATTCTATTTGATGAAGAGGACTCTAGTTTCTGGTGATGACTGGTCAGACAAGCTGTACTTCAGGGGGAGAATCCTCTCTTTATCTCCTGGAATGTTGAATGCAATTCTTAGGATCAATTTGCTTCTTGGATCTGAGTTGGCATATCCTAAGGACTACAATGTTGAGAAGAATGTACTAGCAAGGGCTCTGTCTTATGGAAAACTTGGCAAATGGTCTTCTGGATGCATGCCCTATAGTTCAAGGTTCTCATCAACTGTTGGACGAAGACTACTAATACCACTACCTTGACCTTTGATAAGGCTGAGTTACTCTATGGAGTTGGATCTGGATTTGAGGTTAACCTTGGGGAATATATTCTTAAAAGAATTCATGGAGCGCTTGAGTCCTCTAGGTGAACTGAAGAATTACGCCATCCCTGCTTGATTACAGCATTTCTAAGGGCTGAAGGATTTGAAGTTGATGTTGCTAGAGTATGTCTGCTGGGAAATTTGCATTTACTTCTAGTGCATTGAAGAGAGAGGTGTTGGATTTACCATGGGATTAGGAAGCATTTACTGGTAATGTGATTATGTCTAACGATTTTGAGCTGCGGGCTGTTGACAAGAGGGTTCAGTTTCATATGGATCAAATGGTAATACATTGGGAGTTGCTTCGAAAGAGTCATGAGAGGATAGAGAGAAAATTCTTGCTGCTATTGCTACAGAGGGTGCCAGGGTTGAACTATCTACTGCGATGCCTGGTCCTTCTATCTCTGATGTTCCTTCCTCTTCGGCTAAGAGTGTACGCTCTCCAGCCTCTGTGAAGAAGTCTGCAACCAAGAAGTCCAAGTCTACTGTTTCTCCTGAATGAACCTAGTGCATTTCTTCTATCTCCCTTGTTGGCGCTGGGTGTTGTGGCTTATCCTTCCCTGTGTTTTCTTTGGTACTTCAGCATATTGTTGGGATCCTTTGGCATTTTATGGCCCCAGGGGGAGATATTGTTTAACGGAGGATAGAATTGTTTGGTGACTTTGGATTTCTGGATGACTGTAGTTATTTTGATTCTATATTTTTCTGCCAGTTGGTTTTTTGTTGAAGGATCCAATTCGTATTTCAGCACCTGTTCAGAATTATGTATTTCAGCGTTGGTTATGGCTTTCTGAGGTTCTATTGGCTGCTTTGGGGGAGATTGTAAAGTCCTGTTTTTGTTGGATGCTTTGTGGAATGTCATGTTGCAACATGACTTTGGTTGACAGAAAAAGATAGAATATTTTCCATGTTCCACCGCAGGTTTTGAAATATGGAAGGAAATATTGTGTGTTGTTTTTCTATGGAAACTACAGTCCTAATGGATGTCTACAACGCGTTTTGCAGCTGTATTAAGATGAGAATATTCAGGGAATGAAATATTCCATAAATACAAGTTGAGACAACCATAAATTCCTTTTCTTCAAGGATTTAGATTTGGAATAGAAGTGTATTGAATGAAGGATTCAAGAGCCGTGAAAAAGGAAGTTTTTCCACGGCATTGTGCTATAAAAGGAGGACATCAATTGCATGCTTATTAGCCTATTTTAATAACAAAATTCTGTAATTCATAGTTTTTATCTTTTGAGCAAGAAGGCAACACAGTCCACGGTTTTCAACCACTACACAAACACTAGGGACGTGTGTTAAAGCTCGGGTGGTACAAGATCTTGCCGCACCTTCGTGGAAAAGAAGGTAATCATAGAAGCAACTATCAAAGCTAGAGTAGCCAATTGGTAGTGTGATAGGCTTGCTAGAGTAGCCATTAGTTTGTAATAGACCGGACATATTTATTGCAACTAGTGAAGGATCTTTACCACGGGCTACGGCTCCCCAGACGTAGGTGCATTGCACTGAACTGGGTGATCATATCGTGTTCTCTTTTATTTCCGTACTTACAGTTTTAATTAGTTGACTGTTTTGAACACGATAGAAGTTAGATCACGTAAGCAAGGAGTGGGGGATGATTTCTCCCAAGAAAGTGATCCTCTCTCTGCTAAGGATCGTTCGAAACGTGGGTCTCGGAATACTGAGGGAAATGCTTCCCCTAGGAAGAAAAAGAAAACCTCTTCGAGCACTATTATGACGGTGCCTACCGAGTCGTCACTTGCCACTCCCCAGGGCTACCCGGCTCCAAAGATGCTGAGTGCGGTGAGTAGCTTTCGCTCAAACTGTTTATAAATATTTGTGAGTTTTGTCTTACGTTGATCGTCTTTTCGTTGTAGCCATCTCCGCTATGCTGCAGACTATATTAGTATTTTGGGTACTGCCGTCACCACTCAGGAGGCTATGAACAAGTTGGAGGAGGAGAACTTGAGTTTGAAGAATCAGCTGGAAGCATCCCTGGTTCGTGAACGGGCGTTGGCCGACGAACTTACTTTCCATAAAACAGAGGGTGCTTTGAACCCTTCGTATCTCGAGGAGTTCGTTGATGCTTTGTTCAGGACCAAGGGTTATGCTGATCATATCAGCGCTGGTTATGGTGTTGTAAAGCGGGTGGGTATGTGCGAGTATATGAATCATCTGAAAGTGAAGTTTCCTGGCCCCGCGCTTCTTCAGTATCAAGATGATGCCACACTTAAAGCAATGATTTCTGATGCTAAGGCTAAGGTTTCGACTACTTTCGAAGAAAGTGTTCGTAAGAGTGGCCATTCGTTCGCTCTTCTTGAATACTGCAAACGCCTGGCTAAGTCCATGAGCATTCGCGAGCTCAGAGAATGTATTGTGGATCAGCTTTATGGTGATAAGGAAGTGGCGGCGGACGTTATCCCTCCAGTCATGAATAGTGTTACTCCAACTACAGGTGCAGCTGCTCCCGTGAAGTACGAGAAATCACTGGCTGTTGACAATGTTGTCACTGGTGAAAGGTAGGTGGTCGAGCCAGAGGAGGAGGCTACTAATGCCAACGTTAGTTCTTAGTTTTTCATGGTGTATTTAATTTCCCATTATTATTAATGAAGAACAATGTTTCCTTGCTTATCTCCGTGTCTATCTTTCTTGGTTAATTTTGATATTTTATTCCTATTGTGTAGGGTAAAGTAACTCCCGTAGGACGGGCCGATTGTGTTAAAATTGCTCAACTGAGAAAAAGTACTGATGTCGCTACACTTAGGCAAACCACCATTGGCTTGCTCCAAAGTCGGTTAGAAGGTGTCTTCACTAAGATATATGATTTAGGCTGGCTTGAGAAGAATCGAAAGCTTGCTATTAATGCCTACAAAGAGAGAAAAGTTTGTCCTTGCTAAGCAGCGGATTTCTTCCTTTTCCGACACTGATGAAACTACCACATATGAAGGTGGTTGTTCGTCTCCTTCAGTCGAGGAGGAAGAGTTTGTTTATGAGGAAGAAGAGTGTTTCGAACTTAGCCATGATATAGAGAAGTGTCATCGTGACTTAGCAGGTGTTTCCATATATGTATTTGGTCTTAGGCTTCTTGTCGGTCCTTATCACTGGGTTATGCAGTTTTGTAATCACCTTGATCAGATTCTCTCTCAATTTGGGCGTCGTGAAAATTACTGGGAAGCGTTGATAGAACACGTAGACGTGATGAGGCTTTAATGACACAAGATGTGTTCTCAGCAAAATGATATCATTCATCACAATCGTGTCCAAATTGGTACCCTTGTTACTCAAGGGCAAGAGTTTAAGCGTGCGTATCTTGACGAGAAACGTTGAGCCGAAAAGCAAGTCGAAACCATTTCTAATTTGAGAGGTGTCGAGCGCCATTTGAAGGAAAGGATCAATAACCTCAATGGTCATATAAATGAGTTTCAGAAGAAGTATAACGAACAGTGTTCGTGTTAGAGTGCAATACTGAATGGCTGAATTGCTCATCTGAGCTTTCTGTATTCATTCATATAAATAGAGGTCTGTACAACTAGATTACCTAATATAACAGATAATTACAGAAAGAGTATATTCTAAATATGCTAACTAATATTCAGTAAATATTCTATTTACTAACACTCCTCCTTAGTCGAAACAGGAGCAGAGCGAATGCAAAGACTAGAACGAAAATCTAGAAACAAAGGTGATGGAAGCCCCTTCGTAAAGATGTCAGCATACTGATGAGCCGATGGAACATGAAGAACACGAACTTGTCCGAGAGCCACCTTCTCGCGAACAAAGTGAATATCAATCTCCACATGCTTAGTACGTTGATGGTGTACCGGATTAGACGAAAGGTACACGGCGGAGATGTTGTCACAGTAGACCAAAGTAGCCCGCTGAAGAGGAACACGCAATTCACAAAGTAAGTTGCGCAACCAGCACGTCTCAGCTACAGCATTAGCAACTCCTCGATATTCAGCCTCGGCACTCGACCTGGAGATAGTGGGTTGGCGCTTGGAAGACCATGAAACGAGATTGTCACCAAAGTACACACAATAACCAGAAGTAGACCGACGAGTGTCTGGGCAGCCAGCCCAATCCGCATCTGAGTAAGCAGTGAGGGCTGAGGTAGAGGATGCCTGAAGATGAAGACCAAGAGTAAGAGTACCCTGGATGTACCGGATAATCCGCTTGAGAGCCTGAAAGTGTGGTTCCCTAGGGTCATGCATAAAAAGACAAATTTGCTGCACGGCATAAGCAATGTCCGGCCTCGTGAAGGTGAGGTACTGAAGAGCACCAGCAAGACTGCGGTAAACTGAAGGATCAGCTAGAGGGAGCCCAACATCAGCAGCAAGGTTTGACTTGGTGTCCATGGGTGTAGTAGCAGGCTTGCACGAAGTCATCTTGGCGCGATCAATGATATCCCTAGCATACTTCTGTTGAGACAAGAAAAGGCCGGACTCGGATCGAGTCACAGAAACACCAAGAAAGTAACTCAGAGGGCCGAGATCCGTCATAGCAAACTCAGCACCAAGTAATGCTGTGAGGCGGTGAAACAGGTCATCAGAAGAGGCGGTGAGAATGATGTCATCAACATATAAGAGCAAGTATGTTGTCTCATTCCGGAATGTGTATATGAAGAGCGAGTGATCGCTCTGACTGCCACGGAAACCAATCCTGGAAAGATAAGTAGCAAAACGGTGGTACCAAGCTCGGGGTGCCTGCTTTAGCCCGTAGAGAGACTTGCGCAGAAGACAAACCTGGCCTGGATAACGCTGGTCGGAAAAACCAGGAGCCTGATGCATATAAACAGTCTCATGCAAATCCCCATGTAAGAAAGCGTTCTTCACGTCGAACTGGTGAATAGGCCACGACCGAGAGACGGCGATGCTGAGAATGAGCCGAATGGTAGCCGGTTTAACCACGGGACTAAACGTCTCATCACAATCCACCCCGACTTGTTGAGACTTACCGTTAACCACCAGACGGGCTTTGTACCTCTCAAGTGTGCCATCCGACCTGTACTTATGCTTAAATAGCCACATACAGCGAACAATATTAGCACCAGCCGGCCTCGGAACCAAGTCCCAAGTACCATTTTTAATAAGAGCATTAAACTCATCATTCATGGCGGCACGCCAATGGGGGTCCTGCAGGGCTTGTAGCGGAGATTTAGGAAGAGGGGAGACTTGAGTAGAAGAAGCCAAAAGGTTGTAGCGAGGATTAGGTTTGGAAATGCCAGCCTTAAGGCGTGTCGTCATTGGGTGACGAGGAGGTGGAGGGGGAGGAGGTGGAGGAGGTGACTGGGTAGGCGGACTGAAAGTGGGCGAAGACCCAGGTGGTGATGGTGGGGATGACATGGGTGAGGTATCTGGTGAAATTTGATGAACAAGATCCAGAAGAATGGGTGAAGGATCAGATGAGGGTATATCATTGTTGGATGGTTGGGTAAAACCAGACGGAGTGGCGAAAGGAAAATTAGTTTCGTCGAACACAACATGTGTGGAAGTGATGACTCGATGTGAGTTAAGATCCAAGCAACGATAACCTCTATGGTCGGGAGAAGGACCCAGGTATAAGCAAGGAACGGAACAGGGAGCCAGCTTGTGAGGAGCAGTGGCTGAGGTGTTAGGATAACACAGACACCCGAAAGTCCGAAGATGTGTATATGTGGGTTCCCGATGATATAAGATAAAAGTGGGGGTTTGATTATTGATAGCTTTGGATGGCAATATGTTATGTAGGTAGGTTGCCATTTGGAGAGATTCGACCCAAAAACGATAAGGTAGGGATGCATGGGTTAACAATGTACGGGTAATGTCATTGAGTGTGCGAAGAGCTCGTTCTGCTTTCCCATTTTGAGGTGAGGTTTGAGGGCAGGAAAAACGTAGAAGAACCCCTTTTTGGGCACAAAAGGCACGAAAAAGGTTGTTGTCAAATTCACCCCCCATGTCACACTGGAAAGTTTTGATATTGGACTGGAATTGAGTTTGGATCATTGTATGAAAAAGCACGAATTTGTGGTAGGTTTCAGACTTGTGTTTAAGAGGAAAAATCCAGGTAAAATTAGAGTAGTCGTCCAAAAACAACAAATAATATTTAAACCCACTAGTGCTGGAAATGGGAGAAGTCCAAATATCACTATGAATTATATCAAAAGGTTTAAAAGTAACAGTATGAGAGGGAGAAAATGGAAGACGTCTATGTTTAGAAATTTGACAAGAAGAACAAATAGCCGAACAAGTGGCTTTATTGAAGAATGGAAATCTACGCTTGAGCTGGTCCAAAACATGATCGCCCGGGTGACCCAATCGAGCATGCCATGGCGGTGGTTGGGAAGCGACAAGGGCGGTGGGTGGCAAGGTGTTGGTGGTGACCGGGTACAAATCCCCAAGGCTATTACATCTCGTTTTGATTTTCCCCGACTCTAGGTCCTTGACAGAAAAACCGATTGGGTCAAACTCCACACTAACATTGTTATTAGGGATGGCATTGGGCGAACTGGGCGTGGATAGTAGACTATCCATGCCCATCCCCATCTAAAATTTTATTATCCATCCCCACCCATTTACCCATGACGGGTACAAATTTAATATTCATGCCCATCCAGCTGGATATCCATCTCATCTAGGTATCCGTGGATATTCATGCACATGTTATACCCACATTCCCCATCCGACTTATTAATCCATATTTATAAAAAAATTAACCTAAAATCTATTAATTATCATAAAAATTTAAATAAAAGCACTAATAATTCAGATATATTATATTAATAGAACAAAATAATTTATAATATTCTAATCATTAACTTATAAAATTCTTTTATGTTTCAAAATAGACTAAACATGCTTAAAAAATGCTAAAATTAATAATATTATTAAGTATAAATACAAGTAATACTATTAATATTATATATAACGGATATTATACAAGTATTATACGGGCGGGTATGAGGTGGGTATGGGGCGGGTGGGGCGGGCGGGTATGGGTCGGGTATAAAATCAATATCCATACCCACCCATTTACCCATGGCGGGTTTGAATCCAACATCCATACCCATGGCGGGTATAAAAAACTCATATCCATACCCGCCCCGTTGGGCGGTTGGCGGGCGGGTATCCACCAAATACCCGTCGGGTGCCATCCCTGATTGTTATCAGTAGTAAATTTACGAACAGACACTAGATTTTTAACAATGTCGGGAGTATGTAAAACATTCTTTAGCTAATAAGATGGGCATGTGGGTAAAATTGCAGAACCGAGACCAATGACAGGAATATTATTTCCGTTACCAACATAAATGGGAACTAAATTACTCGAATTAAAATAGGTACGAAGGATACCTGGATTTGCAGTGAGGTGAGAAGACGCTCCGGTGTCCATGTACCAATTGTCGGAAGGTGTTTGCAGCGACGTCGTGCTGAAAGCCGGAGAAAATCCTGGTGGACTGGGCTGCTGCGGCCCAAAACTCTGCTGCTGGAGGGGCCCAAAATGCTGATAAGCTGGCCCAAGAAGTGGCTGGCCCAGATGAGACCCAATTAGGGCCTGACCCGCGAAGCATCCAGGACCCGCGGCCTGACCCGCAAAGTACCCAGGACTCGCGGGCTGAAACGGCCCAAGGCCCAGTTGCTGGCTTGAAAGGAGCCCAGATCCTTGCGCCTGTGGAGTTGGCTGCGCCGCCTGGGGGAAGATCTGACCGCCCGAGGATGTCGCGGCGGTAGGGTAAGCGCATGGCGGTGGTGCCCATCCACTCGGCCAAGATGCCGCCGGCGCCGTCGGGAACCAGGCCGCCGGTTGCATAGGTCGCGGACCTGAGTTGAAAGCTCCGGATGGCAGCCGATTTGTGTTGTTTTGGCCGGAATTTCGACGGCCGCGCGATCGGTTTTGACGAGCCGAGTTGTGCTCGGCGGCGGGACCTGCACCAGTGGACGGTCGCGGAGTAGTGGCTGCAATCAGGGCATGGTTCTCCTCCATGTGGCGGCTCCGGCGAGATTCCTCCCGGGTGAGCATGCTCCAGGCAACGGAAAACGAAGGAAGAGGCGACATCTGACTGATGATGCTGCCAACAGTGTCGTATGATGAAGACAACCCGTTGATAAGTTGCAGAACAAGGCTTTGTTCGCTAACTGGGGCCTCGACATCTCCAAGCTGATTTGCCAGTGATTTCAGATATTGGCAATACGCTGAGACGGAGGGAAAAGAATCTAAACGAGCATTGATGAAACGACTTTCGAGATCGGCTGCTCGAGCGGTGCTGTTGTCGTGGAAAATACCCTTGACACGAAGCCAGGCAGCACGTGCAGATGATCCGACTTGGATGACGGTGAGGAGAAGATCCTCGCTAAGGGTACCGTAAATCCAGCTGAGAACTATGGCATCAAGCTAGTTCCAAGTGTCTGCAGAAACATCAGAAGGTCGAGGTGAGCCGTCAATGTGATGAAGCACGCTGTGTGCGCGAGCAGTAATTTGGAAAAGTTCAGCCCATGTGTGGTATTGGACCTTATGGAGATCAAGAATAAGGGGAATTTGATTTCGGATGTTGGTGACAGATTGCGCGGAATGGAAGCTTTGTTTTGGTGGTGGTGGTGGTGGTGGTGGAGTCTGATCACCGGTGGGAGTAGTAACTGAGGCCATAGGATCAGAAAGAGAAAAAGATACAAAAAATTGATTAAGGCTGTGATACCATGTTAGAGTGCAATACTGAATGGCTGAATTGCTCATCTGAGCTTTCTGTATTCATTCATATAAATAGAGGTCTGTACAACTAGATTACCTAATATAACAGATAATTACAGAAAGAGTATATTCTAAATATGCTAACTAATATTCAGTAAATATTCTATTTACTAACAGTTCGATAGCGGAAACTGTTGCTCGAAAACATCGAGATGCTTTGGAGCGGTCCGCGCAACTGGAAGATGATGTGCATTCGTTGCAAAGTAGGTATGAAGAGCTAAAAGCTGGGTCTTCGAGCAATGGAGCTACTGCGCCTGTTCAGCATGAATTCTTCGTGAAAGATGGCTCCTATTTCCATTGTCTTGACGATAAAGTTTCCGAGCGTATCCTTGAGATGGAGGAAGAGATCGAGGCTCTGAAGCTAGAGATACAACAACTAAAGGTTGACGCTGAAGCCTACGAACGAACTTGTGTTGTAATGAGGCTTCAGCTTAATCAGTTTGGAACTGGGCCTATTGTCGATCTTCGTCAGTATTACCATGATCAGTTGGCGAACCTGTCTATCATTAGGTATTCGCAAGATCATCCTGCGATAGTGTTTATGCGTAATGAGTTATCTCGGCTTAATGAGAGTGATGCCGACCTGGCCCGTGCTCGTTGTCGATAAGAATCAGCTCTTGGGCGAACGAGTGTTTCTCAAGGTAGTCGTTATGGGAATTCATCTCACAACGCTCGTGGCGCGGCTAGGTGGTTTTCTTGTGGTAGGGGCAGTTCTCGTTAGCACATTGTTTATGTAAATAAGATTTGTACTACTGCTGGTGGCTTTATTTTGCAGGAAATTTTTATTATTTACCTTTGTTAAAGATTTTTCGGTATTTGTCACAATTGCTCGTTGCAATTGGTTTATTGTTACAAGTCTTGCTGACATGAGTTGTCGTGACTTGGTTTATATACTCAATATGTTTGAGTTCGTTGTTTGTTACTTTTGGGTTTTATACAAGTCTTGCTGACATTAGTCGTCGTGACTTGGTTTGTGTACTTAGGATTCTTAAGTACTGTATTTATCGTTCTCAATAGCGTTCGTTTGTTAGAAGATATTTGTGCCAAATAGTTGGCGTTTCTGGTTTATATATTGACAAAAAAGTGAAAAATCGCTTGAAAAATGCCGTCATTGATCATATCAAAGCTCCTATACAAGTGTCTACGCATTTCTTTGGATTGAGTTTCATTCCAATGCGATGAAGCGATGCGAACGTTTCTTTAAAATCCATTGGAAAGCCGGCCAGCTTTGAGCTTTTGATGACCATGTCATCTATGTATACCTCCATGTTCCGTCCGATCTGTGGCGCGAACATTCTGTCCATTGTTCGCTGGTAGGTCGCTCCTGCGTTTTTTAACCCGAACGGCATTTTAGTGTAACAGAAAACTCCTACACTTATGATGAAAGCTGATTTTTCCGTATCGAGTGGATCCATCAGGATTTGGTGATATCCTTTGTAAGCGTCCAGGAAGGCTAGCACTTCGTATCCAGCTATTGCATCGACAAGCCTATCAATTTTTGGGAGTGGATAGCAATCTTTGGGGCAGTGCTGATTTAGATTTGTATAATCGACGCACATTCTCCACCCAGCGTCCGCCTTGCGTACCATTACTGTATTTGCCAACCATGTTGGGTATTGCAGTTCTCGCAGTATTCCTGCCTTAGTTAGTGTTCGTACTTCCTCTTCTATTGCGGCTTGCCTCTCTGCCGCGAATGTTCGCTGCTTCTGTCTTATAGGCCTAACGACCTTGTCTATCTGTAGTTTGTGTGTCACAATGTCTGGATTAACTCCTCCCATATCCGTTATTGACCATGCAACCACTGAAGCGTACTTTCTCAGTATATTTTCCACTTGCAATCTTACTGGACCTGGAAAGTTCGATCCCACTCTAACAATCGACAGGGGTCCCCGTCCATGACTTGGAAAGGTTCAGCTTGCTCTCCTAGGTCAACATTGGGTGAGATCGTCACTGCATTGACCGAGTGGAGTACTTTCAGCTTTGTTGTTGCGTTCGCTGGTTTTATTGTGATTGACATACATTGCCTGGCTGCTCGCTGATTTCCCCGAACTGAAGCTATGCCCGTTGGTGTTGGAAATTTCATGACCAAATGGTAAGGCGACCAGATGGCCCTTGCGGTGTTCATCCATGGGCGCCCGATGATCGCGTTGAAAGGGCTTTGCGCTTCCATCACTACAAAATCGCACATGACTGTCACAATTTTTTCTTCTTCTCCCACAGTGACCGGTAGTTGGATTTGTCCTAGAGGCATTTCGGATTTTCCTGTGAATCCGACTAGAGCGGATGCTGGTTTCTTCAGGTCATCTCTTTTGAAACCCAACTTGTCAAAATAATCGGTGAACAGTATGTCTACCGCGCTTCTATCATCTACGAACACTCTATGGATCGTAGAGTTTCCGATCTTTGCAACGACTACCAGAGGGTCGTTGTGTGGAGATGCGTTTGCAACCGCGTCCGATTCGTCGAACGTTTTTGTTTCTGACATCTTTAACCATTTCTCAGAAGGTTCCTGTGGCGGTAGGTATCTGGTTCTCTGTTTCCATCCATTGTTCGAAATATGTTCTGTTGTCCCATGGATAGATAGAATCACCATGTCGGTTGTTTGATACGAAAGGTCCTCCGCTCGCTCAACTGCTGCCGTTATTTTCCCGGCGTTCATTTGGGTGGTACCGTCTTGTTTGTTCGGGTATCCTTCCTTTTTTGTATTGAGTGAGATTCCATTGACGTAGGTTGTCTTCTATCTACCTTTTGAGTGAGACGCAGTCTTTGGTATCATGGCCGTGATCCCGGTGGAAAGAACAGTAAGTTTCCTTCGAACGCTTGTCCGGTGGTGCCAGCATAGGTTTCGGTTTGCTGAAGAGTTCTTTATGTAGTTGCCAAATTTCTTTCCTTGGCTTAGACAGTGGGGTGGTGGCAAAGGTTCTGCCTCCTTGTTCTTTAGTTTTCGCTGGGAACGTCGTTTTTGCCTTTTTTCTCCTCACTTTGAATCTTCTTCGAGTGTTCATTTATCTCCCTTTTCGTTCTCGATCTTTCGATCGTTTGCTTCTTCCGACTGCACATATTTTTCAACCAGCTTTTGTAACTCACGTTCATTTGATGGCATCTCTTCTCGTAGCTTTTTGTAAAAATATCCTGGTTTTAGGCCACTCATGAAGGCTCCTAATAACATCTGGTATGTTAAGTCCTTAATACTTAAGCTTTCGATCACCATCTTTGCATGGTAGGCTCCAACATTGTCACTGTTTTGCTTGATGTTTACCAAATCAGCGATGGTGCGTTCGAACTTTTGATTCCTATAAAATCTGCCCAAGAAAATGTCTGATAACTGTGCCCATGAGTGAATGTTGTGCCTTGGCAAATTTTCATACCATGTGATAGCCGGCCAGTCAGGAATATTGGGAATGCCTTGCAGATGAGTTGTTGTGATGTGTTCCTAAAACGCATGTTGCTCCCGTACGAGTGCAAGAAGTTTTTTGGGTCCGTTGTGCCATCATATACTTTCACATGTAGTGGCAGCTTGAAATTATCTGACATCTTTAAATTCTATATGTCCCAAGAGAGTGGCGAATCATCGTTGTTTTCGCCCGCGACGATGTTTCTCAACTCGTCTTCGTACTATAAAGGCTGCAGGTACTCGTGTGAGGGTTGGACCCTGTTCTCGCTTGGGACTACCCGCTTGTTCCTACCGCGATCTTCCTTTGCTCTTTTGAACTGTTCGTACAGGTTTGCTTTTTGGTTTTCCAAAAAATCCTTGAACTCTTTTTGCTCTCTCTAACGGTTAGTCGGCGGGGATTCCGCTTCCTCGTCATAGTTTTTGTCCGAGTTTTCATACTCGTCATCGTGTCCCTGGCTGTAATCTTGATTTCTTGTGCTCTCGTTTTCGCGATTGGTCACCTGAGCTTCTTCCTGGCTATTCATCGGGTTATTTCCTTGATCGTTCATCTGGTTTCCTGGTTGTTAGCTCGATTGCTCAGTCAATCGATCGCCTGGACATTTCTGTCTTGATTTATGGCACTGTTTCTTCCTCGCCTATCACTGATGGTTCGTGAAGTGGATCTGCTAGTGTGATGATTCTCTCCCCGACCGTTTCTGGTGGAAACCATTGGAGAAGAAAGAATTTCCCCACATACGGTGCCACTGATGTGATTCTTCCTTCCTTACTCCTTTGATTGCCACTCCAAACAATCTGATGGGGAACCTGCAAAATATACCCGGGAAGATTCCGGGGAAAACTCTGATGCTAAAGTTAGCTCATTTCTCTGATGAAACTAGATTCTTGGTTATTTAGTGCGTACCTTTTCCATGATGGGTCTGTCCCTTTTTATAATGCTTTGTTCCCGATTTTATCTCTACACGATCACTTCCGCGTTTATCTACTTGTGGGGTGATCGTGCCACCCGTTTCATGGTATTGTGTTTACTTGGTCCTTACTTCATGTTAATTGGGCCGCCCTCTAATCCTTCTTAGTTGCTGTTGACGTATGTGGACTTTTCGGTTTTTTTGTGGTTATTTGGGCGGGTCGAGTATGGTGGTATACACCAATAATCATATATCTTCCAAGAATTAACACAAAATTTTAATTAAAACTCCAAATATATCAAGCTGCAAGACACAATACCAAATAAAGAGACATGAATATCCACACAACTAAGCTGCAAATGTTCCAATATCATCAATTATTTAGATGTTCTTACATAATGGATTTTTCCCAGGTCATGTCAACATACACATAAAACGTAGTTTCGAATTAAATAGTTTAAATTCACAATAGCTATGACAACATGTTTCTCATAACCGTGTCAATAGAGCATACCTAAAAGTGTTGTCAATTTTATTTATAAAAGGAAGAAAGGTACTAGGCTCTTTCAATTTTGGATTCAGTTCTAAACTCATGAAATATTGAACTAATCGCTCTCCGTAGTTGTGCGAGATTTCAACTATGTAGTTATCCATAGTCGGTGTCGAACTAAAAAAATCCCTTTTTTCATCGAAGGCCATGGCCTTCCACTTGCTGCAAATTCAAAAGTAAAAAGAGCATAATTCCATTCAAATTCTACCTAATTGGTATAAAAGGTAACAAGTAAATTTAAATTCCACAATATTGAAAGAGTGGATGAGGTATTTGCTACCAATTGAGCATGCTGATTTCATGGATTTACATGTAAAATTTGAGATGCTATATTCAAACAAAGACACTCAAAAATCAAGTCAGGTGAAGCTACCTATCAACATCGTTTGAAGAATTTACATGTGAGTCTGTGACAATTCAATTGAGGAATATACTTCTTTTATCGTCGACACGGGGATGCTGCCTTTCGTCAGCGGATGACTCTAAATTTCGACTTCTGACCTTCAATGGGATTCTTTTAATATAGGTAAACTGTATGTAAACTATAAACTAAATCTTATATGTGTAACGTAATTCAAATTAATCTTAACCAACTTTTTCAATTTTTACACAAGTGTCATACATTATAGCAAAAATTAATTATGGATTATTCGAAAATAAGAATATTATAATTCAATAAATGAATTTAATTTTTTTTTAAATGTATTACAAATTCTCATTTGAGAGCTGTGTGTATAGAAACCATGGACTATAGAACATTTCCATAAATTATAAAGTAAGTTGAAAACACACCTAAATATAGGGACTGAATTGCAAAATTAGTTTATTTCCCCCAATTTCTCCTTGCAAATCCAATTTATACGCGAACTTAGTTTATCTCCCAAATTATTTCTCCCAATTCGAAAACACAGCAATTGCCGGAGTACATTTCGGGACTTTCAACCGACGAGCCAATCGGAAATCAACGTCCTCAGCGACGTCAATATATTTGGGTAAGTAAACCAAAGGTACACATAACCCCATGTGTATTCGTTCTATTGGCAGCCGTATTGGCACGGTAGAATGAACTCAGCGTCGTAGTTATCATTGCACACTTTGAATTTTGTTTTCTGGCTTATAAAATATTTAACCATTAGTGTCTTAATTTATGTAAATAAAAGTTATAATTTTTGATACTTTATAAATATATGATTTACGAATAAAATAATATCACAATTTTGATGGCATTCTAATTTATTTATCAATTAAATTTGAAGAGAAAAATTAAGTGAAATTGTCTAAATGAATGGTCAAATTGCAGAATCAGTTGAGACGGATAAAGCACATGATTTATTTAATATTTTTATTTTTATTTTGCATAGGGAATATTCTACGGCTCCGTTGATTGTACTTTACTGGGTAAATTTATCTTTTTACAATTTTTTGAATTAAAATTCATTCAATTTTAAATTTATTTCAACAATTATAGATTACTTAATGAAAGTTCATGCAACAGAACATTAGAGCATCTCCAATGCAAGTATCAAATACATAAAATTCACTAGCCACATCATCATTAAGACTCTTAACATAAAAAACAATCTCCAATGCAACCTTTTTTAGCAACCTTTAATCCTACATGTCCTCATTAATTATTGACACCCTCAATTAGACCCTCTCAAAATTGAGGCTTAAATTGAGCCTTTCAATATTTAATTTACCATATATATAACATTTAATGCATTGATTTCAATTCATTAAGTAATATTTTAATAATAAAAAATTGGCAAATTCTCATTTGAGACCTGTCTCAAATGAGACCAAAGATTATATGAGACTGATATTGATTGAATTTGTCGTTGGTGAGCTTTAAACCCGCCGATTTCCTTGATTGAATTTGTCGTTGGTGAAATTGACCAAGGAAATGATCAAGAAAATTGATCGAAAGATCAAGCAAATTGAACGAAAGATCAAATTAACTGAAAAATCAAGGCAAAACAAAAATACTCAAGGACATTGATTGAAAGATCAAACAAACTGACTAAAAGATCAAGCAGAAACAGTAAATGATCATTCCCCTGCCTTTGGTCTCCACAAGGACAGGTCTCGCCCAAGACTTTCTCTTAAAAATTGAGTAATTCTCTTGTGAGGCAGGGCCCAATAAGGCCCACATTATAAGTAAATATAAAAGAACACTAATTATTAAAATTTTCAGGGGTTAATTTGTAAATATCACTAATTTTTTATTCTTTCTTCGCCACATCACCTCATCAAACATCGACGTCACCTCATCATACCTCAACGCCAACTAATCATACCTCGATGCCACCTCATCACACCTCGATGTCATGTCATCATACATCGATGTCACCTCATGAAACTTCGTCGCCACCTCATCAAAGTTCATCGCCACCTCATCATAACTCAACACCACTTCATGAAAACTCAACGCCGCCTTATCATACCTCAACGCCAACTAATCATATCTCGATGCCACCTCATCACACTTCAATGTCATGTTATCATACCTCTATGTCATGTCATCATACATCGATGCCACCTCATGAAACTTTGTCGTCACCTCATCATACCTCAATGCCACCTCATCACACCTCGTCGCCACCTCATCACACCTCGATGTCATGTCATCATACATCGATGCCACCTCACCAAAAACATTGTTCGTTCTCAACAACCTTATAATTATTTCAATAAATCTCATCGCTACCTCCTAGTTATTTCAACGTCAAACATCGTCGATATCTCAACGTAAAACCTCACAAACAAAACTTTGAATTTAACCAAGTTTTAAGAATATGCCTCATTTAAAAAATATGAAATATCATCAACTATAAACACAAACCTCAAAAAAATTGTATAATGTCATCAACGAAACTACAAGTCTCAATAAACCGAAAAACTAGAACATCAACTCCATTGGCAGGAAACTCAACTCCATTAGCAAAAACCTCAACTTCGTTGGCAGGATCCTCACGTCCATTGGCAGGAGCCTCAAGTCCTTTGGCAGGAGCCTCAAGTTCGTTGACAGGAACCTCACCTACATTGGCAGGAGCCTCAACTTCGGTTGCAGGGACCTCAACTCCATTGGCAGGAGCCTCAACTCTATTAACATGAACCTCACTTTCATGTCCTGCCGGACCAAAACAGAAGCTCCTGTTGCCGATGACGCGATCCAGAAGCTCCCGCCGTCGACGCGATCTAGAAGCTCCAGCCACGATATGGATCTAGAAGCTCCAGCCGCGATCTAGATGCAAGTCGCCGATGATCCAGAAGCTCCCGCCGTCGACGCGATCTAGAAGCTCCAGCCACGATATGGATCTAGAAGATCCAGTCGCGATCTAGATGCAAGTCGCCGATGATCCAGATGATCCCGCTGTCGACGCCGATACAGACGCGTCGTCGGGCACTTGATAGAGTCTTTAGAGCGTCATCGATCACCGGATCGAGTCGTCAAAGCGTCTTCTGCCGTCGGCGGTTTCAATAGGTTCCACTGCAGAGGAGGATTTGGACGCGATTTGGGGATTATCTAGATAATTTTGCTCCCTATAGTTTTAGCAATTTACAACAAAAAACCCCATCCTGCTTCTAATTTATTTTATTGCATTATAACCTCTGCCTCATGGGTGAGGCTGCCTCACCCAAAAATTTGTCTAAAAAATTTGACACATCACAATGAAGGTTGATATATGATTTGTGCATTGGAAAACAAAATTTACTCTTTAAAATCTCATTGTCCATGTCATACAAAAGCCCAATAATAATTCACCATTTGCCTCCTATAAATATGGATGAGGGTCTTTGCATTGGAGATGCTCTTAATCATTCCCCACAAAAAGGTATGAAAGAACAATAAAATGAGAGATTTTTCAAAAATGAGAAGAAAAGTTCAAAGAGGTTATCAATGTTTACTTAACTATAAATAAAATTCCTAAAATTAATATGAACAACAAGACTTAAAAAAATAAAAAAAAACTTCCGGTCAGCTTTACTTGACGTTTGGAATTCGACTTCCAAATTCCAAAAACAAATTTTTATTTATTTTTGATCGGAAAAACAATTGGAAATACAAGATTAGAAGGAACCAAATTCAACAAGGAAAGCAATTGGAGATCATACCAATTAGCGAAGAAATCAAAAGCGATTAACGTTATTCCTCCTCTGAAAAAACAAAACTAAAGTAGAATCCGAGAAAACGAAACCCAGAAGCACTAGTGTTATTAGACGGATAAGCGAAAGCGCTGTTGCCCTTTTGCGCTTGGAATTCCGATAAACTCCAGTTTGTTCCTCTTCCTCAATCAATCAAACCCTAGTTTCTCCAAATTTGTCGGCGGACAGCAGTCCAACTCTCTGGCAACTTCTCGCAACCCATTGAACTCTGAAAGAACTGCTTTTTCTTTGTTCATCTATAGTTGAGGTATGCGTTTTTTATTCAAGTTTGCTTTCTGTTCTTGTTTGCTATCTGATTTGCTTATAACTGTAATCGGACGTTTTTCTCCTGTTCAATGCAATGTATTTTACCAATCATTCTATAGCATAATGAGTAAGTTAACGTATAATCTTAAGATGCTTATTTTAATTGTTTTGGGACCCTTTATACATTGAAATTACATCAGGTGATGTAGAAAGGCTTTGGTGTCTTTATCTGAAAACAGCTTATAAGAATGACAAATTTGAACAACTTTTGCATGTTTCTTTGCAAAGGTAGAGATCGAATAGTTGGGTGGTTAGATGTGCATTCTGGTAGATGTTGTATATAGGCACTGATTGAGAGGTTTGTCTTCCAGCTCTATGCTTTAGGAACGGAAGCGAAGGGAATGGACTTTCTGCCTATAGCTACATTCAGTGTGCGTGAAGGATGTTCAGCGGGCGAAAGGGTCCAAATGCTCTTAACCTTTTCAACTGGAACCAACAAGGTGAATCATCCTTAACAAAAGGATTACTTTATGAGGTGCCTCCAGAAATTGAACTGTCTAACTACAACAGGGCCCCAAGTTCTGGGAGTGAAAGCCCTTCTGGACTTCTTACTGGTGAGGAGTTAAAAGCTGAACCAATTCCTGATCTAGACCTCTTTTTTGAGAGACTCTATAGCTACTATTGTGATAAAGGCCTCTGGTGCATCATTGTAAAGCGGATAATTGAACTCCTCAGTCTTGCTTTCACCATATGCTTCTCTGCGTTCTTCTTACTCTTTGTCGATTGGAATGGCCTCAGAAATGCCAAATGTGGGATGGATGCAGTGGAATCTGGCATTAAGCCATGTGATCTGTCCAAGGAAGCCCTTCATGACCACCCCTTGGTTCCTTTCACATTGATAAAAGCTATATTTGTTGGATCTTTGGGAATATTTTCAGTGTACTGGCTCTTTTGTTTCTTGCTGTTCTTCTCTCAATTGAAGGATATCTTGAAGATTCGGGACTTCTACCTTAACAGGTATTTACTCTACTCATGTTGTATATACTTCCTGGCATTAATTTAGAAATCCTCTTTGTTATCCTGTGAAACTAGGAGACACTTGTTTGCAGTTTAATACATATTCTAAGTTTTGCTTCGTTTTTTTGCAGTCTACATGTGTCTGATAATGAAATTCAAACTTTGCCTTGGGCTTTGATTCTTGAAAAGGTTGTTCAGATACAATATTCACAACAGCTGTGTGTTGTTAAGGATCTATCTGTTCATGATGTGGTGATGCGACTGATGCGGAAGGAGAATTATATGATTGGAATGATTAATATGGGAGTTCTTGCATTTCCTATTTCTTCTTGGGTTCCTGGGGCTGGTCCAACCATCAAGGTTGGTTCCGATGGTGTGCAGTATCGGTTAATACTGACAAAAACTCTTGAGTGGACCTTGAATTGGTGCATACTTCAGAGCATGTTTGACCGGTACTTCCCTCTCACCTTATGTTCAAACCTGCATTAATGTGTGTCCCCACTGCGAGAAATGTGGAGTCATTTTTAAATAAGGCTTAGGTTTAAGTGACTAAGAATCTGAATGTGTCTCAACTTGTTCCTTTATTGAAATAATGTTGGGGATAACTTTATTATGCACAGCTTAATACATGAGTTTCTTTGGTAAATGGTAAGTTATCAGTCCTATGGTGATTATTATTCATTAATTTAAAATATAAGCTGTATAATTCTCTGTCTGGAATTTGTCTATAACTTACTGTCAAGTAAAATATAGTTACCATGATTTACATTTGATATCTGCAAGTTGAAGATTTGTGTGCAACAAATTTGATGCTTCAGAAGTATAATTGAAGATAGCTGCAACAAATTTTAGTTTAGATTATCGTTGCATTCAAGAGCTGTTGATGACATTTGTATTATGCTGTTTCATTTGCTTGATGCAACTTCTATGAGCTACTAGTTTGATTACTCTCCTCTGAATTGTTCATCCTCTTTTGTGAATCAGAAATTTTCGCATCCGAAGTGAATTTATCTCTGATCCTAAAACTCTGAAGAAAAGGCTGATGATAGTTGGCTTTGTAATGCTTCTGCTTTCTCCTTTTCTTGTCATATTCATGCTGGTCTATCTGTTCCTGAGGCATGCTGAGCAATTCTATAATCATCCAAGTACTGCATCATCCCGAAGATGGTCAAACCTCGCAAAGTGGATGTATAGGGAATATAACGAGGTAATGTTTTTCAATTGATAAAATTGCTGAGTAGGTAATCAAAGCTTTGAGTTCAGAAAAGGGGGGTCATCAAAACTGTTTCTGTTTTGTATTCCTTGAAGTTGTTGATATTGAATCCCTTGTCAGTTAGCTTCTCTAGGCTGATGCCACCATGAAAAAAATCCCTTTATCATTTGCATATGAATTTAAATGAGATGACCGAACATTGTATATATATCACGAAGCTGCTGGAATACAGTGATTGATTATGTGATTTCTATTATCCGACTTATCCAGAAATATGTTCAACTCTTCCCATGTCTGAACTTGTTTATCATTTTTTGTGCAGGTTGATCATTTCTTCAAGCACCGAATTAATAACAGTGTTGTCCATGCTTCCGAATATTTAAAGCAATTTCCTTCACCAATGATTACTATTCTAGCAAAATTCATCTCATTTGTTTCTGGTGGCTTTGCTGCTATTCTTATCATTGTTGCCTTTCTTGAAGAATCCTTGCTAGAAGGCCATGTAAGACATCTTACTCGAGCAGATTTTCTCTCCCAATTTTGTGATTTTCTTTTTAAAGTTAATTTCAAAATTTGCAGATATTTGGTCGCAACTTGTTCTGGTATGCTGCTGTGTTTGGCACCATAACAGCTATTAGCCGTGCTGCAGTGACAGATGAACTTCTGGTACTTGACCCTGCGGGTACGATGTCACTGGTTGTTCAACACACGCACTATATGCCTAAAAGATGGCGAGGAAAAGAGAATACAGAGGCTGTGAAGATAGAGTTTGAAACTCTATTTCAGGTGCTTTTGTTTGTCCATGCTATTTGTAAATTGTAACATATCCTAAATTTGGATGCCTTAAAAAATAAATGTGGTCTAGGTTAACATGCTTATATTTTTCTCAGTTGCCTTTTACATCATTCATGTAAATTATTCATCAGATTGTGTTTCAGCAGAACTTTTGTTGTTATCCTAATAGGCCATACATATTTGGTAGTTATTGATACATGACCTCTCTTATACTAATCCTAGTGCTTCTACAGTATACAGGAATGATGTTGTTGGAAGAAATGGCTTCTATCTTTGTCACACCATATTTGCTCATGTTTGTCGTTCCAAAGGTTCGATGTTTTTGATATGATATGTCATTTTTATCAGAACTATGATGATTGTTGAAAACAGCAGTTTGGGAAATTAACTGACCAGGGTAACATTTTTGTTGATGCAGCGGGTGGATGATATTCTGCAATTCATTGCAGATTTCACTGTGGAACTTGAAGGTGTTGGTGATGTTTGTAGGTGAGTGTTTAACTTTTTAATTGACCCTCTACTCTCTAATGTGTTTGTTTAGAGACTCGAAAGCTTTTATATGAAAGCTGAGGTTATTTATACCCTTCCATTTTGTTCTGATTGCAGATTTAGTGTCTTTGATTTTCAATACCATGGCAATGGGAGGTATGGCTCTCCTTTCAATTCCCATCACCTTCAGAGGAGTTCCCAAGGGAAGATGGAGAAGTCTTTCTTGAGGTACGATTACCACATTCATTTCATCGGATAAAGTTCTCCCTGCCTAGTACTTTTCTGGGCATTCTCTCATCCTTGTTTTTAACCTGCCTGCAGCTTTCAGAGTAGCTACCCTTCATGGGAACCAAACGCTCAAGGAAAACAGTTCCTGCAAAATCTTGAGAAATTTAGAGAGCAAACCTTGCGAGCTCAGGCTGCATGGCCGACATATGTCTCTTCTAGGTTGCCTCAGCGAACTCCAAGTCATAGAGCCCTTAGTGATAGAAACAGCTTTACGTACAGAGGTAGCCCTTTGAGTAATATAAGAGGGGCTACCTATGGGTTCAGTTCAGTCTGGCCAATAGATAACGAGCGAAAGGATTTTCCTTACATACTTGACCACTACTACACCTCACAGGGTCAACAGGCAGTGAGTGATTTTAGGGGTAGCCCATCAAGTCCTCCTGGTGTACTCAAGGAAGGCTCCGAAGGCTTATGGATGCCACCCGACTTGCCAAAAAATACGGCAACACGTGACTATTGGAGACAAGATGAAGCAACATGTGATGAACAAAGTCAGCTTGGAGCATTGACATCAGCTCCTCTCTTTGGAGAAAGTGTGCTGCAACAAAATGACTCGAATGGGGGAATCCCTAGCACCAGTGGCCAATGGTGGCGAAGAATGGGCCCACAAGGTGATGCAAGTTTCATTGAACCCCCAAGTTTCAATGGCAATGGCGAAGACAGTTATCATGATGATGATCCCTCGGACAGTAGTAGTGCTGGGGATCCCGAGCATCTGTATTGGAATCCCGGTAGGTTGTCTAGAACGTTCATAGTGGATGATGGTGGAGGAGAATTCAATCTTCCATTTGACGATATCTACGGAAGACAGTCCCCAAGCCCTGGGGACACTTGGGATCCTGCAGATATTGTCTGACGTACATCTTCTTAGCTAAGTTAGTACCATACCATTGGTTGTAGTAGATGAGGAAAGGGGTTTAGAGGGGTTTTATTGTTTGATAGTGCCTTCTCCTCATTTCTTTTGCTGTAAAAAATTACTTGCTAAATCCGTAAAGGAATGGCTCATTGATCCCGTAAAATGTATAAAGGTACCCTGTCGCTGGATCCTAAATATGATCCTCAGGTTTATTCCACAAGTGAAAGTAGCGTTTGTGTAAATTTGTCCTGCCTTAACCGACTGAGGTCTTATGTGAGACCAATCTCAATCGACACTAGGTGATAAATGTTGATCTTCTCACTTTTATACATGATCTTTTACCTACTAAGTATGATCTTCTCACTTTCATGTCTGATTTCTAAGTCTGATCTTCTCACTTTTATACATGATCTTTTACCTACTAAGTATCGTCTTCTCACTTTCATGTCTGATTTTTTTCACTTCTAAGTCTGATCTTGTACATATCAACTATGATTATTCAGTGAGACCAATTGAGAGAGAATTTGTCTTACCAGTTATATAGCCATTCGTGTTTGTTCAATTTCATTTTCATTTAGACAAGAAATTCAAGAAAAAAAATGTTATAAATTGTAGTTTGAACCATGATTTATCATCTAAAACAGACTTTGCTTCTCAGTGAAGGTGGAAGGAGCATTTGCTAGCCTAAGACGACCTAGGGTCATGTTTGTAGCTAAAAGTGGTACCATTTATTTCATCACACTCTAATAATAAATGCCACTTCAGTTGCCAAGCTGCGAAGGCAACCCCCAACAAGACACAATTTCATGATTCCAAACCTCAACACACTCCATGTCAATTGTCATTAGTACATGTTTGTTTAGCTTTCACTTTCACTTTCAGTAATCCCCTCAAACTCAACTGTTTTTGGCACTTTCTCTATTTTCCTCCTAATGTCACGTTACGGTCTGCATTAAAATTTATGCATGTACTATGTAAGGAAATTTTAAACACCCACATGTAGAGCTTAAAATGGCCTAATGCTGTTGAAATCTGACACAAACAAAAATAAAGCCTACAACTACACACATCCCAACATTTATTAAAATTTACATCTTTTCAATTCAGCTAAGTTAATTTCAAGTCAACTCACTTTAGTTTAGCTAGTTTGAGCTCCGTCTCAATTTCAATTTAAGTTGAGTTCAATTTAGTTTAGTCTCATTAAATTTATTCAATTCATATCAATTTGATTAAGCTAATCTTTATTTAATGGAATTAAATTTAATCTTTAACATATCATATATTCGGTGCCCTAATTTCAATCGAATTTCATTGTATCCTATTTTAAAACACAAACTCTCAAACAATTCATGTTGTCTGTTGATGTTCACAATTCACATTGATGTTATTTGATAATCGGTTGAGGTTAAAGAATATTCTAATAAAAACTTCAAAATAGATGTAACCACAAAAAATTTATCATCTTTGTAAGATTACACCTTTTCTCTCCTAGCAAAAACCCTCTCAACACCTAGCGGGAGATATCGAGGTTATCTGTCTACGGAAAGGGATTGTGCCTCACACCCTCCAACATCAGGGTACTATCATTAATACGGATGTGGCGAACTGTGTGACATCGGGATAATGTATGGCAGCATGGCGTGCATATGGACAATTGCGAAGGAACATCAAGACTATAGGCCTTATAGCAACACAAGCGGAGTTATCTGCCATTTTAAGTGCATTGACACAAGCAGCAAGGAGGACATTGAATAGATTTACCATTGTCACAGACTGCAGAAATGTTTGGCTGTATATCAGGCGCTATCCAGAGATACTACCGGATGGCAGAGCTATTACGCAGCAGATGCTAAGTCTAGCAATCAGATTCCAATATTGTAGTATAGTAAAAGCTGATAGAAGCTTTGTAAGTGACGCGCACATGTTAGCACAATCAAAATTGCATTGTAACGAGTAATTTTAATACAATTGGAAGTTTATTTGCAAAAAAAAAAAAAAAAAAACTTCTCAAAACCCTAGGACTCACCTTCTTTCATGTTTTCCTTTGGGGGATGGAAACAATTTTTAATTGTTTTCTATTGATTTTTGTTACTGGATAATTGTGGAATCTCCATACAATCCTCCAGATTTGAAACAATTTGATTCTTTCTGATTCAATTGTTCGAAACTTTTCCCTAGATTGAGGCCCTTTAGATTTGGTTTTCAACCATATTTCACTATTTGGTTACGTATTTTACGTCTACAATTTCGTTTGAGCAAGATAAGTCATCGTGTTTCTGGTTTTGCATGTAGCTGATTAACAACTATGTTTGGATGCAAACCTTATTAACCACTTCATCCGTCCCAATCAAAACTGCTTAGTTGACTTTTCAAAGTCAAATTGAGTCGGATTTGACCATGAATATCTTCATTTTTATGTTTTAAATTTTTTAAGAAAATTTATAATAAAAAATATATGATATGATGTATCTAAAAATATATACACTATATCAACTCTAAATATAAATTATTGGTCAAAGTCGACTCAATTTAACTTTGAAAAGTCAACTAAGCAGGTTTAGCTTGGACGGATGGAGTAGTTAATGGTATTCTCTGGTGGCTAAGTATATTCCCAATAGACTATTACAAACAAAAATTTATTTCTTCCAACCGAACAACCAACGTTGATTACATTTATTGTAATCGCCATTGTACATTTTCCTAATAGCATGCATATGTTTTCAATAAAAATATGGAACCGCCATTGTACATTTTCCTAATAGCATGCATATGTTTTCAATAAAAATATGGAACCACGAAATATTAATGTACTTAAATTTAACACGGTTTAGTAAGAGACTTTCTCATTTTATAACTAACTACCACTTAAAAGAGAAAAACTAACCTACTTTAATATCTTAAATAAAAACCTTTCTCATCAATACCTCTGCATAATATTTTCAATTGATCCAAAAATTTATTTTGAAAAATATTAGCATGACATTTTAAGCTTAAAAAATTGAAATAATAACATTGTTGGTGTAATGTTTTTATAAGGAGAAGGGTCAAATGAAAATTAAATGAAAAGGAAAACTCTTTTTGGCCCTTTTGACGAGTTTGTCACAATAGTCTCACCCCCCTCACTGCTCGAGTCGCAATCAGTCCAGTCAACTTTGATATTAAGCTCTTCTTCTCTCTCTCGTGTTTTCATTAGTTTTTGCAGAGTGAGTAGCTGTGTTTCCATAAATTGCATCATCCCTGAACTCGTGCCTCCCAATTTATTACGAACCAGAAACTGCGTGTTCCTTCTAAACTCAGGCGTCGATAATGACACTCGTTGCCGCTTCATTATTTTCCCCAAACATTCACCACCCCTCTTTCTGGGATCTTCCACTCTAGCTGCATTCTCTCCAATGGCATTCCACTTGCTTCTTTTCCTGTCGATCCTCTCCGCCGGATTCGCTCCGGCGAGATCGGGCGATGCGGAGGCGCTGGTGGGGCTCAAGGCGTTTCTGGTGGACCCGCTGAATAGGTTGGACTGGGCGGCGGGAAATGCCGGCGGCGGCGCGTGCGAGTGGGAAGGTGTGAGGGAATGCATCGACGGGAGGGTGACGAAGCTGGTGGTGGAGGGGCTCAATTTGAGCGGTACATTGGATCAGACCAGTCTCAACCAGTTGGATCAGCTTCGGGTTTTGAGCTTCAAGGGGAACAACATTTCCGGTCCAATCCCTAACATCTCCGACCTTGTCAACCTCAAATCGCTCTTCCTCAACGACAATGACTTCTCCGGCGAAATCCCGGCCACGATCTCGGTGCCCCACCGGCTGAAAGTGGTGGTCCTCTGCAACAACCGAATCTCCGGCCGCATTCCGCCGTCGCTGGTCAATCTCTCCCGCCTCTACGTGCTGTACCTGCAGGACAACTTCTTAACCGGCGAAATCCCAATGCTGGACCAACCCGGGCTGAAATTCCTCAACCTGTCCAATAACCGCCTCTCCGGTCGGATTCCCCGTACCTCTGTCCTAGCAGCATTCAACGAATCCTCGTTCTCCAACAACGTTGATTTATGCGGCGACCAGATTGGCAAACCGTGCTCCATAAGTCCTTCAATGAGCCCCTCGTACCCGCTCCGCCCGAAAGCCGACCGGAATCACGACAGGAACAGAAAGCTCGTGATAATCCTAGTCCCGAGCATCATCGGCGGTTTGATTTTGGCTGCTGTATTAGCCGCCGGCTTGGTTTTCTGCATCAGAAGGAGCGAGAGAAGCTCCGGCAACGGCAGCGGCGGCGGTGGCGGCACGAAGGCGGTGGAGGTGGCGGGGCCCAGCAGTGGGCCAGCGGAGGGTAAATCTGGTGGGGGATTCTCGTGGGAGGAAGGTGGGAGCGAGGGTGTAGGGACTCTGGTGTTCTGCGGACCAGGGGATCAGCAGATGAGCTACACCCTAGAGGACTTGCTTAAGGCGTCCGCTGAGACGCTGGGGAGGGGCACGGTGGGGTCCACGTACAAGGCGGTGATGGAGTCTGGCTTCATCGTGACCGTCAAAAGGCTCAAGGAGGCGCGGTATCCGAGGATAGAGGAGTTCAGGAGACACGTGGAGGTCATCGGGAAGCTCAGGCACCCTAACGTGGTCCCACTCAGGGCGTATTTCCAGGCTAAGGAGGAACGCCTGCTCGTATACGATTATTTCCCAAACGGCAGTCTCTTCTCGTTAATTCACGGTACGTGCTGTCGGTCCCTAAAACTCACCCGAGCCGTAATGTTTTAATATTAATATATTATTGTGATTAACGTATGGCATTTATAATTATTGAATATTTTGTCTTTTAGGTTTAAAATTTGAATGAAATCTGATATTGGTCGGGGGTTATAATTTATAAATCATTCAAAACATGAATTTCTTATCCTGCTACGTGCCTCCCATATAAACGAACAAGTTGTGATACTATAAAAAGCTCAAAAAGAAAACTGTTATTTGGTGTCAAAATATTGCTAAAGAAATAGTATGGATGGACTATTGATAATTTTTTTGGTTGTCAAAATTCCACACGTATTTATGGAGTTAAGTTTAGATTCTTTCAAACTTGTATCTTTTTTAATATTACAATTGAAGAATTTTTTATTTTTATGTTATCTAAGATTTTGTCCAATTTTTATTACATAAAGACTTTACTTCCATCATTTTATTAAAGTATCTTTTTAAGGAGTAGACGTAAGATTGCAATGGCTGTCTGCTGTTTCCAATATTTGTTCCCTTTGCTCCACAATTAGAGAAACATTTACAATTAGTTTGGTTGTATCATGTACTTATACTTTGATTCAATGGAGAGAAAGAAACAATATTATGACAAATATAAGTCTTGTCATAGTCTTAAATATATATATCAAACGATGAAGATAAATGTAATGGTAAAATGCTCTAATAAAATTAATTTGGATAATACATGAACTAGGTGTGCTCAATTCCACATGAGTATGCAATGTGTACAGCTAACAATTAGATAACATGGTAATCAATGAAAGAAAAGGAAAAAAAGTGTGGGTGGAGTAAAATAATAGAAAACCTCTCTAACAAATCTTCAAACTTGACTTAGAAGCTAGATCTCAATATAGAGTTTAGACTATTAAGAGTTCTAAGCCAATGATCACATGATTCACATCCAACTTGTCTTTCCCATCAACAAAATTTATTAGTTGTCTTTTCTAGAGTGAAAATACTCTTTAATCCCTTTATCTTCCTCTAATATCAGAGAACTATAGAGTGGAAATGATCTATAGTTTAAGTTGATGGCTTCACAAATGACTCTATAGTAAACATGAAATGAACCTCGAAAGTTCTTCCTTGTCACACATACTTTGCTCAAGTCACCCTCTAATATTTTGGATTTCATACATGTCTTAACCTTAATAATCCATCACAAAAATGTAAATGGAAGTTGATGATAAATTGATAATGAAATTGTTTTATGCGCTTATGTATTTTCATTAAGCTAGGCAAAACTGTTGCATGAAATTGACACGGATTTACTTGATAGTATGGTTAAAGTTGGTAATAGTAGTGCATGATTAGCACATTGCAGTACATTGTAATTCGTTGACAGAGAGAGGTTAGATTGTGCTTCAGTGTTTGTATGTAATGTTTGACTTTGAGCGGCAACACTGGCCTAGTTGAATAAGTTATAGTTGTCTGCTATAGTTTGTGAATTATTGCAAGTAATTTCACATGAGTACACTTGTGCAGGTTCAAGGGCTTCTGGTGGTTCGAAACCACTTCACTGGACATCTTGTCTTAAGATAGCTGAGGACTTGGCTACAGGGCTGCTGTACATTCATCAAAACCCCGGTTTAGTTCACGGGAACTTGAAGTCGTCCAACGTTTTGTTGGGGTCTGATTTCGAGTCATGCCTCACCGACTACAGCCTAACTTCATTCAGGAACCCAGATTTGGCAGAAGAATCCAGTGCATCGTCTCTCTTCTACAGAGCACCTGAATGCCGTGACATCAGGAAGCCACAAACTCAACAAGCTGATGTTTACAGCTTTGGGGTTCTACTTTTGGAGCTCCTCACAGGAAAGACCCCTTTCCAAGACCTTGTTCAGGAGCACGGTTCAGACATCTCGAGATGGGTTAGATCAGTTCGTGAAGAAGAGACTGAATCTGGGGACGAAGCCTCTGAGGAAAAGCTAGCAGCACTTTTGAGCATAGCTATGGGCTGTGTCTCACTTGTGCCAGAAAACCGACCTTCGATGAAGGATGTTTTAAGGATGGTTAGGGAGGCAAGGGCTGAGGCACAAGGCTCCTCAAATAGTAGTGACCATTCTCCGGGAAGGTGGTCCGACACAGTTCAAAGCTTGCCCAGAGAAGAACATTTGAGTATATGAAAGACACATTTCACAGCCCAACCACTTTTTTCACACCTTTTTTAGGCTTCAAGTTGTTCAGATAAGTAGGGATTGTAGAATGTGTTCCGATTCCAAAGGCATTGTTTGTAAAGAGTCTATTCTTGTGAGAGACTCATCGCTTTCATCTTTTCACTGGGTTATCTATTTCTGTCACCCTTATTTTGAAACATTAATCTGTTAGCAGATTTCAAGGTTTTAGTTCACAGTTATTTAAAATAGGATACAAATTCATTTGTACAAACAGAGAAACAGATATTTTAGGAAGTCAATCAGCAAATAAAATATCCAGATGGATATGATCACCTCAGCAACAAATGCAACAAATTTTACCAATCGCATTCTCAGATATAAATCAACCTGATCTTTGCACGTTTCCTTGCGTTCCTAAGCCATTAATCGAGTACAGCATCTCCACTTGTTGATTAGCTAACAAAGCTTGTACAGATGAGAAGTTCTCATTTACAGTAAAAGAATGTCAGGTCTAGCAAAAGTGCCGCTAATACCAGTTAAGGGAACTGTGCCATTTGATTTGGCATGATTTCCAGTTACGGGAACTGACAATGCTGGGATCGCTATTATATCAGGTCATCTGCAAGCCTCTCAAGTCTCATGAAGATCTGTTTGCATCAATTTGAGAAGACTAACAAGACTAGAGAAATAAAATCCTACCTTTTACAAAAAACGACAGTGTTCAAAATTTTATGTTCTCCCAAGCTATCAAAACAATACAAATAAGGCTACAAGCGCCAACAAAACAATACAAAAAGCTACTAATTTACGTAATATGTATGATAAAACCTTTAGATTGCAGGATTAATCCAAGTTATGTTTTTTTGTAAATGACCTTCTTCTACCTGGATAACAAAAGCCACTGTAATATAAAAACTTGACACCCTCAAGTGATAAAACGGATTCCATCTCTCAGAATCAATTCTTGACTACTAACTTGGAAACATGTTAAAAGAATTTATGGAAATCATGATCATACCAAGTGACTGAATCAATCCAATCATATATCTAGACCAAGTGACTAATGGTGCTATTGAGACAAAAATGATTGCCTTCAGAAGGAAGCATATAGAAGTAATCTTTGGGTAAGTTTATGAAGAGACAAACCTCCTGGCTAGATGTCTAACAAAAATTTACCTAAAAGGATTCTAGTAGATAGCCTTCCTAGTCCCAAAAGTCAAAAAATGCAGTAACTCAATCTCACCACAGAGAACTCGATCTCAAAGAACATCAATACCATTCCAACTAAGTGAGAATAGCTCATTACCAAATTAAACAAGAAATCTAATGAAAACTTAGAGAAGAAAAACAGGTTCAGAAAGTAAAACATACCAAAAGTGCACATTACACCACAATAAAGCAAAAGGAAAACTTCTTCCACCACAGTTCCAAAATCATAAAAACAAAGTTACATCATAACACCACAGAAACACAATCACATCATTACTAAGTGAACTCTATGAACTCACAGAGTCATAAACCATCTTGGCGTGCTCAAGTGACAACTCGAGTCTCTTCACGAACATCGCAGTTTCCTCCTTTCTAACCTCTTTCCACTGTTTCTCCAGATGAACCCTACCTTCCTCGGCAACTAGTTCAGTCCCCTCCCCAAAAACCCAATCCTCTATTGATTTCCCAACTCCAGCAAAACCAATAGCACTCTTCCCGTTCACCTTCTCCTTCTTATTTTCCACACCTTCAACTTTTCCCATGGCTTCCTCAAACTTCAAGGAAATGCTAGTAGACCCTTTACTCACAGTTTTTGGCCCCTCCTCATTGCCCCAAATCTTGTTGGACAACTCATAAAGCTCATCCTTTCCAGTCTCCTCCTCAGTGCCCTTCTTCTTCTTCTTATTTGCAAATTTCTCTTTCTTATTGAAGAACTTGGCCTTCAGCCTTCTCATCTTATCCAAAACCTGAGCTTTACTCACAGGCACGCTGACCCGAGCCTTGATTGCCTCATAAACGCTGTCCATCTCAGGAGACTCCTTCGCGATGGGGTACTTCTTCAGAAGCTCCTCAAGAACAACCATTTCATCCTCAACGGTAAAAATCCTCTCAAACAGCTTCTTCCCTTCCTCGGTTGCGGCTCCTTTCTTCGCCGAATTCTCAACCTTTGACCGTTTGGTGTCAGCGACCTGTGTAGCAGAGGGAGCAGCCGAGCGCTTCATTCCGGTGGCAGGGGTAGCAGAAGCAGGAGCCTTTGCAGCTTTGCCGGCTGCCGTCTTCACAGGAAGAGCATCCTTCTCCACGGGCTTAACGCTTGTGCCGTTTGAGTCAGGCTTCTTCGGGGGCAAACCGTCGTCAGAGTCGGATTCGTATTCAGACCCCGACGAGGAGTCTGCTGCGGGAGCGGCGGCCTTGGTTGACGGCGCCGCAATCGGGCCCTTCTTCGCCGGTTGGGGCTCAGGCTCGGAGTCGGATTCCTCTGTCTCGGAATCCGAAGACTCTGCCGGAGGAGTGGCTTTGGCTAGCGGCTTCTGGAGCTTCGCCGGAGACGTCTTCGCGTGTTGGGGTTCAGGCTCGGAGTCGGATTCAGACGCCTCAGAGTCTTCCGTCTCGGACTCGACAACCGGATCTGGAGCGGGGATATCACGGTGCTTGGCCATGGAGCTTGAAAGAAAAACTGGGCAAGGGAGGGTTTAGGGATTCAGATAATTAGAGATGGGAAACGGGAGCGGGAGCGGGGGTTTTAATTGAGACGGGTTTGGGTTCGAGATGTTTCTATTTGCGCCGTTCCTTCTTCTACCATATTTACGAAACCTTAAAGGCAGTAACTAATGGGCCGGATAGATATTAGTCTCTTCAACTAATCAAATTTTCTAGTTTTCTTTATGTATTTTTATTTTGTGTCTGTATCATTTATCTTCTTTGTTATGTTCTTTGATTCTTCTTCCCCCTTCTCTTCCAGCGATGTCGTTCGATGATCCCAATCAATCTCTCTAACATCTGGGTACTGAGTAAACGTAAATTATTGAGCATCCTACACACTCCAACAATGGTGAGCTACATCCATAATTAATTCATAGGTCCCACGTATTTGTATTTTTGACCAATATTTTAATATAAATTATGATTATCTTTAATTTTAATAAAATTAAATTTGAAGTATATATATTTAATAAGTAAGATTTATCAAATAAATATCAAAATAATTTTCAATCTACGATAACAAAAAAGTGGACAGTAAATATTATAAACTCAAGTTATATAATGATCAAATTTGAATAGAAGTATAATATTCTAATGAGCATTATTTATTATTATTTAAAAAAATTATTTTATTATTTCATTTTATCTAATTTTATGTTATAATAATTATTATGTTCTTTTAAATTATAAATATAAATAATTATACTATTCAAGTTAGGGAGTTATATGGGTCGAGTTCAAACAAAATAATAATTTTCAAGGAAATATATTTATTTCGTATTATACAAAATAAATGTATTATTTTACTTTAAACTAAAATAAGTGTGCTATTATATATTATAAAAACATAAATGCACAAAATAATGGATGAATGTAATTCAAGGAAATGTTTCTAATTTACTATATATACAAATTGTAGCACAACCAAATTGAATTGTTGGTTTGTACATGTTTCTCTACTTACCATACATATATATTATGAGAATATACGTACAAATCGTAGCACAACCAAATTGGATGGTTGGTTTGTACATATTTTTCTACTTACCATACATATATATTATGAGAATATACGTGTAGCACAACTAAATTGGATTGTTGGTTTGTACATATTTTTCTACTTACCATGCATATATACATATATATATATATATATTATGAGAATATACGTACAAATCGTAGCACAACCAAATTGGATTTTGGGTTTGTACATGTTTTTCTACTTACCATACATATATATTAAAATACGTCGTGTATTTTTTCCATTCTATAAAAACAATGATTAAAATATTGCCATAAATCACTCGTAATTAATGCTGGCAGTACTGCTATGTTCGGCAGTACTGCTTGGCCAGCTACATTACGTGGCATTAGAAACAATGGTTGAGCAGCTGCCGTAATCTTTCAAAATTTGCAAGCAACTCCCAAAATAACACCATTGGAGATGCTCTTAGGCGTAGCAGCATTGTACCTCAGTGTCAACATAAATTTATGTGGGTGTCTTAAGATAAATATAGGCGAGTAATTTTTAAAAAAGATTAATAAATTACACATATTTATATGGATATGCACACTGGTACGATATAAGAATGCTCAGACTCCAAGCATGGCTTGGTATTATTTTAAGTTTAGTGGATTTTCCCTCAATTTTTGTTCTATATTTTTTAGTCGTAAATATGTTTGAAAATTGTAGGTTAGTGAGGTATTAGGGAAGTTTTATAAATATGATCACTTGAATATATATATATATATATATATATATATATATATATATATATAATTGGGGTACCCAATTTTGTACTACATTTATTATTGAATCCAAAAAAATATATATTTCTAACAAATAATTCAGATGAGACACATATATTTCATAGTACATTTCATGTGTAATGAGTTCGAGAGAAGTGTTGCATCCTTGTAAGTAGTGTCGCCCTAGAAATTAAACATTTTCCGAGCACCAGAATGCAAACTCTTTTTTAATCCTAGAGGGATAGATAAAAAGAGAAGGTGATATCGTTGTATTCGTCGTATGGGGAATGAGTTTTCATATTTCCCTATTTAGCATTATTTTGCAGTTGATTTTGTAGTTTTGCCATCTTACAACCACATATATAGCCCATTGAGAAACGACGTCGTTTACCGCTTTTACCGCATTAGTTGATTTTTCCTTATTTGCAACTTTTTAGTTCGCTTGTTTGACGAAGTGCTCTCCGAATCTTCTGCAATTCGTTCCTATTCTCGCCACTAATTTGAAGTCTTCTACAATGTTTCTCTAATGTTCCAAAATTTTCACTCATAATTAATTGTTGATTTTTCTATTAGATTAATGTAGTCTGTGCGTTCGTTGTCAAAAAAAGTCGAAATGTGTGAGTGTTCATGTTTGATTTGTTTTTGATTGAGACAACATGAATTTTTTTAGAAATGCTTGATTGGTGATAGAGAAGATCTGAAGAGTTATTTCGATGATGAGAGGTGTGTGAAGAAGTGCTTGATTGAACCACATAATTTCCCCGGGAAATTTCCTTCGGAAACCCGTGATATCCAGCAGTATGAGTTTCGATGTGAGCTTGTCTCTGGCGAACGAAGAGGGGGTTAGGGACTCCATAAAAATCAGTCGGATTAGGATTGATATGAATATTGGAGCAGTAAGTGAATGTGATGTGATGCCGATGGAGGTGAGGTGACGGCAGCGGTACGGTGTTAAACGTGAGGATGGTAGTAGAAATGATATCATTAGAACATCTCCAATGCGAAGAGGCTCACCCATATTTATATGAGCCTTTTGTCGAAATTTTATTGGACTTTACTATGACATGGATAATGAGACATTGAAAATGAATGTTGTTCTACAATGCAAGTATCATGAATCAACCTTTGTCATGGCATATTTGAACAAAATGAATTGTTATTCATGAATTAAAAACATTCGTAACTTCTATTTTGAGAGAGTCTAATTGAGAGTGCAATAATTAATGCCGACAAGTAGGATTAAATATTTTCTAGAAAATGTGGTAATGGAGATTGTATTTTGAGTTGAGTCTCTATAATAATGTGGCTAATGAATTTAAGTAATTTAAGAAAAATATAAACTGTTACCAATCCATCATTTTTGGACGGAAGTCAACAACAGGACCAAATAGAAACAACAAATTTTACTTTTAAAAAAACAAATTTTTATATGAGCAAATAAAACCAAAATGAGTTTTGATGGGAGTATTAGGGTAATTAATTCTTAAAATCAAAATTAAAAAGTTCGTATCACCTCAACAATAAAATGCATTAATGGTAACAGAAACAGCTCATCTGTTTTATTTTCTAGCAGCTGCCATCACAACCATCCTTGATAAGAGATGGGCAGTAGCTCACCATCTCAACAAGCTCCTTGGCAAATATGGTTTGGGGCACATTCAAACTTATCAACTTAATCCAATATTTGCATCAGCATAACATAAAACATTCAGTTCAAACCAGATTTTCAAGCTTGCTCTAACTCATGTATTAGTTTTCCTGGCAGACTTTGACACTTATCACCTTTTCCGCCGTACAGGTGACCTTGACCTAGACCTTGACATTGATCTCGACTTTTTCCCCCTGAGAATCAAAATAGGCCAGTTCATATGCTAGATACTAACCATATAAAGTTTCAGTACCAAAAAGCTCTTTCACCTTAGTTTGTGGATTCAAATCAAGAATAGGATCACAATTATATATCTCAGACACCATACCTGGAGTTCTCAAGAGAAGAGTAAGGAGAATGCTTGCTCTGAGAATGCTTGCTATGAGGAGACCGCGAAACATGTCTATAAATGAAACATTGCATACTAGTTGAGTCAAATACAAAAGTCTAATTGCATTTTCTTAGCCTTGTATAGAAGATTTAGATGAACAAGCCTGTAAGGTAGAAACATATTGTACTAGCAAAGAAAGGTCAAAAGATGAGCCGGCACAGTTTTCCTACAAGCGCATTGATCAGAAATTGGTGCAATAATGTATTACATCATGTTGTAGTCAAGATTCATGCCCTAGATGTATAAATGACTGACATAACCCAACGAGTCAGATAAGCAGGAGTGAAAAACTATTTTGACATCTCCATCATAGTTTATTTGAAAAAGCATTACACACCAAACTATATAAACAAGATGCAGAACTTAGCAGCACAATAGATCAGTCTTTCTTTGTTCAGTTCGACATTACAAATAATATACTAGTATAATTATATGTATAAAATATCTAGAGAGTAGGATTGAATCACCTAAGACCATATTCTACTACATCAAAAGAATCACAGCCCTGAGACAAATATTACAAAAAGTGTGTACTTTGGAACATGTCTAGATGAAGCCTGGGTTAGAGAAACTAGATCAGCCGGAAGAAAGCAGAAATTCAAGGAGTTCATAGTTTAAAAAATATGGTGTCTACACACCCTCCATCCCACAAGTAGAGTCCACTACTAATCATGACTTTAGGTAACACAAAGTGGACTAATTATTGGAACAATGGGAGCACATAGTTGTTCACAATATAATGATATATAACCAGTTCCATATCATTTACATGACCAGAAGAAACAGATAATAATGCTAATTCATTGCTATGGGAAAAAGATAATGAGTACATTCATATCACTTCAAACAATAAAAAAAACTTATAAGAATGAATACAATTAGATAAACATTGAAAACACAAATCACAGTGTCCAATTCACCATCTGTAAACAATATGCAAGGAACTGGAAGATGTAAAAGTGGCAACCTCGTGACAAGATAATAATAGATGCATCTCGTAAATAGAAAATAGTACAATTTATAGCAGAAATAACTTCAATGCAATTAAAAGTGGTAGAGAACAAAATTAAGAAATTGAAGCACACAAACTTGAAACAATAAGCATACGAGGAACTAATTAATGTAAAGAATGATTTCAAGTAACCACTAATTACCATCCTGACATAAGACTAACTCAAAACATACAAACATACAGCGCATACATTCCAATTTTCTTCTTAAAATAAAGAGCATCAGATTTTTAATCAGAAAACTTTTTATAAATTGACATCCTTCTTGTTGTAGCCTTCTTATGCTTTTTTATTTCCAAATTATTATGTTTTGTAAGTTGGCTAAGAGACTATGGATGACAAAACTGAAGAAAATGAGTATTCCAAAGTATGATAGTGTGAAAAATCAACAAGTGCCCTAAAAACCTAGTATATCAAAGAAAATACCTTTTCCTGGACCTAACAGGGGATGGTGATATCCTTCTCCTAGAGTGAAGCTTTCTGCAGGTCAAAAAACAAGAAATAAGAAACCCATTAAATTCAAGGGTACCTTGATATGACACAGTATATAGAGAAGCACGCACTTTTCAGAGTCGTCTGAAGATTCATCACTTGAATCACCAGCACGGGCACCATCTCTATGTTCTCTATCTCTATTGGAGACAGATGAAGATGTGTGGCGCTTATCATGTCTGCTAGAATCATTGGAGCCCCTATCTCTATGTTTTTCTCTTTTGTCATCTTTGGATCGGGCCCTTTTGCCATCATTTTCTTCTTTAGCATCTCCCCTACTACCTGTCCGCCTCTCCCTCCTGCCGTCCCTGATATAGTCAGAAGATGACCTTTTCCTGGAATCAGAATCCCTTGGTCTCGAAGCTGACTTTTGAACTCTATCTCTCCCACCTTCTTTTGAATTATGCCGGTCATCCCTCCTTTCCTTTTTACCACGTCGCTCGTCATGCCTGTTTTGTGTTTCCTCTTTTGTTTTATGCTCACTGCTCTCCTCGGAGATCTCCAATTCTTTGACATTATGGTTTTTACCAGAAGAATTTGATCCGTACTCATGTCTGTCATTCTTGTCTAGCTCATCTCTAAATTCATTGCTATATTTTCTAGAAATGTGGTTTTCAATTTTCTCAGCACCCTTTGAACTTGGAATATTACTAGTCTTAGAAGTATCGTGAGAAAACCTTTGTTCTGCAACTCGAGGCTCCGCATTAGAGGTATTTTCTGCTCCATCCTCCTTCAATTCAGCTGTTGTTGCAGTACAATTTAATTTAGGGGCAACCTTCCCACTACTGGGGAGATCAGA
The DNA here is from genome assembly GCA_963678965.1 of Cruciata laevipes. Classification (NCBI taxonomy): domain Eukaryota; kingdom Viridiplantae; phylum Streptophyta; class Magnoliopsida; order Gentianales; family Rubiaceae; genus Cruciata; species Cruciata laevipes. The sequence goes on from OY787641.1 coordinate 18,496,111, forward strand.
TTCCAGTTTGATACGAACATTTCTTTCTTTTTCCTCTAAGCCGCCATTATCAACCACATCCTTCCCTGTTGACGAGTTGTTCACAGTAGACTGCTGTGAATTGTTTTCCTTGAAAGCAGGTTTAAGAGATGCCTTGCTATCATCGTCATCGTCATCATCATCATCATCATCAGAAGCATAACTAGCAAGACCCAACAAATCACCAGGAGAGCTGTCGAATTTAACGCCAACATCAGAAGAGACGGTATCCTTGATTTTTAATGGCAATGAGACAGCTTTGGTATCTGGAACATTTGCTGTTGAAGCTACCATTTCACCACCTGAAACAGCAACACAATTTTTTAAAATAGAACAGGATGACTACTTACAGGTGAAAATATAAATGATACCAATAATTTTATTTTATTTTGAGTAAATATGTATAACAAATATAATTTCAATCACTGATTTAACACATTATATTCACCAAGTATTACTCCTGATAGCAGGACTTATGAGGATTGAACATTTCAACAACCCTCACCCAACATGTTTATATGTATTTATGAAATATCTGATACTACCTTCAACCGTAGGATCCTCTTCACTAAGAACTTTTGTAGCAATTTCATCAAAAAGCTCTGCTGTAACCTGACAATATAACAAATAGTTAAGGCATCCATTAATCCATAATATATGTAATTCAGTACCACCATGTCTAACCTGCAGAAGAACATCTGTCACAATGCGCTTTATTTCATGGTTTATTGCAGCCGTTTTGGCTGCTTCAAGATCCTCCTAAAAAACAAATGCTAGGGATTCAGCAACCAATATGAGGAATGAAACAAAACCCCGTTTCAATTTCCATTATAATGGAAGAGCCGAAGAGGTGTACAAAAATTAAATGTTCCATAATCAAACTACTATGCAAATATTCAAGAGAGAAAAACATTATCTAACAAGAATAAACGAAAGAAAAAGACCACTAGGGAGAAATACAAGTCTTTCTGATAAAGAATTACAAACAATATTGAGCCACAAGAGTGCCTTTAAGAATCGTGTACTAAAGCTGAGAATATTAAATTAGAAGTAAAATAAATCTCAAACATTGAATACTCAAGATACCAGCGGACATTTACTCATCATTATAGCTGAACATTCATCCCAGTTGAATACAACTCTGAAAGTTTTTCCAAATAATTTCAATATGGTCATCCAATTTACCTAAGTTCATAAATGACTCAAGAACAGTGAAGCTATGAATCAAACGGAAATTTTACTTTGTCCCTAGGCTCTAGGGTAAGAAACAACAGAGTACAAGAAATTAGTTAATAACCTCATCATCTTCTTCTTTTTCCGTTGACCATGAATCAAAGCTTTTCTGATCAACCTTTCCAGAATCATCTTCAGTTGAATTGACGTAGTCTTTTGTGATCTCTGCAGTTGAATTGAATATTACAGGTTTGTTTTTAATTATCTCCTCCCGGAGCCAGTTGGGCACAGAAGCCTGAATATTTAAGACAATGGAAAAAGATTAGCATGTGTAAATGCGGTAAACATATGAGATAATTGATTGATAAGAACCTTTTTCGGGCGTTCAGCAGCAACAGGAACTCCAAAAGAATCACCAGAAAAAGTTGTCCCAGGATGAAGTTCAGGACCCAAACCCATCCCAAATAGAGATACTGTAGGCTGGAAGCTTGGTCCAGGCATTCTTCCATATATCGGAGTGGGATGTCCAGGAACTGAAGGAGGTGCAGTTACTGCATAATCAACCTGTAAATACAAACTTTATATAACTGATGAAATGTTGGGAATAATGCAATACGTGAACAAGAAACAACAGACATAAACCTGTGACCCTGTTGGAAACATAGCTTGAACTGGAGGGTAATTTACAGCTGGTTCAGCAGGAGGAACAAAGCTATAATCAGGCGGCGGAGCTGCAGCATGCTCCATACCCTGCATGGGGTCCCCTGGTTACATAATCAAATAATCAGCTGTGAATTTCACATACATCCAGGGACACACTCTCTTCTACTCTATCTGATGTCTTATAAATTTTTTGTCTTTCTCCACAATATTCATATCAACCAGAGAATCGTATAACAGGGGAACTAATAGTACCAAAGGAAAAATCCTACACTACAAGTTATTGTCCAAACAACAATGCACGGAAATTTTTTTAGAGCAGAAGCTGCAGAAGTTTTGTGCAAAAACACCATAATATCTGTTTTTTACCTGCAACAGTAGTATAAGTAGAAGGTACCTCCTGCTGATGGACTGCTGAACTGATAGATGTATCATGTCCAGCATAGGCAGAAGTGAAATCTGCAGCATTACTGCCATTGTTAAATTCCTGTGCTGTATGCTGAGACTGCTGATCATCGGATGCAACTTTAGATGCTGCCCATGCACGGGCCTTTGCCGCCCAAGCTTCTTCGTTGTTGTTAGCTGCAATTGAAGCAGCAATGAACAATATATCCTTATGGTTCACACAGAATAATTTCACAAATTATTATTTAGTTCAGAGTACACAACCCAAATAAGAGCACAAATTCCACATGCTTCAGATCCCACAAGCTCATTCAAATGAAAAAGTAAATAATGAGATAAAAATCTTAACTTTATTTCTTTTGCAATGCAAACAATATTTGTATTACCAAGAAACACGGTAAACAGAAAATGGATGCATTATTGTGCACTTGCAGTGATAGCTATTCACAGTAAAATTACAATGTAAACATAATGCAAGAAATCTTAAGCTTATCGATTCGCTGGACGACTCAGTAAAGTGAAAACTGGTCAGTCACGGGTCCTCTAACACCAATGCAATTTAGAATAATAACTTACCTTGGTAGTCCCAACTTTGCTGGTGACCCCAACTAGCATGCCCCCACTCCTACAAGCAGATGCATCAAAACTAGTCGAACACCATAAAGGCAATAACAGCAAAAAAATAAATTTCGTCGATTGATTACTATATCATCCAACTACAAGTATCAATAAATAAAAAGCGAAATTATCCAATTTTTTTCCACAAGTTAATTTTAGTACATGCGATACTCTTTCCAAGTCTTTTCTACAGTTTTCAAGTGGCATTGCAGTGGCTTATTTAAACTTGATACGAAAATTCCATATGATAGTATCATTAATAATTCTAACGGGAGCTGTAAAGAAGATACAATTAATATAATTCTAACTCTTGTACTGAAAAAAATTCTAATTTTATCTCACCTGGCTAACCGGAGGGTAAGAATGGGAAGCGTGAGGAGGCATATGAGGTCGGGGCGGAAGTGAAGTATGGGAATGGGGTGGAGGATGAGGATACTGGTTTGGCGGAGCTAAATAAGAAGGCGGAGGAGGATGGGATGGATAAGAGTGGTGTGGAGGAAGATATTGATCGGAATGCTGCGGCGGCCACTGGTGATGCGGCGGCGGCGGCTGCTGCTGATGTGGAGGAGGTGGTAGCTGATGTGGGTACTGATTGGGGTACCAGGTGTTGGGAGGTGGTGGCCTCTGCGGCGCTTGGTGGTGGTAGTATGGATCAGAAGTTGCCGGAGGGGGCGGAGGCGGCGGCGGAGGTCTCATGTAGCCATGAGACTGCTGGAAATCCATGGGGTTTTTAGGGTTTTGTAGCTTCAATTAATTCAACGGCCGTACAATTCCTGTAAAAGAGACTGGAAGAGCAAAAGAGCTCCAGAGGAATAATAATCGCCAGAGACTCGCTCGGAATTTAGTAATACTGTACTTCTTGCAAACTTAATTTTAACACGGGGTTTATTTTTGATAATCTACTATAATATATATATATATATATAATATAATATATAATGCGCTAAATATATATAACCTACTATAATAATAAGTTGAAAGTGCGCTAAATTTTAGGCGTGGGCCTGTTTTAGGCAATTAATCGGTAACCCTCGTCTCTCAAATACGGCTCCTCCTCTCTGCTTAGTCTGTTCACTTCTTCCAAGCCAATACCACTTGTGCCGGTTCCCAGTCGATGTAAGTCAAGTTGAGCGCTTGATTTTTAGGACTTGCCCGGTCTGTTTTACGCAGGTACTCGGTTGCCAGCCTCTTCCCAACCTCAGCCACCCTGCTGTCTGCTTCACTGATTACCTCTTTTTTCTTGCCACTGTTGTGATCGAAACATCACCAATTTTCATGGATTTGGATCCTTCCGAAGTTATTTTTGTGATCCCATGATGATCCTAAGGTTTGTTTTCTCTCCATTATTTGGTAGCAATAACTGTTGAGCTGTGTTGTTTCTCCATCTGTTTCTGATGTATGAACTCAAGATGTTCGCTTTAATGCCTAAACTAATTTCTGGCCTTTTAAATTCGTTATAGGCTCTATAATTGAGCTTAAACCGGGTGGTGGTGACTACTCTGTCTTCGGTATCCCAACCAGGTTTGTATCTTCTTCTTGGAAGCGATTTCGCGATTGACCCGACTGAAATAACATGTTATTATTCTCTGTTGATGTATAATTATTAAGATACCATCAAAATTAATCGATATGCTAAAATGTTTATGCTTTGATATTGTGCCCTCAAACCTTTTGAGTTATTGTCTGTATCAAAATGTTCTTATGCTGGGATCAATAATTAGACATACATTTTGTTGTTTTCTCAATTGTGTAGTTACTAGCCAAAATTAATTAACTTCACCTTGGTGCTTCATATTTCACAAAAGAGATAACCTTTGTCCGAGTGGCGAGTACTACAGTTCATTAAGTTTGGCTTTCTTACTTCCCTTATTTTTTTGACCATTTTATCCATCACAGAACAAGCCAAAGATGGAATATGGTCTGTTTCAGCATTCCAAGGAATTCTATTGGATCGTAAAGAAAAAGTACGGTTTTACCCTGGACGATCTTGCAGCTGTAAAGAAGGGTCGAGAGAAGCAGCGAGGTAGGAAGAAGCAAAGTTCGGACAAATGCTTCAAGTAAAAAGTAGGCAAGATGATATCTGTGTTGATATGGTACCTGACATGGATTTCCAATGGGTATGGTCTCAATTACTCTCATATGAGTATGATTTTGATCTGCCCGTTATAACCTTGTTGTCTTTTACATTGTCTTTTGATCAGTTTACTGCCATATCTTTTGAGGATGATTTTTCATGTCCATTTTTCTTCCTTTACCATTTTAATTTCATGAAAGCACATTTGTAATTATACAGATAAATTTGTGAACTGAAATGTCTTCTGGCTTCAACTGACTAATTAGATGACATAAAAAGACTTGAAGTTCACTGATGATCACACTTTGTTACATTTTATTGTTAGTTGACCTATTTAATCAAGTAGAATTAAACACATACTTCCACTGATTTCTTGTTTAGCTACTGAAAAAGAGTAGAGAATACTGACTTGTGACTTTTTACTCATGAGGTAAGGTTTACATTCTATTTAATTCAAACTCCTTAAATCCGAGCCATGTAATATATTATCACAAGTTGTATTATTGCATGTGCCACAAATGATACACTGTGGCTTTGGTTTGAGCTTCATCCATCTTTTTAAAAGGATGATGATTATCTTTTTCCAAAATAACTGATGAATAGTTATGTATCCTGGAAGGGCTGAATATTATTTTCAAGTTTTTCTTTTTTTAAAAAAGTTGTCGCATTTAATCTCGTTAAATTTATTTTTGTCTGTTTGAATGAGAGCTAGCTGATTATATTCTTTTTTATATATATTTGGACACTGAGCTATCTCTTATTTCCAATGAGAGCTGACTAATTATATTGGATTGTTCTTACACTTAAAAACTATAAATAAAATCATCTGATTTTATCATCTTGCTTGGTTTCCTTCCCACTAAAGCAGTGTGAGCTTATTTCACTTTGCTGTATTTATGTGAAGATCTCGGACAGAAAGTGAAAGATGGACTGTATGAAATGCCTGATGTAGTGAGTAATCCTTCAGACACTATAATTTTACTGATTTGTGATTGCAGATTTACCCATGATCAGTTTAAGCATCTATATGCATGGTCTTTTTTTAAACAGTCTAGGTTTAGCCTATGATCATTTTTCTTAAAAAGATGCTTGGTGTTGTTTTCTCACTGCCTCATCTGTTGTTTAATTTTATTTGACACTCTTTTGTGTGTTTTCATTGTAAATGCAGGCTGTATGATACATTGCCCGGGAGAAGAAGCATTGTATTGGTGGAGGTTGTAAAGAGTAGTGAGGTTATTCTTCATCTCCAAATTGTTCTGCTTGTGGTATTGAACTGAGCTTTATTGAATTGAAACTTTCTCAAAGAACCTTCTACATGCGGAGTACTTTTTTTTGTTGTTGTTGTACATGCTCTCACAACTTCCAAATTCACTGCATTATGCCAAATGAAACTGGACGCACTATATTATACTCTCTTGTGTGAATGGTGGGCAAGCAAAGTTAGGAATTGCTGGTCAACTACCGATGACATCAATGACACATGGCAAGGTATATATTTGTTTACGAATGAATTAATCATTGTTGATGGATGAACTTGTGACGGTTTTTTAATTACCTTCATAGTAAGCCGAGTTTACAATTACAACACCATTTACATGTTGAAACTGCCAGTAAATAAATTTCAAACTTGCTAAAAAGCTTTGTTCAGTATAGGTTATGAACCAAAGGGGGTTCGAGTACAGAGGTTTGCCTTAAGATATGAATGGTAATTTCTAAACTTTGTTCTGTAGCATGACAACTATAGCTGACGTTAATGACAAATGTGGGCAGCATATGTTGTACCAGGTCGATGGAATGGTAGGAAATTTTAAACAGTTCTTACCAATTGCAAACAAAGTTATTTTCCTCATATTCCACTATGTGGTGACTTATCTTTGTTTCTTTCAAAGTCAAGTAATCTTCTGGCATATCCTGCTTTACTAAATCCGTTATTAAATGACATACATGATTTTAATTTCAAAATGAAGGTCCAATATACTTGGCAAATCGCACAGAAAATAGTGATAAACCTAAAACACCGAAGATGTTGAAAGAGGACAAAAAATGTAGCTTATTCAAGAAAATGTATCAAATATTGTTGGTCTTCGTCAAGAGTGTAGTATGCATATATCGTGATTCGTGAAGTAAATAAGTTGGCCAGAATTCATTAACCAAGTGCAAAGCAGCCATAGTACCAAATCTATGACACGGAGTAGTTCTGTATTTATTTGTCAAATAACTCCGGTTCGGAATAAAAAATCAAAGAGCTTAGAGCAGTAGGAGATGAATTTAACAGATGGATTTTATGATAAATCATATGTACTCTGTACGAGTGTATGTTATTCATCAATTTTCAGTAAATCTTCTCATATATGAGACCTGAAGGTTTCATTTTTTCTACAGTTTGATGTCAAATATGTGTTCACCTCTCGTGCATATCTATCTCTGTCAGCATTATTGACTTGTTTGCCGTTATTTTTGAAGCCCCTAATCAACAAAATTTGTTACCTCTCTGCAGCTGTCTTCAGGACTGAAAAGACATTCTGAGGTGCGCTTGCTCAGGGGGATTAAGGTCTTAGAGTGTGTAAGGATTTGTCTTAGTGCCTTTGGTTATAGATGTGTTTAGGTTTTGTCCGGAAAATGATTCTTTGTATTTTGGACTGTATTTTGGAAAATGTTTAGATTTAACTCATTGTAATTATGCACCCGAGCTTATATATTTGTATCTAATAAAATATAATGCTTCCATTTTGAATGGTGTGTGATTCAGCATTTATGTTTGTATTTGAATGCCAAAAGTGGTGATGTATACAGAACATAAAAATGGCTGCAACGCTTCAGATAACATATACATATTTATTTATTCTTTGAAATCAGCACATACATATTGGTTCAGGAAATGTCTCTGCTGCCTTTTGTTCTCTTGCATTTTTTCGGAAGGTCAATTTTTCAACATAAGTTCTTTGATCTTATTATATTAAATGAAGTACAATTTGTATTCCATGCTGATTCAACAAGAACCGGCAATGGGCAATGAGTAGTGAACTTTTCATTTCCCCTAAAATGGGGATGCTATTTCCACAACCCAATATCCTAAATCTACAACCCATTTAGGGTAAATTTTACTAAAATATCCCTTATTAAAATTTAATTTTAGTTAGCTATTATTATGAAACTTAGTCCTAACAAACTCTAATTCATGAAATGTACCCCACTCTTTATAGTATAAAATATTCTTATCAACTTTCTCTACAAATTTCACGTATCTATTCACATCCTGTTTGCCAGAGATTATCGTAGATCAGTTCAGTGAAAGTTTAATTTGATGAAATTCATATTAATTCAGTCATGCTGATTCCATTTTTCAATGCATTAATTTACACTTCAGTTCAATTCAGTACACCAAGAAATAAGTTATAGCAAATAGCCTAAATTTGAAGGCGTTGATTGAATGTTGAAGGCCTTGAGAATTTCTTGGGCTTACAATTTAACAAAAACTTGAATCCAAAATTTATTATTCAAAACTTAAGGGATTTAAATGATATAATAAATGTTAATTGAATCCTAAATTTAATGAGGGGTGATTAAGTAAATTTATCACTAAATGGGTTGTGGATTTAGGATATTGGGTTGTGGAAATAGATCTTGTGCCTAAAAAAGACATTTTCATTTTCGTTTCCAGCATGCAATTTTGAAGGACTTGGATAATCGCACTTATCAATATACCTATAATTCTTGTACTTTTCTGGTGTAATAATGAAGGTTTAAAGACATAATATTATAAATGAAGACACTAAGGCCTGTTTCGTAGAGTTTATTTCTTGCTGAACTAAATTGAACTGAAATAAATTTAAATATACTGAATTGAACTAGAATAAATTTAAATATATCTAATTAAACTGACATATCGAAAAACTCTATCATACATGCCTAACACTATATGTTTGAGAAACAAGAAAAATAAAACCAATCCTTTTCGGCAGCCTCCTCACCTAGTATGAAAGCAAATTCTGAATTGACATGGATTTCTTTTCTTAAATTTAGATTAGAATAATGAGAGACTTAAAGTGATATTATAGATAATATTACAAATTTCACATGCACATTCAATTTTTTACAGTGTTTTTCCCAAAACATGCTTCCCAGCAAATCGGGTGATTTTAATTATGAATCAAACATGCTAATTTTCTCTTCCGTTCAGTTAAATTTAATTTAGTTTAGTTTAGTTCAATTTAGATCAGTAAGAAATAAACTCTATCAAACATGGTCAATTCATTTGTCTTTGCATTATTGATTCTTAAGTTAAAGTTGATAAAATTTATTCCCTCATTTCTACTAAACTTGTTGTTTATCAATTTGTTCAAGTCTACTCCCTAATGATGAGAAATAAGTTCAAAAATAATAGGTAGTCATAATATTTTGTATGACAAACGTCATTGTTCACTACCATTTGATCAAACATTTTATATAAATCATCAATACAAACAGATCAAACCAACTAAATATGAAAATAATCACTCGCAATAATCACCAACCGCCGTCAAACAAACAAGGTTGATATAATTTTTTTCCATGGTTTGACATTAATTTTGTGGGCAAAACAAGCTCATTTTCATCCTTTTTATTTTAAATATTCTCCTCTCTTTCTCTTTTTTTTGTTTGATAGAGCAACATATAAAAAATAATTTACACGCCAACAAAAATTATAGTTTATATATATTCTAGTTAGGGACTATTTCCGTTACAACATTTTTTTTAACACGTGAAACCAACAATATTACAATAATTATGTGACAACATTTACCAGACATGAGTAACATTACACCATTACAATGATGATGTGACAACACTTGCAAGATATGAGAAACATTACACTTGCAAGATATGAGAAACATTACACTTGCTCGAAGGCGTACAACAAGAGAATATATTGGAAATTTGACCATTATATCTTAGAGTTTTAACTTTTAACACGCCAAAATTTTAGGAGTTCAAGTTTTAACCCGCCAAGCCGACCCTAAAAATGGGAATTTTTACCAAGACCATCCCAAATTAGTAAAAACTCAAAGTGAGTCAAAACAGAAGCTCGATTAAGCAATGAGTGGATGTTGTTCTTGAGTTACAAGTTACAGCATGAGTTGCATGTTTTTGAAGAGTGATACAAGACTGATTCATGAAGCGCCTTATCATCCCATAGCTCTATTTCTCTCCATTCCCCGAACAAATGGTTACCATATTTGACTCCATATTCCATATTCAATGACTGTCGCAAGGTAACATGTGCCTGAGAATGTACAACTAATGCATAGCGCACTGCTAGGAAGGTATAACAGCATCAGCTTGTCTTCTTGCTAATCGCGAATACAAACCATCATTGACTAAAAGTTCCGAGTGGCTGCCAACCTGAATTGGTGAAGAGAATTTGTTAGTGTGCTTTAAAATAGAAGATTCATAAAAATTCTGCAATGGGGGAATCCTTCAATATCCAACAGCCACTACACAATTTCTCATGTCTTAATAATCAACCAAAGGTAAAACATAGCCATGTAATATATCCAATGATAGTTCAATAGTAGACTGTAGTATTAACCGAAGAACATCTGGAGGAAAGTTCAGTACATGAGTAATTGAACCTACCTCAAGAATTTTACCACTTTCCATAACAATTATTCGGTCAGCAGCTTGGATTGTGGAAAGCCTGTAGAAAGTTGACCATCAATAATTTGAACATGCACACGATATTCTTACCCCTCGGGAGAACAGGGGGTAAGAATTTGTTATGTAAATTCAAACATAACAGCCATAATAAATGTGTTAACAATTACCTATGAGCGATGACAATCACCGTTCTCTTTGTCTTCCGGTCCTGTCTGAGGGATCTCAAAACACCCTACACACACCATATCAAATAATAAGAAGATATGTTTGTATCTTCTGGATATTATTATAAACCTCTTCTATCCCAAACTAATGAGTGCAACAGATAGTTACCTTGACATTGTGCTCACTTTCTGCATCAAGTGCACTAGTGGCTTCATCCAGTATCAAAATGTCCGGGTCTCTGAGAAGCGCCCTGGCTATAGCAATTCTTTGTTTTTGTCCTCCACTTAGCAGATCATCATCAACGAGTGTTTGATAGCCTTGAGGCAAAGCTAAAATGAATTCATGAGCATAAGCTTGTTTGGCTGCCCATTCCATATCCTCTTGACTAACAGCCCTAGTACATCCATATCGTATGTTTGAGTCTATATCGGTACGGAAAAGACGAGGTTCCTACAAAATAATAATACAGTCAGAAAATATTAGAGCCTCACCAGCCACTAAACACAGTTTATACAAATATCATGGTTATACCTGTCCCACATAGCCAACTCTTTCTCTATACCACTTTGTGTCTAAATCCTTGATTGGGTGACCATCAACTATTATCTACATCAAACAAAAGCCAACAGCAATCGAGTCATTATCAATGGATAACAGATAACTGTTTAAAAAAAAATTAGTGTGAATGAATAAAAAAAAATTGGTGGACAGGAACATTTCAAAATTTTCCTAATGTTGTGCATGAGCATTTGGGGATATATCAATGCAATTAATTGCATTTTAAAATTATAGAACTAAGGCAAATTCACAACCTCTAGCATCAATCAGTTTGGCTACAACATATTGTAAAGACTCAAAATTTACCTGGCCACTTGTTGGCTCATACAACCGGAGCAACAAATTCACCAGAGTACTCTTCCCACTTCCACTAAGCCCAACCTAAGGAAATAAAGAAAGATGATAGTAAGTTCCAGTAAAGTGATAACATTTTTTTTAAAGATGAAGCAGTATTCAGCAGTTACACATCCCTTCTGTTACTATAACAATGTATATTACACATTTGCATCTGTAATCAACAAGAAGCTATCAAAATAAAATAGGGCTCCAAGAAGATGTGATGCACTATAACTACAACAGAAATTCATTAGTTAAATGTAGTTGGTGTCAGATTGAGAAAATAATAAAAAACTTGCATGCCATTATAGGTAACATGTATCATAAGCAATGAGTAAAGAGACTTACAATTGCAACTGATTCATTGGGATGCACCTCAAAATTGACATTTTGCAGGACAGGAACCTGTGCAGGGGTCATACAGTCAATTATCTTTAATTTAAACAAGGGCTAAATGACTAAAGCAAGACTGAGAAAATCTTAGCCAGCTGGTTTAGACAGAATTAATTAATATTACTTCATTCAAAGAATTGAGTCAACAATTAGTTTGACCCGCATTGTAATTAAAATATGATTGCTATATAAAGGAATGTATTGATCCTGGAAAAGATTTCTAACGAGACCTAAACTCTCTCTCTCTTTCTCTCTCATATCTTTGCTTTTCCAGAAAGAAAAGTAGATAGAAATATGTTCAAGAATATTTTATGCGGGAAAAATAGGCCTAAAGATCACTATTCTTGCATCTATTGCTGGCTTGTCCTTGAGCCCTGGTAAAAATTACTTCTCACCCATACCAAAGCAACTCGGAATTTAGACATCTAGTAACATCTGAAGCATAGACTCCAAGCTTAAAGTAGTAGAGTATCAGCATGATCTTAAATAAAATAAAATGTACCGTAGGCCTTGAAGCATATGTGAAGGAGACATTTGATAGTTTTATGTGTGCAGTCAGTCTCTGCAATTTTGAACCTGTAACATGGTAAGCCAAACCAAGTACTTTCAGCCAGACAGTCACTACCAAATTTATTGAAAGAGTAGTCTGAAGAACATATAATGCTTTTTGCTCCCTATGCAGTTTAAATCAGATTTCTTAACGTTCCGAAATTATAAGCATTTAAAAATATGTCTTTAGATGTTCGGTGAAGTGTGTATAAGAGCCTCAGTATATCGAGTCAAATTTGAATCAAATATTGAATAATCATGAGCTCACCCTCTGATATGAACTGATCACTTGGTGGAAGATCCATCAGTTGAAAAACTTTTTCACTTGCACCCACAGACTGCATTAATGAAGACAAGTTGTCTCCTACCCACCATGTTGAATAGATGAGCCATTCACTGTATAATATGAATTTCGTAAGTTGCTCTGCTGTAATACGACCATTCAGAATAAAAGTTCCTCCTACCAGCACAGCAATAACCTAGAAATTACATGTATGGAGTGGAGTCAAACGCTTGGTTTAACTAAAATGTTCAATGTTTGCATAGATGGGTGGTGTTGAAAGTTGAAACTGCTAAATTATCAGTATCACAACATAGTAAATTAACATTTAATCCAGATGAAATTCTCTTTCAGGATATAATAACTTGACAATGACAAGAATGAGGTTTACCTGAGTAGAATGATACAGTGTATTGAAGCTGAAATTCCAAAGCCCATATGCTGCACTCTGTCTCAAACTTATATTGGCGATTTTTCCCAGCCAGCGGTCGTACCTTTTCAAGAAGACAACAAAAGATAATTTAATTGGGCAGTTGCCCAAGAGGAAAAGCAGGTTTGTGTATATATTTGTATAAAGAGGGTACTCTGAACATATATTCTTGTCACCTACCTCTGAAGTTCTTGTTGTTCAGTACCATATACTCGAACTGTCCTCATTAATGAGAGAGTCTCTTGGGCAACCTAGAAGGCATCAAACATATTTAGAATGGTAGGTTGGTAACTATCTTGGCCAATCGAGTTAATAAAATGTGAGTTTGCTGACTTACTTCATTGGCTGAAGCCCCACAGTCTTGGATCAACTTAGCTGCTTTCTTTTGGTACCTAAGAATGAGAGAGCAGTCAAGAGCAATATAAATGCAGAAGGGGGAAAAAAGATACAATCATGTATCCACGATGTTCTCATAAAAATGTGAAAGCATTCTATAAGTTTAGACTGTCTAGTACACTCCTGGTATTAAATCAGTTGGCAAGACAATGTAGGTGCAATCAAATACTATGGCATCATAAACATTACCTCATCCATTTCCAGATGGGCCAGTTAGTTTAACATCATAAATGACAGCCATATGCCTGTTTTGAGCACAACTTCTAAAATACACAAAATTAGGGCTACTACTGGATAACTATGGATTTTTTTATGCAGTAGTCAGTGGCCAAATAATGCCATTATTTTGCAGTTTCTATGTTTCGTATGAAAGTAGCTACTCCCTAATTTCCACGTGAAGAATCTTGTTTTCGAATCTTTTTTATTCCACAAAAATGTACCTAATTTCAAATTGGTGTTCTGTGTTTCTCAACTTGAATTTACTGAATATTTATAAAATTTAAGGACAAACAGTGTCTTCACTCAAATTATAAAAATCTGTACCTTAAAGAAACAGAATCTTCACGTGGAAAGCAGGGTGTATACGGTAGAGATTGAAATGTCTATACGTAACGGTAAAGGAATTTGAAACTTACATGCCATATATCAGCATTACAGTTGCCAAAGCACAGCAAATCACAAAAGTGCATAGTGCAAGTGGCCATGACAAAACCACCAAGTAGATCAATGCACCTGCTCCCTGAGTAAGTAAATAGGAATGAGCTACTTGGTATATTCAAACTCAGGCCAACTACTACAGATAACTTACTTGAAGAAGGTTACGTGATATAAGATTGAGGTCATTGCCAATAACACGCGATACTTGCTGACAATCTGCACTGAGCCTACTTGTCAAGTCACCTACTGTTTCTGAGTCGAAGAAAGAAATATCCTACAGAGAATTAAGCAAGAGTAAGAATAATGTTCTGCTTTTTGGAAAGGGGAAAAAGGGAATGAGAAGGAAAAATCCCCCCACTTCTACAAAAAGAAATAAACCAATGTTTGAAGCATGAAAATTGATATGTACTAGTAAAAACCTGGAGAAGAAGAGCAGAATACAATCTTTCTCTCATTCGTTTGACCTGCACATGTAAATTTAATCACTGAGTACACTAGTTGAAGTTATCTAATAATATGGCTACTGCAGGATTCTGACAGTCAGTGTTTTTCTTATTAAAATTACACAGCCATATGGCCTAGCCTAACAAAGTCCGCACTTCACAACAATCAGACAGTACATCTCATATCCAGAAATAACAAATTTCTATTTTACTGTAGTATAAACAACAAAACAAATAGAAGAACAATCTCAAATAACAGTATATTTTTGAGATGCTAAACTGACCAGAATCATGTTTGCAATGCTGAAACAGCATCCACGTAGGCCACTGTCAATGTCAATAGAAGAAAGAAAAAAATATCAGACAAGTGTAGCATTACTCATGGTATCAGGGAAAGAGTCCTATTCATAAGCAGCTTAAACAACAGGGGAACAGGATTGACCGTACAAGATTTCAACCTGCATATTCCTGAGGTAACACAAAGGATCATCAAAAGGCGCACATTTCTATGGAACACTGAAACACTCTGACTTTGTGCCGAAAAGATTGACGCTGTCAGATAATGCGGGATTGTGATCTCTGAAAGCTGAGCCAGCAACAAAATAACACACATTAAACCTCCATTCAACACTCTGAAACAATCAACTAGAAATCCTACGTTAAAAGATGATACCAAATAATTAGTGCGAATAGTTTAGAGTAAGTAGAATGAAGTTACCGCGGTAAGAATCAAGGTGGTAAAAGCAATGAAAATGACCCACCGGTCCTGAACGATCAAATCCCACATGCGGTGGAGCGCACGCAGAACAGTTACGGGCTTTGCATTCAACTTAAGGTCAACATGACCGGCGGAGAGCTGCCACCAGCTGCCACCTGGCAACACGTCCTTCACAAACTCAACGAAACCATCCTTCCGATTGCTGCCCTTGCTCTCTGCGGAGTACCCGTTAACCGAAGCAGCTCTGATAGGAGAAATGCGGGATAGGGTGGGTTTCGTGGGGGCAAAAGGGAGATTGATTCTGGTCGGAAAACGGGAAGTTGCGCGAGGAGTTTTGATCAGAAAGAGCTTTTTCCGATGAATTGGGGAGATGAAATGAGTTTGCAGGTTGCAAATGGGGGGATTGAGAGTAAGAGGAAGAGCCATTATTATATTGTTGTGTATCTAGAGGTTTAGTTGAGTTGCAGAATCAACGTCGACTAAGAAGAAGAATGGACACATGTTTTTCTTCTTTGTTTCAGACCCAACGTGTTAGGGTGAGTGTCGTGATCTTGAGTGAGGAGCGCCACACGATTTGGCTAGTACTTAATTCATCCGGCGCGCCCAAACATGTTAAAATTACCCGAAACTTTCCGCAACCGACGTACTATAATTCTTCCTATCATGGGAAGATGGGGAAGCAATGGTTCTTCTCTTTATTGATTTACGGTGAAATAAGTGTGAATAATCCACAAATAAGAGTTTCTTCGATTAAATCTTGATTTATATCGAAGTTTTTTTCCGATCTGGTTATAAAGATCGTGTTTTTTATTTGTTTTATTGTTCCCGATCCGATTGTACGGGTCGTGTTTCCGTTTCGTGATTTGGGGGTTTCAAGGTGCTTGCAGTTTGAAGAACCTAGATCATGTTTTGGATCAAATGGTGTTGCGGTTGTAGCGGATCCCTGATTGGCGCAGTAATTGATGCGGTAGTCGCTCTTCTCTGCCAAGCGGATGTGATTTTCACAGTTTCAAGATAATATCCCTGAGGGCGGTATTACATTTTTTATTGGATCTCTTAAACTGTAATAGCAGACATAATTAGTCTGGTTGCCATGTAGTTCGGTTATTCTGTAATAGACTAGTCGAATTGGATGTCAATTCCACTCATTGTAATCGCTTCTGGGCGTTTCCCAGGACCTTGAATGAATTTTCTTCAAAAAAAAAAAAAAAAAATAATTCTTTTAGAAAATTGGCCACGTGATTTCAAAAAAAATATAAGTGCTCATTAATTAATTTTTTAATTTTAAAACCACTCATGTTGGGGAAATTTACATTACAAGATTTTTTTCGACGCTTCTTGTCGGCGAGGTTTCATACTCTGAAAAACATTCAAAACATCTTCATAACATACTTTTTCAAACAAATCTCGCTCTAAAAAAGTTACCAAACAATCATTTAACAATTGATCACCCATGCTATTCCGTAACTTGGTTTTGATGAAAGTCATTGCCGAAAATGATCTTTCCACACTCGCCGTTGCCACGGGAAGTAGCAACACCAATTTCAGAAGTAGATACACCTTTGAACGTAAACAATCCTTCTTCGTCTCAACAAGTTTCTTAATCTTTGAAAGTTCGCCCAAGTTCTTAATCTTCGAGAACCTCACATCATTTCGAATATCAACTATGAAATTCTCAAGTTCATACTCAAAATAATTCAAATCTGAACTTGAAAACTCACTAGGATAAAATTCAGCAAGACGAACCAACTTTTTCGGATCAAACTAAGAAAATCCATCACTAGGACAAAAGCAAGACATACAAATAAGTATTTCTTTATTAACCTCGTCAAAACGATTCTCAATCTCTTGCAATTGATGATCAAGAACATTTAGGAAGACATCCACTCAAAAATGATGAAGATTTGTTACTTGACTCACACCTCTCTTGCTTTTTCCCGAACGAACATACATCTCATCCATATCAAGGACACCAATACCATACTTTGCACAAAATGAATGAACTTTTTCCATGAGATCATCCCACCCATTGTTTCTCATCTTTTGCAATTGTTTCTTGGTAACATCAACAAAGGCCATGGCATTAACAATATCTTGGTCCCTTCTTTGTAAAGTCATATTCAACTGATTTGTGTAACCAAAAATAGCAATCAACAAATGTGCAATAAACACAAAATCAAATGACTCCAAACCATGCATAAACGCCTCAACTTTGAAACCATCATTACCATCCACTGTTCCAATAATATCTATCACATCAATTATTGAAGGGTACAAAGCAAGAACATTCGAAATAGTCTTAAAGTGAGAACTCCATCTAGTATCACCCGACCTACTCAAACCAAGTTCTTGATTTAACCCCTTTCCGGATTCACATTCACCACTTTCTAGTGATTCTAAAATGCGGTAGGCTTGTTTTTTACGAAGAATTGCCTTTCTCTTTGGCGAACCACCCACCAAATTCAACAAAGTTGCAAGCATATCAAATAGCCAAGTTCTTGATATGCTTGCAATCATATATCAAAACGTTGGACGACTTCAAGCAACCAAAGTAGATTGCTTAGACAAAGCAAAGGAGATTGATGCCTTTCGGTTATTGAAACTACAAAGTCTCCAGATGTTCTCATTATGAGAGCTTGCATGACTATTTCCCATATGTTTTCTTAATCTATATGGTTTACTCCAAGTGTTGAAACCTCCACTCACAAATGCCGCCCCTCCAGAATATGTTTCATCCTTGAATAAGTAACAAACAAAGCAAAAGGCCGCATCAAGCCAACACTATATTCAATCCAGCCTTCATATTTCTTGAACCAACCTGGAATAAAGCGACACATTTTACATTCCTTATCAAAACTTATTTTAGGAAAATCATGATCACGAGGTTGACAAGGACCTCTCCGGATATATTCTCTCCTCACCATCGGCCTATCATCCACATGATAATCACTAATCTTTCTTCGTTTTCCTGGATCTTGAGGAAGAGATATAACATCGTATTGAGTTAATCTCTTAACTTGAGATGCATTGGTGAAAGGATTTGAGCTAGTTCCAGCTACACTTGGGTGACTTTTAAGGTTTTTTGTAGCTTCACCATCACATACCGGAGAAGGATTCGAGCTAGCTCCAACATCTTTTGTTACACTTGGTTGGCTTTGAAGAATTTCTCTAGAATCACCATCACCTGCCTCAGAAGTAATTACATTTGGAGAAGGGTTTTCTTCACTCAATTGAGTTGGAATTGAAGGTGGATTCAAAGGTTGCCCGGGCTCAACATCAACCCTTGCTTTTTCCCCGAAAAAACTAGTAATGACTCCATTTGTCCTTTTCTTCATTCTAAAATTGAGGTCAAATCTGCTTCCAATATGCTTGTTCTTAGAGAATTGAAGTCAAAGCTTAAACCTGTGAAATTAAAAAGCACAATGAATAAAATCCTGAATCAACTATAAACAAAATCCCCAATTTAAACCCTAAATTCCCAATTCATCAAATCCTTAATTCAAAACCTAGTAAATTTATAGAAATCCAAATATAAAAACTCACATGTGAATTGTGATTACGACCAAAGTCAGTTGAGAACGGACAATAGCCATTAGCCCATAGAGATGGAGTCCAAGAAATCAAAATCTGAAATTGAATTTGGGCGAGATGGAGGCGGACTCGTTGCGGTATTACGGTGGAGTCGAGCACCGAGTAGTGAGCAAGCACGGTGGACGTCGGACAGTCGCACGACGGACTTGTCGGCCGTCGGACAGTCGCACGGCAGACTTGTCGGCCGTCGGACAGTTGCACGGCGGACTTGTCGGCCGTCGGACAGTCGCACGGCGGCACGGTGCTTAGGCGGCGATGTAAGTTTTTGAGCGGGGAAGTCTGGAACTGAATAATTGAGAAGTGAATAATTTGGTTGACTTTTGTTTGGAGTCTTTGAACAAAAGACACGTACTGCGACGTACGTACATCATTAATTGACATTTAATAATAATACTACACAAAAGTATTTACTGGGGGTTCCTAAATATAGGGGTGGAATCGGTACAATACCATGTTTATTTTCTCAATACCATGTACCATACCAAGTATTTCGGTACACATATTTTAAATACCAATATGTCGATACCAACAATTTCGGTTGGTATTCGGTATTTACTGTACCATACCAATATTATTTCATTAACGATTCTTGGAATAAGAAAAGAGAGCAGCATCCAAATATATATTCATAATCCAGATTTCCATGAAACAAAAGAAATTTACACACACACACAAATAATAAAATAAATCAGTTCCAAGCCACAAGGTAAGCACAAAATTACATCCTTGAAGTAACCTTAAAACTCTTAGCAAAAATCAACTTGTAAACTAGTACTGATTACACAGCTTCAAGAATATTGTAAACATATCCCTTCCAATGTTGCATTTGATTCACTATTGAGTATTGATCCAACACCGACATTTTCAATCGATTGTTGATGTCTGCTGAGTAGCTTGCCCTCCAACTCCAAATCTTTCTGCAAAGTAATAAGAAACCTGCAAAGTATTCTTTTTCCCAAAAAAGCATCACTTGGTCAACTTGAGATTCTTAACCAGTTAAGACTACTGCACCATCCTTTTTCATTTCTGAAATTACACAGTAAACAAATTCAAGATCTCTAGTTTAATTAATGGTACCCGTTTGGGTTCTTCCATTAAGGATTTGCCTAACCCTATTAATGTGTCACCAACCTTGATCAATTTATCATGCAGCATACCTAGACTATACTCAAGTTACTCAACTACTTATGTTATTTGTTATTCAGGATACAAATATGCAATCGTAATGATTGACTTTCAAAATATTAATCACCAGATTACTTTAGCAATTTTTGAACTCAAAAGCAAAAGATCTCTCTTTACTAAACCCTTTATTGCACAGTCGGCCATACTTTTGAGTTTTAAACAATTGAAATTCACCTTGAAAAAGAATTTGACAGGATGGAAAGCAAACCGGAATAGCCAGAAATCCAAGACGAAGCGTCCGGAGAAAGTACGGCAGTAAAAATCACAGACAACGGAGGAGGCAGAGCATTGTGATTCGTGAGATCTGATTAAAGAAGAGTAAAAGACTCTTTAAAAGTTTAATTTGCGGAAGAATACTAAAAGACCGCCGGGAATTTGAAGAAGAGCAAAAGACATCCGCTATAAAATAAATTAAAATAATTTAATATTTATTTTCGGTACAGTACGGTAATACCATGGTATGAAAATTTTAATACCATTACCATGCCAATAATATATAATGGTACGGTATTACCGTACCATCAATTTCAGTACTGAATTGGTACGGTACAATTGGTATGGTACGAGTTGGTTTATGGTTGGTACGGTATTTTTGGTATATTTTTCCAGCCCTACCTAAATATATATACTAGTTAATTATTTTTTACCATGGGGTCCCTGGGTACCCCCAGGCTCCAAAGTAATTCCGCCTCTGGTGGCGTATGTGCCCGAATGTTCTATGTGTGAGTACATGGAAATTTCGAAAATTATAGAAATACAAAACTATCATGTCTCATGCCAGTGCGGCATATTTAAGTCATAGAACTAATCTATGAAAGAGTAAAGGGGATACATAGAGATAGTGGTCTCAACCGTCTTGAAAGACGCTTGTGATACTGAACAAAAAACCTAAAACCTGAGTTCCCTTTCCATTAAGGCCCTGTTTACTATAGCTTATTTCTTGATGTACTGAACTGAACTGAATTGAACTGAACTGAACTGAACTGAACTGAACTGAACTGAATTGAACTGAACTGAACTGAAGTGAAAATTGATGTATTGAAAAATGGAATCAGCATGACTGAATTAACCTGAATTTCATCAAATTGCATTTTCACTGAACTGAACTGAACTGGACTGAATTGAACTGAACTGAACTGAACTGATCTACAGATAAGCTCTGGTAAACAGGGCCTAAGTCTCATTTCTATGTATGATATGTTCAGAATTTTATCTAAGAAACATGGAAGGGTTTAAGTTACAAATTTTAAACAATTGCAATAAACTCAAGTTGGAGAATAAAAGCCAACCCTAATTCCCAAATTAAAATTGGAGAATATAAATTCCAAATTTCCCGACGACGGGGAACGACGCGGTTACAACTAGAAGCAACGGTCCAGTGACGGTAGATTCGTGGCGGAGCGGTTATCGATTGTTGAAGCGGCGTGGATTTGAAAGAGGCGGTTGCAATCGCGCGATGGCGACGGCGATCCGCTCTGCGATTGCGTGGAGGTCTTCAACGGCGGCAGATTGATTCCTCACAACGACGACGATTGCACTGCAGTCGTCTTCTCCGTTCATACCATTTTGATATGTCGCGGTGATGGATTGGATTATCACGCAGCTGGTCCCGGTGGTTGTGGCGATGGTGGTCGAGGTAAGAACAATGATGATGAATTTGTTGTTGTTGATGATTATTTTGATTTGATGACGATGGTGTTGAATTGATGTTACTGATCATGGTGATGCTTGGGATGAATTGATGATGTAATTGTTGAATTGATGATCATGTTTAGATATTTAAATGTTTATGTTATATCTTAAAGTCTATAGGTTCTATGATAAAACCTGCATTATATCTCCATGCAGGTTGTATGATAAAACCTGCATCTTCTTTCTCCCTACATGTTATATCTTAAAGCATGCAAGTTTTATCATAAAACCTGAATGTTCTATCTCTTTGCATGTTATATCTTAAAGTCCGCAGGTTTTATCATAAAACATGCATGTTCTATCAACTTGCATGTTATATCCTAAATCCTGCAAGTTCTATCATAAAACATGGATTTTCTATCTACTTGCAAACGGCTAGTTCAATCATGAATCATGCATGTTATATCTTAAAAGCGTGGAATATTTTTGATAAAACTTTCATGTTTTATCTCCTTGCATGTTATATTTTAATCCTGCAGGTTCTATGATAAAACATGCACGTTTCATTTCCCTGCATGTTATATCGTAAACCTTGAAGGTTTTATCATAAAACCTGCATGTTCTATTTACCTGCAAAATCTTTCAGTTTTAACTTTTGTGATTTAGATTTCATGTTAAAACCTTCATGTTTTGTTTTGCCAGGAATTATGAGCTGCCTTTCAAATGCAGCCAACGACAATATTGGTGAGCCCACCCTATTAAAAAAAAGGCGCATCATAGTTTTCCTTGGTGTACGCGCGCAAATTATATAAGTTTCAAAAATTGCAAATT
Organism: Cruciata laevipes; assembly: GCA_963678965.1. Lineage (NCBI taxonomy): Eukaryota > Viridiplantae > Streptophyta > Magnoliopsida > Gentianales > Rubiaceae > Cruciata > Cruciata laevipes. Next base: position 18,518,860 of record OY787641.1, read on the forward strand.
AACGACCTCATTGTTTCAATGTTTATGAAATATTCAGAATATAGACGGTCTAGTCAGAGACTGGCACATTTATTTATCTGAACTGAAATAAATTAAATTTACTGAACTGAAATAATTTAAATATATTTAATTGAACTGAAATAAATTTAAATGTATTTAACTGAACTGTAAAAATTTAAGTATTTATCATATATCATTGTAATTTTTAGTAAAAATGTAACTTATAATAAAAAATTATTGAACTGAACTAAAATAAATTTAAATATATTTATCTGAACTGAAAAAATATAAATATATTTATCTGAACTGAAATAAATTTAAATATACTGAAATAAACTGAAATAAATTTAAATATACTTAACTGAACTGAACTAATATACAAAAAAAATTCTAGCAAACAGAGCCTAAATCAAATTAAGCCAGTCGATTGACCGAATTAGCCCTCACTAGTTAACCAACGTGACACGTAATGAACCATATCCAAGTTTGCCACTACCACTAGGCGGCTTCCCTTCTGGTACACTCCTTCCCTTTACAGAAAATATCTCAACACTCATGGCGGTGGTGTTAGGCAACATTGCGCTCATTCTAGAGCCACCGGGACACGTCACATCCTCATCCCCTCGCATCTGCGCATTGCCGGACAGAAAGTCTCTCCGCCCCGTGATCCCGTCCCTGTCCGACGTCGTAATCAACCTCATTAGAAAGGAATCCTTCGACGGAGACAGTAGCAAGTCTTTCGTGAAGAAGAAGATAGGAAAGTCGTTGAAGTCCAAGGTGCCTGCCGTCGACTTCGAGAATTCGAGCGATGACGATAACGGGAACGGGAACGGGGAGGATGACGTTGACGGAGATGGGTTTGATTGGGAGAAACAAATGAGGAAAAGGGTCAAGGAGATTGAAGAGTACAGGGAGCTGGAGAAGAAGGCCGAAGAAGTTCAGAACAGAGTGGACGAGGAGTTTAAGGATGGTGGTGAGGAGAATGAGGAGGAAAAACGTATGAGAGTCCGAAAAGAGCTCGAAAGGGCAAGCGCTTTTTCTTTTTCTTGTTTTCAGCTCTCAATTCTTGTGATCATATTACATGAAAACTACTACTAATGCATTTACTTTTCTAATGCTTGTTTCAGTTGTTTGTTTGTGAGTATGATATTACAGGATTAGCAAAATGGTATTCATTTGGTCTAAATATTATGGACTGCTTGGTCTCAGTAGAGTTTTTTGTAAAGCATAATTGTTGAATATCAGCTTTACGTGGAAAATGTAGTAGTGTTGTTTTTTACTTGAAGTTGTAACTGTGATCTGCAGCACATTTGTATGGTTCTTGTTAGTATGGTCGAAACTAATTGTATACAGGATGCATAATAGTATAACTAATCTTTTGATGAAATCCATGCCTTTTTCCTTTTTTTCATTTCTGAATTCTGGCTATGACAATATATGGCTTTATGGATTAGTCTGAATGGAACTATTTTTGCTGAATCATACTAGTGGTAAAGCTCAAGCATTTCCTTTTTGGCTTTTCTTGTTAAATACAGGTGGCTAAGGAGCAAGCTGAACGAAGAAAGATGGGTACTTTGATGTTTGATTTGGGGCAGAGGGCTTACGGGAAGGGAATGTATGGGCGAGCGATCGAGTTTCTTGAAGCTGCCCTCACCATCATTTCTCCACCAACTCTCTTAGGTGGTGAGGTCAGTGCCCTTCTTTAGATATGCTCAAGTCACCAGTTCTAATTTGTTCACCTCTGAATCTTTGTATCTTCCTTTTCCTCCTGCTTGATATCAGATACAAATATGGCTTGCAATGGCCTATGAGGCTAATAATCGCCACGCAGATTGCATAGCTCTTTACAAGCAGCTGGAGCAGAAACATCCAGCTGTCACCATTCGGCGGCAAGCTTCCGAACTGCGTTACATACTGCAAGCACCTAAAATCAAGATCACTCAGGAGGAGATGGTTACCATACCACTCATAGGATCTAGCTATGATAGGTAAGTGTTTAATATGTCTCGAGAAAAGTGATTTTAAAGTTGTCAACTTTTGAGTGTCTAGCTATTGAATATTTCAGGATTAGGAAAGTTCTTTTCGGAAATGACATTGGCTTAACCTTTGCTTGCAAGCCATGATTTAATAAATTAATATCTTTATGTTGCCTTAGTGTTTCACCGGAAATTTGATCTTATTGTAACTTTTTCAATTTAATATCGTAGGAGAGGCAAATTACTGGCTTAAATTTCATTTACCTGCCATAATTCGATGCGTTTAGGCGTCAAAATGTCCAAAAACTTTCTTGATTGAATTTAAGACACTGTTTGTCTTGTACAACTCCTGGATGAATTACTCATTTGCTCGGGTTTATCAGTTATGCAGGAACATGGAGTGATAAGTACAAGGACAAAGATGAGAGCAGTAGTTATTCGACCACAAGTCAGCTTCCATCGCAGAAGGATTACCTTGCAGACTTTATGGTATGGAAGCCCCCAATTGGGTTGAACAAGAGCCAAACCTTTTGGATAGCCTTAACACTCTGGGTAGGCCTTGTTGGAGCTGCCCTATTTCTGCAAAACTAGAATACATATCATTCTTTATTTATGTGCTATAGTTTCTTTGTATGTCAAGACACTCTTTATTGGTTGCAGCTAGAAGAATGCCATGTATTATAGTATGTAATATAGTCCATCTCTCTTTATCTTGTACATTATATATTTTTTTCAGATACCAATCAATTGACATCATGTTTGTAAATTTGTAAAATTATTTTTGTCAATATACATATTTAATAGTATAATATATATAATTAAACTATAATCCCGGACTAATAAATAAAGTAAGTTGCATGTTAAAAGTTGGGAATCCCATCAGATCCGTTGGACGTGGAAATCAGAAGTTGGCGCTTTTGACTTTCATATTGAATTGCCACCAACATTATATCAGTTCTTACTCCACTTACTCCTCACTTTTAAAGCCATACCAATCTGCTTTTCTGAGTGTAAGGAAGCACAAAAATGATGATGCATCACATGTTCCCCAAGGACCCTTTCTGCAGCTTAGCCCCTTCTTCCTCGGTCTACTTGCTCGTGAAGTACGAGCCTCTGCCAGTCCTGTTTCCGTGAACATGAAGATGAAGGTATGGTTTATGGCTCTTATCATCTTGTCAGATTATGCTTTGCTTTCTTTGTTAACTTGTTTTAATGGAACTGATTAATTTGCAGAAACTGGTATTTGGATTATGGCTGGTTTGGGTTTGTGGGATCTTCTTCATAGGTGTTTCTTTTTATACAACTCACATGATGAAGGATCAACTCAAGATACCCACCATTCTTTTTGGAAATGTAGTTTTTGATCCAATTCCTACAGTTACAGTATTCACTGCACCAAGAGTTTTTGTGGGTTCAGTTGGTAAAAGGCAGCAACTTGCTGTTAGTTCATGGCTTGGTTTGTCATCAGGTGTCAATGCAGTACTTTTCAGCCAGGATTTTGCTGCTGTTGCGTTTGCAGCTGCGTTTGGTTCAAGGGTATCAGTTGAGCCCAACATCGATTTCTCGTAAGTCATCATTTTTAAGCATCACTTTTCCCATTGATGTTTGCTATTTGACTAGTATTGAGACTGGGATTGTGTTTCATTTACTTTCTTTGTGTTTGTTTACTTGACATTGGTTTCGATTCCATTTCCATACCCTGGAATCCATGGAACAAGCAAATACTCCATTTGAAAGAGGAATGCTCTGTCTAATCTCTCGTGTAGGTTCTTAGGTACCCCATTGTTTCATTCAATGGTTGCAAGAGCACAAGCATCATCCTCAGATATTTCTGTTCTGATTGATCCAGAAATGGCTCTCTTTCCTGATTTCTTTTACACTTTGCAACATGCTGCCAAACTCGATCAGGATTGGCTTCTTATTGCTTCCTCCACAAATAGTTCCCACTTGTCATATTCTTCGGATGCAAAGAAAATCCCTAATGAAAAGGTACAAAAGATATCGAGACTCATTCAGAATAGTGACAGGAGAATGCTGCTGGCTTGGAACAACGGAGAAGTTCCTCTACACAATGGAGTCATCCCTCCTTTTTTGTATGGCAAGGGAATCCACAATCATTGGGTTATAGCAGAAGCCTTGTCTTCAGACTATAGGTTTGTATTCGATGCCAGCTGGACTGTGTTAAGTTCCTATGTTAGTGACCTTAATCACTTAGAAGAGGGAGCTTTCAATGGATCAGAGACTGAGAAGGGAAACTGGGAGTTCTCTGGAAATGTCCATCTGGGAAAGCTGTATGGGTCATTTTCTTTCCATGGAGCTAACTTTACTAACCTGTTTAGATTTTTCAAATGTGGCGGTGGAGGCAATCCTTTTTTCATTAACATAGAGCAGAATATTGTTTATCCGCTGGGAGATTATCACAAGCCATTCGGGCCAAAAAGAGGAAAGAAGATACTCGAATGTGGTGATGCTGTGAATTCAAATGGAGGGATTGAAAGCTGTTTTATCAAGAACCAGTTGGAATACTCGTCGGATTCACTGTCACTCCCGTATTCTCTTGATCATCTTCTTTCACTTCGGGCAGACCAGAATAGGACAATTGTGCTAGCTGTTGCTGGATACAGTTACAAGGATATGCTTATGAGTTGGGTGTGCAGGCTAAACAACCTCCACATTTCCAACTTTTTGGTCGGTGCCATTGATCCTGAAATCTATGAATTTTCAGTCCTTCAGGTGACTTGCTTCTCCGATCTGTCACATTTCAGCTGTTTTTGATTTGTATCACCATAATTTTAGCATATCTTGTCTCTATCTCCATGTTGTCTGAAAGATCATTGTTTCGTGGTTGTGATGCTATCTAGGGCCTTCCTGTTTTTGCCTACGAAGATGCCCCGACAAACGTCAGCTTTGATAACTGCCATTTTGGGACAGAATGCTTTCAGAAAGTAACCAAAGTGAAGTCAAGGATGGTTTTGCAGATACTCAACAAAGGCTACAATGTACTGCTGAGTGATGTCGACGTGTATTGGTTCAGAAATCCACTGCCTTTGCTGACTTCTTTCGGTTCTGCAATCCTCGCAGCCCAGTCTGATGAGTTTAAGCCAACAGGTTGTCATTATTTCTGTACTATGTTTGTAATAAGTTGTTTAACATTGTATTAAGTTCTTTATCATGTCTCCACAGGACCAATTAACCTCCCCAGACGCCTTAACTCCGGGTTCTACTATGCTAATTCAGACAGTCAAACAATTGCTGCCCTGAAGAAGGTAGTGGAACATGCATTAGTTTCTAATCAATCAGAACAGCCAAGCTTTTATGACACATTATGTGGAGAAGATGGATCATATCGTGTCGGTGATGACAGGTGTCTAGAGCCTGAAACAAATCTCACTGTCCACTTCTTGGATCGAGACCTCTTTCCCAACGGTGCTTACAAGGATTTGTGGCAAGAGAGAAATGTGAAAGAGACGTGTCAAAAGCAGGGCTGTTTTGTTCTTCACAACAATTGGATCAACAGTAGAAGGAAAAAAGTTGAGCGTCAGGTGTCATCGGGGCTTTGGGAGTATGATATGAGTACAAGAATGTGTCTGAAAAGTTGGCATTATCGTATGGCTTATTTCTGAGAGAATCATAGGTTTTGACGAGGTGAGAATTCCAAGGTCAGATTGGAATGATCCCTGATGCCATTTCAGAAAATGCTGAAAAATGCAATGGCCGGCTCTATGTAAATATTCTCTTCCTTCCTTTTGGGAGCATAATGCAAATCTCTCTAGATTGATGAGTTGGGCACTAAAATGTTTATTAGGGTTAGGTATCCCACAGACTAGAGAAGAAGATGATGGATCCAAACATCGGAATCAACTCACATTGTGCGATGTTAGAGTTGAGTTGAGCGTACAAGTTAGAGATTCGACGATCAGGATAGTTCATCCCGGAGGCAAAGTGGAGGCGTATCAGCATCCCATCTCTGCACGACGTTTGATGGAAACTTATCCCGGGATGCATGTGACTAGGCCAGAAGTTTTCAAACATCCTCTTGATTCTGTTCTTTCTAAGGAAGCTTGTTTGCTACCAGGAAACAAGTATTACCTGGTACCTTTTTCCACTCTTGAGAAAATGAAGAGAAGATACTTGAGGAAAGCCAAAATGAAACGACATCAGGCTATGATGAGCGAGAAGCAGCAGCTGATATTGGCCATAAGAGATGTTCCAGACTCAGATGATGTTTCAGATGCTTCTGTAAGCTCTTTCGCAAACGACTATTTTGTTTACCCTGAGAAATGGTCAGATTCCTTGCAAGAAAGAATCCGCGAAGAGAAGCCATTTGTACCTCCAATCCAGAAGCCAAGAATATGGAAGGAAGAAGACTGGGAACCTAGCATGCCTTCTATCCAGGAAGTTTCTCCTTGATCCTTCTCTTTTTGGTGTTCTCGTAATCCCTGCAACTAGATGCACACTTTCTGATTTGTATATATATATATATGTATGATTTCATCCACAGTTTCTTTTTCCTTCAAAAATACAAGAAAAAACTGATGGAAGAGTTATTCTAGCAGGGACAAGAAAACAAAGCTTATAATGTGTTTATTCATGGAGCAAAAATCCACCAAAACCTAATTTGGTTTTATCTTCTAAAATCACTTAAAAAAGAAAGAAAAAAGGCTCTGAAGTTTGCATTATAGTACTTTTAAAGTATAAATGCAAGCAGCTTAGTCAAGATCCATGTGTATATTACTGCAAAGAAAGCACCAGCAGGAATAGTGACTACCCAAGAAGTGACAATCTCCCTCACAGTCTCTGCTCTTACACTGTTAAACCCCCTAGCAAATCCCACCCCCATCACAGCTCCGACAAGGGTGTGAGTTGCCGATATGGGGAGTCCCAGCTTTGAGGCCACCAGAACGACTGATGCAGCAGCAAACTCGGCTGCAAATCCTCGTGTTGGTGTCAGCTCGGTAATCTTCTTCCCGATGGTTGCAATCACTCGGTATCCCCACATCGTGAGCCCTGCAACAATGCCAAACCCACCCCATGCTAAAACATCATTTGGAATCACAATCTCAGCTCCACTTAAACCTCCTTGAAGAATGGCTAATGCTGCAGCTAGAGGACCTATAGCATTTGAAACGTCGTTTCCACCATGAGCAAACGACATAAAACAGGCCGAGAGGACCTGCATGTACCCGAAAACTCCATACACGAGTTCTAGCTGGGGACCCTTTGGACCAGCAATGTCAGAGAGAAATCCAACATGATGTGGTTCTTCCTTTGGTGATTCTGAGGAATTCGGCTTGACTTCAAGAAGAAGAAGATGTCCTAGCTGTTTCTGGATGATTCTGTGAACTATTACTGCACCAGCTGTACCGAGAGCTAAAGCCTGGGCAACAGCCATGGGAAGAACCTTGCTGAGAGGGAAGGCAGCAAATGATATACCAGTTACACCAATAAACACGGCAATTGGTGCAGCTGTAGCTGCTGCTTGTCCTGGATTAGGAGCACTGTAAACAAACTAAAACATTAAAGGAGGTCAGTCCACACGGATTTATGTAAGAGTTTCAAGAGATCATGAGCATGGAGTTGAGGATATACCCTTCGAATGCACTTGTAGACGAGGAACGAGACCAATGCTCCAGTTAGAGGTGAGATCACCCATGATGAGGTCACTCTTGCCAATGAACTCCAAAAGACAGCACCAGTTCCCCCGTAAACAAGACCAAACCCGACCATAGATCCTACGATACAGTGTGTAGTGGAAACCGGCAAGCCGTAGTAGGATGCAACCTAAGTCAATAACCAATAGTTACACTCAAGTCCTCTAAAGACAGAACTACTTCAACAAATATCTAACTTTAACTAGTGTACACTTACATATTATTATTACCAAATCAATGCTAGAGAAACAAGTTAGTGATACTTCCAACTGAATTTAACCTATTACTACAAATCATGCACCTTTCTCTTATCAGTAAGTTGAAATTTAAAGTTTTGGGAACCGGCAAGCCATATTACGATGCAACCTGAGTTAAGGAACAATCTCTCGCCTCAAAGATGGAACAACTTCAACAAAAAAATGCAATTTTAACTATACATTTCTACCAAATCAAAACCAGAATTTTTTGTATTACTACTACAAGTCTACAAATCATGCATCTTTTGCAGCAGAGCAAACAAACATTATGCAATCAACAACAATATAAGCTGAACTAAAGAGTTAGAAGGAATTGCACTTCACCTGTAACCAAGTACCAGCAGCAGCCAGAGAAGAGAGAAGGCCAGAAAAGAGCAAAGTACTCTTCCCACTAAAAACATCAGCTACCAAAATCCCCTTCTGCATTGTGCTAGTGACATGAGTGCCCATGAGCAGCGCCCCGGAGAATTCAAGAACTGCAGCAGTCAAAACAGCCTGCCTGAGTGACAAAGCTCCGGACCCAACCGAAGTCCCCATTGCATTAGCCACATCATTAGCTCCAATATTCCAAGCCATGTAGAATCCAGAGAGCAGAGTAGCATATGTCAGAACCTTAATCTTCAGCCCAGAAGCCTGAGTCAGTGACTTGATGAAAAACGGTAAAGTAAGCGCAGCTATTGCTATGCAGACCGATATAGCCGTGCCAGTTCTTGATGATATATGGAAGGCCTTAGCCATTCCATCCACTTCACCATTCTCAACCTTTACATGATTTCCTTCTTCTTCTTCTTCTCCTTCAGCTTCTGCAAAAGATGATACGGCTGCCAATGGAGGCTGCTGGAGAATAAGGCCAGTATTCCTAGATCTTAAACTAAAGAATGACAAAGATGGTCTTTTGGCTAGGCATATCTGTTCCTTCTGAATGAAGGGCTGCTTGTTCAGACAGCCTCTTGGGAGGTGTAAGAAAGGTTCTGAAGCAGCCCTGTTTCTAGCTAAAGACAGGCAGTAAGAGGAAGTCATGATGCAAGAAGAAGGTGGTTAATTAATGGAGGATTATTCAGGTGAAATCCTGCCCATCTGATGCAGAAGAGAAGGAGAGTGAGCATCTTTTTCTTATAGTCTGAATTTTTGTTTGGTTTTAAAGGCCCCTTCTTTGGTTGAGTGGAATGTGTGGTTGTTGAATTTTTGTGATGCCTATCAACCATACATTTCCCCTACTTTTTTCTGTCCTAAATTCTAAATTTGAGGCAAAATTAAGATACCATATCCACAATTGAACATTTCCATCTCTGCTCTCTATCCAGTCCAGCTCCTTGCCCCCCCACCCCCCCAAAAGAATCTAACTTGTCTTTATCTTCTTTCTATTTAATTTGCAAACATCAGAAATCAAACATCAAACTATAACCTTCAACAATTAAAATCAACTACAACAAAATTCAGCAAAAGTTGTTGATAATTTAAGTCTGCTAGGTTGTTGCCTCAACTCCCAAGCGACAATTTGATCTACCAAAGACAACCTCATATTCTCATTTAATCCAAGAACAAAAACATTCTCATATATCCTCCAGAATTTAGCGTCATCTTGTGTTTAAAATAGATGAAGCAGGATTAATCACAAAAATGATGACTACTATGGTAAAAAAGAGGGAAATTTCACCTACTTTAATACTATGTAGTGAATGAATAATCATGTTCTTGGACCATAATCAGAGAAGATGGTTAGTAAATTTGAAGAGTCTGAACTCTTCTGAAGATCAGGAGCTGCTACAATGTCTGAATAAAGGGACTTCAGATTCATAAAAAATGGTAGAACCTCTTTCACATCAGGCCTCATCTCAGGCACAACCTCACAACAAGCTAATCCCATTTCCAACACCTTTTCCATCTCATCAGCCTCATACTCATCATTAAGCCTCTTGTCTGGAGCTTCACTCATCATTCTTCCATCTTTATGAAGCCCCCTCACCCAATCAACAAGATCAAGGTCGCACTCAGATATAAATTCCGCTGGCTTCCTCCCACAAGCCACCTCGAGAACCACCACCCCGAAGCTGTAAATGTCGCTAGCCATGGTTGGACCGGCCTTCACCAGCTCCGGAGCCATGTATCCAATCGTGCCAACCAGGCGAGTCGTATTAGCCGCCTGGCCATGGTTATACAGCTTTGCAAGGCCGAAATCACCTAGCCTCGCGCACATGTCCGAGTCCAGCAAGATGTTGCTAGACTTGATGTCGCGATGCAGAACCACCTGAAGCCAGCCATGGTGCAAATAGTTCAATCCCTGAGCAATATCTGTTAACACCAAAAGCCTTCTATGCCAATTCAGTGTCCTAAATTCACTGAAAATCCAACTGTAGAGGTTTCCATTCGGCATATAGTCATACACAAGCAGCATTTCTTGATCTTCCTTGCACCAGCCTCTCAATGGGACTAAGTTCTTGTGCTGCAGCCTTCCTATCGTCGATATCTCAGTCATGAACTCTCTGAATCCTTGATTAGAATCGCGGTTGATCGATTTAACCGCAATGGGAGTTCTACTACTGTTTGCTTCTATTCCTTTGAACACCTTGCCAAAACCTCCACGCCCCAGTATATCATCATCTGAGAATCCCTTTGTAGCTTTAGCCAGCTCCTGGTACGAGTACCTATGAGGCCAATACTCAATCTCCCAGGTCTCCATTTCCAGATCTTCCCCTCTCTTTCTTCTCGATCTCTTCCTGATCACCCTCCACCAATAAACACCAAATGATAAAGGGACTAGCATTACAAAAACAGATATGAACACAATCCCAACAACAAGCCCGGTGGATATTGATCCTGATGATGATGGTGGACGAATGATTGGCAACTCCGAGATGTTTATCGGCCTTGCAGATCCCTCCTCTTTGAAGCTCCACGCTAAAATCCTCTCAATCTCTATTCCCGTTGAACGACTAGCTGAAAATCCGACAACTATGCTGCTTGGATTGAGGTAGTCACGGATTACAGGACTGTAGAAACTGATCAATGGCCTCGAAGGTCTCGGCATTCCGACAGGAGCGATAGTAACATTAATCCCGAGCGCAGTTCCATCAAAGTCAACCCAAGCTTGAATGCTGTTCCCAGAACTCAAGTTAACAGGAACGAATTCAGTGGCGTTGTAAAATCCAGCCTCGTTCGACACAGCAGAAACAGGGCTGTTGAGGTTGACGCCGACATGATTTCCATTGGTCTCATCGTACTCGGGATTCCTCCACGTGTCGAATTTAACAAGAATGGGAGGACCAGCTGAGGTACTGTTCCTCGTAGTGGGCAGGAACCCTAAGTATGTGCCCTGTAAGGTTTCAGTAGGGGCGGAAAGCGTCGAGATCACGAATCCCAGACCAGATCGCGGCGCTCCGGCTGTGGGGAGGATGGAGAAGACGAAAGAAGTTGAAAAAGATGGGAACTTTGTGGAGTTTAAGGATACAGAAGAAGAAGACATATCTTGTGGGAACATTATACGACCGTTCGAAGAATCCTTGCCGTTTGTCAGCCTAATGGTGGATTGATCAAGGGTGGCATCGGCGTACAACAGCACTCCGTTGGGTGGGAAGGAGTTGAAGAGAAAATCAACGGCTCCATCGGCACAGAAGCTCGTAAATGTTACAACAGAGATTATCAACAGCAGCATTTCGGCTTACTCTCTTCAAATTGGCTTGTGCAGCTTTATCTTACTCTGACCAAAAATTGGATTGTGCACAGAAGTTTCAAAGCTGGTGGCTCGTCAGTAGCTTCTTGGGTCAAATGTATCACTTAAGCAACCGTGATTATTCAAATAATGAGACTTGACTAAACTTCTGCTCACATTATTTTCAGAATTTTCAGATTATTCAGAATTTTCAGCACACATTATTTGCTAAACTTCTGAATCTTGCATTTTGTGTATCTAGGCACAAATTAGAAGTTGTCATTTGTCAAAAGATTATGTTGCTTTTTATGGTTCAAGCATTTGTAATGGTCAATTTTAGCGAAATTTAAAAGTGGATGTTTATAGACCTAACATATAATTTTGGACATCGTATGAGTTATGACCCTAATTTTTTTTTTAATTCAAACCACCAAGGGTGGGGGGTTTTTATAGCTTTCCCAAACTCCATTACATAGAAAAAAATTAGGGTTCATTACAAAGACTCAAAGATTAAAACTATTGAGATAAAACTAGTGAAAGAAAACCTACTAGTGCACTTCTCTATCCGTGAGATTGATTCTTGGAAAACGATCTTAAAATTTAGAAACACCACCCCTAGTGTCCTGCAACCATGTGGTGTTCAGATTTCCAAGCCAGGTTTTCCATAATCAAGTAGAAGGATCGAGAAGTGAGACTACTAAGTGGCTAGCAAAAGAATGCATATACAAAAAGAATGCTATATGTGCGAAAATACAGATCAGAGAAGTGCATTCTAGGCCTAACAAAATTCCCTTTAGTTCATGAGGGGGTGTAGCCTGGGAGAAGACTAGTCTCTGTTGGATTTCTTGGCCAAAAATCAGCTGCTTTGTTAATTTCCCTGTACACATGAGAGATGCTAATCTGTTTTTCCTCCATAAGCTTGATTAACTCCACAACTTGGTTCCTAAGTGTCCATGGAATTGCTCCTTTCTGATTATTTGGGTGAGTTGCAAGCTGTCTGTCTCCATCATCAATGGATGAAGGCCCCTCTGAATTGATAGTTTCAGACACTTACATCAATTGAGAGAAACTTTGCATGGAGATGTGAGGTTGCATTTTTATCCTGATGTGAATTTTCCACGTAGAACACTTAGTTTTAGCGGACTTGCAAAAGAAACACAAACTTGATATGATAATTATTCAACAGTCGTCAAATAATTACCTGGGATATGATAATTACCTAACAACCGTCAAATAATTACCTGGAGAACCAAGAACCACCGTCCCTGGGGCGACTGCAACCGAGTCTTAGAATTGAACACATAGTCCAAAGCTTCAATCTGATGACAAACCACCGTTCAACAATCAATGTAATTTTATTATCAAAGTCTCAAAGTATGCCTATTACAATGAAAAGAACAATATTTATAACCCTAATAGAATTCCTAATCCTACCCATAATCTAAGAAAACAATAACCAAATCCTACAACTATAAGGAAAAGAAAATCTTGCCAAGATGAAAAAACCTCTCTTTGGAGGAAAAACCTTGGTAAGAGAAAACATGTATCTAATGAATTATTTCATCAGATCAATCAAATGGTCTCGCTCACTGCATCCGCATCATACTCCCCTTCTTTGAAAAGAATTGTCCTCAATTCTTGAACCTCTTCAGCTCTAGGTAAGAGAGTATGTATACCATTACAAATTAAACTTTGATCACTGTAGAGCGAATCTTGACTTGAAAACAGTTCCACCACCATCACGAGCTTCAATCTCCATAGCCCATTCAGTAGCTGTAAGTACGAAGGCTTCAAGTTTTTTTTTTCGACCTTTTCTGTCCCCCTCGGACGAAGCCCAGCCCCCCCAAGAAAACCCCCTCTGCATCGCCGGGGAGGCACCGGCCGGCGCCTCTCGCCGGACCGGTGGTGACCTCCCCACCCCTAGTGTTAGTATAGTTAGGTTTACCTGTCAAATCACCTCTTCTCCGCCTCTTTACAGCTTCAGAGCGGTTCAGCACCGGCGGAAGTAGATCGAGCCAGATCGGAGCACGAGGAACATCTTGGAGCATGATGACCAGCAGATCAGCCTGCGCAAGGAGCAGATCTCAAAGCCGTGCACGAGTCCGAGCCGGCGCACGTTGAGCATCGGAGCAGATCTTGAAGCGGGCTCGGAGCAGATCTCGACCGGAAGCCGCCAGCATCGCGGGAGACCGAGCCCGTTCAAAAGGAGCAGCTTGGAGGATCACGCTGCTTGGAGCACGAGGAGCACGCAGCTCGGAGCAAACGAAGGCCGATCCAGACTGGCCCGAGCTTTGCCGGAAACGAGAGCCCACCGACGCCCACCGACCGGACCACACAGACTCAGATATGTTTTTTGACCATCCGGTCCGGTCCGGTCCGGTTCGGTTTAACCGGTTCGACCGGAAGCGGGTTGGACTGGTTCGGCTCACCAGAACTCTCTGGTCTGGACACGCTAGGAGGGAGGTGATTTTTTCAATTTAATTTTTAGTCTTTTGCTTTTTTATTTCAACTGGGATAAGTGCTTTATTGCTGTGTTTTTGCTAGTTTATTAGACGAATGCTATCTGTCAAATTGAGTTTCCGACGGGTCCTTTTTAGTTCGGTAAACTTTATTATGACTTCTAATCTAGATATTTAACGGGAGGAGAAATCCGAGTCAAAAGTAGTCTTTACTCACTTGTTGGCGACTCCGTTTTCACTAGATTAATAGACCGTGTGGGCTGACTTGTCTGCTTATTACGTGTTAGATAGCATTCATGCGTGCTTAATACTGTCATATAGCTTTTCGGAAATTCTCTTTTACCGTGAAATGACCGGAGAGTGAGAGTTTTGAGCTGATAGAGTCTGAACTGACCGGGGTTTCTTTTACCGTGAGACTTACCGGAAGGTGACGATAATATCTTTGCGTAGTCTGATTTTCTGAATACTACTTGGGCATCCAACAGGTGAGACCAGCACTTGTTGGATTGTTGGTAGTATTTGATTCCTTGTATCCCAGTTTTCTTAGTTTCTAGTCGTAGTCTAGTGTAGCTTTAGATATGCTGTTACAGGCATCAGACACAGAGAAGTACTAGAATTGCACATTGTTAGAAAACTTCTCTGGAGTTCTACTCATCGCCTCCACATGTGGAGTTACAGGAGCCTCCGGACTACACCCTGCTTCCTGGCGAAAGCCTAGGAAATATCGCCTTCGGGCATCTGTATTTTATTTCTGTTTTGTTATTTACGGCATGGGGAAGCCAATATAATCCCTCCACCAACGGTGGTTTCATTTAAAAAAAAAAAAGTAGCTGTAAATACCACATGTAACTGTGCCAACCATATCTTTTGAGCTTTTGCCATTCTCCCCTTCTTCAATGAGAACATGCCTAAAATTTTAAGGTGTTTCATCTCCTACTAAGATATGTGGATGTCTTCCAAAAATCTGCAATATGACACACTTGTTGCTTCCCATTCCAGCTGACATTATTCTCTTTGAATTAGAATAAATTCTACCTCGGGTTTTGCCTCTCAGGGATCCTTCATCAAAAACAAGAAATATTTTCCGGATGGGAAAACACACCTTATCTTGATTTTTCTCAACTTCCTTGGGCTCCATTAGAGGTAGATCTTGCATGACTCAATAGCTTATCTTTCTCAAGAAAATGACCATTCCGCAAAAATGTTGGAATTAATTTTTCTTGTGAACCAAATTTATAATCATTACTTCCAGCAACACAAGAATGAAGTACTTTCTTTTCAACTTTAACATCCACAAGTGTCTGAGCTTCCATCTTCGGGAGTTCATCTTTATCCCTTAAAGGAACAATCTCTTTTCCAGCACCTTCATATTGAAAATGAACAACTGGATCGCTCTCTCTAACTTCATTCTCTACACCAATATTAAATATTGATACTTCACGACTTCTTTCAAGGTCTTCTTCTTTAGTACCATCATCATGAACATTAGAGACTGAAAGGTCAGAGTAGATCTCAACATGATCATTATCATTGATATTGCCATCAAATAGAAAAGTATGATACTTCTCAGTATCCTCTCCATCATTATCAACAACATCAGCTCGATTAGCATCAGAATCAAACACTTGTCGTTTATCACAATCCATATCATCAATCATTAGAGAACTTCTTTGATTGTCAGTGCTAACATAAACACCATCATCAATATCATGAGGAAATTGGTTCTGCAAAGGTGCTTTAGAAACAAGATCAATTTGTTGCTCAGTTCCCCTATCTGAAGATAAACCAGACAATTCTTTGGAAAACACATCATTACATTTTTCCAACGACGATTTCACCATAGAACTAAACTCACTATCAAGCTCTTTGTCAACTGCTTCCTCACTGACTAGTAAAGATTGTTTTTGAGCAGTGTGTTTTGTGATAGTTACTTCAGGATGTGACAAAGGAATAAGCTTAAATCTTTTGTTCCCTTTTGTAATCACGTATTCATTGGACCTCTCATAGTGTAGAACTTCACGAGTAAGTTGCCATGGATGTCCTAGAAAAAGATGACACACACCCATAGGTACAACATCACACAAAATTTCATCCTTATAACCACCCATCGCAAATGCAATCCAAGCTTGATGAGTAACTGTTACTTCATCACCATCACTAAGCCATCGTAGTCGGTAAGGTTCTAGATGGTCTTGAACAGATAGCTTCAATTTCTCTATCACTATGCTGGAAACCATATTTGAACAACTTCCACCGTCCACTACGATATTGCAAACCTTCTCTTGGATATGACAACGGCCATGGAATAGTTTTTCTTGTTTTTCCTCTTCACCTGCCACCGATGATTTTGGTATATCTTGATTCACTTTATTCTTCATGGTACAAGGTAAAAATCTTCTATCAAGATGTTTCTTCAACTTAGTCCATGAGTCGATCTTTGATTTTCCCTCACGTTTTCGTCTACATTTTAAGGTATCATACCATAACCATGCAATCCCGGTAAGCTTTAGAACTGCTTTCTTGAATTTTTTTCTTTCATCATATTCTTTGAAATCAAAAACTCTTTCAGCACGCTTAATCCATTCCAAATAAGTACTTGGATATGTAATGGCTCCTCCGAATTCTGGAATTTCCAACCTCTCTTGTTTCATTAACTCCACCAATTGGGCTAAGTGTGCACTAGTACCATTGTCTTCAATCATGACCGTTTATGAATGAGAATTCATAAAAAACTGGGCTCTTGATACCAAATTGATGTGAATTTTCCACGTAGAACACTTAGTTTTAGCGGACTTGCAAAAGAAACACGAACTTGATATGATAATTATTCAACAGTCGTCAAATAATTACCTGGGATATGATAATTACCTAACAACCGTCAAATAATTACCTGGAGAACCAAGAACCACCGTCCCTGGGGCGACTGCAACCGAGTCTTAGAATTGAACACACAGTCCAAAGCTTCAATCTGATGACGAACCACCGTTCAACAATCAATGTAATTTAATTATCAAAGTCTCAAAGTCTGCATATTACAATGAAAAGAACAATATTTATAACCCTAATAGAATTCCTAATCCTAACCATAATCTAAGAAAACAATAACCAAATCCTACAACTATAAGGAAAAGAAAATCTTGCCATGATGAAAAAACCTCTCTTTGGAGGAAAAACCTTGGTAAGAGAAAACATGTATCTAATGAATTATTTCATCAGATCAATCAAATGGTCTCGCTCACTGCATCCGCATCATATCCACATAATCCTGCAGACCTACAATGAGATTTCCATTACGATCCCTAACAATGCATCCTAATACAGCCTTATTAAGGCCTTTAAATGAAGCATCACAGTTTGCCTTGAAACCTCTATTAGGAGGGTTTAGTAGACCGGCTTCAACTGTCCATTTCAGTTGGGGTTTGATAGTGATACCCCAAGCGATGCAAATAAGATCAAGTCATTGGTGGCAAGTACGATGATGTTACTTTCATCATTTGATACATTTACTAGCTTCATTCATTTCATCTTATGATTTTGAACTAAAGTTTGGTTTGAATGCATGAAAAGGTGCTTTTTATTTACATTTCTTTGTGATTAGCAATAACACATACGGAACAAAATGATGCGCTGCATTTCACTGATAAAGATTCAGTTGTTAAAACAATTTACATTAGAAATCATGATGACCTCACTAGTACTAGGAACTAGTAAGAGCACAGCTTCTCAGTTCTCACTGATATACCTTTCTATTACTGCAGTAGCGAACATATTTACCCAATTTCAAAAGAAACAAGTTGAATGATTGCCAATTCAATCATGGTATATCCTCTCATCTTTCTGAGCCAGAAAGTTTGCAATGTATTAACATTGGCGAGCCATTGGTGTTATAGCTTCTGCATTTGCATCATTGCATCTTCTACCATTTCTCAGCCATCATTCATAATATTCATCCAAATCATCTAAAATCGCCTGGTTCAAGCTTTTGCGGGACTGCCTTCTGTACTTCTTAGGTTGCAGAAGAGGCTCTGCCTGCTTGATACCCTTGCCTCCCACCTTGTATCTGAAAGTAAAGATGGATGTTACAAGACTGGAAACAAGAATTGCAGGGACTGCACAAATAAGAGTTACTTGCTCAACTTAAAAATACCGAAAACAGAAAACCACACCAGCAACGATGATCAGCCTTTGCTAACACCAGTTTACTACATTATTCAGATGGTTGTCAACTTCTTATGTTCCTACTTGTAAAGCTATTGTCTTTAGAATGCTTTCTTGGGCTACTACATTCTCGCTTACTGCTGATTATCAAACCAAATTAAAAAAGAAACACGTAATGGAACTTACCTCACATCCCCTTCTCTTTTGGTTCCAATAGTCCTTAGCTGAACTTCCTCCCTAATTTTTATCTCATCATATATTTCAAGATAGTACGGGTATCTCTCCCAATCACCACTTACAACGCAACCCTGTTCACCGAGGTGTAAGCAATTATTGAATGAACATTGTGCTGGTTCTTTATCTTTGAGCATTTTACTGATCTAGAGACAAAAGAGAGGAACTGTTAAAATCCATTGCAGTATACATCAAATCCACACTCCATTCCTTACAGCCAAATGTAAAATTAACAATGGACGAGTTGACTCGAGACAACCTCAGGAAAATGTCCTGCGAGGGACTGTGTTGTCACTTTAATCAAACTGGGTTGGTTATATCCAGGAGTATCGGCTAGATAGCCCCCACCATGTAATGGAAGCAAGGAAACATGCCTAGTAGTATGCTTGCCTCTTCCACTTCTTGTTGATACCTCTGCAACACGCTGATCATTCAGCCAATTACTGCCCAGAATCTGAAATAAGAACCAGAGAAGGTGAATAAACTTGCAAGGAAGATCAAAGAAGAATAAATTCAATATTATTATGATTTATTGTTTATGGTTTGTGAACTCACCGGATCAAACCAATTATCTTGTTTAGCAACATCAACAAAATCCTCACTATTCCGCAAAGCATTAATCAAACTAGATTTACCAACTCCACTAGGACCAACTATAACAGAAGTCTTTCCTCTCAAAGTAGGAAGCAGCATATCAAGTCCGTAATTGGATTTCACACTGCAGAATATTGCCTCATATCCCCAACTCTGAAGCCTAGATTTCCACATTGACAACATCTGCACAAACCTTCAGTTCATATCAACAACACACCCAAGCACCTAACCAATAATTTATGCTAATTCTAGATGGACGTATGAGAAATCACTGTAGAAACACAAATTCCTATACGATTTTGACCATTTCGTAACGTACCCAGGAAAAACAAATCAAAGCTTAGAAATTATAGCAAACAAAGCTACAACAAAAAGGCACAGATATTAGTATGGGTGCACATGTCAGAGCTAAAAAACGTGGCAAGTGAATAGAACTTTCAGACCTCTGGAGTGGCAAGCTCCGACTTGTTAAATGCAACAGTAAAAGGAATTCCAGTTGATTCAGCTTCCACCAAGAACCTATTTAATCCTTTTGCTTCTGGCCTAGGCTTGTCCAAAGAGAATAGAACCAACAAATGATCAACATTAGCCACAGGAGGATCAGCAGTCTCAGATGCTCTCTGGAAAACATCCTCGATCATTCCCTTTCTATCCACCCAATCAATCGACCCTACCAAAACCCTATCCCCAACTAACACTCTCCGCTTAATCTTCTTCAGTACTGCCTTTACCACACACAACAATTCCATCCCAATCCATCCCCTTGTTTCTTCACAGAAGTTTCCAGCATCCACATGCTTGTTTTCCTTCAATTCTGAGGTTTCTGAATGTTCTGAATGATTTTTATCCGGAGGTAGAAATTGGACAATCACACGCATGAAATTGGCCTGTGAAGCCGCCACTAGGCCAATAGCTTGAGTTCTGGCAAGTTGAGGAAAATACTCCTCCAAAGAAAGCACTGGAGTTGGTGTAACGTGTTGCTTCACAGATTCGCGAGCTCGCAGTAGGTTTTTATCTGGTTCTTTAGCCTTCCTGGCTGCATTTTGTTGCCTTGGGTGCTGGGACTGGCAGCGGAAGGAGGTGGTTATAATTGAAGAGAAGCAGCAGGTGTGGCCACTAATGTTGGTTGATGCAAATAATGTCTTACACAGGTCACCACAAATGGACGCTGTCACTAAGAAGAGGTAACCAAGCTTAGTGGAAGTGTGAAACTACAAATTACTCTAAATGCTAGGACGGCAAATTACAGATTTTGAACAGTTGGTTTCAGTTGGGTTACATGATCCTTGATGTGGAGTATAATATTATGCTCAAAGTGAAGTATATTAAAGTTCACACCTAGTATTGATCTCAGCCTTTCAATACAACTGGCTGTGCATTATAAGCCACTTCACCTGGGCAAATGAGTCAAATTTAATAGGGACTATGCCATTCTCTTCCTCTCTCAAAAAATGCATAAAGAATCTCTTATTAATGAAAAGTTTTCTTTCAACTCTTTTCATTTTAATCTCCTTATCAGTATAATTACATAATGTTGATTCTAAATTTACGGTTATTGTTGGATAACATTTTCTTTTGGATTAAATTGAGTAAAAAATTCGTCAACATCGTCGTGGGGATGGTTAGGGCCTCTAGAGAGTACCTGAAAAGGCCATGGAGCACAATACTTAGCTTCCACTAACTTCCATTTTGGTAATAGACTGCAAAAGGTGACACAAGAAGATAAGAATATACTCTCTCAAAGCAAAAGAATAAAATTACAAAACCCCACTCCTCAAACAAGAATCAACATTCAAAAAGTCGGATAATCCAACCAACAGTCTACAAATATAGAACCAAGATGAGTCTGCAACAGCAAAAAGATAAAATGAACGATCATTTATCTCATCAACCAGTTTGTGTTAATCGAAAGAGCTAGAAGCTCCCAACAACCTCAAGTTATGTTAAACACCTCCAAACAAACTAGAAACAGTTCCACTTCCACCAGATATAAATAAAGGACATGTGTATATCCAGAACTAACTCAATTTATAGAACAATAACTTGGAACCTCCTAGGCAGAGAAATGCTAAGTAACAGAACCATAAAATCTACAAAATCAACCACCAACAAAGAAAAAGAATCCTTAGTTTTAAACTACTAAAGCAAATGAGTTTTCAACTCCAGTGTATGCATTCCCACGGAGCACATAAATTTTCACCTAACACAATGTTGATGCATGAGCCAAACTCAATGTTTACAGTATGATTTCCTAAATGCTGAAATAACATTTTTTATGATGCAGTCAATTAAATGTCCTTTAAAGCAATTTTTTAATCATTCTGCATAGGGTACTACAACCTCCTCATGTTAGTCATGTATCAGTAACACATAAAAATGAAATTAATCAGACACATAGAGCAAATTTCTAACAAAATGAGTGTAGGCTACAGATACATATACATAACAGGACTACATCACATTGCAGAATAAAGCACACCTAACTGAAATGCGCATTAATTATAGGGAGTTGAGGTTCTCAACAAAGAGGAGGCCTCAGTAGCAACTTGAACTAATAGATGTCACAAGTCAAATCTGTAAAGAAGTAAACAGCAAGGTAAGTTGTGTGTCGAAACAAGAACCTTCCTACCTGACAATTGAAGCTGTTGTAGTTGGTGGTTGAAATTTTCTGCTGGTTGAAATTTTAGTTTCACAATGATTTATTTTGAAATCTTCCAAATTAGAATGGAGTAGCTATATTCACTACAAAAAAAGAAAAAAAGGATGGCGTAGCTATATTAGCTTACTTTATTCACTATGAGTTGAAACAAATGTTATCTTTATGCTCGAACTGTGCGAATGGATTCTAATTTTAAAGTATATGTGATACTGCAAATTCAAAGAGAGGTCTTCTTATGGCCATTCGAATTCTTTCACTTACTAATTATATCATAATTTAACAGAAAAATAGCAGTTTTAGCCCCTTATTTGTATAATAGGTGTAGTTTTAGTCCTTTATTTATTTATTTTGGCATCCCCTAAAATTCTGATCTTAGCAGTAATAATATTATTACATGGAACTTGAAGCTGACTCAATAAAAAAAAATTTAATAAGGAAAACACATATTTAAATTTGAAGTATGATAAAAGTTTACAATATTAATAATTATATGCAATTATAGAAAAAATTGGTTGGCCCCTACAAAGTGGAAATAATAATTGTTAGACCTTATCAGGAAAAGTGCTCAGAAATTAACCTCAACAAATTGAAAATGATGTTAGGGCCCCCAGGGACTGATGATGTTAGTTATTCCATTAGATGTAATCACTTGTCTCACAGGCAAGTTAATCCATTAGACTTTATTTTACACTAGGTGGGTATACCGCACTTCGTGCGGCTCAGCCAGTCCCGAAGAAGAGAATTTTGCTAAAAAAATCAATTACTTCCAGCTTGTAAAAGATTAGTCGGTTAAAAAAGTAATACAAATAAAAATATCCAATGAAGGCTAGAACTGAAACAATTAGATAATTATGAGGTACAAACTGTAAAATCAGTATTCATGTCATCTATATCATATATGCTGACTTATGTTCTATCTTTGCTACTCAGAAAGGTCCATACAAGAAGAATTACATTAGTTTTTTTTTTGGAACATAAAACTACATTACTTAGTTAAACTGCTTGTTTATCGGTAGTAAACTTTCTTACAAAAACATGCGTACGTATTAAACATAACACTCTAAGGAGTACGAAGCTAAAATATGTGTTATCCTCCCAAGTCATGCCTTTTGCAAGTTCCCTACATACTGCCACGATGGCTGCCTGAACAACATACACATGTTCAGAGAAGTGTAAGTTGCAGACTTACCAGGACAGTGAAATAACGGAAGCTCCAATTGATTGTGTAAGACCAGAAACCACGTGCAATTTGTACAGTAGCAGTACCTTAACAAACCTGTGAACGACATTTCAGAGTGTGAAAATTCATTGGAATCTAAAAAGGAAAAGGTGTTAATCAAAATATAAAGATGAGAACAAACCCCATGAAAAAGCTTGACAAAATGGTATAACGTGTATGGGCAATGTATTATATTTTACGATTGTAAATAACTACCAAATTAGTAGCTGATGAATAAGAAATTAAGGTTACAAATAAGCTGTTACCATGAAGTTGAGAATGGTGGTAGAAGGTTCAAAATTTGTGAATAAATTAATAACATGTAAAGCACACAACGAAGGCTGAGATACATAAAATGAACATTAGAAGCACTTTATTTCAATCATAAACATTTGAAACTCAAACAAGATCAATTCTTCTTTAAAAATAGAAGAAAACTCCAAGTGTAAATCGAACTCCATTTCATGAGAAAAAATAGACTTGCTAGGATTCCCAGAGAAATTTTCCCAAGATTTAAAGCAGTCATGTTATCAAGAGTGGAGGGCCAATCACTTTTTGATACACAGAGCTTCAAATCTTCATGTATATAGATTAAAGTCACCAACTATAACGAATAAGCAGGTGGAAAATTCTGGTTTTGTATTTGGCATGTAAAAGCAGACCAGGTACCCATTAATAATGCAGGAAACAACACAGTAAAGGAACAACAAAGGGAGAACATGCATTAAAATAGCAGGCTGTTAATTGCTTATTATAACTGGATGCGTAGTGTAGTGAATTTGAAAGCTGTGAGAGCATCAACATAAAAATCAAATAAGTACTCTGCATATAGTCTTTGAAAAGGTTCTAATTCAATAAAGCTCAATCCAGTACCAGAAGCAGAACAATTTGGAGAGGAAAAATACCTCACTACAACCTCCACCAGCACAATGCTTCTTCTCTCGGGCAATGTATCATACAGCCTTGTTCTTTTTGCAAGCCTTGGAGTTCGACAGAAATCGAGCAGTTGGACTTCCAAATAAAAGATAAAAACAGATGTAAAGATGAACAGCGTGAACAGAAATAAATTGGAAGAAAGCTGCACCAAAACAGAATTTTAACGTTAGAGAAGGTCCAACAGTGAATACAAAGATTTAAAATAATAGAGCACACTATTGATGGCAAACACTTGCAAAGGAGAAGCTAAATAAAAATACTGACATCATTGAATAAAGGTTAAATAATACAAGTGATGCAACAGTTCTTCCTTGAAGAAGTACCAAGCTTTCAGTGCAGGATTACAATTAAAATGAGACCTTGTGCAGTATGTGAACCAGTAATTATAATCATATTCTTGTTATGTACTCTAGTAAATATCAGCAAATTAATTATGATGAGATGAAAAGGTGAGGAATACACCCCCACCCCACAATATTGAATTTGTCAAAAGTTTTACAGAATTTCACGTTCTACAACAAAATGAATGTTACAGAAAGATTCTGGTGTTCATTCATACAAGAAAAAATCTTTGAATTTTAAAATTCAAAAGCACATAAAAAAAGACACAAGTGAGAGCTTCAAAAACTATGTAGACATAAATATAGAAATAAAAACCTGAACAACGTAGAAGTACCATAAACCTAAGAAAATACAAATTAGAGTATCAATTTTAAGGCATCAAACCTAAATGGAAGAAGATTTTGGCACAATTTTAGGACAAGTTTAGACTTTTTATCAATGGTTAAGGGGGATGTTCACCCAATCATAAACCTGCTCTGAAACGACCCGTTCAATATAATCCTTGTTCAATATAGTCTTTGTTTTTTGTCAGTTCATAATTGATTCTTTATTATTAGGAATTTTGAATTCCAGGCCCATCAAAAATTACTACAAATTGGTAAATATAAACACCTACATATTGGTATTAGTTTAGAAATTTAAACAAACACCATGTGTGCATAAACATGAAACCTATATCTACCTAATAATCATAAAGAAAACAACACGCAGAATAAGGAAGTTAGCTTAGACAATATAGCAAACACCTTCTATGCAACGATTCGGTATTTCAAAAACCAATAGCATAACAAGGAATTACCAATACCGTATGAAGCCGAACATATATGAAAGAACAAGAAGCAAAAATTGTGTAGAGCAAATAATACCTGCAAACAAGTCGAAAAGTGAAGCACGGAAGGAGAGGTGAATTGTACTAATAGGAATTGAGAGCCGAAGCTATCCGATGGTGACTCATCACAGTAGAAACGGAGAAGATGCCACGTCTCAGTCGTCAAAATCACCTGGAGAAAAGAGTGACCGACTTACAGGATGAGACGGGCAGGGGCAAAGTCGGCAAGAAGCTAATTTGGCGGTGGGTAACCGGAGCAAGCAACGAAATTTTGGTGAAGCAAAGAGGAGGGGAAGGCGGGCGCCGAAAAAAAGAACAAAGCCATTTACCTGGTACCAGGCTGGACACAGGCCGGGGCAAAATTATACAAGCTTTTTTATATATAGTAGATTATCCGCAGGCAAACTTTTGAATTCTTCAACATTTTCTAATAAATGTGTGAAGTTTGGTGGATGCACTTAATTTCGATTTCATTTTTGTATTCTTCATATTTTGTGTTACTGGCAATTAGGTTCAGTGATAAATAAGATATAGGGTTGAAAAGAAAAAGAAACAAAAACTAATGAGTTTTAACTGTTTTTAAAATGTATTACGAGTACACCATCAAATGATTGCAAAATATTGTATATTCAATTATATATTAATTTAGTCACTTTTACCTTTGACTATTAAGTCAACTCTCAATAATAACTTGTAAAAAGGATTATCATGGCCAAAAAATAAAGTTGGGTCACATTAGTTTGTACCAAGCTGCATATGACACATTGTAGCTTTAAGGACATTAACAGTAGAAAAAATTAGTCCAACACTAAAATAATGCTAATTATTATGATCATGATTAGAAATGTAAACTCTTTATACAAATGATTGTACCAAATTTAGCATTTGAAACAGCATCAGCAAGAACAAGAGAGTCAAAATATCCCAAAACCTTTCTTCAGGGCACATGTTAAATACACAAACACAAACTAATGTTCAAAGGAAACTATATGTAAAACTTGAATTAGTGTCAACTCTGGCACTATATAGAAAAAGAGTTGCAGTAACACTTACTTAATCACAGCTGATACACCACCCACCTATTTTATGTTTGGAACATAACCATGGTTCTTAAACTGCAAATTTTATTTGTAAACATATTACAATGGCCATAAGCAAAGCAAAAGTAACCGAAATCAGCACATGATTGTTCACAGTACAAAGTATTGCTACCTACATTCAAAGATAGCAGTTTGCAACTGAAATCAGTAGATGTTGTTCAGCAGTACAAACTACTACTACTTACATTCCATTACAAAAGACTGTTTGTACCGATAACTTGATTCTTAGTCTCATAAGTTAGATTCATCTCTCAGTATTTTAAGGAAACAAAAATAACTTAAATCTGATGTATGGTTAAGAAAATTGCTCTTATTATCTAACCAGACACACTAAAACTTATAGACCGATTTAATCATTTCCTGATCTTAACTTATAGTTCAGAGTCCCAAGATATAAAACACAAATTAAACCAGAACTAGATTTGGTGAGATGTAGTAGGGTTTTGTTGCATGAAAAAATTGCAGCATTTTCCAGTAACTTTTATCCCCTAATTTCTCAACCAGATTAAACAGGTCTTGATGTTAAAATGTACTGTAGCTCAAATTTTCAGAATATCATAAATTTGAAAAAAGTAATCAAATGGTAGATAATGTTAGATAATGTTAGTAAGATATTGGTGTTTTAATTTTGGTTACTAGAAACCTTTGTTCTGCAGTAGGCTAAGTGCAGCAGCCTCAGAACTTGATCATCTCACTCAGTTCTTAGCTTATTTTAATGATTAAAGATTATATGTTATAATTAACTTACAAGAATTGTAAAGGTACAAATACTTTAAAAATTAGAACTATGGTGGTTCAAATACTTTAAGGTGAGGTCTAGTCTTTCTCTATGCTGGCAATCAGAGCATACAGAATGCAGAAAACTATAAAACTGTTTTTCTTACCCGTTTCTCAACCAAAATGGACCGTTCTTAATTTACAATAGCAGGCCATAATCCCAGGTTTTCAAATATACGAATATCATTCTAAAAGGATCTGCATATATAAGAATACAGTCTTTCAAAGGTATGTACTTTATTAAACAACTTAGCAGCTCCAAAACAATAAACAAGGAAAACAAGCCCAATACAATCGCATGAGTATAGACACCCGAACTCCATTCTACGTTCAACACACAGAGACGACCATCACTACATAGGACACACTCAGTAACATGGAAGCACAATCTATTCTTCGTACAAACCGATAATTCCTAAAACATTTAACAGTACATATACATAGAATTCATCCAACAAACACATAAACGCAAGCCGTAACTCAGAAGCCCATCCAAATTCTAGAATGTAGCAGCCAGAAGGAGAGAAAAGAGGTGAAGAAAATAGGGATTACCGGAACGAACAAGACCGCGGCAGGCGTCTAAAGAGCTCGTGGCGATGGTGGCCGGTTGTTTCGTTATGGCTGAGGAAAGGTTACTCAGTGACTGTCAAGAAATGAGATGATGCAGTAAAAGGATGACGATTGACGAGTGTTCTCCAGGAACTTTAACCGGTTCTTTTCAATCCCTTCCTAGTATTTAAATTTATTTTTTTTTGAATTAATTATCCTAAATTTGTTTTATTTGGTCTTGTAAGTTGTAACATTTTCTTTCCTATTTTCATGGATTTTTAAAAGACCCCGTTGAATTCAAATAAATATTATTTGAACTAAACTAGCTAAATGGAAAAATAGTATTTGAAATGTACTCATCTGAATTGAAAAATAAAAAGATGCTTAATTAACTAATCTGAAATGAATAAAATATACATAACTAAAATAAAAACAACTAGTTTCAACAAACTTGAGAGTGGGAGAAAAAAATGTATAGTGTAATGTTATTACTAGGAGTTTATCAACTATCACGTCCATCTTTCAAAGATTGTGGTGCGGTATCAAACTATTTGTATTGACATATGTATAAGAGCAAACAAAAGATTAATGAATTTTTTTAAAGAGAAACGTTGGCCTAACAATCATCCGATGATTTAAAACCTTTATAATCCTTGGGGCCAAGGTTGAGCCAAGATCTCTGGAATCCATGGGGAGGAAGGACTCGCCCCATGCCTACCGATCAGTTTATCAAAGCGTGCTTCAAGCGAATCTGGATCCGATGGCGGATAAGCGGGTTCATTCCGTTGGTTTATGTCCTAAATCTAATTCATATTTACTACCAACGTGAGTAGAAACCTAAAGGGTCACACACATAAGGATTATGTACCAGGTTAAAATGATTAGGGTTAATTTATAAGATAAATTAATCTCATGGACTATTTGATAAATAGGCATTAAGGTTCACACACTAGTGCCACAAGCCCATTTATATGATATTATATATATCGTTGTTCAAGACTATTGAGGATGATGATGAAACACATTTAGACCTAACTAGTCACTCAAATAGTCAGTCAATCCTATCCGATAGGATCCTAGAAAGCAATTCGAGTAGACTTGATAGAGGTCGGGCGCTTGTGCGGCTTATGGTTAAATCACCTCGACACCATGTTGATCATCATCGTTCACAAGGTAATAGGTGACATTGGATTGGATTGAGTGAGGATTACATTGAGTGAAAGTGGATTTGCATCTCAAAGGTACGTGATACATCTCACAATGTATATTTACATTATTCATAGATTTTAAAGTGATCTTGGAAATCAATCTGTTTATTCCGCTAATATATTTATGTGATAAATTATATTATGATTGATTAGTTCCTAACACATTCCTCCTATAGTATTGCTCCTCATACGATCCTCATGGATATTCTCCTGCCCCGGCCAAAGTTATTGAATAACCTCGGCCTCGTGTTCCTAGCCATGCTGTCAAATATCCTCCCGAGATTCCCACATCGTAATATCTTGCTGGCAACTGTCCATCTGGTAAACTCGCCGAGGTGGATACCAAGTGTCCGGAGGTTATGGTTGATAACGCTGGCTGCATTGGTCCCGGCGGATACGCCCATCCTCCTTGTCGAGCGATCTCCTGCAAATTTCCCCTATTCACCCCTGTCCCAAGGGGCGGGATGGTTGAAGGGACCATGCTTAAACTAACCAACGTCCTCCTTTCTGGCTCCATCCGCCTGTTGGGTACTTCCAAGTCAATTACTGTCCTTACAGATGGAGCATGTCTCATTCCTCCTACCTCTTGCTCCCTCCTCCTATGATGTATCATCCACTGCTGATACAACTCCGATCCTTGTTTGCTATCATGAAGTCTAATGCCGATAAGTCTTCTCCCATTTGCCTTGGATTGTTCCGGTCTGTCTCTGCTTGCCTTGGATTGTTTCAGACTGTCTCTGCTTGCCTCCCAAGGATCATCCTCTGCTACCTCTTCTTATGTGACAGTCCTCGCTACTCCTTCGGGTGTTCTTTCAGGCGTGTTCCTCTCGCATCCCATCGGCTTGTAGTTGTATCAACGTCGGATCCTCTTCATCTTGTGTCATTTTGACTGTGTTAGCGACAGTCGAGGCCGGGGTGGCGGTAGACTTGTGAGGCCGTCTAGGGCAGCGTTTTGTAGTATCTGTCATGATAGATGGGAGTGAAAACCCTTTTAGTCGGGTCCCACGGGGCGTGCCAACTGATGCGGGAAAATACGCTCCTGTAATTGATGCCTCGGATAGTTGTGATATCCGAGGGTTTCGAGTTATGAATTGCTAACTGTGTTGACTGACTGTTTGCTGAGAACGCCTGTCTGGCCGAGCACCTGGGCCTCGGAGGACGTAGCTTGGGACCTGTTCATCCGAAGCCTGCAAAATAAGCACCCGGAGCCACCCGAGAGTAGCAGCTCCGGTGTGATTATGAGATTTCGTGTATTGAAAGGAAAGATAAAACTCTGTATTCAAGAGTTAGAGAACTTACATGAAATGGTTGAATGTGGCCTCTATTTATAGGCGTTCTAGGGCGTCTGGTTCAGCCATTTTTTTCTCTCCTGACTCACCATTTCTTTCCATTGCCTCATGCTCTTCTCACGTGGTTCAGTACGTTCCATATCTTCCGAGATCCTCTCACGTGTTCTATGTTCTTTCTTGGAAATTTTCTCAAAGGCATAGTCACCATAATTCTGTAGACCCTGTCGATCTTTTGCATCATCATCCAAGTTTGAGGAAAATATCACATCTTTGTAGAATTGATGCAAATGAAATTTCTAGGTCTATGATTTTGATGATGATTTTTTTGATCGTTGAAATGTGGATGGAAATGTGTTAGCAACGATTGTAGGTTTGAGGGAGGGGTGCTATAATGAATTTCCTTTGGTAGTTATGACCTGAGCCTCAAAATTCGTTTAAGGATCGAGCTCAGAATTCGATAGTCATTTTCATTATCCATTGTATGTGATAATAAATGTCGTTTCATCCTGGTCAGATGTGATTCAACACCTCGCATGAATTGGAAATAAGAAACTATAATTTGAGTGTTTTGGATAATTAACTTCAACTTTGTGAGATCGGGAAAGATGAAAATATTTATGTCAAGGAAAAAAAATGAAAGAATGAATTAATATGCCCAAAAAGCTCTCTTCCATATTCTCTCTCATATGCTCATTCAATATCACTTCGAGATAAGGGTTCCAGGCACGCCATGGCCCCAGTGGAGCTTCCGCCTCCGCCCCTATCTTATATGCTCACATGGTCACCCGAACAACTACCACCGCTTCCGCCACGGACAACAATGAGCCCCCCCATCCCCCCTTCCCACAAAAAGAAAAAGAAACTCGGGCTTTCCTTTAATCCAAAACCACACATTAACCATATGGGAGAATTTGGATTGATTTTTGCATATAGTGAATGGTGAATGTGAAAGACTTGAAGCTTCCTTGAAATGAACCTTGATAGACAAGTTCTCAGAAAATATTTCCATACGACATGATTCAAGGGAGCTGCAACGATCTACCTTCTCGATGCAAAGCAGGTTATAAAAAATTATCTGTTCTAAATTGGAGACTGCTAAATAGATTATTTCCTATTTCAGATGTGTCACATGAGCATAGCTTTAATATTCCATCTATATGCTGATTCTGTCTCAACCATTATGATGAACTTTCATCATGTCTTTCATGAGTGCCAAATGATTCATAGTCTCTGGGAAAGTTTGCATAATGTGTTTGATATATTTCTAGAGACTATCAATAACCTCTGGGATCGATTCTTTTTCTATTTGAATGCTAATACTAATTCAAAAAATATGCTTGAGGTTATTTCCAATTGTCTTGGTTTAGGTTATCTGGTGTGCAAGAAATTCCTACTTGTATGATATCATAAAACCAAGATTTAATAGAATGAGGAAGAGAAACACTATATTTGATGAAATGCACTTTACGTGCTCATTATGTAAACTGGAGTTTCATTGAGGCAGAAAGGTTAGCAAATGACCTGGTTTATAGAATAGTGCTTTCTAAAAATGTGATGCAGGTTAGTTGGAAGTTACCAACATCCCAATACAACTAAACTCAGATGGATCAAGCTTGGGACAGAGCCATGCAGGAGTAGGAATGGTGTTGAGGGATGTCAATGGTTAGGTGATAGCAGTGAAAGCTGTCTATCTCCAACAAAAGACATTCTGGAGGTAGAAGCTTTAGCCTTGGTAGGAGGACTACAGATGACTTATTATCATGACATTGAAGTACTAGAGGTGGAAGTGGACTCACCGATTCTTCTGAAATTGGTGCAAAACCCTTGTTCCATTTCATGGAGAATCATACCATTAATCAAATAAATTTGAAATTTACAAATTGAGATTTCTTTTTCTCATATTTTCAGAGAAGTTAATGCAGTAGTTGATTCATTGGCTAAGTTAGCAAGCACATCTAGATTAACAAGTGAATTCAATCATCTAAACTTACCAAATAAAATCAAAGGTCTGGTGACCTTAGATAGCAGAGAGCTTCCCTATATCAGAGTTAGATGATGTTGGATCAGTTTATACTTTTGTGCACTTTTACTGGGGTATTGTATATCCTACATGGTGGAAGCTACAAACTGTGGAGTTTCAGTGGCAGAAAGAGGCGTATAGAGAATGTAGAAAGACCTATGCCAAAGTGTTGTCAAAAATCTCCCGGATTCAATCTCATTCCAAAGCAGACCATTCAACACTTCATAGAGCTGCTGGACTTGCAAGAGCTCTCTTTGTACAAGTGTCCATAACTTTGTGTGTTAATTGGCAGTATACTATACACTTAAGTGGATATCTTGGGTTTCATCTTGATGTTTCCCTAACCAGCTCCTTGCAATGGATATCCTTCTGAGGGCAAACTTGTGTTTCGACTAACAATTGATCCACTAACATACCCAGAAGTTGATACTACTGTCTATTGTGAATTTAGTCATCTTTCATGTATATCTAAGCTTTTTAATCCCAACACATTGCTCTGGAGTTTTCTTGTAAGTACATTATTTATGGTGGTTTTTTTAGGGTTTAGGGTGCACGATAAATACCCTCCACCTTGAGTGGTTTTAAATAAAAAATAATTATTAGGCGCGTGTAGTAAGTAAAGGTAAAGCTGTAAATATACTATGTGTCTTCTAGTAATTAGATGTTGAATATGGTCTGCATTCAAACGAACTAGTTAGATATTATTCTGATAGTTGAAATACCAAAATCCTCCTTAAAAAATGGAAGTGAAAATCATAAGTTAGGAACTTAACGCCGAAAGTTGATAGGATGACGGTAAAATTTGCATATTTATTAATTCGATGACAAAAATTTGCATTTTAAATATTAGTGATTCAAAGTAATACTTCTCAATCTCAATCAAAGCGGATTGTTCAAAGTTGAAAAGAGACGAATTTTAAAATTTATTTTTATTAGTTAATATATAATGTTGGATTCTTTGCAACATATGCTGTATTTTTAAGTAACATTATTTTTTTAAAAAATCTCTTACACATTTAAATAAAGATATTTGTATAAAAAATGTACCAATTTGAATTTAAAATTAAACCATCTGCTTTGCATGAGATAGTGTTTTTCTTAAAAGTTGAGTGTCTACCCATCAAAATCATCCAAATAATAAAGCAATTAATAATTTTCTTTTAAAAAAAGAAGCAAACAATAATTTAATGGAAAAGTATTGGGAGTGACCGTCACTATATAGTGACCAGAGTCTTTACTGCAAATATAGAAGTAAATTATAAATAGTACAATAAAGAAAATCAAGGAAGAACCAATTTGCAATTTTTAAAAATTTAAAAAAATCACGCGCTACAGTGTTTTTGCGCGTGCACAGTGTTTTGCTACATTGTACTTTTATGTTTCAAGTTAAAATGTTCATCTTTCACGTTAAAACGTCCATGTTTTAAGTTAAAATGTTTATGTTTTATTTTTCAAGTTAAAATGTTCATGTTTCAAGTTAAAATGTTCATGTTTCACGTTAAAACGTCCATGTTTCACGTTTTAAATTAAAATATTTATGTTTTATATTTCAAGTTAAAATGTTCATGTTTTAAATCAAAATGTTCATGTTTCAAAAAATATTCATGTTTTAAGTTAAATTGATCATGTTTTATGTTTCAAGAAATGTTCATATTTTATGTTTCAAGTTAAAATGTTCATGTTTTATGTTTTATGTTTTAAGTTAAAATATTTATGTTTTATGTTTCAAGTTAAAATGTTCATATTTCAAGTTAAAGTTTTCATGTTTCACGTTAAAATTTCCATGTTTTATGTTTTAAGTTAAAATATTTATGTTTCATATTTCAATTTAAAATGTTCATGTTCATATTTTAAGTCAAAATGTTCATGTTTCAAAAAATATTCATGTTTTAAGTTAAACTGTCCATGTTTTATGTTTCAAGAAATGTTCATGTTTCACGTTAAAATGTTCATGTTTTATGTTTCAAGTTAAAATGTTCATGTTTTAAGTTAAAGTGTTCATGTTTTATGTTGTATTGTAGCAACTTGACACTGTAGCGGCTCGGTACTGTACGTGATTTTTAAAAATTTTCTGAAATTGCAAATTGGTCCCTCCTTGTTTTTTTAACTTATATCCTATTTGCAATTTAATCTGATCATTATATAGTGACGGTCACCCAAGAGACCAAAACGTTTAAATTAGATTAGACGTACAAAACGTTTAAGTTTTCAAAATTAGTTATGCTTTTAAGGTTTCGTATTTCCCCCCTACGTACGAACACCACTTTATCGTAGAAGGAAGAAAGAAAGGCGCAAGTAGAAATATCTCGAACCCAGTACTTAAATTGAACCCCGCTCCTCGTCGCTAATTATCTCAAAGCCTAACCTAACCCTCCCTTGTCCAACTTCTCTGTCGAGATCAATGGCCAAGCACCGTGAAATTCGCGCAGCTGCTCCGGTTGTTGAGTCCGAAACGGAGGACTCTGAGGCGTCCGATTTCGAGCTTGAACCCCAACCGGCGAAGAAGGGCCCGGTTACGGCGTCGTCAGCCAAGGCAGCTGTTCCCGCTCCAGTTCCGGTTGTCGAGCCCGATACGGAAGACTCTGAGGCGTCCGATTCCGAGCCTGAACCCCAACCGACGAAGAAGGCCCCGGTTGCGGCGCTGTCAGCCAAGGCAGCTGCTCCCGCACCAGACTCTTCGTCCGGATCGAAATACGAATCCGACTCCGACGAGGGTTTGCCTCCGAAGAAGCCTGACTCAAACGGCACAAGCGTTAAGCCCATGGCTGTTCCTGTGAAGACGGCTCCTGCTACCCCTGCCACCGGGATAAAGCGCTCGAAGGCTCCTTCTGCTACGCAAGTCACTGGCACCAAACGGTCAAAGAAAGGAGCCGCAACAGAGGAAGGGAAGAAGCTGTTTGAGAGGATATTTACGGTTGAGGATGAAATTGTTGTTCTTGAGGAGCTTCTCAAGAAGCACCCGGTTGCAAAGGAGTCTCCTGAAATGGACAGCATGTACGAGGCTATCAAGGCTCGGGTATGCGTGCCTGTGAGTAAAGTTCAGGTCCTGGATAAGATGAGAAGGCTGAAGAGCAAGTTCTTCAAGAAGAAGGAGAAGTTTGCAAATACTAAAAAGAAGAAGGGCACTGAGGAGGAGACTGGAAAGGATGAGCTTTATGAGCTATCCAAGAAGATTTGGGGCAATGAGGAGGGACCGAAAACTGTGGAAAATAAGAAGGAGAAGGGGAAGGGGAAGGGGAAGGGGAAGGGTGCTGTTACTTTTGCCAGAGCTGGGAAATCAATAGGTGATTGGGTTTTTGGGGAGGGGACCGAGCTGGTTGCCGAAGAAGGTAGGATTAATCTGGAGAAAAAGTGGGGTGAGATTAGAAAGGAGGAAACTGGGTTGTTCGTGAAGAGACTGGAGTTGTCACTTGAGCATGCCAAGATGGTTTATGACTCTCTGTGAGTTTGTAGAGCGATTGCTATTTTAGCTTTTGGGGTTATTATGTAGCTTTGCTCTTATGCTTTTGGAAGTAGCTTTTAGGGTTATTATGTAGCCTTGCTATTAGGCTTTTGGAAGTAGCTTTTAGGGTTATTATGTAGCCTTGCTATTATGCTTTTGGAAGTAGATTTAAGGTTATTATGTAGCCTTGATCTTACGCCTTTGGAACTGTGGTGAAAGAAATTTAATGTTACTATGCCTTTTGCTTTATTGTGGTGTAGTGTGCACTTTTGGTAAATTTGGTAAATGAGCAACGAATATGGATCTCAATTAGTTGGAATGGTATTGATGTTCTCTGTGGTGAGATTGATTTCTGCATTTTTTTACTTTTGGGACTGGGAAGGCTATCTAGAATACTTTTGGAAGTAGAATCCTTTTAGGTTAGACATCTGGCAGGAGGTTTGTTTTACCCAAAGGTTACTTTTATATGCTTCCTTCTGAAGGCAATCATCCTTGTCTCAATAGCACCATTAGTCTCATTGCAAGAACTCGTCTAGATATATGATTGGATTGATTCAGTCACTCGGTAGTGCCCCGATTATGATCACGATTGCCATAAATTCTTTTAACATGTTTCCAAGTTAGTTGTCAATAATTGATTCTGAAAGATGGAATCCGTTTTCTGAGGGTGTCAAGTTTTTAGATTACAGTTGCTTTGTTACCAGGTAGAAGAAGGTCATTTACAAAAAAATACAACTTGGATAAATCCTGCAATTTACATGTTTTACCATGCATATTAATTAAGTTAGTAACTTTTTGTATTGTTTTGTCGCGTGTAGCTTTATATGTATTGTTTTGATGCTTGGGAGAATATAATATTTTGAAGGCAGACTGTCGCTTTCTGTCAAAGGTTGGATTTTATTGCTCTAGTCTTGTTAGTATTCTCAAATTGATGGAAACAGTTCTTCTTGATACTTGAGAGAGGCTTGCAGATGATCTGATATAATAGCAATCCCAACACCTTGGGGTCATTGTCAGTTCAATTAACTGGTAATCATGCCAAATCAAATGGCACGGTTCCCTTAACTGGTGTTAGTGGCATTTTTGCCAGACCTGACATTCTTTTACTCTAAATGAGAACTTTTCATCTGAACATGTTTTTTTAGCTAAATGATCAACATGTGGAGCTGCTGCATGAATCACCCGATTAATGGCTTAGGCACACAAGGGAACATGTTGATTTATCTCTGAGGATGCAATGTTCATTTCTTGGTTAAATTTGTTGCACTTGTTGCTGAGGTGATCAGATCCATCTGGATATTTTAGTTGCTGTTGACTTCTTAAAATGTCTGTTTCACTTTTTGTAAAAATGAATGTATCCTGTTTTAAATAACTGTATGAAAGGCCACTGCAATGCCACTTGAAAATTGTAAAAAAGACTTGGAGGGAGTATCACATCACTGTCATCACATGTACTAAATATAACTTGTGGAAAAAAATTGGATAATTTCGCTTTTGAATGATTGATACTTGTAGTTAAATTTTATATAGTAATCAATCGGCGAAAATAATTCCTGTTTCCTGTTATTGGCTTTATGGTGTTCGACTAGTTTTGATGTATCTGCTTGTAGGAGTGGGGGCATCAGCAAAGTTGGGACTACCAAGGTAAGTTATTATTCTAAATTACATTGGCGTTAGAGGCCCCATGAGTGAACAGTTTCACTATACTGAGTCGTCCAGTGAATCGATTAATGGAAGCTTAAAATTTCTTGCATCATGTTTACATTGTCATTTTACTGTGAATAGCTATCACTGCAAGCACAATTCATGCATTCTTTTTCTGTTTACCTTGTTTCTTGGTAATACCAATATTGTTTGCGTTGCAAAAGAAATAATGTTAAGATTTTAATCTCATTATTTTCTTTTTCATTTGAATGAGCTTGTGGGATCTGAAGCATGTGGAATTTGTGCTCTTAGTTGGGATGTTTACTCTGAACTAAATAATAATTTGTGAAATTATTCTCTGTGGACCATAAGGATATATTGTTCATTGCTATTTCACTTGCAGCTAACGACGAAGAAGCTTGGGGTCTAAAGTTGCATCAGATGATCAGCAGTCTCAGCATACAGCACAGGCATTTAACAATGGCAGTAATGCTGCCGATTTCACTTCTGCCTATGCTGGACATGATGCATCTATGATCTATAAGTCCAGCAGTCCTTCAGCAGGAGGTACCTACTGATACTACTGTTGCAGGTAAAAAACAGATATTATGCTCTAGAATTGCTTCCATGCATTGTTGTTTGGACAATAACTTGTAGTGTAGGATTTTTCCTTTATACTCCCCCATCCTTTTTTGAATATTCAGGCTTCTTTGCCCATCTGGCTCTGGGAGGAAATAATTAAGGACAAACCTGTAATATTTAATTCAGCTGCAGAGATCACTCAACTGAAGATGATTCTGGAAAGGTTGATCAGAAAAGCTTTGATTCATGGTCAACGGAAAAAGAAGAAGATGATGAGGTTATTAACTAATTTCTTGTACTCTGTTTCTTACCCTAGGGCATAGGGGCAAAGTAAAATTTCCGTTTGATTCATAGCTTCTCTGTGATTTGATGTTCAATGTTTATTGCAGCAATCATACTTTTTAAAGTGCCATACTGGATGCATGCTTTATATCTTTTTCCCATAGCAATGAATTAGCATTATTATCTGTTTCTTCTGGTCATGTAAATGATATGGAACTGGTTGTATATCATTATCTAGTTAACTATGTGCTCCCACTGTCCCAATAATTAGTCCACTTTGTGTTACTACTAAAATCATGATTAGTAGGGGACTCTACTTGTGGGTATGTAGGATGTAGACCCCATATTTTTTTATACTATGAACTCCTTGAATTTCTGCTTTCTTCTGGCTGATCTAGTTTCTCTAACCCAGGCTTCATCTAGACACTTTTTGTAAAATTTTATATTTGTCTCAGGGCTGTGATTCTTTTGATATTGTAGAATATGGTTATAGGTGATTCAATCCTACTCTCTAGTTTTTAAATATATCTTTCTTTGCACAGTAACATGTTATATATAATTATACTGGTATATTTTTTGTTAATGTCGAACTGAACAAAAGAAAAAAAGACTGATCTATTGTGCTGCTAAGTTCTGCATCTTGTTTATATAGTTTGGTGTGTAATGCTTTTTCAAATAAACTATGATGGAGATGTCAAAATAGTTTTTCACTCCTGCTTATCTGACTCGTTGGGTTGTACAAGTGTCAAAGTCTGCCAGTAAAACTGTTACATGAGTTAGAGCGAGCTTGAAGTTCTGGTTTGAGCTGAATGTTTAATGTTATGCTGATGCAAATATTGGGGTAAGTTTGAATATTTGCCAAGGAGCTTGTTGAGATGGTGAGCAACTATCCATCTCTTATCAAGGATGGGTCTGCTAGAAAACAAAACAGAAGAGCTGTTTATGTTACCATTAATGCTGCTGCTCTGGATATTGCTGATTAGTGATTACTTTGGTAGTTTCTTATTGCATGCTAATACAATCGATCTATTCTGAATGCGAGGTTGGAACTTTTGACGGAGATTTTACTGCCCTTGTGGGATATCATAGTATTTTTGTTTTGATAGAGAATTTTTTTAGTAGTTGATAGAAACCTTTGTTTTTTTTTCCGTGAAGGACAAAAACGAGTTGTCTCATCTCTTTTGGAAATGTTTACAATGAAAACAGAGTTGACTTGGTATACATGAGGAGTATTCTAAACTTAAAATTTAAGCTAACTTTCTTTTATGCTAGTTTTATATTTTATAATTTAAGCAGTCTAGCACTGATATTTATACTATGTACTGAACTGAACTGAACTGAAATAAATTTAAATTTAAATTTACTGAACTGAACTGAAATAAATTTAAATTTACTGAACTGAACTGAACTGAATTGAAATAATTTTAAATTTACTGAACTGAACTGAACTGAAATAATTTTAAATATATTGAACTGAACTGAAATAAATATAAATACATTTTTATATTATTTAAATATAAAAACACGTTGAGGTGATATAGTTTGAACTGAATTGAGTTAAATATCATCAAATTATAGTGCAGATGATATGAACTTATCTAAATTGAACTGAATTGTTCTGAACTGAATTAAACTAATGTAAATTGAACTAATTCCAAATTGTCATGTAATGAAGACACATTACATTTGGTTGAATCGATTTAAATGAATAACGATTCAAATAATTATATTGGATGTATAAAAGTAAAGATTATGGTATATTAAAGAAATATATTGAGTTGAATATCATAGCCATGTATTTTTCAGGGGATATGAGTCATTGAGTTGTATATCTTAATATTATTATATTAAAAAGGATATGAGTCATTGAATTGTATATCATAAAATTATATTTAAGAGGATATGAACTGAACTGTTCTGAACTGAACTGAAACGAACTACACCGAACTAATTCTAAATTGTCATATAATGAAGACATGTTATATTTGGTTGAGTCGATTTAAATGAATCACGATTCAAATAATTATATTGGATGTATAAAAAGTAAAGGTTCTGGTATATTAAAGAAATATATTAAGTTGAATATCATAGCCATGTATTTTTCAGGGGATATGAGTCATTGAGTTGTATATCTTAATATTATTATATTAAAAAGGATATGAGTCATTGAATTGTATATCATAAAATTATATTTAAGAGGATATGAACTGAACTGTTCTGAACTGAACTGAAACGAACTACACCGAACTAATTCTAAATTGTCATATAATGAAGACATGTTATATTTGGTTGAGTCGATTTAAATGAATCACGATTCAAATAATTATATTGGATGTATAAAAAGTAAAGGTTCTGGTATATTAAAGAAATACTCCCTCCGTCCCAGCGATAACTGCACACTTTCTATTTTAGTCCGTCCCAGCGAAAGCTGCACACTTTCCATATAAGGAAACATTTCATTAGAGATGGACTTATTTGCCCTCACCCACCCTAACCTTTTTTCACCTCACCCCCAGATCTGATTTTCTCCCCTTTTCTCTCCACCCCAAATCTGATTTTCTCCCGCTGACCCACCGCCCTGCTCACCGCCGATTGGGGCCTGCAAATCGACTCCGTCATCTTGAATCTGCTCATGGGGACGGAGATGATGCGCTGCCGAATGGAAGCGGCGGCGCCGGTGGACTAATAGAGGCTTGGCAGGGGAGTGAAGACGGTGCGCCAATCATCAATTCCAGCAGCAGGCAAGCTTTATTTTTCTCATGGAGATATTCAAATCCCCAAACCAAATTTGGTTTATATATTTCTCACCTCACCAAAATGGGTTTCTGCTTATCTCTCCATCATTTGGGTTCCCTTTTCTTTTCCACCGTTTATGGCTTTCAATTGTGGGTGGGTTCATCAATTTATATTCAATGAATTTTGGTGGTTTGCTCATGGATTTGGACTGGGGTTTGTTGCCAGAGGAAGTATATGTTGTAGAATTGGGGATGTTGGTGGTAGATTGGTGGAATTAATGGTCGCCGGCCGGGGATGAAAGTTGAGTGGTGGTGGTGGGGTTCTAGAGAGTAAATTAGGAAAAAATGAAAGGGCAAAGTTGTCTTTTCGCGTGAGTAATAAAAATAGTTCAGGTTTCTCTCTCTGCAGCTATCGCTGGGACAGAGGGAGTATATTAAGTTGAATATCATATCCATGTATTTTTCAGGAGATCATAATATTATTATATTAAAGAGAATATGAGTCATTGAGTTGTATATCATAAAATTATATTTAAGAGGATATGAACTGAACTGAAACGAACTGAACTGAACTAATTCCAAATTGTCATATAATGAAGACATATTATATTTGGTTGAGTCGATTTAAATGAATCACGATTCAAATAATTATATTGGATGTATAAAAGGTAAAGGTTATAGTATATTAAAGAAATATAATGAGTTGAATATTATATCCATGTATTTTTCAAGGGATCTGAGTCATTGAGTTGTATATCATAATATTATTATATTAAAGAGGATATGAGTCATTGAGTTGTATATCATAAAATTATATTTAAGTGGATATGAACTGAACTGAACTGAAACGTACTGAACTGAACTAATTCCAAATTGTCATATAATGAAGACATATTATATATGGTTGAGTCGATTTAAATGAATCACGATTCAAATAATTATATTGGATGTATAAAAAGTAAATGTTATGGTATATTAAAGAAATATATTGAGTTGAATATCATAGCCATGTATTTTTCAGGGGATCTGAACTAAATTGGACTGAACTGATATGAATTGAATTAAAATAAAAATAACATATTTTCATTTTTTTATTAATGAATGCTCATCATCATATAAAAATAAATTTGATGAACTGAACTGAACTGAACTTAATTAAATTTAAATTTATTTAACTGAACTAAAATAATTTTAAATATACTGAACTGAACTGAATTGAAATAAATTTAAATTTATTGAACTGAACTGAACTGAAATAAATTTAAATTTACTGAACTGAACTGAAAAAAATTTAAATTTACTTAACTGAATTGAAAAAAATTTAAATTTACTGAACTGAACTGAACTGGACTGAACTGAACTGAACTGAACTGAACTGGACTGAACTGAACTGAACTGAACTGAACTGGACTGGACTGGACTGAACTGAACTGAACTGAACTGATCTATAGATAAGCTCTGGTAAACAGAGCCTATATGTTTACAATGATAAAATTTAAAAATTAGAGAAACCAGCATCATTGGCTTACGCATAAAAGTCAATTGATAGTCTGTACAAAAATTTTATTAGTTGGATACGTATTTTGGCCTGAAAATGTACTTCTTTCACAGAGTAATTTCGAGGAAAAAAGGTCAAGAATTGCTACGTACGTTTAATTTCATCTCACAATTTGCAAGAGCTCAAGAAAGCTCCAGTAAAGGTAGTTTTAACTGCAAAAAATAAAAATCATCTCATAATTTTAGCTGACTTTTTCATTTCTTTGTTTAATATTTCAAAAAGTCAACTGATCGTCAAGTTGCAGTAGTGAGACCAGTCAACTAACAAATTTGGAAGCCGCCTGTTAACTAAGAACATCCCAAGTGTGTGTTTATCATTGTTTCTAAATTTGTATATTTTGCGTGCCGAACAATGTTTGACATTCATTTTCCGATGCTCTGCTGTAGGGGTGAGCACGATCACGAGCGTTCGTTAATCGGATCGCGATCGGATCGGTTAAAAATCGGATCGAGATCGTTCATTTAATAAATGAGCCGATCATGATCAAAATTTTTTGATCGTTTAATAAATGAACGATCAACGATCATAGATATTAAAACTCGATCATGATCGCGAACAGATCGATAAGATGATCGATATCGATCGATAAGATAATCGATTAATATAATATAAATATATACATCTAAATGGATTATTTTCTAGTAATTTGTTAATTTTTAACTTTTTTAAAAAACTTTTAAACTGATCATGATTGAGCATTGATCATTTGATCGAGCCGATCGTTATTGATCATTGATCATCTGATCGATTATCTAAACGAGTCGATCGCGATCAGATCGCGATCATTATAATTTTTAAACGATCCGATCATGATCATGAATTATTTTGATCGCTTTGATCGCGATCGGATCGTGATCACCTCAAAATTTAAATGAGTCGATCATGAACATAGTGATGATCGTGATCGGATCGACTCGTTATCACCCCTACTCTGCTGTACTTTTTATTTTTTATTTTTTATTTTTAATACCATAAGCGTAGAACTATGTAAGCGGTCACAAAAGAACATAGGCCCTGTTTACTACAGCTTATTTTTTGATGTACT
This sequence comes from Cruciata laevipes, assembly GCA_963678965.1. NCBI lineage: Eukaryota > Viridiplantae > Streptophyta > Magnoliopsida > Gentianales > Rubiaceae > Cruciata > Cruciata laevipes. Next base: position 18,562,054 of record OY787641.1, read on the forward strand.
GAACTGAACTGAACTGAACTGAACTGTACTGAAATAAATTTAAATTTACTGAACTGAACTGAACTGAATTGAAATAATTTTAAATTTACTGAACTGAATTGAAATAATTTTAAATTTACTGAACTGAACTGAACTGAACTGAAATAATTTTAAATATATTGAACTGAACTGAAATAAATATAAATACATTTTTATATTATTTAAATATAAAAACACGTTGAGGTGATATAATTTGAACTGAATTGAGTTAAATATCATCAAATTATAGTGCAGATAATATGAACTTATTTAAACTGAACTGAATTGTTCTGAACTAAATTAAACTAATCTAAACTGAACTAATTCCAAATTGTCATGTAATGAAGACATATTACATTTGGTTGAATCGATTCACATGAATCACGATTCAAATAATTATATTGGATGTATAAAAAGTAAAGGTTATGGTATATTAAAGAAATATATTAAGTTGAATATCATAGCCATGTATTTTTCAGGGGATGAGTCATTGAGTTGTATATCAAAATATTATTATATTAAAGAGAATATTAGTCATTGAGTTGTATATCATAAAATTATATTTAAGATGATATGGTCTGAACTGAACTGAACTGAATTATTCTGAACTGAACTGAACTGAATTATTCTGAACTGAACTGAACTGAACTGATTCCAAATTGTCATATAATGAAGACATATTATATTTGGTTGAGTCGATTTAAATGAATCATGATTCAAATAATTATATTGGATGTATAAAAAGTAAAGGTTATGGTATATTAAAGAAATATATTGAGTTGAATATCATAGCCATGCATTTTTCAGGGGATATGAGTCATTGAGTTGTATATCATAATATTATTATATTAAAGAGGATATGAGTCGTTGAGTTGTATATCATAAAATTATATTTAAGAGGATATGAACTGAACTGAACTGAACTGAATTATTCTGAACTGAACTGATTCCAAATTGTCATATAATGAAGACATATTATATTTGGTCGAGTCGATTTAAATGAATCACGATTCAAATAATTATATTGGATGTATAAAAGGTAAAGGTTATGGTATATTAAAGAAATATATTAAGTTGAATATCATAGCCATGTATTTTTCAGGGGATGAGTCATTGAGTTGTATATCAAAATATTATTATATTAAAGAGAATATTAGTCATTGAGTTGTATATCATAAAATTATATTTAAGATGATATGGTCTGAACTGAACTGAACTGAATTGTTCTGAACTGAACTGAACTAATTCCAAATTGTCATATAATGAAGACATATTATATTTGGTTGAGTCGATTTAAATGAATCACGATTCAAATAATTATATTGGATGTATAAAAGGTAAATGTTATGGTATATTAAAGAAATATATTAAGTTGAATATCATAGCCATGTATTTTTCAGGGGATGAGTCATTGAGTTGTATATCAAAATATTATTATATTAAAGAGAATATTAGTCATTGAGTTGTATATCATAAAATTATATTTAAGAGGATATGGTCTGAACTGAACTGAACTGAATTGTTCTGAACTGAACTGAACTGAACTGTTCTGAACTGAACTGAACTGAACTAATTCCAAATTGTCATATAATTAAGACATATTATATTTGGTTGAGTCGATTTAAATGAATCATGATTCAAATAATTATATTGGATGTATAAAAAGTAAAGGTTATGGTATATTAAAGAAATATATTAAGTTGAACATCATAGACATGTATTTTTCAGGGGATCTGAGTCATTGATTTGCATATCAATATATTATTATATTAAAGAGAACATGAGTCATTGAGTTGTATATCATAAAATTATATTGAAGAGGATATGAACTGAACTGAACTGAACTGGATTGTTCTGAACTGAACTGAACTGAACTAATTCCAAATTGTCATATAATGAAGACATATTATATTTGGTTGAGTCGATTTAAATGAATCACGATTCAAATAATTATATTGGATGTATAAAAAGTAAAAGTTATGGTATATTAAAGAAATATATTGAATTGAATATCATAGTCATGTATATTTCAAGGGATCTGAACTAAATTGGACTGAACTGATATGAATTGAACTAAAATAAAAATAATATATTTTCATTTGTTATTAATGAATGCTCATCATCATATAAAAGGAAATTTGATGAACTGAACTGAACGTAATTAAATTTAAATTTATTTAACTGAACTGAACTGAACTGAAATAATTTTAAATATACTGAATTGAACTGAACTGAACTGAAATAAATTTAAATTTACTGAACTGAACTTAACTGAACTGAAATAAATTTAAATTTACTGAACTGAACTGAACTGAACTGAAATAAATTTAAATTTACTGAACTGAACTAAAATAAATTTAAATTTACTGAACTGAACTGAACTGAACTGAACTGAACTGAACTGAACTGATCTACAGATAAGCTCTGGTAAACAGGGCCATATTATGCACCCAAATAAATTTAGTCCAACATATTCCATCGTCTCACAAAAGGCACACTTCGAAAATTCCATTTTATATAGAAATATATCATACATAATTTTAGAAAAGATAAAGTTTTTTATTATTTGACATGACATGGTAATTATAAGACCAAATACATTTCTATATATTGGATTGATATATAAATAACATTTTTTTACTCATTCTACCATTTCTCTTTTGTTCTTCCACTTTACTTGTCACCTCATCATCCACTACTTTGCTGCTATCTCACCTTGCTATTACGAGAAATTCTTAACATCGGTGACCCAAATCTCAACGTCAACGTCAATACCAATAAACTGAATCTCAATGTTGACGACTCGAACGTTAGTGCTTTCAGTAACCCAATCCTTAATTTGAACAAAATTTCAACACCCGTAATCCAAATTAAACCCAAAGCTTTGTTGGATATCCAAACCCATGGAAGTCATGGCGTCCGCCGAGACCCGCCAAATGGACGACTAGTCGTCATGACGGAAAATTTGCATCGCCGCAACTGTTCGCCGTGACTTTTGGCGCCTTTAAAACGAAAACATCCAAACGACGTTGTTTTGGTGAATTTTGCAAAGTAAATTAAAATATTTGAACTAAAAAAGTTAAAATTTTACCGAATTGAAAACATATTTAAATCTTATTAAATAGAAAGATCAATTAGTTATGGTCTACTATCTTATATCTCAATGTTAGAAATGAGTTTACTCTCATTTATTAAAATTAAACTTTTTTTCCTAAATTATAATATTAGGATAAATATTTCAGTATATTTTTTAAATATGCATCCTAAATATATCTATAGTTTAATATATTAACAAAACACCGTGAACGCCGCAACGTAAGAGCCGTAACGACTAGTCTCCTTCCAGTCGAGTAGCGCCGCGCCTTAAAAGTGCGCCATGACTTCCTTGTCCAAACCTCACTGCCATCATTATATCATCAATCATCATCATCATTTCATCATCACCGCTTCCAATTGTATTAAATGATGGATCCGTATAATTTAATCAAATTTAACAATCTCTACCCACATATTTGGTTAATTTAGTGATACTTTTGTAATTTTGGTCCATGTATAAAGGGAATATAAAAATTCTTAGAACTCTTTTGAAAAGAGAGACAACACTAACTATATATATTTATAGAAATAAAGGAAGTATATATAACCAATTTTAGAATAATCAAGTACATTTTTAAAAAAAATATAAAACCACCATTGGTGGGAGGTATATATTAGGCTCCTTAAACTTTTTAAAAAAATTGCAAAAGTTACAAAGAGGAAAATGTATGAAATAAGTTACATTATAATCTAGGAGTAGACTAAGTTATCCATAGAATTCCCCATAATCCTTAAAAGTGATGCATTAAGGGTTCTTATAAATGGTTCATTACCCTGATGCACCTCCACCCATGGTGCATCTACAACCCAAAATAAACCATTCACAAGCCAGCCCTCTAACATCACTTGAGAGGATTTAGGGGAAGACCAAAAAGATTAGTGGCTGCCTTGCAAAAGATGGCAGTGAGAGAAAATCTTCAGTGAGTACATCATAGAAGTGGGAGCTTGGATGTTACTCAAGGGACTGATGATTTCTTCTTTTTGTGACCTGGGACATTTCTGCTGCATTGGCCTCCACCTTTGTTTGAATAAACAAAGGGTCTTCACACCTGTACATAATAAAAACAGCAGAATCAAAAATTCAAAGAAGTTGGATTCTATCTAATAAGCTTGGAAAACCTAAGATAAGAGGTTCCAATTCTATCAAGGTTTATTAAACCTCTGAGTTTCTGAGGAGCTTCTGTAATGTCCAGGTTGCAAGAGATAGAGTCCACAGAGGACATTTTTGCTAGGAAATCAGCAACGGAATTACACTCCCTAAATATATGACTGGCCAGATTGGCATAACTATTTAGTTTATGGCAGAGACTCAGAACTGGCCAGTTAGCTACTGTGGGATTTTTGATCCCATCAACAGCTAATTTACAATCAGATTCAATGGAAAAAGGAGAACCAAGGTCCAAACCTTTATTTAAACCAAAATGAATAGCAAGGAGCTCTGCATGCAGTGGAGAGCTGGCATTAGTATGAATTCTATGCATAGCTATAACTACACCTGAAGAGTTTCTAATCACAGCCCCTAATCCAACTTTTTCACTAGATATGAAAGATCCATCCACATTGATTTTATAGCCTCTATCAGGGGGTGTCATTTCACTATCTTTATTAGTTTAAGTTTTTTCCTTTTAAGGAAAGGAATTAAACCAATATCAGTGAGATGTTTAACTTTCAAGGCATTACCACTAAGAGGGAAAACAGTAAAGATCAGAGACACTTGTTGAAAAATAGATTGGAATAAAGCCATACTATCAATACAAAGACTATCAAAAATCATTTTGTTCCTTCTATTCCAGAGGTTCCAGAGAGTTAACATCATGGATGTTAGTGTAATTGTAGTATGAGTTTTTGTTGGACCTTTATATACTGTATATAGAAAAATAGTCTATGTTTTGCACTGATGAAATAAGGTACAGGGATGGACAGTAAATTATGCATCATTTTATAGACCATTAAGTTTGGAGCACATCCATTAAAGTAGTGGTCTGTAAAATCAGTATGATTACATAAAGGACATTTAGAAGCTAATTAATGTATTTTCACATGAGATATCGTTAGAATAATCAAGTACATCATCGAACACAACAGTGTAAGCATGCACTAGAAAAGTAGGTACACACTATTTCATCAATTTGTAGTACTGGAATAACGAGATCCGTATAGTACATAATTGAATTACTTCTTAACTTCTACTCCCCGTCCCCAAATAAATGTCTTACTGAAATATTCAATTTTTTTCACACCATATTTGACATAACTTATAATATATAATTAATGTATTTTCACATGAGATATCGTTAGAATTCTCGTATGATTTACTTTTAAAAAATTAAAATTATTTACTTTAATATTAAGTATAATAAAAGTTATTAATGGTCAAACATTGTGTGAAAAAATTGATTATTTCAATGAGACATTTATTTGGGTATCGGAAGGGAGTATGCAATAGAGAGTATATTTTAAATTGATAGGGCTATAGAACTTTCGGTAATCACATAAAATTATAATATATGTTATGCCTTTTTATAATCCGAGGATTTATTGATTTTAACTTTTACCGTTTGTTCAACGTATAATGATAAGTGCAAGTTGAGATAGAATACAACATACTGATCGCGCACGAAATGGATTTGAAACCGAGAGACCTTGGGGATGTTCCAAAAAGAGAAGAAACTCCATCACTTGCATTATTATTCACATTATAAATAACCCAAGTCAGCATCATCATTCATCAACAAAGCTTACCAAACTAACTAATCAATGCGACGCCAGCTTATTCCCCTTTTAATATAATCCACTATACTATTACTAGTAGGTCGTACTATTAAAACCACACTAATTAAATGAAGCAACTAATCATATGAAGCTCAAGAAATACCCACTACTCTACACTACACGCATATATCTTCTTCTAAACTTATTTATAATCCATTTATACTATATTTTGAACTGATTCAGAACTACAGTAAAATTAATGTATCAAAAAAAGTAGTAATAGATGAGTAAATCAAAGCAAATTTTATTAAACATATTCTAACAAAATTGAATTAAACTGAAAAAATTTCATGAAGTTTTGATTAGAATATTGATTGATTGTTATCATAAAGTTGTAAGAACACTGACGCGGCCATAGCTAGCTGTAAAATAAGAAACATGAAAGCATCTTTGAATTAGTCATGCAACGACGTCCGTCCTTGTTTAGTATACTCATGAGTTCGTTAAACAGTAGTAATCCATGTCTTTTATATATACGCGTTTACTCTCATCAATTAATTTTAATTTATTTATTTACCAATTCTGATCCACAAGCCAAAGTCCTCTATAAAAGAAACTTGCACTTCAAGCTTTCTCAATCATCATCAACCATGGCATCCAAAGCATTGACATTGTATGCTGTTTCTGTGCTTCTGTTGGTCTCAGGGGCCTTCGTTTGCGAGGCTACGCTAACTCCGACGTTCTATGACCATATCTGCCCGCAGGCGGCCGCCGCCATTCGTAAGGTTGTCCGGACAGCCGTTGCCCGTGAGCGTAGGATGGCGGCTTCCCTCCTCCGACTTCAGTTTCACGACTGCTTTGTTCAGGTATATATACTATGATGCAAACCCCGTGGATTGAGAAAATGCGTTTTTTGGTGCTCCTTGTTTATAAAACAAATTGGCACCAGCTAGATCGGAACATGTTTTAGTCAACTTTGTCAAGAGCATGTTTGACCATAAATTTCGTCCGTTTTTAGATTCATAGTACGCTTTATTTCTAAAACAAATCTCAGGTTAATACATGAAATAAAGTTATTCATGGTCAAACATGCTCTGACAAAGTTGATTAAAAAAAGTGTAGATCTAATTGATACTCTAACAAAATGAAAGAGAAAATAACAGAAATGGTTGATAATTAATAAGTTTACTATGTCCCATTTTTATAAGTTGTTTACAAAATATTTATAAATAAATACTAAAGAGCGTATATATATATATATAATTTGTTGTATGCATGTGTTTCAGGGTTGTGATGGATCGGTGCTGCTAGATGAAACGCCGACGATTCGAAGCGAGAAGTTTTCGTTTGCGAACAACAACTCGGTAAGAGGCTTCAACGTCATAGACGAAGCTAAGCGTGTTGTGGAGAAATTGTGCCCTAGAAAAGTTTCTTGTGCAGATATCGTGGCTCTTGCTTCTAGAGACGCTACCGTTTACGTAAGTAACTAAACACTTTCAGAAAGAAAACATCGCAAATTAATTAATTTCATTTTTAGAAATCATCGCAAATTAATTAATTTCATTTTTAGAAATGAAGTATAAATTAATTTTGTTGGAAAAATAATTAGGTGGGTGGGCCATCATGGACGGTGAAACTGGGAAGAAGGGACTCCACCACGGCTAACCGTGCACTGTCGGACAGAGATCTTCCTAACTCGTTTCACAACCTGCCCGTCCTTATTTCAAGCTTCGCTGCCAAAGGTTTGACCACCAGGGAGATGGTCGCATTATCAGGTATATATATACATCACCTTTTAAAAATATAAAAAATAAAAGGATAATAATGCAAATAGAGTCCAGAACGGAATAAATGTAAAGAAAATCCGAAAAACTTATGAAAAGGTTGAATAGAGTTGAGTAACTGATCATTAAAGATTTGTCAATAATTATGAATTGCATGTACCAAACACCCTATATTATTATACTTGTAAGGAATGTTTTTCACAGTCTCCTAAACACATCCAATATCTTTAATTATGTATTATTATCAATGCTTAAATTTTTTATATTAATACAGTAAATGTTATGACGATTTTAAAAATAAATAATACAATAATATTTTTATTCAAAATTTTAGTCAAAATTTATTATATCTATGACTGAAAAACAAACTATGTGCATATATAGCTGGAACATAGGGAGTATTATATATAATAAAATTAAGCATTTTGATTGCATTAATTATTTCAAATGTTTCAGGGTTCATATAGAATTAAATTTTAGAAAATGATGAAATAAAAATAGGATTTTACATTATTGAATTGAACTTGCATGATCTACGTTTACAAAACTAAGGAAGACACAATTAAGACATTTAGGCCCTGTTTACCAGACCTTATCTGTAGATCAGTTCAGTTCAGTTCAGTTCAGTGAAAATGCAATTTGATGAAATTCAGGTTAATTCAGTCATGCTGATTCTATTTTTCAATACATCAATTTTCAGTTCAGTTCAGTACATCAAGAAATAAGCTCTAGTAAACAGGGCCTTAATGGGATGAGACATGCCCAAAAAATGAAGTATTTAAAAAAAAAAAATCAATGTATTGAAAATAAAATCAATTTAAATGAATTGAACTGAACTACATGTAAGCTAAATAAATCATGGAATTAATCATAAGATTGCATAAATTAATTAATATTATTATTCAAATTTGTTTTTATGAGAGAGAGAGACTAATGAAATCCTGCTAATTGAATGCCCCAGGATCACACACACTAGGGCAGTCACGGTGCATTGGTTTCCGAGCAAGGATCTACGGTCCAAACACCACAATCATAGACCCCGGTTTCGCCCGCGAGCGCAGACGCAGATGCCCGCCGACAGGCGGCGGCGGAGAGTTTAACCTGGCACCGCTCGATCTGGTCACCCCGAACTCGTTCGACAACAACTACTTCAGAAACCTTCAGCAGAAGAAAGGCCTTCTCAACTCCGACCAGGTTCTTTTCACCGGAACTTCCGGTGGGACCGACAGCATCGTTCTCGAATACATCAAAAGCCCTAAGCTCTTCGCCTCCGAATTCGCCGCCGCCATGGTTAAGATGGGAGATATCTCGCCGCTCACCGGCAAAAAGGGGATTATTAGGCGGGTCTGCGGTTCCATCAACTGAGAATTATCAATTGTGTTTTCATCATTTTATTTGTTTTTTTAAAAAAAAGTTTTAAGTGTGCATATGTAAAGTTTGTGTTTCGTATTCATCTCTTGGGTGTGAAATATGTTGATGAAATGCATCAACATGTAAAAATAAGCTCTAATTCTTCTTCTTCTTCTTCTTCTTCTTTATTAATTTAATGATTGATCGGTTTCCTGACATGATCTATATGCATATCATCAAATCTTTTGGTGCATCATTCAGCACGATATAGAATTGTTAATAAATAATTGTCACCTCACCACTAGGATTATAAATGAAAATATGGAATTCATGTGTTGTTTTAGATTTTAACCACCCAAACCTTATCAAAATAATGCAGTTAAAGAATTTTGAAACACTTAATTCTGGGAATGGTAATTCCAATGCATGATTATTGTTCCAATTTTAGTACCAAAAATATTCAGCTACTATCCCAATTTGAACCATATAAATTAATTATTGTTCCAATTTTAGTACCAAAAATATTCAGCTATCTTTTCAAACACATTTTGGAATTAAAGAGTGTTTTTGTTCTCCTGTGTAAATGGGACACCCCAAATACTGAAATGGAAAGCTACCAGATGCTACCTCAGTGATTTGAATATCCTTTTAACATATAGGCCTCGTCTGGTGACGAGAGTTTTGAAGAGCGTTTAGCTTTTTGGGTTAAATATGGACAGTTGACTGGTCAATCAGCTCTTCTTGGTGTTTGGTGAAAAGCTTTTTCTAATTAGCTGTTTTGATGAAACCTCTCATTTCTGAAACGCTAGAAAGAGCAGCGTTTACAAAAATTAAACAAAATAATATATCAAAATATCTTTTCTATCCTTATTCTCACAAAATTTCCTTAAAACTAATAATTTATATATATATATAATTCAACTTTGCCAAAACTTTTCATACGTACACAATATATAGATATTTTCGTACGTACGTACATTTTTCGATATTTTTAATTTATTTTTGAAGTATTATAAATATTGAAATTAAAATGGCACATGCTAAATATATATCAAAATAAATTTTTTATGTAATGTAATTCTGAAAATATTTTTTAAATAAACGTAGATATATTATAATAAAGAATAATAATTTAAATAATAAAAATAAATAAACATATAAGTGATAATTATTTTCGATAAACAAGCAAAACACTAAAACAATAATTAATAATAAATTGTACTAATGTCTATTTCAGTCATTTAACGCATTGAAACAGCTATCAGCTAATTGTTATTTGCCAAACACTAATGTACAAAACGCTAGTCAAACCGCTAGTCAAAACAGCTAATAGAATCCGCTAACAGCTAACAGCTAATAAAATCCACTAACAACGCTGATTGCCAAACGAGGCCTATAGTACGTGAAGCATACAATATTATTTTTGACAGTTTACTTTCTTACCAATTGCAATTTTTATAGGTGAGTAAAAAATATTTGAAATTCCGCAAACCGGTCATATTTGCCTTTAGAAATACTAAAATTAATGTACAGTAAAACCTCTATAAATTAGATCGTAGGGTTCCATTAGGGGCATTATGGTAAAAATACGGACCTGTAAGAGAAAAAGGGATCTGCATGGAGAAATTGCTTAAAATAATGAGAGAGTTTTGGTTGAGACCTATCTTTGTGGAGACCAAGGGCCAAGAGAATGATCATTTACTGTTTTTGCTTGATCTTTTAGTTAGTTTGCTTGATGTTTCAGTCAGTTTCCTTGAGTATTCCTGATTTGCCTTGATCTTTCAATGAATTTGACCTTGCATTCAATTTGCTTGATTTTTCAGTCAATTTCATTGATTATTCCTAATCCTTGGAACAATACTGTTATTCCGTACAAATTCACATCGAAACCCAGCCTTGAATCAGTCCGTGTGAGCTGGATGAGCTCTAGTGAGACCAACAACCAAAACCTAACCGCGTCGGCGGGTTTGAAGCTCACCAATGGCAATTTCAACTGATAACGGTCCTTTATAATATTTGGTCTCTGTAGAGATATGTCTCAAAAGAGAACTTTTATAAATTAATATATTCGATAAAATTAATAATTTGCCCAATCCCAACTTTTGGCCAATACAAAATTGGAGCTCAATCGATAAAACAATAAGATAATAAATTTTTGAAATATATTGTTCCTAGTGAAACTATAAATTAATAATTACTAAAATATTTCAAATAGTACATTTCAAATTCTATGATTGTCTAGTAAAAAATGGATGTATAGTCATTTTTTAAATATATATATTGATCAATTTATATTTTTAACCAAATGGATGAACTAAATTTTTTTAGTTATTCAAAAACGATGAACTTGGGAATTTCAATTAATTTGTGGATGTACATTCATAAAATGTATCTTGGAACTTGTTATTGTAATTTAATTTTTCATCTCTTAATAATATACATTGAAATTGATAAATTGGACTTGGAAATTTAAAGGACATATACAAAACCTACTAAAATTAATAAAATATATTGCTGTTTTTTTTTTTTTTTTTTTTTTGCTATTTTTGATGCGGGGTTATGTTTTTAAGTTAAAAATAAGAAGAATCCGAGAGAAATCAAAGACCTGAAGAATAATAGATATGTGAAAAAGGGAAGTGTTTAATTGAAATATAAATCTTTTCCTAATAAATTAAATTTTCTAAATGAAGTTAAAAAGGAAAGCATATTCTTTTTTTTTTGAAAAATGGTAATTACTTTCATTCAACTTCAAGGTTCTGCAAATCGTACAGAAACGAATGACAAGAAACTTGGGGGTGTAACCCAAGAATCGTACAACAGGGGGCTCGACTTTGCATATTTAGCTAGAGAGTGCGCTATAAAGTTCTAACTACGAGAAACCCAGAAGGGGCCTAGGTAGTTACTATTTTCTAACAAACTTTGAAGTCCTGAATCGTCTCCATGCAGTGCACAGAACTGTCTGTCTCATGGTGGATCATCTGCACTACGTGGAGGGCATCCCCCACCAGTTTCATCTCCGGATGATCTAGTTCCCGGACAAGGATGAGAGCTTCCTCCAGAGCAAGACTTTCTGCGAGGGACGGATCACTGACATTCGGGATCAAAACTTCCATCTGAACCCATAGCTACCACCCCTATTCCCGCGTCCCCATTCACAATACCAACATCAAACTTGATCTTGATCCCTGGGTCTAGCGGTCTCAGCAATGCTCTCGGCAACAATGAAGTCGACGTCTCATCCCTCCATTGTTGGGTCAGATTCGCCACCACCCCCGCGGCCATAACAGGTGACGCCGTGTGGGACTGCTCGAATATCTGCTTATTCTGTTGGAACCAGATACCGTCACAGACCATGATCGCCAGTGAACAGAACTCATCATCTTCATCTTTCAGCAGCTTCCGGAACCAGGCATCTCCTCAGGGTTGTTCCGCCGCCGAAATTTTTCCAAGTAACCCCACCGTGCTCCATGCGGGCTTGGCATAGCCACACGAGAAGAAAAAATGAGTTGTCGTATTTGCATCCTCCTCCAAGCAAAGTGGACATGTAGAAGAAACCTCTACTCCCCTCCTCCTGAGATTCGCCACTGTTGGCAGGGAATCCTTACATAACCTCCAGGCGAAGTGAACTGCCCGCTTCGGAACTCTGAACTTCCATAAAGTCGCCTCATCATGTACTGAGCTTGAAGCTTGGTTCTGTTGCCTGCTTTCCACCTCCACGTGATAGGCCGTCCGAACCGTATAGCCACCATGTTTTGTGTAGTGCCATATCCACTTTTCCGACGAGTTCAAGTTCCACAGTGGTATCTCCAGAATCTTCACCACCTCCTCCGGAGTGAAGAGCTGGTTCAATAAGTGCGTCTTCCACCATCCTATATCTCTATCAATCAGATCAGACACCCTCCGCAAGTTCTCTGGAATAACATGCGGATGCTGGATCCAGAAATTGTCAAGCCAAGTTATCCATGGCTCCGCATTCATTCCAACAAGGAAGAATATTCTTTGTAAGGAAGAATATTCTATGCACATAATTTTTTTTGCACCATTTTGTTTTAGAAAAACCTCTGCACAGAAAAATAAGTTACGAAATAACCTTTCAAAATCAATATATACTAACTATCTAGTAAATTATTTTGAGACCCACAAAATTATGTGGTCCCATGCCGCCGCACACACAACACATGCTCAGAGCTTACCTTGGGTCTTATAAGGGACTCTCTCTTAGAATTAACAAGTCAAAAATTTACTAACTAATACAAGAACGCCTAGGATGATGTCAGGTCAAAAAACGTAACCCAAATAAATCAATTCACATCAAAACCCACACTAAACCAGATGATCCATACCGGATCGAGTTTCATTATTTTGTTACTCATACAATCATCATCCAATCAAATTTTCAAATAATATTTGGTGAATCCCAAATATGGGCTAAACTTTAACTTTTAATGGAATTAGTTTTTTTTGCCAAGTAGATTAACTTAATAAATTGTAATTTTGTACTTCAAGTCTCAATGAATATTAATTTAAAATTTTGCAAAAAAAAATAAAATCTTACCCGTTCATGTTGCCTACTCATGTTTCTCCGTTCGATGAATTAGGGTTCATATGCCTAAAGATTCGTCGATTTGAAAAAAGTTGCATTCCAAAAGAATTGATCATCCTCCTCCTGATTAGATGCATTTCTACTTCATCTTCAGTTGATTTGCCTCCCTTGGCTATATAAACTATTCAGTTTTATGTAAACACATATAACAAAGGAGTTTTAAGTTAAATTTAATTTTTACACCATTATAATAATAACGAGCTTACAGTTGGCAAGAGTTCTTCAACAATGCACGCCGCTCTTCCTCATTATTCTAGTTTCAACATGTTGTGTTCTTTGATGAGATTAAATGTGTGCACAATCATAAAAAATGATTGAAAGTAAATATGAAATTATATAGAAATTCTGTTGCACAGCCATAAAAAATGAATAGTGCGTGCATTGAATTCAAATTCATAAAATATGTACGAAGGAAAAAAAAAAGAAAATAAATATGGTCAAATCAAACGTTTTGTTTCTAAAAAAAATGATTAGCGGGATAACTAGGTATTACATCAGCATGCGTCCCGCACTCGCTGAAAATTTTAAGGTAGCTAATTAATTAATTGACCAATAATTAATTACTGATTTTAGATAACAATTTGGTCAACATTAAAACCATACTTTCTTACTTTAACGCGTGACACACAAAGTCAACTCGCATTTACTATTATTTAATATTTTCTATTTTCTAGATTTATTCCCTGGCAACAAACCGTGCAAGGCGTCAATCAGTCAGTCAACGGATCGGCACACAACAAATTCTGTTAAATGCAGCAATATTTTTTTCCCCCAAAAAAGTAAACTTTGACGCCGTTTACTCAATTAACGAGGCTTTTTTTAAACTAGTTTGACAATTTTCACCAGATCTGTCACTTCTGTCAGGTATATACCTACCCAATGCTAATCAATTTTCCAATTTTGCGGATTGGATGCATGGGATTCCATGAACATTAGTAGTAAATTTTGGTCTTTTTGACTTTTTTAGTAAAATGGATATCTTAAAAAAATTTACATTGTTATTTCAGTGTGGTACAGTAATATCATGATATTGAAAATTTGATACCAATACCATACCAATAATTTCGGTATTTAGCATGACATTTTTGGTACGACATCGGTTGGTTTTTTGGTTGGTACGTATTTTGGTAAAATTTCCATGCCCTATATTTTGGTAATAAAAAAAGCTAAGGGTAAAAAAAATGGATTAAAAAAAGAGTTTCCAACCTTTGTCTCTCTAGAATTCATTCTCTGCCTTCTCTCTAAGTTTACTGTTTACCTTCCGTTCACTTTTGCCGTTAACAAATAATAAAACCACTATTCCCTACCAGAAACGACTCTCTAACATTATTATGACGGTCACCCCATAGCGAAGCCACCGCTCCCCCAGGGTGATCCAGCCGCTGGAAAATCCTTCCTGCTCTAGCACAAAATATCAACCCCTCTATTCCACCCTACCAACTACGCCTAATCTTCATCCAATTACTGAATATAAAGCAAATATAGCATATATCCTACCGCCGGAGGAAGGCGCTTGATGTACCCTATTTATACTCTAGTTTTTAGTGTATTTGAGACTTGTTTTGAAGACCATTTTGTAACAAAGCATAGGATTTTAGAGTGAATTGTATCATTAGAGCTTTATGTTTAGAGCTTGTAAATTCCTATGTTTATGTGTGTATTTTGGAACTTCTTGATGTGAATTCTTGAAGACCTTCTATGACTATGCTATGGAGTTGATGATTTGATGCTCGGAACTAGAAGAATTGGTCATAGAAGTGGCGAGAAGGCCACTTTACAAAAGGTGGTAGAAGCTGCCCAGAAAAGTGTCACTCGTGCCCAGAAAAGTGTCGCTTTTGTTTGAAGGAAGTGTCACTCCAGATGAAGAAAGTGTCGCTGCTGCCCAGAAGTGTCACCAGCTGCCCAGAAGTGTCGCTGTGATGAACAGCGACCAAATAAAGCGTCGCTAAAGCTTCAACCCACTTGCACTCTTGAGCTGAAATTTTGAGGCTATAAATACCTCATTATCCTCTTCTTTTTGGACGAGCTCCCTCCCAATCCAAAGCCAATTTCCATTGTTTTTCTTCCTTTTCTTCTCTTTTCTTCCCTTTGATTTGATGAACAAACATGTGTTGATTAATATGATTGTATTAGCTTAGTTTCTTCCTTGGGAGCAATTGATGTAGACTTCTTTGCTTGAAATCTTCATTATGCTTCTATTTTGGGTTAGATTATCATTTGAACTCTTGATGTTGAATTGTGTATGAATGTTGTTAATCTTGCTAAATTTGCCATGGGCTTTGTGTTTTAAATCAATTGCATGCCTCATAGTTTGGATAATTGTAGTTTAAACCCTAGTTCTAGTTTAATTTAGAGATTAGGTTAATTAGAAGTGATTGGGTGGTGACAACCCCTTTTGCTTGCTAGCCATAGAGTAATTTAGCCTAGTTGGTAGAGTAATTGGTAATTAGAGAGGTTGTGTGATTGTTGTTATGTGATAGACCCTAGATATATTCTTGTTTTGTAGCATTTAAGAGCTGTTTTAGATAGTATTTTGTGTATTTATATTAGACTTTTAGACCGAATCATTCATAGTGGTTTGAAATTGAAGACGTGCATTTCAATCTTGAATTGCACTTGCGATGGATTTGAATGATTTGAAGACCTTCTATGACCGTCCTGACCGCATTTGATACATTGAAGAACCGGTCGTAGAAGTGGCGTGAAGGCACACTCTCGCGGGCCGCGAACCCCAGGTCGCGAACCGCGAGGGTGTGTGTTGCTGTTTTGAAGATGCCGAGTTTCGCGAGCCGCGAGGACCAGACGCGAACCGCGAGAGCCAGACGCGCGCGGGGCGCGAGACTCCGGTCGCGAACCGCGCGAACCAGCACGAGGACCGCCGAGGCACAGACGCGCGGGGCGCGAACCTTCGGCCGCGACTCGCGAGGACCAGACGTGCGCGAGGCGCGAACCTTCAGCCGCGACTCGCGGAGACCATGCCGAGACACGGGCGCGCGCGGGCGCGAGACACGGGCGCGCGCGGGTGCGAGACACGGGCGCGCGCGGGCGCGAGACACGGGCGCGAGACACGGGCGCGCGTACCACGCCGAGACCGAGACACGGGCGCGCGGGGCGCGAATCCTCGGCCGCGAGCCCGGCTCGCGGTCCGCGAAGGATTTCGCGCGACCCGCGAAGGCCCTGCAAGTGGCATTTTATTTTGTTTTATTTTTGTTAATTTTTAAAGTATAAAAACAACTTATCCTCATTGTTTGAGGGATCGAATTTTTACAGAGCTTAACTCTTTTCCTTCATATTTCTCTTTGATTTTGAGCTTTGAATTCACTATGGTTTGTTGTATTGATTATGGTTTCGATTACATAACTATGGTAGTAGGCTAAACCTCTTCTTGGATATATGTGATTGGACTTCTTGTTATGGATTGAGAACATGATTCATGAAGCTTAGGAATGGTGATTTGCTATTGAATGATCATAATCTATATGTGTATTTGATGCTTGAAATGATTAGGAATGATTTCCTAGTGATAGATATGTGTTGGATATGTGTTAGATATTGCTTTTCCATGGTTAGAATGTTATCATTCTTCCTATGTATGAGTAGTAAATTAGGAATTGAATGCATGTTGTTATCAATTGTATTTGTTCTTAAGATCATTCATTAGCATTATACCTATGTCAAGTTTGTTATCAAAGTGCATGGGTAGGGTTGAGAAATATCTAATTTGAATTTATATTGATTCAATTGAACTAGTTGTTATCATCTAGTAAAATTGTCAATTGAAGTTGTGAAGATGCTTTCATTTGCATAGCTTTGGTTAAAGATAGTTCTCACTAATGTTCACCATTCTCAAGGCATCATGATAAAGTTTGAGGAAAATCCTATAATAAGAAGTCACCAATCTCATATGTCCAAGTTTCTCATTCTCTTAGTTAAATCTCTAGCTAGAATAATCTTATGGTAAAGTAGTTGTAATTCTAAAAGTTCTAGTAGTTTCATTTAGTAGTGTCTTAAACAAAAACTCAACTCAAACCCCCCCCTTTGTTTACATTGCTTTTATATATGTATATATATATATTTATGCTATGAGATATACATAGAAATAACCTTCTCCCTGTGGAACGAACCTTACTTGCCATTGTACACTTAATAGTGTGGAAAGGTAGTAAGTAATCTATAAATTGTATATTTGAGAGGTACGGCGACGACCTCCCAAATTTTGGCGCCGCTGCCGGGGAAAAGGCGTATTTTTATGTGTATATTGTAGTTTTATTTCTAATCTATCTTTCTTTTTAGGTTCTATTTTGGTTTGGAACCCTATTGCTCTAGCTCTTGGTGCATGGTTCTTACACGATCCTCGAACCAAGACCCTTTGCAATACGATTCCGAGCTAGTAAGAAGTCTCCGCCAACTTAGGAGGCAAGTGCAAGAGTCACTAGCATCTAACCCTTTCTCCTTTGAAAGTGAATCACTACCTTTCAACATGGCGGACGAAGAAGAGGATACCGGCCAAAACCCTCCCCGGAACCAATACTACAACCCTTTCCAAAACCCTAACACTTCTCCTACCAACATTTCTATGAGAGAGTACATGTCCCCCAACTATGAGCAACAACAATCTAGCATTGTTTACCCAAACTCTCAATATGAAATCAAGACGGGAGTGATAAATTTACTTCCAACTTTCCATGGTAGAGAAGTGGATGATCCTAATGACTTCCTTGAGGCTTTTCATAGGGTTTGTAGTAGTTTGAAACCTTCCGAGATGAGTGTGGATGAGTTTAAGTTGAAAACCTTCACCTTCACCTTGAAGGACAAGGCCGCTAAATGGTTAAGCCGTTTACCTTCATCTTCAATCACTACATGGCCACAATTGAAGAAGAAATTCCTTGACAAGTACTTTCCTCCCTCTAAATCCTCGGTCTTGATACAAGCCATTAGCAACATCACTCAAGACGATGATGAGACCTTGTATGAGTATTGGGAAAGATTCCAAACTCTCCTTTCAAGTTGCCCATACCATAGCTTCACCGAACCTCAATTGGTGTGTTTCTATTACAATGGCTTGAATGATAGGGAAACCGAGTTGATAAATCGGTCTTGCTATGGCTCCATTGCAAACCTTGGCTCTTCCGATGCCATGATGCTATTTGAGCAACTAGCCGAAGGGTGCAAACCAAAGAGAGACCGGAGACTACGAGTGGGTAACTCCGGTGGGAACAATGATAGCTCTCGTCAAGATATCAAGGAGCTTACGGCATTGATGAAAGGTTTTATGATGGGAAATAGCTCCGGAGGGAACCAACCAAGGCAACAAGTGATGACATGTGGGATTTGTGTTTTGAACCATCTCACCGAATCTTGTCCTCAAGCAAACGAGGATTATAACGAAGAAGTCAATGCCATGGGGGTCTATGGTGGAAACCAAGGTTTTAGAGGTGATCAAGGAGGAAACCAAGGTTTTAGGGGCTACCAAGGAGGACGAGGCTACCAAGGTGGTAGGGGTTTTCAAGGTGGACAAGGCCAAGGGGGTGATAGGGGTAACCAAAGGAAGTATGATCCTTTTGCTCAACACTACAACCCCGGAACTAGAGATCACCCCAACTTTCGGTGGAGAGACGAACCGACGGGACAACAAGGCCAACAAGGTGGCTACCAAGGGGGTTATCAAGCTCAAGGTGGTCAAGCTTTTGATAGGCAAAGGGGGCAAAATGACCAAGGGTACCAAGGGGACCAAAGCCATCAAACTCAAGGGTACCAAGGTTACCAAAACCAAGGGTACCAAGATTATGGCTATCAAGGGTACCAAGATCATCAAAACCCTCAATATCACCCTCAACCACAACAATACCAAAGGAACCAAGGTCAAGGCCATTTCAATAACCGTACCCCTCAAAATGCTCACCCGAGGTTGGAAAATAAATCTCATGATCAAGGTGAAGGCTCGGGCCAATTACCACAAGATGCTCGACTCAAGAGCATTGAGGTACAAATGAGTCAAATGGCCACGGTTTTAGGGAAGTTGGAAGCACAAAACTCCGGGAAACTTCCCGCACAACCGGAGTTAAATCCAAGGCCTCATGCAAGTGCCATGACCTTGAGGAGTGGTAAACAACCTATGGAACCCGAAGTGGTTGTGAAAAAGGCACCCAAGAGAGGCCTCATGAAGAAGAGCTTAACCAATGATGAGGTCAAGGCGACCTTGGCCGATGAGGAGGTAATTCTTGAGGAGCTAGCCAAAGAAAAAGGTGAGGCCGAGGTTGAGAATGAGAGAGAACCTATTGATGAGGAACATATAGACACAACCCCTAATGTTGAACCAATGTCACCTCCATTCTCACCTCTTCACAAGAAAACTAGGACGGACACTACCTTTGATGTGGAAGCACCATTTCCCGAAGCTTTGAGGAATATTCGGAAAAAGGAGATGGACAAGGAAGCGTTCGAGGTCCTTCGAAGGTGTGAGGTAAACATTCCTTTACTCGATGCTATTGATCAAGTTCCTAGATATTCTAAGTTCTTGAAGGAATTATGTGTGAACCATCGTCAACAAAGGTCTAAGCATGTTAAAAATGAAAAAATCAATGAACATGTGTCGGCTTTGTTTCAAGATAAAATGCCTACCAAATGTGGTGATCCGGGCATGTTTACAATTCCTTGCATCTTAGGGAACACTTACTTTCCTAGAGCCATGCTAGATCTAGGTGCATCCATAAATGTCATTCCATATACATTGTATGAATCGTTGAATCTTGGCACTTTGCATAAAACCGGCGTGGTGATCCAACTTGCCGACCGCTCTAATGCATACCCTAAGGGTATTGTTGAAGATGTCTTGGTGAAAGTCGACAAGTTGGTGTTCCCGGCCGATTTTTACGTTCTTGACATGGAACATGATAAATTTGCTACCCCTATCTTGTTAGGACGTCCATTTTTGAAAACGTCAAGAACTATCATAGATGTGCATAGTGGTAGGCTTACCATGGAATTCGATGGGGATAAAATAGAGTTCAACATTTATGGTGCAATGAAATACGATGATGAGGAAACTTCTTGCAATGCTATTGATGTGATTGAGCCTTATGTGCAAAAAGTTTATGAAAATGATATTGATGATCCCTTGTTAAATGCTTTAGCCAATAGTTTACACACAAGTAATGTTCATCCATATGCTTTGAGTGCTAACTTGAAGGAAAGCATTTTTGAGCTAGATACCTTTGAGGAACTTTCTCTTGATGCACCAATTTTAGACCTTGAGGTATTGAAGGGCTCGGGCAACCGACCATCTTTCAATAAACCTCCGGTGGTGGAGTTGAAACCACTACCCGAGAATCTAAAATATGCATTCCTTGGTGGTGGTGAGAAATTACCGGTGATCATCTCCAACAAGCTCACCAAGGAACAAGAGGAAAGGTTGATGAAAGTGCTCCAAGATCATAAGGAGGCCATTGGGTGGACCATTGCCGACATCAAAGGTATGAGTCCAAGTACTTGCATGCACCGTATACTATTGGAGGATGATGCTAAACCCGTCCGACAACCTCAAAGGCGGTTGAACCCTCCAATGATGGAGGTAGTAAAAGCCGAGGTGCTTAAATTGTTGGACGCGGGAATGATCTATCCAATCTCTGATAGTAAGTGGGTAAGCCCAACGCAAGTAGTGCCAAAGAAAACCGGAGTGACCGTAGTGGAGAATAGCCATGGCGAATTGATTCCCACTCGTGTCCAAAATGGATGGCGTGTTTGCATTGATTACCGAAGGTTAAATGCGGTAACAAGGAAAGACCATTTCCCTTTGCCATTTATTGATCAAATGCTTAACCGGCTTGCAGGCCACTCGTTCTATTGTTTTCTTGATGGCTATTCAGGGTACTTTCAGGTTGTCATTGCACCAGAGGATCAAGAAAAGACAACCTTCACATGTCCCTTTGGCACCTTTGCATATCGACGCATGCCTTTTGGCCTTTGCAACGCGCCGGCCACATTCCAAAGGTGTATGGTTAGCATTTTTTCAGAGTATCTTGAGAAGTTTGTAGAGGTTTTCATGGATGACTTTACTGTTCATGGAAACTCTTTTGACAATTGCTTAATTCATTTGTCATTAGTCCTAAAAACTTGCATTGATAAAAACCTTGTGCTTAATTCTGAGAAATGTCATTTTATGGTAGAAAAGGGCATTGTGTTAGGGCATGAAGTGTCATCAAAGGGTATTGAAGTAGACAAAGCAAAAATTGATATCATCCAATCTCTTCCTTACCCTACTTGTGTGCGAGATGTGAGGTCCTTTCTAGGCCACGCGGGATTCTACCGCCGTTTTATAAAAGACTTTTCAAAAATTTCTTCCCCTTTATGTAGATTGTTGCAAAAGGATGTGGAATTTGTGGTAGATGAAGGTTGTAAAAGGGCATTTGATTGTTTAAAGTGTATGCTAGTGTCGGCCCCTATTATACAACCTCCAAATTGGTCCCTTCCATTTGAGATCATGTGTGATGCAAGTGACTACGCCGTTGGTGCGGTGCTAGGTCAAAGGGTGGGGAAAATTCCCCATGCCATCTATTATGCATCCATGACTCTCAATGATGCTCAAAGGAACTATACCACCACTGAAAAAGAATTGCTAGCGGTAGTATTTTCTTTAGAGAAATTTAGGCCATATTTGCTTGGTACAAAAATTATTGTTTTCACTGACCATGCAGCTCTTCGTTACTTGATGACGAAGAAAGAAGCAAAGCCTAGGTTACTCCGATGGATCCTACTCTTAAGTGAGTTCGATTTGGAGGTCAAGGACAAGAAAGGGGCGGAAAATCTAGTGGCCGACCATTTGAGCCGATTGGTGCCCAATGAGGAGTTTGGGGCCAAAGCATTGAAGGAGCATCTTCACGAAGAGTTCCCCGACGAGCAATTGTTTGCTCTTGGTGTTTCTCTTCCATGGTATGCCAACCTTGTGAATTTCCTTGTCACAAGTAAGTGCCCTTCTCACTTCACAAAAGCACAAAAGGATAAGTTAAAGCATGATGCTAGGTTTTATGTGTGGGATGATCCCTATGTATGGAAACATTGTGCCGACCAAGTGATTAGGAGATGCATTCCTAATAATGAAACAAACTCGATCCTTGCTTTTTGCCATTCATATGCATGTGGTGGTCATTTTGGTGCTAGGCGAACCGCTAGGAAAGTGCTAGATTGTGGTTTCTATTGGCCTAGTTTGAATAAAGATGCATACACATTTTGCAAGTCTTGTGATAAATGCCAAAGAGTAGGAAACATCTCTTCTAGGAATGAAATGCCCCAACATTGTCCTCTATATTGTGAACTTTTTGATGTTTGGGGAATGGATTTTATGGGACCTTTCCCTACCTCCTTCGGTTTCAAATATATCTTGCTTGCGGTTGATTATGTATCTAAGTGGGTTGAAGCAATCCCCACTCGTACTGATGATTCTAAAGTGGTTGCAGAGTTCATCAAATCTCACATCTTCTCTAGGTTCGGGGTACCCCGAGCTTTGATCAGTGATCGAGGCACTCACTTTTGCAATAGAACCATTGCCGCATTGTTGAAGAAATATGGGGTAAATCACAAAACTTCCACCGCCTATCACCCACAAACGAATGGACAAGCCGAAGTTTCCAATAGGGAAATCAAGTCCATCCTTGAGAAAACGGTTAGGCCGACTCGCAAGGATTGGAGTACTCGGTTGGATGATGGATTGTGGGCATATAGGACAGCTTATAAGACTCCAATTGGTATGTCTCCATACCGATTAGTCTTTGGAAAGCCGTGTCATTTACCGGTGGAGTTAGCACACAAAGCCTATTGGGCAATCACAAGGTTCAACTTAAACTTGGACGAGGCCGGGAATGAAAGGAAGCTTCAATTGCAAGAGCTTGAGGAAATCCGGAATGAGTCCTATGAGAACGCGGCCATTTACAAGGAGAAGACGAAGGCATGGCATGACAAGATGATAATTAGGAAAACTTTTGAGGTAGGTCAAAAAGTTCTTCTATTTCAATCACGTCTTCGGTTGTTTCCAGGCAAACTACGTTCTCGGTGGACTGGACCGTTTGTAGTTGTGAAGGTTTTCCCTCATGGAGCAGTGGAGATCCAAAGCGGCGAGGATGCCAAAATCATCAAGGTCAACGGCCAAAGGTTGAAACCATATTACGAGGGTTTCAAATCGGAGATCCTAGAGGACATGTCTCTAGGCAACCCGGCCTACGAGTGACCTTTACCATGGAGGTACATCGTGCCGACGATGTTAAATAAACGAGTCTTGATGCTTTAAAAGCATTTCGTCGAACAATTTCAACATTTGGAACATTACTTTCTTTATATTTATTTGATATGTACATTTCATTAAGCTTGTAAATTGAACATTATGCTAGTTTTTATGTTGTTTTTGTAGAAATAGGTTTGAAGTGGTGCAAAACGAAAAACGCCAAGGGGCCATTCCTCGCGGTCCGCGAATTCATCGCGCGGACCGCGACCGAAGGATTCGCGGACCGCGGCCGAGCTCGCGCGACCCGCGAGAGAAACTTGGATTCCTGGGAAATCCCTGGAACGAAATGACACATTTTCGCGGCCCGCGACTTGGTCGCGCGGACCGCGAAACTATGCTCGCGGTCCGCGGTTCCATCGCGCGGACCGCGCCGAGGTTCGCCGAGGTTTTACGCGCGGTGCGCGCGCGCGCACCGCGCCGAGTTCCAGCGCGCGCGACCCGCGACGAGACACTGCGCGCACCGCGACGAGGATTCGCGCGCACCTCAACGGTCTTCAGCGCGCGGTCCGCGATTTCATCGCGCGGACCGCGACGGACCTGCGCGCGAACCGCGCGCCCGGCCGCGCGAACCGCGAAACCATGCCGAGTTTTCTCGGAATCCCTGGAACATTTTGGGCCATTTTCGCGGCCCGCGGAGCGGTCTCGCGACCCGCGACGGAAGCTCGCGGCCCGCCCCGGAGTGCTCGCGGTCCGCGACGAAACGGGGAGCCTATTTCTTCTATTTTCTTCTATCTTTTTTCTCCTTCTTCTCCCAATCTTCCCACCCGACCCCAAACCCCTTTTCCGGCCACCTTCTCTAATCCTCCATTCCGGCGAGTTTTGAACCGATTTCTTCCACCCAAATCAATCCCCCAAGCTTTCCCAACACAACCCACCAAAAATCCCAATCCAAAACACCATCTTTAACCCACATTGCCAAATTTCCACCGGAAAGTTCTTCATTCCGATTCGCCGGCCTCCGGCGACCTTTTTCCCAAACCAATTACACAAAAACCTTCCCTACACCACCCTTAACCTTTTCCTCATCTCAAATTCCAAATGCCAAAACGAACTTAAATATCCCCAAATCTCAAGAACCCTAATTTTTGGGCATTTTTGATTTGGTGATATTTTGGTTCAATTGATGATCTCCTCAAGCTACATTAGCTCCATAGGCTTCAATTGACGGTACCCTACTGAATTTATTCAAATTTTGGGTGATTTAGGGCTTGCCGCCAATAGGTTTTCATTGAAATTTCAAAGGCTTGCCGCCTTTAGTTATATACTGAGCTTTTTGAGTAGGGGCTTGCCACCTTATAGCTAGTTTAGCTGTGCTGGACTGTTGTTGAGTAGATTTTGATAATGGCACCGAGGAAAAGGTCACGCCGAGGAGAGGCCTCTAGTTCGCATGATCCTGTGGTTCCCGAACCCCCACCTCGCCAACCTAGTCCTCCCCCTGCAGAAAACCTGCCTCCTATAGACCTTATGGGACTGCAAGGTTTAGATGAGGATGCCCAACAACGGTGGAGAAAGTTGATTGGGAATGGGAGGCGAACAATCATGGAGACGAAGTTCTTGTCCTCTGAGCTACTTCAGGAGCTGGGTTTGCAGCAACCAGTTCTATTTTTATTGGATCGCGTTGGCATGAGAGGATTCATTGATCGGTCGGCACCGACCTATACCCGCTATACATTTGAGTTCTTATCCACTCTAGCCAAGCACTATGACGAGGACCATGACATGCATTACATCACCTTCAGGTTGAATGATGTGGACCGCCGGATGACCTATGATGAGATCCAAGATGCTTTTGGGTTCCAATATGCAGGGGGATACAAGAATCCAAAAGAAGCTAACCCGGACGGATTTGATCTAACTTACTTTTGGAATTGCTTGTCTGGATTTCCCAACATCACAGGCACTACGAAGAATAACCACATCATACATCCAGCTGTTCGTATGGTGCACAAGCTCCTAGTGATGACGATCTTCTGCCAAGGAGAGTTGACGCATATTACTAGGGAGCAGGTCCAATGCCTTTGGACCATGTGCTGGGGACCAGAACACCCTTGTTGGGTGGACCTTTTTGTGCAGAAAACTGACTGGGCGCACCCGCATAGAGGATCTCACCTTGCCAACCCAGATCACAGTTCCTGCACCTACCATTGCCCTTGCCAGGCTAGAGGCACCTCCGGAACATGGAGAGCAGTATGTTCCTCCACATCAGGATCCTCAGTATGTCACTCAGCGGCAATTCCAGGAGTTCACGCAGAGACATGACGCGTTCACTCAGAGGTATGAGGACGACATGGAGGTGATGTTCGCCATGATGGCATCCATGCACCCACATGGACCAGGGGCTTTTGACTATGAGGGTCATCGCAGATCGCGAGCTCAGCGCCGTCGCGATGGTTCCGACCCCTCGCAGTGAGTATATCCTACACCCTTTCCTTTCACTATGGTTTTCATTCATATATTTAAACATTGAGGGCAATGTTTAGACTAAGTGTGGGGGAGAGGTATAGGACTTTTATTGCTGCTTTTGTTGCTGTTTTTGCTGCTATTTTACTACTGTATTTTTCTTTTAAAAAAAAAAAAAAAAAAAAAAAAAAAAAAAAACATTTTCTTTTCTCTTGTTTAAATATGTAAAGCTCTCAAATGTTATGTGCTTAATTATTTAGAGTATACACTTGGATCTTAATCGTTCTTTCTCGAGGACGAGAAAGGTTCAAGTGTGGGGGATTTTGATAGACCCTAGATATATTCTTGTTTTGTAGCATTTAAGAGCTGTTTTAGATAGTATTTTGTGTATTTATATTAGACTTTTAGACCGAATCATTCATAGTGGTTTGAAATTGAAGACGTGCATTTCAATCTTGAATTGCACTTGCGATGGATTTGAATGATTTGAAGATCTTCTATGACCGTCCTGACCGCATTTGATACATTGAAGAACCGGTCGTAGAAGTGGCGTGAAGGCACACTCTCGCGGGCCGCGAACCCCAGGTCGCGAACCGCGAGGGTGTGTGTTGCTGTTTTGAAGATGCCGAGTTTCGCGAGCCGCGAGGACCAGACGCGAACCGCGAGAGCCAGACGCGCGCGGGGCGCGAGACTCCGGTCGCGAACCGCGCGAACCAGCACGAGGACCGCCGAGGCACAGACGCGCGGGGCGCGAACCTTCGGCCGCGACTCGCGAGGACCAGACGTGCGCGAGGCGCGAACCTTCAGCCGCGACTCGCGGAGACCATGCCGAGACACGGGCGCGCGCGGGCGCGAGACACGGGCGCGCGCGGGTGCGAGACACGGGCGCGCGCGGGCGCGAGACACGGGCGCGAGACACGGGCGCGCGTACCACGCCGAGACCGAGACACGGGCGCGCGGGGCGCGAATCCTCGGCCGCGAGCCCGGCTCGCGGTCCGCGAAGGATTTCGCGCGACCCGCGAAGGCCCTGCAAGTGGCATTTTATTTTGTTTTATTTTTGTTAATTTTTAAAGTATAAAAACAACTTATCCTCATTGTTTGAGGGATCGAATTTTTACAGAGCTTAACTCTTTTCCTTCATATTTCTCTTTGATTTTGAGCTTTGAATTCACTATGGTTTGTTGTATTGATTATGGTTTCGATTACATAACTATGGTAGTAGGCTAAACCTCTTCTTGGATATATGTGATTGGACTTCTTGTTATGGATTGAGAACATGATTCATGAAGCTTAGGAATGGTGATTTGCTATTGAATGATCATAATCTATATGTGTATTTGATGCTTGAAATGATTAGGAATGATTTCCTAGTGATAGATATGTGTTGGATATGTGTTAGATATTGCTTTTCCATGGTTAGAATGTTATCATTCTTCCTATGTATGAGTAGTAAATTAGGAATTGAATGCATGTTGTTATCAATTGTATTTGTTCTTAAGATCATTCATTAGCATTATACCTATGTCAAGTTTGTTATCAAAGTGCATGGGTAGGGTTGAGAAATATCTAATTTGAATTTATATTGATTCAATTGAACTAGTTGTTATCATCTAGTAAAATTGTCAATTGAAGTTGTGAAGATGCTTTCATTTGCATAGCTTTGGTTAAAGATAGTTCTCACTAATGTTCACCATTCTCAAGGCATCATGATAAAGTTTGAGGAAAATCCTATAATAAGAAGTCACCAATCTCATATGTCCAAGTTTCTCATTCTCTTAGTTAAATCTCTAGCTAGAATAATCTTATGGTAAAGTAGTTGTAATTCTAAAAGTTCTAGTAGTTTCATTTAGTAGTGTCTTAAACAAAAACTCAACTCAAACCCCCCCCTTTGTTTACATTGCTTTTATATATGTATATATATATATTTATGCTATGAGATATACATAGAAATAACCTTCTCCCTGTGGAACGAACCTTACTTGCCATTGTACACTTAATAGTGTGGAAAGGTAGTAAGTAATCTATAAATTGTATATTTGAGAGGTACGGCGACGACCTCCCATTATGAAACATGGTAAACTGTAGTCATGGGAATTGAATTGCTTATAAATTTGAATTGTTGCATGTCTTCGTAGGAATATAATGTGATCATTGATCCTTCGTTATATGTAATTGTAGAGTTGAGATATTCATTTCCAATGTGTGATTATATGCATCGAAGTGCTAGATTTGTGGGTAGATGTTAACATTTACCCCAATATCATAAAGTAGCAAATATGAATTGAGATTTGTATGTTACCATCATCTTAGTTCTTTATAGTCTTCAAATGTCTTGTCCAATGCTCACGTTATCGACGAGTATGGATGAGTTTGTCGATTCTCCCTTTTAATTCCATTGTCGATGTATCTAGATGCTATCATCTAGGTGGATTGATAATGAGGGCTCTTGAGTGATGTGTTCATGCTCACTAGCTATTATCGAGAGAATAGGATGTTTTTCATCCACGACTTATGATCATAAACCCTATATATGAAGCGTTCACTCAATGATTAATCGATAGTTGAAGTTGAAGTCAATTGCCTCCCAAGGCCTTGTATTTGCATTGTAGTGTAGTTTATCTTAGTTGCTTTCTTTCGTAGTGTAACAAAACCAACTACAAAAACCCCCTTGTTTACCTCGCTTTCTATATAATATATATGTATGTGTTTGTAATCTTCGATAAAACACTAAACAAACCCCTTCTCCTTGTGGTTCGATCCCTACTTCCCACTATCTACTCTATAGTAGTTAGAAGTCGTAGGTGAAATATAAATGTATTTTGATTGAGTGAGATTCCCATTTACGACGTGGGGAAATCGCTTGTCAAAAATGGCGCCGCTGCCGGGGAGAAGGCATTTATTGTTTTGTGTTTTATCTTAGATTTTATTGTTTATCTCCTTTGTTTTCTTTCTTTTCTTTGAAAGTGTATTGCTCGAGTTCTTTGTGTAAACGGCACCTTGTAGTGTGTATTGCCTTAGAATCCTTGCACTATAGTTTCAATCTTTTGTTTACTTTGTTTTCTTTGAAGTGTGTATTGCTTGGTTTCTTGGAATAAACGGCACCTTGTAGTGTGTATTACCCTAGAACCCTTGCACTACCATTTCAAACTTTTTTTTTTTAGTTATGTTTAGTTTAAAAAGGAAAGATTTTCTTGAATTCCTCTCCTTTAACCATGAAAGGATGAGGAAGAATGCAACAAGCTCGTGTGATTCTTATCTTCCAAATGATTTTTCCGAGCCTTGTTATTTTGAGTCGAGAAGTGAGCACTATGAACTTGAAAGGCCCCTTGGTTCTTCATACCAATGGTACTATGATGATGAGTGCTATAAGGAGGAGACAAATATTGGTTTTCAAAGTCAAAATTGTTTTAATCCATGTGATGATTCTTATAATCCACAATGGAGTGGTTATTCGAATTCGAATTATGGATATCAACCGGAAAACCAATATTTTGAGCAACAAAATCTACCCCCACATCCTTGTGAATTGCCTCAAGAACAAGATTCAATGACTTATGATGAAAATTTACGTTTAGAGAATCTTGAGAGGCAATTGAGCGAAATGTTGAATGTGGTGATGAGATTAGAAGCTCAATACTCCAAGGAAGTACCATCCGAAGTAGAACATAATCCTAATGCTATGGTGAGTGATATTACCACAATGCATGAGGAAGAGTTTGAAAGTGATGAGGAAATTTTTGTTGAGTATTATAAAGTAGAGAGAGATGTGAGTATTATTGAACTTTTACCATCCCCATTTTCACCTTCATCTCCACCTATGCAACAAATTTCACCACTTCCGGAAGTTTTAGAGGAGAGTAGGAAGTCATATGACTCATTCATGCTTCCTACCATTCCCACTCCTTTAAAACCACCATCTTTTATTCCTTCTCAAACACCTTCTCTACTATCCTTCATTTTTCTTTCGAAAGTGAAGGATTTCAAACTTTTGTTCTATGAGTAACATTTGGGTCGTATCGACGACGTTAAATAAATCGATTTTGATCGTTTGGAAGTAACACTTCCGTCAAACGATTATCGTTTTATTTATATTTATATTTAACTTTTATTTTGTTTTATGAATAAATAAAAAAAAAATCCTTTGTCTTTCATTGTTTTAATTAGTAGATTACGTTTTCACTCTTATTTTTTTTGTTTCGTTTTAATTCTTGTTTTTCTTTGGTTATGTTATTTGAAAGAAAAAAAAAAAAAACTCGCGGACCGCGAAAATTGGCCATTTTCAGGCCACCCGCTGCCACAAATTGGCTGTTTTTCGCGGCCCGCGAATTAAGCTCGCGGTCGGCGAGATCGGGCTCGCGGGCCGCGAATCGGGCCTCGCGGCCCGCAAAAAAAAAACGGATTTCGGGATTAAATCCGCCCAGACCCCCAAATCAGCCGCCCCCTCCCCCTACCTTCTTTCCCGATCTTCTTCCCCTCTCCCACCTCCACCGACGCCGCCTCCACCTTCTTCCCCGATCTTCTTCCCCTCCCCACCTCCACCGGCGCCACCCCACCTTCTTCCCTCCACCCTCCCGTCTCCTCCCCACCTCCCGTCTCCCTCCACCCCCACCCCACCCCACCCCACATCACCACCCGCCCAGAACCACCCCACCCCACCCAATTCGCCGCCCCACCCACATCACCACCCACCCAGAACCACCCCGCCCCACCTCCCCTCCACCCTAAGCCTGCAACACCTTCGCCATCTCCGCCCAGAACCACCAGCCGCCGCCGCCTCCCAGCTACGCCACCGCCGTCGGCCTCCATCTTCATCATCTCCGACTTCGCCGGCGCCACCAAATAGCAGCGGTTGTGGTTGTTCACGGCTAATGGGGTACTTTCGTTACAATTCTTCCATTCGTATGATGCCTTGTGTGGTACTGTGCGCTGTTTGTGTTCTGAATTGGTACTACCTCTCATTAGTTCTTGAATATGCTTACCATGGGCTTGCCGCCACTAGTTTACAGTCATTGTGCTTAATTTGATCTTTCAATGTTTGTTTGCTTGGTTTTCTCTTCAATGAGATGGTAATTTTTCTCTAGTCCTTTATTGTTGCTGAATTTGTCACTTCTCCCACTCTAGAGTGTTGTTATTATTCTAAAACATTGAGGACAATGTTTAGTTTAAGTGTGGGGGAGTTAGGTTTAGCTTCTTATTGTAAAAAGTGCACTTCTCTTGAAGAATTTGTTGAAAGAAAAATGAGTGAAAAGCCCGGATAGGTCAAAACATTAAAAAGGCCTAGGTAAAAGTGAGAGGCTTGAAAAAAAAAAATGAGTGGCTAGATAAACTTCTAGGCAAAAGGAGAGTGTGTGGAAAAACGAGGGGCTAGGTAAAAATTCTAGGCAAAAGAGAGTGTGTGGAAAGAAAGAGGGGCTAGGTAAAAATCCTAGGCAAAAGGAGAGTAATTTTGTAAACTTTTGTTAGCTTTTTGTGCCAAAGAAATTGCATTGGTGAAACTTATGTTTGGCATACTTTGCTTGTTGATGAAAGTAATAGAAAGTTCTTGTTTTGGAAGTCTTAAATGTGCATTGGATTGATTTTAGAAGTATGAAACTTAGACTTGTATCGTTCTTTCTCGAGGACGAGAAAGGTTTAAGTGTGGGGGAGTTTGATGTACCCTATTTATACTCTAGTTTTTAGTGTATTTGAGACTTGTTTTGAAGACCATTTTGTAACAAAGCATAGGATTTTAGAGTGAATTGTATCATTAGAGCTTTATGTTTAGAGCTTGTAAATTCCTATGTTTATGTGTGTATTTTGGAACTTCTTGATGTGAATTCTTGAAGACCTTCTATGACTATGCTATGGAGTTGATGATTTGATGCTCGGAACTAGAAGAATTGGTCATAGAAGTGGCGAGAAGGCCACTTTACAAAAGGTGGTAGAAGCTGCCCAGAAAAGTGTCACTCGTGCCCAGAAAAGTGTCGCTTTTGTTTGAAGGAAGTGTCACTCCAGATGAAGAAAGTGTCGCTGCTGCCCAGAAGTGTCACCAGCTGCCCAGAAGTGTCGCTGTGATGAACAGCGACCAAATAAAGCGTCGCTAAAGCTTCAACCCACTTGCACTCTTGAGCTGAAATTTTGAGGCTATAAATACCTCATTATCCTCTTCTTTTTGGACGAGCTCCCTCCCAATCCAAAGCCAATTTCCATTGTTTTTCTTCCTTTTCTTCTCTTTTCTTCCCTTTGATTTGATGAACAAACATGTGTTGATTAATATGATTGTATTAGCTTAGTTTCTTCCTTGGGAGCAATTGATGTAGACTTCTTTGCTTGAAATCTTCATTATGCTTCTATTTTGGGTTAGATTATCATTTGAACTCTTGATGTTGAATTGTGTATGAATGTTGTTAATCTTGCTAAATTTGCCATGGGCTTTGTGTTTTAAATCAATTGCATGCCTCATAGTTTGGATAATTGTAGTTTAAACCCTAATTCTAGTTTAATTTAGAGATTAGGTTAATTAGAAGTGATTGGGTGGTGACAACCCCTTTTGCTTGCTAGCCATAGAGTAATTTAGCCTAGTTGGTAGAGTAATTGGTAATTAGAGAGGTTGTGTGATTGTTGTTATGAAACATGGTAAACTGTAGTCATGGGAATTGAATTGCTTATAAATTTGAATTGTTGCATGTCTTCGTAGGAATATAATGTGATCATTGATCCTTCGTTATATGTAATTGTAGAGTTGAGATATTCATTTCCAATGTGTGATTATATGCATCGAAGTGCTAGATTTGTGGGTAGATGTTAACATTTACCCCAATATCATAAAGTAGCAAATATGAATTGAGATTTGTATGTTACCATCATCTTAGTTCTTTATAGTCTTCAAATGTCTTGTCCAATGCTCACGTTATCGACGAGTATGGATGAGTTTGTCGATTCTCCCTTTTAATTCCATTGTCGATGTATCTAGATGCTATCATCTAGGTGGATTGATAATGAGGGCTCTTGAGTGATGTGTTCATGCTCACTAGCTATTATCGAGAGAATAGGATGTTTTTCATCCACGACTTATGATCATAAACCCTATATATGAAGCGTTCACTCAATGATTAATCGATAGTTGAAGTTGAAGTCAATTGCCTCCCAAGGCCTTGTATTTGCATTGTAGTGTAGTTTATCTTAGTTGCTTTCTTTCGTAGTGTAACTGATGCTACCAAAATCCGTCCGTCTCCCGGGAGTAGACGCTATCCGGGTCTCCTCCTTGATCAGCCCGCTTCAATCCTGCAAAACAATCCCCGGGAGGTGTCCCGGGGAAGAAGCTCCGGCGTGATGATGAGATGGGGATAGCGAAGAAGGAAAACGTACGGAAGGTGCTCTCAATATAAAGTAGAGAGATATAAGTCACATACCATGTTTACTGTTTGAGACTAGTATTTATAGCCGAGCTCTACCTGCTTTGGGGATAAGGTGCAGGACCACTTCCTTTGTCATCATATGTCCTCTTCCTTATCCGGATGTACCTTCCAGCGGGAAAGGTACTGCTTTGATAGTTATGGGCCGCAGACCTTCCTGGCCCAGCCGGATTTTGGGCCAGTATTATCACTAGCCCCCCAGACCAGTCATCCGGGTTTTCATGACGCGGGGAACTGGTCTTAAACGCTCCCTCTTTGGCTGCCACTCTCCTGGTAGGACCCATCCGTGCTACAATGGGTTTCTGACGACGCCGCCTTTTCCTCTTCTGCATTGATCAGTGTCTCGTTCATCGTGTCATTATTGCTTTTCCACCTTTTGAGGTGGCGGTTCTTATTCCTCCGTCTATATAAGGGGCCTAACCTCTTTCTCACTAGTTTACTTTCTGCAAAATTTCTTCAGACGCTCTGCTCATTCGCTCCCTCGCCCTTTCAGCCAAGTAAGCCCTATCTCCTTATTCTCTTCTTTTCTATGGGTTCCCCTCTTCACTCCAACTCCTCTCTAGATACCGAAGAGTTCCAGAGCCCGTACGAGATCCATTTTAGGACTGCCGATAGCCCTGTCTCTTCTCCGAATCCTTCCCTGGACGCTCGTTCCGAGGATTCCGATATTCCCCTGGAACGAGACGCCCCTGGCCCATTCGCCCTGGAAGAAATGAGTTCCCGCCAGGGTAGTTCTCTTGGTCATGCCCGGGAGGATTTGGGGGAGGAGGCTTTTGACGAAGGGCTCGGCGACGATGTTCCCCGGGGGCCTACTCACGGGGTGCGCCCATTAGGGCTTAAGTATTTCGATGTTTCCGTGGACTCTCCTCCCGTAGATAGGGACGTCTTGGATCTAGCCAAGCGCTCATTCATTCCTCTTCCCCTTAATGCCTCCTTATCCAAGCTTCCCCCGGGGGCCTCCGAGCGAGAGGCCGCGTGCATCCCGCGTATACACTTTCAATACGGGCTTAGCCTTCCCTTCCCTCCTCTCTTCCTCGAGATACTCACTTTCTATAAGATAGCCCCGGCCCAGATGCACCCTAACGGGGTGGCTCTGATCTTGGCTTTCCTTCTCAACTGCGCTAGATGCGCCATTTTCCCTACTCTTCTCCTCTTTCGCTCTTTTTACGCTCTACGGAAGGCGCACGCTTCTTTCCCGGGCGTCTTCTCCTTCAACATCCGTTCGGGGATAAAGGACTTCCTCCTGAGCAAACCCCGATCAGCCAAGGGGTATCTCTCCAAGGGCTTCTTCCTGTGCGACTCCCTGGCTTATCCCATGCCTGCCTGGAATGATTCCATTCTTCCAGAGGACAAGAAGCCTCTGTCCAACCTCCCTGCGGTCGTTGCTAGTGACCACAGCTTCCTCCGTCTTTCCCCCTTAGATATGGAGGTTTTTTACAAGAGTGGGAACGCGGGTTATTTCTGGCCTCGCGGGATTTACCCCAGCGACCTCTTCACGCTCCCGCGTATCTCTGCGGTGTGGCCGGATGGAGGTGCCCGTTAAGATTTTATTTCTTATCTTGTTTTTATGAACTCTCTTTTTTCTTTTTTTTTTTTGCTTGCTAACTTCCTTGTTTTCTTTGGCCTCAGTACAACCTTCTTTGTACGCAGACGTCATGGCCCTCACCGACAAGTCTTCCGGAGGTGATGCTCTAGCGGGGGACGCTCACCCAGATCGACAGACTCCTTCAACACCGCCAGTAGCTTCCCAACCTGGGCCACCTCCCCCCGAGAACCCTGCTCTTGTCCCTCAGAGGCCTCGTGCGCCTCCCAAGTCTCGCCAGCAGACACCCTCCGGGCCTTCTTCTGAGGTCCGTGCTACCCCCGGCTCGGCGCCTACCCCCGGGCGTCGATCTTTCATCCAACACCCTACTTACAGCGGTGGGGCAAGCTCGCGGTTCAAACGGCCGCCTCCTAGCGAGCTATCCGGGTCGCCCCCTCCCTCTCGTCAGAGGACCCAGGACTTCCTTCCTCCTCCTCCTCCTCCGCGGGCCACTGCTTCCGAAGCTATCCCGGAAGAAAAAGAAGAGGTAACCGCTATTCTAGATCCGTCTTTTGTCTAAGGTAATCCCTCCGTTTTCCTTACTTTCTTGCTTCTTTGTTGTGCAGAGCATTGCCTTTGCCGACGCCATCCTGGCGGACTCTCAGTTTGCCGAGGCATTGAATCGGACCTACTCCAAATATAGCGCGGGGCTGTTTGCCAAGATGGAGAAGGAACTCCGCGAGACCAGGGAGAAGCTAGCCGGGCAAGATGGCCTCGCGACCCAGCTAGAAGAGGCCAAAAGGAAGCTGGCTGATAAGGAGAAGCGGCTTGCTGACAAAGAGAAGAAGTTGGCGGAGGTGGAAAAGAAGTACTCCGCCCTGAAGAAGGACAAGAAGAGTTCTCAGCTCGAGGCCTTCAATGCCGTCACACAGAAGCTCCTTCGCTCTGAGGCGTTCGAGAAGAAGCTGGAGGGGATTGCCGCTGCGGCCAGCGCGGACGCCTGTCATGAAATGTATCGGAGTTTGCGGGGTTGGTTGCCCGGGCCCGCGCGTCTTGATGCCCAGGCGTCCTACTATCGGCCCAAGGCCAATGACCTATTACACCATCGCTTCCGGGATCTTCAGGAAGCGAGTCTGGAAAGTTTGGTGCCCCAGCTGTGGCGATCACTGGAGATGTCCTCCCGGGCTTCTTCTGCTTCGGACATCAGGAAGATGAAGCTCCCTGCGATCGGTGAGGCCTCCTGCCCCGACCCTGGCTCCGAGGACTTCAATGTTTATGGGGTCGTCCCAGAGACACCCCACTGGGCAGAGAATTATCTCGAATACTGCGCGGTGCCTGACAATTTCGGGTACCAAGCAGTTCAAGTCCAAGGGGGGGACTACCGGGTTGGCCTTGCTGCGGGTCAAGACGACCTTCTTTACCAAACCCGGAAGGCTACGCGGAAGGTGGGGTACCCTGAACGGTCCGCTGATGAGCCCGCCGTGGACGCCCCTGCTTATGCCGGCCCTGAGTGGACCACCGAGGATCTGGTGGAGCTGGAGAGGAGGTTTGAAAGAGCTCACGCTATTCCAGGAGAGGGGCACTCTACTGAAGACCATGTATAACTCTAGACTTTAGCCTGCCTTTTCCCTTGTAATCTTCCCTTTTTTTTTTTTTTTAAGCATTTTGTAGCTTTCCTTCCCCCCGGGGAAGCGCATGTAGAACTTTGGCCTTGGTGCCTATTTTGATTAATGACAAGTTCTGCCTTTTAATGATATGACCGTTTTTTTTTTTGTAGTCTGAGCGTCCCTTAGAGGAGATTCTCCCGTGCGGGCCCATGCCTTATGTTTTTCCTCATCCTAGTAGTTCTTCCGGCACCTACTTCTCTCTCCCCCGCGCTGGGTGCCTCCAATGCTCTTTTCTTCAAAGGAAGCTAGCCCATTGGCGGTTTGGAGGCGACCAGGCTAACCGGGCATTAGCTGAGGCGGGGTTGGAATGCTTCCTTCAAGAGTTTGGGTCGATCCGGGTGTTGGTGGCGTTTCTTAAGGCAGTTGATGCCAAGTTCGGGTCGTTGAACCAGTGCTTCGACCTTGCTTCTGACCATATGCGGGAGGCCCTGAACTCTCATAGGACCATAGCTGAGCTGCAAGCCCTTCACGATGACTCCCAGCATCGTACTACCAAGGAGTTAGGCATGGTGTGGGGTGAACTAGAGCGGGCGCAGGAGAAACTGAGGACATTGGAGACCCGCTCCGCTCAGAACAAGCTTCTCTGTGACTTTGAAAAGGAGAATCGGTCCCTTACTCATAGGAATAGGGTCCTCCAGGATGCTCTATTAATCACCCGATTATCCTACCACCTGTTGGGTCTCAAGAATGGCTTAGTTGGGGTATCTCCTCTTACC
Organism: Cruciata laevipes; assembly: GCA_963678965.1. Taxonomy (NCBI): domain Eukaryota; kingdom Viridiplantae; phylum Streptophyta; class Magnoliopsida; order Gentianales; family Rubiaceae; genus Cruciata; species Cruciata laevipes. The sequence goes on from OY787641.1 coordinate 18,599,589, forward strand.
GATATTCCAGCCGGGGTTCGCAGGACGATAGAACGTATGGAGGCTAACCCGAAGAGGTTTGGTGAGGGAGCTCCTCATCATAAGGCTTATCTGGATGTCGTTGAATGGCATAATAAGATAGCCGCGGGAGAAGTTGAGCCCTATCCCTCTAGCCTTCGCCGAGTTCCTGCCCGGGTGGAGGTGGACGTGGCATACGAAAGGTATGAGGACATGACTGTATCCATTGACCCGGAAGAGGTGGCCCGTCGGATAAGACGCATCCGGGAAATTGCCGACTCTGGAGTCACCACGAAGGGGATAAAGACCGCCGAGGGTACTCGTATTAGCCGGGAAGAGAAGGGTAAAAGTGCAGCAGTCATGTTTCCTAAGTACAGGTTTGTTACTTTTGCCGGGGTAAGAAGAATGCGCCTGGCGGAGCCTCTTCCAGAGGGATCCGTGGTTGTGCCCATCCCCGAATTAAACGAAGAGAACGCTGCTCAATTGGAAGAGGAACTTGCGTGGAATCAAGCCCCGGATGCCCGCTTTGCCGAAGATCTCCTGTCTTCTCAATTCTTCGGAGGAGGTTTCCGCCCGGGTAACCCTGAGGGTGCTTCCGGGTCGGGCCCTAAATGGGTTTAAGGACGCGTAGATAAGAAAACCTGTATATAAAATTCTATGTAATTGTTCCTTTGCAATTTGTCCACATGTTCATGCGATGTATAAATTTCTTATGTAATTTAAAGATTGAATAAAATTGCCTTTCTGAAAGACCCTTTTCATTAACTTTTTCCTGTAATCATTACATTCTTTGATCCCCGGGCTTCATCAAAGCTCCGGGTCCATTCTAGCGGGGCACCCAAATGGGAGCTACCCATGGGTCCCTTTTAAGCAAATATTCCTCTAAACCCGGAACGAGGCCAAGCGTCGGGTTCTCTCTCTCTCTCCGGGCATATTCATGCTTCCGGGAGGGGTATATCCATACCTGGCATATTCATGCCTAGCATATTCATGCTTAGCGTATTCACGCTTCCCGGGGGGCATATCCATGCCTGGCATATTCATGCCTAACATATTCATGCTTAGCGTATTCACGCTTCCCGGGGGGCATATCCATGCCTGGCATATTCATGCCTAACATATTCATGCTTAGCGTATTCACACTTCCGGGGGGCATATCCATGCCTGGCATATTCATGCCTAACATATTCATGCTTAGCGTATTCACGCTTCCCGGGGGGCATATCCATGCCTGGCATATTCATGCCTAACATATTCATGCTTAGCGTATTCACGCTTCCGGGGGGCATATCCATGCCTGGCATATTCATGCCTAACATATTCATGCTTAGCGTATTCACGCTTCCCGGGGGGCATATCCATGCCTGGCATATTCATGCCTAACATATTCATGCTTAGCGTATTCACGCTTCCGGGGGGCATATCCATGCCTGGCATATTCATGTCTAGCATTTTCATGCTTCAGTAACTGTGGTACGATGCGGGGCGCTCTACTTCCCGTAAAACCTTCTCAGGTTAGCTACATTCCACCTTCTGGGGATCTCCTTTCCCTGCTTGTCCTCCAGCACATAGCTCCCTCCCGGGTATGCTTCCTTGATCTTGTATGGCCCTTCCCAGTTGGGCGTAAGTTTGCCCTCCGGGGCTTGGTGGCTCTTATCGTTTCTCCTCATTACCCAGTCTCCTGGGATGAAAACTTCTTTCCGCACTCTTCTGTCATGATACCTTTTTACTCGCTCCTTCACCTTGGCTTCCTGAAGTGCCGCATTCTCTCGCTTCTCTTCCAGGAGATCCAAGTCAAGGCGTCGTCCATCGCTTTCTTCTTCCGGGTGCTGGTATTGAGTTCGAGGGCTTGGGATCCCAATCTCTGCGGGTATTACTGCCTCTGACCCGTACACCAAGCCATACGGGGATTCCCCGGTAGCCGAGCTTTCTGTAGTCCTATGGGCCCAAAGAACGCTGGGTAGCTCCCAGATCCAATTTCCCCGCGCACCTTCCAAGCGGGTTTTTAGTCCCTTGATGATGGTGCGGTTGGTGACCTCTACTTGCCCGTTCGCCTGGGGGTGGTACACCGACGTCAACTTCTGCTCTATGCCATACTTGACACACCATGATCTGAAAGGGTCGTTCTCGAACTGCGCCCCGTTATCTGTGACTATGACCTTCGGGATGCCGAATCGACAGATGATGCTCTTCCAGCAAAACTTGACGCAAGTCAGTCCTCGTATGTTGGTGAGCGGTTCTGCCTCCACCCATTTGTTGAAGTAGTCGATCGCCACAATCAAGTATTTGGCTCCTCCCGGGGCAGTCGGGAATGGTCCGACCAAGTCGATTCCCCATCTGCTGAACGGCCAAGCTCCTGTGACTCCGACTAATTCTTCCCGGGGGACGTGGATTAGCGGGGCAAATGCCTGGCATGCCAAGCACTTCTGTATATGTTCTTCCGCATCTTTGAACAACGTCGGCCAGTAATACCCCAGCCTTAGGATCTTTCTGGCCACGGTGCGAGCCCCTTGGTGGCTCCCATTAGATCCTTCGTGCACCTCCCGGATGAGGTGTTGGCCTTCCAACCTTTCTACACACTTTAGCAACGGCTGGAGATACCCTCTTTTGTACAGCTCCCCTTCCTGAATCACATACTTAGGCGCCTTCACTCTTAGCTTCCGAGCCTGAGCCTTATCCTCCAGGGTAGTTCCTTCTTCTAGGTACGCCCGCATAGACGTGATCCAGGACTCTTCCTCGTTCACCAGCATAACTTGATCGCTCTCCTGGTAGCTTCTTCTTCCCAGTACCTCCACGTACAGCTTTTGGTCGGGCTCAGGCTTTAATTCCGAAGAAGCTAACTTGCTTAAAACGTCTGCCTTACTGTTCTGCTCCCGGGGAACTTGAACCAAGTTGAAGGCTTTAAACCCGGCTATCAGAGGTTTTACCGTTTCCAAGTACCTTTGCAGGCTCCTTTCCCGGGCTTCATACTCTCCTTTTACTTGCTGCACCACAATCTGGGAATCACTGTGTGCCGTGAGGGTTTTGATTTCCATCTCCTTTGCCAACCTTAACCCCGCGATCAAGGCTTCATACTCAGCTTCATTGTTGGTTGTTTTGAAAGCGAATTGGACTGCATAGGGATACTCCTTCCCCTCCGGGCTGACCAACAATACTCCCGCTCCACTGCCCCCGGAGTGCGCCGATCCATCCACATACAACTTCCAAGTCAGGTCTGTCCCGGCCTTCGTTGTAGTCTCCGGAGATTCAGGCACCTCCCGTTCTTCACTGATCCTTGCTTCTGATTCCAACAAGAAGTCCGCTAGGGCCTGGCCCTTGATCGCCCTCCTTGGCTCATACCGGATTTCGTATTCTCCCAGCTCTATGGCCCATTTCATCATTCTCCCTGATGCCTCCGGCTTGAACATAACCTGTCTTAGCGGGTAATTGGTAAGGACCACTATGGGATGGCCCTGGAAGTAGGGCTTAAGCCTCCTTGAAGCATGCACCAGCGCCAGAACCAACTGCTCCAACTCAGTATACCGGGTTTCTGCCCCCCGAAGTGCCCGGCTAACAAAATAGATTGGGTGCTGCTTTCCATCCTCTTCTTTGATTAGTACGGCACTTACCGCCTCCCGGGACGCCGCTATGTACAGAAAGAGCTCCTCCCCCGGGAGGGGTTTCTTTAAAGTTGGCAACTGTTGGAGGTGCTCTTTCAAATTTTGGAATGCCTTCTCACATTCTCCAGACCACTCAAACGCCTTGGCCTTCCTGAGAATGTTGAAAAAAGGCAACTGCCTGTCTGCTCCCTTTGACAGGAACCGACTGAGGGCCGCGAGGGACCCTGTTAACCGCTGTACTTCTTTCACCGACCTAGGGGAGGTCATTTTAGCTAAGGCTTCCACCTTCTCCGTGTTGACGTCGATGCCCCGGCTTGACACCATAAAACCCAAGAATTTCCCCGCACCCACTCCAATGGTACTTTTGGAGGGGTTCAGCTTTAGATTGCTCCGTTCCAGCTTTTCGAACATCTCCTCCAGGTCATTCAAGAAAGCCCCGTAAGCCCTGCTTTTAACCACCATGTCGTCAACGTACACCTCCATGTTTCTTCCCACTTGATCCTTGAAGAGTTTGTCCACCATTCTCTGGTACGTAGCCCCCGCGTTCTTTAGCCCGAAGGGCATCTTCTTGTAGCAAAAGGTTCCAAAATCGGTGATGAATGAGGTTTTCGCCTTGTCTGCCTCATCCATCTGCACTTGGTGATACCCTTTATGTGCGTCGAAGAAGGCCAGCACCGAATACCCCGCAATAGCCTCTGCCAGCCGGTCCAGATTCGGGAGAGGATAGCTGTCTTTGGGGCAGCACTTATTCAAATCCGTAAAGTCAATACACTAGCTTCCATCGTGCTTCTTTACTAAGACCGTGTTAGCTATCCATTCCGGGTAGATGATTTCCTCGACCACCCCGGCTCTCTCCAGCTTCTTTACTTCATTCTTTATAAATTCTGCTCTTTCCGGTGCTACAGGCCTTTTCTTCTGCCTGATGGGTTTAGTTGCAGGGCTTATGTTCAACTTGTGTACCCCCAACTCTGGTAACACCCCCACCATGTCCTCCGGGCTCCACGAGAATACTCCCTGATATTTGGCCAAAAGTTCCTTCAGTGCGCCTTTTACTTCCTCCGGGAGGTCTTTTCCCACCGTGACCGTCCCTTTGTCCGCCACCTGCATCTCCTCCAACTCCTGGCGGGGAACTTCCCCGTGTACCACCCCTACTGCTTTCTTTGCGTCCAGCACCGCCGTCATCATGCAACTTCTTGCGACTGCTTGACTACCCCGTACGACCGCCACACCTTGCGCAGTGGGGAACTTCATCGTCAACAGATACGGACAACTCGCTGCCCGGGCTTGAGTTAGCCATGGCCTTCCTATGATCACGTTGTACGGCGAGGGTGCATCAATAACCGCAAAGTTGCATGTCACCGAGACCCTCTTGCTCCGGTCCTTCTCATCCACCATACACACTGCGAGGGGAATAACACCTAGTGGAACTTCGGGTTTGCCCGTGAACCCTGACAGGGGAGATAAGGGAGGTTTAAGGTTCTGTCTCCCAATTCCCAACTGATCGAAACAAGAAGCGAACATGATCTCCACGCTGCTCCCATCGTCCACAAACACCCTTTTGACCAAGAAGCCTTCAATCTCCGCCGTTACCACCATCGGGTCAGAATGGGGTATCTGCGGCGGGGCTGCATCCGCTTCAGAGAAAGTGAGAGCTTCATCGGGGCGAAACCTTTTCCCCTGAACCTCCCCCGGGGGAACATACCGGGTCCGGGCCCGGATAGCGGAGACTGACTGACATGCTTCTCCGACTTCTCCACTGATCACGTTGATCATCCTGTTGGGTATTGGGGCCGGCTCCACTGCTTGGACCGGCGCGGCGGCTATGGCGGGCCTCCCCGGGGCCCTGTTACCTTGGTTGCCTTGGACTCTTCCGTTTCCTCTCCCCGGGTTAGGTCTCCACCTCCTGCGGGGCAGCTCTTGAGGCTGGTCCCGGGGGTTCTCCTTTTTTACCTCCGCTGCCACGCAATCTCTCAACTGTCCCCGTTCTATCAGTCTTTCTATCTCGTTCCTCAGCATCCTACACCCCTCTGTCGCATGCCCATAAGACTTGTGGTAGGCACACCATTTGTCCGCGTTTTCCCTAGACGGGATCCCGTGGATGGGCAATGGATCCGGGAACAGGTCCTTGTGGATAGCATGAATCTCCGCTCGGGACTTGCTGAGCGGGGTGAAACTGTCCGCCCTGGCACGGTTTACCGGTGCGGGAGCGGGGTTCCTTCTACTTGGGTCTGCCACTCTCCTTCTTTCTATCTTATCCGGGAGGAATTCCCCAGATTCTTCCTTTCTCTTCCGTGTGGCATCATTAATTGCGCAGTATAGTTGTACCGCCATTTGCAAGTTGTGAAAGGTTTCCGGGATATTTTCCATCAATTTCTGGAACAGCACCATATCCCTCAAGCCATTTATGAATCCGCTAATCACTGCCTTCTCCTGCTGCTGCCTGTCGACAACCTTCATGCTATCGTCCATGTACCTTCGATAGTATTCCATTGACCCTTCTGCAACCTTCTACCGGGTAGCCAAAAGCTCAGTCAACTGCTTTCCTTCCTTCTTTAATCCGACGTATCTAAACAGCAGGGCCTTAGAGAAATCGTAATAGTCTCTGAGACTTTCTCGAGGCAACGAATCGAACCATGAGAGACAGTTTCCTCTCAGGTAACAGCCTACCAGCTTGCATCTTAATTCCTCCGGGAAGTCCCTTGACACCATTAGGTTCTGGTACGTCCTGACAAACTCCTCCGGGTCTGTCTCTCCATTATATGTTGGGATTCCCTCCGGGGTCCGTAGGCCCGGCGGCCATGGGTACGCGAGCACTCGAGGTACCCAAGGGGAGGTAGGTTTAGCTCCATTTCTCCCCACCAGTTTGTCTAGCCGAGCCTCCAAGGAGTTGGGGTCCTGCTGTGCCACCTGATAGCCCCGCCTCCTATCGTCCTCCCGATAGTATCTCTCCGGGTAACCGAGGTTCATCCCCATTGATCCATACATGGGTCCGGAATACTGGATCGGGTTTCCCTGGGTTCCAGGGGCCTGATACCTAAACGGCTCTGTAGGCATGACTGGCAAGTCATACCCGATTTGTCCCGCCCCCCAACTGGAACGCGGGTAATAGGGTGGAGCATGTGGAACCAGATTTGATTGTTGTCCCGTAGCCGCTCCTCCTCCAACCCCGAAATTCTGAGGGAAAGAGGGTGGGACGGTGGAGGAATTTACACACCCCTGTAGCTTTGGCGGCTGAACGGCTCCGTCCAAGTCAATAACCTCTCTTTGGTACCCCCCTAGAGGACCTGCCTGGTTCCTCCCGGGTTCCCTTCGCCTCAGGCTTTCCCGGGTGGAGAGTACCCACTGGCGATACAACTCCTTGTTGGCTCTCATGAATTCCAAGGCCGCCACTTCCTCTGTGCTAACTAAGGGCTGCTCTTCCTCCCGGGCTTCAGGTCCCTGGTCCCGGGTGTTGCCATCCCCGGCGAGCCCAAGCCCTTCCTGCTCATCCTGGTACTCTCCTTCCGAGTAGGCTTCGTCGGAGGCGGTTTCAACGTGGCCGTCTTGCGGTACCCCTAGCTCTCGCTGGTGTCTAGCCTCCTCCTGCAACTGCCTTAAGGTCACCTCATCTCCTGGGGGTGGAAGAGAATCCCCCCCTGAAGGTGCCGCGTTCTTCTTAGGGCGCCCGCGCCCTCTCTTTGGCGACTCCATCCTGCGAAGGTGGAAAGGATCCCACCGGGCGTGCCAATTGATGCTACCAAAATCCGTCCGTCTCCCGGGAGTAGACGCTATCCGGGTCTCCTCCTTGATCAGCCCGCTTCAATCCTGCAAAACAATCCCCGGGAGGTGTCCCGGGGAAGAAGCTCCGGCGTGATGATGAGATGGGGATAGCGAAGAAGGAAAACGTACGGAAGGTGCTCTCAATATAAAGTAGAGAGATATAAGTCACATACCATGTTTACTGTTTGAGACTAGTATTTATAGCCGAGCTCTACCTGCTTTGGGGATAAGGTGCAGGACCACTTCCTTTGTCATCATATGTCCTCTTCCTTATCCGGATGTACCTTCCAGCGGGAAAGGTACTGCTTTGATAGTTATGGGCCGCGGACCTTCCTGGCCCAGCCGGATTTTGGGCCAGTATTATCATAACAAAACCAACTACAAAAACCCCCTTGTTTACCTCGCTTTCTATATAATATATATGTATGTGTTTGTAATCTTCGATAAAACACTAAACAAACTCCTTCTCCTTGTGGTTCGATCCCTACTTCCCACTATCTACTCTATAGTAGTTAGAAGTCGTAGGTGAAATATAAATGTATTTTGATTGAGTGGGATTTCCATTTACGACGTGGGGAAATCGCTTGTCAGCGCTGTTCTAACCTCGTACTACCAAAATGCTTTGGTCGGAAAATTCAACCAGGGAAAGCCTTCTATGGAGTCCCTCATGGCTGTTTTCAAATCGATTGAACTCTCAGGACGCTATCAGTTAGGCTCTCTTGATTTCAGGTACGTTTTGATCCGTTTTCAAGAAAAAAATGATTACCAACTGCTAGATGAAGGGCCAATAGAGTTTTGGAAACGCTGTCATGAAAGTCCAGAAGTGGACACCGGAGTTCTCACCGGAACAGGAATCGTCAATTATCCCGGTGTGGGTAACCATCCATAAATAGCCTGTGTTATTCTATAATATTTCTGCTATCCAGGGTATCAGTATTCAGATTGGTAAATTCTTGAAAATGGATGCTGCAACAATGGCTCTTACTAGGCCATCTGCCATTAAAGTCTGTGTTGAAATTGATCTTTTATCCCATCTGCCAACATCCATAGTTGCTGGAATAGGTTCTAAAGTAGCTGATTATGATATAGAATTTGAGGACCTCCCACTCTATTGTAGACATTGCAAAATCATTGGGCATTGTGATAGAGATTGTGGTTTCCTGCATCCAAAGCTAAAGCCAAAAAGGTTGAAAATTTTGGGTGTTATTCAGCAACAGAAAACCATATTGGCACAACCCAAACCTATAGTTGCTCCACCCAAACCTATAATGGCTCCAACCAAAGTAAATGATGGAGCAGGTGGCTCTAGCCTCACTATACAGGAGAAACTTCAAATTCCCCAAGCTCAACCTCACAAGGGATCACATAGAGGGATATTCAAACATTCAAGCAGACATGGCCTCAAATATAGAGTTAACAGACATGGTCTCAAGCTCAATTATATTCCCATAATTATGGAATCCACAGAAGTTCCCAAAGATGATTCTTTTGTTGCCGATACTCCAGATGCTACACCAGAGGCTGCTCTCCGAATCTTACCATTTGATGCTACTCCACTTGTTACACCTGTGTTTACTCTAGAAACTGCTCCTCGGACTTCTCCAGTTTCTGCCATGAAATCTCCATTAGTGGTTGCCCCTCAAATGGTAGCTCCACCTGGTGCAGGACTTGTTCCACCAGTGAATAGTCATCTTCCACCAATATCTGAGGTTTTTTGGGCTGCCCCTATTGCCTCCACCACCCTTCCTAAAGCTCAGTCCTTTCAAGTGAATAGTGGGAATTCTTCATCAGAATATACCCCTACATCCAGAGGAAACAAAGATTCCAAATCACCTAGCTCCCATATTTCACTGTCCAGTGGAAACTCCAAATCCCCTGTACATTTCTCTAGTGGAAAGAAATCTTCCACAGAAGCATCACCTGCTCCAGCACACAGAGAAGCACCCATCTCATCATCATATGCAACAATACAAAAAGATCCTAAGGATCAACAAAACTATCTGGCAAAGGATGATATCACAGTTCAAGGTATCCACAATACTAGAGTCTTTACCCCTTTTATGTCTAACAAAGCTGCTTTCCATTCACAAGAAAAGTACAGGAACAAATTTCAACCACTTCAGGAGCTGCCACAATCAATGTCTGACAAAATTGATGAACTCAATCTCCTATCTAACATTTCCAGTCCAAAAGGAGAAGCCATCATCAACTCAAATGAAGGGGAGATTAGCACAACAAAGGTAATTTCTCCTAATATTCATAAAAGAACCAAAAGAAAGTTTAAAAAAAATGCATACACTGATGAACTTGAACTTCATAAAGTTGAATATCTTCTTAGATCATCCACTAAATGCTCAAATAGCAATCATCTATGATTAGTACAACCCTTAAAATTAAAATGCTAGTTTGGAACATTAGGGGCATGGAAACTTCTATGACTAGATAAAATAGGCTGCTCTTATCATATAAACTTGATTTACTGTGCATTATAGAACCTTAGCATCTTTCCATTTAATCCTCTGCATATATGCAAACATTGTACTTTGACAACTGCATGCATTCATCCACTGGACATATATGGTTATTTTAGAAAAATAATATCTCTGTCTCTTATAACTGATCATAGACAATTTCTAACAGTTTCAATTTCAGTCATACTTTGGCCTCGTTTGGCAATCAGCGTTTAGCTGTTAGCTGTTAGCGGATTTTATTACCTGTTAGCTGTTAGCGGATTCTATTAGCTGTTTTGATTAGCGGTTTGACTAGCGTTTTGTACATTAGTGTTTGACAAATAACAATTAGCTGATAGCTGTTTCAATGCGTTAAATAACTGAAATAGACATTAGTACAATTTATTATTAATTATTGTTTTAGTGTTTTGCTTGTTTATCGAAAATAATTACCACTTATATGTTTATTCATTTTTATTATTTAAATTATTATTCTTTATTATAATATATCTACGTTTATTTAAAAAAATATTTTCAGAATTACATTACATAAAAATTTTATTTTAATATATATTTAGCATGCCATTTTAATTTCAATATTTATAATACTTCAAAAATAAATTAAAAATATTGAAAAATGTACGTACGTACAAATATATCTATATATTGTGTACGTATGAAAAGTTTTGGCAAAGTTGAATTATATATATATATATATAAATTATTAGTTTTAAGGAATTTCTGTAAGAATAAGGATAAAAAAGATATTTTGATATATTGTTTTGTTTAATTTTTTGTAAACGCTGCTCTTTCTAGCTGATAGCCCCTAGATATACTCTTATTTTGTAGCATTTGAGAGCTGTTTTAGATAATATTTTGTGTAATTATATTAGACTTTTGGACCGAATCATTCATAGTGGTTTGAAATTGAAGACGTGCATTTCGATCTTGAATTGCACTTGCGATGGATTTGAATGATTTGAAGACCTTCTATGACCGTCCTGACCGCGTTTGATACATTGAAGAACCGGTCGTAGAAGTGGCGTGAAGGCACACTCTCGCGGGCCGCGAACCCTAGGTCGCGAACCGCGAGGGTGTGTGTTGCTGTTTTGACCATGCCAAGTTTCGCGCGGGCCGCGAAACTCCGGTCGCGAGCTGCGAGGACCGACCAGCACGAAGACCATGCCGAGACCGAGGCGCGCGGACCATGCCAAGACGGGCGCGCGGACCACGCCGAGACACAGGCGCGCGCGAGACTCCGGTCGCGGACCACGCCGAGACACGGGCGCGCGCGCGCGGGCGCGAGACTCCGGTCGCGGACTACGCCGAGACACGGGCGCGCGGGGCGCGAATCCTCGGCCGCGAGCCGCGAGAACCAGGCTCGCGGTCCGCGAAGAATCCCGCGCGACCCGCGAATGGTCCTGCAACTTGCATTTTGTTTGGCTTTAATTTTAATTATTTTGGAGTATATATTGGAACTTATCCTCATTGTTTTGGGGATCGTTTTACAGAGCCTTAAGCTCATTTTCTTCATTTTCTCTTTGGATTTTCACTTTGAATTCACCATGTATTATTGTATGGATTATGGTTATGATTATATAGTTATGGTTGTAGGCTAAACCCCATCTTGGGTATGTGAGATTAAACCTCTTGTTATGGTTTGAGAACATGGTTTATGAAGCTTAGGAATGGATGATTTATCATTGAATGATCATGAATTATATGTGTATTTGATGCTTGAAATGGTTAGGAATGATTTCCTAGGTATAGATATGTGTTGGGTATGTGTTAGACATTGCCTTTCCATGGTTGAAATGCTATCATTTCTTCTATGTAAAAGTAGTGAATTAGGAATCAAATATATGTTGTTATCAATTGTATTTGTTCTTGAGATCATTCATTAGCATTATATTTATGTCAATTGTGTTATCACATTGCATGGGTAAGGTGGGAAAACATCCAATTTGAATTAGCATTGGCCAATTTGTCTATTTGCTATCATATAGATAAGTTGCCAATGAGAGTTGTGAAAATGCTTTCATGATTCACAACTAGAATAGAGATGGTTTCCCATTAAAAACAATCACCATTCTCAAAGTTCATAACTAGGTTTGAGGAAAAATCCATAACAAGAAGATACAAATCTCATGTACCCAAGTCTCTCATTCTCATTAGTTAATCTTTTAGTTGAATCTTTAGATGCTAAACTAGTTGTAATTCTAAAGTTCTAGTAGTTTTACTTAGTAGTGTCTTAAACAAAACTCAACTCAAACCCCCCCCCCTTGTTTACATTGCTTTTATATATGTATATGTATATATATCCTACAAGATATACATAGAAATAACCTTTTCCCTGTGGAACGAACCTTACTTGCCATTGTACACTTAATAGTGTGGAAAGGTAGTAAGTGATCTATAAATTGTATATTTGAGAGGTACGGCGACGACCTCCCAAATTTTGGCGCCGCTGCCGGGGAGAAGGCGTATTTTTATGTGTATATTGTAGTCTTATTTCTAATCTATCTTTCTTAGTAGGTTCTATTTTGGTTTGGAACCCTATTGCTCTAGTTCTTGGTGCATGGTTCTTACACGATCCTCGAACCAAGACCCTTTGCAATACGATTCCGAGCTAGTAAGAAGTCTCCGCCAACTTAGGAGGCAAGTGCAAGAGTCACTAGCATCTAATCCTCTATCCCTTGAAAGTGAATCACTACCTTTCAACATGGCGGACGATGAAGAGGATACCGGCCAAACCCCCCCCCCCCCCGAAACCAATTCTACAACCCTTTCCAAAACCATAACACTTCTCCTACCAACATTTCTATGAGAGAGTTCATGTCCCCCAACTATGAGCAACAACAATCGAGCATTGTTTACCCGAACTCTCAATACGAAATCAAGACGGGAGTGATAAATTTGCTTCCAACTTTCCATGGTAGAGAAGTGGATGATCCGAATGACTTCCTTGAGGCTTTTCATAGGGTGTGTAGTAGTTTGAAACCCTCCGAGATGAGTGTGGATGAGTTCAAGTTGAAAACCTTCACTTTCACCTTGAAGGACAAGGCCGCTAAATGGTTAAGCCGTTTACCTTCATCATCAATCACTACATGGCCACAATTGAAGAAAAAGTTCCTTGACAAGTACTTTCCTCCCTCTAAGTCCTCGGTCTTGATACAAGCCATTAGCAACATCACTCAAGACGATGATGAGACCTTGTATGAGTATTGGGAAAGGTTCCAAACTCTCCTTTCAAGTTGCCCGTACCATAGCTTCACCGAACCTCAATTGGTTTGTTTCTATTACAATGGTTTGAATGATAGAGAAACCGAGTCGATGAATAGGACTTGTTATGGTTCCATTGGTAACCTTGGTTCATCCGATGCCATGATGCTATTTGAGCAACTAGCCGAGGGGTGCAAACCAAAGAGGGACCGGAGACTACGAGTGGGTAACTCCGGTGGAAGCAATGACGGAACTCGTCAAGAGATCAAGGAGCTTACGGCATTAATGAAGGGTTTCATGATGGGAAATAGCTCCGGAGGGAACCAACCAAGGCAACAAGTGATGACGTGTGGGATTTGTGCTTCGAACCATCTCACCGAATCTTGTCCTCAAGCAAACGAGGATTATAACGAAGAAGTCAATGCCATGGGGGTCTATGGAGGAAACCAAGGTTTTAGAGGCGATCAAGGAGGAAACCAAGGTTTTAGGGGCTACCAAGGAGGACGAGGCTACCAAAGTGGTAGGGGTTTTCAAGGTGGACAAGGCCAAGGTGGTGATAGGGGTAACCAAAGGAAGTATGATCCTTTTGCTCAACACTACAACCCCGGAACTAGAGATCACCCCAACTTTCGGTGGAGAGATGAACCGACGGGACAACAAGGCCAACAAGGTGGCTACCAAGGGGGTTATCAAGGTCAAGGTGGTCAATCTTTTGATAGACAAAGGGGGCAAAATGATCAAGGGTACCAAGGGGACCAAGGTTACCAAAACCAAGGGTACCAAGATTATGGCTATCAAGGGTACCAAGATCATCAAAACCCTCAATATCACCCTCAACCACAACAATACCAAAGGAACCAAGGTCAAGGCCGTTTCAATAACCGTGCTCCTCAAAATGCTCATCCGAGGTTGGAAGATAAATCCCACAATCAAGGTGAAAGCTCGGACCAATTCCCCCAAGATGCTTGACTCAAAAGCATTGAGGTGCAAATGAGTCAAATGGCCACGGTTTTGGGAAAGTTAGAAGCACAAAACTCCGGGAAACTACCCGCACAAACGGAGTTGAATCCAAGGCCTCATGCGAGTGCCATGACTTTGAGAAGTGGTAAACAAGCTCTTGAACCCGAGGTGGTTGTGAAAAAGGCACCCAAGAGAGGCCTTGTGAAGAAGAGCTTAGCCAATGACGAAATTGATGCGACCTTGGCCGACGAAGAAGTTATTCTTGAGGAGCTAGCCAAAGAAAAAGGTGAGGCCGAGGTTGAGAATGAGAAAGAACCTATTGATGAGGAACATGTAGAGACATCCTCTCATGTTGAACCAATGTCACCTCCATTCTCACCTCTTCACAAGAAAACTAGGGTGGACACTACCTTTGATGTGGAAGCACCATTTCCCGAAGCCTTGAAGCATACTCGAAAAAAGGAGATGGACAAAGAAGCTTTCGAAGTCCTTCGAAAGTGTGAGGTAAACATTCCTTTGCTCGATGCTATTGATCAAGTTCCTAGATATTCTAAGTTCTTGAAGGAATTATGTGTGAACCATCGTCAACAAAGATCTAAGCATGTTAAAAATGAAAAAATCAATGAACATGTGTCAGCTTTGTTTCAAGATAAAATGCCTACTAAATGTAGTGATCCGGGCATGTTTACAATTCCTTGTATCTTAGGGAACACTTACTTTCCTAGAGCCATGCTAGATCTAGGTGCATCCATAAATGTCATTCCATATGCATTGTATGAATCGTTGAATCTTGGCACTTTGCATAAAACCGGCGTGGTGATCCAACTTGCCGACCGCTCTAATGCATACCCTAAGGGTATTGTTGAAGATGTCTTGGTGAAAGTCGACAAGTTGGTGTTCCCGGCCGATTTTTACGTTCTTGACATGGAACATGATAAATTTGCTACCCCTATCTTGTTAGGGCGTCCATTTTTGAAAACGTCAAGAACTATCATAGATGTGCATAGTGGTAGGCTTACCATGGAATTCGATGGGGATAAAATAGAATTCAACATTTATGGTGCAATGAAATACAATGATGAAGAAACTTCTTGCAATGCTATTGATGTGATTGAGCCTTATGTGCAAAAAGTTTATGAAAATGATATTGATGATCCCTTGTTAAATGCTTTAGCCAATAGTTTACACACAAGTAATGTTCATACATATGCTTTGAGTGCTAACTTGAAGGAAAGCATTTTTGAGCTAGATACTTTTGAGGAACTTTCTCTTGATGCACCAATTTTAGACCTCGAGGTATTGAAGAGCTCGGGCAACCGACCATCTTTCAATAAACCTCTGGTAGTGGAGTTGAAACCACTACCCGAGAATCTAAAATATGCATTCCTTGGTGGTGGCGAGAAATTGCCGGTGATCATCTCCAACAAGCTCACCAAGGAACAAGAGGAAAGGTTGATGAAAGTGCTCCAAGATCATAAGGAGGCCATTGGGTGGACCATTGCCGACATCAAAGGTATGAGTCCAAGTACTTGCATGCACCGTATATTATTGGAGGATGATGCTAAACCCGTCCGACAACCTCAAAGGCGGTTGAACCCTCCAATGATGGAGGTAGTAAAAGCCGAGGTGCTTAAATTGTTGGACGCGGGAATGATCTATCCAATCTCTGATAGTAAGTGGGTAAGCCCAACGCAAGTAGTGCCAAAGAAAACCGGAGTGACCGTAGTGGAGAATAGCCATGGCGAATTGATTCCCACTCGTGTCCAAAATGGATGGCGTGTTTGCATTGATTACCGAAGGTTAAATGCGGTAACAAGGAAAGACCATTTCCCTTTGCCATTTATTGATCAAATGCTTAACCGGCTTGCAGGCCACTCTTTCTATTGTTTTCTTGATGGCTATTCAGAGTACTTTCAGGTTGCCATTGCACCAGAGGATCAAGAAAAGACAACCTTCACATGTCCCTTTGGCACCTTTGTATATCGACGCATGCCTTTTGGCCTTTGCAATGCGCCGGCCACATTCCAAAGGTGTATGGTTAGCATTTTTTCAGAATATCTTGAGAAGTTTGTAGAGGTTTTCATGGATGACTTTACTGTTCATGGAAACTCTTTTGACAATTGCTTAATTCATTTGTCATTAGTCCTAAAAACTTGCATTGATAAAAACCTTGTGCTTAATTCTGAAAAATGTCATTTTATGGTAGAAAAGGGCATTGTGTTAGGTCATGAAGTGTCATCTAAGGGTATTGAAGTAGACAAAGCAAAAATTGATATCATCCAATCTCTCCCTTACCCTACTTGTGTGCGTGATGTAAGATCCTTCCTTGGCCACGCGGGTTTCTACCGCCGTTTCATAAAAGACTTTTCAAAAATTTCTTCCCCTTTGTGTAGATTGTTGCAAAAGGATGTGGAATTTGTGGTAGATGAAGGTTGTAAAAGGGCATTTGATTGTTTAAAGTCCATGCTAGTGTCGGCCCCTATTATACAACCTCCAAATTGGTCCCTTCCATTTGAGATCATGTGTGATGCAAGTGACTACGCCGTTGGTGCGGTGCTAGGTCAAAGGGTGGGGAAAATTCCCCATGCCATCTATTATGCATCCATGACTCTCAATGATGCTCAAAGGAACTATACCACAACTGAAAAGGAATTGCTAGCGGTAGTCTTTTCTTTAGAAAAGTTTAGGCCATATTTGCTTGGTACAAAGATCATTGTTTTCACTGACCATGCAGCTCTTCGTTACTTGATGACGAAGAAAGAAGCAAAGCCTAGGTTACTCCGATGGATCTTACTCTTGAGCGAGTTCGACTTGGAGGTCAAGGACAAGAAAGGAGCTGAAAATCTAGTGGCCGACCATTTGAGCCGATTGGTGCCCAATGAGGAGTTTGGGGCCAAAGCATTGAAGGAGCATCTTCACGAAGAGTTCCCCGACGAGCAATTATTTGCTCTTGGTGTTTCTCTTCCATGGTATGCCAACATTGTGAATTTCCTTGTCACAAGTAAGTACCCTTCTCACTTCACAAAAGCACAAAAGGATAAGCTAAAGCATGATGCTAGGTTTTATGTGTGGGATGATCCCTATGTATGGAAACATTGTGCCGACCAAGTGATTAGGAGATGCATTCCTAATAATGAAACAAATTCAATCCTTGCTTTTTGCCATTCATATGCATGTGGTGGTCATTTTGGTGCTAGGCGAACCGCTAGGAAAGTGCTAGATTGTGGTTTCTATTGGCCTAGTTTGAATAAAGATGCATACACATTTTGCAAGTCTTGTGATAAATGCCAAAGAGTAGGAAACATCTCTTCTAGGAATGAAATGCCCCAACATTGTCCTCTATATTGTGAACTTTTTGATGTTTGGGGAATGGATTTTATGGGACCTTTCCCTACTTCCTTTGGTTTCAAATATATCTTGCTTGCGGTTGATTATGTGTCTAAGTGGGTTGAAGCAATCCCCACTCGTACTGATGATTCTAAAGTGGTTGCAGAGTTCATCAAATCTCACATCTTCTCTAGGTTCGGGGTACCCCGAGCGTTGATAAGTGATCGAGGCACTCACTTTTGCAATAGAACCATTGCCGCATTGTTGAAGAAATATGGGGTAAATCACAAGACTTCTACCGCCTATCACCCACAAACAAATGGACAAGCCGAAGTTTCCAATAGGGAAATCAAGTCCATCCTTGAGAAAACGGTTAGGCCGACTCGCAAGGATTGGAGTACTCGGTTGGATGATGGATTGTGGGCATATAGGACGGCTTATAAGACTCCAATTGGTATGTCTCCATACCGATTAGTCTTTGGAAAGCCGTGTCATTTACCGGTGGAGTTAGCACACAAAGCCTATTGGGCAATCACAAGGTTCAACTTGAACTTGGACGAGGCCGGGAATGAAAGGAAGCTTCAATTGCAAGAGCTTGAGGAAATCCGGAATGAGTCCTATGAGAACGCGGCCATTTACAAGGAGAAGACGAAGGCATGGCATGACAAGATGATAATTAGGAAAACTTTTGAGGTAGGTCAAAAAGTTCTTCTATTTCAATCACGTCTTCGGTTGTTTCCAGGCAAACTGCGTTCTCGGTGGACTGGACCGTTTGTAGTTGTGAAGGTTTTCCCTCATGGAGCAGTGGAGATCCAAAGCGGCGAGGATGCCAAAATCATCAAGGTCAACGGCCAAAGGTTGAAACCGTATTACGAGGGTTTCAAATCGGAGATCCTAGAGGACATGTCTCTAGGCAACCCGGCCTACGAGTGACCTTTACCATGGAGGTACATCGTGCCGACGATGTTAAATAAACGAGTTTTGAAGCTTTTAAAGTATTTCGTCGAACAATTTCAACATTTGGAACATTACTTTCTTTATATTTATTTGTTATGTACATATAATTAAGCTTGTAATTCGAACATTACGCTAGTTTTTATGTTGTTTTTGTAGAAATAGGTTTGAAGTGGTGCAAAACAACAAACACCAAGGAATGCATTCCTCGCGGTCCGCGAATTCATCGCGCGGACCGCGCTCGAGGTTTTCGCGGACCGCGGACGAGGCCTCGCGACCCGCGATCAAGGCTGGATTTCCTGGAAATCCCTGCCACAAAAACGACGGTTTTCGCGGTCCGCGGCTTGATCGCGCGGACCGCGACACTATGCACGCGGATCGCGGTTTCATCGCGCGATCCGCGAAGTTTTGTCGAGCGCGGCACGCGATTTCGTCGCGCGCGCCGCGACGAGCTTCAATTTGCGCGCGGTCCGCGACGAAGATCGCGCGAACCGCGAACGTTTGGGGCGCGGTCCGCGAAAGAGACCGCGCGACCCGCAAAAAAACAGAGGATTCCGGGAAATCCCTGGAACAAAATGACACATTTTCGCGGCCCGCGACTTGATCGCGCGGACCGCGACAATATGCTCGCGGTCCGCGGTTTCATCGCGCGAACCGCGACGATTGCGAGGTTCGACCGAGGTTTTGCGCGCGCGACCCGCGACGAGACAAGGCGCGCACCGCGACGAGGATTCGCGCGCACCTCAACGGTCTTCAGCGCGCGGTCCGCGAATTCATCGTGCGGACCGCGACGGACTTACGCGCGGCCCGCGACGGAGGGCGCGCGAACCGCGACGAGGACCGAGATTTCTCGGAAATCGCTGGAACGAAACGGGCCATTTTCGCGACCCGCGAAGAAGTGGCGCGGCCCGCGACGGTGTTTCGCGGCCCGCCAATGGACGCTCGCGACCCGCGAGGTGACGGGGACTAATTCTTCACCTTTTCTCCTTCTTTCTTTCTCTTCTTCTTCTTCTCCTATTCCTCCCGACCCCAAGACCCTTTTCCGGCCACCTACACAATCTTCCATTCCGGCGAGTTTTGAACCGATTTCTTCCACCCAAATCAATCCCCCAAGCTTTCCCAACAAAACCCACCAAAAATCCCAATCCAAAACACCATCTTTTACCCACATTGCCGAATTCTCACCGGAAAGTTCTTCACTCCGATTCGCCGACCTCCGGCGACTTTTGTTCCAAACCAACTACCCAAAAACCTTCCCTCCACCATCCTTAACCTTTTCCCAATCCCAAATTCCAAATTCCAACTCCCAATCAAATACCCCCAAATCTTATGAACCCTAATTTTTGGATTCTTTGATTTGGTTGTGTTTTGATCAAATTGATGATATACTTAAGCTACATTGCATCCTAAGGCTTCAATTGACGGTACCCTACTGAATTTATTTCAATTTTGGGTGATTTAGGGCTTGCCGCCAATAGGTTTTCATTGAAATTTCAAAGGCTTGCCGCCTTTAGTTATAAACTGAGCTATTTGAGTAGGGGCTTGCCGCCTTATAGCTAGTATAGTTGTGCTGGACTGTTGTTGAATAGATTGTGATAATGGCACCGAGGAAAAGGTCACGCCGAGGAGAGGCCTCTAGTTCGCATGCTCCTGTGGTTCCCGAATCCCCACCTCGCCAACCTAGTCCTCCCCCTGCAGAAAACCTGCCTCCTATAGACCTTATGGGACTGCAAGGTTTAGATGAGGATGCCCAACAACGGTGGAGAAAGTTGATTGGGAATGGGAAGCGAACAATCATGGAGACGAAGTTCTTGTCCTCTGAGCTACTTCAGGAGCTGGGTTTGCAGCAACCAGTTCTATTTTTATTGGATCGAGTTGGCATGAGAGGATTCATTGATCGGTCGGCACCGACCTATACCCGCTATACATTTGAGTTCTTATCCACTCTAGCCAAGCACTATGACGAGGACCATGACATGCATTACATCACCTTCAGGTTGAATGATGTGGACCGCCGGATGACCTATGATGAGATCCAAGATGCTTTTGGGTTCCAATATGCAGAGGGATACAAGAATCCAAAAGAAGCTAACCCGGACGGATTTGATCTAACTTACTTTTGGAATTGCTTGTCTGGATTTCCCAACATCACAGGCACTACGAAGAATAACCACATCATACATCCAGCTGTTCGTATGGTGCACAAGCTCCTAGTGATGACGATCTTCTGCCAAGGAGAGTTGACGCACATTACTAGGGAGCAGGTCCAATGCCTTTGGACCATGTGCTGGGGACCAGAACACCCTTGTTGGGTGGACCTTTTTGTGCAGAAATGTCTGGAGGCCTCTGAGAAGACCAAGGGAAAGATACCACAGGGGGGTATGATTTCACTTCTGGCAGCTTATCTGAACATCCACCTACCTCCAGACATTCCGGCAATAGGCAAGACAGCCGAGAGAGCTCACCAGTTTTACTCCATTGCTTCTTTGGAGTTCACTAATGTCTTGGCCATGCACAAATATCCTCCTCCTAGATTCATTTGGCTAGTAGCCAAGAATCAGCACATGTACCTGCCAAATCCAGAGGCTGTACAACTGACTGGGCGCACCCGCATAGAGGATCTCACCTTGCCAACCCAGATCACAGTTCCTGCACCTACCATTGCCCTTGCCAGGTTAGAGGCACCTCCGGAGCATGGAGAGCAGTACACTCCTCCACATCATGAGGCTCAGTATGTCACTCAGCAGCAGTTTCAAGCATATACTGAGAGGTACGAGGATGATATGGCAGTGATGTTCGCCATGATGGCATCCATGCACCCACAGGGACCAGGAGCATTTGACTATGAGGGTCATCGCAGATCGCGAGCTCAGCGCCGTCGCGACGGCTCCGGTCCCTCGCAGTGAGTCTACCCTATACCTTTTCCTTTCACTATGGTATTCATTCATATATTTAAACATTGAGGGCAATGTTTAGACTAAGTGTGGGGGAGAGGTGTAGGAATTTTGTTACTACTTTTGTTGCTGTTTTTGTTGCTGTTTTTGCTGCTATTTTTATTACTGTATTCCTTAAAAAAAAAAAAAAAAAAAAAAAAACAGCCCGGATGGTCCCAAAAATACTAGAGGATCAGGTAAAAATGAGAGGCATGCCCGGATGGTTCCAAAAATACGAGAGAATCAGGCAAAAATGAGAGGTAAAAAAAAAAAAAAAAAAAACATTTTCTTTTATCTTGTTTAAATATGTAAGCTCTCAAATGTTATGTGCTTAATTATTTAGAATATACACTTGGATCTTAATCGTTCTTTCTCGAGGACGAGAAAGGTTCAAGTGTGGGGGATTTTGATAGCCCCTAGATATACTCTTATTTTGTAGCATTTGAGAGCTGTTTTAGATAATATTTTGTGTAATTATATTAGACTTTTGGACCGAATCATTCATAGTGGTTTGAAATTGAAGACGTGCATTTCGATCTTGAATTGCACTTGCGATGGATTTGAATGATTTGAAGACCTTCTATGACCGTCCTGACCGCGTTTGATACATTGAAGAACCGGTCGTAGAAGTGGCGTGAAGGCACACTCTCGCGGGCCGCGAACCCTAGGTCGCGAACCGCGAGGGTGTGTGTTGCTGTTTTGACCATGCCAAGTTTCGCGCGGGCCGCGAAACTCCGGTCGCGAGCCGCGAGGACCGACCAGCACGAAGACCATGCCGAGACCGAGGCGCGCGGACCATGTCGAGACGGGCGCGCGGACCACGCCGAGACACAGGCGCGCGCGAGACTCCGGTCGCGGACCACGCCGAGACACGGGCGCGCGCGCGCGCGGGCGCGAGACTCCGGTCGCGGACTACGCCGAGACACGGGCGCGCGGGGCGCGAATCCTCGGCCGCGAGCCGCGAGAACCAGGCTCGCGGTCCGCGAAGGATCCCGCGCGACCCGCGAATGGTCCTGCAACTTGCATTTTGTTTGGCTTTAATTTTAATTATTTTGGAGTATATATTGGAACTTATCCTCATTGTTTTGGGGATCATTTTACAGAGCCTTAAGCTCATTTTCTTCATTTTCTCTTTGGATTTTCACTTTGAATTCACCATGTATTATTGTATGGATTATGGTTATGATTATATAGTTATGGTTGTAGGCTAAACCCCATCTTGGGTATGTGAGATTAAACCTCTTGTTATGGTTTGAGAACATGGTTTATGAAGCTTAGGAATGGATGATTTATCATTGAATGATCATGAATTATATGTGTATTTGATGCTTGAAATGGTTAGGAATGATTTCCTAGGTATAGATATGTGTTGGGTATGTGTTAGACATTGCCTTTCCATGGTTGAAATGCTATCATTTCTTCTATGTAAAAGTAGTGAATTAGGAATCAAATATATGTTGTTATCAATTGTATTTGTTCTTGAGATCATTCATTAGCATTATATTTATGTCAATTGTGTTATCACATTGCATGGGTAAGGTGGGAAAACATCCAATTTGAATTAGCATTGGCCAATTTGTCTATTTGCTATCATATAGATAAGTTGCCAATGAGAGTTGTGAAAATGCTTTCATGATTCACAACTAGAATAGAGATGGTTTCCCATTAAAAACAATCACCATTCTCAAAGTATCATAACTAGGTTTGAGGAAAAATCCATAACAAGAAGATACAAATCTCATGTACCCAAGTCTCTCATTCTCATTAGTTAATCTTTTAGTTGAATCTTTAGATGCTAAACTAGTTGTAATTCTAAAGTTCTAGTAGTTTTACTTAGTAGTGTCTTAAACAAAACTCAACTCAAACCCCCCCCCCCTTGTTTACATTGCTTTTATATATGTATATGTATATATATCCTACAAGATATACATAGAAATAACCTTTTCCCTGTGGAACGAACCTTACTTGCCATTGTACACTTAATAGTGTGGAAAGGTAGTAAGTGATCTATAAATTGTATATTTGAGAGGTACGGCGACGACCTCCCACTAGCGTTTCAGAAACGAGAGGTTTCATCAAAACAACTAATTAGAAAAAGTTTTTCACCAAACACCAAGAAGAGCTGATTGACCAGTCAACTGTCCATATTTAACCCAAAAAGCTAAACGCTCTTCAAAACTCTCGTCACCAAACGGGGCCTTTAAGAGCTCCAATGGAAGGAAGTTTTGTATATGGACTGGGAACTAGAACTGGTAGAAAAAACACGTGGAGTGATTTAATTTCTATGCTGGTGTAATGCTTATAAATCTGTCCATGAGTATAAAGGATTTGGTGTACCTAAACTAGGAACCATCAAGGATTTTAATGAATTTATACAAAGTATGGTCATAGAAGATATTCACACTGTGGTAATTTATTCACATGGACAAATGCTAGACTCCATCCCACCATAGAAAAGGTTAGATAGTGGATCTCAGTGGATTTCCAACTTTCCATCATCCTGTATCCTAGTCCACAACAAGGAAACATCTGATCACAGTCCCCTATTGTTTACAATAGGCCGTTCAGTCCCTACAACCCCTAGGTCTTTTAGGTTCTTAGACAACTGGTTTAAAAGGGAAGAATTTAAAGAGGTGATTAAGAACAACTGGAGCCCTCTAATTCCTCACCAAAGCATGCTTGGCTTTTTTCTTAAGCTAACAGACTGAAAAGATTCCTAAAATATTGGAATAAAGAAGTCTTTGGGAACATCAGTAATAATGTTTGTATAGTTGAAGAAACCCTTAGACTCCAAGTGTTTTAGAATTATCCAAACTAACAGATGCAAAAGGCAAGCTGAGTAGAGCATTGGCAAAAGAGAAACACTTCTGGAAACAAAAGGCTAAGATTAAATGTCTAAAAGAAAGAGATGAAAATACTGAGTATTTTCACAAAACTGTGAAGAAAGAAAGAGCTAGCTACGCATTACAAAAATCCAAAACTCTCAAGGTAAAATGCTACAAGCTCATTTCCAACCTGTGCTAGATGTCATTAATACCAGAATAGATAGTTGGAAAAATAAATGGCTGTCAACAGGAGGTAAACTCACCCTGATAAAATCATGCATTTACTCTATTCCA
Organism: Cruciata laevipes; assembly: GCA_963678965.1. Taxonomy (NCBI): domain Eukaryota; kingdom Viridiplantae; phylum Streptophyta; class Magnoliopsida; order Gentianales; family Rubiaceae; genus Cruciata; species Cruciata laevipes. The sequence goes on from OY787641.1 coordinate 18,623,909, forward strand.
CATCACATCTAGGCAGTTTTTGATCCCCCATAGAGATAATCAAATCTCTGGTAAGAACTATCTCTACCTTTTTTGGGGAAAAAATGATCAAAAAGCCAAGAAAAAGTGGAGGAAGTGGAATGATATATGATATCCTATTTTTGAAAATGGAATAGGAGTTAGATCAATCTCCACCATAGTTACAACTTTTTCAGTTAAACTATGGTGGAAATACCAGTTAGCACAAGCTCCGGACACTTTTCCTAGCTTCCCTCTTTCTGCAAAAACATCTCAGACCTGGAAAAGAATCTGTAAAGTTGACAACTTTGCAGCCTCTAATATCAGAGTTCTGATAGGAAAGGGAAATTGTGACTTTTGGAACTCTACTTGGTCTGGGAATTTTCCCATCATTGACCTGGTAAATCCAGATCAAACAATCATCCCTACAACATGCACTGTTGCAGATTTCATTGTAAATAGGGAAACATATCTTCCCTCTATTTCACCTCTGATTCAATGCACTAATATGATCTATGTCTTGCAGGAAACAAAGCTATTTCCTCACATTGAGGATATATTGGTTTGGAAACCAGATCTCAAAGGTAACTTCACTTTCAAGTCTGCCTATGAGAAGCTAAGGCCAAAGAGAGCAAAAATCCCCGCTATGTCAAAAATATGGTCAGTAAGATCCCCTAAAAAAGTATTCGTTTTCATGTGGAAACTTTTCAATGTCTTGCTACCTTTTGATGATGTTCTTATCTGGTCTAGTTTTTGCTTAGCATCAAAATGTCTTTTCTGTGATAGTCAAGACAGTATTGATCATTTTTTGTAACAAATGCAAAATTGCTCTACAAGTCTGGAAAGCTATTCACATCTTCCTGTGTATTGGAAATTCATCTTTCCATTCTTTCTGGTCCAGACTTGCATCTTATTGGACTTTCAAAGGTCTTACACCACTTCACACACAACTGATCAATATTGTCCCATCTTTTGTGTGTTGGTGTTTATGGAAAGTAAGAAACAAAATGCTATTTGAGGATATATCACCTTCTTACTTGTTTATTTTTAAAGAGGTAAAGGAAATGATTTTTAATTCATATGTTGTTAAACCTTTCTATTTATCCAAACCACATGATATTGACATTGCTATTTGCTAGTTCAGGGGTCCTGCCCAAATGGCTAAAACCCCCAAAGCCTAATATTGTCAAAATTAGTTGGGTTAAGCCCCTCAGTGGTGTAAAAGTTAATGTTGATGCTGCCTGGGAGGCTTCCTCCAACACTGCTGGTTTAGCTGTGATTTTCAGAAACTATAAGGGAGAGTTTTTACATGCTAGATGCTTCTTCACAACTGTTTTTTCTCCCTTAGAGGCTGAACTTCTTTCTTTGAAATTTGGTCTGTTTACTGCCCACTCACTTTGCTTGTACACTTTCTGGATGAAATCTAATTGTTTAAATGCAGTAAGTATGGCTTATGATCCATCCAAATCACATTGGAAATTGTATCACATAGCATACCATATACACTACAGCCTTTTCCCTGCTATTCTATCTCACTCATTCAGACAAGCCAACTCTGTAGCTGATCTTGTAGCCAAACATTCTCTTTCTAAACATCTTTCATGTGAAATGCTCCCGAGTGATCTTCCAGCTATAGCTAGATGGGCTATTGTTTTAGATAAACAGGGGCTCCCAAATATTAAAATAAGGAATAGATGTCGCTGATATCTACTCTGTCTATGCAGGTACAATACAAGCTGGGATTGGTTTCTACAACAAACCATTACTATGACCTGCACCATATTTGATGACTCCAAGAGCTTTAACTGGATCCACATCTGGGGGCACACGATATCTGAATTGTGTCACACTCACTGCTGAGCTACACCAAAAAAAATAAATTAGCACTGGTTTTCTCTAGTAGGCAAGGTGTTTACCAAAAGACTTGATGGTTTTCCATACCAATGAAGCTGAAACTGTTAGGAAAAATTTCTCCATATGCTGAATTGTGTCGCAGTCTAACTGATTCACTAACAAGCAAGTGGACTCATATTTTTCTCCTTTACTGTTTCTGCAAACTTTCATTTTGTGGATATAATGAGATTAGTTAGGCTAACTAGTTCCTTCTTAACTCATTGTTTTCGAGGCATGCTTAATGCATAAATGTAGCATCTTTCCCTTGTAAATGCTACATTTGAGAAGCCATAATTTTGGTTTCTCTCTTGACAAACCGCAGGGTATCTTATTCCCAATCTATGCGGTTCCTTGTAATTTTTTTTTAAATGGCAAAGGGAAGCCAATATAACTCCCCCACCAAATGGTGGTTTATCTCAAAAAAAGAAAAGGTAAAAGAAAAAGAAAAAACTGTAATAGGGTGTCAATGTAAGGGTATTTTAGGAAAAGTATTGAAATATTGCTCTGGAAGTTAAGAATTGCTCTGTAAGCTAAGAATTGCTCTGACAATAACATCTTCCTTCCTTCTTACATCTCATTCCACCACTACTGCCGCTGCCAACCATCATCTACTTCCACCAGGCCGCCGTCGGATCACCATTAGAAAAACTTTCTGGTCAAAAATTTTCACCGACTTTTCTGGCCAACAACACTGCCATTTGATTGTCACCACCGCTGAGCTGATACTGGAAAAATTTTCCGGTCAGCTTTTCTAGCTAAATTCTGACCAAATTTTTCCATCCAAAGCTGCTAGAAAATTTCTGTGCCACCGCCGTAAATTGACTCAATTTTTTAGGAATATGTCTTGATTGTTTGAAAGTTGATGTGATGTTTTATTGATATGATTTGATGATTTTATAATATAAACTGATCAAAGGTGATGACTTGTAATAGGCACCAAACCAAGAACGTCAAGCTCAAGCAATAAAACATCAGATTTTTGGTTTTGACTTTTGATATTGATGTTATTGCTTAATTGCATAAAAATTCCCTTTTTTCTTGAAATCTTTTATTAAAACACCATTTTTTAATAAAAAAATTTCACTCACATGCTTTTTTTTTTTGAAAATTTTTCACTCACAATGCTTGTTTGTGTATTTAAATTTATTTCAGTTTGATTCATATTTAAATTTATTTCAAAATGTCTAGTGTGCAATCATGTAGATTCTCTTGATCACTTTTTTAACTCTTGTTCTTTCTCTCTTAGTATTTGGAAAGTGGTCCATCAATTCAAGGGAGTTAAGGAAAAATAGGTTCAACTCAATATGGGAAAGACTTTCTTTCTATCTTACTTTCCTTGGATTATCTACATTTCATAATCTCATTATTAGACTCACTCCAGCTATTACTTGCTGGAATATTTGGAAGACTAGAAATAGATGGTTGTATGACAATAAGAGTTTTCATTCCACTTCTACCATGCATGCTATAAAAGATCAGCCTTTTCTACTCTTCTCTGCAAAAACTTTCTACATTTCTAATAAAGTAGATGTAGAGATAGTTGATCACAATTTCCTCCCCCTCATTAGGAAAATTTCAAAACCAAAAATAATGAGAGTTTCTCGGACTATTCCTGCCCCTGGTCTTAAAATTAAGCAATTTCTCCATGCAGGTCCATTTTTCTCTTGCAGATCCATATTTTTACCATAATGCCCCATGATGGAACCCTATGATTTCAACCCCATTTTTTTCCTTAACAATATTAGGGGTATTATGGTAAAAATACGGACATGCAAGGGAAAAATGGACTTGCATGGAGCAACCCCCTAAAATTAATGTAGATGCTGCTTGGAACTCATCCAAAGAAATGGCAGGAATTGGCTTTATAGTCAGAAACAATAGGGGTGCCTTCATATCTGCACATGGTCTATGCACTGGAGTTGAGTCTCCTCTAGAGGCTGAAATGCTAGCCATTAAACTTGCACTGGAGCTGAGTCCTCTAGAGGCTGAAATGCTAGCCATTAAACTTGCACTTGAGCATGCATGCATATACTCGGAGTCTTGTATTATTGAGTCTGACTGCCTGAAAGCTATCTCTTCTGTTTTGAACCTCATCACTGCCCACTGGAAGCTATTTCAGCTTGCTGATAAAATGGATAATAAGATAAATGGGTGTACTTTAACTCATATCTAGAGAGAAGGAAATCAATCTGCTGATGCTTTTGTTAAATGGATCATGACCAACAACATTAGCATATCCAACTGTTCTTTTGGATCATTACCTTCCACAAGTTCAAGGGTGTATTCGTTTAGACCAAATTTCTACACCTTCCATCAGAATCTTCCAAGAATAGATACTGCTGTTGTGTCGTTTTCTGTTTCAGGTTTCAAGACGGATCGAGAATGCTCTCCATCTGCCCTTCATGTTAGCTGCCTAGTTTGGATCAAGTCAAGGCCCTGTGGTCATTTTGCAGCAATAAAAACTAATTCTTAATTCTACTGGTCGTTGGAGAAATCACGGCCATTAAGCCTTAACCAACCTCTTTTGACAAATTTGTGTTTCGCCTAAAAACGACTCACTAACATGTTCGGAGGGATTGATTAAGGTCCTAGATTAGCTTTAGGCAATCACTACTATTTTTGAAAGTCATTGGCTTGAAAGCTCTACTCTTTGAGTTTTGAAGTTTCATCTTGTACGAATTGAGTTTTTTAGCTTTCTTTATTTATTTGAAGGCCTGGGGAAGCCAAATAGAATTCCCTTCATCCTTGGGATGGTTTACCTTAAAAACAATAAATTTATTTCAATTCTATTCAGTAAAAAAACCAAGAGTTGGTCTCTTGGGTGACCGTCACTATATAGTGACCAGATTAAATTGCAAATAGGATATAAGTTAAAAAAACACTGAGGGACCAATTTGCAATTTCAGAAAATTTTAAAAAATCACGCGCTACAGTACCGATTTGCTACAGTGTCGAGTTGCTACAGTAAAACATGAACACTTTAACTTAAAACATGGACACTTTAACTTAAAACATGGACACTTTAAATTAAAACATGAACACTTTAACTTAAAACATGAACACTTTAACTTAAAACATAAAACATAAATATTTTAACTTAAAACATAAAACATGGACGTTTTAAAGTGAAACATGTACACTTTAACTTGAAACATAAAACATGAACATTTTAACTTGAAACATAAAACATAAATATTTTAACTTAAAACATAAAACATGGACGTTTTAACGACACTTTAACTTGAAATATAAAACATGAACATTTTAAATTAAAACATAAACATTTTAAGTTAAAACATAAAACATGGACGTTTTAACGTAAAACATGAACACTTTAACTTGAAACATGAACATTTTAACTTGAAATATAAAACATAAACATTTTAACTTAAAACATAAAACATGGACGTTTTAACGTGAAACATGAACACTTTAACTTGAAACATAAAACATGGACATTTTAACTTGAAACATTGAAGTACACTGTAGCAAACACTGTAGCGCACAGTAGAAAACACTGTACACGCGCGGAAACACTGTAGCGCGTGATTTTTTTTTAATTTTTAAAAATTGCAAATTGGTCCCTCCTTGATTTTCTTTATTGCACTATTTATAATTTAGTACGGTCACTATTTAGTGACGGTCACTCCCAAGACTTTTCCAAAAACGAAATGATTATCAAAAATAGATGAAAAAAACCCCAAAATGGAAAAAATAAATGCTCCAAAAACCCCCTTGCGACCGCTCTCCTTTTCGAAATTATTTTCAAAAACCCTTTTCCTCCTCCTCCTCCTCCGCCACCACCACCACCGCCGCCGGATCTCCACCTCAATCGGCTACATTTTCTCCGTTCACCTTCGGTCCACACTCTTAATTATAACCCCCCTGAACTCTCCGACCTCCAAAATCCGTAGGAATTAAGCTCAACGCTGAATGGAGCACAAGGCATTCAGCTACGGCTCCAGCAACGCCGGCACCGCCGGCGCCAACTCCCGAGCCTTCCCTGCTCCCCGGCAGCTTAATTACACTTGCGACAGAGTTCAGGTATATTTGATTGCGTACCTGCGTTAGACTGTTTTAAGCTTTTTGGTGGTGGGGCCAGCTCACCCCCCCCCCCCCCCCCCCCCCCCCACATTTATTGAAAAAGCTTTGCTGAAATGTGAGTTCGTAATAGGTTTAGTTGCATAAAGCTACGGGGTTTTGGTCGTTGAGTTTTCAGGCGTATTGGAGAGTGGGAGTGTAACTGTGAGTATTAGGGTTTTTTCCAGACGATTTTTAATGTGTGTGAAGAATCTCACTGGTGTCTATTAGGGGTTTTCTCTTTAAGAATTTAATTGATTAACTGATTTAAAATGTGTTTTCTGACTGTTATGTGTATGGCAGGAAGCGTTGTATCACTTGGCCTCGATTGACCCTATAGAGTTGTGCAATGAGGCTAAAGTTGAGCACTGTAGAGCTACTAGGGATTTAAGTAGCTGTGGACGAAATGTGCAGAGTGTTCTGAACTCATGTGGTCATGCATCCTTATGTGAGGAATGTAGTCAGCGTTGTGATGTTTGTCCAATCTGTAGGATTCCTTTACCCAAGGACGGAAGTAGAGTTCATCTCCGTCTTTTGTATGAGTGCATAGAAGCTGGTCTTCTGGCTGGAAAGTGTGATGACAGACTGCGAAATGATGATTCCAAATGGTGTGATGACAGAAATCAAGATAAACAGGATGGGGAGAAGGAACTTATTGCTGATGTTCAGCGTCTGTTCTATCTATTTGATGTTTCCTTGGAGAACAACTTGGGATCTCTGATATGCCACTGTATCCTTCATGATGTTATTTTTGCAATTGATAACATCTGCATCTCATAAAGAAATAATATGTTTCTCTTGTATTTTGGTTAAAAAATTTCATTGCTATAAATTGGTTAAATATTGGCTATCAATGCATTTTCTTGTTAGACTAGAAAAAATTTATAGTATCTGTTCTCATACATATTCTAGCGTTTTAGTTTCTTTAACAAATGGATCTCAGATGTTACAGACGTCTGCATGGATGAAAGTGCGGTATCCAGTGATCCTATAATTGCCTTCTTACTGGATGAAAAGGTAGTAAAGGATTGGTGTAAGCGAACATATAAGATTATGGTGGAGGGGCTCGAGGAGATATGTATCCTGATTCCTGACAATTTTTTTTATACTTATTCCATATATCGCTGCTCTTAATTGAACAACATTAGTCATTGTATACTTTGACGGACTTATTGTATTAGATAAGCAGACAGTTGAGAAATTGAAAGAAAGCTTGAGTTCATTGCTCAAATTTTCTTTTAAATTATCTGGTTTGGCCAATGTTCTAGATATCTTGGAGTCATCATTTAAAGATTCTACATCAGCAAAGCTTCATGATCTTTACAGCCTTCAAGAAAATATATTGAAGACAAAGCAGGTGAATTTGCTTAAGCATCAATTTGAGTCTCTTTTAAATTTGCATTGATACTTTAATGGTTCTACAGATATATTGCTTTTCTTACTTCCATAAGTTGTTTAAAATGGTGCTTTTGGAAAGAATTTGTGCCTTTGTCCTATTCCAGCCGTTTGTTTTTATTTTTTGTCTTTCTCATCGCTCACCTCTCAGTGGACTTAATCCTTAGAAATGCTATTTTCATATACATGACTGTAGATGGTTAATACATGTATTCTACATTGCCAATAAACAGTAGATTGACTGACCTATTTTCTGCACTGTTCTATTTATAAACATTTTCAGCACATGGACATTATAATTTGGTGTACAAGACATGATTTTTTGGAAAATGTGAGGCCACGTCATACTGATATTGAATCATGGCGTTCTCATGTTAGAGAGAGAAAGTCAAGCGCTACTAAGCGTGCATGGCCTGATTTAATTATAAGGGATGCTGCTGAAGTTGATGGGGCAGATAATTCCACTCTTTTTGTTGAAGAGGCACTTAAAAATCTTGATACAGAGTTGGTACATACAGATGATCGAGAAGAAGAAATTCAAATAAAAAAATTGCAGGAAAATGGTGGATCTTTATTTGTCCGATCTATATTAGAGGGTTTGGCTGGATTATACCCATTTGAAAGTTTGAGATCTGCTACTGATGTGCTCTTCTTTAGCGGAAGTTCTGATATGGTGGCTGCAAAGCAAGCAATTGTATCCTTTTGTGCAGTGTAAAATGCTAATTTGGTATTTGATATTAGTTTCTATGTTTTATCCTTGACATTATATCAGCTTCTGTACTACCTATTTGACCGGCATTGGACAATGCCTGAGGAGGACTGGAGACCTGTGGTTAATGATTTTGCGGCTACTTTCAGTATAAGCAGGCATTCTTTGCTGGAATCTTTTGTCTTTTATCTTTTGGACGACCATACTGATGAAGCTCTCAAGGTAATATCACCCTGTGCCTGCACTAGTCCTATTAGAAAATATCTAGTCTATTTGAAAATGGAAATTTAGTAAATAGATGCTTGAAAAGGAAGAGCCCGTTTTTCCTTTACCCGTCTGATAACTTTTCACATGCAGTACAAGATTATAAGTATTAGCATTCATGAAAAAAATCACCTTTAGAAATTAAAATAAAGTTATATCGATGATAGTAGAGATAGTGTGTGTACATCCCCTGTGTAGATGCATTATCGAGTTACTTAGGCTCTTAATAAGTAGTTAAGTAACCTTTGTGATGTATGTGCTCTAAGATATGGCTTCACTTTTAAACCAGTAGTATTCTAACCTTTAGGAAGGTGGAACTTGTACCTGTTGTCATGCTGGTGTCAGTTGTGTCCCCGTTTGCAAATATATATTTGGCTGAAATTTAGGAGTGTTAAATCCACTAAAACCTGTAATCCGTGAATAACAGGAAGCTTATCGTCTTCTCCCTGAAATATCTGGCCCTACAGTCCATCCCAAGGTGGCCCAAGTATTGCTTGAAAGGGGTAATCCTGATGCGGCTCTGATGGTTTTGAGATGGTCAGGTCGAGATGAAGTGCGGTTGGTTTCTCTTGAAGAGGCTGTCACTGTTGTTCGTGTGCGTGTGGAATGTGGGCTCATTACTGAATCTTTTATGTATCAGAGAGCTGTCTGCATGAAGGTCAAAGAACATAAGTTAAGTGATAACTCATTCAAAAAAACTATTAGTGAAACAGTATCAGAGTGCTGGACTTGGGAACAGTGGGTTGAGGCTTTGGTGACAGAAATATGCTGTCTATGTGCTCGAAGGAAGTTAGTTGACCGGATGATAGAGTTACCATGGAACGTTGACGAGGAGAAACATCTTCACAACTGTTTGTTGGATTTAACTATAGATGAGGAATATCCCTCATCCACAATGCGGATAAAGAGTCTTCTTGTAGTATTCTATTTACAGGTATTTTGCTCATACATAATAATCCACTCTCCTTTTTGCCTTCTTACCTGTTATGTCAATGAATTTCATTGTTCTTTATTCCTGCAGCGTTATCGGTATGTAGAAGCTTATGAAGCTAACCGCAACCTTATTAGCATGGAGCAGGACATTTTTTCAACATGTACCTACAACGAAGAAATCTTGAGAATAAGATCCATAAGTAATTGGAGATCTGAATTAGTTGTAAGTGAACCTTATCTTTTAAGTTGTTTTTTAAAACTGTGGATTCTGCTGTTGAATCTATTGAATTTTTTTTCGAATCAAGGTTCTTACATACTAGTAGAGACAGATAGTGTGGTGATTGATTCCTTTGTATAGGATATGGTGACAGATACCTCAAAATCCTTACCCATTCGTATGACCATATCCCATTAGCATAATAAAATTATCCATTAGCATTTGTAAATTCATTTTAAGAGTAGAATATTAATTAATATTTTTCAAAAAAATAAAAATAATAATAATTAATTAATTTTTTTTGTTAAAACACTTATGCCAACTGGGTAGGAGTGATATTGTTGTTTTGTGTCTGTACGAGAGAAACCCTTCAACAGGAGACACTTTTGCTTAGTTTCTTCATTTCTTTTTTTTTACCCCTCCATCTCCACTCTGAGTTGAAGCATTAGAATCCTAAAAAGTTTTATGAACCTTTTTCTCTTTTGCTTCTGTAGGAAAAGAGCATAGAGTTATTGCCTGAGGTCCTGCAACAGGAAATTAAAAGTGGAAAGCGGCCTGAAGCTGCAGTACTTACTAGTAGTGAAGGCAATTTTCCAGCAAAATCTAATGATGCCATGGCCATTGAGACGGGACCTATTTTAACCAGTCTATTGGTTCCTCCTGCTGATATTCTCTCTGATCATTCGATGGATGATGTGTTGCCTTCACCTGGATATTCAATGTTGAAGTCGACTTCAACAGTTGGTAGATCTAGTTTGATCCCTATGAATGAATATGGGAACTTGAATGCATCATCAACTCCGCATGCAGGCTTCTTTAGTGAAAAAGAAAAGGGCTGGAGGCCCGACAATGGCGTAAAGAGAAACTTCAACTCTGGAAACATTGGTTCTACTCGCCATTCTAGTTCTTTTGTCACAACCCCAGTCAGAGAGTTGAATGGCCCTTCATTCCGGAAAGACCAGAGCATTCTGCAGAATGGGTCGATTAAGAATATTTTGGGCCAAAGTTCCTATCCCCGCGGGACTGCTGCAAATCTTGTTACTCCTATTAGGACCCACAATGGTTTGTTTACTGATTCTGTGCAAGATTCAGTTGGGCTTGGAAAACATGCACTCTCAAGAAAAACTGAATTACCTCAAGTTCATTTATCAAATGATTCTATGGATATATCTTGGAGGTAAGGGTTCCCTTCTTTCATCTCTTGTCTTTTCTCTTGTGTTTATCCTGTTAATGAAGATTATGATTCCTGGATTCCATGTCTCATTCTTTCTCTTGTGACTTTCTCAGTCGTACGGAGGTGGACGCAACTGCCCAAAGGCAGAATTCAAATGGCGGGCCTCGATGGCGTTCTGATGACTCCAGTGATGATGATGAATACAGAATTCCTTTCGATACAGCCACTAAAACATCAAACAGAAGGATACTTAGAGGGAGGGTTTCCAAAAGATGATCATGCCTTAGGTTGCCAAAACTGTATTCCTCATATAAATATGAAAACATGAGTGCCGGAAAGAGACAAAAGCCACATGGTTTCTGTCAAGATGAGATTTTTGGCTTAAATTTTGTAGCTTATGTTCACATTTGGGGGGGCTTATCATCAAACACCGGCTTTTTAATCTTATTGTCAATATTTTGCTACACCTATTTTGTAGCTTATGTATTGTTCCAATTTTATTGGGTACTTTGTATTTTAATTTTGAATTTGTCATTGCATGAATTTGCCATAACCGTGTCTCGTGTGTTGGCAAGAAATTATGTATGTGACATTGTAATGAGGAGGAGAAAGAGGAGATGCAGGACACGTGGAGATGCATGAAAGTGGGTATTCCCATTAGCCGTTTTAACCGCCATTTTCAAATTTCGGACACTAAGATTATATATACGACGTGGTTAATGGTAGTAGAGCATGTCCAGAGTTTTCAATTTTCAAAAGAACATTTACCATTCTGGAGAAAAAAGAATGGTGAGAAACAGAGTTGCAGGAGAGATCAAGAAAGGGCCATGGGCTGCAGAGGAAGATGAGATCTTGAGGAGCTTCATCAATGAAAATGGCCCTAAAGACTGGAGCTCCATTCGATCCAAAGGCCTTTTACCACGAACCGGAAAATCGTGTCGTCTCAGATGGGTCAACAAGCTTCAACCCAACCTCAAAAAGTATGGATATTCAAGAGTTTCTTGTTTTGATTTTGCTTGGTACTAATGTTTTTTTACCTTACATTTTGGAAATGGAAGAGGATGCAAGTTCTCGGCCGAGGAAGAAAGGCTGGTGCTGGAATTGCAGGGCGTGGTTGGGAACAAATGGGCTGCAATAGCAACTTATTTGCCAGGAAGGACTGACAATGATGTGAAGAATTTCTGGAGCACCAGGCAGAAGAAGCTGGCTAGGATTCTCCGATTATCGTCACAGCCAAACAAGGCCTTAAAGAAAGGAGGAAAGGCAATTGTCATGGATGAAGGACCTTCATCTCTCCAAGTAAGAACTACTTCATGCTCACAACTTCACACTATTATTTGAGGAACTCTTTCTATTTTTAGAACAATTGTTTATGCGATTCACATCCCGATATTTGACGATCTTACGTTGATTGTTAATGTAACACAATTGAGTACATTTTCGTAATAATTTAGGAGCATTTGAGGAACATGTTGCAAAAAGTGGAATGAAATTACTTGTATTTTTGCCTAAAATGGATCATTTTCTCTATGTTTTTCTACTTATTTGTTGAAAACATGTTCCAGTATTTTCAGGACTTCAGTCAGGAGAAACCAGCACCTCTAAACTGTGGCATTTGCTCCTGTCTTTGCTCAGAAAACTTGAATGTTAATGGTGTCAGCAACTTGGCACCACTGCCATATTCCTTTACCCCATATCCATTTCATATCCTTACAAATCCGATGCAAACCGATGATATTTGCAGTGTGTCAACATCTTTGCCACATCCATATGAACAAATGGCCTTCACCAATGATCAACTGCTGAATGCAACAATCAGTAACAGAGTCTGGCCCGAAAATCAGGCTGATCTCAGCAATGGTCTCGATAGATCCTATTCAGAGTTTCCGACGCCAGTGGAGTGGACCCCAGCATTTACTCCGGCGCTGGGGCCCACACTCCCTCTTCCCCTCAAGCAAGAAGTGCATGGCTTTCCTGAAGAGCAAAACTTCATGGAGGGATATACTTTTCAAGAAGATTTCCAGCTTGGAAGCATATCAGAGCAGCCTAATTTGGGAGTGCCCTCAATGGAGGCAACTGATCAGAACTATGCAGACAGCGTTGTTGTCGATGATTACAAAGACAATTTGATCACAATGCCTCAGGACACGTTTGATGATTTCCCAGAGGATATGCTTGATGATAGCTTGGAGATTGTTCCAAAATCTTCATCATCTTCTTGATCAATGTTTTACTTAGTAATGTCATAATTCTATGTGGTGTGAACCCAAAATAAAGGGGGTTACTATTTGCAGGACCAAATTACTACTGCAGGACCATATGAAACTTGATCAGACGTATTTTTTCCCAATTGGTTTTGCCCAATTCAAAATGCAATATCTGATATCTTAGTGCGTCAAATGAACATTTGAATCGGGCAAAACTAATTGGGGGAAAATGCTTCTGATCAAGTGAAATATGGTCCTGCAGTAGTAATTTGGTCCTGCAAATAGAAGTTCCCAAAATAAAACGTGTTAGGAGTTGAACTTGGAAGTATTGTACTTTTTCTACTTTTTTTTATTCTAATTTGATCTAGTAATGTTGTCTCATCTTTATATCAATAAGTACCTGGTACTTTTATTGAATGTAGCAACTTCATTCTTCAAGGCCTCCTCAGGTATGCAATCAACTTGTTTAAGTTATAATTATTTAATATATTTAAGTTGTAATAACTAAACCTTGGACCAAGGTAATCATTTAAACATCCCTCTACAAGTTCCACTGGACAAAATTCTCAATTGATTCACAAGTTTAATACGTAAAAGACATGTTTGAAAGTAAACGATCAGCACCAACAAGTAATGATCAAGAATGAAAGTGAGAAATCAACATCTACCCTCTATCTCAATTAAGACCATCCTACCGAAATGCTCTCATAGCACAATGTTGTCTATTAAATTAGGTTTTTGTGATGGAAGGATTATAAAAAAAAACATAGAAAGGATATGAATGAGGGAAGTGAGTTTATCTATTAATTGAGCAAAACAAAATTTTGATTGGGAATGAATTACTTTAATCTCTAGTTTTACAAAAACTATGCCTTTTTTTAATCAATCAAATACATAAATTGTTTAATGTAATAAAAGAATACACCAGAATCCGCATTTTTTATATCAATTTAGTACACCTCGACACAAGCATAACCATAATGAGTAATTAAATATTAATCTCTAGGTTGGAGGATAAAGACATAATGAGTAATTAAATAATGCTGGAATAATCTCTAGTTTGGTTGATAAAAGACAGAGTAAATCTCTTAAGAAGAGACCAGCAATATAAATTAAATCTACTGCGTGGCTGCATTCAAATATATCCTTAGTTCTCAACTAAGGCATAAATAATGAAATGAATTGTAAGCATTTGTAGATGAATGTGATGCTAAGATGAATTGACTCAAGAGTCAGAGGATATGGCATTCTTGGTGAAATCTGAGCAAGTCTGGCAGTTGCAATCTGAAAACCTGCAGATCTCACATCCAAAACATACACAAGAGGTGCAACCTTTGCATGTTGGAGTTCGGGAGCACCCTCTATAGACCTTACGACTTGCCCGTTCTTCAACATCATCACATGAAAGCCTAAAATAAAGGATGTGAGGTCAACATCATCACATGAAAGCCTAAAATAAAGGATGTGAACAAACGAACCATAAATGATCAAGTTTTATCTCCCAAAGTATAGCAATAGAACACATGAATGCACTATAGAAAAAATGTAAGTCACAGATCCACAACAACATTTTCACAATCAAACAAAGCGAATGCATCCAAGAAGATGAAACAACCATATCGCCAATGCTGGATCATGACAGATCATATCAAAACAAGAAGTTAAATCATAACTGGCCATGAGAGAACAAAGGCTGGATCCAAGAAGATGAAACAGCCATATCACCATACCACTCTTAGTCCTTATGGAACGACCCCTAAATCGCCTTGCACAAACACTGATGCTAAAGGGTGGTGGGCCTACACCCTTAAGTAGTCCAGGTACAAATACTTAGAGGAGATACCAAGTCTAAATGTCATAGTATACATTTCAGTGATTATCATTTGCTCATATCAGCAAGTCATGGCCCAATTTGCAGAGCAAATATGCTGAAAGTTCAAAGTCCATAATGCTTCAGGTAAAACAATTTAAGACCCAAACTGTAGGTAAAATCATTGAATGACAGTTTCTACATAAGTATCTTCTCCAATTTGGACCAAAAAAAAGCTTAAGTTCATTCAAGGATTTTGCAAGACAGGAGTCCTGGTCCACATGGCAATCTATTCCAGCTGTTTCATCAAGATCAAGGCCCTGTTTGCTAGAGCTTATTTCTTGCTGCACTGAACTGAAGTGAAAATTAATGTATTGAAAAAAAGAATCAGGATGACTAAATTAACCAGAATTTCATAAAATTACATTTTTACTGAACTAAATTGAACTGATCTGACAGAAAAGCTCTGGCAAACAGGACCCAACTAACCTTTTAACACTCTAGTAGCATGATCTAATCTAATTGTAACATCTTATTTCCTAAGGCTTCCAAACCTGGCAATTTCTAATACTAAAACATTGCAATAATTCATTGGTCAACCAGTAATCCAATACCATTTGAAACAACTCCCCGCTAGTAATATAGTAGCAATAAAAAAATTTGGAGTCTACATTCACATCTCACATTCTTAATCTTTGACGTTTAAAGTTCACACGTAAAAATTTAGAAGGGAGTAACAGCTTCCACCAGTTTCCCATGACAACTTTTAACACTTGATATTTAAATTATAAAATGCCCAAAGGTGGAATTTTTGGTCCTTCGAAAAAGAATGACTCAACTTACACAAATGAAAATGGATCTCATTTCAGGTGTTTTTGAACTATATACAAAAATCAATGCTAGCCATGGAAAATGGCAGTATTAAATTATGCAAACTTTAATCAATTCAAAAAAGAGCAAACAATTTGTTAGTTGTCACTAATCCATACTAAGAGACTCCGGAAAAAATAAGAGAAACACATGTTAACAAAATACATATGAGAGAGAGAGAGAGATAGAGATAGAGAGAGAGATAGAGAGAGAGAGAGAGAGATTGCATGTTTACTCAAGCAGAACAAAATCTAGCAATGTTAATAATAAGTAAACATACTCATCGTATGGCAAGTCAGAGCATTTCCAATCCGGATCAGCCAAAGCATCATGGTAGGTCCGGCATTCCTCTTTGTTGTGTAGTCGGAATCTGCGCTCCTTGTTGCACAGCTTGCATATGAGGAACTCATCACGGTGACAAATTTTCCCATTAGCCTTTGTCCCTAGATTATAATATTTGAGAAGAGGAGTTTTGTACAGCGGAACTTTCTCCCCATCCATTATCACCCAAATATTGTTCTTCCATTTTCTAGAAGTTTCTCTCCCTGAGTGCTTCTCAAATGCAGCTGGTGACAGCTTGTCTAAAAATCAAAGAGTGCACATTAGCTAAAGAGGTAAGAAGATAGCACCAGGAAAAGCCAAAAATATCCATCAACACCTTGAAGACAAAGAAAAGAACCACTGATACATTCTTACCTAAGTACATAATATAAATGAAAGCAACATTAACAGTTGTTGAATCTTATCATGGTTGTGTAGCATCAAAATTGTCATTTTACACAGCATTTCCTAGAATTCTAATGAACAATCATTTTGCCATCATATTGGTATAAAAGAAGTCTCACAGACGACAGATAGACAAAAAGGATTCTGAAGTTTAAGCTAACAAATTTTAATGACCAACCACCCAGAAAGAATATTCTACATAGTTTGAAATAATATTGTAATAGAGTTGCATTGGCATAAAAAAGCAAATAATGGAAGCATACAAATAATGGAAGGCCGACAATATGAACAGATAAACAGACAACTCTGCTACTAAAAAAAATGAGTCCCATAAGAGAATATTCATATCACGTTGGGAAAAACAATGTAGGTTGTTAACTCACATACATTATCCTCCAGAACATGAAATCTACACTCACGAACAATATAACGGTAGGACTTTAGGATAAACTAAAACAACAAAAGAATCCAACCAATCACTCTCTCAGACAAATCAACATACAAAGCCATGCACATGTAAATGCATGTATTCACAAAACGGATCGTTACACGATAACCTAGGAAAAGACAACTTTTTTGTTCTATTACTTTCAGCACAATGCAACTGACCTTCGTCGCAACCCGGGGTGCATTCACAGGTAATTTCAAGAAACCCATTGGAGAAAACCCTAAGCCGACCAACAGCATCTCCATAGCGGTGGCTAGTGCAGCCGCACATCACCTCAACGTAATCTTCACCGGCGACACTTTTCAGGCCACTGATGTCCCTCACCTCATCCTCCATAAACAGCGCCTCCTGCTCCCCCACGACAGTATTCACATCCTCCATTTCTCCAAAACTCCTTTCCTCTGAAACCCCCAAAAAGGCATTTTACAGTTAGAATAGAACCAGAAATGGGAAAAAAACGGAAATCAAGAAACGTGAATGAAGGCTCTCTACAAGGCAGACAAGCAATGAGGTGGTTGTGGAAAAATCTCACATCTCCAAGTAAATGTATGGTGGAGAGAGCGTTGAAAAGACTAATTGCCGCTATATAGAGAGAGCCTACAATGTGAGTGTGTGAGAGAGAGTATTTTGGTGCGTGTATTTTGGATTCTCTCTCCAAAAACTCAACTAATATTATTTTCATACAAGGAACATAAAATAATTCCTCTAGAAAGCAATGGGAATGATATAGGAATCTCCAAGGTAAAATTATAAACTCCCTCCATCTTTTCTGATTGTAATATAACAAAATTTAATATCATATCATGCTGCCTTTATAGATGACTACTGTACCAACTACCAAGGATCATACATAGTTTATTGTTTGTGCATAGCATCAGAACATTCTCGAATAAGTAAAAGTCTTTCACAAACTACTGTCGCAATAAGAATCCTTTGGAACTCAGTCGTAACAACCAACTTAATACTGATCTCACACAACAAAGTTAAGGCCTAGGAATCATGCAGAAATACAATATGCAGAGGTGCAAACCTGACTGAGCATTAACAAGTACACTACAGTAATCTATAATGCACCTATATATGATCCTTATAAATGAGCACACACGACACAGATGCTCATTCATATGCTCCTTATAAACTACAATGCACAACAATACAATCCAACTCGATACAACAAGTACACCACAACAATGAATGAAAATGCTTAATAATGCCTAATTTTCCAGCAACAAGAACACCACAAGTGATTTATATACAAAAAACCTTAATAATGCATAACTAAAGTCAAATTACAAACTGCATCATTCTTCTGTTTCATCATATAGTACACAAAACACAAGTGGATCATTTTTCTATTCCACCATGTATAGTTACACAAAATACAACTCAATCATTACTCTATTTCATCATACAGCACACAAAATACTAAGATTTAGACTATTCACCTGCTTTGTATATGAACTGACAAGGTAGAAATTTTCTCAATAAACATGGGTAGAAATTTCCTCCATTCCATGCTAAACATGGGATATATTACAAACAGACAACATTTTTGTAATATTATATCACATGAGATACAGAGAACTAAACTTTGAATCACCAGAACTACAAATCATTTTCCAGATTGCTATTATCACAAACATCAGAAATCAGACCTCAACAAAACAAAAGAATCGAAAGAAATGGTACCCAAAACAAGCAATCACCTATATTCGTGGTGGTGCGGCGGTGACGAAATCGGCGGCCGGCGGGAGTAACAGAAGCTCTTTGCGCC
Organism: Cruciata laevipes; assembly: GCA_963678965.1. Classification (NCBI taxonomy): domain Eukaryota; kingdom Viridiplantae; phylum Streptophyta; class Magnoliopsida; order Gentianales; family Rubiaceae; genus Cruciata; species Cruciata laevipes. Next base: position 18,642,406 of record OY787641.1, read on the forward strand.
TGCAACAAAAGTACCAGAAGAGCCGTATAGTTCACAGGGGGTCTTCAAACTGTCCGATGAGCTGCCTGAGAATGGTTAGTTCACCAACTTCAATGCCCTACCTTAACTTACGCCACCATCTTCATCGTCTTTCCCCCGAGAAAACCAATCTAATTTCGTATCTATATCAGTCGACGGCTACAGATTTTGGGAGAACTTGGTTTGTCCCGTTTTGATTGATATAACCCGTCTGACCCGTAACCCAAACCCGTCTGACCCATTTATGTTTGATTACCCATTAAACTCATTTATACACATACCCAAATGGGTTTAAATTAAAAAAAAAATTTAAAGGCCAAATACAGGCATTTGAGCATTATTGCAAGTTTATACAAGAAAGAGCATAGCTCTTGAAGCCAAAAAAAATGCTTCCAAAAAAAGTGAATGAATACTCTAGATTACTCAGTTCAATCTAAGGAGGTGATTAGTCAATCTAATTCTTTAACTCAAGGAGCTGGTTAGTGATAGATTTATCGAAGCACAAATTAGCCACCTGAGGAGGATTAGAATCTCAACCACCTTATGATGTGCATTCATCCATAACAAAAGAGAGAGAGAGGTGTCAGTCAGGGTGTGATAGTGAGGGTTATCCGTGAGAGTGAGTATCATTTGTATCCATTTGACTTAGACAAGTCCCGATGATCTTTGGATTATGATGGTGGGCAGCTGCATAGCATCTCCCATGAGGGCTTTCCTTAGTGAGCTTGGGAGAGGTTGTTGCTGTAGGACTGTGTGAGGGATCTGAGCTACTTCATGTGCTGTGGTGTTTTGCTCTCTGAAGATATGTTGGAATGATATGGGAAGGTGTGTTGTCAACTGTTGAATCTGACAGAGTTCTCTTTCCATTCTCCACGGAGGCGACAACTCCTTAAATACAAATACCCATTTGATTCGATGGGTAACGAGTCAATTCTGCCAGCCCTAAGTAAGACTGAGATTTCAAAAAAAATCTTTGAAAGACGACAACTTTTTGATTTCTCGCGCCTTGAGGAAGGGCAAATAAGAAAAGAACGGAGATAAAGTCCAAAACCGTATCCACTTTTACTTAAAACTAGATAATGCTCGGGCTCATGCCCAATTCATATTAATTCTGTTAACCAAGATAATTTTACATATTTTAATGTTCAATGTTTCAAAAAAAGTTAATATATTAATATGTAAGACGATTAATCCTTAAAATAGTATTAGTAGTCATCAAATCGACACATGAAATGTTTATTATACTCTATAAATTTCATATCTTGATTAGTAGAGTATAGTTCATTAATTCTATTTTTTATAGGATTACGTGGCAAATTTGTTATTTTAAATAAATTAGCATTAAAAAACTTATTTAAAGTCAAACATATTAATTGGCTAATTAAGGAAAAAAGAAAGATTGCAGGAGAAGTTTTTGCTCCAAGAACAAAAAAAAGAATATTCTAGAGACTATTGTGAAAATAGTGTTTTTAATTTTTTTTATAGAATGAGAAAATTCTATGAGAGCGCCATGTGGCGCTGCCATATGCTCTCAAAGTGTAGCATTTTTATATATAGTATAGATTCACAATTTGGTAACTATACCTTTCAAATTAGCTCCAAAATGATACCTATAATAATCTCCCCACATAATTAAAGACTATCGGACCAATTCTCATAATATTAAGAAACGAGGGGATAAAATTAAATTACCATACATTTTATTAAGCTATAAATTCTCTAGAGGTAATTTTGAAGAATTTATACCCTATGGTAATTTAATTTTATCCTCTTGTTTCTTAATATTATGAGAATTGGTCCGATAGTCTTTAATTATGTGGGGAGATTATTATAGGTATCATTTTGGAGCTAATTTGAAAGGTATAGGGTATGGCAACCAAATGTAACGGAAATCTAACGCATCAGACTTGTGCCATGGAAAAATAATAATTATGAACAAATGTTTGGGAAGAGACGTCAAATACGAGGATGATGGCTTCATAGTTAGTGAAGTTGAGGCAGAAAATGAATAGAAGGTTAAAGAAGAAGATATGAATGGTGCTAAAGAGAGAAAAAGGAAGAAGAAATAGAAGAAGAGTTAACCTTGTTTTATTTTTCTTTCTATATGGTTGATGTTGATAAATTAATAATAGGGTTGTCGGTTAATTTCATGATTTATGATGTTTTTTTCACTTTAGGTGAAGAATATATAGCATAAGTTGGTGCCTATTAAAGTAGGAAAGCATTTATTTAATTTAGAAAGAATTGATATATTACCCCACTGCAAATCCCCTCCGACGAAGGTGTGTCGATAGCAAGTAGTGAGAGCCGGTTCAGATTTGCGACTCAACTTGTTATATTTGAGCCAATTGAATTTCATTGGTGGTAAGAACAAATGATACGACGACATTTTAAATCTCGGGCAGATTAATCTAAAGATTTTGTTACTTTGTATAACAATTGTGTTACAAATTATGTTATTTAAAAATTGCATACTCTATGCTCTATGAGATAGCTTGATGTGTTAGAGCAAGTTCAACAGCTTCCCCAACTTGGGGGATTTCATTAAATTTAGGGAATATGAGACTTTTTTTTGCTCCAACTGCTTCCCCAACCCATTACCCAATTTGGGGATTTTGAAGAAATCTCCATGTTGCTTCCCCAAATCTGTAGAGAGAGAAAAAATATTTGGGGAAGCAAAATTTAATGCTTTTGCATTTATGACTGATTATTTTCCTATTCATGTGTTTGTCTTTATTTTTTAACAAATTAAATATACATTTCAAATGTAAATATCTTTAGTTATATACAAAAAAAATTATAAAAATAATATATTCTTAATTTTCATATTATAACGAACGCAACAAGATCATACATAACTATGTTCGCATGCATATATAAATTTGAATATTATCATGTGAGATCTTGTTATGTTCGTTGTAATGTGTATTTTAATAATATATAGTTTTCACATTTTTTCATTATACGTAATTTAAAATATTAAGATTTCAAAATATATTTAAATAGTGAAAAACAGAAATAAAGAGATAAAATACTGAAATTTAATGCACAAGTATTAAATTCTAACCCCCACACTAGGGAAGCTGTTGGAGTTGAAGCAAAAAAAAATAGGGAATATGAGGATGTAGTATTATGGCCCTGTTTACTAGAGCTTATTTCTTGATGTACTGAACTGAACTGAACTGAACTGAACTGAATTGAACTGAACTGAACTGAAGTGAAAATTGATGTATTGAAAAATGGAATCAGCATGACTGAATTAACCTGAATTTCATCAAATTGCATTTTCACTGAACTGAACTGAACTGAATTGAACTGAACTGAACTGAATTGAACTGAACTGAACTGAACTGAACTGATCTACAGATAAGCTCTGGTAAACAGGGCCTATATCTTGGAGAATCTCGTAGGGAAGCTGTTGGACTTGCTCTTATACAATGTATGTTCTTATTAAAAACTGATTTTGCTAAAAAAAAGTACAATTTATTTATGGTTGCAAATTGAAAAGGTTTGACCAAAATGTATTGATTCATTTTTTTTAGGGAATCTTAACAAAATAAAATAATAAATAAGGACATTGTTGTCTTTTTATTAAGAGTAATTCTCCTGTGAGGCAGCCTCACCCATGAGGCAAGGCCAAATAAGAAAATTTCATTATTTCCACTTAATCATGCCTCACTACCACGTCATCAAATCTCGACGTCAACTCATCAAATCTCGTTGTCAGTTTATCAAACATATCACCTCATCAAAACCTCGATGTTAGTTCATCAAATCTCACAAAAAAGAAGGTTCACTTGGCCTTGCCTCATGGGTGAGGCTGCCTCACCCAAGAATTGGTCTTTTATTAATAATCATATTAATTAAAATTAAATTAATTATTCACTGCCCTACTTACCAATTTCTAATGTTCCCTGCCCTTAATCCCAATTTTCCCAATTTCGCACGAGTTTGTACAAAGTTCCCGAACATAAACTTTCAAATTCATATATTTAACCACATGCAATTCTTGCTTCGTCTGTAAAACTCAGTCGCCTACCAGTGAGTGCTGTAATATCATCTCTAAAGAGCAACAACGGACATTTTTCGATCAAATCTGTACCATCATAAGCCTCCTTCAGGATTACAGTACTCTTGGCACCCTTATTGGTGATGTAGAAAATGCCATGATGCTTAATCAAACAAAGCAGCAGTCTGGCAGGTAACCTGAGTTCAGAATGAAAGGCTTCCAGCTGAGCGGATGTTAACCGCTTTTCCATTGTGAGACTCATAAGTTCATGGAGCACGCCCACGACTCTCTTCCTAGCTTTTGGATCAAAAACTTCGAATCTCCTTGCATTCAAGTATGGAGAAGGAAATTCCAGTTTCTGCCACCTCTGAAGTTCTTCAAGATAGCCCTTGTTTGCCCTAAAACCAGCAGAAAACCTGATCTGAAATGCAAATCGGCCTGGAAAGTTGCCATCTTTGGATATTCTAGCCTTGTGATGCTCCAAACCATCTTTGGGGGGCAAACCCTCCTCTCGAGCAGTGACCGCCAATGCAGAGTCCCAGTGCTCCAAGTGAAGATAATCCCTCCCATTGAATCCGTGTACAGAAAAGAATTGTGGGTATTTTGGAATTAGGGAATTTTTGAAGTCAATAGGTAAACCTAGATCATCCTGAATCATTTCAATTGTTTCCAGTGGCACCCGACAATCAACTGACAACATCAGCAGCTTCCTCATATTGTTAACCAAAATGGGCTCCATTTCATCTCTAGCATCTTCTTCTTGAGCAGCAATCTTTTCCGCACTTTCAGTAAGCATCACCCTTGGAGGTGTTCTGTCATCATCACCTCCACTAACCTTGAAAATTGAAGGGTACTTCTCAATCACAGCCATGAAATTCCATTTCTGGACAAACCCAACTTCCTTTTCAAGGTCTCTAAGAAACAGATATTTGCGTTTTTGAGACAGGATGATGGATTTTAGCCTCAGAATCGTTGCTGGTTTCTTTTGGAGGTCCATTACTTTATCCAGCTCAGGAACCCTGTAATACACTTTCTTCTTTGGTCTAGTTCCACCTCCAGATATAAACATCACTTGGATTCTTAAGCAACCTCGATATAATCTGGACTCAAGAAATGAATGCAGTCTCTTCATTTAGATGTTCAGGATACGAGCCACCGTATTTTTGGGAAGTAAGGGTCAGAGAGTTCTATTGCAAGACAAGCCAATCTATCCCAACATCGAATGATCTCTGTGAATGTAGCTTTTCCACCTTCATACTGAAGCCAAAATTTTACATGAGAAATTTTGTTGTAAAGTGCAGATACAAATAAAAAGGTATAACGGTATTCACTATCCAACAAACTAGAGCCAAGGATGGGATTTTTTTGTCAAACAGAAATCGAAGACAACCTTGAGGCATATTGTACTTGACCTAAAAATGATTTTAATAGAGGGAACACATTTCACTAAGTTCAACCTTCAAAAGCAGATGTGTGATCATGTAAGAACAGTTAAAAACCTATAACTCATTAATTTGACCTTCCAGAAGAAAAGTGAAATATTGCATAGCTCCTATCAACAATTCTTTTGCTTGGTTGAATTGGAATAAACATGAAAGAGAGATGAATTCAAATCCATGAAAAGTTTTTCTGGTGCATTACTCCCTTTTAAAGGGTAAAAATAATTTGTCAGCATACTGAGTGATTTAATTTTCAGTTTAGTAAGTGGCGATATTCAGAAGTGATCATCACACCCAAGGTAAAAAATATAAGCAAGAAAACAAGCTGCTAAACAGGCCATCCTCCTATTGTCAAGTCTAAACATCAGGTTACATATCTCTTATGCATACATGGCCAAAAAACACTGACAATCAGAGGAATGAACATTTTCTATTGCAAATTACTGAAAACTACAGTTCCCTAGGAAATTGCTATTTAGTTTCTCTAGAGGAAAACCAGATTGTATCATGTCAAAGCCACTCAATGAAACACAGCAGCAAGGATAAAACCTAAATATTGTTTGTTACAATCCAGGCCCTTGAAACATGAATCAAGAGAAATTCAAGGAACTGCTAGAAAATACTGGCCTGCCAATATTACACAGCCTCAGACAAAACTAAGTCGACACAAAACATAATTTTCCACATTCAAAAGTTAACAACATAATCGCACTGATTGGATACTACAATAATTGTTTATGTCACTGTACGCATTTATCATATACTAATGCCGCCCATGATTAAGGCCATTCAGAAGATGACAAATATGACAACACAATGCAAATCAAAATCAAAATCGAAGTATACATGCGAGATAGAGAGTATGGGAAATGGATACAAAAAATATATGTCACTGTACGGATTTGTCACGTATTATGCAGCCTGTGATTATGGCCATTTAGGAAAAAAAAACAGTATATAAACACAAAAGTTGCAAATGGTTACGAAAATGAAAGTAGGGACAGAAGAAGGACCAAATGAATCCCGGCATCAAAAGAGCAAACATCAAACCAGACTACAACAATCAGTAGCTTCCAACAAAAACAAAGCAATCTTCAAGAACATGAAGATTCTTAGTACATTAAATAGTATAAAACTGAGGATGAAATACATTGAAGTTGCTTAAACACAAGAGAATATATTGAAACATAACAGCTAGTTTATGTATTATGCATATCAAGTATCAACCGCAAATTAAAATGAAGTTGAAGCACATGGTACTTATCAAAAACAAATTTCATTACTGTATTGAAAATGATGCTTGCTTGAATAGTAATCAATGAACTTCATCATCCACAGTGGTCAATTTAATTATTATGTGGGTTATAGCTTTCAATCCGAGTACAAGCAACAGACACAACATCAATGGCAAATAACATAAAACTTCAATGTCACCACAAAGATTACCTCTGTCCGGACTCCGGTGCCACTACAGAGGTATCATTTCCCCTAACAGAAACGCAGGAGTTTCGTCTCCAAACGTTGCAGGTTTTGTCGCCGACGAGGCGTTAGGATTTTTGCAGGAGCGCTGCTGGTCGTCAGGATTTGGCTGCCAAAACTGACCCGCTTGGGTATGGCCCGTATGCGTATAAAATGGGTACGGGTTAAACGGGTATGGGTAAAATGGATATTTAAGAAAAACGGGTTGGGCGGGTTTGGTTTACACTTTACCAGCAGCAGCTGTACGTGCCCAAAGACCAAGAACTTCATCACCCTCGCCGGGATTTTTTCCCGGAGGACACCTTCATCACCTGGAACAACACTGCTACCTCAATTCAGCACCACTAGGTAGGTTTAATTTGATTTTCATTTTCAGTGTTAATCGCCATACGAATTGCTGACCAAGGAAGGTGTCTTTATTCTTCTCTTTAGCTCTGAAGATTTTCGCCTGCTGAAAAAATGATAATTTTGATTATGGATTATATTTTGTGATAAAGCTTTCTAGACTGGTGCCCTATGTGATTTTGCTCTAATCAACTCATTGAGCTAGGTCTATAATCTTGAATGCTGCACAAGAAATGTATCCCTGCCTTAGTGTTCTTTGTTTACTGTATCAGGTTTCTGTGAAGCTCAGTGTCCATGTGAGTGTTTTGATTGAGAATATAGGCTTTTTTTCAAACAAAGTGTCTGATCATGAACTAGTCTTCCCCTGCTTTGAGATTGATGAGTGTGAGGATGTGGAGATTTATCTTGAAACCGTTGGACTCATGTACTGCAAATAATTGAAGCAGAGGTTAATCAAGCAAGGTGTTTCTTGAGTTCTTCGAATCCTCAAGGTAATCTTGCTTCTTAGCTTCCTTTTACTCATGTTTGCATGTTGGTTTTCCCTAACTGAGTTCTTCCCTTTTGCTTATGTTGGCAAATTAAAATTGCCTTGTTATAACTGAAACTGCTTGTTCTTCTATGTACTATGTATGGTGATGAAAATCACAAGAATATGCTCTGCTTGTTCACTAAGAATATGTTCAGTAAATACCCCATTTTGAATTGAAGCTATAAAGCTTCTGATAAACCTGTCCCAAAGATCGAAAAGCTTCTGTTTCAGTTACGCCCCAACCCCGCCGTCTCAGGATAGCTGTGCCTTTCCATTCCAACCCATTATGTTTCCTCTCACTCACAGTCTCACACTTGTCGTTGACAAACCTCCCTTCTCCATTTATGCTTCGGTGAGTTATTAATTTGTATCCTGTTGCTTGATGTTTGTGCTTTTTCCATCAAGCTGCTCTCTTATCAGCAGTTGTTGATTTTCTGGATTTTTTGTTAATTAGCATTAAGAATTGCTCTTTTGATGCTATAGGATTCACTTGGTCCTCTGTGTCTTGAAAAATCTGTGCTGAATGACTTTCTTAAGCTACCTGTTATGTTTCAATATATTCTCTTTGTTTTTGTAACTTTATTGTATTCTATCCTTCCCTTTTTGCGTTTCTGGACGAGCTAATTGCTGGATTTCATTGTTAACTGTTGATGTTAAGTGGCATTTTGTCTTGCTTTTTGTTTGTGTGAGAACATACTGATTGCATTTTAATGCGAGGATCCATTTGGTCCTTCTTTCATTTTCATATAACCTTATTTACTCTCCCATGGTCATTTGTTGTGCCTATATGGTGTGGCAGTTTGTGTGTTAAACTTTACATCAATTTACTCTCATTCGTTAAAATCTCCATTCTAATAGTTTTATTTGTTCTGACTGTAGAACAAAACTACAAAGACAAGAGAATGACTGATACTCTGGGGGATAGATCTGCTGAGCAAGAGAGATTTGAAATTCGAAGGCTGGAGTTATCTGACAAAAAGAAATGTTTTCTGGAGTTGTTGCAACAACTCACCGTCTGTGGTTCTATAACTGATAAACAATTCGAAGATCGATTTGAGGAGCTTTGTAAAGAAGGAGATGACCACATTGTATGTGTAATTGAAGACATGCATTCTGGGAAGATTGCTGCCACGGGTAGCATATTCATCGAGAAGAAGTTCATAAGAAGCTGTTCCAAAGTTGGTCACATAGAAGATGTTGTGGTTGACTCATCTATCCGAGGAATGCAACTAGGAAAGAAGATTGTCGAGTTCCTCACGGATCATGCTCAAACTATGGGCTGCTACAAAGTCATTCTTGACTGTAGCAATGCAAATAAGCCTTTCTATGAGAAATGTGGTTATACACAAAAGGAAATTCAGATGGTTAAGTACTTCATCTGACTGTAAAGTTAAGAACTTGCTCTCTTATTAGAGCTCTTAACAAAATGAATAAAGGCTACGTTGTTTGCAATTCAATTCAGTTTAATTATTCATGGTGAAATTGGACAAAGTTTAGTTCATTTCAGTTTAGTTAGTATTAAATACTAAAGTGAAGTTCTTCCCAGTTCAGTTGCAAGAACATGGTTTAACATCAACAAAGGCGCTCTCATTTTTCTGACTACTGTAACTGTTGAATGGTTAAAAGAATTGCACCTGGGATAAACAGTCAAGTAATAGTTTTTTTTTAAGCTGAATATGTAGATTTTATTCCCATTTCACATATTTGTTCATCTTCTATGTGCATTGTAAATTGTAATGCACATGACTGGTCTCAGTGTTAGATTCTTGCTTTGTTGCAATCATGGAATCCTCCTTTTAAGTATATGGTCTTGGTATTTGTGACTACTCAAGGACCAGCTATTATCATGTCTGGTTTCATAGTAATCATCTTTGTCTGAAACACAAAAATGAATCACAGGGTAAAAAAATCTACGCATGGGCCTATGTTGTTTATTTCATCAGGTGGAGAAGTTTCAAACGCCAAATGCTAAGCATACGTGCTCATAGTAATTATAAACACCAACTGATTCATCATACTGGTTTCCATGCCCAGATTGCATGTGTCGATCAAACAAACAGACGATTCAAAACCAATCTCAGTGACATGATCTTAGGTTGGAAACTGTTCCAAGAATTCCCCGACCGGCCGCCTCACTGTGCCTGACCTTCCGTCCACTGTAATTTGCGTGCCTAACCTTCTGATTCTTTCATTCTTTGCCTCTCAGGATTAGGAGTGAAGTAACTTTGAGTTTTCAGGAGCTGGTCTTGGTTGCATTCATGGGGGACAGAATTCTGTTTTGTACATGATGGACATTTTTCCGTTCTTGTCCATTTTTAGTGTAATTTAGCCCTTTGTAGAATCAGGATGTATTTATTTTTTTCTGTTTTTCATTCATCATTTTACAAGAATCCAGTGGAAAATATAGCAAGTTCCACATCAGCTGGAATTTGGAACAAGTCCTATGATGTTTTCTTTCCTACACGTTATGCAAATCAAATGTGGTGTAAAAAACCACTTCAAAATGTGCCTGCTGCTAACATGTGTTTTGACATTCAACTAATTGGTTGCTCAGACATGAACTTGATTGGTTTTTATGAGATGAAAAGCTTAGCATAGTGAGTAATAACTTGAAAATGTACAATTATTTGGATTTGGTACTTTAAAGTTGGAAGAGCAGCAAGTGTCCTTTCATAAATGATATACACACTTCACGCATCTTTTCTTCTTTCATCATCATCTACATCTTTCTCCATCCTTTTCCCCAAATATCTTTAATTTTTTCAATTATTTAAGTTGTGTGAATTAGTAAATTCATAACAAAATATGTTTTTTTCATAACAAAATCACAAAAATTTGCATGTAAATAAAAGATAAGCATATTTTATAAATTAATTATAAGAAGGCCATGTGTGCTAAATCTTTTGTGTAGATCAGTTCAGAAATAAATATTAGTTCAATAATTTTTAATTAAAAGTTATTTTTTTACTATAAATTACTATGATATATGATAAATTTTAAAATTATTTCTGTTCGGTTAATTTAAATATATTTAAATTTATTTCAGTTCAATTGAGTATATTTAAATTTATTTCAATTCATATATATTTCAATTTATTTCAATTCAGTTTTTATTCCATTCCGTTCACTTCAACAAAGAATAAGCTTTAACAAAGGGCTAAAAAACATCTCGAAAAAAAAATAGCAACAAGTACAATTAAAACGTTTTTTTTTTTTTTTTAACGAATCCAATCAAGCACGAATATTTAATGTGAATGTGTGATCAAATGTCTAACATCAAATAAAAAGTTTGGGATAAAGTCCAAAAATATGGATAATTCAGGTAGCGGCCTGCAACTTCCGGTGATCGACCTTAGCTCCTCCGACCGCGTTTCCACCGCACAATCCATTCGTAAGGTCTTTCTAACACAACCTTCTAATATTTTCTTCTATTCTTCTTCAATTCATACATGTCAGATACTTGTTTAGCATATATTAATGATGAGGGTTCCTTGCTAAGTGACCAACCTAGTTAGTAATGTATGAGAAGAGCTTGTATTGACTGTTTGGGGAACATATAAATCTCGAAAAACTGTCCCAGACACATAATATTTGCTGTTGCATGTCTTATATAGTGTGGGTTTGAGTGGAGAAGTGTTTTTGTTAAATCATCTTGACAGAGGCATTATTAGCCAGATGGTTTGATCGAGTAAGTTATATAATCTCGTGTACAATGACATGTCTTGTGATTTACACACTCATCAAGTTGGGTTTAGGTATATAAGATCACTAGTTAGCGTAACAAATTGGTGGTGATTTTGACCTATCTCTGTTAGCTCGAATAATGAGAAGTTTCACGCTTCAGAGTAATTTTGATCTTTATTAGTCTGATTTAGGCATGCGTGGAGTTTGGTTTCTTTTACCTGAAAAACCATGGTGTGGAGGAAGAGCTTTTTAAAAGAGTGTTTGAAGAGAGTCGGAAGTTCTTTTCACTCCCCCAAGAGGAGAAAATGAAGGTGCTTCGGAAGAATCATAGAGGATATTCGCCTCTTTATGATGAGAATCTTGATCCCGCTTCAAGTTCCAAAGGTTCTTTCACAATCTCCTTGTGTAACTGCATGTCCTTTTGAACTCCGGTTTGTTGGATTTCTAAAAGCTTAGAAACACACAAACAAATCTAAATGTTTGTCCATACATGTTGAACATCATTGGTGTCCAGTAATATGTTGTTAAGGATCACTCCTACATATGATATCTACTTTTTTTAGTCCTCTTTCTCGAAGTTTGAATTGATTAAAGAGGATGTAGGTTAATTGTTTTTTGTTCATCTCTACAGACCAATGTACTAACTGTGACTAGTTGTGTTTGTTGGATCAGGAGATCCAAAAGAAAGTTTTTATGTTGGTCCTTTGGAGGACACAACTGCTAGTAAGTTTAATCAGTGGCCTTCTGCAGGTACTCTTTCATTTTCAATTTGCATTTTGCATAAGCTTTAGGTATTGTGTGAAGAAGTTCATATCATTTTTGGCCATGCAGAACTGCTTCCTGACTACCAATCCACAATGGAAGAATACCATAAAAGTGTTGTGTAAGTAAAAAGTAGGTGTTTTTTATCAAGTTTGCTTGTGTGGTTTTTAGAATTTTTATATTCGGCCATATTCTAGTCTCTGGACATTACATTGCTTCCAATCTTGGCATATGAACTTCAATTAATTCATTTCGGGTAAAGATTTGTGTTACTATGCTTACACATCTCAAAATTTTAAGAAATGTTATAAATTGCAACTTATTAAGCTCTCTGCTTTAGTTTAGTTTCCTTTTTTTTTTCTTGATCCACCAAGTAATGTTGAATTTGTTGCATACTTTAAAGAGCTACTTATTTGTTTCACTCTTTACAGAAAAGTTGGAATAGAGCTGCTTTCATTAATTGCTCTGGCACTAGACTTGAATGAAGATTTTTTCAAGAAAGTTGGGGCTCTTAAGCCACCTAATCCTTTTCTTCGCCTGTTACATTACCCAGGTCTGTTGATCTGACACAGTTGTTGTATATAACTATTGTGGCAATCCAGTATGTTAAACATAACTTATTATTCTCTCAAAACTTGGTTGGCAAATCTATTTTCCCTGTTACTTCCAAAAAACTCTGGAGCCTAATCTGTGTCATTGATCAAGTCATTAGAGCAAGAGAAAATTAATGCAAATACTTTTCTCTAATGAATTACAGGAAGAGTGGATAATTTTGATCAACAAATATATGGTGCTTCTGCCCATTCAGATTATGGAATGATCACTCTTTTAGCAGCTGATGATATTAGTGGTCTTCAGGTATATATTCCCATTCAACAATGATGATTATGAATAGCAATATCCAGTGAATATTTTTTCAATTTTATGTAGTTCTCAACGTCAACAGGTTTGTAGGAAAAAATATGAGCAACCTCGGGTCTGGGAAGATGTTAACCATTTGAGTGGGTTAGTTCCCAGTTCCATATAATACCTGTTGACCTCTGTCGTTCATAAATCGGGTTATTCATCCCATATATTTACATACAATTGCCTTATAAGTATTATCCTGCAGGACTTTCGTAGTTAATATTGGAGATATGATGGAGAGATGGACAAATTGTTTATTCAGGTAATGTCATTTTCCATGCAATTATAACAATATTGATTATTTTTTCCGAGTTTATATTTGAGCCATTCATTTTTCTGTTTGACTTGTAGGTCAACATTGCACAGAGTGCTATATCTGGGAAGAGAGCGCTACTCGGTAAAGATATATTCATTTTCTATCATTTTGTCAACTAGTTAAACTCAGAGCAATTTCCCAGTTGCCTGCATTTACCAGTTTTAAATTTTCTTCTTAACATTTTTGTGTGGTGCATCTAGGCTGCTATGTTTTTGGACCCAACCCCGGATTGCATAGTGGAATGTTTGAAAAGTTGCTGCAGTGAGTCCTGCCCTGCTAGGTACGAACTGTATAAATTTGTGAATGAGCTTTGCATAGGATGATGTTGCAGTTGAAATTGTTTCTGTTTTGAAATTCACAGGTATCCTCCAATACGGAGCGGGGACTATCTGGAAGAGCGATTCCGTGTTACATATGGTTATGGATCTTGACCAAAATCTTGAAGAGGGTTGTTTAGAAGAAAATGTACAAGAAACCTAATGCACATGTATAAATCTAATTGCTGTTTTCAACATTAATTTTGATTTTTTTAAAAGGTCTTGAAAGTTGAAACTATTCAACAAAGGAAGATCAATAGCTACTGATCCAAAAAAATATTTAAAAAAAAAACCAACAACCATTACAATTTAAATTAAATAAAATTTCAGTGTTTCCCCGCCGCGCCGCATCTCGAAATAAATCTCTATTATGATCAGAGCAAGTCCAAGAGATATTACATTTTGTAGAATTTTTTAACACCCAATTCCCATATTTTACTAACCAGTGGAAATACAAAATCTCCACAGCTGCTTTCTAGTGGGAAAAAATCATCCACAGCAACATCTTCTCGACCAGCACATAGAGAAATATTCTCTACCTCATTTACAGATGTACAGTTTGATCCACAGACTCAACAGAGTCATATGGCAAAGGATGATATCTCAGTTCAAGGTATCCAAAATAACAAGGCTTTTACTCCTTTTATTTCTAACAAAGTTGCTTTTCACTCTCAGACAAAATTTAGAAATAGATTTCAGCCACTTCAAAAGTTGCCACAGTCAATCTCTGACAAAATCAATGAGCTCAGCTTTCTATCTGATGATATCTCAAGACCAGAAGGAGAGGATTCTCAGGTTATCAGTTTAGATGAAGGAGAGGTAAGCACACCAAAGGTAAAAGTCCCCAATATTCACAAAAGAACAAAAAGGAAGTCCAGGAAAATTGCATACACTGATGAGCTTCATAAAGTTGCATATCTTCTGATATTGGATGTATAAAAAGTCCACTAAATGCTCTAACAGTAGTCATCTATGATTAATACAATCCTTAAAATTAAATGGTTAGTTTGGAATATTAGGGGCATGCAAACTTCTATGACTAGGTTAAATAGATTGCTCATCTCACATAGACTTGATTTACTATGCATCATAGAACCCCAACATCTAGCTAATAAATGTGCTACATATATGCAAACTTTACATTTTGATAATTGCATGTTTTCATCTACTGGACAAATTTGGTTGTTTTGGAAAAATGATATCTCTCTGTCTCTTATAACTGATCATAGGCAATTTCTAGCAGTTTCAATCTACAGTCATAAGTTAAGAGCTCCAATGGAAGGAGTCTTTATATATGGACTGAGAACTAGAACTGGTAGAAAAAGCATGTGGAGTGATTCAATTTCTCTAGGACTAGATAATGCTTTCTATGCTGGAGATTTTAATGCCTATAAATCTGTGCATGAATATAAAGGACCTGGTGTGCCTAAGTTAGGAACCATCAAAGATTTCAATGAATTTATTCAAAGTATGGTCCTTGATGAAATTCACACAGTTGGTAATTTATTTACTTGGACTAATGCTAGAATTATTCCTACTATAGAAAGGTTAGACAGAGGCCTTGCTTCAAGCCTATGGAAATCCAATTTTCCATCTTCCTCTATCCTAGTTCTTAACAAAGAATCATCAGATCACAGTCCCCTTCTGTTCACAATAGGAAGTTCAACTCCTACCACTCCTAGATCATTTAGGTTCTTAAACACCTGGTTCAAAAGAAGTGAATTTAAAGAGGTGATTAAGAACAACTGGAATCCTCCAATTCTTCAACAAGGCATGCTTGGTTTCTACCTCAAGCTAAATAGACTGAAAATATTCCTAAAGTATTGGAATAAAGAAGTCTTTGGAAACATTAGTAATAATGTTTGCATAGCTGAAGAAACCCTTAGACAACAGGATGCAAAAGGTAGACTGAGTAGAGCACTGTCAGAAGAGAAACACTTCTGGAAGCAAAAGGCCAAGATCAAATGGCTAAAAGAGGGAGATGAAAATACTGAGTATTTTCACAAAACTGTAAAGGAAAGAAAGAGTAGGCTATGCATAACAAAAATCCAAAACTCCCATGGAGTTTGGATTGATGATATTACTGAGATTGAACAAGAAGCTATCTCTTTCTATGAAAACCTCCTTACTGCTGAAACCCCTTCCTCACCACCCTTTCTCTCACACTTCCTAAGCCAGATTCCATGTCTGATCACACCAGAAGAAAATTCTCAACTCAATAGGCCTGTCTCTTTAGAAGAACTAAAAGCTGTTGTTTTTAGTTTAAACAAATCCAGCACCCCTGGTCCTGATGGCTTCTCAGCTCAGTTCTATATTAAATCATGGGACATAATTTCTGATGACCTCCTGGGTGCAGCAAATGACTTCATGACAAATCCATTCATGCCATAGGGCATCTCTAGCACATGGATCACCATCATCCCAAAGAAAGATGTGCCTATATCCTTTAGTAATTATAGACCCATTAGTCTCTCTAATGTCTCCAATAAGATTTTTTCCAAAATCTTAATGGAGAGATTAAAACCTCTCATGCCAAAATTAATATCTCATCATCAATCTGCATTTTTAACTAACAGAGACATTTCTGATAATGTGCTCTATCTTAGAGAAATGATGAGACTTATTAATAGTAAAGGTAGAGGGACAAATTGTATCCTAAAGCTTGATCTACAGAAAGCTTTCGACAGAGTTAGCTGGGAGTTCTTAAGTGTTGTACTGTTTAAATTTGGTTTTAATGGTTTGTTTGTCCATGCAGTTCTTAAAAATCTCTCACAGGCTTGCTTCTCTGTCCTCATCAATGGGAAACCAATGGGTTTTTTCAAAGCTACAAGAGGAATCAAACAGGGAGACCCATTATCCCCTTTTCTGTTCAATATATTTTCTGAATCTTTCACTAGATCATTATCCTATGTCTATGAGATAGGAAAAATTGATTTTTTCAGAATCCAGTTAATGTTGTTCCTATATCTCATTTATCCTATGCTGATGATACCATCATTTTGCTAAATGCCAACAAATCCAATCTCACCATTCTTAAAGCTTTTCTTGGGGTTTTTGAAGAAACCTTAGGCCAAAAAATAAATTTTGATAAAAGTGAGATTTTTTACACCAAGCATTCATCTGCCCATTCCATTAAATTAATTAAATCTATTCTTGGCATGAAAATAGGTACATATCCATTTAGATACCTAGGGTGTCCCATCTTCTCTGGAAAAATGCTCCAAGCCCACTTTCAACCTGTGCTAGAGGTAATCAATACCAGACTAGACAGTTGGAAAAACAAATGGCTATCAGCAGGAGGCAAACTCACTTTGATAAAATCATGCATTTACTCTATTCCCCAACATATCTGGACTGTTTTTGATCCCCCTAAAGAGATAATCAAATCCTTGGAAAGAACCATCTCTACTGGGGAAAAAATGATCAAAAAGCCAAGAAAAAGTGGATGAAATGGAAGGACTTGTGCTATCCCATTTCTGAAAATGGTATAGGAATTAGATCAATCTCCACCATAATTACAAGCTTTTCAGTTAAATTATGGTGGAAATACCAGTTAGCACAAGCTCCATGGACACTTTTCATAGCATCCCTCCCACTCTCTGCAAAAACATCACAAACTTGGAAAAGAATTTGTAAAGTTGATAATTGCATCCTCTAACATTAGAGTTCTGATAGGGAAGGGTAATTGTAATTTTTGGAGCTCCACCTGGTCAGGGAATTTTCCCATCATTGACCTGGTGAATCCTAATCAAACAATTATCCCACCATCTTGCACAGTAGCTGAATTCATTGTCAATAGAGAAATATATTTTCCATCTATCTCACCTCTCATTCAATGCACTAACTTGATCTCTGATTTGCAGGAAATAAAACTATACCCTCAGATTGAGGATAGATTAGTTTGGAAACCAGAGCTCAAAGGCAATTTCTCCTTCAAGGCTGCTTATGAAAAGCTAAGGCCAAAAAATCCTAAAATCCCTGCAATGTCAAAGATATGGTCAGTAAGATCCCCAAAGAAGGTATCACTTTTTATGTGGAAGCTTTTTAATTTAATGGTACCATTTGATGATGTTCTTATTTGGTCTGGTTTTAGTTTAGCATCAAAATGCCCTTTCTGTGTCAATCCTGATAGTATAGATCATTTCTTTAACACTTGCAAAATAGCTACAAATGTCTGGAATGCAATGCATATCTTCTTGTGTGTAAGGAATCCTTCTTTCCCTTCTTTCTGGTCTAGACTGGCATGCTATTGGACTTTTAATGGTCTTACACCACTTCACACACAACTTGTCAATATTGTCCCATCCTTTGTGTGCTGGTGCTTATGGAAAGCAAGAAATAAAATGCTTTTTGAGGATATCTCACCTTCAATCCTGTTTATTATTAAAGAGGTAAAGGAAATGATTTTCAACTCATATGTTGTTAAACCTTTCTATCTGTCTAGACCACATGACATTGACATTGCTAGCTCGGGGGTTCTGCCTAAATGGCTTAAACCCCTTAAGCCTAACATTGTCAAAATCAGTTGGATTAAACCTCCTAGTGGTGTCAAAGTAAATGTTGATGCTGCCTGGGAGGCTTCCTCCAACACTGCTGGTTTAGCTGCGATTTTTAGAAACCATAAGGGAGACTTCCTACATGCTAGATGTTTCTTTACAAAAGCCTATTCTCCCTTGGAAGCCGAACTTCTTGCATTAAAATTTGGTCTGTCTACTGCACAATCACTCAGCTTGTTCACTTTTAGGCTGGATTCAGATTGTTTAAATGCAGTTAATATGGCTACGGATCCTTCCAAATCACATTGGAAAGTGTATCACCTAGCATATCATATACACTGCAACCTCTTTCCTGCTATCTTGTCACACTCTTTGAGGCAAACTAATTTTGTGGCTGATCTTGTAGCAAAGCATTCTCTCACCTACCATCTATCATGTGAAATGATACTAAGTGATCTGCCATCTATAGCTAGAGGAGCTCTTGTACTAGATAAACAAGGGCTACCCAACATCAAAATCATGAATAGATGCTGCTGATATCTCATCTGTAACTGCAGGTACATTTCAAGCTGATTTCTCATACTGAAACCAATCACTCATGGGTGTACATGATCTCTCTGGATTGTATCACCTACACTGCTGAGCTTCACCAATCATTTTGACACTTATTTTCCCCATAAGACATGGTGATTTTTCAATAAAGGTCATGGTGTAAAGGCTGTTGGGAATCCCTTTCTCCATAGGCTGATTTGTGGCTCAGTCTAACTGATTCACTAACAAGCAAGTGAAGATAAGTCCCCTTCTCAGCTTTCTGCAAACCTTCTGCAACAACCTGTTGTTGTTATAGAATGAGTTTCTTTTAGGACTAACCTGTTTTTTCCTATGTAACTCATTCTTTTTTGAGGCTGCCTAAATGCCTAGATGTAGCATTTTCTTTATGTAAATGTTACTTTTTTGAGAAGCCATTCATGGCTCTCTCTCCACCACTGCAGGGTATTTTATTCCCTAGTATGCGGTTCTCTGTATTTTTTATTTTTGCTATTTAAAAGGCAAGGGGAAACCAATATATCTCCCCCCATCATATGGTGGTTTATCTTTAAAAAAAAGAAGTAGATTTTGGAGGAAATTAGAGATTTTATCCCATTTTTGATCTCCAAGAGATACTACATTGGTACTACAAAATGGGGACTTGATGTAGTAAGAGAAACTTATTCTCCATATGTGTAGAGAGAGACAAAATTTGGAGGATTGAAAATTAAATGTCTGCACATTGATCAAGACATTCTTTCATTTTTAAAGACAAAATTTGTTCTTTCTCTTCATATTTCCATAAATTTTCTTACTAAGAAAATATAAAATAATAGTGTTCATAAATGAAAGAGTATGCAAAATGTAGTATCTCTTGGAGTTGAGCAAAAATATTTTGGAGATTTTAGCATTTCATACTACATTTTGAAAATTATTATGTAGTATCTGTTGGACTTACTCATAGTACTCTATGAGCCCATCAAGTCCAAAGGTCCATAGAGTCACCACTCCCTCCACCGAGTTTTCATATTTTCCTTTTTATAAATGTTGTTGAACTTTAGACTAGAGGGTTATCTTGAAAAGTGTTAGTTAGAAGAAACCTTTACAACTTTTCTAAAACAGTAGGGACAACTTTTACTAATAGTTTTAGATATTAGTGGTTTTACAACTTTTACGAATTACCTAAACTTTTGTGACTCTTGTAAACTTTTCTCCTACTCCACATGTTGAATATGATTGCTGTAGTAGAAATCAATCCAACCCATTTTTAAATAATGGATTATGTTAACCAACCTATTTTTCAACTGATGCCCTATAAAATGGCAAATTATTACGTGTCCCCGGGTACGTAGAGGACCGTACCCCAGGGTTTAATTTTGTAATTAATAAAATTCGTTACCATACAACTTGTGCGTTGTACGTATTCCTGTCTTTTAGAGTCGATTTAAAATTTAAAATTCTATAACCAAATCTTAACCCACGTTTTTTGAAATATAAACAGTCGTTAATCCATATATTTGAATAAGTAGTTCTACAGTATAAGACAATCCATCCTTATAGTTACCTGATATCAATTATGCATCTTTATTTATTACTATATTGTCATCATTTTTTTCCTAACATAAAATATTATTTTAAATTATTTTTTTAATGCTGAACTTTTTACTTTTTAATTATACTGATTCATCCTTAATGTTTTTTATGCAATGTGCATACTAATTCTTTAAAAATTGTGCACTTTATTTATGTTTGAAGTGCATTTTAAATATTATTTCCCTTTTTAACTTGTCTAATTAAAGATACATTTAATCTTAATGTTTTCTATATTTAATTGTGTCATTTATTAATGTTATAATTTTTAATATAAATTATATGGTCTAAAACAACTAGAAGTTCATTTAAAAAAATTATCTTAGTCTCATAAACAATTTGCATACCTAATTTCAAAATTGTGCATATTTACTCTGTTTTTTTTTTTTTTTTTTTTTTTTAATCGAAACCATCAGAGATGGGAGGATTATTCATGGCTCCTCAACCGAAATAAAAACAGAACATAATACACATAAGACCAAATAAAAGTCTTAGTGGCTACAAGTTGCCCGTAGGCTGTTTCTCCACAAGTGGAGGCAATTTGGTAGATAACAGGAAGATTCCTGGAACGTAAGGCAATTCTAATCTCTCCTGTATCTAAATGAGGTTGCCCGAAGGCTGTAATTCCTAGGCTTTCGCCCAGAAGCAGGGTGTTGCCAGAAGGCAGTGTTGCCCGAAGGCAGTATTGCCCGAAGGCATTAGATCAAAAAGGGGATACATCTTAAAATCTACAGTCTGAAAACTACCTGACAAGCGTAGCACCTTAACTTTGCATTCTAAACTATCTAATCAAAGTCTATTAGTCTAGGCACAGATGTTACCTAGTCCAGAAGCCCATGGGGTTTTCCCTCTCGCCAATTAAGGGTTAAGAGAGATATAACAAACAAATGGGCAAGGATACTCCCCAAGTCAGTCAGGACAGTTTCGCAAAAAAGACCAGTTCCAAATCATATCCCCTACTATCAGGTCAATACTATGTGCATGTTCCAACTAATTCGGGTCTAACTAGCTAGCAAATAACACATAGTATAGAGAGTTGAAAAAAGGTATTATCTAACACGAGAAAAGCTGCAAAAGCTAACTTCCACGGTCTACAAATCTGGATTATATTTGTGGAAATCGCCAGAAGTATGTATAATTACTACTCTGACTTGGATTTCTCCTTACCCACAATATAAACCAGAGTTGAAGTCAACTAAAGTTTCCGAAACAGAAACGTACCCGTCCGGTAAACTAAAGTTGACAAATAATACCTAGAAACAACTTTTCCCGACCTGAACATAAAATTAATTACTATAAAAGAAAGGAAAAACAACCACCTCACCCTCTAGTTGGACCAGAACCAGAAAACATGACCGGACCGACCCAACCCGGATGGGCCGTCGCCCGCGCTGAGACCCGACCCGGATGGGTCGTCCTCCGCCACTGAGACCGCCTGGATCTGCCAAGTGCCAGGATCCGCAGCCCTCTCCAGCTCCTGGATCCGCTCGAGCCCGCCTGGCTGGAGCGCCGTAAGAGCGCCGTTTCGAGCCGTCTGGATCGCTCGCCTGGAAGACCGCGGTGACCCGCTTGGCGACGGTCCGCCGGTATGGATCCGTGTCGGCAAGCTGTCCGGGGAGGAGTCGCCGAGGCTCCTGGCGGCATTAGCGGCTGGTTGGCGGCGTACGGCAGCGTGTCGATCTAGATGGGTGACCCAAATCGGAGCTGCGTAGTCGTCCGGAGAACTGCGGTGGCTTGTTGCAGTCGACCCATTTTGGCCCTGGTTCTGTAGTTTTGCGAAAGAAAAGGTGGTCGAACTACCTAAAAAACTAAACTATCTAGAAAAGGAGGAGGGGGAGGTGGTCGGCACAGCGGAGGACCGCCGGTGACCACCTCCCCGGACAGATCTGAAAAAAGAAGGGCTGGCTTCTTGGGAGAGAAAGCTACTGTTCAAAAGGATAGGAAAGCTGACCGCATATTTACTCTGTAAATTGTGCATTCTATAAATCCTAAAAGTGCATTATAAAATCTGTTCTCATAGTGTTCAACTGTTGATTACTATTATTTTTATGCATGTGCATTGAAAATATTTAATTTGTGCACTCCATTGATGGTAAAAGTGCATTATAATATTCTTGATTACTGTTATATTTTATGAATTGAGCATTTCAAATATTTAAATTGTGCAGCCCATTTATGCTAAAAGTGCATTTAAAATGTTCTTTCAAATGCAAGTCAACTCCTTTGTGCATTTGTACAATGAATTGTTTTGTTCCTACTTAATTGACATGACTATTTTCAGATAAAATGAGCATATTAATTTTGCAAATTGTGTAATATATTAATACTGAATGTGCATAATAAAAAAAGATGATAAATTATTCTAAGCAGTGTGCATCCAAGCATTTGGAATGTGTTAAATAAATGTACGTTACATGTATTAAATTGACCGTCATTCTAAAAACTTAATAGAAACTAAATAACAATGTTGAAAATGCTCATTTATCAATGTTAGAATGCACAATCATCACTTTAAAATGCACATTTACTCTTATTCATTAATAAACATAAATTTTAAAACTAATTTTATGATGGGCTTCAACTTTAATTCGATAAAGTGCATACATTTAAAAATATGATTAAATTAAATGAAAATATTCAAATACTGTATAGACCAAAAAATAAAATTGTACAATTAAATTATATTAAATGTGCACTTCAGTAAATAAGGATGTGCATTGTGTAAGTTACAAAAAGATCAAAATTTAGTGGATTCATGGACCAACAAATCTTTGAATGTTCCTGCAATTGATCATGAAAACAGAAATTAGCGTATTGATTTCAATAAACATTTACAAAATTGAAACTAAGAAATAAGAAAAATTCTGACCTACAGATAATTAAAATCACCGTCTACTGTGTTCAAGATTTAAGAATTCTTTCTGTGAAGCTTTTGTTATTTTCCACCCGTTAAGAAAAAGTGAAAATCATAATGAATGTAGGTATTTATTTGGAATTGATGCTGCGAAATCCATGGAAATGAACAAACGTGGGATGTGCAGTTGTGCACAAATTATGAGGGATTTAAAATTTTCTCTTATTTACAAAAAGGAGCCTGGGGTACCATGCGTAGCATACCCCCAGTGTACTATATACTAATTGCTATAAAATATGTTAATCAGGGTGGTTAGCAACTGTAAAAATAAGTTTACTCATAGTACTATACTACCAACTGTTTTTAAGGTTGAAAGGACCTGTGTGCCCTTGGGGTTTTAACTGTAGCCAAATGTCCCATTTAAAACCTCCTCCTGTTTTGTTTGGGTATCCGCAGAAGCATTTTGCTCGAGGGTTTATCATCGTCGCCGGTTCAATCTGCGGATTTAAGCAACGGAGAAGAAATGTGGTGGTCGGGCGGCGTGAGTGGAGGAGCGACGGCGATGATGAAAGTTTTCGTTCGGAACTTCTCCAGAAAGTGCGCTCCGAATCTGAGGAAGATAAACCCTAAGGTTCCGCAGCAAGAGGCGGCTTCCATAGCCGAAGCTCTGTATCACATCATAAAGCAGAACGGCCCTCTCACCACCTCCAATACCTGGAATCAAGCCAAGGTCCATTTCTTCTTTCAACTCAATTCCTAAATTTAGCGTTTGATAATTTCTTAGGTTTTGACAGTATATTTATCTGATCTGAAAGATTCATCCGTCATTTTAGGGTTTCATTTGATACCTTTGTTTATCTCTCTGTTACTGAATACGATTGCAGAATTGTATATTGTATATTGTAATGGTGTGTGTGTGTGTGTATTTATTTCTTCTTTTGTAAATTTTAACATTTGAAGGTTGGGGGTGTATGTATATATCGTTCCTCAAAGCTTGTTGGTGTATTTTTTTATTGGTTTGCGTGTGGGATTCATATGTATGTGATGTGCGCTTTTTATTCCTTTGAGTGATTTTAAATATCTTTAATGAATGTTGGTTTTGCCTGTAGGAAGCTGGAATCAATGGATTGAATAGCAAAACTCACATGAAGTTGATGCTCAAGTGGATGAGGGGCCGGAATATGTTAAAGCAGTCGTGTAGCCTTGTTGGTTCTAACAAGAAGTTTTTGCTGACGACTCTTCCTGAAGAGTCTAATGTTGTCAGGTCAGAAATGCCTGTGGTGAGGAGTTAAAACAACCACGTTGTAAGATGAAAGAGTGTTAGACAATCAGGTGAATGTATTCCTTCTTCCGAAGAAGGTAGAAACTGTCATAATATAACACCTTTCCATTTTGAATATCAAAGGTCCTAAGTTATGATGTCATCTTTTGTTGTTGGCATTGGCTTCCTCTGGGATTATTTTATGAGTGACTTATTACACTTTGGGAAGATCAATTCCTCATCCATGTTTATTTTATTTGTCTTTTTCAATGTTTATATCTTTGCCAAAACTGTTGGGAATTGATCTGTCACGGTCTTAATTTGGGGATATGAAGTTCTGAAATGGAGGCTCTTTCAAAAGTATATGTACTGGGTGACTGAAAGAGATTTTGGTTATCAGTGCAGTACTTGCACGATCACCGGGAGTGCTTCTGACCGTAGTGTAGTAGTTTAAATGAGGTGGTATTATTGATAGTTAGTATGAAAGGATTTTCTATCTTGATTGTTGAATGTGTGTGAAAGGATTGGCATTTAAGCAGTATGTTGAGGATTTAGGGATTCCCACTCTGTGATCAGGAGTTTGTATGTCTGAATTTGTTTCTAAGGGGTTCTGTTTACTCTGCTCATGCCAGAGCCAAAACAATGAAGAAAGTAGAAACAAATTGAGTTTTGTTATGCAGTGGTTAGGTGTGTTTACCCACGTTTCAGTTTGCTAATTAGATTCCACTAATATACAGTGGAAAAATTAAAGATGTACTGTCATACAAAATGAATGAAATTCTTTTTAGTTGTTTTCTTCTGACTATTTACCCTAAATTTTGGGTCTATAACATAGTCACTGGTTTTAGGTTTGAAAATAGTCCTTAAATTGTCTCCCTTTATACCCAAAGAATTCTCTATCTATGGCTAGTGCAAGACTTCCTTGTACCTCTATGAAGAATGGAAACTGGAAAGGGTACTAGTGGTACATGAAATGAAAATTTGTTTTGAAAATTTAACCAGTCTTTGAATAAACAAGCACAGTAAAACCACCCCTGTTTCTACGTTCAAACCTCTTCAAAGTCTGGGTGTGTAATGCGACTGTGAATAATCCAGATGACGGGTGTTAGATTCAGTTGCCATGCGGGTGTATAAATGAACAATCAGCACCAAAGGTCTTATACCAGTAAGGATACTTCCCAACAAGCCTTACACAGTTTCAACATTTGGAATAAAAACTGCATCTTACATGTTACACGGGCATCAAAACTACTTGCATCTGAGCACTAGTTATTAGATGGATTGTTGTTGGCATTGGTTGCTACGTTGGCAGCAATGCTCAAACAGTGTGCATCTTGCAGTTTGAACATTTAACTGTTTCTAAATCAATCCAAGATAAAAGGTTTTTAAACAAATAAAGAAAATGATTGCCAGTGTTAAATTATATCTGGATTGTCCAATATATACTGAACACTAGAAAGACAAACTGAAGATCATGAGGGCTGGGAATGACACAAGGTAACAACAAAACACAACTCAATGTGTATTATCTTTTCAGATACAAGAATTTACGAACAAAAAGATGAAGCCACCCAATAAGAATAAAAACATTGGACACCTCTTGTACCTCTGTAACTGTACCCACAAAGCATCATAACTAAGTATAACCATCATCCCACTCTATCTCCCCAGTTAGAATTTAGAACGAGGAGTACAACATTACCCCTCTACCTTCAAGTAGTACGCTTGAGATTTCTCACAATTGCTTCTCCCCCTATCTTCAAACAAGCTGGAAGAGATTATGTCAGCCGTACCTGCTGCTACACGTTAATATTTTACCACACGATGGCGTAGCCAGAGTTCATACATTACCATATGAAAGGCATCGTATTTTACAGGAGGCGTATTCCATTGAAAATGATCTTGGATCTGCATGAACAGAAGCAATCAGTAATGCAATCATATGATCCACTATGGGCATATGATCCACTAAGCCACAACAAAAACTTACCTTTACTAGATTGTTGTGCAACACAACAAATTCCTCCTGTGTAATTTTCTTCAGGATTTGCTTCAGCTGATAAACATCTTTCTCCTTAAGAATCACCGCGAATTTCTTCCAGTTAAGGACATCACTGAAGGGCAAGTCATAATAATCGGACAGTATCACTGCCAGAATCCACATAAAGAATTAGCAACACATTTTTTAAAATTCACCCACACCATAATAAGCCAAGCAGCACAGAGAAACAATTAATCAAAGATTCAAAAGTCTATGTTACTTGCTTCGCACTTTAGCAGTTCATTTGATAACTAACAACTGTAAAACCACTCATTCTGACACATGTGTGTTAAAATATTTGCACGCCAAAACCGCTCATCAACCAGTATCTTTTGTGTACAGAGGAACATGCGCAAGCTAAAAAAAGTACAAATGAAACCCTGAATAGAACAACATATAACAATACTATAAAGAGTTAAATAAAAACATACACAGAAGAAGGGGGAATCAAATCAGTGTTTTTAACCTCTCCTCCATCATAATCCTAAAATAAGATTAAATGAGCTGATTACTAGCCATTTATATTATCTTTAACCACTGTAATGATCCTTCAGGTGTTATCATCGCATTCTTGAATTCACTTTTACTAAAGAGAAGGGACAGGAAGAAAGGGTATCACATTCTCTTTCTTTATCAACTTCAAGTTTCCTTCTCTAAGTTTGATTTTAGTGTTGGTAGCTAGATGCCTATTGCCTTGCTGGACTTAAAAGGGCCTAAGGCAACTGTAGTTATATATAAATAACATGAATTCATCCACTTGAGTACATTTTTACAAGGGTGGCACACATTTCCATTTGACCCAAACAGGATCCCACCTAATTCTTAGGTTAAGGTCTTAGACCAACAAAGATATACAGCCACAGATATCTGACAGGGCAGGTTCATTTAGATGGCAACACAAAGTAGCAATCGACTACTAATTGTAAAAAATATAAATTATGGAAGTGCTATAGTTTTACTGTATGTAGCAATCTATCCAAGCAATCAAACATAAGAGACGGGACAAGTAAAGTTGACAACTAAATCTTTAAAATGCAAAACAAGAGGAGATGGTCTCACCAGGTACACATCCATAATGTATCGAATCAGCAATCCGAGCACTATTGACCTGGGAACCACCAGGGCATATGCAGAATTTAGTCTTGTAAAAGTTCTTTTGGTACACAAGAGCTCCAGTGGCTCTATTTATTCTGTTATTTATCACATAAAGTTCTGTGTCATTCTCCCATTCCTTCGCCAGAATGACTCTAATTTTAGAGTTCCTGCTACCTGCCCAATATCCCAAAATTGTCCTGCAAAGTATCAAGTAAAGAGGGTTGGACCAACACTATACTTGATAACCAAATTTATCGTCATAGTACTAATAAAAAACTCTCAAAGTATGATACTTTTGAAACCATGCCAAATAACTGGGTTACTATACAACAACAGAACAATATTGACTGGGGTAGAATATACCATATACACTGTGCAGTCAGTTGAACATGGCCTAGAAAAGCAAGCAGTCTTATAAGGTAATAATTTTTAAATATCTAGATAGCTTCCATAAGCGAATACCATCATCGGATCCTAAAGGCAGGCTTCATAAGAGAAACTGGAAGAGAGTATTATAAAAACCTTGAGGAATGCCCCCTTAAATACACATTATATCAGTCTGCTCTGTAAAATATAGACCCCCTAAAGTACAATTGCCCATAAAATATATCACCTTTTAAGATGGCATATTTAAAGACATTATTAGAAGCTCTTGCTGATAAAAAGGAATGAAATGAAAGACCACATATACAATAACACTAGTAACAGAACAAGCTAAGAAATGCACCCAATGTCCACCTGTGACATGGAATGAGAAGAAAACACTAAATAAAATAATGCAACTAATTAGACCAAACAGTACCTGTTTTCTACATCATTTCCTCCACGGGGTAGGGCAAACGGCTGCAGCACTTGCGGGAGTGCAACATCCTTGTGCGGAATAAATCCCACGTCGTAGCTCGGAGAGCACACAGCACGAATCGAGTTCTTGACCAGAAAAGGGAGCCCTTCAGTTGCCCTCACCCCAACATCATGACAAGTGACAAAGAAATGATCAGCACCAAGGGTCCTATTCCAGTAAGGATACTTCCCTATCAAACCTTGCACGTAGTTTTCCACAATTACAGTCATGTTCCCATAGGATGTACCCTGCAATACACATTCCCGGGTATACATAAGGAAATAAATCAACATAACCAAGGGATAATGTAAAATGACATAATATAATATTGACTGAACTACAACAATAAGTTTTGCTTACCTTTCCTCGCATCTTGTGGCATGAGATGGGAATGAAGAACAAATGGGCCTGGTTTGGATCATCAGTGACAAATTTACTTTCCCTAATGTTCTTAAAAAAGTAGCCCTCACTCGCGTACTTCCCAGTGATCTTTCTCGGGGTCTGATAAAATGTTTTGGAGTCCCCATCAGGGTATATGTACACCTTGAATCTCCTCTCCATTTCCTCGTAATTCAGCCTGAAAACCTCGGGGGAATGGAAGACGTCGGATAGAGCTTCTTGGACATGTTCAACTGACTGCACAACAGCTTCCCTGGGAGGGGAAAGTGAAGGGGGATTGAAGGATCTGAAGGCGAGGGAAGTGAAAGAGAGGATAGTGATGAGGGCGAGGGTGAGAAGGGACCCTCGGAGGGTGCATATTGAAGCTGAAGATAGTGGGATTTGCGCCGACATTGCCGAAGATTCACAGTGCTATTGCCGAAGAATCATCAAAGCAGCTGTAATCCTTCCTTGTTCCGATCTCAGTATCAAATCAAGCCCTGGGTAGGCCAACCAGCAAGCTTAACTTTCGCTTGAGCACAGAATCCAAAACCCTAAAGCAAACTAATCAGTATTGAACCCAAAAATTCCTCCAAAAAATATTGCATTGAGCAACAAATTCAATACAAGATAGATGAAGGAGAAGAAGAAGAAAAACATGATTGAGTTCGGAACATAAACATACCTTCACGCACAGAGAATTTTGCAGAAATTCGAATGAATACCTTGCGAGGATCAATAGCAAATTCCAGATTTCAGACTATAGTGGAGGTATAAATTCTTCATAACAGTTCACGCTTCAAGTTACTGCATATAACCCAGTCGCCCAAATATTTTATTAAGAGTTTTAATTTTTTTTTATTTAGAAAACTTTTTTATAACCCTTTTCTCCCTTTAAACAATTTTTCCATATCAATTTTGGGCTTATTCCATAACAACTAGGCAAGGGGAATTGCAGTGGTTCATTTGGAAGCTTTCGGTTTTGTTCTCCCTAAGAAAATGCAATTTTATTTACTAATCTTCTATGTTTTCAAAGAACTGAATTTGATTTTTTACAAAGTTTAGGTGTAATAAACAACTGTGTTAGGCTAAATGTTATCCAACATACTTCCAAAAAAAAAATAACAGAAGCATATTTTCTGTTTGGAAATTCTTATCGCTTACTGAGCGAGACATTATTAGAACAGAAAATGAGCAGAGATGTCTACCTTACTTAAATACAGAAGGCACAGAGAGCTTGTAAAGCAATGTACAAGTGGGGGAGTGATACGTACCTGAATTGAAACCGCAAGACGCGCCTGTATGTTGTGAAACTGGAACAACTGGACAATTTAGATCAGCTAATATTTCCCTACAAGTAATGGAAATAGTAAATGACAGTTAGAGAACATGTAGCTGGATAGGAAATGAGGAGTAAAATTTGTGAATACAACAAATTCATATTTCCAGATAGTGATAATCAGTATTCGCATACATCACGTCAATTGTTTAACAAGCAGCGTAAATAACAGCAAGAAATAAAAATGAAACAGCAAGCACCAAATGACTTTGTAAAAGCTATAAGTAATACAATGAGTTTCAGTTGGTTGGCTCCAGCAGTTCACAGAAGATAAGAACATGAGAAAGTCTACACACGGGATTGTACTGAATTGAAGCAAAGGTGCAAGAGTAATTCCCTTTTAAAAAAGCACATCCATTCAACCTGAACTTATCATTATAATCTTGCATAAAATAACATCCCATGAAGGCACAAATCCAAAATGTCATAACAGCACAGACTGGAGGATTATTTGTTGAAGCAAAATATATGAGAACCCGGGAAAGACAGGAATCTCAGCTAAATAGAGCTCAACATGGAGATAGGAGATTCATGCATACAAATTATTTAGAACAAAACAAGGCAAGAAAAACTTAACTGTCCCAAGTCCTAACATATATAACATTAGTTAATAATAATGATAGTAATTTGGGGTGGGGAGCAAGACATCAACAAAAAATAGCAGAAGAAATAGTCATATTAAACCCTACCATACTTTACAAAATTTCCTGAAAAGCATAGCACTAGCTAATACAATGCTTCCGGGAATGGTCACGCAGATGTGCCGGAAAAATAACAACTCACTTCCGATCCATAAGAAGAACGACGGATATGTAATTTTCACAGCCTTTTAATTTTACAATTTGGTGTAGCTTTCTATTAATCCCAGTTTTGTGCATATTATGTTCCAAAAAACAAAGTTGCAATTATGCTACGATGTGTATTTTCTGTCGACTTTCGAAATCTTTTCTTTCAGTTTTTACCATGTCTACATCATGTATATGATGTTTGTATTTTCCTAGAGATTAATTATCTTATTAATATGAACGTTTCTGCATGTTGGAGCCCAGAGGCAATATATAATTTCAGTGATTCGAATTCCGATACCGCTCCCTTCAGCAAGACTTACTTCAACAGCCAGCCAGAAGAGCCTCTGATGGTCGCCTTATTATAGACTACTCCATCGGTAATTATATATTTTTAGAATTTCATAATTACATGATCGTCATTTTTGCAGAGATTAAGGCTTGAGCTAGAAATAGAATGCATTGTGTTTTATTTCGGACATGGCGTCGGTGCGTATGATCTCCAGGATGAGCCTACCATCGATAGCAAGTTCCTGTCTGTATAAGGTAAGTCGTTTTGATTTTATTAAAGGTGGTACAAGTTTATATGTTTGCTGAGTATATTTCATGGTATATTTAAACCGCCATTATCGACCATTATCGTGTTTAGCTGCAAGTTATTGCAGTGGTGATTTGCTCTCTATAGCTGCAGTTATAGAGAGGGTGGATTACCACTGAACCAGGCCCATTACACGTTTCATATTTATTCTTAATTAATAATGAACATTATTTGATTATTTATGATTAGCTTATTAATATGAAAGTTTCTGCTACGTTTTTCTTATTTAGAGATTATCTTATAATTTCGATTTTTTTTTTTTTTTTTTGAATTCAAGATAGATTACAACCTACCTATTACATATACACGTCCTAATCTAGGACTAACTAGGAGACACCACATTAGATCCATGTAAGCACAGTGAAGCTATACACGCTCCATCCACGTAGCTCTGAGACGTCCTCCTGAAGGACCCAGCTGCTTGCACCAACGAGCCACCGAACCACCGAAGCCGGAACCACCGATCGCACCATCATGAGTCACCACCTGCAGCATGGGAGACCACAGCGGGGGCCACCAACACGGCCCCTGGGAAACCACCATCGGCCCCTCTACGCTGGGTAGACCCTGACAATAATTGCTCAAATATTCGCAATTTTGTCAGGGGTGTGTTTTGAACCTTGGACCTCTCAGTTATAGAGAGGGTGGATTACCACTGAACCAGGCCCATTATCTTATAATTTCGATTAATTTATGATTTCATTTCGGTCCATCTTTATATGAACTATGAATCATGATGCACTCACATTGGTTTATATATCTTACAAAAGATCAATGCTCTAATTTTATACTAATGAGCATGAGATACTCCTGGGTGAAGGGAGAGCGTCTTTATGATTGTATTTAGCCATATCTGGAACCAATGTAGGTATTCAATGCTATTTCTCTTGTAGGTCGGTTATATATACCAATGTAGGTATAATGCTATTTTTTTGTGTCTATAATTGTTTGTACAACGAGTGTACAAATGTGGTAGGTCTGGGGTCTTGCTGACTGGACAGTGAGTCAGGGAGTCTAGAGTCGGAGCGCCACACATGGCATATGGGCCGGGTAGTGGAGACGCTTCAACCCGACGATATATGATTTTTTAATATTGGACAATTATTACTCTTGAGCTTTTTATTGGGTCGAATGTTTCCAGGCCCAAGTCTGTTAGGTTTTTTTTTTATAAATAACTTTATATTAAATTAACACGAAAAACGATTACAAATTGTTCGTCCTAAATTAATGGTCATATCATGTTCAGTACATAGTACGTTTCTACTAACATTATTCATTATCAAAGAAGGAGAAAGAGTTCCTCAGTAGAGCAACGATGCTCTCTGCGATGTTCTTGATCTCCCATGGCGCAAACTCCAAGTCCTTGAGTGTCGCCACTAGTTCAACCGAGTCCGTAAGCAAACACAACCCTCGAGGCTGTCATCTGGTTGCTGCTTTGATGGCCCTCTAGCAAGTTTCTGCTTCAGCCTGCAGAGGAGTCGTAGAAATGAAGAAATTTTTGTGCCCTTCATTGTGTTTCCACCAGATGCTATTGTCCAACCTACTGTGCCAAGGCTGCTGGATTTATGAAATGATCCATCAACCTTGATCAGTATGCACTCATCCCCTTGCCTTTGATCTTGGATAGTTATGTGATCCTCTGAAAAAGAAGTTAAATCCGGTGGGAGAGAGGCAGCAGAGTGATTTTCTACTAAGTCATGTTTCTTGTAGAGTAGAAATTTTGCAGTAGCCAGCTCAACACAAATTCTGGGTTCAATGCTAATATCCTCCATGGCCTTTTTGTTTCTTTGAAGCCAAATTTCCCATAGGGAAAAGACTAGGAGCTTTGTGTCAACTTCCAGGCTGCCACTGATAAGCCATTGGTGGAGCCATGATTTGGAGTGTGACTAACTGTGATTAGAAACTTTCAGGCCAATTGGAGAGTGTGACCAGAAGGTGACACTTTCAGTGCATCCCACAAATAGATGATACTCATCCTCCTCTTCTAAGCTGCATCTTGGGCATAACACTTGATCAGAAATCTTTCTTTTCCTACGGTTTATTTGTGTAGGGAAGGCTCTGGAGAGGATTCTCCATAAGAATACATTCAACTTGTATGGAACTTTAAGGTTCCAGACCTTGTCCCAGACCTTGTCCCAAAGCTTATTCTTTCTGAGATCAACAAACCCTGTTTCAGTCATCACAACATGGTACCCTCTTTTGACTGTGTATTTCCAATCCTGTTATAGAGCCAAATTGGTACATCTTCTGAGTTGGGGTCAGCATTCACTTGCAAGGCCAGGATATGAGGGATGTAGCTAATTTGGTTGTAACACAATCTGAGTAGAATGGACTATCTGAAATTTGGCTGCCTCCTCACTTGAGAAATGAAATCTGAACTCCTTATGTCGTAGATGTAAACCACGTAAATATGTGTGTTTTCTTGTTTCTACTTTACATTTATATTGATCTGTTTGTTTTCTCTCTCAATCCAAGCACCAAAATTTGTTAAATCGATATTTCTGCACTATAATGTAAGTCTTCAATTATAAAACAAAAAGTATAATAAATTGTGGTATTTTCAAGTTTAGTCAGATTTCACAAATCAAACTCCCTAAACAGGCACAAGGTAGTGTGAGTGTAGTGTTAGCGGGACGCTCCTAATCTCTCTCCCTTTGAGATCAGAGGGATGAGATCTACTTCCAGATCTATCTGTGGGACTAGATCACCGGTATCTCTCGGTCAATTTATTCGTAAACGATTAACTCGTCAACGAAAGGTGACATTAGATGGGTGTGGAAATGCCTTCTCCCGGTCGTGAATGGGTGATTTGAAGCACGGTCACCACACACTACGTAAATGCTCCATCGTTGTTGTCATCGCCGAAGTTCAGGTAACTCATCGTTGCTGACCCACCGCCAAAGATGTGGTTTTTATTCTTATTATTGTATTTCAGATTATTTTATAGATATAGGTTTCCAGTTTTTAATTTCTCCTTTTTTGACTATGGGTCTAAACTTGTTGTATGCCTTTATATGCTTTTGCGATTTTTCTCTAGATTCTGAGGCGAAATTTTTAATCCCCTTTAGAGAGATATATTTGTGGCAATTTCTAGTGAGGGTTTTAGAAGAAATTATCTGATTTATTATGGCTTTTTTAGTGGTCATGTATTCCTCAGTTATATATTTTTAAAATTTTGTTGTGCTTTTTTATGTCTTTGTTATTCCTTTAAATAATGCAAGTACTAGATTAGGCTGTTTCGTTACTTCTTTGGATGATGCAAGCACTAGGTTAGGCTGTTTCTGGAACAAATAATGCATGCACGTTAGAACTGTAAAATCATCTCGCATGTGTTCAGTGCCAAAATTCAATCTGTGATTTTTTTTTTCTCTCTCGCATGTGTTGAAGAAGAAAGCATCTGGGATAGTGCTTGAGAAAGTAGACACCTTGTTGAATGTTGTCACAGAGAGAAACAATAAGGATATGGAGTTCATGAACCTTGAAGCACGTGCACTTGGTGATTCGTCTATCTCAATAGGTGATTCTTTGGCAAAGCTAATTTCCATTGATGGTAGTAATCTATTCAATTTTGCTCTCACTTTGATTGAGGATGCCCCAAAGAGAACAATTTTGCATGATTTGCCGGACGACTATTCAAAACTTCAGTGGATAAATTATTTGTACGGAAAGAGTACTGGGAATAAGTAGATCGATTTAGATAAAAAATGATTTGGTTTAAATAATCACACATGGGATTGTCCTATATTGTGTGTAATGTGTGCCTTTTACATGTTGGATCCTTTGGAGTATTATAGTACGAATTGTTTTTTCATTTTATTTGGATGAAAGAGGTTTATAGTTCATTTTTGTTCTTTATATTTGTGATCCATTATACTTGAACTTATGTTTATTTTTAATGTGTCTAGATAATGGATTTGGGGATTCAGTGGCTTGTGCAATAGTTTATATATCCCTTCGATATGTCAAGTTTGTAAATAAGGAGCCATGGGAAATTAGGTGGATGTGTGAGTTGTTGAGTGGCCATGAAAAACGTTGCACATACTGAAAGTAAAATGACATGAACTATAATATATACCATTGTGAAAATTTCAAGCATTTTAATCTAAAACATAAAATTTTAAAATAAATGTAGGTATACTAATAATGAATAATATTTCAAATAACATAAAATAGATAAATATATTAGTAATAAAATACTTTTCGATTTTTTAAAACAATTAATACACACTACATAAAAATAACTTATAATAAACTATACTAATGTCTATTTCAATCATTTAACATAATGAAACAACTATCAACTCATTGTTATTTACCAAACACTTAAATACAAACAGCTAGTCAAAACAGCTGATAGAATCCGCTAACAGCTAACCGCTGATAGCCAAACGAGACCAGTATCTGATTTCAAAAAAGTGTACAATAATTTTTCAGAATCTTGTGATTTTTTTTTTTTTTTTTTGAAAAATCATTCATGCTACTAGGAAAACGCCCAGTAGCGATTACAAGTGGAATCAACATCGATCTAATCAACTAGCCTATTGCAAGGCTAACTAAATCATATGCTAACCAGACTCACACCGTCTGTACTATTACAAATTGAGAGATCCAATAAAAAAACTGTAATACCGCCTTCATGGATATTATTTTGCAACCGCGAACACCACAACCGCTTGTCAGAGAGGAGCGTCTCCCGCATCAATCACTGCGCCAATCGGGGATCTGCTACAACCGCAACACCACTAGATCCAAACCACAGATCTATGTTCTTCAAACTGTAAACAACTTGAAAACCATAGATCACGAAATGAAACACGATCTGTATAACCAGATCAAGAATTATAAACTAAAAAATATAAACCACGGCCTGTCCAATCAAATCGGGAACAAAACACCGACAAACAACTAAATCATGAATTCATCTGATCAAATCGAGAACAATATTAATGTGTGAATCACACTTATTCAATGTAATAAAGAATCAATAAAGAGAAAGCAGTACATGCCATTTGATATTCTTCTAATCTTCCTGATAATCATCTTCTTCTATGTTCATCTTTCCTTTTTTACACAAAAATGCATTTTAAAATAAGATAACATTTCAAACACTATAATACATACTGATTTGATTATCTTCCGGCCAAATCTCTGCTCATCTCAGCTTGTTAGTTTCAAGAATTGGGTCATCTGTGTTCGTGTACAACTTAGATTCGATCCAAATTGGTGAGATCTTGCTATTTCCACTTTGATTCTGTTGATTATGTTCTTCCTTGTTTCATTTGTTTTTTCATCAGTATCATGTTTTTTATTGAATTAAACTAAATTGAATTAAATTAAATTGGACTGATCTCAAGAGAAATGGCCTAATTCTTGAAATTTTGATTGTGCCTATTTCTTCATTGTTGCATTTTGAAGTTTTTTTAAAAAAAAACACTCATTTGTTCTTATGGTAGGTCAATCTCACCTAAAAACTTGTATTTTTTCTTAAGATAGTTCTGATCCACTTGAACAAAAGAGATTACATTACTAGTTTAACCTAAAATAAATTTAAATGACTATTTTTTACTAAATTGGCAATTGGTACATTAAAAGTCCAAGCAGTTGCGCAACTCCCACCTAGTACTTGTACTTAATCTGATGTCTTAGCCAAATTCCAGTCAGTTCCTATTCTGTTCAATAGATTATATACAACTGGAAAAGATCTTTAAAAAATATCCTTTCCCTGCCTTTGTACAGTATTACAGTACCAATTCTAATGGATGTTCTCTGTGAGCTATTCACAATTCAGTTCCATCTCTTAGAATTCTTCTTCACTTTTGAGTTCTGTTTTGCTGCTTGAAATGATTGCATTTTCTGCTTCTTCCGAGCTTCCTTCTCTGCCTGATTCACATGAAAATGTGAAAAGTTAAAGTGATGGCACATCAGATTAGATCACAAAAAATGTACTACGAATCATGTCTATCCATGAGACTATGAGAGTATCCCAGGTTGCTACCTTGGACATCTTAGACTTTGCCTTCGTCTTTGGAGATTTTGCTTCGAGTTCTGCTTCACGCTCAAGTTCTTTCTTCCTTGCATCGAGGTTCTTCTCAAGATAATACTGCATATTGAATAGATTCAAGTCACTTGTGTTGTTTTTGTGAATGGAATACGATAAATGGCCAAGAAAGATGAAATGAAGTAATATGTAGTGATTTCAGGTTTCATAATCAACTTGGTTATTAAAGGAGCTTTTTAGCAAAAGGTTGTCTTAAAAATGAGCCTTGCTAAAACTTACATTGTAATCTCCAGCATAGTCATGCAAATCTCCATCCTTCACTTCCAACACTCTGTTAACAATTTGCTTTATGAAGTATCGGTCATGGGATACTGTAATGACAGTTCCCTCGTACTCATTTATGGCTTCCTAATAAATAAAAACAATTTCAATAGTCATGAAAGTGACACAGATCATTTTCCGTGGTAGAAAAAAAAAAAATCTGAAGCAAAAGAAATGAGAAAAATGAACCTCAAGCATCTCTTTTGATGGTATATCCAAATGGTTAGTTGGTTCATCAAGAATGAGCAGTGTTGAAGGTTTCACCATAAATTTGCAAAAAGCAAGTCGAGCCTGGATGAGGAAACAAAGGCAAACACTTTAGCAACCTGAGAAAATTTTAGGAATCTCATTCAACTTTCAGTGTACTACAGGATACAGACAATATTTAGGACGCTGAAAAGTATAATGTAGAATTAAAAGGGAAGGTGCATGGCAAGCAAATAACTCTAGTTATCTTTAGCTAACATCCATAGAACATACTATTCGGAGTTCAAACATTTAAGAAAAAAACTACACCAGACCAGACTCATTAGTATAGTATGTTGATATTGATGAAACATGAAAATTCTATGAGAAAATACCAGAGACCAGCTTACTAAATATAAACCAGATAAATTTAAGAGGAAGTAAATCTCTTTTAACTCAGAAAGGAAAATTATAGGAAACTTTTGTCATAGCACAAGGCAAGATGAAATTAGATAAATGTTAAAAGAGCTGAAGAGAAGCATTAGCTGCGGCACTACCTTCTCACCACCACTCAAGAAGGAAACTTTCCTATCAAGCATATTAGCTTTGAAATTACAGCGACCAAGAAGTCCCTTTATATCGTCCAACCTCCAGTCCTCAGCGACTTCAGCTACTGTTTCAAGCACTGTTTTCTCTAAATCAAGTGCCTCAGCCTAAATTGGAATTTTTGATTAATTTAAGGTCCAGAGTAACGCAACATAAACATAAACTGAATTTGTACAGGGGGCAAACCTGATTCTGTTCAAAATAGTTTGGCAACACATTATGTTCTCCAAGCAGCACTTCACCTCCATTTGGCTCATATATGCCCATGATTAATTTAAGCAGAGTACTTTTCCCACACCCGTTTGGACCAATAATAGCGATCTTCTCTCCCTTTTCAACCATAATATTTGCATTCTTAAACAGCTTCTGCTGAAAAAGGTCATAGCAAAGAGTAAGCATCAATTTTTAAAAAAGTCACATATATAGTTAATTGGAGAACATGAAGAGTATGGACAAATTCCTAATGATGCTTATCAATCACCTTCTCCCCAAAGGAAAACTCCAGATTCTTAACTGTCACCACTGAACGCCCACTTCTCCCACGCTCAGGGAACCTGATCTTCATTTGCTTGCGAATAAATGGCTTATCAACTTGTTCCTGGTCTTGAAGTTTCTCCAGCTTCTGTTATTGAAAATGCACATTTAAACGAATAAAAAACAATATAAAAAGGAACTAGTATGGCAAAAAAAAATAAAATATATATATATATATATATACCCTTAGAGCATCCACAATGGTGCTCTTTAAACTCACTTTTCTTATTAAGGAGCACTCCTTAAAAGATAATGTCCATTGTGGAGATTTAAGAACCACTCCTTAATAAGGAGTTGTTCCTAACTTAAGGAGTGGTTGCCTCTTTTTACGTAATTGACCCTCCAATAGAATCAATCCATACGATATTTATTATTTTTCTAATTTTAAATTAAACATATGTTGAGAAGAAGAAGTGCTCCTTTAAAAGTCATTCCATTGTTAGTAGTTGCTTCTTACTTGGGTTTTATCAATATTGGTTATGGCACTTAAGGAGTGCTCCTAATTGTCAAACCATTGTGGATGCTCTTAGTAATTATACAAACACTTGGGTGAGCCTATCTCATCATAAGCTCATGGCGAGGGATAATTTAAATATTTTTTTGGCTGTTTCAATTGTTGTTTACTAAGATCTGTTAGACTTTGTATTAAAAGAACTAGTTTAGATTTTCAATATTCTGCAAGAACTTAAAAAATTCAAGTAAAGAAGTTCTTTTGAAGTAAACAAGGGACATAAATAATGATACAAACACATAAACAAACAACATAAACACATGAACTAATCCTTCATCTCACCATAAACTTAAGGTGAGACCTTCTTATAGAAGACTTTCTCATTTAAATAAATGTCCATTAACCTTATATACTACGTGCTGCAAATGAATCATGACCCGTAAAGCCATCTTATACAAACACGGAATATACACGAAGTAAAAGTGATCACACAATAACAGAAGAAAAGTCAGAAATATGAGAACCAAGTTCTACAATTCATCAGTACTTTGGAAAATCAGTTACAACGGCTCTTGTAAGTTGTAACATCTACTAAGAAACCTGTCTTACTAAGTACTAACACATAATTATTATACAGAGCGAGGCATACAATTTAACATGGAGAACCACATTTTGGATCCTATTTTAAACTATTCAAACTTACTAATCCTTTTCATTTGTCTATTCCTCACTATTTGGGAATGTCAGGGAAGAAAACTTACTGGCCAATGATCAAAAGATAATATTTTTTGCATAATTATTAATCATCAAAGATCAACTACATTTGAGGAAACCGAGTATCAACAATCAGGTAAGTGAAGTAATCAAGTCATTTGTGAAATTATATTCCACACAACAAGATTGAGAAATTATCACGAAGAAATAAGCTAGCGCTACCTTTTCAGCTGTAGATGCACGGCCTGAATTTGCTCCTGCACTTAACCTCGCTATCAGTCCCTTAGTATGCTCGATTTCTTTTTGTTGCTTTTCCCACGCCGCAAGCTGAGTTTCAATCCATTCAGCTTTTGAAAGAATATAATCAGAGTAGTTTCCAACAAATGTTCTTGAAACACCCATATCGGTTTCCACAATTTTGGTACACAACTGGTCAAGGAAAGCCCTGTCATGAGAAATGATGACCATCGGAACATCCTGCTTCTGAAGATAACCTTCAAGCCACTCGATAGTATCTAGATCAAGGTGGTTTGTAGGTTCATCCAACAATAGTAAGTCTGGATCCTGCACAATTTTTTTGCGAATATTTTAGCAGCCATTAGTATGAGCTTTACACTATACGAGCCATTTCAGAAAATGAGCTTCTTTCTAAACCCCATGTTATTACCTAACACCTAACTTCAAGCATCAGATTAAAACGCAGCCACAAATATCAAAATTGAAAGTAAAGAATGACCATTATATATGAATGACAAAGAGAATACTTGATACACCTTGGCATTTCAAGTCTCAAAACTAAACATCTTATCTACTCTACACACGAAAAATCAGAAAGTTCAATAAGATAAAGGACAAACCAACATGTAGCTTGTTACTAGACATGTATTATGATATCAACAGATTCAAGTGAACATTTAATGTGGTACACAATAAAGTATTCTACATCATCCGATCAGATGCACAATCTTCAGAATATAGCATCTACAAAACACTTCTAAACAGCTCTACAAGACATGATAGAGAAAAACTAGATATCAGCAAGTTCATCAGTATACCTGCAGAAGAGTCTTTCCTAGGGACATCCGCATCTGCCATCCACCGCTGAAAGAGGCCACAAGCCTATCAGAATCCTCGGGCAGAAAACCAAGTTCAGGTATCAACTTATTGATCTTCGTATCAACTTCATCCAAGTCCACAGCCTGAGCTCTCCTCTGCAACAAATCAAACTCATCCAACAGCCTCCCCATCAGCTCCATATCATCCACACTCTTCTCGAGAGCATCCTGAACCTTTTCCAACCTCTCAGCCACCTGCATTTCCTCCTGAAACGCGCTCATGAACTCCTCCTTCACCGTCCTCGTGCCCAGAACCTCGAATTCTTGGCTCAGGAACGAGATTCTCATATTAGGCTTCGCCTTAATAACATTCCCCGAATCAGGATCCTCCAAACCAGCTATAATCCTCAACTGGGTAGTTTTACCTGCTCCATTCACACCCACTAATCCAACTTTCTCCCCCTTTTTAACCTCCCAACTGACATCTCTCAACACGGTTACGCCCTTGTAGTTCTTGCTTATGTTCTCCAGCTTAATCCCGGATGAAATGGTCGATGCCCCGCTACCGGAACTCTTGCTGAACCGCTTGTAGTCAACCTGCGCATCTGAATCGCTCGAGAAAAGGGACTCCACGTCATCTATCACCTCGGCTTCGGCAGTTTCCACAGCCACAGCGTGTAATTTTGCGGAGATTCTGAGGGGTCTCTTAGTGTAGCAGAAATGAGCGTTCTTGATTGGACCAGGGCGCTGAGGAAGGCGGAGAGCTGCGGCGGCTGTCGGAGAGTGTCCGGTGAGGAAAGTGGAGCGCAGGTCGATAAGCTGTAGTTTTGAGGCTAAATCCATAGTATTATCTTCTACTGTGTGTGTGTGTGTGTGTGTGTGCGTGTTTCTGTTCTCCCTAATGCAACTCTGCGGTGTGGGCAGAGTTTTGAAGAGAGATGAG
Source organism: Cruciata laevipes (assembly GCA_963678965.1). Classification (NCBI taxonomy): domain Eukaryota; kingdom Viridiplantae; phylum Streptophyta; class Magnoliopsida; order Gentianales; family Rubiaceae; genus Cruciata; species Cruciata laevipes. The sequence continues at coordinate 18,684,824 of OY787641.1, forward strand.
AAACTATTGTGCGTCTCTTATTTGGTCCTTATTTTTTTAAAACATTTGTTTTCACTTTTTTAATTCGTGGACTGAATTGTACTACGCCCACAATTAAAAGATATAAATATTTATTTTTGAGAATACATGTACTACGTAGTTGCATTTTTAGCTCTCATATTCACATTTTCAACGGACCCTGATAAACTTACAAAAACGTTTGTTACTTTTCAATTTTTTAGTATTATTTCAGCCTCCAGATTTGGGCCGCGTCCAAGAGCCCAGCAAGGCTTAAACAGTGTGCTATAGGGGACCATAAAGCAAATGTACGGGATTTTGTTTTCTCCGACGGTTTGGTTTGCAAATTAGGTATCCGGCTAAGGAAGAAATTCTCAATTCGAATGATTGGTTCGATTTTCTTCGAATCTATCTGACTCAGAAGTTTTCCCAAGACTCGAATTGCTGATTCGAGGAACGAATTGTTCAATCATTTTTATTAGGGTTATTCAAAATTAGACGAACGGGGACAAACGAATCTGTTTGGGTGCCGGAGCAATAGCAGGGATTAAGAAATAGCAATTTGATCACAGAGCTGGAGGTGGAGGAACACAGAGACCACAGAGCTGGAGGTGGAGGAACACATAGATCACAAAGCTGGAGGTGGATGAACACAGAGATCACAAAGCTGGAGGTGGATGAACACAGAGCAATAGCAGTTTGATCACATAGCCGGAGGATTCCAGTTATGACTAGCTGTGGGTCTCCAAAGTGGTAAGGATTCTAGTCTGATCATATTGAGTGAAGATACTGGGTAAATGATCCAACATCATTTATTGGTGGTTTAGTGATACAAGGCAATTAAGTTCCAGATCATGTTATGTTGATCTTATATGGTGTGAAGAGGCGTTTTGAAGATTGTTTCATCGTATGATATCCAAAACAGATGATTTGAAGGTAGTTCATTTGGATGATTCTGATGAACAAAGATTGCAATAAGAGAAGATTATAAAAGTGGTGTTTGTGGTGATTTGAATTTGAACTTTCCGGTTGTTTCAAATGATTAGTGTGAGGATAAGGTTTTAGAGGAAAGAATGATTGTTTCAATCCTGAAGGATGATATCATTTATCGAAGCCGACTGAGCATAAATTCGATTGTCTAATTAGGCAACTTGGATTCTTTGATCTGTATTTATTGTCTAAAATTGTAACTTTAAACTGGTTGAAGTCAATGAGAGCTTTGGTAATTTTAATGAAGAGTGAAGAATGGTCTACTTCGACCGTGAAGAATTTGTGTAGACATGAAGCATTTGTATTCGTTGCCACGAGATAATTCAAAAGACTTACAGTTCAAGTTGCCAAGCACAACAGATTGATTACATTAACATGCACAAATTCACCAGTATGTTTGAAACTAGAGTGACAAAACAATTCAGTCATTAAAGAATTCAAATTCGCATGGCCTAATAGCCTGACAACGAACTAGTTTAAAGTAACATGGAGAGGAGTTTACAAAACACCCAGTACATACTACATAGGCAGGCTTACATTGGTTCCAATTTAATCTGCAGATTTGCCCTTGAGCTTGGTTGTTATGTATGATGATAAGCTTGAAAACACTGCAATTTTCCGTTGATTAACTTTGCTCAGAACAATGCTGCTGCAGATTGTTGCTCGAAGATTATCAATCTGTATGCCATTTTAAAAGATGTCACGTGCGTTTACCAGACTGACATAAAGCAGAAGAAAATAAGGCACGACATATTGCACAGAAATTTACCTCATTACTACTGGTAGCACGCTCATCCACCCTTGCGTTCCCCGAGTAGTTCTGCATCAGATTCAACACATGGACGCCAGCGTCGTGATCGTGAAGTTCTCTTCTTGCTACGATAGTTTTTAACCTCATGTTCTCGACGGTCGCCTCATGTTCTCGATGGTCGCAGCACCTTTATGGCCAACCCCAACAAGAAGCTGTGCAAGGCACTTTCGCTGCAGCATGAAAACATTTTATAAGAAAAAAGCTTCCTTTCTACCATGACTAGTACACAACAACAAAAGGCGTGAAATACTCACAGTACACCGCACAATGGACTCCCACTTCTCAGGCTTGTTGTGCTGTCTGGTGTCGAGATAGTGACATTCACGGTGTTTGAAATTGAAGGCCACAAGGATAAAGTGTTTTTCCACAGATATAGGGACAAGAATCTGCCAGGGCATGCAAGCAACAAGTCATCCCATCATCACATTGGGTCTTAAAACTTATGATAAGAAATCCGAATTCCACATTTCAAATGTAATGTTTACAAGTTCAGAAAAACGTTCTCTCCCTCCAGACAAGTACAACAAAAGAACCGGTTTTTAAACTACAAGTCGGCGAAAAAATCAGTTACCTCTCTCCCTCCAGAATCTACTCTAGCTCACACCAAAAATATGTGTTTGGAAAAGGAAAATAACAAAATGAAGGAGGCATTTCAATTCACAAGTAAAACAAGAGAACCGGTTTTGTAAACTACTAGTCGGCGAAAAAATCAGTTACCTCTCTCCCTCCAGAATCTACTCAAGCTCACACAAAAAAAATGTTTTAGGAAAAGGAAAAAAAAATGCAGGATGCATTTCAATTCACAAGTTAAACAATAGAACCGGTTTTGCAAACTACAAATCTGCGAAAAAATCAGTTACCTCTTCCGCAGATCTAACATCTTTAGGGCATTGGGCCAACCAGGTTTCCCATGTTTCACAGGCAGCATTTGCTTTTTTTGTTAGAGACTGTGAAAGGAAAAAAATGTTAAGCTTCGGTTCAAGCTTTAGCGACATAATCATTGAAATTATTAAGGCCGTGAAAAGCAATTACCGAACGAATGATATCCAAGCATACTCGACCTTCCTTGCAATCAGGCTCCAAACCGGAGTTAAGAATCCTGGCCCAACATTGTATAATCTGGCTCGACAGTCGCTTGTTCCGGGAAAATCGGGAAAAGTCACCCCTGGACATAGTAATATATCCGTCACTGAATGTTGCAAAACCGCTGCATCATATATAGAAATATGATTAGTTGGGAAAAAGTCAAGTAAGGGTAAAACAATGCAACAGTTAGAATAGTTGTGGCTTACAGCGGGGGGCCATTATCTGATAAGCAGAAGTCAACAATCTCTAGTGCGTAATTTGGCAAATTTGTTCCATTTATAAAAACACTCCTAGCCAGGCTAGAGCAGAGCACTTTGTCTTTGTTGACTGGCAAACTCGACCATGATGCATCCTCTGCAATGGAGTGGACTACCGAACATGATTGAGATGTTGATTTATTATCAACACCATTGAGCTGTACATTATTATCACTACAAGTCGCTGCAACATTAGGCTGAGCAAAATCATTCATTGCACCATTAGTTTGGCCGACATCAGTCACCTTAGTGTCCTGCTGCTCCAGAGAACTAATTGCAATATTCTGCTGCCCAACATCACTCACCGCATCATTCTCCTGCCCTTTGCCACTCACCTCCACATTCTCCTGCTCGACGACATTAACCTCAGTAATTTTCAGATCGATCGAATTGCCTTGAGTGTTCGTTTGGTCGAAACCATGCTCCTTACTTTCCTTCTGGTTGATTCCATTGCATCCGTCAATGTGCTCCTTCGAACCATTACCTTCACCCTGGCGCTCACCAATTCGACATGTACCATTTTGCACCTGCATATCATTGGCACCACTGATCTCCTGCACACCATTGGGCTCACCAATTCGACCTGTACCATTTTGCACTTGCATATCATTGGCAGCACTGATCTCCGGCACACCATTGGCCTCAACAATTCGAGCTGTACTAGTTTGTAGTTGCATATCATTGGCACCAGTAATCTTCTGCACACCATTGGCCTCAACACTTTGATCCCGCCCATAATATTCCACCTCCATATCAACGGCCTGGTTAACTTCCTCCTCCATACCCTTGTCCTCACCAAGATGCACGGTTATATCACCAGCCTCACCATTATGCTCATCTTTATCTTGATCGAAACCATTCATCACACCCTGAAATGGAGGCTCAGCTCCAGTACCAGCCATCAAACCACTGTTATTGCCACCATCTACTTTATCCTACAAAATCAGCACAACAGCATTCATCCCCGACTACCTTGCAAATGAAAATACAGTAGAAAAAAAATACTAAATAACCAGCAGTAGCACCCACCATCATATGGCTTGGAGACTGAACCAGCTGATGGCTTGGAGACTGAACCAGCTGATGGCTTGGAGGTAAGTCGATGTTATCAACACATGCCAGAGTTTCAGGAGCGCTAACACCATGAGTTTCCACCCCACTGGCCACCTACATTTTTAACCGACGTCACATACATACTAGTCAGAAGATATATCCTAAAACACTAACATTATACATATTTGTATGGTCAACACGTATCCAGTAAAGTACGATTAAATAAGTACCTCTTGATTCACTCCAAAATCAGGTTGGTGAGGCCTGCATTGTATTATGAAACACCCCAAGTAAGTGTGCATTTAAGCATCATGTCAATCTGGAAAATAAATATACAAGTGAGGAAAATTAAATCTATAAGTACCTCAGTGGCTGCCTTTTCTTTGTTCTGGCATGATCCTTAGGTGGCACCTGCCTTTTCTTAGCTGGAACCTGCTTTTTCTTCTTTTTTGCAGCTGCCTCATTTTGGATCTGTTTTCGTAGCTCGTCGCCAGCCTTCTCCATGTTCTTGGCTACTCTTTCAAGCTGCTCGTTGAGGTATGGTAGTGTGCCCTTGTTGTAGTAATTGTACCCAATACCATCATCGTAGTCCTCCTTGTTCAGGATGGCCTCCATTCTACTGGCTACTGATTGAAGAATGATCTTCAAGTCTCTGCCTAGCGAAGCAATTTCCCTTTGATAAACCTGTCAAGGTTGAAAAATAAATACATAATCTATTAAAAAATAGACTAAGCAGTAGTGTGAGTATCAAGGAGGACTTACATTGGGTAGCAGTCTTTGCAGCTTTGCATCAGAATATGAAGTGGCCGGAATTGGAATAGTGATTAGCCCTGGAATTAACCATGCAGGTTTTTTCTTAACTTCCCATTCCTTACTTATTGGGTATGAATCCAGGTCAAATAGCCATCTCCCAAACCCCCCGCTTTCAGCTCAGCCTTAACACGCTCCATCAGTGCCTCAGTGTCCCAAAGTTGACACAGGGGACGAGACCTTAGAGCGCTTAAACCATGCCACTTAACCCTCTGCATGTAAGTTATCATAAGCAGGAGCGTGTTTCCAGAGAAAACACGCTTTACCTTTGCTTTGGATTCCATTCTGAACCTCTCCACCGCACTGCATGTCTTCTCCAATACAAACTCACACCAGTCATAGTTCTTGATGGAATTGACATTCACCAGTGACTTCAAAGCCCTGAAGTCGACTTGGCGTCTTGAAACCGGGGTGAGGAAAGATGACAGAGCGTAAAGGACGAACATTTGCTTGAAATCAGGTCCCCCACCTTCTATGTTCATCATTGCTTCCTCCAGCAGATGAATAGAAAACTCGAAATTGGGACATAAAGGAATGTTGTGCTCTATTACCCACCTCTGCCTAATCTCCATAAGTCTGCGGTCACCCTCTGTTTTGGAGTCTTCTTCAACAGGTGATTGTGGGTTGTGGGGAAGCATGAATATGTCCCTGACATCTGCCCAGGTGATTGCAAACTTTGCCTCCCCATTTATGTCAAATGTCCTTGAGCTTGGATTAAAAGTATCAATCAGCCATGTGGTCATACCTCCTGGTACTTCATTGATATCCAAGTAAAGGAGGCCACCAAACCCGATGTCATTTATGTCTGCCATCTGTTGGCGGGTGAGACGTCTTCTCAGCTGACTAAGTCCTGTTGGTCTAGACACGCATGCTAGTTTAATATTTCCATCAATGTTCCCCTTATCATCAACCTGGCTCGGACCAGCTTCAGTTTATGATACCAACACCATTTCTGAGTCATCTGTACAGCCTCTTTTTCTCTTCAGAGGCCCTTCTGACTGTTTTGACCCGCCATCTGCACTTCGCTTGTTCTTTCCTACAACAGGCCAGTGAACAATAATAATTTGTTTTTATTGAACCCCCAAAAACTGATTAAAAGGTAAATAAACTAAGAGTTACCATTAAAAGAAGAAAACCATGGTCATGTGCAATAATCCCATCACATTCGATGCACGGTCACTGTCCCAGCAACCTGGTGCATGCAAGGGTTGAAGACTGTCGGAATCTGATGATGAGCTCAAATCAATGTCCTCAGACTGTGTTTCCTCATCATCGTTTGCCTCCTTGGAACAACTACTCCGTTTCCCGTCCCGACATTTCACCGGATACTTAACCGACGTTGGACTGGGTTGTGGCTCTTCGGTGGGATTAGGAGGTGGAACCTTGGATCTGGTTATCGCCATCCCAGAAGGAAAAAACCTTGGTTTGGAACAGTATATATTGAGCAGAGCAGAAGAAGATGTGTTGGGGGAGAAGAGGAAGCTCTGCGATGTTTCAATGTTTTTGTGGGGAGCCCGTGATTTTTCTTTTTTTATGGGCCTTGTTATTTTTTTAAAAAAAACCAGAATTCTTCTAAATTGCATTTTTTGTTGAATATCATGAATTTGTCTTAAATTTGTAAGAATTACTGTAATTTTTTAACAATTAATTCCAACTATATATTCAATCAGTTTAATTAGAGTAATTAGATGAATTGGGACTAGGCAAATCCTTGATTATTTTATGGTCATCAGATGAATTCTTATATTTGTAACTAATAATTTGTAAAACCTCACCAACTATATATGTTGGAATTCCCTATATATTCAATTAGATGAATCACGACAAGCCAAACTAATTCCCTATTTTATGTTCACTGCAAAACAATTATACAAAATATGAAAAAATCCAAGTTGGAAGTGGATTATACCAGCTCAATTACTAGATGCAGTAATTTGTATATGAGTTTGTAGATATGTTAACTTAAATTTCAAACAAAATTGCAAGTGAAATTATCAAACTACCACACTATGAAGGGAAAATTAAGTTACTGGTTTTTCACTTCATATTCATTACATTTATTGCAACAAGGAATGCAAAGTTCAAATCTAAGGAACAAGTTAAATACGTTTCAAAAGAACCCAGCTGGGCCAAATACATACTAAGTTTATACTGAATGTTAACTTCACTCAAAAGACATAAAGTACACACAGAACATGAGTAGATGCAGTGAGAATTGTTTCAGTTTGAAAGGAGTGACAGATCCGTCATGCTTGCCAACAAGTTTTTCAGTCACATTTCGCGGAAACCTTGGGATGTGTAGGCAGATTTACCTTTTCCTGGATGAACCGGTGCACCTCTGAAAGGATCACATCTCGGTAAATGTTCCTGTTGTTCAAGACGATGCGTGCCAAATACTGTATCCTCCTTTCCAAACAGATTCGTTCATGCGGTATGGATTTGGGTTCAAACTGATACCTTTTATATACTACAAAAATATCAGTCACCAACAGGAAAAATTTATACATTGCTTACCATATTCAGTCCACCTCTATAGATGTAACTGCTGGATCCATCGAATTTCTCCATTGCAACCATAACCGAGAGACCGCAGTCATACTCATACCTTCTGCCATACTCAGGGATCAGGCGTTCCAAGCTGAACTGCCTTACAGTTTCAACTCTGCCTCCATTCCCCAGTAAATTACACAAACATTTTGCCTGTGCGTAAAAATGAATGCACCAAGATTATAAAGTTGTACACAGTTACACATTAGTAGTGAACACTGAAATTTATGACTTACCACCACTAGAGTTGCACTGTCCCAGTCTTCGACGTCCTTATGCCATATATCGTCAATTATTTGAAGAGTCTTGGTGAAGAAGTTTATAACCAACAGGTAATAGTGTGATCGATACTTTATAGGGACATAATACTACAACATCGAAGAAGAGAGGCATTTTTAGCAACCAAAGGAAGCATGCATGGCATTTTAAGAATCCAATGGAAAATAAGTAAAATCTAAAAAGTAAACAAACCATTCCAGCTGTCGTGAACTTGGATAACGATCCATCTAACCACTCCTTCAGCTTATCCACACGGCATACGCCTTTGGCCTGTACAGAGATACAATCCACGTCATTAAAAGGCTTTTGTGTTTGCCTGGTCAAATAATATGGAGTGCCCAATACCTTCTTGACGGTCACAAGGGAGGTTGAACCATGCATGGGCCAAATGCGTTGCTCCTAAAGTTTCCTTGTACGTGCCCACGCCGTGATGACAAGTTGTGACACTTGGACATTAGCATCCAAAGAACGCAAATCCCTTCTCAGAAGCCAGCCACATCCACCATCATGGAAAAGGGGTTGACTGCCAACAATAGGGTGAGCTAAACTCACTCTCAGCACTATCTTTATGCATCTTAAAAATACAGTATCAAATTACTAAACGAAACTTTCATATTGCTTCAATAACATGTAAGCAAATTACTCCAGGTCATGCATAATGAAAAATGTATTCTACAAATTTTAAACAATTGCAAGTAGACATAAAACCATCACTGCATAATTTGGTACAAACAAAAAATTTTTACCTTAAACTAATATGCAATCATGTCCCAGCATAATATCCAACGAAGAAAAAAAATTTGACACCCCAAAAAACATATTTTTAAGAGACTTGTACTTAAAAGTGTGTTGTTACCTTCCATTGCACACCGTATCATCTACGAGGCAATAATCCGCAATTTCAATCAGAAAAGGCTGAACAAAGTTCTGGTCCGAGGCATACGTGGAAGCTAGTTTGCTTAAATAAACCCTACCAGTGTTGGGCGGCCAATGCACCCAAGGCTGCTCATCTTTCCTTCCCTGACTAGGCAGCGGGTCATCTAGGGTGGTGATATCTGGCATACCAGAGGCACCTTCATTGGGCACAAGAGCGTTACGAACAATTTCCAAGTTGTTCATCAACTCCTTCAAGCATGCTGGCAGGGTTTCAGGGGATACAGAGCTCATGTGTTGAAGACACAAACCTGGTGACTCCACCAGCTTTGACAGATGAGTGCTACGGTCGACATGTCCAAAAAGGACTACGCTAATATCCCTGATTAAAGTCGCCACAGCCCGATCATGTACCTACAGGTGCTTGAACATCAATGCACATTCTAAATGTATGCCAATAAAGAATTAGTACAAAATTAAACAGCCAACAATAAAACATCATTATACCTCAGGAAATACTAATGCCAGCTCCAAATCATCGTGGAACCTATCATCCAGCACGAACGTGGTATTATCCTCCGATGAGTCCGGTGACGGGTAATGATCAGTGGTCTCCAACACAGGCCAACAGAAACTGTTGTCATACTTCCCTCTTCCGAAACCGCCCCCAAGAATCTCCTCCTTAATTCGCTTACAGATCTTATAGTCTTTCCAGTGCGCTATCAGTGGAACTTTCCATCCATTGGGAATACTTTCCCATCGACACTTTTGAAAATATGTAATCATGAGTAGAAGTATGCAGCCTTCGCATCCCATTTCCACTACTGACTCTTTGTACCTCTTGACACACGCGCACAGATGATCCATGATGAAGCCTCCCCAATTGAGAAGCCAGATTCCATCCAGGTTGAGCAAGGACTTAATCAACCCTGTCCTGACGATAGCTGTAGCAGTTGGAGTGAGCATGCATTCCAATACAAACAACACAAACATCATCTTGAAATCAGGGCCCCCTTTTTTCAGTCTACATAGAATGACACCAAGCTCTGTAGCATGTAATGGTCCCCAGTTACCAATGTCATATTTTGCCTTCCACTCACCTACTACTCTCAAGACATCAGCATCCTGATCGTCTTCTAGCACCTGAACACCATCTTCCCCATTTCTGTGGTTGAGGTTAAAAGTATTCGCCACGTCGCTGCTGCCAACCACGAATGATGGAGTTCCATTCACAAAGAATTGTCGAGTTAATGGATTAAATCCATCAACGAGCCAGGCAAACATATCAGTCGGGAGATCTTTGATATACATCTCCAACAATCCATCGAATCCAATACTCTTCACATCTGCCCTCTGTTGCCTGGTTAGATTTTGGAGAAAAAAGTGTAACCGCTTCATTCGCACTCGAACCACATCCTCCATGTTTGTGGTCATATCTGAATCCACCCTAAACCCAGTGGTCACCTGTTTATGACTACATCCAACAGAAGGCTTGACTGAACTTACATGTGTCTTCTGCGCCCTCTTACCTGGGTACATGGATGCTGATCCTGTAACCAATAATAACGAGAGGTAACAATATACTCAGTACTACATGAAACATACTACACTTCCATGTCTAGATGTACACACAGTTTGGAGGGCAAGTAAAATAGCTTTAACAATTACATAAAAATAAAATCATAATGTTAGCAAATAAGTGTATAACATTAACATGAAGACATTAGCATGCTTATTCCCTTTCCATAAAGACATTAATCAGAGATGACATTATATTAGCTCATATATGCAACCTGTCAACATACTAAGACAGGAAAAGGAGTTTCACAAGTAAGCATTAAGGGGGCCATTGTGCTTTGTTGCGATTTTCTGTAATTATTATGCCGCTCGACTTACAACTTTTTATACATTCTATGTAAATAGAGATGCGGTCCAATCTCACAAAGTAGCAATGGAAAGTAATTTGTTCAAAAAATTCGATGAATATAAAGGAACGAACCAGATGCTTCGCGGAATTTTGAAGACCCGACTGGGTAGCTTTGAAAGCAAATGGTTGAATCCACCTCATCGGCACGAAGGAGTTCTGGCGGCCAGAGTTCATCGGGAAAACCAACTTCCATGTCCGCCGAGGAGTCGTCATCACTCATTATTCAGCCTTCCAAGGAGGAACTGTCACTTACAAGTCTAACAATCCTGGTCGCCCAAAACTCTGAGTTTATTACAAACCCTAGATTTGATTAATTTCGAAATTGTAAGAGAAAGAATAGTCGGGGAAAAAAAATTATCTCGCTTTTTGATTTTTCAGACATGAGGAGAGATGTAGAGAAAGCAGGTAGATATTGCGCGGCTCAATAAAGCTGACCGCGTTGAATCTTCATTGACAGTTGACAAGCTTCACTGTAGTGTTTGCAAGTGAATGTTACTGTACACCAGACTTTTCCTAGACAATCTTCCTTGAGAAGGTTTGATTTTATTGTTTGATAATTACAGAAAAATAAAATGTGAATTAATAGTAATACAAATTTTCTAAATTAATAGTAATGCGAATGTGAATTGTTGTTAAACCACAATTGATTTGTTATCAATTTATCATTTTTTTGGATTCAGATTATAGCTAAACAGCTAATTCGTAATATGCTCGTACTGTGTTATTAATAAAAAATGTAGAGATGAGATCGGATAATATTTTGTAAGGCTAGTTTATATGAAGTTGTGTCATTATCAAGGTAGTTAAGGCACGATATTAAGTCGTTTTTCCAACTAGCGCCTTGATGTCACAACGATGTAGCACTCGCCTTAAAGCGGTTAGGGCAATATGAATATATAATAATTATATATATCCAGACCTGTATTAACAAAATACAATATTTATCTGACATAAATTGCATTGGGAAAGCTTCAAAATAGACAAATTTGTGTTTAAAAAATTTCAAGTCAAGAGCAATATATAATAAAAATCCAATGTAAAAACTCATAATTGTACGGTCTTTAGTTTGTACATGATCACAATCCAAAGTGGTCGGAAGGAGATTGATAAGAAATTCTTCAATTTTAGATTCCTCAAACACAAATGCCATGTAGTTTAAATTAAATGTAAATATTAAAATTATAAATATTCAAGTTTATTAAAAATTAATAATTACTTAATAAATTTACAATCAAACTACTATTCATTACCAACGTAATATTACTATTATACGGAAAAAAAATTATCTTAGGTTACGTATATTTATCTTAAATTATAAAATACATTTGGAATATTGTATATTTGTCATAATTTTAATTTTATACACAATACATATGTTTTAAAGGCCACGCTAATAATGACTTCGGTAATCAAGAGCACGCCTTGAATAAATGCGACTCTTCATTCTATGTGACTAGGTTCCAGTGAATTTGTCAGGACTCACAATATGCGACCGTCCAGTTTATTCCTCTCCCATTTTCATTGAAGCCTATATATAGAGCACTATGTGGACAAGTTGTTCTCACTTTGTATCATCATCAACTGATATAACATAAACCTTCTTTGTTATCATGCAATGGCGCCATCGTTCGATTCTCTTCCCAGGGATCTAGAGATAGAGATTTTCTGTCGGGTTGGAAGTTCTTCCTACACTGACATCTACAACCTAAAGCTATGCTGCAAGAAATTCCTCAGCATCGCCTAGGATGACAGCATTTTGCAGCATATATCGCTGGAGGAATTTCCGCCGATACAGTGGGCTAGAAAAGCCAAGCTTGTTGAGTTTCTTGACAAATGCATCCGGTTGAAGAATCCAGATGCATTATTCAGCTATGGCGTGATTGATTATTTTACTGTGAACGATCCAAATCGGGCACTCCAAATCCTAGAAGAAGCTTCGAGGTTAGGTCATACTGCAGCATCTTATGTCGTGGCAGTGGTGTTCATTTTACAAGGGGGTGTAACGAAGAAGATGGGGATCAAACGCCTTAGTGACATGAAGAGAGCTTGTTATGGGAAACAAATTATTGAGCATACTCGGCAGCGTGTGAATAAACTCATCCGATGGATTTGGTGCAGATATCGGGGGGATTGGGATCGTTCCCCTTGCTGCACCGTTCACCGCAGAGCGATAACGGTAGGGTGGGAGTATCATGACGGCTATTATGACTGTAATGAGTGTTCTTGTGACCATGAAGTTGAGCCTATTTTGTATCGTTTTCGTAGTTATTAGGCTTATCTTCATGTAAACCAGTTTTGTTGCATTTCGATTTATAGAATTGTTTTTGCTTTAGAATTGGAAGGGTTGCAAAGTACACAATCAAAAATAAGTTTATTGTCTAATTCTTCAAATCATATTACACGAACTTGGCAACAACATGTGGATCCGGTTAAAATACAAAATAAGTTACCACTGTGTAATAAGTAGATTTCACATACTAGAAATATCAAACATTGATAACTTGGAATGAAATTGGACATAATTGCAGCAGGTACATGGAGGTGAAGATGTGTTAGATTATCAGTGTGAGGCGACCTGGGGTTTTATTATCAGATTTAGCTTTTCCTGGATAAAGCGATGCACCTTTGAAAGAACCTCGTCCCGGTAAATGTTCCGCGTGTTCAATATGATCTTTGACAGAAATTTAACTCTCCTTCCCAAACTTATCTTGTGCTGTGTTAAAATTTAGGGATCTAATAAGTGAAAATGGATAACTACAATAGAATAATTCAAACATCAAACACATCAACAATGATGCTTACCATCATTAATCCACCATCATACGTGTAATCGTGGCCTCCAGTGAATTTCTCCATTGCCACCATAACATTCAAGCCGGAGTCATACTCATACCTTCTGCCATACTCAGGGATCATGCGTTCCAATCCCACTTTGCTTACACTTTCAACTCTGTGGTTGCCTATATTCCCCATCATATCACATAAACAATTTGCCTGGGATAAAAATAATATGCATCACATATGACGGTAGAGTTAACAGTATTCAATCTAGATGCATATAAGGGAGGTGATGATATGAGCTATTTTAGATTACCACCAATACAGCTGACATGTCCCACTCATCCTGGTCCTTATGCACCCCATCGTCAATAATTTGCAGCGTCTTGGTTTTAAAGTTTATAACCAAGAGGTAAAAGTGTGACTGGTAGTATATAGGAACAAAACACTACAACATCATGGGAAAAGGTTCAGTAAGCGAATAAATGATAGGTACAAATGTGCATAAAAAACATGTTAGCTCAGGCAAAAGTTAACATGTTATCGCTATATGTAGGTTTAAATAAGCTAATCAAAACCTAATATTCATAATATCTTAGCAGTAATGTGAAAACAATGATACTATATGACAAGTCAAAAAAAGTTTATACCCATCAAAAAGTTTCATTACATTTCACCGGATCAAATCAACATTTTCTAAAACTAGCAGTTTGGAGTTAACATGTCACTCGTTATCTAGTATCCAAGGTCACACAAAGGGCAAACTAGCAATAAGGACACATTAGCAACCAGCTTTATATCATCCAATACAATAAAACAAAACGTGGGAGCTAAACTTTACCATTTCGGCAGTGATGAACTGGGATTGAAATCCCTTAAACCAGTTCTTGAGCTTACCCACATCACATACACCATCGGCCTGGGAGGGAAAATTGAATATTGAAAACCAGCACATTAATATACTTGTCAGACGCGATAGACAGACAACCCGATAAGCTGGAGTGTATATCATACCTTGTTGACTGTTACCAGGGAGGTGGACACCCTTGGAGCAAGAGTATTTGCCCATTCGAGGTTCAAAATTCGTGCCCACGCTGTGATGACAAATGGAGACACTGGAACTGTGCTATCCAAAGAACGTATATCCCTTCTAAGAAGCCACTGACCGCCACGATCATGGAATAGAGGTTCCCTGACAAAAACATGATAAGCTAAAGTCGTTGCTACCATGAAATCCAAAATTATAAAGGGATAACTCTAATTCTGTTTTAACATGTACAATTTGCATACAGAATGATAAAAATGCTAAGTATAAATGTCCCCCAACACACAATTACAAATCCCTAACTCTTCATGTATGAATCAACCAATAATAGACTAAGCAACTATAATTTATAACTTAAAATTTTAATGATGTGCAAATTAAAGCAGTACCTTCCACTCGTGAAAGTGTCTACAACAAGGCAATAATCAACAATTTCCAGCTCAAAAAGGTGGACATCGTGCGCGTCCGATCCATATGTGGAAGCTAGTTTGCTAAGGTATACCCTACCAGTATTGCAGGGCCAATGTACCCAAGGCTCAACAGCGTTCCTTCCATGACTACCAGATAGGGAATCATCCAGGCTCCTGTTTTCCGGCTTACCAGAGTCACATTCAAAGGAAACACAGGCTTGAAAAATAACTTCCAAGTTGTTCACCAACTCCTTCAAGCATGCTGGCAGGGTTTCAGGGGATACAGAGCTCATGTTCTGAAGAGACAACCCTCGTGGCCCCAGCAGATTTGTCAGATGAGCGCTACGATCGACATGAGAAAAAAGGACTGCGTTAAGATCTCTGATTAATGTAGCTACATCACGATCCTGGACCTACATGGTTAAAGGACAAAACAAGTTGAAATGTTTTACAATTAAAGTATAAAAATGTAGTTCAGCAGGTCATATTCACAAAATAATTTACCTGTGGAAATGTTTCTACCAGCTCTGAATCATGGAGGATGTTATCATACATTGCTGACTCATGTGCCGGCGGGTAATGATCAGTGGTCTCCAAGATAGGCCAACAGAAACTGTTGTCATACTTCCCTCTACCAAATCCACCCCCAAGAATCTCCTCCTTAATTCGCTTACGAATTCTGTCACCGTTCCAGTGCCCTATTAGTGGAACCTCCATTCTACTAGGAATACTCTGCCATCCACATTCATGAAAGTACGTTAATATGAGTACGAGAATGCATCCTTCACAGCCTGTCTTATTCCTATTGTCCTTGTAACTTTGAATACACTCACACAGATGATCCATTATGAAACCTCCCCAGTTTAGAAATCTAATTCCGTCAACATTCAACAAGGACTTTAGTAAACCAGTCCTAGCATAAACTGTAGCAGTTGGAGTTAACATGTAATGCAATACAATCAAAACGAACATCATCTTGAAATCTCGGCCCCCTCCCTCCATTTTAGTTATTACACGATCAAGCTGTGTAATTTTGATTCTTCCCTTCCTACCAATAGCATATTTTTCTGACAACCCCCAACCAGTGACAACACATCTACATCTTGGTCGTCATCTACCACCTGAATCGAATTGTCACTGCTATTCAACCTAAATATACCAGCCACATCCCTACCCCCAACCACGAATGATGGGGTTCCATTCACAAAGAACTGTCTGGTGCTTGGATTGAACCCATCAATCAGCCATGCAAACATATCGGTTGGAAGCTCCCTGATAGACATCTCAAATAAGCCTGCAAAACCAATGGTCTTTACATCAGCCCTCTGACCTGGGTTTAAGTTTTGCAGAAGATATTGTAATCTTTTCATCCGCATCTGCACCACCGCCTCCATGTTCAAAGGCATATCAACCTCCTCACTGTCATCTATTTGGTCATACGTATTACATCCATATGAAGCCTTGTCTTTACTGCCAAACTCAGATTCTGTCTTGCAGCTAGTTGTTTCACCTGACATCAAAAAATGGGGAACCTAACTGTATGAGTAGGAGACATCATATTTCCAAGTTGCCTTTTTTTAAACCAGTGTTAAACCTAAAGGATATAGCTATATTAAAAGGTAAACACATACCTAAAATCAGTTTATGACCTATACAAGGTAGATAAGATAACTAAAGAAGCAAACAATATGAATTGAACATGAAACAGCACCGAAAATTTTAAGGCCTAAATCTATACATGTAACCATAATTATTTACCTCAACCAACATAATTAAAAGTGTTGGTGAATTGATATTATAACACAAATGTTACTTGGTTTCTAAAGCATTTCATGTGAAAAAAGATGTTATATCTAAATTAACTGATTCTTAAAAGAACAAGAGTGATAAGGAACATACCAGAGATTTTGCGCAGTTTTGATCGCCCCTCTGGATAAATTGGAAGGCAACCCGTTGGTAGCTCTTCATCGGAAAGAAGAAGTTCAGGAGGCCAGCTGATGTCGGAACGATCAACTTTCATGCTGGCAAGGAGAAGTTCATCACCGCTGAGAGGAAGTTCATCATCGCTGATGCTACCTTCCGGCGAGGAATAGTTGCATTCAAGACCGCGATTCTGGGTCGGCCTCATATCTGCGGTCGATTGGATTCAAACCCTAGATTTGTCTGATTTAAATTCTATGGGAGATGAATATTGGAAATAATCAATAAAGGGGGGAGGTGCTTTTGATCTTTGTCTGAAATAAAAATTTGACCTGTGGGCTCGAGAAAGATGAATGTCTTTAATCTTTTTGGACAAGCTTTGCTGTTGCTGTTGCGTGTGCAGGTTCATTTTACTGTATCTAACCAGCTTTTCTGGACCACGTGGTTTTTTAATTAAAAAATAGAAAATGCGAATTCGACATATAATTCACCAAAATAAATTATGGTGATATTACAGAAATTAAGAACGACTACAAATTCATCATTTGTAATTAAATCCCATGTGTCAATTAAAATAAAATTCTAATGTTCTGGAAAATCCCTAACTTAACATAGTCAAATGATATTAATAATTTTTGGAGAAGAATGTGTTTTGTAAAATAATAAATTCTAAATTAACAACAAAAACAAGAGAATATTAAATACTAAAATACATGATTTATGATAATTGCACAATTCAACTAGATTCATATCTTGAGGGCCAATTTCAATAAAGAGTAGTTGGATTTAGTGGTACACTAAGTAGTTGATTGGGGTTTGTACTCATGGTGGGTAACAGTTGATATAAATATGTAACAGAAATTGTGTATTAGGGGAAACTAAATAAATGATTTCATTATGGTTTCATACTCCTTATAGTGACACTATCCGTGGCTTGTAATCAAACACATTGCATTTATTGATTAGTTGCAAACCACACAATAGTTGGAGGGATAAGGAGTCAATATTTACACCCAAAATCAACGGTAATTAATAAAAGTCATTATCGATATTAACCATAAACCAAAATATGATTGAAAACAGCCAAAATCACAAACACGATATTAACTTGGATGATAATGGAGAATAGATTGAAAAATTAATCCTACATCACAGATAAAGCTGATTCTTGGTTGATTAGCATTTGAGTTTGGATCGTGGTTCAGCATCAATGGATGATATATGCTTAGTGCCAAGCGATTTAATTGATGTTTCATCCCATGATATGGACTAGGTTTTTGGGTTTAGGGTTCGAACCTTATACAATTAGTGGCATGTTTAGGGTCAAATCATTATGGACGTTAATAATAACTGATGTACATTCCACAATTATCAATAACAGTAGAAACAAAGTTCCATATCGATTAATCGTGTGCATTGACCATCAAAGCATGATCCATGTTTAGTGGCAATCGAGTTGAGTGATGATTGATCCCATGGTTTGGATTAGATGTATGGGTTATGGGTTTGAACCCACGCAATTAGGGTCGATGTATATTCAACAATTATCTATAATAGTGTAAGCCACAGTCAACATTAATGGTGTTCGTGTGCAATTGAGCATGAATGGATGATCCATGATTAGTATCATTTGAATTGTGTAGATCTGTTACAGTATAAAGCAACTTAAACTTGAAATTTTTATTTTATATTGAAATTAGATGCATACAGTATTATATTTCAAACTTTATTATAAACCAACAACACCAATTCTTGTGATTTCGAATTTAATACATTACTTTTTATTTATTATATGTTCTTCTGGATATAAAAATATTTCAAACAAAAAATCCATCGAAATATCCAGCTTGGCATGGTGGTAAATCTGTAAATCTCAAAATATGCAGCTCGGAGGTTAGTGTTCGATTCCTGGTGTATACCATTATATTCAATAGGCCCAGCCATTATATTCAATGAGCCCAAAGTAAAATACAACAGGCCCAAAAGGTAAAAACTACCATCACGGGGTTAACGGCCCAGGTAACAAAGAGTAAGGATCAGGTCAGCATAGTACCAAGAATAGAGCGGCACGATCATCCACGAATGGTGGAACATGGAGTACTCGTGGAGAGCTAAAATCGGAGAAGAAGTAATATAAAAAGGAGACACACCCATCATAGAAAAGGTACACGCAAGAAACTAAGAATCTAGATTTATAAAAGGAAAGTACTAACTTCAGCATCGGAGTTTATTCCCGGATTTAGCCGGGAATCTTTTGCAGATTTATCTCCGGTCGTCTCCGGGGTGGTCATCATTGGAGTGGAAGAGAAGAAAACACATCAGTGGCGCCGTCTGTGGGGATCGTTTTTTCTCTTCTCCGATGGTTTCCACCAGAAATGGTCGGGGAGAATCTCACCACAATACCAGGTCCACATCGCGGACCGTCAGCGAACGAAGAGGAATGGATCGAGCTCTGAGCCAAGACAGAGATAACCAAGGTAGTCAAATGAATGGGCAAGGACGCGAACCGGTAAATGGCCAAGAAGAGACTCAGGCGAGTAGCCAGGACAGGGATTCTGATGATAGGGGTTCAGATGAAAACTATGGCGAAGAGGCGGAATCACCCTTAACTAATCGCCAAAAAGAACAAAAAGAATTCTAAGAGTTTCTAGAGAACCAGAAGGCAAGCCTATACGAACAGTTCAAAAGAACAAAAGACGATCGCGGCAGGAACAGAAGAATAATGCCAAGCGAAGTCAAAGCCCAGCATCCGAATGACTACCAGCAGCCGTTACAATACGAGGAAGAATTGAGAGACATCGTTGCAAGCGAATATAACGACGATTCGCCACTCTCCTGGGACATCCAGAACCTACAGATGTCAGATAACTTCAAACTACCATTACATGTGAAGGTTTACGATGGCACGACGGATCCAAAGGATTTCTTGCACTCGTACGGGAGCAGCATGCGCTTCAGGAATGCCTCACAACAGCTAATATGCAAAGCTTTCCCGATTTTTCTGACCGGCCCAGCTATTACGTGGTACAAAGGCCTACCAAAAAGAAGTATTAAATCATGGGCACAATTGTCGGATATTTTCCTAGGAAGATTTTATAGGAATCAGAAATTCGAGCGCACCATCGCGGACTTAGTAAACATCAAACAGGGCAGCGATAGTGTGGGAGCATACCATGCAAAAATGGTGATCGAAAGTTTAAGTATCAAAGATCTAACGTATCAAATGTTCTTAGGTGCCTTCATGAGTGGCCTTAAACCCGGATACTTCTACAAAAAGCTACGAGAAGAAATGCCATCGAACGAACGCGAGTTACAGAAGCTAGTCGAGAAATATGTATGGTCAGAAGAAGCGAATGGTCGAAAGATTGAGAACGAAAAAGGAGATAAACGACTCCTTGACGACGAATCCAAGTGGGGGGAAAAAAGCTAAAAACAGTTTCTTCAACGAAAGCTAAGGAGACTGGCGGAAGAACATTCATCACCACCCCCCTTACCAAGTCCAGGAAAGAGATTTGGCAGCTACATAAGGACCTTTTCAGTGACCCAAGGCCAATGTTAGCACCACCAGACAAACGTTCAAAGGAAACATACTGTGCGTTCCACAGGGACCACGGTCACGACACAGAGGAGTGCGTTTCACTAAAGAGGCAAATAGAAGATAACCTACGACAAGGAAACCTCACCCAATACAAACGTGAAGGAGGACACGCAAGCAAGCAAGATATGGCTAACACTTCAAATGGGGGAAAAATCGCGGCAGCAGTGGAACGGGTAGAGGATCATTCATACCGAACGACCGATAGGGTAATCTTATCCATCCACGGGTCAACAGAACCCATTTCGAACAAAGGATGGAAACAGAGGACCAGATACCTGCCGCCACAGGAACCTTCTGACAAACGGTTGAAGTTATCAGAAGCTATAACGTTCGATGAGTCGGATGCGGTACCCAACGCTTTTCCACACAACGACCCGCTAGTAATCGTCGCAAAAATTGGGAATTCAACGGTACATAGAGTGTTTGTGGACGACGGAAGTGCAGTCGACATACTCTTCGCCGATTGTTTCGACAAATTAGGATTCAAAAGAGATGATCTTAAGAAACCAGCATCCGCTCTAGTCGGATTCACGGGGAGATCCGAGATGCCTCTAGGACAGATTCAATTGCCAGTCACTATAGGAGAGGAAGGCAAACTCGTGACGATTATGTGCGATTTTGTAGTTATGGAAGCACAGAGTCCCTTTAACGCGATCGTAGGACGACCATGGATGAACGCCGCAAGAGCAATCTGGTCACCGTATCATTTGGTTATGAAATTCCCCACACCAGCAGGTATAGCCTCAGTACGGGGAAATCAACAAGCGGCAAGGCAATGTATGGCGGTTGCAATGAAACCTGCAACGAAGACAAATGTATTTCCATCGGTCAATACAGTGGCAGTCTCACCCAACATTGACCTTGGTGAACAGGCCGAACCATTCCAAGTCATAGAGGGAGACCCATCATCGTTGGTTAGAGTGGGAGCAAATTTGCCTGCTCCGGTAAAATTGCAAGTCGAGAGCATACTTCGGAAATATGCGCCAGTATTCGCATGGTCTATAATGGATATGGGAGGTGTTAAGTCGGACATCGCAACACATAAATTACACTTAGACAGCACTGTTCGACCCTTCAGGCAGAAGCAGCGAACGTTCGCTGCCGAGAGACAAGCAGCAATAGAAGAGGAGGTTCGAACATTAACAGATGCTGGAATATTGCGGGAGGTGCAGTATCCAACATAGCTGGCGAACCCAGTAATGGTACGAAAGGCAGACGCTGGATGGAGAATGTGCGTTGATTACACAAACCTAAATCAACACTGCCCAAAAGACTGCTATCCATTACCAAAAATCGACAAGTTGGTCGATGCAATAGCAGGGTACGAAGTACTTGCATTCCTGGATGCCTACAAGGGATATCACCAAATCCTGATGGATCCCCTGGATGCAGAGAAGACAGCTTTCATTACAAGTGTAGGAGCTTTCTGCTATACCAAAATGCCGTTCGGATTAAAAAACGCTGGAGCAACCTACCAACGAACAATGGATAGGGTGTTCGCATCACAGATCGGACGGAACATGGAAGTCTACATAGATGACATGGTCATCAAGAGCTCAAAGCTGAACGATTTCCCACGGGATTTGGAAGAAACGTTCGCATCACTCCTCCTCATAGGAATGAAACTAAATCCGAAGAAATGTGTTATTGGAGTAGGAGCAGGACGATTCTTAGGGATACAAGTTTCGGCCAAAGGACTGAATCCAAATCCAGAAAGAATCAAGGAAATTCTGGATTTACCTCCACCCAGAAATATCAAAGGCGTCCAAATTTTAACAGGATACCTGGCATCCTTAAACCGCTTCATGGCGAAAGCGGCAGACAAGCATATGCCTTTTTTCAATGTCCTCAAAGGGGCAAAGAAATTTACGTGGAGTGAAGAATGTGAAGCGGCTTATACACTCCTCAAACAAGAGATTCAGAGCCTACCATCGCTATCCATTCCACTGGCAGGAGAACCCCTATTCTTGTACTTGGCCGCATCATATAAATCAATCTGTTCGGTATTGGTGAGAGAACACAGTGAGGTACAAAAGCCTGTGTACTATACAAGCAGAATGCTAACGGTAGCGGAAATGAATTATAAGCCCATCGAGAAAATAACTTTGGCGCTGGTACATTCGGTTCGAAGATTGAGAACATATTTTCAAAGCCATGCAGTAACCGTACTTACGGACCAACCGATCAAGCAGATACTACAAAAGCCAGAAGCGTCAGGGCGAATGATGAAATGGGCAGTTGAGTTGAGTGAACACGACATAAAATTCACGCCTCGGAAAGCTATCAAAGGACAGGCTTTAGCAGACTTTATGGCAGAAATGTTTTCATTGGACAACGACATAGCAAGTCATATGTCTCCAATACCTGAAGACAGGAACAAGGCAAAATGTGAGGACATAGCATGGCTCCTGTATGTGGATGGCTCATCGAACAAAGAAGGTTGCGGAGCGGGCGTTCTGTTGATAAGCCCGGAAGGCGACGAATTAAAGCATGCGCTGAGATTTGATTTCCACCTGTCAAATAACGAAGTAGAATACGAGGCAGTGATTAACGGATTGGATCTTGCCAATAAGATGAAGATCACGAGCGTCAAAGTATTCAGCGACTCCCAAATCGTGATAAGTCAAATACTGGGAGACTTCGAAGTACGAGATAGCCAATTAGCAAAGTACCTGACAAAAGTACAGCAACTTATACCGTTGTTCGAATACATCAAGTTTATCAAAATCCCCCGAGAAGAAAATCAAAAAGCGGACGCTTTGAGTAGGCTATCGAACAGTAGGTTCAGCGACCTACACAGGTCCACAGACATACTTATTGACATAGTGCCGGTCAGAAGCACAGCTATCGTCACAGTAGCGGCAACAGCAATCGAAGAGCCAACTTGGATGACGCCTATTCGGTCCTTTCTCGAACAAGGAACGCTTCCGGAAGATATAAAAGAAGCAAAAGCCATACAACGAAAGGCATGCATGTATCAAGTGGAAGGCGGATTCCTGTACAAAAAAGGACACTTGGTGCCTTGGCTGCGCTGTGTTACTCCAAGTGAAGCGCTACAAATTGTAAAAGATATGCATGATGGAAGTTGCGGATCTCATCAAGGAGCAAGTACCCTCGCTAAGAGAATTATACGCGCGGGATACTACTGGCCTAAAGTGTTCGCGGACACGAACGCATACGTCCAACAATGCCGCTCATGTCAAATCAACGCAAATGACAGTCACATACCAAAAAACAGGTTAATCGGCATCCACGGAGCATGGCCGTTCGATAAATGGGGAATTGACTTCGTCGGTCCATTTCCAAGAGGGACAGGAAATGCCAAGTTCCTTATAGTCATGGTCGATTACTTCACCAAATGGGTCGAAGCGAAAGCTATCCCAAAGATAACAACGAGCGCAACGATAGCGTTCGTTTGGCAGAACGTAGTTTGCCGTTTCGGCCTACCAAGAACTATCGTCTCGGATAACGGTACACAGTTCACAAGTACCGCCTTCAAGGAATGGTGCGCATCGAAGAAAATTTCACAGAAATTCACCTCAGTCGCACATCCGCAAGCGAATGGGCAAGTGGAAGTCACGAACAGGACTCTGTTGCAAGGAATTCAGAAACGGCTCTGCGGGAAACTCACAGGATGGGTGGAGGAACTGCCAGAGGTACTATGGGCATATAGAACAATGCCTCGAACGCCACATGGAGAAACCCCCTATAGTTTAGTGTTCGGCCAAGAAGCATTGATACCTATTGAGGTAGAAGTACTAAGCGAAAGGGTACAGAATTTCGACAAAACGGCCAGCGACGAAGCAATCAAGGGGAACTTAGATCTTCTGGAAGAACGACGAGAGCAAGCACACCTCCGTGAAGCGAAATACAAGGAACAAATGGCAAAGGCTTACAACACGAGAGCAAGGGAGGTACGATTCAAGGTGAACAGCTTGGTACTAAGGAAGAACGAAGCAAGTTTGGCAGAAAAGACAGGGAAACTGACTCCTAGGTGGGAGGGACCATACAGAATCGTCGAAGCAAACCAGTCCAACTCATACAAACTAGAACGCCTGGATGGGACCACTATACCGAACACCTGGCATGTTTCTAACCTAAGGCAATACCACGCTTAGAAATATGATAGTCATTTGTATAGGAGCCTTGATATGATCAATGGCGGCATTTGTTGAGCGATTCCTCGCTTCTTTGTTGATATATAAAAAGAAAAACGCCAAACTCTTCGGCACCAATCTCTTTTAACGATGAACGCTACTAAGCGACGCGAAATACTCAAGCCCTACATGCACAAAGCAGGTCACGACACCTACGGTCAGCTAGACTTGCACTAAGAATAAAGTAGGCAAATAAACCAAGTCACGACAATTACGTCAGCGAGACTTGTAAATCAAACAAACTCGAACAAATCAAGCGAAAAACCAAGTCACGACAATCTTGTCAGCAGGGCTTGTAACAAAACCAACCGCAACACACTATATTAACCTAACAAAGTGTGTAGCACAATACAAGTAATACTAAAAAATAAAAATGAAAAATATATAATACATGTCTTATCTTACGAACCTAACGAGAACTACCCCTACCAGCGGATTGCCACCTAGAGACACCACGAACGCCACGAGAAGAAGACCCACGACGTTCGCTGGTTCGACTAGGAGTAAATTCCTGATGACGACGAACGCGAGCACGATCGGGGTCACTACCATTAAGGCGAACCAACTCATTCCACATAAAGACCACCGCGGGATGCTCTTGAGTATACCTAATAGTCGACAGATTCTCCAGCTGATGCTGGTAATAGTCCCGAAGATCGACAATAGGTCCAGTCCCGTACTGATTAAGCAAGAGCCGCATAATGGCACAAGTCTGTTCATAAGCTTCAGCAGTCGCCTTAAGCTGCTGTATCTCTCGCTTCAAAGCCGCCATGTCATCCTCCATATTGAGGATATGTTCGGCCGCCTTATCCTCGATACGATGAAAAAATGAACCATTCTTCAAAACAACTTCATGACGAACAGTTGCAGCAGTCCCACTACTCGACGCACCAGCCCGCAAACCTTCGTACTGAGCCTGTAAATTGCGCAATGTATCTTCCAATTGAGAACATCGCTCCAACGCTCCTCGGTGTTTTCGAGCAACGGTTTCCGCTATCGAACATTGTTCGTCGTACTTCTTTTGAAACTCACCTATGAACCCGTTGAGATTAGTAATTCTCTCCTTTAGGTGGCGTTCGACTCCTCGCAGGTTGGAGATGGTTTTGATGTGCTCTTCAGACCGACGCTTCTCGTCAAGATACGCACGTTTAAACTCTCGGCCTTGAGTAACAAGGGTACCGATTTGAACGCGATTATGATAAATGATATCGTTCTGCTGCGAACAAATCTTATGCCACCCAAGACGCATCACATCCACCTGTTTCAACAGAGCGGTCCAGTAATTCTCACGACGACCGAATTGAGAAAGAACCTGATCAAGTTGTTTACCGAACCTCATAACCCAGTGGTAAGGACCGGCAGGAAGTCTAAGGCTTGACATATAGGTACAAACACCTTCCAAATCCCGACGGCATTTTTCTATTTCATCACGAAGTTCGAACACTTCCTCTTCCTCGTAAGCAAACTCCTCATCATCGGCTGCAGGAGACGAACAACAGCCTTCGTCAGTGGAAGTTTCGTCAGAATCAGATAGAGCAGAAATCTGCTGCAGGGCGCTGATCAGTCTTTCCCGGTTTAAAACATCAAGTGCAATTCGTCGGTTCTTTTCAAGCCATCCTAAATCCGATATCTTGGAAAACACGTTTTCCAATCGATTTTGAAGCAAACCGATAGGAGTTGATTCCCTTAGTACAACAGAATCAGTACTACTCCTCAACTGGCAGACTTTAACACAGTCTTTCCTTCTTACAGAAAGTATTTTATCCTACAAAATGGGAATAGAACAACGAAATATAAAATATAAAATAGTAACAAAACAACGAAATGCAAGAAACTGAATTCGTCCATTCATAAAGATAGGGTAAAATACACAGGAAGACTAACTAACATTGCTATTAGGAGTTTCTTCCTCTGGCCCCTCCGCCTGTAGCTGACTACTAATAGCACGGTCACCTGCCAAAGATTACCCACCGGCCAGAGAGGCACCCGGACTAGCAGAAGGAGTGATATTGGTAGGGACCGGAGGATCGACAGGGGCAGTAATTTCTTTATCCCCGAAAAGCTGATCGACAGGACATTTCCTTAGTTCGGACAAGCTCAAAGGTTTACCCAAGCGCTTACAGTGTTCGACAAGGGGAAAGGAATGGCCAGCCTTACGAACGCTCTCCTCAAACGCAGTCGAAACTCTGGTTTTAGCTTCAAAAACCAGCCTGTCAAGGGCCGCGTCATCTTGATACTGAAGAAGCGCAGGATCAGGAAAGGTCTCCTTCAGGAACTTCATATACTCGCACATGCCCACCTGCTTAACGGAGGCATATCCAGCGCGAACATGATCAGCATAGCCCTTCGTTCTGAACAAAACATCAACGAATTCACCCATATACGAAGGATTCAGAACACCCTCCGTCTTGTGAAAAGAAAGCTCGTCAGACAGAGCCTGTTCGCGAGCCATACAGGCTTCAAGCTGACTCTTCAAGCTCGCGTTTTCCTCCTCCAGCTTGCTTATACCCATATAAGCTTCCAATTGACGTTTCAAGCTCTCATTCTCCTCCTCCAGCTTAATCATAGCTTCTCGGGTAGCAACAGTAGTACTCAGAGTACTAATATAGTCCGCGGCATAACGAAGGTGATCAGATACCTACACAAAGTTAAAATCGACTTTAGAAGAAGAACCAAAGGATAAAAGAGAGTCGAACGGAATATCACTTACCACATTCAGCATCTCAGGAGCAGCATAACGATCAAGAGTGGCAGCGGTCGACTCGGCTGCCACAGCCACAACAGCACCTGAGGAAACCTTCTTCTTCTTCTTAGGAGAATCAGGACCATCAGCAGAACGCAGATCGCGCTTAGAACCACCTTTGCCACGAACAGACTCACGGGGGGGAGAGGAGCTTTTTCCCGTCCTCTCTGACCGAGGAACGGAGGAGGTAGACTTTTTCGTGACCTTTCGAGAGCTTGGCTGAACATCTGCCTGTTCAGGGATAAGCTTCTTCTCAAACTGGGGAAACTCAACTGGAATATCAGTCATGTCCATACCTGAATACAAACATATAAAAAAAATTTTTCAGGAAAAGCTATACACACTCGAACGAAAACAGAGAAAATCAAGCGGAAAATCACGTAAAGGCATTAACATCGAGCCATATAATCATATCTCATAGAACCTTTCGAGGAGGTTTTCCTTCTTTTTTCTCGAGGCTTATGAGTATGTTGAAGCAGCCGTTGGTATAAGACAGTATCACGAGTCAGTCGATCCTTCACATCGACAGCCCGATCTACCGACAAGGAAGACGACCAACAAGGCATTGGATCATCCACTCCAGCTCTTCGCCGAACGAACACATATTCCCTTCGCAACCCAGCAAAACTATCAGGATATGACTTTACGAACGTCAGCTCTTTCAAATAACTATACACAGTAAATCGATCGTTTTCACCAGGCAGACTTTGCAGCCGGAAGACGGACCGAAACAACTGGAACGTAAAAGGAACATCAAGGGCGGAGCAAGCATCATGGAAAGCAATCATGACCATTATGCTCTTGGGATGGAATTGAGCAAGCGCCATATTATACCCCTTAGCAATCTCCATCATCCACGAAGGAATCGGCAACACAACACCCCTTTTGAACCAATCACAATATACAGCGAAAAAATCACTTCCAGGATTTTTTACACTTTCACTAGGTAAAGGAGAATGTAAATCGATCTTCTCCAGACAAGGGTACCGGCGCCGGAAATAAGCCAAAGAACGGCCATGCATAAGACTGGCATCTTCAACCCGTTTAGCAGATTCAAGCAAGGCTAGCGTATCATCAGAATTAGGAGGGACACCGGTATCAAGGGATATCTCACCGGAATCACGAGAAGAATCAAATGACT
Source organism: Cruciata laevipes (assembly GCA_963678965.1). Taxonomy (NCBI): domain Eukaryota; kingdom Viridiplantae; phylum Streptophyta; class Magnoliopsida; order Gentianales; family Rubiaceae; genus Cruciata; species Cruciata laevipes. Next base: position 18,713,246 of record OY787641.1, read on the forward strand.
TTTCGGAATCGCTCATCCTTAATTATCAGAACTAGGCTCCAAAATCAAACAGAGGCACAGATTCAAATAGCAATCAACACAAGCCTAAATATTTCCTGATCAAATATGAAATACAATCAAAAGAAGAAGTTGGAAGAATTACTTGATTACAGGAGAGAGATAGAGACTTCTGCGGGACTTATGGAGAGCCGAATTGATGACCAAATTGATGAAGAATGGGAAAGTGAGGATAAGTTCAAGGCATTTTCCCCTTTTTAAGAAGTACAAACGGCGGCGTCAGACCAAACGCATCTCAGCCGTTCAATTCAAATTAGAAGACATGATTAGGCACAGAATCCGGAAAAAGGCGACTACCTTTATGGATTTAAAAATTCAAAATTCGAAGAATCTAAATTGAAGAGTCAGGTACGGCGAAGATGAAGGAAGGTAAAACAGAAAATGGACAAGACAAACGAACACGATTCCCATACATCAGCCGCTAAAATTAGAGCAACTATTTGTTCGCCTCATCTAGTCAAAACAAACGAGAGAGTCGAACACTTAGCCTCAAACTTCAGCGACTGGGGGGGCTTATGGTGTATACCATTATATTCAATAGGCCCAGCCATTATATTCAATGAGCCCAAAGTAAAATACAACAGGCCCAAAAGGTAAAAACTACCATCACGGGGTTAACGGCCCAGGTAACAAAGAGTAAGGATCAGGTCAGCATAGTACCAAGAATAGAGCGGCACGATCATCCACGAATGGTGGAACATGGAGTACTCGTGGAGAGCTAAAATCGGAGAAGAAGTAATATAAAAAGGAGACACACCCATCATAGAAAAGGTACACGCAAGAAACTAAGAATCTAGATTTATAAAAGGAAAGTACTAACTTCAGCATCGGAGTTTATTCCCGGATTTAGCCGGGAATCTTTTGCAGATTTATCTCCGGTCGTCTCCGGGGTGGTCATCATTGGAGTGGAAGAGAAGAAAACACATCAATTCCTATGACAAGCATTTTGCTCAATTAGATACGCCTTAGAAGACATTTTGCACAAGAAATTTTGCAAGGTATTTCTTCTCCGCCATTGCAACTTGGATGCCAAAAGTTATCTTCCAATCAAAGGCCCCACGTCCAGCTCTTTTAGTCCATGTGTTGCAATCTGCCAACCTGACATTCCTTTACATGCACATTGCACGGCATTGATTTGGACGTGCGCAGGCGGTGCAACCAATATTCCATCATTCCATCTATTTTGTTACTATTTCAAAAAAAAAATCTATTTTGTTACAATTACAAACGAACTTCACACATATCTCGCGGGTGGATTTTCCTGTAAATCAGCAATTCGGGCGTGGGTAATACTTTTTAGTCGAATCGATTCGAGGAAAATAGAACCAATTATTCGAATCTGATTAAACAATTAATAAATAACATACGAAAAAAGTAAGTTTATCAGAAACTTCAACCACTTGCAATCCGTAATCCTACATCAATTTTATGTGAAGCAATATTAATTTTGCTTTAAATACAAATGCTCAAACAATTAACTAGCTGATTAATGCAGGATAATTTGATCGTTTCATATATTTATAAACACGATAGATCATACATGTTCACCAAAAATCGAGACATCCTGGACGTAACACATAGTCCGGCTAACCATTTGCCCTTGTACATTTGTTTGATGGCTGTGTAGATAGATTATAGTTAGAACTGTACATATAAGACTCAATTAACCGACTTAACAAGTTTCACATCCGAGGACAGATGGCCTTAGTTTTTAGTTCATGTAAAATTCGTAGACTAAATACATGGGATATTAAAGTCATTTGATGGTAAGTTTGGGCTACAAATAGTTAAAACATTAGTATCTTTAATAGTGTTAGCTTAGTTACCTTCGAAAAACCATGTGGTGTAAGCTTAGGATTACTGAGCATCAATGGATGATACCTAACTAGTACAAAGGGAGTTGAATGACGATATAGTGTTATTGGGATGATATGTTAGGGTTTAGAGTTTGAACCCACGCAATTAGTGAGACGTTATCCTTTGAAGCATTGTAAATTACATAATTGTATTGGTGCTGCCATGAGGACAAGCGTGAGCTATTCTCAATTGTAATACATTACTTGCTGATGGAGAGTTAGAACTGTGTGGCGATCTGTGAGGTCCAATGAGGTGGTTACATGTAAGGGTTTAGGGTATGAAGTTTAGGGTTTGTACCAACGCAATTAGTGATGTATTCTCCTTTTAAGCATTGCTAAATTAAATACTAGTATTGGTGCATCTCATTGGAGAAGCTAGAGCCAATCTCAATTGCAATTCATTACTTGCTGATGGAGAGTTAGAATTGTGTAGCGATCAGTGAGGTCCAATGAGATGGTTATATGTAAGGGTTTAGGGTTTGAACCCATGCAATTCGTGATCTATTATCCTTTGAAACATTTAAAATAAAATTTACGTATTTGTGAGGAGAAGTGTGACCTTTAAGTATTTCTACTTCATTGGATGCTGATGGAGAATTAGACCTGTATAGCGATCATTGAGGTCTAACCCAGTAACTGGTTAGACACTCAAGACAACAGATTTAAACCCTAAACCCATCCGAATTTTTTGAATGTGACATCCGTATTTACTTTAATCGAACCTATGGTAATACTGGTTTTATAGACTCATACTAGTATTGGTTTCCGATCGAGGAGAATTGTTAGTTATAACGAAACATACTTCACTACATGCTCATGGAGTATAAGAACTGTGAAGCAATTTGTGAGGTCTAACACGCTAATTGGTGGTTAGACACTACACTTGTTGTTTAGGCTTTAAAACCTTTTGCCCAAACAATAGGAAATATTATCTTGTACATTTTAGACAATTTTGTTTTTAATAAACCCAATTTTTAGTGATAACCTTTTGTATATAATACTAGGCCTAATATCATTTTATTTTAACATGTATCTCTATTATATATACTTACTATGGAAATTTACATAAATTAATAGAATTAAATATTTTTGTTTAATTCGACAAACATTAAACATAATTACTTGTATTAAAACAATAAATAGTCTAATTCAATTAGGTCTAAACCTCGGAATATTTAGATTTGGGAGAAACCGACCTAACCTTCTCCTCCTTTTGGACTAGTTTCGTTTTGGACACATTGGTTTGGTTCCCATCCGATTCTAGTTTGTTATGAAAATGGAATTGAGGGAATCTTATGCAAAAATTGGTTTGGGGTTCCGCACCGGCCAGTTGCTCTGTATGCCAACCATTTCGGCGCATGTCACATCATGTTTTGCCGGTAGATAATCCCTCAAGGACATCGTAAAAATCTTCCTTGTGGCATCCTTTTCCCTATTTTGTAGGGGAGTAGCACGGCTGTACTCAAGTATGGGGCGGAATTGTATCATAGCTGACAAGTAACATACAGCCTAAAGTAATGGACTCCAGTCCTTTTGTGTTTTTAACTTTGAATTGTAGATCTAGATGCAATAATTAACCGTATTAAGATTAAGTGGTGAAAAATACAAGCTCATTTTGGAATTACTACTTGGAGTTGAGTATAATTGTGATACTTCAGGCTAATGATGCTCAAACCTATAAAATTAATAATTGTGATACTTCATGCTAATGATGCCCAAGCCTAAAAATTTAAATTTTGATCACCATTTTAGTAACGGTAAATGTCTTGGGTGAGACCTGTCCTTGTGGACACCAAGAGCATTGGAATGAGCATTTACTGTTTCTGCTTCATCTTTTTGTCAGTTTGTTTGATCTTTCAATCAATGTCCTTGAATGGAGTATTCTTGTTTTGCCTTGGATTTTTCGGTTAATTTGATCTTTCGTTCAATTTGCTTGATCTTTCGGTCAATTTTCTTGATAATTTCCTTGCACAATTTCACTGGTGGAACGTCGTTATGAACACCAAAATAAATCTAAAATCTCATAGAAAGGATAAGCTTAGTATAGGAGAAAGTAGAGTCGATCCCACGAGGATGGAGCAAAAACTATTGATTTATCCTACCAACAAGTTTTGGTTTAGCAACCACGCCTATAATTTGAATATTGGTTTTGTAACAACTAAGAACGCAAAGAACAACTAAGGAATAAATATCATAAGCACACACAAACACACAAGAAAATAGGTGCAAGAAAGTCTATAAGAGAATGCAATCGGCTCAGATTACTAGTTAGTTCATATCATTGATCATTGGCTAAGGATGAATCTATCTCATGCAAATCAGTCAGTTATAAGGAAGCAAGTATTTGCTAAACTCCCCAAATCCCCTCTTATTATTCGATAACGAGCAAGTATTTGCTGAACTCGTTATTCCTCTGATCAAAGTGTTCCCCGGAAAGTATTTGCTCACCCAGTTACACACTTTTATCAGTGTTTAGCACAAAGAGAACCCAACATAGATACCCCAACACGTATTCGCATGCAAGAACTATCTACTTTATTGTTCACCATCTTGTTATTACAGTCTGTATCAGTTATCTGTTTTTCACAAGAACTTTGCTACTTAATTAGCCCTAGCCCACAAAGATTAAGGTGATCAATCTCAAACTAGCAAGCATAGATTATATCATGAACAAATAAAGAACCCACAGAGAAAGATTATAAGCACAATATCCTCACAACTTATGAACTAACATCGCAAATCTAAGCCGATATAAGAAATTAGCTACTCATAATAAGGGTTAAACAATCAACAATCAAAGATGCAAACATGATGAAATTAACAAGAAGTAGAGAAGAGATTATCGAAATAGGAATTAATATCCAAAATATCAGATAATCAAAGCCCTAGTTCTTGGGTCTTTTGGTCTCGGCTCCAAGAACAGAAAAGAAAACGGCAGAAAAGGGAAAACGGGAAGAAGAAGAAGTGTGCCTGCGTGCGTGTGTGTCCTCCTTCCAAAAGGGCATTCCCCTTTTATATTCCCCCAAATCTTTCCTAAACCCTACTACTATTAGGAATTGGATTACAAGGCCTTCTGGGCCAAAATTAGGAATTCAGCCCAACTCATTCTCCATGATTTAGCTCCATAATTTAGTTTCATTCAGCTCCAATTAGCTCCAAATCAGCACTTCTTGCTCCTCTTGTTCATCTCCAACTATGTGTGTAATCTGATTATCAAATACAGTCCATCAGTGCTTAAATTCACATAATTCAGCAATTAATTCTTCAGAAAAAACACACAGATATCAACACATCAAATATCCTCACACTTGAATCATGCTTGCCCTCAAGTATGATATGAACAATATTCCACAAAAGCATTCATTCATGTTCCCATTCCCTCTAATGACTCTAATTCAACCAGAAATGAAAGAAAGAAGAAACAAACAAAACAGAACAAAAACTTGACAACTAAAACTCTAACACACAAACCTTGGTCACAACAATTTAGCATTTCAAGTGTTCATTTCATCGGTTAATCAACAAATGTCCCCTTGCCAGGTTCAAGTTTCAGTTCACAAACAAAAGTTGGTGTCATCCCCCTTTAGTACTCAACTCAATCCCCCCTACATCGCTCCTTACCTAGGCTATCAACTGATCAAAAGGAAACAAGCACAAGTTCCTCACGGTTTTCGCTCAACACACATAATGAAGGGACATTCACTCATTAAAATTCATGCGGTAGCCTTGGTCAATACATAACAAGCCAAAAAGGTCTTTAAAGGTTGTAATGGGGCTGGGGGTTGTAATGTTGGTTAGATCCTAGGGGCTCTACGGTTTATACAAATTATGCACATATGCTCAAGAACAATTAGGAGAAAAAATATTCCAGCAAAGGTATATCATTTAACACACAAAAATCTGGACTTTTTCAGAATTGTTCTGGACTTTTTGACTTTTTGATTTTTTGATTTTTTTTTTGATTTTTTTTTTATTTTTTTTTACTGATTTTTCTGGGCAAACAACACCCTTTTTTCTGTAGCTTTTTTCTGTCCAGACCAGAACTCACAATGTACATGCTCAAGTTACATTTACGGTGCCATAGAACCAAAAAGTTTTATTTTATGAAACAGGGCACTCGAATCAAATTCACAACCATCAAGAGCTGAATTTTTAGTTCAAAAGCATACATGCATGGGGTGAAGAACAGGATGAATAACAAGGCTAGGGGTTTCATATCAGTGGGTAAATCAAAGAAAAGGTCAGGCTCAGAGGGGCTAACTAGGGGATATAAAAGGTTAGGCTATATACGATGTGTGGCTAATCCTAATTTTGCCTTCCTTTAACCTATCATGCATCGACCTTAGCTACCACAACTCTCAGAAAGAAAGATTGATGTAGAGAGTGCTCTACTCTAGGCTCAGACCTCACATTATACTTGGCTTTTTCATGCAAGTTTCGTTCGTCATCCCAAGTATCATTTAACCAAGTTCAGATTGATTTCAAAGGTTTATCATTAAGTATTTCAAAGGGGATATCAACTAACAAAAGTTTGCTCATGTGATTCTTTTACCGGCAAGGTTAATCCATATCAAAACCATTTCCCTTACTAACCATCATGCTGAAACTTGTGACCGACTCTACACATGAAAACACTTTTTTTTTCTTTTTTTTTTTATCGTAAAAGTTCAGTTGAAAATGCTCGGCTCGAGCATTTGGGGCTGAATTTGGAGAAAATTTCAGTTGAAAACGCTCGGCTCGAGCAATTGGGGCTGAAACTGGAGATATTTTTCAGACGAAAATGCTCGGCTAGAGCATTTGGGGCTGAATTTCCAAGTTCTTCAGAAACCCCCACAAAATACACCACACAACAGAGTAATCAAGGAAATTAACACACAAGACAAAACACACAAATATTCACATCTAAATCTCCTCACACTTAAACTTTGCTTGCCCTCAAGCAAGCTCAGCTTAAAAGCAAGAAGAATCTATGATAAATGTACAGACTCGAAAAGAAATTAAAAATAAAACAAGAGAAGGGAATAGGGAAACTCAGGGAGGGAGGGAGGGCTGCTCGTTTGGAGAACAAGATATGAGTTCAGCAACAGAACCAAAAGCACTTCGGCATTATTCAGAACAACCTGCATTAGTAGAAGTGCTCGGTATTCATCCGGCAAAGATGACAGAGGGGTGATTGTAAGCATAATAATAATAATAAAATCTGAAATCCCTCACAAATAGCAGTTATGGAATTCACCGGAGTAAATTATAGCCTTGGTTGCTTTGCATGGAGATCCGATAGTCCAGGTTCCAAAAGCCAATATATATATATATATATATCAGAACCTCAAAAATAATGAAAAGTAAGTTCAAAAGCAGAACATGTAAAAGAGAAAAATAATAATATAAACGAAAAATTGGGTTGCCTCCCAATAGCGCCCTTGTTTATAGTCGTTGGCTAGACTTTTCTGATGGCATTTCACTGAGCAGAGGGATGGCGTAATGGAATTTCTTCCACTACTTCCACCTGAGATGCATCAAAGAATGGCTTGAGGCGATGACCATTCACCAAGCTCGTTTTCTCCGTTTCAAAACTTCTGATTTCCACAGCTCCATTTGGCCAAACAGAGACGACCTCAAAAGGACCAGCCCATTTCGACTTGAGTTTTCCAGGCATAAGCCTCAGCTTTGATTGAAAGAGCAGGACCCTTTGGCCAACCTTGAACTCCTTGCACCTCAGATTCTTGTCATGCCACATCTTGGTACGCTCCTTGTACCACATAGCTTGATCGAAAGCTTCCAACCGAATTTCTTCCAACTCTTGAAGTTGGAACTTTCTCTCCTCCTCACACTTGAGTGGTTGCATATTCATCTCCTTGACAGCCCAATAAGCCTTGTGTTCGAGCTCAACTGGAAGATGACACATCTTTCCAAAAACCAGCCTATACGGAGACATTCCAATAGGAGTTTTGAATGAAGTTCGGTAAGCCCAAAGAGCATCATCTAGCCTCTTACTCCAATCTTTCCTAGATGGGTTGACCGTCTTCTCTAGGATTTGTTTGATCTCTCGGTTGGATACCTCGGCTTGGCCATTGGACTGTGGGTGATAAGTGGTAGCTAGACGGTGATGCACTCCATACTTCCTCATGAGAGCTTCAATGGTGCGGTTTTTAAAGTGAGTTCCCTGGTCACTAATGATGGCTCGTGGCACTCCAAACCTGCTGAATATATGTGACTTTAAAAACCCTGCCACAACTTGAGAATCATTAGTTCGGGTGGCTTTCGCTTCCACCCATTTCGATACATAATCAACCGCGAGTAAAATGTAAAAATTACCAAATGAACTAGGGAAAGGCCCCATAAAATCCATACCCCACACATCAAATATTTCACAAACAATAATAGGGGTTTGAGGCATTTCATCACGTTTAGAAATACTTCCCATCATTTGGCATCTCACACAACTTTTACAAAACACATAAGCATCTTTGTGAATAGTTGGCCAATAAAATCCACTGTCAAGTACCTTTCGAGCAGTACGCTTCGGTCCAAAGTGACCTCCACAAGCAAAAGAGTGACAATGCATAAGAATCGTACCTTGTTCTTCTTCAGTGACGCATCGCCTAATGATTTGATCCGAACCGATCTTCCAAAGATAAGGTTCATCCCAAATATAATGCTTGCAAACACTTTTGAGCTTCATTTTCTGAGCACGGCTGAGAGCCTCTGGAAAGTCTCCAGTAGTGATGAAGTTGGCGATGTCCGCATACCAAGGCTCATGATCCAAATTTCCAAGCTGTGAAACTGCCTGAAGGCTCTGTTTGGCCAAACAGAGGCTTGTCGCAGCATAAAGATATTCTTCGGGAAAAGATTCTTGGATAGGAATTTCATCCTCGGGTCTCACCAAGCGACTAAGGTGGTCTGCAACATGGTTCTCAGCTCCTTTCTTATCCCTTATCTCCCAATCAAATTCTTGCAACAACAAAATCCATCGGATTAGTCTTGGCTTAGACTCTTTCTTCGTGAACAAGTACTTCAAGGCGGAGTGATCAGTGTACACAATGATCTTTGATCCAAGCAGGTAGGACCTGAATTTTTCAAGTGCAAACACCACTGCCAACAACTCCTTTTCAGTTGTGGTGTAATTGCATTGAGCGGGATTCAACGTCTTTGAAGCGTAGTAGATCACATGGCTTTCCTTCCCCGACTTTTGACCCAAAACCGCCCCAACCGCATAATCACTTGCATCGCACATCAACTCAAATGGCAGGTCCCAATTAGGTGGTTGCATTATAGGGGCTGAGATGAGCTTCTTCTTAAGAACATCAAAAGAATGCTTACGTTCTTCATCCATTTCAAAGGGAACATCATCTTGAAGAAGCTTGGTCAATGGTTGAGCTATCTTAGCAAAGTCTTTGATGAACCTCCTATAGAATCCAGCGTGCCCTAAGAATCCACGAATCTCTCGGACATTGGTAGGGTAAGGAAGTTGCTCTATGTTCTCCACCTTGGCTTTGTCAACTTGAATGCCCTTTTCTGAAACAACTGATGCTACCAAAACCGTCCGTATCCCTGCACTTGATGCTATCCGCGCCTCCTAACTGGAACACCCGCGATGAGGCCTGCAAAACAATCCCCGGGAGGCGTCCCGGGGAGGAAGCTCCGGCGTGATGATGAGACGGGGGTAGTAATGCGAGGGAAATCGTACGGGAAAGACTCAATATCAAATAGAGAGATATAAGTCACATACCTTGTTTACTGTTTGAGACTAGTATTTATAGCCGAGCTCTACCTGCCTTGGGGATAAGGTGCAGGACCACTTCCTTTGTCATCATATGTCCTCTTCCTTATCCGGATGTACCTTCCAGCGGGAAAGATGCTGCTTTGATAGTTATGGGCCGCGGACCTTCCTGGCCCAGCCGGATTCTGGGCCAGTATTATCACTAGCCCCCCAGACCAGTCATCCGGGTTTTCATGACGCGGGGAACTGGTCTTAAATGCTCCCTCTTTGGTTGCTACTCTCCTGGTAGGACCCATCCGTGCTAAAATGGGTTTCTGACGACGCTGCCTTTTCCTCTTCTGCATTGATCATTGTCTCGTTCATCGTGTCATTATTGCTTTTCCACCTTTTGAGGTGGCGGTTCCTATTCCTCCGTCTATATAAGGGGCCTGACCTCCTTCTCACTATTTTACTTTCTGCAGAATTTCTTCAGACGCTCTGCTCATTCGCTCCCTCGCCCTTTCAGCCAAGTAAGCCCTATCTCCTTATTCTCTTCTTTTCTATGGGTTCCCCTCTTCACTCCAACTCCTCTCTAGATACCAAAGAGTTCCAGAGCTCGTACGAGATCCATTTTAGGACTGCCGATAGCCCTGTCTCCTCTCCGAATCCTTCCCCGGTCGCTCGTTCCGAGGATTCCGATATTCCCCCGGAACGAGACGCCCCTGGCCCATTCGCCCTGGACGAAATGAGTTCCCGGCAGGGTAGTTCTCCTGGTCATGCCCGGGAGGACTTGGGGGAGGAGGCTTTTGACGAAGGGCTCGGCGACGATGTTCCCCGGGGGCCTACTCACGGGGTGCGCCCGTTAGGGCTTAAGTATTTCGATGTTTCCGTGGACTCTCCTCCCGTGGATAGGGACGTCTTGGATCTAGCCAAGCGCTCCTTCATTCCTCTTCCCCTTAATGCCTCCTTATCCAAGCTTCCCCCGGGGGCCTCCGAGCGAGAGGCCGCGTGCATCCCGCGTATACATTTTCAATACGGGCTTAGCCTTCCCTTCCCTCCTCTCTTCCTCGAGATACTTACTTTTTATAAGATAGCCCCGGCCCAGATGCATCCTAACGGGGTGGCTCTGATCTTGGCTTTCCTTCTCAACTGCGCTAGATGCGCCATTTCTCCTACTCTCCTCCTCTTTCGCTCTTTTTACGCACTACGGAAGGCGCACGCTTCTTTCCCGGGCGTCTTCTCCTTCAACATCCGTTCTGGGATAAAGGACTTCCTCCTGAGCAAACCCCGATCAGCCAAGGGGTATCTTTCCAAAGGCTTCTTCCTGTGCGACTCCCGGGTTTACCCCATGCCCGCCTGGAACGATTCCATTCTTCCAGAGGACAAGAAGCCTCTGTCCAACCTCCCTGCGGTCGTTGCTAGTGACCACAGTTTCCTCCGTCTTTCCCCCTTAGATATGGAGGTTTTTTATAAGAGTGGGAACGCGGGTTATTTCTGGCCTCGCGGGATTTACCCCAACGACCTCTTCACGCTCCCGCGCATCTCTGCGGTGTGGCCGGATGGAGGTGCCCGTTAAGACTTTATTTCTTATCTTGTTTTTTCCGAACTTTTCTTTTTTTTTTGCTTTTTTTTTTGCTTGCTAACTTCCTTGTTTTCTCTGTTCCAGTTCAACCTTCCTTGCACGCAGACGTCATGGCCCCCACCGACAGGTCTTCCGGGGGTGATGTTCTAACGGGGAATGCTCATTCAGATCAACAAACTCCTTCGACACCGCCAATAGCTTCCCAATCTGGGCCATCTCCCCCCGAGAACCCCGCTCTTGTTCCTCAGAGGCCTCGTGCGCCGCCCAAGTCTCGTCAGCAGACACCCTCCGGGCCTTCTTCTGAGGCCCGTGCTACTCCCAGCTCGGCACCTACTCCCGGGCGTCGATCCTTCATCCAACACCCTACTTACAGCGGTGGGGCAAGCTCGCGGTTCAAACGTCCGCCTCCTAACGAGCTGTCCGGGTCGCCCCCTTCCTCTCGTCAGAGGACCCAAGACTTCCCTCCTCCTCCTCCTCCGCGGGCTACTGCTTCCGAAGCTATCCCGGAAGAAAAAGAAGAGGTAACCGCTGGTCTAGATATTTTGTCTAAGGTAATTCCTCCGTTTTTCTTATTTTTTGCTTCTTTGCAGAGTATTGCCTTTGCCGACGCCGTCCTGGCGGATTCTCAGTTTGCCGAGGCATTGAACCGGACCTACTCCAAATACAGCGCGGGGCTGTTCGCCAAGATGGAGAGGGAACTCCGCGAGACCAGGGAGAAGCTGGCCGGACAAGATGGCCTCGCGGTCCAACTAGAAGAGGTCAAAAAGAAGCTGGCTGACAAAGAGAAAAAGTTGGCGGAGGTGGAAAAGAAGTACTCCGCACTGAAGAAGGACAAGAAGAGCTCTCAGCTCGAGGCCTTCAATGCCGTCACACAGAAGCTCCTTCGTTCTGAGGCATTCGAGAAGAAGCTGGAGGGGATTGCCGCTGCGGCCAGCGCGGATGCCTGTCATGAGATGTATCGGAGTTTGCGGGGTTGGTTGCCCGGGCCTGCGCGTCTTGATGCCCAGGCGTCCTACTATCGGCCCAAGGCCAATGACCTGTTAAACCATCGCTTCCGGGATCTTCAGGAAGCGAGTCTGGAAAGTTTGGTGCCCCAGCTGTGGCGATCGCTGGAGATGTCCTCCCGGGCTTCCTCTGCTTCTGATATCAGGAAGATGAAGCTCCCTGCAATCTGTGAGGCCTCCTGCCCTGATCCTGGCTCCGAGGACTTCAATGTTTATGGGGTCGTCCCAGAGACACCCTATTGGGCAGAGAATTATCTCGAATACTGCGCGGTGCCTGACAATTTTGGGTACCAAGCAGTTCAAGTCCAAGGAGGGGACTACCGAGTTGGCCTTGCTGCGGGTCAAGACGACCTTCTCTATCAAACCCGGAAGGCTACGCGGAAGGTGGGATACCCTGAACGGTCCGCTGATGAGCCCGCCGTGGACGCCCCTGCTTATGCCGGTCCTGAATGGACCACTGAGGATCTGGTGGAGCTGGAGAGGAGGTTCGAAAGAGCTCACGCTATTCCGGGAGAAGGGCATTCTACTGAAGACCATGTATAACTCTAGACTTTAGCCTGCCTTTTCCCTTGTAGTTTTCCTTTTTTAAGCCTTTTGTAGCTTTCCTTCCCCCGGGGAAGTGTATGTAGAACTTTGGCCTTGGTGCCTATTTTGATTAATGACAAGTTCTACTTTTTGATGATATTACTATTTTTTTTGTAGTCTGAGCGTCCCTTAGAGGAGATTCTCCCGCATGGGCCCATGCCTTATGTTTTTCCTCATCCTAGTAGTTCTTCCGGCACCTACTTCTCTCTCCCCCGCGCTGGGTGCCTCCAATGCTCTTTCCTTCAAAGGAAGCTAGCCCATTGGCGGTTTGGAGGCGATCAGGCTAACCGGGCATTAGCTGAGGCGGGGTTGGAATGCTTTCTTCGAGAGTTTGGGTCGATCCGGGTGCTGGTGGCGTTTCTTAAGGCAGTTGATGCCAAGTTCGGGTCGTTGAACCAGTGCTTCGACCTTGCTTCTGATCATATGCGGGAGGCCCTGAACTCTCATAAGACCATAGCTGAGCTGCAAGCCCTTCACGATGACTCCCAGCATCGTACTACCAAAGAGTTAGGCATGGTGTGGGGCGAGCTAGAGCGGGCGCAGGAGAAATTGAGGACATTGGAGACCCGCTCCGCTCAGAACAAGCTTCTCTGTGACTTTGAGAAGGAGAATCGGTCCCTTACTCATAGGAATAGGGTCCTCCAGGATGCTCTATTAATCACCCGATTATCCTACCACCTGTTGGGTCTCAAGAATGGCTTAGTTGGGGTATCTCCTCTTACCGACATTCCAGCCGGGGTTCGCAGGACGATAGAACGTATGGAGGCTAACCCGAAGAGGTTTGGTGAGGGAGCTCCTCATCATAAGGCTTATCTGGATGTCGTTGAATGGCATAATAAGATAGCCGCGGGAGAAGTTGAGCCCTATCCCTCCAGCCTTCGCCGAGTTCCTGCCCGGGTGGAGGTGGACGTGGCATACGAAAGGTATGAGGACATGACTGTATCCATTGACCCGGAAGAGGTGGCCCGCCGGATAAGGCGTATCCGGGAAATTGCCGACTCTGGAGTCACCACGAAGGGGATAAAGACCGCCGAGGGTACTCATATTAGCCGGGAAGAGAAGGGCAAAAGTGCAGCAGTCATGTTTCCTAAGTACAGGTTTGTTACTTCTGCCGGGGTGAGAAGAATGCGCCTGGCGGAGCCTCTTCCAGAGGGATCCGTGGTTGTGCCCATCCCCGAATTAAATGAAGAGGACGCTGCTCAATTGGAAGAGGAGCTTGCGTGGAATCAGGCCCCGGATGCCCGTTTTGCCGAAGATCTCCTGTCCTCTCAGTTCTTCGGAGGGGGTTTCCGCCCGGGTAACCCTGAGGGTGCTTCCGGGTCAGGTCCCAAGTGGGTCTAGCAGCAAATAGATAGGAATACTTGTATGTAAAAATGCTTATGTAATTGTCCTACCATGACTATGACCATGTATTCATGCGGTTTGTAATTTAAAGAGGATTAAATAAAAATTGTTTCTCTGGAAGACCCTTTTCATTAACTCTTTCCTGTAATCATTACATTCTTTGATCCCCGGGCTTCATCCAAGCTCCGGGTCCATTCTAGCGGGGCACCCAAATGGGAGCTACCCATGGGTCCCTTTTTACAAATCCACTCTAAACCCGGAACGAGGCCAGACGTTGGGTTATCTCTCCGGGCATATTCATGCGTCCGGGAGGGGTATATTCATACCTAGCATATTCATGCTTAGTGTATTCACACTTCCCGGGGGGCATATCCATGCCTGGCACATTCATGCCTAGCATATTCATGCTTAGCGTATTCACACTTCCCGGGGGGCATATCCATGCCTGGCATATTCATGCCTAGCATATTCATGCTTCAGTAGCTGTGGTGCGATGCGGGGCGCTCTACTTCCCGTAAAACCTCCTCAGGTTAGCTACGTTCCACCTTCTGGGGATCTCCTTTCCCTGCTTGTCCTCCAGCACATAGCTCCCTCCCGGGTATGCTTCCTTGATCTTGTATGGCCCTTCCCAGTTGGGCGCAAGTTTGCCCTCCGGGGCTTGGTGGCTCTTATCGTTTCTCCTCATTACCCAGTCTCCCGAAGTGAAAACTTCTTTCCGCACCCTTCTGTCATGATACCTCTTTACTCGCTCCTTCACCTTGGCTTCCTGAAGTGCCGCATTCTCTCGCTTTTCTTCCAGGAGATCCAAGTCAAGGCGTCGTCCATCGTTTTCTTCTTCCGGGCGCTGGTATTGAGCTCGAGGGCTTGGGATCCCAATCTCTGCGGGTATTACTGCCTCTGACCCGCACACCAAGCCATACGGGGATTCCCTGGTAGCCGAACTTTCTGTAGTCCTATGGGCCCAAAGAACGCTGGGTAACTCCCAGATCCAATTTCCCCGCGCGCCTTCCAAGCGGGTTTTTAGTCCCTTGATGATGGTGCGGTTGGTGACCTCTACTTGCCCGTTCGCCTGGGGGTGGTACACCGACGTCAACTTCTGCTCTATGCCATACTTGACGCACCATGACTTGAAAGGATCGTTCTCGAACTGCGCCCCGTTGTCTGTGACTATGACCTTCGGGATGCCGAATCGACAGATGATGTTCTTCCAGCAAAACTTGACGCAAGTTAGTCCCCGTATGTTGGTGAGCGGTTCTGCCTCCACCCATTTGCTGAAGTAGTCGATCGCCACAATCAAGTATTTGGCTCCTCCCGGGGCAGTCGGGAATGGTCCGACCAAGTCAATTCCCCATCTGCTGAACGGCCAAGCTCCTGTGACTCCGACTAATTCTTCCCGGGGGACGTGGATTAGCGGGGCAAATGTCTGGCATGCCAAGCACCTCTGTATATGCTCTTCCGCATCTTTGAACAACGTCGGCCAGTAATACCCCAGCCTTAGGATCTTTCTGGCCACGGTACGAGCCCCTTGGTGGCTCCCATTAGATCCTTCGTGCACCTCCCGGATGAGGTGTTGGCCTTCCCACCTTTCTACACATTTTAGCAACGGCTGGAGATACCCTCTTTTGTACAGCTCCCCTTCCTGAATCACATACTTAGGCGCCTTCACTCTTAGCTTCCGAGCCTGAGCCTTATCCTCCGGGGTAGTTCCTTCTTCTAGGTACGCCCGCATGGGCGTGATCCAGGACTCTTCCTCGTTCACCAGCATTACTTGATCGCTCTCCTGGTAGCTTCTTCTTCCCAGTACCTCCATGTACAGCTTTTGGTCGGGCTCAGGTTTTAATTCCGAAGAAGCTAACTTGCTTAAAACGTCTGCCTTACTGTTCTGCTCCCGGGGAACTTGAACCAAGTTGAAGGCTTTAAACCCGGCTATCAGAGGTTTTACCGTTTCCAAGTACCTTTGCAGGCTCCTTTCCCGGGCTTCATACTCTCCTTTTACTTGCTGCACTACAATCTGGGAATCACTGTGTGCCGTGAGGGTTTTGATTTCCATCTCCTTTGCCAACCTTAACCCCGCGATCAAGGCTTCGTACTCAGCTTCATTGTTGGTTGTTTTGAAAGTGAATTGGACTGCATAGGGATACTCCTTCCCTTCCGGGCTGACCAACAATACTCCCGCTCCACTGCCCCCGGAGTGCGCCGATCCATCCACATACAACTTCCAAGTCGGGTCTGTCTCGGCCTTTGTTGTGTTCTCCGGAGATTCAGGCATCTCCTGTTCTTCACTGATCCTTGCTTCTGATTCCAACAAGAAGTCCGCTAGGGCCTGGCCCTTGATCGCCCTCCTTGGCTCATACCGGATTTCGTATTCTCCCAGCTCTATGGCCCATTTCATCATTCTCCCTGATGCCTCCGGCTTGAACATAACCTGTCTTAGCGGGTAATTGGTAAGGACCACTATGGGGTGGCCCTGGAAGTAGGGTTTAAGCCTTCTTGAAGCATGAACCAGAGCCAGAACCAACTGCTCCAACTCGGTGTACCGGGTTTCTGCCCCCCGAAGTGCCCGGCTAACAAAATAGACTGGGTGCTGCCTTCCCTCCTCTTCTTTGATTAGCACGGCACTTACTGCCTCCCGGGACGCCGCTATGTACAGGAAAAGCTCCTCCCCCGGGAGTGGCTTTTTTAAAGTTGGCAACTGTTGAAGATGCTCTTTCAGACTTTGAAACGCCTTCTCGCATTCCTTGGACCACTCAAACGCCTTGGCCCTCCTGAGTATGTTGAAGAAAGGCAACTGCCTATCTGCCCCCTTTGATAGGAATCGACTGAGAGCCGCGAGAGACCCTGTCAACCGCTGTACTTCTTTCACTGACCTGGGAGAGGTCATCTTGGCTATGGCCTCCACCTTCTCCGGGTTGACATCGATGCCCCGGCTTGACACCATGAACCCCAAGAACTTCCCCGCACCCACTCCAATGGTACTTTTGGAGGGGTTCAGTTTTAGATTGCTCCGCTCTAGCTTTTCGAACATCTCCTCCAGGTCATTCAGGAAAACCCCGTAAGCCTTGCTTTTGACCACCATGTCATCGACATACACCTCCATGTTTCTTCCCACTTGGTCCTTGAATAGTTTGTCCACCATCCTCTGGTATGTGGCCCCCGCGTTCTTCAGCCCGAAGGGCATTTTCTTGTAGCAGAAGGTCCCGAAATCGGTAATAAAAGAAGTCTTTGCCTTGTCCGCCTCGTCCATTTGCACCTGGTGATAGCCTTTATGTGCATCAAAGAAGGCCAGCACCGAATACCCCGCGATGGCCTCCGCCAGTCGGTCCAAGTTCGGGAGAGGATAGCTGTCTTTGGGGCAACATTTGTTCAGGTCTGTAAAGTCGATACACATGCGCCAGTTTCCATCATGCTTTTTTACTAGGACTGGGTTAGCTATCCACTCCGGGTAAATAATTTCCTCAACCACCCCGGCTCTCTCCAGCTTCTTAACTTCACTCTTTATAAATTCCGCTCTTTCCGGGGCTACAGGTCTTTTCTTCTGCCTGATTGGTTTAGTTGCCGGGCTTATGTTCAGCTTGTGTACCCCCAATTCCGGCAATACTCCTACCATATCCTCCGGGCTCCATGAGAACACTCCTTGGTACCTAGCCAAGAGTTCCTTCAGTGCGCCTTTTACTTTTTCCGGGAGATCCTTTCCCACCGTGACCGTCCCTTTGTCTGCCACCTGCATCTCCTCCAACTCTTGGCGGGGAGCTTCTCCGTGTACCGCCCCTACTGCTTTCTTCGCGTCCAAGACCGCCGTCATCATACAACTTCTTGCGACTGCTTGGCTACCCCGCACGACCGCCACACCTTGCGCGGTGGGGAACTTCATCGTCAGCAGATACGGACAACTTGCTGCCCGGGCTTGGGTTAGCCATGGTCTTCCTATGATTACGTTGTACGGTGAGGGTGCATCAATAACCGCGAAGTTGCATGTCACCGAAATCCTCTTGCTCCGGTCCTTCTCATCCACCATGCACACTGCGAGGGGAATAACACCTAGTGGAACTTCGGGTTTACCCGTGAACCCTGACAAGGGAGACGAGGGGGGTTTCAGGTTCTGTCTCCCAATTCCCAACTGATCGAAGCAAGAAGCGAACATGATCTCCACGCTGCTTCCATCATCCACAAACACCCTTTTGACCAAGAAGCCTTCGATCTCCGCCGTTACCACCATTGGGTCAGAATGGGGTATCTGTGGCGGGGCTGCATCTGCTTCAGAGAAGGTGAGAGACTCATCAGGGCGAAACCTTTTCCCCTGAATCTCCCCCGGGGGAACATACCGGGTGCGGGCCCGGATAGCGGAAACCAACTGGCATGCTTCTCCCACTTCTCCACTGATCACGTTGATCATCCTGTTGGGTATTGGGGCCGGCTCCACTGCTTGGACCGGTGCAGCGGCTATGGCAGGCCTCCCCGGGGCCCTGTTGCCTTGGTTGCCTTGGTTTCTCCCGTTTCCTCTCCCCGGGTTAGGCCTCCACCTCCTGCGGGGCGGCTCCTGAGGTTGGTCCCGGGGATTCTCCTTTTTTGCCTCCGATGCCACGCAATCTCTCAGCTGTCCCCGCTCTATCAGTTTTTCTATCTCGTTCCTCAGCATCCTACACCCCTCTGTCGCATGCCCATAAGACTTGTGGTAGGCGCACCACTTGTCCGCATTCTCCCTAGACGGGGTCCCATGGATGGGCAGCGGATCCGGGAACAGATCCTTGTGAATAGCATGAATCTCCGTTCGGGATTTGCTGAGCGGGGTGAAACTGTCCGCCCTTGCCCGGTTTACTGTCGCGGGAGCGGGGTCCCTCCTACTTGGGTCTGCCGCTCTCCTTCTTTCTATCTTGTCCGGGAGAAATCCCCCAGATTCTTCCTTTCTCTTTCGCGTGGCATCGTTAACCGCGCAGTATAGTTGCACCGCCATTTGCAAGTTGTGAAAGGTTTCCGGGATATTTTCCATCAACTTCTGGAACAACGCCATATCCCTCAAGCCATTTATAAACCCGCTAATCACCGCCTTCTCCTGCTGCTGTCTGTCGACAACCTTCATGCTATCGTCCATGTACCTTCGATAGTACTCCATTGACCCTTCTGCGGCCTTCTGCCGGGTAGCCAAAAGCTCGGTCAACTGCTTCCCTTCCTTCTTTAACCCAGCGTATCTGAACAGCAAGGCCTTAGAGAAATCGTAGTAATCTCTGAGACTTTCTCGAGGCAAGGAATCGAACCATGAAAGACAGCTTCCTCTCAAGTAACAGCCCACCAACTTGCATCTTAATTCCTCCGGGAAGTCCCGTGACACCATTAGGTTCTGGTACGTCCTGACAAACTCTTCCGGGTCTGTCTCTCCATTGTATGTTGGGATTCCCTCCGGGGTCCGAAGGCCCGGCGGCCATGGGTACGCAAGCACTCGAGGTACCCAAGGGGAGGTAGGTCTAGCTCCGTTTCTTCCCACTAGTTTGTCTAGCCGAGCCTCCAAAGAGTTGGGGTCCTGCTGAGCCACCTGATAGCCCCGCATCCTATCGTCCTCCCGATAGTATTTCTCTTGGTAACCATAGTTCACCCCCATTGATCCGTGCATGGGCAAGGAATACTGGATCGGGTTCCCCCGGGTTCCAGGGACCTGATAACCCAACGACTCCACCGGCATGGCTGGCAGGCCATATCCAATTTGTCCCGCCCCCCAGCTGGAACGCGGGTAATAGGGTGGAGCGTGTGGAACCAAATCCGATTGTTGTCCCGTAGCCATTCCCCCTCCGACCCCGAGACCTGGAGGGAATGAAGGTGGGACGGTGGAAGAGTTCACACGCCCCTGTATCCTTGGCGGCTGAACGACTCCGTCCAGGTCGATAACCTCTCTTTGGTACCCCCGAAGAGGTCCTGCCTGGTCTCCCTCAGGCTCCCTCCGCCTACGATTTTCCCGGGTAGAGAGTACCCACTGGCGGTACAACTCCTTGTTGGCTCTCATGAATTCCAACGCTGCCACTTCTTCCGCCTCGGCTAAGGATTGCCCCTCCTCCCGGGCTTCAGGTCCCTGGGTCCGGGGACTGCCTCCCCCGGCGGTCCTTGGTTCTTGCTCCTCCTGGTACTCTCTTTCCGAGTCAGCTTCGTCGGAGGCAGTTTCCACATGGCCGTCCTGCGGTACCCCTAGCTCCCGCTGGTGTCTAGCCTCCTCCTGCAACTGCCTCAAGGTCACCTCGTCCCCCGGGGGTGGAAGAGAACCACCCCCTGAGGGTGCCACGTTCTTCTTCGGGCGCCCGCGCCCTCTCCTTGGCGACTCCATCGTGCGAAGGTGGAATTGTCCCACTGGGCGTGCCAATTGATGCTACCAAAACCGTCCGTATCCCTGCACTTGATGCTATCCGCGCCTCCTAACTGGAACACCCGCGATGAGGCCTGCAAAACAATCCCCGGGAGGCGTCCCGGGGAGGAAGCTCCGGCGTGATGATGAGACGGGGGTAGTAATGCGAGGGAAATCGTACGGGAAAGACTCAATATCAAATAGAGAGATATAAGTCACATACCTTGTTTACTGTTTGAGACTAGTATTTATAGCCGAGCTCTACCTGCCTTGGGGATAAGGTGCAGGACCACTTCCTTTGTCATCATATGTCCTCTTCCTTATCCGGATGTACCTTCCAGCGGGAAAGATGCTGCTTTGATAGTTATGGGCCGCGGACCTTCCTGGCCCAGCCGGATTCTGGGCCAGTATTATCAACAACATGCCCTAAGACTATGCCTTCATTCACCATAAAATGACATTTTTCGTAGTTCAAGACAAGGTTCCTCTTCACACATCGAACCAACACTTGCTCCAAGTGACTTAAGCATACATCAAATGAATCCCCATACACCGTGAAGTCATCCATAAACACCTCAATGCTCTTCTCAATCAAATCTGAAAAGATGCTCATCATACATCTCTGAAAAGTGCCCGGAGCATTACATAATCCAAAAGGCATTCTCCTATATGCGTAGGTGCCAAAAGGACACGTAAAGGTTGTTTTTTCTTGATCTTCGGGGTTCACATGAATCTGAAAATACCCACTGTAGCCATCCAAGAAGCAAAAGAAGCTATTTCCTGCCAATCTCTCTAACATTTGATCAATGAAAGGAAATGGGAAATGATCCTTGCGAGTTGCGGCATTAAGCTTCCTATAGTCGATACACATCCTCCATCCTGTGACCAACCGAGTAGGCACCAACTCATTCTTATCATTTTTGACCACTTGAAATCCCGACTTCTTGGGCACTACATGGACTGGACTCACCCTTTTACTATCTGAAATAGGGTAAATAATTCCCAAAGAAAGCAATTTGAGCACTTCCTTAAGAACTATTTCCTCATGTTAGGGTTCAGCTTCCTCTGAGCCTCTCGAGCAGGTTTAGCTCCTTCCTCCATCAAAATATGGTGTGTACAAATGTCAGGGCTGATCCCCGTGATATCCGCCAAAGTCCACCCGATTGCCTTCTTGTACTTTTTCAACAATGCAACCAATCTCTCCTCTTGAGGCTTGGTTAATTTAGCACTGACAATCACAGGAAGTGTCTCGGCATCTCCCAGGTACACATATTTCAGATTTTCTGGTAGCACCTTCAACTCCAAGGTCGGTGGTGAAATATCGGATGGAAGAGGTTTGTCTGCAGGGCTCTGTTTGGGCAAACTGAGGGCAGTTCCAGTGCTGAACACTTCTTCTTGAGAATACATGGAGTACAACAGCTCGCGTATCTCCTTGTCAGTCTTTCCATGCACTGGAAATTCATTCAGACCTGTGGGGGAGGGTAATTCCATCTCTTCCTGCAAATATTCGGTCTCAAGATAATCTTGGACTAAAGGGTCAATGATATCAATGGCATAAATATTTTCAGCATTTATTGGTTTCTTCATGGCTTCATCTATGCTGAAAGTATACTTTTCACCATAATAATCAAGACAAATTGTTCCCATCCCCACATTAATTATTGTATTGGCCGTCCTTAAGAAAGGTCGACCTAACAACACACCCGAATTACCATCTCCACAACTATGATTCATCTTTACCACATAAAAATCAGCAGGGTATACAAATTCATTCACCTTAACAAGTACATTTTCCAATAACCCCTCTGGATAAATACAAGACCTATCCGCCAATTGAATAATAACTCTAGTGTCTACCATTTCAGCTCCATTTAGTTTCTTATACACAGACAATGGCATGACATTAATGGAAGCTCCTAAATCACACATGGCAGAATCTATCTTGACATCTCCAATGTAACATGGTAAAGAGAACATACCCGGATCTTTGCATTTTTGAGGTAGTTCTTGTTGAATCACCGCTGAAACCGACTCTCCCATTATCACCTTACTTGAATCCATTGGTTTTCCTGCAATAAAATCCTTCAAGAATTTGCTAACAGGAGGAACTCTAATAGCCTGCAAGAATGGGAGGTTAACTTCCATTTTCCCAAAAATAGACATAAAATCAAGAGATTCATCTTTCTTCTTAGCTAGTCTACGAGGAAAAGGTGGAAGAATTTTAACTGGAGGATCCTTCAAACCTGACCTTGGAGTTTCCTCCTTGGTTAGATCGGAATTTCCCTTTACCTCACGCTCAGCTTCTGTTTCCAGGGTCTGTTTGGCCAAACAGGGGCCTGCAACAGACTGCTCCAACTGTGACTTGTTCTCTTTGACTGTGATTTTCTCGAGAGGCGACTCCAACTCCTTTCCACTCCTCAGAGTTATATGGTTGGCCGTCTCCCTGGGGTTCACTTGCACTTGAGAGGGCAGCCCTGGTTGTTGCATTCTAAGCTCATTCATTGAATTCGACAATTGAGTGATTTGTCGAGTATGCTCCTCTAAAGTAGCCTCGGCCTTCTTTGAGCTCTTGGACTGGTCTCTGAGGATCTCCATCATCATATCAAGCTTTTCATCAGTTGTGTTCCTTTGTGGAGGTGGCTGGTTTTGAGGAAAACCTTGAGGACCTCTTTGATTAGGTGGAACATAAGGTTGTTGAGCTTGATTTCCTTGATCCCTCCATCGAAGATTTGGATGATCTCGCCAACCTGGATTGTAAGTGGCTGAGTAGGGGTCTCTCTTGGGCTGTCTATCATTCCAATTCCCCATGGATTTTGCTTGAACAAGTTGCTCGTCCATCGCAAAGTTGCATTGCAAGGTGACATGGCTATAGGTTCCACATATTTCACAAGGGCTATCATAAGGGCCGGCCGTGGTGCTTGCAACTGAAACTTTATCAACCACCTTAGACAAAAGCCTTTCCATCCTATCCATCCTCTCATTGTACCCATCTTGAGTGGAAGGACCAGTTTGTGCAACTTTCTTCAAAATTCTCACATCTTCCGTGTCATACTCCTTCTTGGAATCTATCAACTTCTTGACAATCTCTCGGGCCTCATTCACTCTAAGATGAGAGAATCCTCCATTACTCGCTGTATTCATCAAATCCTTGTTCACAGCGGTGAGACCTTGATAAAAATATTGAAGCAACTGTCCCTCCGAAAAGCGATGATTTGGACAACTATCCACCAACTTTCTAAACCTTAGCCAAAATGCACTCAATGGCTCATCATACTCCTGATGGATGCTTGAAATCTCCTTCTTCAAAGCTTCAGTTCGTGTGGAGGGGAAATAGTACTCCAAAAACATCTTCTTGAGCTCATTCCATGTAGTGATGGAATTTGGTGCTAAGCTCGAGAACCATTGGTTTGCAGCTCCAGTCAAACTAAAGGGAAAAGCCACCAATTTGAACTGCTCCTCAGTGACATTATTTGGCCTCTTCTGAACCTTACAAATCTTGATAAATTCATTCAAGAAATTGTAGGGATCCTCAGTGCTCCTCCCATGAAATTTCGGCAAAACATTCAAGAGTGCAAGCTTAATTTCAATGGGGTTCTCCGTTTGTGCCAAGCGAATGGGAGTAGGGGGATCTTCTTCACTGTGTCCATGCAGCTCCCACATGAAGGGATTGTTTGCATTCAGTTCCTCGGCCATTTCAACAACAACCGAAAAAGTATCAGCCACAAATTCAGAATCTGTCCCAGAAACACCCTCTATTTGGCCAAACAGAGGACTTGCGGCAGAATTCAACCTTCGCTCCTTGGCTAACCTTCGATTCAACTTCACTGTCTTTTCGATCTCTGGATCAAACACTAACTCAGGCTTCTCAGACCTGGTCATACACTAACATAACAACACACATATCAGTAGGAAAAAACAATAGAATTTGGCATACCATCCCCGGCAGCGGCGCCAATTTGGTGGAACGTCGTTATGAACACCAAAATAAATCTAAAATCTCATAGAAAGGATAAGCTTAGTATAGGAGAAAGTAGAGTCGATCCCACGAGGATGGAGCAAAAACTATTGATTTATCCTACCAACAAGTTTTGGTTTAGCAACCACGCCTATAATTTGAATATTGGTTTTGTAACAACTAAGAACGCAAAGAACAACTAAGGAATAAATATCATAAGCACACACAAACACACAAGAAAATAGGTGCAAGAAAGTCTATAAGAGAATGCAATCGGCTCAGATTACTAGTTAGTTCATATCATTGATCATTGGCTAAGGATGAATCTATCTCATGCAAATCAGTCAGTTATAAGGAAGCAAGTATTTGCTAAACTCCCCAAATCCCCTCTTATTATTCGATAACGAGCAAGTATTTGCTGAACTCGTTATTCCTCTGATCAAAGTGTTCCCCGGAAAGTATTTGCTCACCCAGTTACACACTTTTATCAGTGTTTAGCACAAAGAGAACCCAACATAGATACCCCAACACGTATTCGCATGCAAGAACTATCTACTTTATTGTTCACCATCTTGTTATTACAGTCTGTATCAGTTATCTGTTTTTCACAAGAACTTTGCTACTTAATTAGCCCTAGCCCACAAAGATTAAGGTGATCAATCTCAAACTAGCAAGCATAGATTATATCATGAACAAATAAAGAACCCACAGAGAAAGATTATAAGCACAATATCCTCACAACTTATGAACTAACATCGCAAATCTAAGCCGATATAAGAAATTAGCTACTCATAATAAGGGTTAAACAATCAACAATCAAAGATGCAAACATGATGAAATTAACAAGAAGTAGAGAAGAGATTATCGAAATAGGAATTAATATCCAAAATATCAGATAATCAAAGCCCTAGTTCTTGGGTCTTTTGGTCTCGGCTCCAAGAACAGAAAAGAAAACGGCAGAAAAGGGAAAACGGGAAGAAGAAGAAGTGTGCCTGCGTGCGTGTGTGTCCTCCTTCCAAAAGGGCATTCCCCTTTTATATTCCCCCAAATCTTTCCTAAACCCTACTACTATTAGGAATTGGATTACAAGGCCTTCTGGGCCAAAATTAGGAATTCAGCCCAACTCATTCTCCATGATTTAGCTCCATAATTTAGTTTCATTCAGCTCCAATTAGCTCCAAATCAGCACTTCTTGCTCCTCTTGTTCATCTCCAACTATGTGTGTAATCTGATTATCAAATACAGTCCATCAGTGCTTAAATTCACATAATTCAGCAATTAATTCTTCAGAAAAAACACACAGATATCAACACATCATTCACCAACGACAAATTCAATCAAGGAAATCGGCGGGTTTAAAGCTCACCAACGACAAATTCAATCAATAGCTGTCTCATATCATAATGAATATTATGTATTATTTATATCCAAGTAAGCCGGTAATAAGTGATTTCGATTTTATACAAATGTTATCATAAGTAATTGTATTTTTTTAATACTGAGGAGATAATTGAGGATGCCATATACGTACGAAGTAATTTTTGTATCCACATATTATGTATGCAATCAAAAATTCTAGGGTGGATGTATTTGGTGTGGCGCCAATTTTTTTCCTATTGTAAGGAATTTGGCGCACAAAGAATTTGCCTATAAATTTAACTCATCTATCATCATACTCACCCAACCCTTTTTCAGTACATATTTTTCAGTACATCTTTTTCACTACATCCATTCCAACGCAACAATGTATCACACAAGAAACTGTCACAAGCTTGTCTCTTTGGAGACTGTCCCACGCAAATCTCTCAAAAACAGCCCAAGCAAATCTATCAGAAATACCAAAACTCCTTCCCGTCCCACCGGTGCTTCAAGTGGAAGATCTGTACCGCGCAAAACCTTTGCCGTTCCTCCGATTACCAAGACCTTCAAGAACAGCAAGCCAAAACAGAGCCGCAACAAGCCAATGACAGCCACACGAGTTTCTGTTATCAAAGGAAACCCAGACGTGATCGTCATTTCCGACGACGATGAGCCAGAAGTCATTGTTCTCTCCGACGACGAGGTAGATTTCCAGGCCGGAGCTAATCATCTGATGATGCTGGAGGGTCAAGCTGACATTGCACGCCGTGGCCGCTTCGTTCTCGTAGACGAGGAGGACCCTCAGCCGCCACCCCTTACCCGGCATCTCCATGGAATGTGGCTCCACAACGTCTCCACATGCTGGCGCCACCTCCAGTGCTTTCTGTTAAGAAAGCCTCCTCTTAGGCATAACAGTTAGAAGGACGTTAGTTGTTCGCGTCTTGATTTTGTTGCGATCATCCCCTTCTGCGTTCCTTGAGGAACTGATGGATGTTCGCCCGGACAACTTTTGTTAGTTCTATTCTATTTTGCCTGTATCAAGTGATGATCAGCAGTCGGTGTATCACGTTCTATGTATTTTGGCTAACTTTATCACAAGTTATATGAATTTATTTTTCGTTCTAAATAAGTTTTAAAACATTGACTTCATTCCTTTTTTCAATTAACTCAAATCAAGCAACTTGACTAAATTACGTTAAGTAAAAGGAGACAGTTATTGTAACTGAATTTGCTCGATTTATTCCATGACAGAATTCCAGATTACATGAGTTAACTAAATCATCACAAGACTATTGATGAGGTTAGCTGAAATGGAACCTGAAATTGGCACACTAACTACTCAAATTTCATTACAGGGGATGGGGTTGAGTCTGAGTGAGAATGTTTCACGGGAGAAGATGTCTCCATCACCAGCCTCTTTCTGCTCATTACTTTCGGGGGTGCTAGCTTGGAATATAAAACCTGCTCATCGTATGACTCAAGAAGCTTATACAATGGAGGTGCAGCCACTAATTGCTGTTTCACCATCATCCCTTCGCCCGCTTCAATCATTCGCCTGAAAAGCTCTCGCACCTCATTCTTCAGCCTTTGATAGTCTCCCGCCATTTCACCGTAGAGTGCCTGAAGGGAAGTCGGTGAAATTGTAACAAACGCTGGACTGTCTAATTCCGGCGACTTACGCTTCCGGTCGGATACAGGAGCCATTATGTGTATTATCTGTTGTCTGAAATTGTGGGCAACTAAAATCATACATTTATAATAAAAGTCCTTATTAGGCGGGAGGAATGGAATTTGGGGGGCGGGAAAATTGACCAAAATTGGGCGGGAATTTGGGGGTGGGAGGAATGGAATAGGCGCCAATGTCAAAACTTGGGCGCCAATAGAAAGCCACACAGTGGAGAAAATTTGGATCAACATAATCTTTAGCTCAAACGAAAACTATTTCATATCGTTTTAATTACATTATGAAATTTGTCACATTAGATATTTACTATATGAACGGGTAATTATAACTTCAACCACTGAATTACATTATTTATTTCCACATATATAAACATTATCAATAGTTTCAGACTATACAAAAACTTCGTTTAAATTTAGTTTAATAAACCATTTGGATGCATTGAAGAATTTGTATATGTTTGATTAATCATTTATTAGTTCAATCGAATAATAACTCCGTGGATATAAAACTTTTTCCTACCCTAAACACATAACTGGTCAGTACATGTACTTAGTATTTATACATCCGATAAAATCTCTCTCAAAACCCTATAGTATATTGTACCGTAAATAGTATTGAACCATACAAACCTATGTAATGACATTGTGAGTTTAGCTCTTGTCACCGTGGGTTCATGATTTATCACGGTGCTATGATATATACCTCTTAACATGGTGGCCGTAAATGGTTTAGGTTGTAGCGCTTTGTTCAACTTCTATCCGTAATAAATTTATGTAATTGAGCTGATTTTATTTACTCCCTTAGTGTCTAACCAAATTAAAACAATCAATGGCTAATCTTTACAAATTGTAATTGTTTCAATTGAGATAGTTTCATGTGAAATTCATGTTCACTGTACAATTGTAATAATGTGAGAGTTGCATAACTAGATTTCAATTTTTCATTTCAATCTTAATTTTTCATTTCCC
The DNA here is from genome assembly GCA_963678965.1 of Cruciata laevipes. Taxonomy (NCBI): domain Eukaryota; kingdom Viridiplantae; phylum Streptophyta; class Magnoliopsida; order Gentianales; family Rubiaceae; genus Cruciata; species Cruciata laevipes. The sequence goes on from OY787641.1 coordinate 18,741,664, forward strand.
TCTAGTTGCCTTCTTCATTGACCGAAAATCTTGACCTCTTCACGAGTACGCTCCCAATTTCCAAGGCCAAAACACTCTGACAGATTCGGCTTGCTTTTATCATAGCTCTGTAGACCAAAAATATCTCTCTTCCGATTTCACAATTACAATTTCCATCCGATGGCGACTCCGGAGGTGGCAGACGAACGCGCAGCCAGTCACCGGCGGTTTCTGAAGAGTGCTGAGGAAGCGGAAGCAGAATTACCAACAGGTTCTACATTCATTACATAACTTAATCCCATGTTGACAACAACAAAATCAATACGATGCAACATAAACTTATTGCTAGTTTACATTTACGTTTATTTGGCAGCGCTAACAAAGATGAAACAACGGGTGGCTGATTATGTTAAAGATATGGGGGCGGATGCCCAACACGATGCAGATTTTTACCTCAAGGTCGGAAAGGTAAAAGGGTGAAATGGGTGAAATCTTTGATTAAATTTCAAAATCTGTGTTAATGAACTAGTACTTCGGCCCTCCCTAATAATCATTGAATATATTCTCCTCATTGGCTCTTTTCTCTACAGCCAGACCATACTGATCAAGGAACACCTTCAGTGTAGTGTCTGGAGTCACATACCCCTTGAACAAGTGATACATAACCTCACTTCGTTGGGTGCTAGACATGCCAGCCCAAAAATCATTCTTGAAGTACACTGGAGCCCGCCTCTTTCTGTCCCTGGACAAGTCCTTGAACCACAGTTTTGATTCCAGTTTGTGCTTCTCACCCCAGGCCTTCAACCCATCCTCGAATTCCGGCATCGTCATCATATGGCTAAGTAATTTACGGAATTCTGAGTTTATCTCCTTCAGTTGCTGGCACTGCCCATGTTCTTGCACAGATTCCTCTTGATATGCCATATACACCACCGGTGTTTTGTATCAGGAAACACTGTCCTAACCGCCTTGGCTGACATACATTAACATATTTTCACATGGTTATATTATGCTCATCAATTTTCTCATCACATAATCATTCAATAACTTCATTGAACACAATAACTATTATAAATAAATAATCCGGTAAATCAGGATGATTCACATAATCAACTGTCTCATATTTCATAAGCCACAAATCACTATGATTCATCGGATTTCATAAGTTTCTCAAACCATCAACTCAGTGTGTGAATAGGGAAATATTTCATGACATTGACTATAATCATTAAACCGTAACAGGACAGTTCATTAACTTCAAAATCCACTACACAAATAACATGCTCATAGTCCAGTACACTTACAACACACTTTCGACACACTCACAATGCAGTACACTTTCCCCACACTTTCAACATACTCAAACTCAATTACACTTTCAACATGCTCATGTCATACATGGTAATAAAATAAATTCACATTATTCTCAGCATGTAAACAATATCATACAGCTTTACGTACGTACCTATTGCTTTGCATTGATCAGTTATAATGCCAACTGGTGCCCTTCCCATGCAGCGTTGCCAAGCTTTAAAGACCCATTCATAGCTTTTAGCATCCTCCATGGTTATCAGTGCACATCCCAGAAGTAAAGAATTCCCATGATGATTCACTGCAATGAATGGAGAAAAGGGCATCCGATACCTATGGGTCACGTATGTGCTGTCAAAGGACACCGTATCACCAAACTCTTTTGCTGCAGCCCTACTTCTACCATCGGCCCAGAAGACATTTCTAAGTACTCCATTCTCATCAATGTCATACTCGTAGTAAAAAGTAGGATTTTTCTGCTTCATTTCACAGAAGTGCTTCTCCATAGCATTTAAGTTACCACCTTCAACTTGCCGCCTACCGTTTCCCCTTAGAAGGTTCCTCAAGTCTCGTTCTGTGAATGGCACACCAGCGCAGACACCATAATTAACCACAAACACTTGATAGTTACTACCAATCTTTACCCCTGCTGCGTCATTTTCCAGTATTATCTTTGCATCCTCGGGGGAAATCTTACGGTAATTGGGCAGAAACCTAGAATTAGACACACACAAATCGTGATTGTGTTCCACAACACATCTACCAATCTTCCAATTACCATCCACCACCGACTTGGTGGCATACACTCTGAACATACACTGTGTCCTGCATGAGTGGCTGCGGCGTCTACCAATTTTAGTAACCGGGTTCACTCCAGCTTTGCTACATTCAAGGGTGAGTCTCACGTACTTGCTGTAATGTTCCTCGTTGGCAAGGCAATGAACCCGGGCGCGTGCCGCATAACCGACATTCTTTCCTAAATCAACTGCTGCTGACTTGGATTTGCACGAGTCCCTGATTCTGACCTGGAAGCCATTAGCGAACCCATATCGATGGATATGGGTTACAAACGATAGGGCAGATTCGAACTCCATGCCCTTAGTAGGCGCCGCAATTTCTTCTGTATGATCTTCACCACCATTTACTGTTTCTACCTCCTCGCCTCGGGTGACAGGTTCAACTTCTAGAACCTGCTCCTCGTTCTCATACCACTCATCATCTTCCTCGTCCTCATCTTCAACTGTATATTCTGGTTCACTCATTCCATCAGCAACCTCTGGAACCTCCACATTCTCCTCATTCTCATCGTCTGTATCTTCTATTTCAGTTTCAACTTCACACATTCCATCCCCGTCCACATAATCCCCTGCAGCAACAATGACATTATTCCCTGCAGTAATATCTTTATCCAAATCAGCAACAATGACTCCATTCCTTGCAGCAACAATGACTCCATTCCCTGCAGCAACAATGACTCCATTACCTGAATCTTCCACACCAACCGTTACCTCTTCATCCAAATTAATGACATTCTTCCCTGCAGCCACTATGCACTCCTCAACAACATTACTCACATTCACATCAGCACCATCGATATTCCCAGACATTGTCTCCTGGTCCAAATCCAAATTCAAATACTAATTAATCTGACATTGCAGATTTGCGAGTCAGCAGCTGATGATTTCATTTAAAAATTTCAAACTTAGGGATTCAAAACAGATGACACATACTTGATGGATACCCTAACATTTCTTACAAGTAATCTACCTACGCTGAGCACCTTCTTAATAAGATGGCAGAAAGATAATCCTAAACATTTTAAATCAAAGTCATCTAAACTGGAATTAGTATTTGGAATTGGTTCTGACTTTTGACCTTTCAGTTATTCTAACCTATGGCATGGCAAATCAGTTATCTCAAAGGTCAACCTCTCTCACCAGCTCACATCATTCCTAACAACCTTCATTTTAAGAATTAAATCGAGCGAAAAGTTGTGAAACAATACAACCGAATAATTATAAACCCTAACCCCTAATTAACCCTTATCCAGATTCAAATATAACCACAACCACCAAATAATTACAAACCCTAACCCCTAATCCAGATTCAAATACTGGCCCTATAAACCTCAACCCTAATACTTATTCCACATTCAAATCAAACAAAACCCATTAAATATAAACCCTAAATCCGTTACTAACAATAGTAGACTGAAGATACCCACCTGATAAATAGAAGTCGGCCCCGGGTTCCGTTGAAATATAAGCCGTCGCAGCTGAGTTAACCTAATCTGAAATGACCCAGTTGTTACTCACAATAGGAGACTGAATACAAATCCTTAATCGAAGTGATTGACAGAATATAAAATGAAACCACCTGAGATTGAAGTCTTCGCCGGAAAACACTAAAACCTAGTCGTCGCCACTGAGTACTTATGGAACGGAGACGGATTCGTGGACTTGGAATGATATACCCATCGATTTGCAGTTGGTTTTCTCCGATGAAACAAACTGGGAAGATTTTATGGAAGATTTTGAAATATAGAGAAATAAAACGTTCTTGTCTCCCCTTTCCCAAACAGAAAACCACTTTCCCAAACCAAATCTGACACCCCCGCCTACTCAGCCTACGGTCCAAAAACAATCCTAGGAGATTAGGATCCAGCCTCCATCCAGCCCAATGTTATGACCCAACAAGCTGAATAAACAATTAATAAGTAACAAACAGAAAATGTAAGTTTATCATTTTCCATTTTCAACAGAAAGTGAGACAGTAAAGAAATAAATAACACTTTTCACATTGTTAATATTGTATATGGATTTGTTTAATTTAAACAATATTTAGTTTTCAAGTGATATCTATAATATGATAGTATAGTTTTGATCATCTTTAAGGTAATATAGATAAAAATTTTAGTTCACATGAAATAAATGAATACTTTAAATCTGACAATTGGGCAAATTGGAGTATGGTACTTATAGTTTAGAGAAAGTTTTAGAAGTACAAATTATTAAAGATTTCAAGTAAATATGATAGAAACACTGAAAATGAGTCATATATATACCAAAATATAATTAAAAAAATACAAAGTCTTGGGTGAGACCGTTATGGTAGGACGAATGATAGTTCATGTGTTTAATAGATTTGTTCATGTGTTTCACACTTTTGTTCATGTGTTTCACAGTTTTGTTTGTTATAAGCTGGGTTCATGTGTTTGACAGATTTGTTCTTGTGTTTCACAATTTTGTTTGTTATAATCTGTAACAATATGTAAATGAATTAACAAGGCTGTGAAACACATGAACAAATCCATTAAACACATGAACTATCATTCGTCATATCATAAGCTTATGGTAGGACGGTCTCACCCAAGACCTTCTCTTACAAAAAATAGTATAACAAAATACTGTCTTTCTAATGATCTTCAATTTCCAAAATTAAAAGTTGTTACTACTACTTATCAAAATAATGTACCCTATCGTTACAAACAAATTGGAAGAATATTCATATGTGAGCGTATATTGAGAATTGTTTTTTTAAGGTAAAATCATCCAAATAACCAAGAACACATAAAAGTTGTGTCAAAGCGTAGATAATTAAAAGTAGATATTTAAAAATGATGTTTTGTATTTTACAAAGAGTGTGAGAATTATATAGGAGTATTAATAATTTAATAAATCAGATGAAAAAAGAAACTGAATTTTGTTTTAGTGAAGTGTTCTTAATAAAAATGACTGAGGTTTTTGCAAACTGGAATTTGTGGCCAAAAAGGGATGAGCGGAAACTGTATAACAATGTCACGCAACTCAAATGTGTGGTGCCTAGTTCAATTCAAAAAAATTCCACCTGCCATTTACCGACACGTGTACAATGCTGGGATAGCGCGACTAATTCCATAAAATAAAATCTTTTTTAATTTATAACTGCACGAGGTGTAATAATTTCTCATCTTGCTGGTAGACAATTCTGCAAATCAGACACGTCGAAACCCAAGTAAACTCTGCAAAATAGCAATGAGGACATAGTCTTAATTCTGCAAAAAAGTTCTTCTCATGAACTAAGCTGACAGAAATATGAGTGATAACAATTCTGGTGCAGCTCAGTAAGGAAGGAACATGTCTTTGATAAGGCAATTCTCAGGCCTTGCATGTTCATGACACCGTTCACCGGCAACTCAGAATAAGTCACCAGAGAAATCAAGCAAGTAACAAAAGATGGCTAATCAAGAGTAATGCATGTCAATTTGTTTGTTCAGCGGTTCAGCCTGAAAATTCTACACAGTAAAAAAGATATACCAGCTATGTTGATATGACACATTGTTTCATTTCTAAAGGGAACTATAATAGTAAAAAATGGAATTGTATCACAAGCCACACTTATTACGGTAACAAAATGGAAATTATTCAAAGCCTCAAGTGAGATGAAATTCAGCTTTTGACAATTTAATCATGTTTTACACTTATTTCAGAAGCCAAGTAGCTGGAACTTACAAATAGAGTAGAGTGCCTATGGTGGCGAATAATACTGATTAAAACCCAAGTATTAGCAACCAAGAACAATATACTAGCTATCCACAATTGAATGAAGACATTCTTGCCTTTGAACTCAAGCAAGTAACCCCACATCAGCCAATGAGTTTGAGCTCCCATCCATATTAAAGCAAGAGACAGGCCTTGCCATTTCAGCTTCATATTGGTCCATGGCAACATTAGAGGCAATAGACAGAAGAACCAGACAAAGTACTGAGCAGTCATGACCTGCAACAATGGAGAAACGGTTACACTACTTCAGCTAAAAAGCTAGCGAAACCATAGGTCAGCCAAACAAGCTCTACAAACCTTGTTAAATGCCACAAATGCCAGTGTCTGCACAAAGAAGCAAAATGGCAGATCAAGAGAAAAGTGGGAAACAAGAACTAGCTGCACTATGACTTGTGGAAGAAAAGAGACGAGCTTTTCCAAGATAGTGAAATCATATTCGTAGTGGAGATAAATATGATAAAAGTATATCGAGAAATTATGTCTTGGATCTGTCCTGGTTAGATGATATAATAACGCCTCATGCAAGAACTGCCAGCCATACAAATAAAAGGAAAACCCCGTACAAATGAAGAACACTAGTGCAGAAATCAGCCCAAAGATTATTCTCCTCCAGGTGAACACACTACTCAAAATTAACGATATTGAGATTTTATTAACATCTCTAATGCTGTATGAACTCTTGGTTAACTGCTCAGAATCTCTTGAAACCCAAGATGCAAGGTTTGGTTTCTTCCTTGAACTGAAATAGTGGGGATCAAGAATAAAGATCATAGGAAGAGCATATATTATAGGATATATCCTCAGGTGGACAACAAGTCCATACCATAAAGCAGCTTGACATATCTTACCTGCGTCGAATGAGGAACAATAGGTTAGTGAATGAAAATGCTGCATCAAAATTTGTTTCATAGGCAGTGGCCTGAATTTAAATTAGACAAATAAATGTTAAAAGCATTTGTGACACATTTCACAAAAGACTACCAAAACAAGAAGTTTTTATTAAGAGAATAGGGGTGGCATAGAAAATATACCATTCATGAGACAGATGATGATCCAAAGAATCATGGCACAGACAATGGGTTCACAGTTTCCGCGTGTTCCAATTGTAAATGTGAACGGATTGAAAAGCCATACAATTGTTGAAGAGGTGCATAGTTTCTCAGGAACCCCTTGTAGCTTCAGAATAGCATGTATAAAGAATCCCACAAGTAGATCTGTCATGTCAACAAGACTTATAAGTTCTTATGTGGTATTTGAGCACAGCAAGACCTATACACTTCATGTAAAACTGGAAGGCATGAAATTTTAACGAGTAAAAAACATAAACACAGGAGTAGTGTTTTCAGAAAGTTGTAAACAAAAGAAAATCACTCAGCATATTTTTGTTTTTAACAACAAACGTGGAAGCTAAGTATTCTGATTCAATACTTATTATGGAATATTCTCAATCAAAAGAAAAAACACAAAGAAGTGACATTAGACAAAGTGTAAATTTAAATTTGTTATAATAACTTGCAAATCTTGCATTATTACCCAAATTTTTTTACCTATTGCAAGATTTTTATTGTAAAAAAACTATTCTTCAAAATTAAAATAAATCACATTTTGGGGCAGTTATGCAGAATCACCACAGCTTTATGTAATTTAATTCAACCCTTATAGAATAGAGTAATACAGGACTTCAGCAACCAGATTACAAAGCTTACCTGAAGCGGAGAATAGAAACTTTCCCCAAGAAGGATGTATAAAAGAATTCGGCAGAAGTAGGAATGCAACCAGAGGTGAATATCGATAGGTTAAACGCTCATAAGGGGACTTTCCAGATGCCATTAGAGAAGCAGCATCAGAAAAGACAAGGTAGTCAACATCAGTATATCTAACCTCCATATGGGCATCTTGCCACTCCCCATAAAGAATTAAAAAGACACGGAAAAGTGCTGAGAATAGAAACAGAAAACGGAAATCAAGTGCTTTCATCGGAGCTGATATCATCAAGTCACAATCCTCAATGTCAGTTCAAATAACTGCTCAAACGCAAATGATCTCTCACTATTCCTGACCCCGTACATGCCGTAAATGTCGGCAGAGTACTTCAGCTGAAGCCCAACTGTAAAATCACAGTAGCACTCACATGAGTTACAATAACAAATTTGACAATGCAGCTGTATACCTTGAATATGTAGATATGAAAAAGAAGTGAAAGCTGCAAAATCTTAGGTTGTTACATTTATCATATAAAAAGCTAAGTGAAAAATGCAACCATGATTTAATCGAAAGAGAGAGCATATGGATCTATAATGTAAATCCCTATAACAAAATATGCAAGAGTTTTGCTTTAGTTATCCAAATTTCACACAAGCTATCATCAACATTTATAACCAATTTCCATCCAGCCAGAGCACCATAGAATCCCTCTAGTGTGGCTGTTTGGACTCATGTAGGTCACTCCCTCTTGATCGGAAAAAAGGATCATGTAGGTTGATTTACTCGTGGTTCAGCAAATTTCTATTTCCTGTACACTACATTCAAATCAGGTATCCCAAACAAACAGTATTAAACAGCAAAGGCAGAACCCTTAAGAACACATACTTGGAGTATCCTAGAAAGCTCTAACCAAGATAACAAGAACAAGAGCCCAGTTTGAAGCAGATAGAATTACGTTAGAAAGGGAATTCCAAAAACAATTTAAATTCAAACTTGAAATTTTAAGACTGGTAATTCTATGATATTTAAGCCTTTCATAGTACTTTAAGAATTAAACTCCCTCTCTTCTAGTGTAACAAGGTTACCGTTCACCTAATATACAATGAAATGACTTGCGTCTTGCGAGCTTTTAAGAGAAGAGACTGGGGCAAAAGATTGTCATCCTTAAGCAAGGCACAACATGTTCTCAACCTTACACAAACTACACATTTTAGGAAAGGCATCTCATTAATCTTGAGACAGTGATTAGATGTAGGAATCTATATATAGCTAACAAACTAAGAAATCATATTATGGCCATTAACTAAAACAAGAAAATCAACTTAGGACAAATTTTATTGAATATTGAATGTACTTATCCCTGAGATCAAAACATAGACACACACTCACCATGTAAAAATAAAATCATCCATATACAGTTTTTCTGGCCAGTGAAATAATTAAATAAAGCATATATTCTCATTTACTTAATTAAAATGTGGCCAACTGCTCACTATGCATATTGTTTCCAAAATGATTTATGAGTTGAAGAGTTCTTGAACTCAAAAATGTATCCAAAATGATCTTTTGAACTCAAAAATCAAACATTTTCATCATTGACTTGAGCTCTGACCTGAAAGACTAATCCCAATTCTACACATTCTTCGTTCTCATGATCAGTACATTTAATTTTCCTATATCATCTCACTTACAGAAAAACCAAGAAGATTATACAACTTCTATCCTACAAACATACTGTAGGAAGGCATAAAATATTCATGAACCAACTATACCACAAGAAATAAACTGTGCTCATCTATATTCTATAGCAGAAAAAGTTGTTTTTAAAAACTAAATTGGACTTTCCTATGCCATAAATATATACCATAAGAATATCAAACTTGTATCTGTAAATGACATCTTCGTAAGATGATTCTTTTTCAATCTAATCAAAAATCAGAATCAGTGGGGGAAAAAGCATGAATATGTCCAAAAACAAGTTCAGAATCAGAATCAGAATCAGAGAGGGGAAACAGCATGAAAATGTACAAAAAACATGTTCAGAATCAGAATACAGTGCCTCAGCCCACATTAAAAGATATTGATGAGTTTAGAGAACACACTGAGAAACTGGTCAGTACCTAAACCTGAAAGGATGTCCTTCATCGATCAGAACCACTTTGTTTGAAAGTCATCACTACACAAGCGAAATTAACTAAGCATCTTTAAATCTAGAAAAGAAAAACAGAAAAGGGCCCAAATTTACATCAGCTTATAGAAATTCCATGGATGGAATTGGAATTGTTACTACACAAGCGAACAAACAGGCCCTTCGACGAATTGGTGTGTTTAAATAGAGTAATAAATCAAATGACGAACTCCAAGAATCACTATCTTTCACACTAATACTCAAATACTTAAGAATAAAAATGGATGCAAACAGATTCAACCACTCAGAGGACTGTCTACATTGTCAAACTACTCCAAACCAAAAAAAAATGTTGGAATCCCAAACCAATTCATTCAGAAGGTTCCACATAATTATAACAAATAACCTAAGAAAGAAATTACAAGTACTGAAATACCTTTTTCCCTTTTCTCGCAGTTTCAGATATGCCCTTCAAAACCAATTCTTTCAACATAGGCTGCAATGGTTGCAATTGTCGGTGGTGGCACAAGGAGAGGGTTGCAACTTGTGACGGAGCCGGTGATTTGAGGCCGGAGATGACTGAAGAAGATTTCGTACGAAGAACTGAAAAAACGATGGGCCTCATTCAACATGTGGAACGACGTCGTAAAGTAGATTTTTTAAGGGGAAAATAAAATTTGATAATTTTATACTAAAATATTGCAACATTTCTCCCTCTGCCCTGTTTGCCAGAGCTTATCTGTAGATCAGTACAGTTCAGTTCAGTTCAATTCAGTTCAGTTCAGTTCAGTGAAATGTAATTTGATGAAATTCAGGTTAATTCAGTCATGCTGATTCCATTTTTCAGTTTTACTTCAGTTCAATTCAGTTCAGTTCAATTCAGTACCATAAAGAAATAAGCTCTAGTAAACAGGGCCTATGTCAGAGTGCCGCACTTTTGAGAAGCTTTTCATATCCCAAAAGCGGAAAACCAAACCACCATTTTTTACAGACAATCATAAGAAATGGGCGACGAAGAAAATGTTTTAGAGCAACTTCACGACGTTGAGCTCGAGCTTCGAGATGTCCAAGGTTTTGTGCTTTGTATTATCCCTCTTTGTAATTCAAAATTAGACTCTCCTATTTGGTTATAATTTGTAGTTTTGAGGATTTTTTCCCCAATATCAGCTGTTGTGGAACTGTTCATTTCGAGCAAGGGTTACTGTCTGATTCTTCTCATTTTTCCGAATTGATATTTTAAGCAACTGTTTCATGAAACCAGATATGAGTAATTCAGTGAGGACATGCTTAGAACTAGTTGTGTAAGATGGGATAATCATAAGTATTTTGTAAGAGAGTAAACCAGTTTCTTTTGGGGGAATTGGTAATTGTGTTTTTGGCATTCAGCTCACCCGATATGTGGATTTGTTACAGGGACATTCGAAGAAGTTAATCTGAAAAGTATATGCTATGAGCATGAATCATGATACAAGCTGCCTCAATAAGTTTGGTCGCTAAAATACATGTCTTAAGGGGTTAAAATAATCTGAACACTGCATGTAACTTTTGATTAACGAAGTCGATGAGAAACGGAATTTTATCTGTCTAGCATACCATAAAGGTTTCAGAAAACTACTACCAACCCACTTCACCAAGCAAAATTTTAAGATTTAATGGAAAACTCAAAGGCCAACCTGGAAAGAGAATCAAATGTCTCTTCTGCTTCTCCTTTCTGCTTACTTCAGTATCACCACCACTAATGCAGAATCACCTGGTCATCATCAAGCTCTAACATGCTTAATCCTAATAACATTACTATCTCAAGATTTGCTGTGCACCAACTTGTCTCCTAGTCAATTTTGTTTAATTAATCCCGCAGCATCTTTTAATTCTCCCCCACTGTCATCATCTATCAACTTGATTAAAATGTTTGTGTGCATGTGTGTGTGTGCTCTATTTAAATAAATCTGCTGCCCACATGTTTTTATATGGTAAAGGATACAAGCAATCAACTCCTTGTTTGATGATCCTCACATGATTCATTACCTTTATCCAGGAAATAACTTGTGTACATGAATTTAATTTTTGGTTTAGCATACCAACATCTTTGGACCTTAGACCCAACTGTACTACTTTATCTTTTAAGGAAATAAATCCTGACCACCTTTTATATCCTCCAGGCTCCCAGCTGTTGTCTAAACCTTAGCTTGTAGAATTTTAAAGGCTCCCAAAAAAATCCTGAAATTCACAACCTAGATTTGAAGTTTGAAAGATTGCATTAGATAGGTTGTTAAGAGTGAGAATGTAAAGAGAGGAGGCTCTAGAGTCTAGACAAAACTTCCAAATGAAGGCTTTCATTTAAAAAAGAGAAGAAGATGTATGTCTGACATGAAGATAATGCTCTAAAGTTCAAAAGGAACTGTGATTACAGTGCTGACGTGATACCTTCTGTATGATTGAGACCAATGTGTGGAATGTGGACTATTAATTGTTTTTCTAATGAAACTAGCAAACGCTGGATAAGCAAAATAGAAGTGTATTCCTTGAGTAGGAAACATCGATTACTCTTAGCAATCGACGTACTGAAAGACAAAATTAAGTGCTTTTTATAGTGAGTGCCTAAAAGTACTCTTGTGATAACTTGTTACTAATATTTTTTAAAAGAATGATGGTTGGCAGTGTCCTAAGAATATTAGGGCCTGAAGCAACAAATAAAATTAGGCCTGCAAAAACTAAAAATTATAATTATTTAATTGTTTCATTTCCAAACCACACCGCAAGTATTTATGTGCTTTCTGAATTATGAGCAATCATTTTATAAGAAAAATGTAAAAATGCGACACATTTTCAAATTTGTTCTCTTTAGGGCCCAACATGAGGTTTGTAGGAAAGTGTTAACCAGAAAATACCTGTACTTATATGTAATATTTAGAAAATGGGGCCCTTTTTTTCTCTTTAAAATGAGGGCATGAGGCAAGATATTCACTTTCCTCAAGGCAAGATGAGTCTTTAGTTGTTAGATGATAAATCAGAATCCCGTGATTCAAATTATGCTGGAATCATATGTTTATTGTTGTCTGTTTTTAACTTCTGATTGAGTTGTGCTATCTGCATACATATCCTTTTGCAGATCAACTATCAATATTGTTAGAACAACAAGATAAATTGTACGAGCGACAATCTGAACTCAAAGCTGTGCTGGAAAGTTGTCAGACATCAAGAAGCCCTGGTAATGATGAGACACCCCATTTGACAGAGAATTGGTCAGGGGCCTTTGAGTGGGATTTGCTAGCTGATGATATTAGGTTCAATGTTTTTGGCATACCTACATATCGAGCAAATCAGCGAGAGGTTGGTGTAATTTATGTTTGTTTATATCTTTATTTAAAGCTAGTCTCTCCTATATTGACTCCAAAGTTGGTATTTCAAATAACTTTAAATGAGGAGGACTCGTGGACAATGTGAAGCTGATATCTAATTTACGTGATTCTTGAACAAAGTAAATATATGAAATGCCAACTTTAAACAAAAACAGGTCTGTATCTGTTAATCAAGTCCTTATAATGCATATGTACTTACAAACACCAATTATAAATTCAAGATTAGTTTGACCGGCTAGATTCTTTTTGGTAAAATCTGTTCTTACTCCATCAAATGCCATAATTCTATAATATGGGTACTAATTTTATCAAGCTTTCCTTACTCGTTACACTTTCCTGTCATTTATTTGGTGGAGCACCCTTTCCTCCATCATAAAAAAAAATCTTGTTTTGCTTTTTAACTTACACTTGTTGAATACAGATTTTGCATCTGTTTTCCTAAGTTTCGCTTACTACCATTCTGAAGTTTAGAGGTTCAATTAATAGCATGTAGCTTTAGTTCTACTCACTGGCTTCCTCTTGTTGGCCCAATTAAATTTACTCTCTCTATGCTGTTACCAGATAATAAATGCAGTCTTGAGTGGAAGAGACGTTCTTGTAATTATGGCTGCTGGTGGTGGAAAGAGTCTTTGTTATCAACTGCCCGCGGTCCTTAAGAATGGGACATCTTTAGTTGTCAGTCCTTTGATTTCGCTTATTCATGATCAGGTAATTACATTACTAGAGCACCCAGAATAGTTTTCCATGACTTATTTTAAAGCTTTTATGACGTTTCGTCTCACCACGATTAAAAAAATGTAGGTAATGAGTCTGGCTGCTCTAGGCATAGCAGCATATAGGCTAACTTCAACTACTAGCAAGGAAGATGAGAAGTTCATATACAAGGCTCTTGAGAAGGGTGACGAACAGCTTAAAATTCTTTATGTTACTCCAGAGAAGATATCTAAGAGCAAAAGATTCATGTCAAAACTTGAAAAATGTCACCGTGCTGGCCGTCTCTCTCTTATTTCTATTGATGTAAGTGGATGACATGAACATGATATTCTAAGTGCTAACTGTATAATTCTTTTCTATTCCAATGCTGTGCTATCAGTCTTGTTTACCTTGTGGGGAACTTAGACCAAATTTGATGTAGCTTTGCTGGCCTTTTGTGGTGAAATTAATGACACCATTTTTTCTACCAAAAATAAAAAGAATGCATTAAAAAAATAATAATATATAAATAATGAAAAGAATCTATGCTGTAAATATAATAGTTGTAATATTTTCTTGGAATCACTCCCAGAAACCCTTAGGTGCTGTGCAAAGATTAAATTAGGCATCAATTGCATCACTACTCTTGAGCTTGACTTGTGTTGTGGCACATTAGTAGGCCTAGCTGCCTTTTCAAAGTATAGGAGGCTAGCTCAAAAACACTGTACCGAGCTTTCAGACCACCATGCAATCATTGAACATAACTGCAAAGATTGTCTGACGTGGTTTGAGAGATGAATAAGTACATTTTAAAAAGTGAGACAACAGTAGACTAGCATTAGGGATAATTTTACATTGTTTTTCGCTTTGAAGTTTGATGACTTACAAAGGTGCAAAATCTTGAGTACTTTCATATTCAATATGTTTATCACTTTTTACAGAATAATTTCATCCTTTGTGAATTCACTGATCCTTGTGGTCTTGGCTTAGTTTTTGAATTTCACTTGCATACTGGAAGTTGGCGATATCCAGATTCCAGAATTTTCTCAAAGGTTCTGTTTTCCAGCTGAACTGGAAAAAGGAACTTATATGAGGATATAGACCCATGATAAGATTTCCTAAAATAAGCATTTCATAGGAGCTCGTCTAGTTTACAAATAGGATCTTTATCTTTGAAGGCATGCAAAAAATCAGCTTCATTTCTCACTAACATGAAAACATATCCTTGCTGAATTCAAAGCTCAGTATTAACATTTTAATAATAAAGAAAGAAGGTTCATTAGGTAAATCTTTTCACGTGTAATCTTTGTGTAGTCTTTATGTGTTTTTTTGGTCTTGTAATGTACTAATAATGCAAGAAATGTCTCTTTAAGGAATAAATTCTTAAGTTCCTTTGTTCCAAAGGCATTATTTCAACAGGTGATTGTTGTGTTTTTAAGAAACTGCTATAGTGGATAAACTGATATAGTGGGGAAACTGCTATAGTGGAGATTTTATGTTGTGACCAACCAGGAAATTTATGCAGGAAGCACATTGTTGTAGTCAATGGGGCCATGATTTTCGTCCAGATTACAAGAATCTTGGTATCTTAAAGACTCAATTCCCAGATGTTCCCATGATTGCACTCACTGTATGCGTTTATGCATTCTGATAGATTAATAGTAACTTTCCTTTTATGTTTGGTGGATGTAAACCTCTTAATCGTAACTTCCTTGGCTCCATTTTTGGTTTATGATTTAGGCAACGGCAACCAAGAAAGTTCAAGCGGATTTAGTTGACATGCTACGGATTCCAAAATCTGTCAAGTTTGTCAGCACAGTGAACAGGCCTAATCTTTTTTACATGGTATAGCTATTCTCTACTTGCTGATGTTTTTAGATTTGCCTGCATATCTTAAAGCTCAAAATGTAAATTTTTGTAGGTGAGAGAAAAATCTTCTGCAGGGAAAGTAGTTGTAGATGAAATTGCTGAATATGTGCAATCGTCCTACCCCAATAACGAATCTGGGATAGTCTATTGCTTCTCCAGAAAGGAGTGTGAGCAGGTTCGTATACTATGCTATTCTCAGAGTTTTTTCTTGGTTTTTTGTGCCATCGTTTAATTTGGTTTGACCTTTTATTTTGTCATTTGCAATGCTGTTTTAGAATGCTCTCATAGTTAGAAAAAGACATTTATGTATGATTATTTTATTGTCAGACTAGTTGAATGAGTCGAACTAGTTTTTTGTCAAATAAATGTGATTTTTATAGTGCAAGATATAGTGTATACAGCTGGAAATCTATGGATTTTGCAGTAATGTTTATTCCCATATTCCTAGCAAGAAACCAGACAGTCAAGAGCAAAAGGCCAGATAATCAAAATAGACCTCTTTATTTATGAACCATTATCTGGTTCACAAGAGTTAGTAAACTTTGTTGGTGTCATTAATATCTGAATTCATTCATTTTTTTTCTTCGTTTACACTGTTATTGTCCTTCTAGAAAAGAGGGGGAGGTCTTTTTAAAGTAAATTTCTATCTGCAAGCTAGAGATTGTTCACGTAAATTGATAAATATATTGATCTGTAAAACTGGGGCAAGTTATATTATGATTATTGTCGATAGCTGGTACAGTTGGAACAATTGTTCTGCTAAATTGTATGGCTCACGGGACCTTGCTTTACTCTAGTCAAATAATGAAAATGGTAACTTACTCTTCTTTTAGTGGTGATTGAATGTATGAAAAATACAGGCTTGCTATAAAGATCTTGTGCTGTCTTATTAGTTATATTTACTATTCATGATTTGGAAGTATTTTTGTGAAAGAAACATGTATAGAAACAAGAAACTATTAGATCGTCAAGAAAAACTTGAATCCAAATATTCTGGGTCTTATCTTTGATACTTTCCTTGAAATGGCTTGCTGACAACAATTTTGACAAAGGACATGGCACAGCTTGTTGATCTTGGTATTTGTTGAAGTATTGATGTTATTATACGCTTCATTTGCTAAATAACATGATAAAAAGTCCAGATAGCATATCTGTATTTTGTAAGAAAAAAATGTATGAATAAACAATTGGCAGTACCTGTGGTCTTAGAGAACCCTACCCTTTCACCCAGAGTCTGTTGGATAATTTATCAGCCTCTTTAATTAAATGAGATCCCATGTCATTTTTGTCGCCAGAATAGGAGGCATGTATCATTATTTTGTTTTTCAAAATTTTGTTTCTTCTCCATATTCTTGATATTGAGATCCAGTTTGTTGATTTAGTGGGTTCTTCTGTAGTTTTCGTTTATTTTTCATTTTTTAATGATTCAATATCGATAGTTTTGGGTAATAAATCCACTGTCTCATGGGTGATCTTAATCTTTGATTTGGTTTTTTTTCTTCAGTGAACTATAGAAAACAATTATTTATAATTCTGCTCTGGCATTGATCTCATGAGAGAACGTATAAGATATTTACAGTGCATGCCATTGCTTTAAAAAAAAGTTAAGATGATGCATGTGGTTTGCCATACTTGTTGCCATGTTGCTACTTAACTGTGGTCCATAAGTTACAGGTGCATCTTAGTCCTTGTTCTTTATGTATTTCTTATTCCCAAAGCATTGTAGGTTGCTAAAGAGTTGCGTGAGAGAGGAATTTCGGCTGGTTTTTATCATGCAGATATGGAAGCAAATGTCCGGGAGAAAGTTCATTCATGGTAAAAAAAAAAATTGAACATTTGCAGTTTATGAGACCATCCCAGTCTATTGATGTGTGTGCATCACTCATAAGTAGTTTTGTGTCATTCAGTAAATTTCCATTCTGAATATCATGAATATGTTAAGACCACTCTTGTGTACAGGCCATTCATTTTTACCTACCTAGACCTTATTTTCTATGATATTTAATGCTAAATAGTACTGAAATGTGTTGAAACCCATGTTACACCTTTGTACTGTCATCTAAGTTTCAAAGAAGATTTAGAATGTACGTGATTACCTAATTTCCCTAACCGTGGCTAAAGTTATTCATTATTTCATCTTTAATGTCATAGGTGGAGCAAAGGCAAGTTGCAGGTCATTGTAGGGACAGTAAGTAGTGTCTAAATAATTTTGCTACTTAATTTGGAATAATTAGTTGTGATGTCATGCATTAAGTTCAATTTTTTAATGTATCTCTTGCTTACAGGTAGCCTTTGGCATGGGAATCAACAAACCAGATGGTTAATTTCTGAATACTCACTTGATTCTAGCATTCACTTAGTCTGAAAAATTCGTAATGTCTTACATACTTCATATTGGCTCAATATTACAATGATTGAAGTATAATCTCTCACTTATTCTTGGCTCAATACTCACTTTGTCCTCTGCCCCTATTCTTGGGTCAAATTTTACTACGTACTTCATTTGCTAAATTTCATTTATACGTATGAGTAAGTTTATTGTTTGCAGAATTTGTTACATCCGCTGTAATGTATATTTTAACAGCGCTTCATATTTTTATTATACATTAATAGATTAATTTTTTTTCTGAATGAATGTGCAAATGGAAGGAAGGCAAAGATGGTGAGAAGGATGGGAGTATATAGCTCTATTTTAATCTGTGTTTATTAATAATATAGGGATTATGATAACTATGGTTTTCAGAATATTAATAAGATACTGAAAAACATTTATTTTTCAGAATCGTAGAATTACTCCTTTCACTTCTCCCACTTTCCAAGTTCCCTGTATTCCCAATTTCTTGTACTTTCTAGTTTCTACAATGCATTACTCTTAATGATTAACTATGCATCAATTCTAAATTTGTTTTCAGAACCCTCAAGATAGCTGGCAAACATGTTATAACATATCGATAATATTTTTTTTTCTGTAACTGGACAAGTAGACATCTGGTTAGCTGTATTAACAAAATTATATTGATTGCAGTCAGATTTGTTATCCATCACAGTTTGAGCAAATCCATGGAAACATACTATCAGGTTTTGCAACTTTCTGAGATACATTGATGTGGTTTCATCTTAAGATACTTCGTAACTGTGGTAATTGTTTTGTAGGAAAGTGGGCGAGCTGGAAGAGATGGACTCCCTTCCGAATGTATTCTGTACTTTAGACCTGGTGATGCTCCTAGGCAGGTAATAAGTCTGTCATATAGTAGAATTTAATATTAAAAACTTTATTTATTATTTCTTTTTTAATTTTGTTGCAAATATTACTACAATGCTCAACCCTTAATATTTCTTGACCAGAGCTCAATGGTCTTTTATGAGCATGCTGGATTACAGAATCTCTACGATATAGTAAAATTTTGTCAGGTAAAGTGCATTTTTGTATCCAAACCTGATGTCTGTGCTTATGAATGCTTAAACCATGTCAAACTGTCCATTTACTGTCACTAGTCATGAATAGAGCAAGTCCTGAGTACTACTACCATGAATTAGAATTCATCATGGTTTTGCTATACTTCATCTCTAATGTCCTGAAAATATATGCACACTTCTTATCACTCCAGTTCAGGAAAAAATGTATTACAAACCTGTCCTGCCTAGTAATGACCGCATGGAACTGTCTTATTTTTGTAGTCCAAACGAGAATGCCGCCGAAGTGCATTTTTCCGACATTTTGCCGAGCCTCTTCAAGATTGTAATGGTATATTATCGGTAACTAATGATGTTCAAAATCATAATCTAACTGTCTTTTCAGATCTGTAACTGTGCTAAATGTGATTGTACATTGGTCAGGGATGTGTGACAACTGCGCCTTTTCTACTCATGCTGATCAATTGGATGTTTCTGGTAAGTTTGGCTGTACTTACTAACTGATACCATCATCTAGCATTAAGTACAGTTCTAAATTTTTTAAAATTTAGATAACTTCCTCCCTCACATTATATAATCAAGAGGGCCTGTGAAATTGGTTTTTTATGTTAGACTTATGGTTGTGTTGGTTATAATTTTTCAGCTCATGCAAAATTGATAGCTTCTCTATTGCAAGAATTGCAAGAGACTGATCAGAGAATTACAATGTTGCAACTGGTATCCAAACTAATTACCAAGCAAAAAGGACTAGGTTAGTCCATCCCTCTGATGTTCTTTTATGAAACCGACTGATTTTTCTCTGCGTGCTTGCAAGAAGATAGTCTATTATATAGTTGAGCTGTAAAATTAATTGTTTTTCGTAAGTTATGTTCATGGCCTGACCAGTGATTTCTGGAATCAAGGTGCAGATCTCAATGTGTTTTACAGTAGCTATTCTTTTGATCTATTGTGTGTATGAGAGTATATCTCTATGTTTCACGTGTTTAAATCATGATGCTTGAATAAGTTGAAATGAAAGTAGTTATATCACTGGTTGCTCTCTTCTCATCTTTATCCCATTGGAATCAGTAGGATCACTGATAAACTGATTGTGTCGGCAAAGTTGCTCATTGGAATCTGTGTAGATTAACAGATGTAGTTGAGTACACATGGCCTTCTGTTTCATAATCTAACTCGTCTACCATTCCTGCCTGTCTGCCATACTTGCTCATTACATTCTTCATTTTCCATTTTTCCATGTCCTTTGAGTTTCCTTGTCCTTCTTTATCATTCACAACTTGAAAACAGAAATCTGTTTTATGTTTCTGCACAGATCCCGAGTTAAAGAGAGAGGAACTAGAACATCTTGTTATTCAACTAATAGTAGATCGCGTATTGGTACGAAGCTTACTGCCTATATTTTCTTCTTCTTTTGTACCATTTAGTCTCTTAATGGTATATCCTCTCTCTCTCCACACACACACACATTTCGTGAGATTTGTTTAAAAATGTTGACACTTACCCTCTCTTACAGAAAGAAGAATTTCAGCACACTGCTTATGCCACTAATGCTTATGTGACAGTTGGACCGCTCTCAAAGCATGTATTGCATGGTAAAATACCTTTGGTGTTCCACCCAATTCTCTAGTGTCTATTGCGTAGTATACCTTTTTGTCACTTATGCAAAAGAAGACAAACATAGATGCCATTTTTTATTTTTTTTTGAAAATAACATAGATGTCATTTAGCATTTAAGAAAAGCATCCCCCTTGGTTCTGTATGATTTCAGGTAAGAAGAATATAAAGATTGAGATTTCTCGTGGACAAAGGGGAAGCTCAAACATTACAAAACAGTCAAAATATACCAAACTATGCGGTTTGGAGTTGAAGCTTGATGAGCTACGAAAAGATCTTGCATCTTGTGATGGGGGAATATTTCCTCACTCCATACTGTCTACGCAACAGATCACCACCCTAAGTGTACAGAGACCGAAGTCACTTGAACAGGTGTGTTCTTGTAAAATAAGGTGCATCTGTTTACCAACTTTTACCGGAGCATTTTAGATAAAACAATTTCTTGACACATACTGGGATCTGGATAATTTTTCATGTTTCTATGGCACATTCTTCTTGTGGCCCAATATGCTTTAGCACCTTTGTAAGGGGCGCGGATTTTTCATTTGTTACTGTGCTTAATTTATACTTTCAGGCATAAGGGGTGAGGTCAATCGTCTTATGTGCACATTTTCTCTTACTGCAGTTAGCGAAGGTTATTGGGAAGCTGAAGACTGATAAATATGGCACCAGAATTCTCAAAGAGATCGAAACATATGAGCCCAACGGCCAAACTGACACTATTTCAGAGGACTGCCATGGTGAAAGAGCCTCTAAGAGATTGAAATCCAGTAAAAGCTTTGTAGTCCTAGAGAGTAGTGATGATGAAGAATGAAGAAATCAACGTGTATCTATGCCTAAGATATTTAAACTTGATCGATGAACAAATATATTAAACATGTTCATTATATTCAAACGATTTTGGAGGCCACTGAACTCTTCAAATCGTCCACTTTTGGCCAGTCATCTTTTTTTTTTTGACCACTTATGGCCACTCAACTTTCATACTAGCTAATTTTTGCCCATTCCGCTAAATCCTTCGGCTACATTTAACATTCAGGTGTCATTCACATGAGATTCCATAGGGGTGAAACGGTAATTTACCACACAAACCATTTCTCAAATATTTATTTTTTCAAAAACTCTCTGAAATATTTTATATCCCTACGTTACAATATATAAATATGCAAACCAACATTATTTCATTGATTGGAACGTTTTAATTTTTTTGAAAACCAACGTTTTTTTTTAAAAAAAAAAACCTATTGAGCTGTTTCTCTTAAGTTTATTTCTTACTAATATGATCTAAATTGAACTGGATTAAATAGAACCAAACTGAATATACATTTAAATTAATTTTATGAAAACATAACTATGCGTCTAAATTATGTTATATTTCATGAAATTATACTTAGACTGAAGTAAAATAAATTTATATCGACTCAAAATTAATGAACTTTATATCGATTCAAAAAACGTTATATAAAAATTTATTTCAACTTTATAAGTTTTTTTTTAAAAAACGTTGGTTTTCAAAAAATAAAAACGTTGCAATAAAATAATGTTGGTTTGCATATTTATTTATTGTAATGTAATGATATACAATATTTTAGAGAGTTTTGAAAATTAAATACTTTAAAAATGGTTTGGGTGGTAAATTACCATTTTGCCCCTATGGATCTCATGTGAATGGCATCTGAATGTTAAATCTAACGGAAGGATTTAACGAAATGGGCAAAAATTAGCTAGTATGAAAGTTGAGTGGTCATAAGTGGTCAAAAACAAGATGAGTGGCCAAAAATGGACGATTTGAAGAGTTCAATGGCCTCAAAAATCGTTTGCCCTTACTTATATGAGAAAGTCTCATATGAGGTAGCCTAAGATTAGGCAGTTAATTTTTCATGATTATGTTGATAAACTTAAATTGTTGATTTTTCACGATCACTTATATGAGAGAGTCTCCTGCGAGCCAGCCTAAATTTGTTGTTGTTTATGCATTATAATTGATCTTGTTGTATTATTTGTTGAGTTTCACCTTATCTTCAATGATTATTTTTTGAAAACACTTTGTTAATGTTGATATTGTATATAAGTTCCTATTTTATGATATATGTGGTAAAATAGTATATTGTCTAACATTTAGCCTGTTGTATATAATTAGAGTTTGTAGTTCGAAATTCAGTTCAAGACCATAACTAGGGTCAAGGAGCATGATTTTAAGTATGCGTGATTTTTTTTAGGGAAAATATTTCTTCTATTAATACTCTAAACAATAAATCAAGATACAATTTTAGCATCGCTCCCAGGCAAAACAAACAACTACTTTCTATATCACTTCCTACTAAGATTATTTGTGAAACACGCAAAAAATCATACCCAATAAATAACTAAATCAACTGGTTTAAGAAACCAAACTCAATCTTCTTAATCAGTGCCTATTAGTTTGCTTTTGAATCATCTGGTTGCACTTCCTTTTACCTTGTCACTGTAGCGTGGAACTCGAGTATATTGGAAACCAAGAACATATCTGCGAAGTGATAAAAATCAAAACCCAAGTTTGCTCGGCTCCTTTTGAGATTAGCTCGAGCCCTTTTTACAATATTTACAAGCATTTTGTATTGTACTTTGAGTATTCTGCTCTTTTTTTACCTTTTCAATGACCCCTCAGCTATATAGATTTCTCATTACAAATGCTAGGAATAAATTCAACATTTCATTTCTCTCTGTACTGGATCAGTTTTAAAATACAATTGCAGGGATAAGCTCATAATGGATTGCAGAATAATATAATTGATTAGATTAGTGATGAAAATGTGGAATAATGTAAGAATAAGATCAAATGGAACTGCGTGATAATGTGGCAGAATCGAATTGCAAAAAATTATGGAGAGAAAGCAGGGATCAAATTGAATCTGCATGATAAGATCGGTTTTTGTTTTTCAAATTGTCAAAATCAGGAAGTGGACCATGCTGACACATGTCCTATTTCTACTTGCTAAAATCATGTGCTTTTAAGGCTTGGGAGGTGAAGCCCAATTGCAAGACACGACCCCTTATTGTCGAAAGCAAGGAAAACCCACTCCGTTGTGACTGAAAATCTCAAAAAGTACATTACATTTTCTTTCCACCGTATATGTTCTGAGAGTATAGGGGGTGAGATTTTATTGGAGTCAATTTGAATATTCAATTATTATTATTTTTAAAGAATGAGAGGGGAAAATGAACTTATGAGCAAAGTGCATTCATAACCTTCAGTTGTTTGGTTAAGTGTAGATATAACCCTGAATTGAATTGATTTTAAAAAAGTTTAACCCTTTTCACCATTAATCGACATTGACGGTAATAGTCAGCCATTTTTTATTTGAAAATACAAAAATACCCTTTTTATACCGACTTATTTTGCGGCAATAATACTGACTGTCTTTGCCAAACCAGGAATTGTTAGAACCAAGATCACCGGCCGGTTGTCGATAAAACAGAGGTATTATTTATTCGCACAACATGTCTACGATGTTGGGGATCTACGGAGGAGTTTCTGGGGTCGATGCTCGCCCGCAACACGGAACCATGGTTGTGGTTAGAGATGTGATCTTCAATTGTGGGTACAATGTCGTGAATGCGGTGAATACTCTGCCGGAGCTGTCTGCTTCCATGGTGGCGCCGCCGTCGAAAGGTACTAAAGGCAGAAGCTTTTTGAGGTTCTGTTGGAGAGAAGAGAACATGGGAATGCTTCTTGTGAACCTCAGCAGGCAGAAACGGCTCGCATTTGTCGACACGTCGTCTTTCATGTCAGAATATTTCTGAATCCGGGAGCTACATCAGAACCAAAACCAGAAGCAAAACTAGTAATACATATTAACCGACCCAGCATTGATTCCATGCCATTAAGGCATCTTTTCCTTTGTAGCTTGTAATCCTATCATTAAGTCGATTTCCATGATCACACGGTTCACAGTTCAGAGTCACACCCATCATGAAATCTCAATAATACCACCCACCCAAAATTCGGCTTGTATTTGAGTTCATATTTCCAGAATTTACAAACCAAAACTAATTTTACAGGAGAATGTAGGATAAGGTCCTGAATGGTTTTGCGGCGGTTAGGAGAGAAGATTAGATCTGAAACGGAGGTTTTTGATTCCTTAATTGGGAGATGACAGGGGTAGAGCAATGAGATTTCAGAGTTTCTGGGTCCGCTCAGTCCAAGATGGAAAAATCGCGGAACGATGGGAAAATCGCGGAACGATGGGGCTGTGTATTAGTATACGATGGTATCATGGTGGCGATGTATTCGGTGTCTAGTGGACGTTGTTATTTGGATCTGTCAGAAGGTTGAAGAAGGATATGGATTTTGATTTTCTGTTTTGCAATTAAATTATTCACAGGGGTACTGACGTCTTTTAATATATAAATTGGTCAAAATAGAGTTGACCATACCAGAATAATTATTCAGGGTTATAATTGTTATTTCTAAGAATTCGGTTATATACACTAAACCAAAAATTGGGGTTATGAATGAATGCATTTTACCCTAGACGGGCCTGTTCGCCAGAGCTTATCTGTAAATCAATCAGTTCAATTTAATTTAATTTAGTTCAGTTCAATTCAGTTTAATTTAATTCAGTACAGTAAGAAATAAACTTTAGCAAACCTGCCTTATTAGTCTATGGTAAAATAGTAAAATACCGTTGTTTCTTAATTCGTACGGTCCCAAGACTTTGTCCTTAATCTCCAAGAACAAAACAACAAAACATCGCGCGTGAAAGCCACTCTGGCCTTGTCATCTTGTAGTGTTAGTGTTCGTGTTCGTGAGAAAGTAAGAACGAGTTTGATCATGCGTGGGGAGATTGTAGGTAAGTCTCTGTCCTTCAATGTCTGAATCCCTTTTCTTACCTCTTGTCGGTGACGCGATAATATCTTACTTCGTTCAATATATGAAATTGGTCCCGAAATTGAAATTGGTTTTGAATCGATTGGTAATCAATATTGATTGATTGATTTTGAGAAATTAAAGCTTGATTTATTTTTTTAATGAATCGGTATGTGAAGCATGTCTGAGATTCCTGTCCTCCTGATATAGCTGTGTAAGCTGATAACAATGGGTTAGCTAAGAACATCTGTGTGATGTTATGTTAAAGTTGCAAGTCAATGTTACACTCAATTACACAATATTACATTCTGGTCTATTGTCTTGTGTTTTTAGTGTGCTTTTGGTTGTTTTCTGGATGTTGCCTCGCCAATCAATGTTCTATCTGATGTGTAGGAATCACTTTTGATCCTTCCAATTCACAAAACTGATATTCAAAAAACAAAGTACGTAGTTGAACAGCGAGAATGGCTGAAGGATGGGAGGAACATGGGAAATCTCCTGCTGCTCTCTTGATTTTCATCATTGTCGGTGTTTTCCAGATACTATCAAGATATATTGAAATTAGTAAAAAGGTGATCTTTGTATGAGAATTTACAAGCCTTTCTGGCAGAGATTGTGTATTTTGTATTCAATTCCGGTTTTCTTGCTAATTTTGATAATTTTATTCAGAGTGGCTCTATGAATCCTGAAGAAATCAAGTTACGAGCAGAGATAAAGAATTTACACAAAGAAGCCAGTATGTATTCACAGTAAGTGCCTTTTCATGCCATCCCGGGGTTTATAGTTTCTTGATATTTGGTTTTATACACATGAGATTCTTTTCTCATTTTTCCTGTAAGTTTGGAAGTGTTTGTTTTTTATTGTTTGGCTTAATTGCTTGTATATTGTTAATATAAATAAGAAATATATCTCTAGAAGACCCATTTATTATCCATAAAGTTGATCCTATATATTGGAGTGAACATAGGTTATTATTGGTGAGGGCAAATTTGGGATGCTTGGTTGTGTACCTTTTCATATAGATAATGGTTCAGTAACCTGAATTATTGGTGAGGGAAAATTATTTTTGCTGGTACCTTCTGTACTTTTAGGAATCAAAACCTTATAATGCATTTTATCTGATATTCTAAAGATCTGTTCAGTTTTGTGCAACAGCTTTTGGACAACTATATTTTATTGGAGATCAAATTAGGACTTCAGCCAAACATGATAGATAGGACTGTTCATTTTTGTAGTCAGTTGAATTATTTCATTGACTTTATAGGTGTCCTGACTGAACAGTTATTTAATTGTCCTTGGCTTTTGTCAGGATTTTTAAATCAGTAGTTATTCTTTTAACCTAAATCTCTGTAATATTATGATATGCTATAACTCTCATTTTCATGTTTCAGACCTTCTACATTTGCACAGGCTGCAAAACTCAAGAGAGCGGCGGCTGCTAAGGAGAAAGAGCTGGCAAAGAGTAATAGATTCCGTTACTATATAATCTTTTTTTCAAATTACATAGCTTTTCCATTTGATATAAAGATGCATGGGTCATATACTATAGCATTTCAGATGGTCTACATTCATGCTTGTTTGTGATGTAAGATTAGGTGAATGATGTTCTTAGGTCTTCCTGTTCTCCTTTTGATCTGGAAGTCCATGTTTTCTATGTTTGTATTATGCTTCTCAACAAATTTATGAATCCTTCACAAACTGAAGTTACACGATTTGTATAGAAGTCAAATCTTTACTTTTAGGAGTTTGAGTTGGATTAATACAAGCTACATGTCTAGACTTAACTACTTGAAGTTTCTTACTGCCATTAATAAAACTAACATTGTCATCCTTATAAACTTGGCTGAGCTTTTCTTTTATGTGTGGCTGTGATTTCAGGTGTTTCTTAAATAATTTGAAGCTTCTAATATGTTGTCTTTTGCAGTTCAGGATATGCATGGGAATGAGGTTAGATCGTCACATGAGTCCTCCAAAAGAATCTTGATGATTGTGAAGGTAAGACATGAAGAATTTTCTTCTGCAAGAGGTCACGAGTTATTTTTCACTGACCATTAATCCATTGGTTGGTGTAGGTTTTGACATATGTTATGCTGATTATTTGGTTTTGGCGGTTTCCCGTGGCTGCCATATCTGATAGGCTTGTACAACCTTTTGGTAATTGTTTTTTTGATGTGTGTATTTATTCCTCGAAGTTCTTAAAAACTTTTCTCTTGGTTGAAATCCTGTATTAAATTCTATGCTCTGAGAGTTGCATAAAGAGAGACACTTCATTTCCCTTCTAATTTAAATGTGTTAATCAATCTTTTTGTTTCTTTTTCTTCTGCAGGTAGGATTTTGGCATGGAGAGCTGGAGCTTCATTGAACGGCAATGTTGTGGTAATTTGGTGATATCTGCATGCCTCTTGTTATTTCAACTAATTATTATCTTCAATTCCAGTGTCTTGAGTAAAAAATACAGAGTCAATGTTTGTTTTGAGGGCGGAAATATTCAATATGCTACCTATAGCAGGCTATTATAATTGTTGGGGGCGCATGACTGATGGTATGCAGAGCTTGGCAGGTGCAATAATAAGGTTTGAAATGAATGAGTGAAATATTAATTAGATGGATAAGGTATTGATTGTATGAAATTGAATTTGTGAATGGAGAGAGGAGAAAATCAGTTAGAATCAAAAAGATTTAGCCTAGGATGTGAAATACTGTAGTCAAGCTTGAATATGAGGAGCTGAAGCTCACAGCTTTATTAGCTGTATAATTCCTACTTTAGCTAAACTGAGCCATAAGAAATTGAGTTTAAGCTTAAGTCTGTACTCAATTTTTTATGTAATACAAAACTAGTAGAATGCTATGGTTGTAATGATTTTCTTAAAAGACAAATGGTCTGATTGTCTCAACTTGTCACCGAGCTAATAAAAATTAGCATACAGCTTGTCACTCAGCTAAACTGAGCCATAAGAAATTGAGTTTGAGCTTAAGTCTGTACTCAATTTTTTATGTAATACAAAACTAGTAGAATGCTATGGTTGTAATACTTTAGCTAAACTGAGCCATAAGAAATTGAGTTTGAGCTTAAGTCTGTACTCAATTTTTTATGTACTACAAAACTAGTAAAATGCTATGGTTGTAATTTTCTTAAAAGACAAATGGTCTGATTGTCTCAACTTGTCACCGAGCTAATAAAAATTAGCATACAGCTTGTCACTCAGCAACAAGTTTAGCTTGTTTACACATGTACTTCATATTAGTCAGTTGAAGGTTTCCCAGTGCCCTGATTCGGCATTTTTTTAATGTATTAAACCCCCACTGGTGGGGGGCTTCTATTTGGCACCCCAAACATCCATTAAATATATGAAAGCTGTTAAGATATACACAAAAGAAAAGATCAAGGTTCACCTAGGAGAGTTAACTATATAACAGCATTAGAGCATTGCAATCAAATCATTTGTTAGTATTCAACATTCAGGTATTTTGAGCCAAAATTTTTACCCAGTTTGTAGTTGCAGTATTCCATTCTTAGACCTCAGCTTTCTTTAAGCTGTGGTAGCTAAATAACAATCATCCAAGTCCTAGACCTTTTTATTTGCTTGATTTCTGGGAGTCAACCAACAACACATCCTAAACAATATATGAGTTCCTGCCATCTATCACAACTCCATATAAAAATGTATCCCTGCACATCCTTGTTTCAACTATTCTCCCTGCACATCCCTGCATTATGACAATCTAAGGAAACCCAATCTTTGCTGAAATTATACATTAGTTTTCCCTTATGAAATTTTTTCTTGATCTAAGATGATTATAATTTATACCCTTTTATCTGTTACGAGGATAAAAGATATAAGGTGTAAATTGAATTATGGTGATTTGCACCATGATTCAAGGCACTTTAAAGGATTACTTTCTTAGTAAACTGTCTCTAGTAATAAATCTATTTGTTGGGTTTGCTGTAAATTATCTGTGGAACTTGGAAGATCAAAAGTGAAAAGGAAGAGTTTTGAAATTGTTTACAATAGTATGTATGATCGACAATGGACACTAGATATTAGGATTAAGGGTTGGTTATTGCTGTGGTTTTTTCTCGGTTTATTTAAAAGAGTATAAGACGCTTTGATTGAACCCATGATATATGATCGGCAATGGACACTATATATTAGAATAAAGGGCTGGCTAGTGTTGTGGTTTTTTCTTGGTTCTCTTATTAGGGAAGTCATCAGTAGCATTGCAAATATATAACAGGATTCTGGTCATGTTGATTCAGGTTGGAATTATTCCTTGGCTGATACTTTCTACAAGGGTTAGCAAAATTATCAGCAGAAAGGTACTCAAGTAAATTTCTGAAGAGAGCAGAAACGCTAGGGCTACATATGCATTTTGAATGAGGTAGATTTGTGTTTTTGTTTTCATTGTATTTCTGCTGGCTTATCTTCGATTATGTAATTGTAAATGGAAATAAGTATTTATATTGGGAATAATAAAAATGTATTTTGTTTGCATTTGGATTTTTCTTGAAAACATGTAGAAGCTTAAAATTACATTTCATTTTGCAGTCGACTTCATCATGTTAAACTCTATGCTACACATATTACAAATTTGCTATAATGATGTTAAGGGGATTGCAATATTGTTTGCATCCCAGTAATTCTTGGAGCTTTGTTGAACATTTATCCTTTATAGAAACGATATACTAGGATGAAATTGCCTTTCCCTGCCATTTGTTTCTTGCCAGATTGTGTTGCACATTTTCTCTGAATATTAAAAAATTAAAAGTACCAAATATTTATAAGAGAATAGTAACTCGAAAAGATGGGGAACATGTCCTGAAGGGGGTTGCTATAGAGGCAGAAAGTCTTTAGTCGGTGGAGAGGCAGAGAGGAAGAGGTGGAACAAAACATTTTTTTTAAAAAGGTTTTAAGAGTAATGTGATCACTCTACATATAAGGTTAGAGTATTACATAAATGAGAACAAGGCACCCTTAAGAAATGAATCGATTGTTTAGAGGTTTGTTATTTTTAATGCAAATTTAGCATTTGGTACTCGCATTCTATAATACGTGGCATTCTCAATCAATCAGACACATTTATAAAAATATATATAAATTATGTACTGTCCAACGATCAATAAATCTATACTGGACACCACTTGATAATAGATGATGAATGTCTGAAACCAAGAACGTGATGTTATAGCAAATTAGTTTCGTGAAATGATCAAAATTGTTTCCTACTGAGCAGAGGGAACAAGTTCATTGACGCAGAGTGTAACTCTCTAGCTAGCTCCAGACTGCAATAACTAACTTTGATTTTCTAACGAAATATATCAGTTGATAGCTGCATCGACGAACAAAAGTACCAAAAATTTAAGACAGGAAGTAAAATGACACCAATAATATCACAAAGAAGCTAAAAAGAAGGTGTCAGTGGTGGAGAAGGCATGTAAATGGGATTGATGAGGGAGATACCTAGCAGTTGAAGGACCACTCATGAACCCCAACACGAAATCGCTCAACAGTTCCATCTTGTAGATTATATATTTTCATGTTACTTCCAAAATCATCCGAGTAACCGCAAAAATCACAAGTGGAATAGATAGAGCAATGCTGAAGGTGGAGCAATGCTGAAGGCAGTATTAGTTAGGCCAACAAAAAACGCACCATTCAAACAGCTGCCAACCTTTCCTAGTTGCATTCCTCGGACAGATGGTCGACCACAACATCTTCTATGTGGCCAACTTTGGAACTCGACAATCTTCTTTCCTAGTTGCATTCCTCGGATAGATGAATCGACCGCAACATCTTCTATGTGACCAACTTTGTAACAACTTCTTATAAACTTCTTCTTGATGAATATGCTACCCGTAGCAACAATCTTCCCAGAATGCCCGTCTTCATTTACACATACAATGTGGCCATCTCCTTCTTTACAAAGCTCCTCAAATCGATCTTCGAATTGTTTATCAGTTATAGAACCACGGAAGGTTAGTTGTTGCAACAACTCAATGAAACATTTCTTTTTATCAGACAACTCCGGCCTTCGAATTTCAAATCTCTCTTGCTTAGCAGAGTATCAGTCATTCTCTTGTCTTTGTAGTTTTGTTCTACAATCAGAATAAATATAACTATTAGAATGGAGATCTTAAGAGCAAATCCAAGAGATACTACATTTTGTAGATTTTGGAGGAAGTATGGAGATTTTACCCCATTATTGAGCTCCAAGAGATACTACATGTGCTACTACAAGATGTAGATTTGGGGTAGTAAGAGAAACTCATCCTTCATACGTGTAGTAAGAGAGAAAATTTAGATGATTGAAAATTTAATGCCTACACATTGATCAATGCATTCTTTCCTTTTTAAACCCAAATTTCACTCGCTCTCCTCTCATCTTCAATGCAAAACATCAAAAGTCCCAAAACAATGTATTGTTTAAAACTAAAAAGGTATAAAATAAAATTAAAAATGTTGTTAATATTAATGATAATCAATGCAAGAGCTACAAAATGTAGTAACTCTTGGAGATGACCAAAAATTTCATACTACATTTTAGCATTTCATACTACATCTTGTAGATTTTTATGTAGTATCGAGCAAGTCCAACAGCTTCTCCAAGTTGGCGAATTTCAATAAATTTAGAGAATTTGAGCTATTTTTCAGTTCCAACAGTTTTCCCGTCTCATTCCCCAACTTGGGGTGTTGCTTCCCCAAATCTGTAGAGAGAAAATATTTGGGGAAGCAAAATTTAATGCTTTTGCATTTATGACTGATTATTTTCCTATTCATGTGTTTTTCTTTATTTTTTAACAAATTAAATATACATTTTAAATGGAAATATCTTTAGTTATACACAACAAAAAAATTATAAAAAATAATATATTCTTAATTTTCATATTATAACAAACGCAACAAGATCTTACATGACTATGTTCGCATGAATATATAAATTTGAATATTATCATGTGAGATCTTGTTATGTTCGTTGAAATGTGTATTTTAATAAAAAAAATCACATTTTTTTATTATACGTAATTTAAAATATTAATATTTCAAAATATATTTTAATAGTGAAAAATATAAATAAAGAAACTAAATTCAAATGAATTAATGCAAATGAATTAAATTCTAATCCCCAGACTAGGGAAGCTGTTGGAGTTGAAGCAAAAAAAGATAGGGAATATGGGGATGTAGTACTATATCTTGGAGAATGTTGTAGGGAAACTATTGGACTTGCTCTAACGAATGAGAGTAGATTGATGTAAAATTTAACACACAAACTGCCACATCCATATAGGAACAAACTGACCATGTGAGAGTAAATAAGGTTATACGAAAATGAAAGAAGGACCAAATGAATCCTCACATTAAAATGCAATCAGTATGTTCTCACAAAAACAAAAAGCAAGACAAAATGCCACTTAACATCAACAGTTAACAATGAAATCCAGCAAAATTAGCTCGTCCAGAAACGCAAAAAGGGAAGGTGATGAGGAAAATGAATGGGGTTTCCAGAATAATATTCACGTGAACAGTACCCGGAATGTTAGTTTCTTATTTTTAGAATGTTTTCTTTTATTTCCTTTTAGTTTTAGAATCTTATTAGGACATTATTTATTTAACAAAATAGGGTTCTATTCCATCTAGGATTGGTCATTCTTATGGCTATAATAATTGTATTCCTCTATGGGGTTTAGATAGACTTTGATTAATAAAAAATTATTTTGCGATTATATCGTGAGCCCCGAGTTGTGTGAAGCAGCTTACCCCGAAGGTGTGACTCCTGAAGGACCCACGTCGACGGTATGACGCCGAAGACACCCCAAGGTGTGACTCCGAGGGTTTATCTACATTTACGTATTTTCTACAGTTTATTCGTTACCTACAGCCATTGACCACTATTTTTCGCTAAGCCAACCTTGTTCATAACCAAGATCCGATTCAAACCTACGCCTACGTTGTCCTACATCATTTTTGGTATCAGTAGCCGAAGAACATGGTGAGCATAAGTGGGAAGTTAACGTCTGAACTTTTCAAGGATGATGATGAAGACGATGATGTTCCGTTAATTTGTTGTGATGATCTTGAAGAGGAGGAAGAAGATACATCACTCTTGAATCTTGTAAGACAAATTCTTAGTACTCCAAGATTTACCCAGGAAGATTGGAGAAGGACAATCATTTTCCAAAACTCGGTTGCTTGTGGAAAGGATTACAGGAAGTTGATCATCGATGGAGGTAGCAACATGAATGTGGTTTTGGAATCTACAGTGAAGACACTTAAACTTCCAACTGAACCCCATCCAGAACCATACAAGGTGGCATGGATAAACAAAACCACAATTCCTGTTAACCACGATGTTTAGTTCACTTGAAAAAGGGTGCTTATGTTGATTCTGTTTGGTGTGATGTTGTACCAATGACAGCAACCCATATACTCTTAGGTCATCCTTGGTTGTATGATCGTAAGGTGGTGCATGATGGTCATGCAAACACTTACACTTTTGACTTTGTTGAACATGATGATAACAAGTGCATGGAGAACCTTGAGAAAACAATGGTGGTTGAGGAAGTTGAAGAGGAAAAGAAGTGCAATGAAAGTCTTGACAAGATACATGTCGAAGAGGAGCTTAAGACATAAGAGATTGAGGTAGGCGAACTATCTATTGAAGAGGATTCTAAGAAAGAGGATATTGTGGTAGGAAAGACAAATGCTATAGTTGAATGGCAAGCTCCTAGTCTTACTTCAATTCCGAAGATTGAAACTTCTGGTGAACCTGAAGAATTCCATAAGAGATTTGTTAAGGAGATAAAGATCACCATGGATCCTAAACTTAGTTGCTTAAGGAATGGGGATTTGCGGTTAAATTTTTTTTGATGAAGTTAAGAAACCGAGGGTTGAATCTCCAATACTTGCATCGTTGGATTTCCATCAAGATGTGGCACATGTATCTAAAGATTTCCCTTTTCATAATATTGGTTCACTGATTCTTAAGATAACACCTAAATTCTTCCATGGTCAGAGTTATGTTGTTCGTTGGAAATATCTTGTTCGTTGGAAGGGGCATCCGCGTGAAGAATGTACATGGAGTACTGATTCAAAGTTACAGGATATGAGCTTTGGATTTTTGGAGGAGATCACTGATTTTAACTCGCCGGAGTCGAGTCTTTTAAGAGGAAGAGAATGATGAGGAAAATGAATGGGGTTTCCAGAATAATATTCACGTAAACAGTACCCGAAATGTTATTCTAGAATGTTCTGTTAGTTTCTTATTTTTAGAATGTTTTCTTTTATTTCCGTTTAGTTTTAGAATCTTATTAGGACATTATTTATTTAGGAAACTAGGGTTCTATTCCATCTAGGATTGGCCATTCTTATGGCTATAATAAGGTCATGTTCTCTAGAGATTATTTGAATATATTTTAGTTCAGATGAGTTCAGATAAATATTTTTAAGTTCAGATAAATTTTTTTAAGTTCAGATGAGTTCAGATAATCTTTTTTCAGTTCAGATGAGTTAAGTTCAGTAGACTTATTTGTATTTTAGTACATTTTAGTTCATTTCAGTTTAAATCAGTTCAATATTTTTATATTTTTTCATGTCAATTCAATTCTGTTCAATAATGTATATTATAATAATTTAAATAATGCAAAAAATATTTTGTGATTTTACTATCATGCGTCGTAGTCGTAGACGCTCTTCTTTTGAGTTTAATTGTTCATATCAGTTCAGTTCAATTACATTCAGTTTAGTTCAGTTTCAATATTCTTATATTTTTTCATGTCAATTCAATTGTATTCCTCTATGAGGTTTAGACAGACATTGATTAATAAAAAATTATTTTGTTATTATATCGTGAGCCCCGAATTGTGTGAAGCAGTTTACCCCGAAGGTGTGACTCCTGAAGGACCCCCGTCGACAGTGTGACGCCGAAGACACCCCAAGGTGTGACTCCGAGGGTTTATCTATATTTACGTATTTTCTACAGTTTATTCGTTACCTACAACCATTGACACTACTTTTCGCTAAGTCAACCTTGTTCATAACCAAGATCCGTTTTATCAAACCTACGCCTACGTTGTCTTACATCAGAAGGATAGAATACATTAAAGTTACAAAAACAAAGAGAATATATTGAAACATAACAGGTAGCTTAAGAAAGTCATTCAGCAAAGATTTTTCAAGACACAGAGGACCAAGTGAATCCTACAACATCAAAAGAACAATTCTTCAAGTACATGAAGTTCTTAATGCTAATTAGCAAAATTCCAGAAAACCAACAACTGCTGATAAGAGAGCAGCTTGATGGAAAAAGCACAAACATCAAGCAACAAGATACCGAAGCATAAATGAAGAAGGGAGGTTTGTCGACAACAAGTGTGAGACTGTGAGTGAGAGGAAACATAATGGGTTGGAATGGAAAGGCGCAGCTATCTTGAGACGGCGGGATTGGGGCGTAATTGAAACGGAAGCTTTTCGATCTTTGGGTACAGGTTTATCAGAACCGTTATAGCTTCAATTCAAAACGGGGTATTTACTGAACATATTTTTAGTGAACAAGCAGAGCATATTCTTGTGATTTTCATCACCATACATAATACATAGAAGAACAAGCGGTTTCAGTTATAACAAGGCAATTTTAATTTGCCAACATAAGCAAAAGGGAAGAACTCAGTTAGAGAAAACCAATATGCAAACATGAGTAAAAGGAAGCTAAGAAGCAAGATTACCTTGACGATTCGAAGCACTCAAGAAACACCTTGCTTGATAAACCGCTGCTTCAATTTTTTGCAGTACATGAGTCCAACGGTTTCAACATAAATCTCCACATCCTCACACTAATCAATCTCAAAGCAGGGGGAGACTAGGCGATGATCAGACACTTTGTTTGAAAAAAATTCTCTATTCTCAATCAAAACACTCCCATGGACACTGAGCTTCACAGAAGAAACCTGATACAGTATAAAAGAAAAAGAAAACTAAGGCAGGGATACATTTCTTGTGCAGCATTCAAGATTATAGACCTAGCTCAATGAGTTGATTAGAGCAAAATCACATAGGGCACCAGTCTAGAAAGCTTTATCACAAAATATAATCCATAATCAAAATTATCATTTTTTTCAGAGCATATATATTGCACAGGCGAAAATCTTTGGAGCTAAAGAGAAGAATAAAGACACCTTCTTTGGTAAACAATTCGTATGGCTATTAACACTGAAAATGACAAATCAAATTAAACCTACCTGGTGGTGCTGAATTGAAGAATATGAGCGCCTCTGTATAAAATGGGTTTAAGTATACTGCTCTGCAGATTAGTCCTAGCAAAAGCTAGACTGTTGTCTTTCCCTGTGAACCAATGTCAATTATAGAAAGTGTGAGGATAGACCATAATGATCAATTATTCTGGGTGTGTCAATTATAGATATGTTAATGTATGGTCTCCACCCACCACTTTTGTAACAATGTTTCCAATTTGTTGATATTTGGAACTGTACGAATAATAAGTACGTTCTCACCAATTTTAATCAGCAATGTAATTTATTCACCATTTCGTGTGTAAGTGTAACCAAGTTTTCTGACGGATTTCATCAGTTGACAACAAGAAGAAATTAAAGTGTAAATTAACATTCCAGCATC
Source organism: Cruciata laevipes (assembly GCA_963678965.1). NCBI lineage: Eukaryota > Viridiplantae > Streptophyta > Magnoliopsida > Gentianales > Rubiaceae > Cruciata > Cruciata laevipes. The sequence goes on from OY787641.1 coordinate 18,778,749, forward strand.
TGACAACAAGAAGAAATTAAAGTGTAAATTAACATTCCAGCATCGACAAACACATGATGAGAAAAATGGGGAAAAACATCAAAGCAACAACCAAAAATATAAGAAAAATAACTAACAATGACACCAATAATATCACAAAGAAGCTAAACAGAAGGTGTCAGTGGTGGAGAAGGCATGAAAATGGAATCATGATGATGAACCCCAACATGGAATCGCTCAACAGTTCCATCTGCTAGATTATACATTTTCATGTTACTTTCCCAATCAGTGTCGTCGGTGCAGAAAACACGAGTGGAATAGATGATGTCAGCAGCAATGCAGAAGGCAGCATTATTCAGGCCAATAAACAACGCACCATTCAAACAGCTGCCAATCCTTTGCTGGTAGTATACTTGTTTTTCAGCAGTATCTACTCGGAAAACTTTGAAATATTCACCATTACCATATTCGCGAACTACTAACAGCAAATCACCAGCTGATGACTCTGCTAAATAAGTATTATGGTTGGAGCCCCGAATTCTGCAGATAAGGTCCGCTAGAAAGTATTATGGTTGCATCCGTTAGAAATCCACCAGAATAAAATGATTTGATTTCGGTCCATTTCAGGTCGCCGGGCCTCCAACACAGCCAATGGATTTCTGTTACCACTACCAGAACGAAATCACTGGTGCGGGATGGATCCGCAGACAAAACCGATCGGATTATTCTATTGAAACCATAACCATCGTCGTTATGGAACAAGGTTTTGTCTGTGGGAACTGGAAGTGCAATTCGAGCGCCGGTAAAAGGGTTCAACAGCTCATCAGGTTCAGTTTCAGGTTCCCGCGGCTTCACGGTTACAAACCACCCAAATCCTGCTTCGGTGCAGATCTTTTTGCCCTTCCAGCTGTGCGGCACAGATAGCCTCATGCACACCTTTTTCTTCGACAGGCTGTAGAATTCGCCTTCTTCGCTGCCATTGTCGGCAAAGCATAAGAAGGGGAAGCCATGGGCCACGACTTGAGCAGCTTCGCGCAGTCGTCGTCCCGTGCGGCTGTCCTCCAGGAGGTGCAAACCCCTGCCAGCGCCATGAAATCTTCCACAAATGCAGACTTTATCACAAGCTTTGCTATTTCCACCAACAACTCCCCCGGAAGGGATGACCAATCGGGCACCAGTTTCATGATCCTTTTCCTCTCTTTACATACTTCCATGGCGAGACCGGAAACTGTAAACACAAGAAATTTATAATATATATACAAAGCAGGGTTTGAACTAGGGTTTAAGCCTTCTTTGGTATGTGTGAAATGGAATCACTTATTACAATCAAGTCCTAATTTTAAACATTATTTTCTCTGAATGATGGAACTATAATAGATATTCGTATTCATGTTTAGGACACAGTATTTTTATGTCATGCAGGAATTGTGTATGAAACATATGTTTGGATATTTGCTAATATTGTTTTTATGCAATGTTGTCTTCCCCAAACAGAGCACACACTAATGTGTGTTCAGAAGACCTTACGAAGAAGAGTATAGACGACCAGCTCAGAGCAAACATTAACATGACCATAAGCACTTAAAAGGGAATGGATAGTTGCAGGACCAACAGTCTAGTACTGAGCTTTTAAACCACTTCTATATCAACTGCCAGAATAATTTGTAGCTTCTGGAGAAAAGGGCATTTTCAAAATACTTGATAGATCATGCAAGGAAACACTGACCAGATTAGATAGGGCCATCTCCTAGCGTTTGCATTACATCATCCGAAGGTTTTTTGACTGATGCTACAAGATTATAGCCATATATTATACCATTCTTGACTCAAAAATTAATCCACAGGAAGGAATCAAAGAACCCAACTCAACTTCAGCAATCTTTCTAGCCTTTTTGTGTTTCCTGATGACCACAAATAATATCGCGGAGATAGCAATTACCAGTGGCAGAGGTCCCTGGAGCTGGTTAAATTGCATATTCAAGATTCTCAGACTGCCAAGATAATTACCGATTTCTTCAGGGATGTAACCATTCAAGAGATTCGAAGATAATTTTAAGACCTGCAATTTGGTTGCATTGAAGAAAGAGCTCAAAAAGGCTGCCTGAAAAGCTGTTGTTCATCAGATTCAAGTATTCAAGATAAGGTAGCGAGCCAAACCAACCTGGAATATCTCCACGAATATTGTTGCCACTGAAATGAATGTCTCTGAAATGGTAACTCTCCATAGAAATTGTTTCTGCTAAGGTCGATAGAACTTAGAAATGAAAGATTCCCAATGTTCGGAGGGATTGTATCTTGAAGAGCCTAGGATAGAGAGATTCAAGGCCACAACTCGGTTATGGAGCGCCAAGCATTCAACTCCAATCCAACTGCATATAGTAATTTCTTCAGTCCAATTGGACAGATGATGAGAAGAATTAGTATCCCACACAATCTGGGATTTTAAAGAAACAAGAGCTAAATTATCAATTTTTATGATTTGTTTGCCTAAAGCACATTGTATAATTGCTACAAGCAAACATAGCAGACTGAAGAGGAAGCTATATGATCTTGTCATTATTAGCAAAAACATTAGGAAGTTGCTCAATGTAGCTACTGCAAGCTTTATAACAATAGCAGCATCACAAATGGTTAATGTTAACAAAATATATATAGCTAATTAGTCTTCTTTTAGATATCATTATTTACTGATCAAAGACTTTTCACAGGAATGAAAATTATTTAATTAGCTTTGTAGTTATTCTACTAGAATGGGTGAAATCAAATAAGAGTGATCCAAAACACTACATTAGATGCATTAATCAAATATTGAAACCCAAGCTTTCACACCAGTTTTCAACCACCTCAAATTTCTTTAATTTTTTTTTTCTGGCTAACAAGTTTTTGTTTCATCTGTCACTGATACTGAAACCCAAGTTTGCCTTATTCTACTGGAAATTAAAAAAAAAACAAATTACTTTTCTGCATACAGTTCAAAGATCATATTCTTCTATCATTCTGTCACTGTTTAACTTTCCTGAACCAGCTGCAATTATGCTCTTTATTCACTCAGATTTATTTTTTGTACCGCAATTTCATGATTAACAGTTACAAAGGGAGAGCATAATGTATTATTACCTGAACCTCTAGGTAACCAGCAAAATCGTAGCCCAGTAGATAGAATATTTTCCATCCTCTAGTGCATTGCATAATCGTTCGTCTTGGAAACCAAATAACCATCTTGTACCACCCTATACAAGATTGATGCCAAAATCCAGGTGAAGAGAATCTTTACAGTCAGATTCAACAATGTGTTTTTCCCAGACATGGAGCATTTTTGCAACATAACTCAGATGAAAGATATAATCAGAGCCATTTGAAAAGATTGCACAATGAAAATTCTCATGTAAGTGTTCGATAACTATTTAAATAACCTAAACTCTAGCAAAATGAAGCGGTGCTTTGACAGAAACTCATTTCTGACGCAATGCTGGAACTTCATCCTATTTTGTTCCAAAAATAAACTGACAAAAGCTTATAATAATAATAATATTGATCATGGTATAACTGAAGTTGACAGTGACAAAAACAATTTTACCTTGTTCACTCTTCAATAGTTTTTACTGTTATATAACTCCAATATAGCTTATGATAAACAAAACAAAACTAACCATTACTTCAAATATTAAAATTTCAAAAAGACTTGCATTATTTCAACTTGAATGAGTCGCCGACAGAATCCAAATGAATAAGGTTAATGCTAAAGCCAGATTCAAGCTTAGCTCGCTTCCATTATTTTAACTGCTAAACCATCAGCAGTAGGCATCCATTCATCAAAAACTACATACTGCCAGTTCCAGACGCCTAATGAAAGATAGATGAGAGAGATATCTTATCACCAAAATAGCTAGACATCTAACCAATCAATCAAACAACAAAAGTCATTGAAGAGTCACCGCCTAGAATTACAAGTTCTGCCATAATCAGAATTACCTGTAATATTTTCAAAAAAAAAAAGAATTACCTGTAATAGTAAGAACTATGTTAAGGTTTGTAGGCTTGTAAGTGAATGTTTTCAGAAGAGATAGGGTGGCAAAATTTCAGGCAATCCTAACAATATGCACTTGCACTGGGCATGCTAAGTTTAAAAGGAAGAAATGCATACAAAAGTCATTGAAGAAAAAGACGGACAGATTGATTATATTCAATAAGCTGAAACTTCATTTGACATGTACTTATGCTATATTTACCAAAAAATGCTATGTCGTGATTTTTCATCCCCAGGAAAAATGTCTGCCTATGTAATGAAATTTCTGGGGCTGCAACTCACATAATCTTGAAGAATATTATATCAAATATTAGCTCTATTTTATCTCAGATTACTTCCAGAACCAAATGAGGTGAAAAGGCATGCATCTAGTAAAACTCAAGACGGAAATCTCCTCAAGCAGTAACTTCTAGCTTTAGTAAAAGAGAATAAATAAGAACCATCTCACCAAACCTAACAATTTTTTTCTGTATAAAAAATATGTATAGATTTATGCAAACATTGCAGGTCCTAGAAATCTTAAGATAAAAGAACTCAGGTTTCCATATTTTAGCTGACTCAATGTGTTAGGTAGCACATTCATAAAGCACTAGAAATGGGAATACTAAGACATGTATTCAAATATATATGAATCATAAAGACAGATGCAGAAGAGAACCAGGATGCCAATGAAATAATAATCCATTATATTGAATAAACTGAAGCTTCATTTGAAGTATACATAAGCTAAGTCAACCAAAATGTGGAGTCTAATAAATCTGATTCCAACCACCTAGTCTACTAGTGTGAGTCTAACACCTTGTATAACTTTTCACCCACTTCGCTGGGTTCTAACCCCATTCATTCCTTGTCTCGCTTAGGTCTTCACTGATGGTCCTTGTCCTCTGTGCATAACACCAAACCAAACAACTCCAACATGCAAAATAAACATAATACCAAGCACCAGTATAATCACATAGAAGAGCATAACACCAAAAATAAAGCAGATAGCAGCAAACAATGCCAACTTGCAATAATACCAAACAACATATAACAACATAATATAATACCAAGCAATTATATAATCACATAGATGACTAGATGAGCATAACACCAAACAACATCAAAATCACAACAAAATCAATTGTAAAGCACATAACAACATTTCACAACAACATAAAGCAAATAGCAGCAAAAAAACATTTCAGAACAACATAAAGTACATAGCAGCAATAACTACACCCTAATTGCATGCAAATATTCAACGGTTAAAGCACTTAAGAATGCAAAAGGTAGAATTTTGAACCTAATTTCCCTAACCTAAATCTCTAATTGCCGTTTGTTGGCAAGGGGGCATAAATTTTTCCTCAGAAGCCAAGGGTGTAAACAAAATTTGACTTGGTTTACCACAACCAAGAATACCTAATTTCTCGCCATCTGAGAAAGCAGTGTGACAGATCACACAAAACTCCCCACAATAACCCTCCCCGTTACCTGTACCCTCGCAATGTAATCGAGTAGGTAGCAGCCGGCGAATAGCCACATCCCGAGTCTCCGGAGCCACGGGTTCGAGCAGCTCTGGGCCGGATACTGCCACGGGTTCGAGCGGCTGCGGAGAATCAGCAACGGCATCGAAAGCTGAGATCAAATTCCGGGATAAAGCAGAATGAGCACACAAACTTGAATACATTTTGATGTATAGAATGAGTTCATTTCTTTTAGGCATTATGGAGAATGAGTTCATTATTTTTGGAAGTTAGAGCAAGTCCAAGAGATACTACATTTTGTAGATTTTGGAGGAAGTATGGAGATTTTACCCCATTATTGAGCTCCAAGAGATACTACATGTGCTACTACAAGATGTAGATTTGGGGTAGTAAGAGAAACTCATCCTCCATATGTGTAGTAAGAGAAACAATACAAGAAAATTTAGAGGATTGAAAATTTAATGCCTACACATTGATCAATGCATTCTTTCCTTTTTTAAACCCAAATTTTACTCTCTCTCCTCTCATCTTCAATGCAAAACATCAAAAGTCTCAAAACAATATATTTTTTAAAACTAAAAAGGTAGAAAATAAAATTAAAAATGTTGCTAATATTAATGATAATCAATGCAAGAGCTACAAAATGTAGTAACTCTTGGAGATGACCAAAAATTTCATACTACATGTTAGCATTGAAAAATGCATTTCAATTAATATGTTTTAGAGAGAATTTTGTATAGGCCCCCAACGTTTTCCAATCAAAACGGCCCCCTAACCTTACGTTTTTTTCTCATTTTGACCCTCTAGCCCTAACTTTGCCGTTAAATCATTTTTCCATCCATTCATGGAAGGGTATGACTGTCTTTTTGGCCCCTAAATTGTTTTGTCCCCCTAAATTTTTGAAAAATATAAGTTTAACAACGATTGAATTTTGTTTTGATTAGGGTAATTAATTGATTTATTGTTTAGCAAATTTAAATTCCATAACACCAAAATTAATCTAGAGATTTAATTTATTCTAACTCAAAAAATAACATAATTATAATTCATTGATGATTAAAATAATTGTATAATAACACCAAATATCGTAAAAAATTGGTCTCCTTTTGATCTGCCCTTACCGTAAGGTGCCCTTATTTGCGACTCTCATGTTCTCAAATAAGAAACTACCCTAATCACCCTAATCAGAATAAAATTAATAGATCGCGGAAGAACAAAATTAAAATTAATTACTCTTATTAAAACAAAATACTACCTGTTGTTAATTTTGTAAAGGATCTCTTCATATTTACATATATCACCTCCAATTTCATACATACTATCCAATATCGTTCAAATTCCGTGTGATTGTACATGAGCATGTACAATGAGAAAAATCTAAAAATGTGAACGTGATTGATGTTGAAATTAAAGATATTAGAGTTCAAAAAATAAATAAATAAATCGGGCTAGTGTATATTATAATAAAAATAAAGTTTGTTAGAGAAATTGATTATTTAAATATTTACAAAAATGCATTGGTAGAAAATGCACTTTCCAAATATTTCATTAGGGTAATTAATTCTATTGACATTTCACAATTACTCTTGAATAATGTAGCATGAAACACAACTATTAGGGGGTCAAAAATATTGAAGGGGCCAAAAACAATTTAGCGGGCCAAATGCAGCATGAATCAAACAAGTTAGGGGCCAAAAAGACGGTCCTACTCTTCCAAGAATGGATGGAAAAATGATTTAACGGCAAGGTTAGGGTTAGGGGGTCAAAATGAGGCAAAAACGTAAGGTTGGGGGGCCATTTTGACACTAAAATTTGATGGGGCCAAACTGGTATATTGGAAAACGTTTGGGGGTCTGTATAAAATTCTCTCTATGTTTTAAGTGAAATCACAACAAGGATGCTCAATTGTAGTCTACATATGTAGTCGGTCCTATTATATAAAATTAAAAACAAGGAATGACCTATTTGCAAATTATAAAAAGTCTAGTATTTCACGCGCAGTCAGCGCTTGGCATTTTCTAAAGCCAAAATAATACGCAGTCCACCTGCTCTTCCCATCATTTCCCGCCCACTCTCCACACACTACTTTTTCCTTTAATGCTACTTTTTTAATAATATAACCTTCCTTGTTTTTTATTTTAATTTAATGCATTTCATTTTTCACTTAAAACATATTGCATCAAAACATATTACATTGAAATGCATTTTTCACTGTAGTTTTAAGAAGGCAAAAGGTAGCATTTTGAACCTAATTTCCCTAACCTAAATCTCTAATTGCCGTTTGTTGGCAAAAGGGGCATAAATTTTTCCTCAGAAGCCAAGCCAAGGGTGTAAACAATCAGCGTGGTATTCATGGCCACAGCCAAGAATACCTAATTTCTCACCATCTGAGAAAGTAATGTGACAGATCACACAAAACTCCCCACAATAACCCTCCCCATTACCTATACCCTCGCAATGTAATCGAGTAGGTAGCAGCCGGCGAATAGCCTCATCCCGAGTCCCCGGAGCCATGGGTTCGAGCAGCTCTGGGCCGGATACTGCCACGGGTTCGAGCGGCTGCGGAGAATCAGCAACGACATCGAAAGCTGAGATCAAATTCCGGGATAAAGCAGAAAGGTCGGAAACTGCCACGGGTTCGAGCGGATGCGGAGAATCGGCAACGGCATCGAAAGCTGAGATCAAATTCCGGGATATAGCAAAAAGGTCGGAGCTCCACCGAGATGCGGACCGACTCATTTTGGGATCGATTTCAAGAATTTAGAGTTGATGATGATCGGAAGAAGCGAGCGGAAGAATTCAACAATGGAAAGTTGATGATTGGAAGTGAGCGCAGGAATTGAAGAACCGAATTCGCATGGCAATCAATAATCAGAAGAACTGAGATTGAGATTGAGAGAGAAAAACCTAATTGGCAACGATGATTTGAGGAACACTGTTTGGAAAAATAATAATTTTGGGGGTGAAAATGGTGGGACTGCGTGGATATATATAGCATGTGCATTCATTGGGACTCAAATGATCTCTATCTCTTCTCTCTCATCCCAACAGCTCCTAACCCCACAATCATCCAGTCTTATACATATCATCCAGTCTTGTCCACATCATATTTTTATGGTCCTACATGATTCAATTATTTCCAACTCATTTTCTTTCATATGTAGATTATTTATCTTAGACCAAAACTATAATGAGAATACTTTGATAAAAGTTTCTCCTTATCTTCCAGCAAGGGTAATTTGGTAATTCTACACCCCATACCTTTTCAATAAATATAAGAAACAAAAAGATGTGTCTTTTAAAAAAAATAAAAATCCTTCTGCATATAAATATACCAATTCATAAATCAAAACCAAGATAACTCAACCTTTTTCATTAATTATAGGAAGGTAATTGGAACTTAGAAGGTACACCTAGCTAAAACAGAAGTCAATATTCCCACTTACTCTTGCATGTTTTGGTCATAATTTTAATTTTTTGAGGGTCAATTTTCTGATTACATGTAGTCATGTAGCTCTCTAATTTATATTTGTTTCCCTTATTATTTTCCTAGACCAAAACTATAATGAGAATACTTTGATAAAAGTTTCTCCTTATCTTCCAGCAAGGGTAATTTGGTAATTCTACACCCCATACCTTTTCAATAAATATAAGAAACAAAAAGATGTGTCTTTTAAAAAAAATAAAAATCCTTCTGCATATAAATATACCAATTTATAAATCTAAATCAAGATAACTCAACCTTTTTCATTAATTATAGGAAGGTAATTGGAACTTAGAAAGTACACCTAGCCAAAACAGAAGTCAATATTCCCACTTACTCTTGCATGTTTTGGTCATAATTTTAATTTTTTGAGGGTCAATTTTCTGATTACATGTAGTCATATAGCTCTCTAATTTATATTTGTTTCCCTTATTATTTGTCAAACAATTCTGGATATTTTTTCAAATTATGGATATTTTTTTTCAAATTTTGGATATTTTTCAAATCCATGAAATGAATGAAAGGAGAATTTTTTGTTTTTAAAAAAATTAAAAAGTAAGTCCGTTGCTTCGTCCAGCTCGGTTCATCCAATTTAGCACTTAATTATTAGTTTCTAATGATTAAAGTATTATATGGACGAGCTGATGACCGAATCTATATAAAAAGTAAACATTTTGTGTGAACGTTCTGACATGTCAATTTCTGATTATACTCTTCACACTAGGCTATATCCTATTGGGCCCCCTATATCTGACATTTTGCGATTGTATTTATTTTCAGCTACAACTACAAACCTTAATATAATTCGCCATTTTTGTTGGAGATCATTTGTGTTATATTTTATTTATTTTAATCATGATAAAGAGAATTATTATAGTCTTTTTAAAGGTGAGAAATTTTCATGTAAGGTAATACAGCCGTAGTAGAAAAGTTTTTTATATCATGTTTATATGATTAGTTTATTTTATTAATCTCTTATTATTTTACTTTTAATTATAATTTTAAAAAATGCTTGTAGCTATTAAAAAAATAAAAAAATAAATCTTGTATTTTAGAGTACTGAAAAGATATTCTGATATGGGTGACAAAAAGTTTGGACTCAAGTATTAACTAATAGAGGACTACACGCACTTCCACCGATTATCATAAGCCAATGTATGATAAGCACATACCCATAGGGTATGAAATTCTTAGATGATTGAAAAGTCACATCATTTATACATGTAAAGTTGTGTCTTTTCAGTAACATAAACCAAAACACACATTGATTACCATTAGACAATGCATCTATAAATTGACACATCTAGAACATCCTCTCTACCTAAAAGTATAACTTTCCTTCTATTTTCTTCTCAGTATTTTCTGTTCCTACCTTGATTTAGCCTACATGTTAATCATTTTGTTTGTTGATGGCCACTCTGGTCTTTACTTAGTGATTATCATATACATGAGTATGTTGAAATTTTTAGATGAAGTATCAATACAAAATGTTAGGGGGGTTCGGGGAAGAATTTGGTTTGCTGCTATTATCTTTTCACTGATCAAATTTGAATTTTGCATTCCAGTAGCTTTTAAAAAATTATAAAAGTGAATTTCAATTATCTTTTGTTCGGCTTCTACTTTTCTTTGGTTTTACCTTCTACTTTTCTCAAAATATTATTTGGTTTCAGCATACTGCCGAAACAGTTTTTTCTATATCTCTCTTGCTTGCGTCGGTTTGTGAGTACAAAGTTGTTGGAAATGCACACAAATCTGCAAAAGTTACCTGTACAACTTTTTTTGAAAAATGTTTCCAACTTTGTGTAAAGATGTGAAAAACTAAATAGATAATCATGTTTATGTAATGACAATTTTGATATATTCTAGAGGTATGTGTGCCAAGTCCTCCACACAACGCGTGGAAAGACCACGCTAGTTTATATTATAAATGTATTAATATAATTATTTACATGAATAATAAATTTTGTATTAATGTAAACAAATTAATTGTCTTATTTCATAATTATTTATTTATTTAAGTAATGAAAATAAAAGTGGTAATGGAACATAATAATATATGACAAGTTTTATGCAATAATGCAATAATATGATTAATGAAAATAAAGATTAACTATTATATAAAATATTTCAAAAAAAACTATTATATAAAGAGTAATATTTAAGGACAACTTTTACATAAGTGGAAAATAAAGGGCAAATTACAATCTTCAAAATAAATAATACATGAAATATAAAAATTAATAGCAACACCAAAATAGAAATAAAGATATAAAAATACAATAATATACGACTTCGTTTTAATGAAAATGGTTATAAGCATGTTTGACCAAATCCGCTTGAAGTTGACGATGTGTTGTTCAATTACGAACTGCAGATCGCCTTTGAACATATGATGCAAAATCAGGTCGACGATCATATAAGGGGCCCCATTCTTCTTCATCATCTACATCTGCCATCGTTTCCTCAGGGTCATAGTCGATACGTTGCACTATTCTTTCATCCTTAATAATCATGTTATGTATGATAATGCATGCTAAAATAGTCTTACTAACATCTCCAATATCCCACATATGTACTGGATTACTAATTATATGGAACCGAACTTGGAGCACCCCAAATGCATGCTCTACATCCTTCCGATAACTCTCTTGAATCTTCGTGAAAAATCGGTCATCATCAGTAACGGGGACACGAATTGATGTCATAAATGTAGCCCATTGTGGATAGATACCATCTGTCAGGTAGTACCCTGTCTTGTACAGATTGCCATTAGCATGAAACTTTGAGGGTGGTGCCTTCCTTGCAGTAGCTCATCAAATACTGGAGACATGTCGAGAACATTAATATCGTTACATATACCAGGAACACCAAAGAAACTATGCCATATGTGTAAATCTTTAGAAGCAACCGCCTCTAATATGATTGTTGGTTTCCCACTTCTTCCTGCAAATTGACCGTGTCAGGCCTTAGGACAATTCTTCCACTCCCAATGCATACAATCAATGCTTCCTAGCATTCCAGTAAATCCCCGGTCACATCCCTTTTGTAAGACACGTGTTACATCTTCAGGATTTGCCCTCCTCAAGTAAGTTTTACCGAACACATCAATAACACTCGTGATGAAGTTTCGGATAGTGTCCTTGACTGTAGTAGCACCGATTCGCAAGTACTCATCCATCTGATCATACGTCATGCCGTACGCCAACAAACGCATCGCAGCAGTGCACTTCTGATATTCATGGAACCCAAGTGGTATATACTGGGCTAAACCAACCACAAGGAAAATATTAGGCCCAGAGGGCTTTGGCCCAAAGACTAAGTCAAGTACACTAATCAGAAGAAGAGAGAAGAAGAAGGAATCACTATCACACGGAGATAGTGGAATCCATGGAAATAGAACAACACTATGTTCTCTATAAATGGCAACCAAAGAGAAGAAGCAAGGTACGCAATTCTGAGACTAGATCATTATATTTGGCAATCAAGAAACTGACTTTAGCATCGGAGAGTCTTCCCGGAATCCATTTCGGGACTTTGCAGGTTACTTCTGGCGAACCGACGGAGGTCATCGGTGGGCTCGTGGGTGATCAAATCACATCATTGGCGCCATTTGTGGGGATCATCCTTTAATTCCCATGGTGACCACCAGAAGGAACCGGAGGGAAACTCCTCAAAAAGCAACTCCGCTTCCAGAACAGTAACTGACAGAAGAGGAGAGGAGCAGGAGGAGGGAGAACAATATGAAGAAGAAGAATATCAGTCACAAGGAGACGAACATCCAGAGGATAACGCAGAATCCTCGGATCACGCTCATCTCAGGGAAAAAGAAGCATTTGAAGCCTTCCTAGAGGCGCAGAAAGAAACCCAGTTCGTTCAGTTCAAAAGGGCCAGGAGAACTCAGGATGACTCTAAGGCTAATACTGATCATAGGGGCGAGAGATCAGTTCCAATTGATCGCCCAGAAACCTTTCAAGGAAGTCGCAAGGTAAATATAGACAGGAGGGAGGAACGCTCTATTCTAATCGGACGAGGCAGAAGAAAGGAAGAAAAATCTATCCTAATTGGGCATAGGGACACGCTCATCTACGGCAAAGAGTTACAGTCAATCATTGCAAAGGACGAGAGCGATTATTCTCCTTTCGTCAAGGAAGTACAAGATTACCCGATGAGTGATACATTCAAGTTGCCTCTCCATGTCAAGATATACGATGGAACGTGAGACCCAAAAGATTTCTTACACTCATATATAAACAATATGAGATTTCGGAACGCCCCATTACCTGTTGTATGCAAGGCATTCCCGATATTCTTAACCGGACCGGCGATCACCTGGTACGAAAATCTTCCCAGACAAAGCATCAGGTCATGGGCCCAGTTATCCGATATGTTTCTAGGAAGATTTTATATAAACCAGAAGTTCGAGCGCACAATCACCGATCTAGTTAACATTAAGCAAAATAACGACAACATTGGAGAATATCATTCAAAAATAGTAATGGAAAGTCTCCAGCTCAAAGATCTCTCCTATCAAATGTTTTTAGGGGAGTTCATGAGTGGGCTAAAATCAAGCGATTTTTATAAAGAGACACGAGAGGAAATGCCTAGTAATGAACGTGACCTACAAAAACTGGTGGAAAGGTATGTTCGCACTGAAGAGGCGAACGATAGGAAAATAGAGAATGAGAGAGGCGGAAAAAATTAATTTGATAATGATTCCAAACAACAAGGCAAGAAGGACAAGCCACTACAAGCATCCAAGACAAGGGATGGCTTTGGACAAAAAATCTTCGAGGAAATGCCACTGACAAAGCCAAGGAAAAGAGATTTGGCAGAATAACAAGGACCTATTTAGAGATCCAAAACCGATGCTAGCACCACCAGATAAACGCCCGAAGGAGTTCTATTGTTCCTTTCATCGGGATCATGGACATGACACAGAAGGTTGCACAGCCCTCAAGAGGCAGATCGAGGATAATCTGCGACAGTGCAATCTCCTCCAATACAAGAAAAACACTAGCTGCGGTGGTAGGGCTATTGCACAACCGGGAGAAGAGACGAAATCACAAGGTAAAATGACCGCGGCAGTAATCCAGGCGGAACCATCATACCAAACGTCTGAAAAGATCATACTGTCTATCCATGGTACAACCGAGTATATCTCAAATAATGCTTGGAAACAGAGGGCGAGATATGTACCACCACAAGAACCAACTGAAAAAAGGTTTAAGATGAGCGAGGTCATCACATTTGATGAAAATGACACAGTGCCAACCGCCTCACCACACAACGACCCACTGGTGATAGTGGCAAAAATCGGGAATTCAACAGTTCATAGAGTCTTCGTGGTTGATGAAAGCGCGGTAGACATTCTGTTTGCCGACTGTTTTGACAAATTAGGTCTAAAAAGGGAAAATCTTAAAAAACCCACTTCAGCTCTAGTCGGATTTACTGGAAAATCAGAAATGCCGACATGATAAATTCAACTACCAGTAGCTGTGGGAGAGGGCGATAAGTGTTGTACAATCCTATGTGATTTCGTCGTCATGGAGGCACAAAGCCCATTTAACGCAATAATAGGGCGCCCATGGATGAACGCGGCGAAAGCAATTTGGTCTCCTTATCACCTAGTCATGAAGTTTCCAACTCCAAACGGGATAGCAGTTGTTAGAGGAAGTCAGCAAGCAGCAAGACAGTTCATGGCAATAGCCATGAAACCTACCAGGTTGACAGAAAAGCCTGATCTCCCAATGGTAAATACTATGGCCACAAGGCAAAACATTCCTCATAAACCCAAAATCCATCTGGGAGAAGAAACAGAGGAATTTAAAATGAATGATAACGATCCGTTGTCAGTAATTAAGATAGGCCGCAACCTACCGGATAGCATCAAAAGGAGTATAAAACTCATCCTACAACAGTACGCTGATGTTTTCGCCTGGTCTCCTATGAATATGGGCAGAGTCGACCCAAATATTGCTACACATGAGTTACATGTAGACCCGGGAGTTAGACCAATCAAGCAGAAACAGCAAAACTTCATTTCCGATAAGCAGCAAGCTATAGAGGACGAAGTCCAGACACTAACAGAAGCCGGTATTTTACTAGAAGTGAGGTACCAAACACGGCTAGCCAACCCAGTCATGGTGAAAAAGGCGAATGGTGGCTGGCGAATGTGTGTAGACTATTCAACCCTCAACAAGTACTGTCTGAAGGATTGTTACCCACTACCAAAAATTGATAAATTGGTAGAATCAATCTAATGCCATGAAGCCTTGGCATTCTTAGATGCCTACAAAGGGTATCACCAAATTCTAATGGACACAAAA
The DNA here is from genome assembly GCA_963678965.1 of Cruciata laevipes. Classification (NCBI taxonomy): domain Eukaryota; kingdom Viridiplantae; phylum Streptophyta; class Magnoliopsida; order Gentianales; family Rubiaceae; genus Cruciata; species Cruciata laevipes. The sequence continues at coordinate 18,794,031 of OY787641.1, forward strand.
GATGCAGAAAAAACAGCCTTCATTACCACGATGGGATCATTCTGCTTTAACAGAATGCCTTTCGGACTAAAGAATGCTGGAGCAACATACCAGCGAACCATTGACAAAGCATTCACCCACCAAATTGGGCGAAACCTGGAGGCGTACGTGGATGACATGGTGGTAAAAAGCGAACACGTTGACCTTTTCCCAAACGCCCTTGAGGAGACATTTAAAACTCTTCAGAATTTGGGCATGAAGTTGAACCCTAAAAAATGCACCATTGGGGTGGGCGAAGGGCGATTTCTGGGATATCAAGTCTCATCTAAAGGACTTGGCCCAAATCCAGAAAAGATAGAAAATATCATGAAGCTATCTACACCAAAATCCATCAAGGACATACAGGTCTTAACTGGATCGCTTGGTGCTCTCACCAGATTCATAATAAAAGCCGCGGACAAACACATGCCTTTCTTCAACATCCTTAAAAAATCTAAGAAATTCAAATGGGATGAACACTGTGAGGAAGCATACGTACAACTCAAATATGAGATTGCATCATTACCTTCCTTATCAATACCAGTGAAGGGCGAACCACTATTTGTATATCTGGCAGCTTCAAATAAGGCGGTTAGCTCGGTACTCATAAGGATGGAAAATATGATACAAAAGCCCGTATACTACGCCAGTAGAAGCCTACAACCGGCGGAGGAGAACTATTCAATGTTAGAAAAACTCATACTGGCACTAGTACGTGCAACTAGGCGTTTGAGAACTTATTTTCACAGCCATCATGTCACCATACTTACTGATCAACTGATTAAACAAGTCCTCATGTAGCCGGACTTATCAGGGAGAATGACCAAATGGGTGATCGTGCTAAGCGAGCATGGCATCACTTTCAGCCCAAGAAAAGCGATCAAAGGGAAAATATTGGCAGATTTCCTAGCAGAAATGATATCGATAGATGGTAGCGATGAGTCTTCACCTGGAACCTTAACTCCGGAGGACAAATCGGATAAAGGCAAAGCCAAGCTAGAGGACATTGCATGGCATTTATACGTGGATGGATCGTCAAATAAGGACGGTTGCGGTGCTGGCCTGCTACTCATTAGCCCGGAAGGATATGAGCACAAGCATGCAATAAGATTCGATTTTCATTTATCGAATAATGAGGCAGAATACGAAGCACTAATGGCCGGACTCGAAACCGCCAACAGACTGAATATAAGAAGCATCAAGGTATTCAGCGATTCACAGATTGTTGTAGGACAAGTAATGGGCGATTTCGAGGTTCGAGAAGCTCAACTAGCTAAATACCTCGTTAAAGTAAAAACCCTCTTGACAAAGTTCGACTATGTACATATCCAGAAAATACCAAGAAATCTCAACCAAAGGGCGGATGCATTGAGTAGACTGGCGAACACAGGTTATCCCGAAGTAAGCAGTCATAAGGATGTCACAATCGAAGTGATAACCTCGAAGAACCAGAAAGTGGAAATTGTATCCACAATACTGGATGAGCCCAACCCATGGATGACACCAATCGTTGACTATCTACGACATCAAAAGTTACCAGAGGACACAAAGATAGCGAGAGTCATTGAACGTAAATGCCACTCTATTGTGCTAGAAGGAAAAGTTCTATATAAAAAGGATACCTTATGCCATGGCTAAGATGTATAGGACCCCAACAAGCTAATGCAGTGGTGGCTGAAATTCATGAAGGTGATTGTGGTTCTCACCAAGGTGCACGAACACTTGCCAAAAAAAATATTAAGAGCTGGATACTATTGGCCAACTATGTTCAATGACACATACAACTATGTCCAAAGGTACCGAACCTGTCAGAAAAATTCCAACTCAACGAGTACACCAAAATCCCAATTGGTGGGAATTCAAGGCGCATGGCCGTTCGAGAAATGGGGAATAGACTTTGTTGGACCATTTCCACGAGGAACCGGAAATGCTAGATTCCTCATTGTCATGATCGATTACTTTACAAAGTGGGTAGAAGCAAACGCCTTACCCAAGATGACAGCGGAAGCCACAGTGGCGTTTGTACGGAAAAATGTGATTTTTCGTTTTGGAATACCCAATACTATTGTTTCTGACAATGGAACCCAGTTCACAAGCGCGGTTTTTTCCGAGTGGTGCACCAAATGGAAAATCACGCAAAAATTCACCTCAGTTGCTCACCCTCAGGCGAACGGTCAAGTGGAGGTCACAAACCGCACTATCCTACAAGGCATACAGAAACGCCTGGATGGAAAACAAACAGGATGGGTTGAGCAACTGCCGAAAGTACTTTGGGCATATCGAACCACACCAAGAACGCCAACAGGCGAAACGCCTTATAGCCTGACCTATGGACATGAGGCAATGATTCCGCTTGAGCTTAACACACCATCGCCTAGGATAATGTCCTTTGATGAAATCCAGAACGAGACAATGAGATTAGATCTGGACTTGTTGGAAGAACAGCGTGAAAAGGCGAACATAAAAAATGCTAGCTACAAAGACAAAATAGCTAAAGCATACAATCTTCGCAGTCGAGAAGTAAGGTTCAAGACAGGCGACTTAGTACTCCGCAAAAATGAAGCAAGTTCGGCGAAGAAAACAGGAAAGCTATGTCCTAAATGGGAAGGACCATACAAAGTGATTGAAGCCAGACAATCTAACTCCTACAAGCTAGCCAGGCTGGATGATAGCATAATTCTTAACTCATGGCACGCCATGAATCTTAGAAAATACTATGCCTAGTATAAAAGGTGGAGTATGACAACACATGTATAGGAACCATGACATAATCATTGGTGGCTATTTTTGAGGTTTTATAAAGGTGATATAATCACCCCCTTTGTATATATATAAAAATACAAAAACGCCAACTTTTTCGGCACAAAAACCAAGAGCCAATAGTAGTCATGCTTTGCAAACTTATAATTTCAAAAAAAATAAAAATTTAACACAATTTCACAATTTTTTCGGCACAAAAACCAAGGGCAGATAGTGTGAGCCATACTTATGGTATAACGACAACACGTCGACAAAGGCTAAACGCCATAATTTCATGACTGAACACAAGAGTTGTATACCCATAGTCAGCAGACGCCTACTAAAAGTCCTCCGCGACTGGCGAACAATAGACCCAAATTAAGGGCACCATCTTCAAAGGCGAATGCCACAATAAGACCCAAATTAAGGGCACCACCTTAAAAAAAACAGCGAAAGCTAAAAAGGCGAACGCCACAATAAGACCCAAATAATGGGCACCATCTTCAATGACAGCGAAAGCTAAAAAGGCGAATGCCGCAATAAGACCCAACTTGAGGGCACCATCTTCAATAGCAGCGAAGGCTAAAAAGGTGAATGCCACACTTAGCAGAAAATACTACAAGCAGTATACGCCCACTAAAGTGTTCAAAAACTTTAGTAAAAATTAAACTGAACAAAGAATGACATCGTTCACTAAAATTAATATGGGACAAAATTCCATAAAAATATTCTCACAAAAACTAATATCATGATACATAAGAAATAAACAACCAAAAAACTATAACAAATAGTAGTAACTAGCCCATAATATTATGGATTATGATAAACACAACATAGCTAAGATGAACCCCTACCCCTAGCGGTTCTAGGACGACCAGTTCTCCCACGAGAAACATTACCACGAGAGGATCCGCTCCTAGAGGTCTCGCCTCGAAGGAAACCTCTATGTGGCGATCCGACTCTCACACGCCTCTGAGGCTCATCCAGCCCAGATATACCAGCATCCCGGCGACGTCGTAGGCAAGCTATCTCCGGATCTTCAGCCTCCCTAAGCATAATGTCATTCAATTGATTGCGCATATACGAATAGGCAAGTCCTCTCCTATCTTCATTATTGGCATCCATTTTAGCCAACTCTTCCTCATAATAAGCCCTGAAGTTACGAATTGGACCATATACGTCCCGACCAAGCTGCAAGCCCATCACATAACAGGAATCATGATACCTTGAGATCTCCTGCGTCTGCTTGTTAATAGTAGTTTGCAATTTCTCAATATACTCATTAGTCACGTCATCTGCAGACCAAGAAGAATTACCATTCGTAAATATATGCTCTATTCGCCTAGTTTTACCGTTACCCTCTGAATACAACTCACCTTTTAAATCGGTGTTCTCCTGCTTCACAACTTGAAGTTGAGAGTCAGCTGCACGAAGCTCAGCCTCCATCTCCTTCAACTGCTCCGTCACTTCATTATACTTAACTTCCTGATCATTATACCTCGCGGACAAGTCGACATTAAGAGCATATTGCTCATCGAACTTAGTCCTCCAGCTCTCGCCCTCAAAGCGAAAATACTCACACTGTTAGGTGCGATGATTAATCCTCTCAATCAGAGCCTTCTCATTATGAATGGCCTTGGAAATGTTCTCCTCAAGAAAAGCACAATGATTACGTTTTTGCTCATAATGAGTTCGAAGTGCTCTGGTTTGAACAACATACGTCTTAATTTGAGTCTGGTGGGTGTCTATAAGAGCGTTGTGCTGGGAGCACAGGTCGTACCATTCGTCCCTCAACATCTCAATCTCCTTTGTCACATTATCCCAAGATTTCTTCCGCTCTGGACAAGCCAACAGAACGGGCCGAAGCCTGCGGCCCATATCAATTATCCATTGAAGGGGCCCGGACGGAAGACATAAAGTCGAGATGTGTAGAGCAACGGAATCCACATCTGACATGCATTTTGTAATTACATCATAAAAACCATACTCAGCCTCATTAACCCCATCATTAAAACATGGCATCTCAGGAACCGACGATGAAGTAACATGGGAACATCATACAATGGCGCTTTCATCTTTTCTAAGTTGGAAGATTCAGAAGCCTTAGTAAATGAAGTTTGACTAATTTTACCAGCCTCATTTAATAGAACCTCGATGCGATTCTGTATGATTCCAATAGGAGACGTTTGAATCAAAGCATGGGGATCCAGACTTCGAGTAATCATACTCAATTCAACAGAGCGAGAGGCCAGATCTTTAATAAAATTCGCCTACAAAACAATTAAAATACCATATCAATGGCCGAATTCTTACATAATAATATTTAAAGTACAAATATTCTGATAGATAAAAAATTTACTTCTTACTAAGAAGAAGTACTAACATCGTTGATGGCAACACCTCTCACACTTTCCGGATCAACCGCTTGGGTCTGAGTAGCTGGTAATGGAGGTATATCAACTAAATTCCCCTGATCAGCATTCGCCCCTTCAACAATCACCGGGGTTACAATCGCCGCAGGTACATTAGTTGGTTGCGCATTCGCCATAGCTTCGCCATTCTCCACACTAGTCATTACAGAAGACAAGATGGGGTCGAGAGAGCTCGTACCAGCAGAGTCATCACCCACTAACGAGCCAGCCAAGTTATCCCCAACGGGAGTAACCTCATCCTCATTATAGGCGATTAGCTCCTTCATGCTCATAGGATAGTCAAGATTCTTGACGCGCTCTATCAGCCCATAAATGTGACCACCATCCTTCGTCTTGGTGTCAAACAGGTGGTTGACTTTGGGATTTGCATCATCCACATCCTTCTGTATCCGCTCATCATCCAGCCACTCAATCATAGAGGGATCGGGGTACTCCTCTTTCATCAGCCGATAATACTCGATAGCCCCTATCTCTTTCCCAACAGCTAAAAAAATCGGCGAACAAGTCGAAGAAGGAATGAGTCTTGGCTAGCTTATCCATAAACACTTGCTGATACTGTGGATGGAGAGGCCCGTCAACCTTGAGTTTTTCCACGAACTTCCGCAACTTGTCCCTACGGGCATTCGCCTCAGCGACCATTTTCTCCTTCTTACTAAGCTCAGCAGTAAGATAAGGGACCTTGTCCTTATACTCCGCCTCTAAGGTAGTATAAGCACTAGATAGGTTGGCAGCCATATAATTAACAGCTCGGCAACCACCCTCGATCTAAAAAATAAATACACACAGTCAAAACCACAACTAGTACAAACAGATATATATATATATATATATACATATATACACTCACTTATTTTTACACATATGTTTACTCAAGATCTTGACCCTTCCCTTCCATTTAATCTAAAGGTTAGAATTAATTCTATTTTTGTTTTCTTTATTAATCTCTTTCTTTATTTTCATCCCATTTTTTCCTTATTTCTCCTTCTTCTTCGCTCAAGTACTTTTTTCTTTTACCTCAACCTGAAACAAAAATCTATATTCAACCTCAACCAGAAACAAAAATCCATATTCAATATGATTTTCTTTGATGATAAGATCAATTCAAAATATTCAGACCCAACGGCCAAAACACTATGTTCAAGAACGGAATAATCATATGTTTTCCAAGAAAATCAAGATTTTGAATTGAATTAAGGAACGGAATAAAGATGAAGATTCCTTGATTGGAGTTTTGCTTCTTCTTGGAACAGAAAGGCAACATGGGGCTAAATTCTGGATTGGAGTTTTGTTTCTTCTTGGAGTTTTAAATTAAGGAACGGAAGATGAAGATTTTGAATTGAATTAAGGACTGGAATAAATTTCTGTTTTCCAAGAAGATGAAGAAGAAGGAACGGAATAATGAAGAAGGAAACAGAAAGAAGATCAAGAGATCTTAAGTTGAAAAAAGGAAAGGAAATAAAGAAATGTTATAGAAAATTAGAAAAGTTTGAATTAATTATAACCATTGGATGGGATTTAAGGCAATGGTCAAGATCTTGAGTAAAAATATGTGTAAAAATAAATGAGTGTATTGATCCCTTCCAAACTGATTTAGGCATAATTTCCAGGTTTAAACAATGCCCATTAATAGCAAAAACAAAAACATGAAAATAGAGTTCGAATCATCAATCCCAGGTTCCAAACCTTAAACCCTATGGAAGAGAAGAAGAAGAGAGAAGAAGCAGAAAAAAGAAGAGGAAAGACGTAGAAAGAAAAAAAAGATCAGAGAAAATTATCAAAGAAGTAGGGAAAGGAAAGGAGAGGGATTAAAAAAAGGAAAAAAATAATTAAATATCATTAAAGAAAATTAAAAAGACTTAAATTACTCTAATCGATAGATTAAATAGGAGGGAAGGGTCAAGATATTGAGTAAAAATATGTGTAAAAATAAGTGAGTGTATTGATCCCTTCCCATATATATATATATATATATATATATATATATATATATATTCTTACCGCTTGCATCGCCTCACTGAAAGTTAACTTCTTCAGCTGATTGGCGAACGATTCCCCCAGAGCAGGGCCAGCAAGTGAAGCATCGACCAAAGAACTCTTCGCCTTCTTTGACTGATTACCAGAGGGACCACCAGTCACCTTACGCTTATCACGCTCTTGATGGCCAGGAGAAGTAACCACAGGTTTTAAAACGCCTGTCTTAACAAGAGTAGGTGTTTTCGAGGCACCCCCGGAGGCCGAAACTGGCCCAAACTTGTAGGTAGCAGCCCTGGCGTTGGCGAGGTTCCTCATGCCTACCATAAATAGATAAATTTTTTTAAAACTATAAACTAGCAAAACAAAACACAAATCCATGAGGAACATACACTAAAAAATTCTAAGCACGATGCAAATAAACAAGTAGCAATTTACATAATTCAAACAACCTTTATGGGAGGTCCCTTTCGCCTTAATGGCAAGTCTCTTTTTAGTATGATAAGGGTCCTTCACCTCTTTCACTGGAGGAATCTCCTTGTCAACTTTGATAGCAAAACCTGCCAATTTCCTATAAACATCTTCATTTAAAACAACTCTTCTAGACGGAGCCTGATATCCCCAATCCCCAATACGTCTATTTCAAATAGGCATCTCTGACTCACCAGCCTCATACTTGATAAAATAAAACCCCGCTTGCCAAGTTTTAAAATTATTGGGAAACTCAGTAACAAAAGCCAACTCAGAAAAGTATCCAATAAGGGTATATACCTCTGCTGACCTTTCCTAGTCACCTTAAGATAATACATAGACTTTATAAGCTCAAAATCAAATACAACCCCGGCTTGACCACAAACAGAGTGAAGAGCATACAGAATCATAACGCTCTTAGGGGCAAGCTGAGCTAAAGCAATATTATACCCTCTGACAATATCTACCAACCAATCAGGAAATGGAGGAAATATATCATATTTAAAACACTCCCTGTACATAGAGAAATAACTAGCCGGAGGCCTATCCACAGTATCCCCCGACTGAGGAATCACAAGCTCTCGACTATCTAAGCTAGGGACCCTACCTAGATCCATCTTATACATACAGCCCGTCACGACACTTTGGACAGGAATAAGAGCAACCTCATTCCCATCTTCATCATCATCTCCGACATCCATGTCTGGAGAATCCACCAGAAAACTATCTTTCCCGTCCAGTTCGACACCACTAGTCGATTCCAAAGGAGGGGATCTATTTTCTAAACCATCGAAATCATCCATATTGATTGCCGGATTAGTAAAACCACTTAAACCCTCGCCGGAATCCATCCGATACCCTTATTAACCCACAGAATAAATATCACATGCAATCAATATAAGCAACGAGTAATAGACACAGGAACCCCTATAAAAATGATATAATAAGAGCAGCCAGAAAGATTAGAGCTTTACTTGGATCTGAAAAAGAAAACTTGAGGACTACTAGACGGTTTTTTCGCGAAAGAAGATGAAGAGCAATGAAAAAGAAAACGAAAAGAAAAACGTTTTATGTTTACCTTTGACAGTTACCTATATTCAATGGTGTGGAATGGGGAACTTAACCCAGCCGTTAATAAAACAAAGGAGCCGAAAAAGGTAATGATGAGTGCGTTTATTTTTGTTACCTTTATAGATGCACATTAACTAATCATAGAGATAAATAAGGAAAGAAAGCAAGACCGGTACAATTATAACCCGAGAAAATAGCCCCACCAGCTTTCTTGATATTCAAAAATTTGAATTTCAAAAACATAAATAATAATAATAATAATAATTTACTTTAGTCATTATACCAAGTTATCATGCCCAACTTGCAGTTCAAACAGGCTTCGCCCAAAACAAACAAACGCACTAAATATTTCGGAATTTTGGTAAACATGGGCGATTATAGTTAGAACAACACAGTTCGACATCCAACTCATACCATAATGACTGGGGGGCTTATGGTATATACTGGGCTAAACCAACCACAAGGAAAATATTAGGCCCAGAGGGCTTTGGCCCAAAGACTAAGTCAAATACACTAATCAGAAGAAGAGAGAAGAAGAAGGAATCACTATCACACGAAGATAGTGGAATCCATGGAAATAGGACAACACTATGTTCTCTATAAATGACAACCAAAGAGAAGAAGTAAGGTACGCACTTCTGAGACTAGATCATTATATTTGGCAATCAAGAAACTGACTTTAGCATCGGAGAGTCTTCCCGGAATCCATTCCGGGACTTTGCAGGTTACGTCCGACGAACCGACGGAGGTCATCGGTGGGCTCGTGGGTGATCAAATCACATCACCAAGCTTACCAGTAGCATCAGGTTTTTGGACAAAATACGAATTGTGGTTGCGAACACCCTCAACAATACGAAGAAGTAGCTCTCTTCTCATACGAAATCTTCGACGAAAGTGGTCGTCGAAGAATGTTCGTGTCTCCGGTGAAAGGTTAAAGTAATCTTTCATCAATGTCTTATGGTCTTCCTTGCGTCCCCTATCAATGGTTCTTCTTTTACGCCTTGGGGTTTGCTGCAATGATTCTCTTTCTCTCTGCTGTTGAAGGTACATCAAACAACATTCATGTGCTGCATTTGATGCTACCAAATGGCGCTCCATGATATCATTGAAATTGAGAGTGGGGGGAGTAACATCTAGTGGGGCATTGGAGAAGTCTCCATGGTCGTCTTCATTATCGGTTGGGAAATTGTTTGAGTTTGGATCATAGTGAGAAGAAGAGGCCATCTTCGGAAAGACAAAATGAGAGGAAAAAAGAGAAATTGGAGAGTCAAGCACAAAGAAAGGATTGAGGAAGGAATCAAAAGGTGATGCTATAGATATTTCATAAAGGAGTTATATATAGAGATTTGGAAGGGAGAGTAGGAAGAAAAATAAATGAAAGAATTATTACAAAGAAATTATTGTTGGACAAATCTTGATGGGAGCCATTGAGTTGTCAAATCAACCATAAAAGTGTATGAGCGGTCAATCAACCATAAATATGTTTTCTGCATTGCTACAGGTGAATGATCTATTCACCATTATCGAGACTATTGATTTGAATTCTAGAAAATCATAAATAAAGTAAACCGACATTTTTGAACGAATCAATCCATATACATTATTGTATTGTAGATATTCAAAAATAAAATTTAAATGAATTCGTTGTGATTGAATGATTACAAATAAAGCTAGTTGTGGTGGAACATTACATGAAACAAAATTAGCAATAAAATTGAAATACATTGTTACCTACTAATTGAAATTAACAAATGAATAATAAAAGCAATCTAATTCTAAAATGCGTTCCTTAGTTTTCTTAGCAATTGATTCTTCATATCAACTTCGTCTTCATTTAGCTCTGGTCTGTTCAACAGTGCTGTTAATAGTGCTTTGTCTCCTTCACGTTCTTGTTGTTCAAGCCTCTTCATTTCAACATCCAATTTTCTCATCTCAATGGTATTTGTATCAACTATCTCCTTATCTCTGTACTCCTTGGACGAATCCATTTGAATTCTATTTTCGGCAAGGGCTTTCATGCAAACACTAAATGGGTCATCCATAGAATCTCATCAATTTTTCCCAAACTAACTCCTCGTTTACCTTTTGCTTTCTGTGCATTTGAACCAGGGGGCCTTGATGGGAATTGAGGCATCGAAAACTCACTGCTGGTTGGTGTAGAAGGGTCCGGCGATGAAGTGTAGCCCCCGCTTTCATTAACCCTTGACCTTTTAGAGCTTCCTTCACTGCTTGGTGTGTTTACATTTTGGTCAGTCGAAGATGTAAGCGTCTTCTTGATTTGTGGTGGAGTACTCACATAGAAATTTTGGCTCAATGCGTAGTAACTCATATGCATTAATGAAAGTGAAATCGTCATGTACATCCTCCTTGTATAAGAAGTGTGTTTTCTCTAACACGTCTGCCTCCGATGTACCACTCTTGTGTGTCCGATTAGCTTCCAACATCGCTGCAACAAACTTTCCAACCGCCTTTGATATTAGACTCCACCGATTTTTACAAGACTTGATGGTTCGAATCTTGTTAGAGTCCCGAGTTACCTTATTCTTCAATTTGGTAATTCTGCCCCCAGTAGGTTTCCGCTGACTGGTCGGTGCCAGTCTCTCCATCATTCGTAGTTGTCAACCACACATGAATTAGAGCACGATCTTCAATTAAATCCCAAAAATTTTTCCCTGGTGTTTTCTTCTCCTTCCCCCTTCGCTGCTGACACACGAACAAATTGATCCGCCCCCGCTTCGGGATTAGCCACAACGGGATTAACCACCATGAGATTGTTGTAATTGCTACCTTGCCCTCCACCTCCCAACGTATTCATGAATACACCACCGGGATTGGATGAGGGCAAACCACTCGATGGCATTGGGTGTGGATTCATAGGAATTGGTGGAAAACCAAAAAACGGCATGAGTTGTTGATACATCATTGCCATTTGCGGATGCATCGGTGGAAGCTGCAAATTACTTGCTTGCGAAATTCTCATTTCGGAACTTTCAATAGGAGTATGATCATCATTTTGGTACTGACTAAAATTTGGGAATTGGGAATTTTGGAAAATTGGGGTTTTTCCATATCCAGAAAATTTTTCTCCCAGAAAAAAACTCAATTGAAAGAGATGAATGGAAATTTTAAGAAGGATGAAGGGAAAGTTTGAGAAGGATGGATGGAAATTGTTACAATGAATCAGGTATCAAAACACTGTTAATATTAGACTCTATTTATACACAAAATTAAAATAGAGCCGTTGGAAAGAAAAGAATAAAAAAACAAAAATTATTTCTTGAGAATATTGCCGTTGGAGTGAAAGAGGAAGAGAAATGCACTGCAGGAATGGAATATATCCGTTGGTGATGCAGGTCCACTTGCCACACATGCATTATTTGGTGTGGGCTCAGGTCCGGATGGAGACTGCATGGGAGAAGACTCAACTATGACACATGTACAATTTGAGGTTTTTGGGACTCCCATTGTGGACATTTTTGAGTCCTAATCACAAAAAGTCTCATCTTTGGGACTCCATTGCACATGCCCATCTTTGGAACTCCATTGCACGCGTACAACAACTGGGCAGTTTACGCGTGACATGGAATACACCTGGCATCCTTTTGACCGTTGGATGGAGTTTTTTTTTTTTTTTTTTGAGACGTTTTGACCGTTGGATGGAGTAATTAATGAATACTGTACGCGGTTGCCATCAGCATACTGATTGGAACTAGTAAATGACTTAAGGTGTAAGTTTATACGTGGCGGGTTTTGATTGGGTAATAGAGTTGTTGAACGAATTCAGCTGGAAAACCACATTGTATATATTAATTAATCCCCCTTTCTTTCGGGGTATTGACCTTATTGGATCAGGCGATATCGAGAGGCGACAGAAAAACAGTCATCGGCTCCGGCGATCATCTCCACCATGAGTTATCAACCATATCCCCCTCCGGGAACTGGCTATCCTCCGCCTCCGCCTCCGCCGCCGCCGAACCCCTACGAAGGATATCCGTATCCGCCGCCGCAAGGACCTCAACCAGGCGGTTACCAGGGCTATTTCAACCAAGGTTACCCTCCTCCACCGCCGCCGCCCGTTTACCCTCACGAGCACCACCACTACGACGACGGTCATCACCACCACCACCACCACGGCCATGATGATGGCTGTTTCTCCTTCCTACGCGGCTGGTGAGCTCTCTTTATCCCATCATCAATAAACTTAACTAAAAATGGTTTCTGGCAAATGGGTTAATTTCCTTATCTGAAAAACACTTATTCTGGATTAAGGGATCTATATTGATAGAGTGGGGAATTCTTTTGATATGAACCCTTATTTCCCCTGTGTATTTCAACTAAGGGTAACTTGTTGAAATACATGATCGCATATTTGATTGATTGCATTTGGACCCTGATTAACAATCCTAAACTTATGTAGTAGGGGGGTTAATAAAATAAATTAAGTGGTTTGAAAACGATAATCTCCTTCTGTGATCAAGATTATATTGGATACCGTATACTTGGTAGAATATTTGATCAGTTTCATCTTTATAATGCGTTGGATTCTTCACTTGAATGAATGCAGTTTGGCTGCTCTGTGTTGCTGTTGTTTACTGGAAGAGTGCTGCTGCTGCTGCTTCTGAGCTTCAGAATGGGAATTGCGCCTCCTCTCGTCAATATAAACTGCCATTAAATTTTTAAGTCTTAATAGTTCATTGTGTATTTTGATTCTTGAAATGCTTGATCTACTTGTTCATCATCCGCTTGCTGGTGAACATCTGTTTATTTATTTTTATATATATATATATATATATATATATATACTGTTTCAGTATTTCATGGAATTTACGAAAGTATTGTCTGTTGGAACCCTATTCTCTGAAAGTGCTTAAGCATTATTCTGTTTGAACAAACTTAGCTAAGATGTCGTGTTGTTCTTTGAGGCACTCAAGGCAACTAATTTGGACTGTTTTGCCTTTGGACTTTGGAATGATGCCAAGACCTCGAAATAGCATTGATGCTGATCACAAATCCGATCTCAGATCATTATATTACTGAACAAGTAGTAGAACTCTAGGAAAAAACTTTAAAATCTTGTATTTTAAATCCAAACTTCCGTTTTTGGTTTTTCATCTCATTGGAGTTGGACTACATATTACGATGAGGACCAACACCCAACCCTGCAGATCATGAATGGTTATATTCAAAATGTTGGTTGCCATGAATGGATCACTCTTGCTGTGCTATCTGTCCTTTTTAAGTTTGATTCAGATGTTTTGCAATTGAGGCAAATCAGGGGTTTGGGAGTCTAATTGTGGTTTTTTATGAACTCCAGCGGTTCAATATTGCAAGTTTGCAACTCTTTATTGTTCTTGCAAGTGCTGAATTCCTTGAACCGCTGCAGGGAAAATCAAATATCTAACCATTTAACCTTTCAAACTGTTTGCTCCACTGCTTGAAGTGGCTAATGGGCAATGGAGTGCCAATATTGAGCGATTACAATGATAATGTTCAAGTTCTTAAAACCAACTAATACTATTGAAACATCAAGATTACATCAAGAACTGAATTGAACTGAACTGAACAGGGCCATCAGAAGGAAAAAAGAAGAAGAAGAAGAAGAAGAATATAGAAGAATGGAGTTAGGAGATAAACTTGGTTAAAAAACGATATACATTAGAATTCCAAAACCAATTTCGCTTGGATTTAGATTCCAAAAACAATTTTTCTTTGGTTTTCCACGTTCTTAATATATAAACCAGCGCCTCCGAATATAATAAACACCAACAATTAACCTTCATAGTGACTATATATATTTTTTTCTAGGAAGTAGAAATTACATCGAATTAAGATGAGCACTCAAACTGAAAACGCTGCTAAACTCAGAGGCAGGAACAAAAAGTTGTTGGAGCTGCAGCTTAAAATGAATGAAGCCAGAAAGGCAAATCACACTGAAATAGTGAAAGAAAAGAAAGTCATGGAAGCTCCACAAGAATCTAGGGGCATTTCCAATGCATGCAAAAAGAGAACATCAAACATTCAGGGCAACAACATGAAAGAAGCTGATCCGGAGTTTTATGGAAAAGCACCCAAGATTTCAGAGGACAGGATTGACAAAATGGTGAAGGAGGTCAAGGATAGAGATGAAAAATGCAGCTCATTTAGCAGGAGAAGAAAGTATCATGAATGACCGTAATGAGCACTTCAATAAGAAGATCGAGCGCGCATTTGGCAAACACACACTCGAGATCAAGAACAGCCTTGACCGGGGATCTGCATTACCAAATCGCAGTGTTTAAGTACTCTTCTTGCATCCAAAAAAAGCCAAGATCGAACTATATATATTCGTCTCATTTGTATTCCATTTCTGTTTTAAAAAATATACACAACAAAACATATACATCAGGATCAGGAGGTGGATATTGGGGAAATTGACAGATTGATGGTCTTTTTCCCATTAGGCTTGATCCTTTCTACGCCTAAACTTGAGCTTGCGTAGAATTGATGTTTCGAGCATGTCGCTCAAGGAAATAAGGCTGATGGATATGGCAGCATTGTGAGTGTGCCTAGCATTGTTCGCTTTAGTTACAAAAACAAGAATCCGGATTTTGTTGCAATAACTGGGACGGATAAGGTTGTTCCAAAGCTGTTATCATTCACGGGAAACTCAAGCGGATGGAGTTCTAGCATCGATCTAGATCCGGGGCCAAGCTATTTATACGATTCATGGTTCCAGGATTTGAATCGCTTCTTGGTTCAGCTTAACTGCTCTGAAACTTCAATTACCTTTTGGTTTGATGCATCGGTAGAGATCATGCTATTTGGTGATCTTGCAGATTCTATCACCTCCGTCCCAAAAATTAACGACTTTTCTATCTCCGCAGAGTGGTCAAGTTTGGCGTATGACAAAGTAAGTAGATTTCTTAGAGGTCTTTTTTTGATTTGCCAGCCTCGAAACATAACATTTTTGGACTGCGACGATCATAAATTCCATGAGCTTTTATATGACAAGCTGATGAAATCAAGGATTCCACGATCGTGACCGATTTTGAGATGCTCCAAGGCGCTACCAAATTCAAGGATTGGCACAAGTTTCTCGAGGCATTCAATTAATAGCGAACCATCCGTCGAGAATATAATTAGCTTCCTTTTGAAATATTAAAGATTCCCGAGAGATGCTTGGAGATGCTGAAACCGGCAGTTTACAGAGATCTGTATGCACCTTATACTACTAGTTAGTGTCCAATTTACAGCTTGTTCTTTCTTTTTCTTCTTTAATTGGTTTATAAAACTAGAGGAATCAAATAACACAGATAAGATATATACTAGCAACTTATAA
This sequence comes from Cruciata laevipes, assembly GCA_963678965.1. NCBI lineage: Eukaryota > Viridiplantae > Streptophyta > Magnoliopsida > Gentianales > Rubiaceae > Cruciata > Cruciata laevipes. The sequence continues at coordinate 18,810,051 of OY787641.1, forward strand.
ATATTTTCGTTTCGGGTTAAGTGCTCGTATAATCATGTATGGGCCTCAATTTTGGGTTAAGTTTGAATATAACATTGAATTTTTTATAAGTGCGATTATAACCATAGATTATATTTTCGATGAGTTTCTGATCAATGAACTCTAATGATATATGAAATTCAGTTCAAATTTAAAGGAATAGCAATATTGAGGTCATATTCTCTTAGCTGATTTTTTGTGGATGGGACTAAGTTAAATCGAAGTAAAAACACGATTTTTATAAAAATTATTATTAGCTAAATTGTCCAAATAACATTTTACTAACATAATTTAATAAATTGAAGTGGCATGAGTTGGAGAGATGACTCCACCTCGGACATATGTTTCAGCTTTTGAGCTAGCTGATTCAATTTCTTATCTACCTTATTACACAATTCTGCCATCCAAAAACAAACAAAATGAATCAAATGCATTAGAAAAACTAGTTCAGATACATTATATGAACTTAACACATGATTGTAAATCTCAAGAAGTTACTTAACACATGATTTTTATAATAAGTGTTCTAAAAATCAAACTTAAATTATAGATTGAATTCAACTTTCTATTTATAACAAATTCATGTCAGTATTTAAATTTTTAATTGGGACGTAAAACCATCACATATAAAAAACTACTACATACAATTTTTTTTTAAAAACATTATCAAAGAAGATATACTTCTGAGTTCTGGAACCCATCTATTTTTTTTAAAAAAATTAACCACCGTTGGTGAAGGGAGTTATATTGGCTTCCCCTTGCCTTTTAAATGACTAAAAAAAAAGAGTATAAGAGCATTGATTTTTTTGCAAACTGATTAAGAGCATAATAAAATAAATTGAACTAAAAAGTTATCGAATTGAATTGACTTAACTAAACTATTGTATGGAAAAATGAAATGTGCTTCTCTAAAAAATAAAGAAAAATAAAGAGAAAAGTGTTCGGGTACCCCTGAGTATTTTAATAAGTGCTCATGTACCCTCAAGTTCTTAAAAAGTGCTCACGTACCCCTGCTTTTTATTGAGAGCTGGTGGGCATGCAGGCAGCAGACCATTTCTGGAGCTTCCCATAGGTAAGAACCCTAGCCATAATATCATCATCCACATTGTAGTCATTTGGATAGACCAGATCCTCTTCAACAAACATCTTAATGCCAGAACCTCATTTAACTTAGCTGGAGTGAGTGTGAGAATTCTCCCCCTGAAGTACAGCTTCCCAAACCATTCATCCCCAGAATCCAGATTGCCAGGCATCAAGTTGCTATAGAACTCAAGAACCATCTCAGGATCATATTCTTGGAACACAGTGGATGCCTGAACATAGTTAATCTGCTGCAGAAATCTATCAAACCCACTCTCTGCACATTTCTTCATATCAACTACCTTTTCAACAAAGAACCCCCTGGTAGCTAAGATGTCATGATCAGCACTAGTCTTAACAGAATAAAACCTTTCAGAGTATGCCAAGGATAGGAGCCTGGCACAAAGCATGTCAAAATCCTCTGGTACATCAGCTGCATCAAGTATATCATCATTTTCCAAAGTAGCTCCATTCTCATCCCTGTTCAGATCTCCTGCTTCCATACCTTGATCCTGAAAGTCCGCATAGTCCTCTTCATTTGGAGCTTGATAAGGAGATGCAGGAGAAGAAACATCTTGATCAGTATTGGCATTCTCCAAATAAATTGGAGAATCTTGAACAGTAAGTTTAATGGGACTGAGCTTAATGAGGTCAGGAATATTGTCAGCTCTAGATTGACTGTCTTCATCCTCATTCAGAGGCTCATCATCAGAGACTGGAGAGAATGGCGATGAGGGTTTTCCCGAGCTAGGGGTCTGCTGTTTACAATTATCATCACCAATAGCCATAGTGGAGGGAGAATTGGTAACAGTGGCAGCACTGGCTTTCAAAACTGACTCTTCTAATCCCTGTAGGATGTTTGCAACCAAAGATTCCTCATCAGCCTTTGGATTATGAGATGATTTCTCACTAGTTCTAGGCCTCTGATTAGTGTATTTTGAAACAATCTCCCTGTTATCATGTCATATCCTCCCAGCTGTTTTCTTTGATATCTTAGAGTAGATCATGGGTGCAGGAACAGAAGAGGGAGTGGCCCATTCTTTGAACTTCTTCTGGTGATATCTGACATCCAGTCGTTGCCTTAAAGACAGCAAAGTAGCACTATCTGATGAGCCATTCAAGGAAAACTTCTTAGCTACCCTAGGTTTAAGCTTGTTTATACTTCTGAGTTTTGATATAGGGAGAGGAACCTCTGTATTCGACACAGATTGGCTGGAGGGACTGTGTACATCCTCCTCCGATTTGAATCCCTGATCCTCATGATCATCAATAGGTGCTGCAGTTGGCATCTCTGCAGGAATAGAAAAAGGACACTAGACCTCATCATCATTACCATTCTCCTGGTCTTCAAGAATTGCAGTCCTGGTGTGCTGCTCAGACCCCACAATTTCTGTCTTCTGGGAAGGGCTGGGAGAATCTGGTGATGCAACATGAGCCTCTTCAACCATAGGAGGGGCATCAGCAGAAACTTTAGCAGTTACCACTGATTGTCTCAAGCACCCCAGTATATCAGCAATGAAGCGCTCATCATCCTGGACCTCTTCATCATCAGACAGAGGTTCAAAGCAATCCTCAATGGATAATCCATCTGGTAGAAATAACACTGCTGCAGTCCCATGATATCTGAGAAAATCTGATGTTGCAACTGGGCCTGAATAATCACCTCCTGGAACTTCATCAAATTTCCCAGAGACAGTCACTCTAATACTGACATTCTCATCAGCAGAAGCAAGAACCCTAAATTTCTTCAAATATTGGAGAGAGGGGTTATCTTCACAATAGGAGGTAGCTTGTGGAAAATCTGTAAAATGATGTGTCCTTCTCCCATCATGCCATATCCTTCCAGCAGTCTTTTTGGTTCTCCTAGAGAATACTTTGGTAGGAGCTGTAGCATCAGTGGGAGCAACAGAAGAAGCTCTAGTAGGAATAGCAGTAGACGAAGTGACACAAGGTCTATGGATTGTGTCATGAACAGTTGGAACAGGCTCATCCTGCACCTGTGGTGATGCAGTAGTGGTCTGTCTTCTGAGTTTGAGCCGCTGGCCCAATGTTAAGTGATCCATGGGATCAACAAAGTCTGCACACCTAGAGCTTATAGACCTGGAGCTGATGTGTTTTCCCTCATGTGGACCTGAATCATCCAAGACTATTGGAGTGTCACTTGTATTAGAGAATACAGTCCTGGACTTGGTGTTGAACCTTGTGTGATAGGGTCTAGTCCTCACACAAGGAACCTTAGTATTTGGAGTCCTCCTGGGAAAATCAGGATTGTCCTTCCCTTTCTGACTTCCAGCCATAGATGTGCTTCTGGTGGAATACCTGGATTCAGAAGAAAAATGCCGTAGGTAAGGGTTTATCATTGGTTCAGGCCTCTCAAAACTGGGTTTATATAGATCAGAGGATATCTTAACATCTGTCTTTGGGGGTTTGGGTCTCATTTTACCATTATAAGAGCACCTGTCAGGGTTATTCTTACTGTCCAAGGCATCATGCAAATAGTTATCTAATCCCTTAGCATATTCCCATACTTCTAACTTGTCATAATACTTCTTTAACCTGACTGCATCTTTAGATCCTGGAGCAGGAATAAAATTTTCTGGAAACACATCCAGTGCGGGGGAAGGGGGTGATTCAGGCATGGGTTTCACAAAACCAACATGATTATCCTCGGGCTCAATCAAATCAATACAGGGATCCCATAAACCCTTAACCCAACAAGTGTCAAAAACTCCCCCTAAATCTGTCAGATCTTGGCTATCAAACCCCACGCACACTCGATCACTATCACGGAAATACATATTCAGAGCTACACAATCAACCCAATCAAGAAACACAGAACTCACAGAAACCCTATTAAGCAGCTCACAAGACCGAAGAAACCAATAGACTAAGAAAACCGAGGAGATACCTTAAACAGAGCAGTGGGTTCCGAAGAATGTAGAAAACCGATGAAGTATCCGATGAGTAAGAGAGGAAGAGCAAAAACCTCGTGTTGCAACTGGAATAGCGAAGGATTTTGCTGGGCGCGAATATGAGAGAGAGAAAACTAATTTCCACCTTTTTACGCGAAATATTTAAGATGGCCCAACGGAAAAGTACCACATAAATCTTATGGGCCCCAGCTGTCCCCTGCTGATACACGCGCCTGTCTTCAGTACTCGCACCTTACATCTTTCATGTTGCAACACGACTTGCAACCTTAACCCTTAACCATATTTTTGGTATTTTTGATTTTTATCAAAAGGAAGAACCAAATTTGAAATAACAACTGTACAAGTAGGTAGAATTCAGTACCTCAGATAGTACACACCCCAAGATGTTGTCTTAGGGTTTCAAAATTAGAGGCATCCAATGGCATAGTGAAGATATCTGCATATTGGCTCTCAGTGGGCACATGCTTAAGTTCCACTTCCTTACGTTCAACTAAGTCTCGGATAAAGTGGTTTCTGATATCTATGTGTTTGGTTCTGTTGTGCTGGACTGGATTCTTAGAGATGTCAATTGCAGATATATTGTCACATAGAATAGTAAGACTACCTAGTTTAATACCATAGTCTCGAAGCATCTGTTTCATCCATATTAATTGAGTGCAGCAGCTCCCAGCAGCTAAATACTCAGCCTCAGCAGTGGACAGAGATATCGAATTTTGGTTCTTGCTATACCAAGACACAAGGTTTTGACCAATAAAGAAACAGCCTCATGTTGTACTCTTCCTGTCATTAGCATTACCACCCCAATCAGAGTCACTGTAACCATACACTTGACAACTCATACCCTTCGAAAACCAGATACCATAATCAGCAGTGCCAGAAATGTATCTAATGATTCTCTTCACTGCAGACACATGAGATTCCTTAGGTGCAGCTTGAAATCGGGCACATATTCCAACATTTAGAGAAATATCAGGCCTGCTAGCTGTCAGATACAAGAGACTGCCAATCATACTCCGATATTGCTTAGTATCAACAGGCACACCTTTTTCATCTTTAGATAACTTCTCAGTGGTAGACATTGGAGTTCGTACTGCCTTTGCATCTCCAAGGCCAAACTTCTTGACTAGATTTAAAGCATACTTAGTTTGATTGATGAACAGACCATCATCACCTTGTCTGACTTGTAAACCTAGAAAATAGGAGAGCTCACCCACCATGCTCATCTCAAACTCAGATGTCATCAATGAGACAAATTCATTTACAAGGTTAGTAGAGGTTGAGCCAAATACAATATCATCAACATAAATCTGAGCTATTAAGATGTCTGTACCTTGAGAATACATAAACAGGGTTCTATCAACTCCCCCTCGAATATAGCCCTTGTGAAGTAGAAATTGAGTTAATCTATCATACCAGGCTCGTGGTGCTTGTTTGAGGCCATATAGGGCTTTCTTGAGTTTAAAAACATGATTGGGAAAGTGAGGATCTTCAAAACCCTTAGGCTGCTCAACATATACCTCCTCATTGACAATACCATTTAGAAATGCACTCTTTACATCCATCTGATGAAGTTTAAAATTCAGCACACATGACATAGCTAGAAGAATTCTGACATATTCAAGTCTTGCAACAGGGGCAAACGTTTCATCAAAATCCACTCCTTCAACCTGTGTATATCCCTGAGCAACTAATCTAGCTTTGTTTCTGGTCACTGTCCCATCTCCATCAAATTTATTCTTAAAGATCCATTTTGTGCCAATAACATTAATCCCTTGTGGGCGTGCAACTAGTTCCCACACATCATTGCGCTCAAACTGACTCAGCTCTTCCTGCATAGCTGAAATCCAGTATTCATCCAATAGGGCTTTCTTATGATTCTTAGGTTCAACCAGAGACAGAAAGCACTGAATCACATGTCGACTCCCATGGTGCATTTGAGCATAATTCAACCGTGGTAATCCCCGTGGATTTTTTTATCTAGGAGTAACTCCTGTGTTTTCTGAGTTGTCAGAATCCTCTTCAGTAGACATGTATGCACCATCTTCAATTTCATCTGAGTTTTCCCTATATGGGATGGTCACATTCTTCTGTGTTGTTGTCGTACCTGCATCACTAGCATGGGATGGTGTGACTACTACATCAGAAGGATCACTTGTTTCAGCTTCAAGTGACTTTGAAATTTTACTGCTGTCAGTAGTCGAAGGTGATGTTGCAACATGAGTGTTGGTGTCGAGTTGATCAGGAGAGAGTATTTTGAGTATCACTTCTCTCACTTCTCTGAGTTAAACATTGCTGGACTATCTCAGTATCCTCAACATCTTTTATAACTTTGTCAGCCACATCTTTGACTACTACATTAATGGATTCCATAAGAGTTCCCGTGTGCTTATTGAACACTCTACAAGCTCTGTTGTTTAAAGCATATCCAAGAAATACACCTTTATCCGATTTAGACTCAAACTTCCCAAGTTTTTCTCTGTCTCTGACAATATAGCATTCAGCACCAAATACATGAAAATGAGCAACACTTGGTTTCCTTCCTTTCCATATTTCATATGCTGTTTTTTCCGTCCACGGCCTCAAGTAAACTCGGTTAATCACATAGCAAGCTGTCTTAACTGTCTCACTCCACCATCTTTTGGGAACACTGTACTCAGCCATCATAGACCTAGCCATCTCTTGGATAGTTCTGTTCTTGCGTTCCACAATACCATTCATAGGAGCTGAGTATGGAGGAGCATAGATATGGGTAATCCCATTAGCTGAGCAAAATTGGGACATTGCCTCATTCTTGAATTCTCCCCCATTGTCTGTTTGAATTCGCACAACCCTCTGATTCAGACTTGCCTTTTCATTTTTCAGACGAAGTACTAGATCTCGAATAACACTCACAGCTTCGGATTTATCAGTTAGCAGCTCAACCCATGAAAACCTTGAGTAATCATCAACACAGACAAAAATAAACCTCTTTCCAGACACACTTAAGACATTCACTGGTCCCATGAGGTCCATATGTAGAAGTTCCAGGTTCTGAGATGTGGAAATATCATTAATAGCAGGGTGGGAGGTCTTAGTCTGTTTTCCCTCCTTGCATGGTCCACAGATCATTTCCTGCTGGTAAGCAATAAGAGGCAGTCCTCTCACAGCTTCAATTCTGGAGACTTTGTTCAGAGACTTGGTATTAGCATGGCCTAATCTCCTATGCCACAATGTTGAGGTGTCCATTTTGGCAAATAAACATGTGATGGACTGTTCCAGAATATTGCAATTGTCCGAAGATCTTCTACCTGTGAGCACACCATTTGATCCTTGCCTGACAGTACAGAGAGACTCATCAAAGTGGACTGTTATATGATGGTCACAAAGATGACTGATACTGATCAGGTTAGCTTTGAGATCCTCTACTAGTAGAACATCATAGAACACAGGAAAATCCTGAATTTGCAGCTCCCCTTTACCAATGACTTTACTGATTTTTCCATCCCCAAATTGAACAGTGCCAATCCATGGTAGCACATTTTTCAGCAACTCTGGTGAACCAGTCATGTGCCTTGAGCAGCCGCTATCAAAGTACCAAGTGTCCCTGGCATAGACACTATAGCAAGTATGGACTACATAACAATTAATAGAGGTTTTAGGAACCCATACCTTCTTGGTCAATCTCTTCTACTGCTCAGGTTCCATGTTGCAACATGAGGAAAACTGCTTGCCTCTCATGATGTCTCTCAACAATCTCATACATCGATATTCCCTGCAGCATACAGTACTCACAACATTTAGGAGGAGTTTTCCTTGACACAACAACCTTTAGATCTTTCAACTCAGAACTAGACCCATGAAAATTCTTGATGGATTTTCCAGTCCTCCTTCTGGTAGAGTCTTAGACACCAGCAGGGACAAAGACTGTTTTCTTCATTTGAGAACTTGCAACAAAATTATTGTAGCCCAATCCTTGCCTGTTTCCAGCATTCTTTCCCATCACAAGAAGATCATCCAATTTAGTTGTGCCTTTATTCAGTTTCTGAATAGTCAACTCAGCTTCCTCAGCCCTTGCAGTTAAGGATCTTATTTTATTTCCCAGATTTTCACAGTCCATGGTTCTGGCCTTAGCCTTTTCTCCAACACTCACTACTCTAGAGGTCATAATTTCCAGCTTCTTGATTAGAATCTCAGAGGCTACTTCAGCATCCTTAGCTCTCTTGGTCATTATCTCAAGCTTTATGGATTTCTCATCATCATCCATAGGTTTCTTCCCTTCTGAAATTTCTATTTTCTTCTGTAATTCAGCAAGTAACTCATCAGATTTCTCAGCTCTGTCAGTCATAGATCTAAGTTTCAAGGTTAATTCCTCAATCTCCTATTCTTCAACCAGTGCATCATTTACTAGAGTGTTGATCTTTTCTTTCAGAGACTCAACATCTTCAGTAAATTTCAATGCCACATCACTACCAATCAAAGTTTTTATAATCTCAACTGATTTCTCCCATTCAATATAGAGGTTCTCATATGCAGACTGGAGAGACCCTTTGTCAACCTCATCCACACTGTCCAGGACTGGTCCAGATTCAACAACTCTTACTCCAAAGGACACATGCTTCTCTGGTTGGCTCTCATCTTCATCATCACTCCAGGTTTCTCCAGATGATATGAATGCCTTGGGTTGATTGAGGAAGTTTCCACATTGATATGCTAAATGTCCATAGCCATTGCACTTTTTGCACTGAGGTTTTCCAGCATGCTTAGTACCTTCAGGACCTCTGGGTAGGTCATCAACAGATCTCAATCTATTCTGGGCTGAATCACTTCCTTGGAGATTTTTTGTTGTGTTCTGAGAATCTGTAGTCTGTGCACCTTGTCCCTGAGAATACTGGTTTCCTAGACCTCGATTTCCTTGAGCTTGCACACCTTGTGACACAGGAAAACTTCTGACTTGGCTTTGTGTACCTTGATTCTGATTACTTTGATTTACTCTTCCTTGGTTTCCTGAAAAACCTTTTCCCTGATTTCCTCTCATGAACTTCCCAAAGTTTCTGGCTAGGAAGGCTATCTCCTCTAATCCATATCCATCAAACTCTTCCTGCTTTCCTTTACCTTTTGAGTGAGAAGCATGAAAGGACAATGCCTTTTTATCCTTACTTTTGTCAGTCTGCATCTCTGAAGTTTTCATGAATCCCATCAACTCATCTAGGGTTATTTCATCCTTTAGTTGAGAATTTATTTCCAAGTTCATAACTAACCCTAAGAATTTCTCATGTAGTGATCTCTTCACCTTGTCCAGAACTTGAGCTTCTGTATAGTGTTCTCCAAACTGATGAGCCCTGTGGATCAAGTCCTTCAATCTGAGACTAAACTCATCAACAGATTCATGCTCCAGCATCTCCAGGCTCTCAAACTCATATTTTACCAAACCAAGCTTGATTTTTCTGACTGGTCCTGATCCTTCATATTCCTTTTCAAGTGTTTTCCATGCAGCCCTTGCAGTTGTACACCCAGAGATGATTCTAAACTGCTCATCTTATACTCCAGTGCACCCAAGACTTTATTGTTGAGTCTTTTAAGTGCCTTCTCGGTTTCAGTCCAAGGGGCTGGTTTGGGAATGGTTGCTCATGCATCATTGGTTGTGGTTGGTGAAGTATATCCCACTTCGATCATATTCCAAGCATCATCGTCAAGCTGATCAATAAAAATGCGCATCCTCGTTTTCCAGTCCGGGTAATTTCCATCTACCAACAACGGAGCTCTGGTGATGGATCCTCCTTCTCTGGCCATCGCAAGCAGATCGTACACTCACCTCGCAAGAGGAAGAAAGGAGCGATTATGCTTTGATACCAAATGAAAGTCCTACTTACGATGATTCAAACTAATTCGTGAGCTAGTTTTACTTAATACACCAAAATACAACTAAGGTGCGGAAATTAAAGAACACACGAATTGTTCACCCAGTTCAGTGCAAAGCATCTACGTCTGGGGGGCCGTAGCCCGTGTTAAGATCCTTCACTAGATGCAATAAATATTTCCGATCTATTACAATCTAATGGCTACTCTAGCAAGCCTATCACACTACCAATTCTCTATGATAGCTGTTACAGTGATTACCTTCTTTTCCACGAAGGTGCGGCAAGATCTTGAACAACCGAGCTTCAACACACGTCCCAAGTGTGAGTTAGTTGTGAAAACCCTCGGACATGTGTCACTTCTGTTGCTCGAAAGTTAAACCCTGATAAACAGAATTTTTGCGGTGAAAAGCGATACCGAGCACGCGACTGACGTCCTTCTTTTATAGCACAATGCCGTGAGAAAACTTCCTTTTTCACGGCTCTAGACTCTTTCCTTCACTGCACTTTTATTCCTTATTAAAGACTTGAAGAAAGGAACTTTGTGATCTGTCTCGACGTTTGTTTAAGGAATCCTAATATAACACAGCTGCAAACCACGTTGAAGACTCCCATCATGACTGTAGTTTCCATGAAAAACTATCTCAGAATATTTCCTTTCACCATTTAACCTCAAGACGAAATCAGAAAATATTCTTTTTCTGCCATAAAGTCATGTTGTAACATGACATTCCACAAAGCATCCAACTGAAAATCTGGACATTCCATAAGATGAACTCACACGTATTTACTCCTTACTTGAGGCTGGTGAGATGCTTGCCTCAGGGCTCCCAAATTTTGGGGTTTAAAAGGGCCTCATTTTTGTATAATTTGTTACTGTGTATGTGTAAAATTAAAATGCTCATGTCCAGTAATTAGGCCTCTTTGCATTTTCCTTTTTATTTTTCGTGAATGGGGCCCTATTTTTGTCTTTCTATGTAAATATGTTTTTTTTTCAATGGTGGAAGGGTTTAAAATTCTTGTGACTGCATTGAGACAATTAGATTTGATGATGAAAGGGCTGAAATGCATCTCCTGGGCAACTTCAAAACCTTGATGTTTGGTCAAAAGTTCAGCATGCAGTGGAGACCTGGCAGTAGCATTTTTCAAAGAGATTTTAATTTTTAAGCACATTACTAGTACCAGATATGTCCCTAATTATGACACCAAGACCTGAGTTGCCAGAAATATTAAAAGAAGTAACATTGACTGAGATGGAAATGTATGTAAAAGATGAACCCAAAAAAATAAGTAGTAATTACATTAGAAAAATAAAAGCAAGCCTGGCCATAATTAATCTAACTATGGGAAAGATAATAATTGGACGTGTACTATAATGAAAAATGTGCTATATGTATTAGATAAATCACAGATAGCCTCAATCAATCAAGCCTTCCTCCTCTTATTTGATTTTGATCCACCATCTTCCTTGTTTCTTTTCTTCCCACTACTGGAGATACTGTGGTGTATTAGATATCTGGGTTGCTAGATATCTGGGTTGCCAGATACTACTGGAGATACTGTGCTGGAGATATCTGTGGTGTATTTGAAATGGTGTATTAGATAAATCACAGATACTCTTTTCTGGAGTATCAGCTGGAGATTCCCTCATTCCTGGGTTCAATGTGAATTCCTTCCATTGCCTTCTTGTTTCTCTGGATCCATAGCTCCCGCGTTAAAAACACAATCATATGGAGTTCTTCCACTGATGTTGTCTTGTCTAGCCATGTTTGAAACCAGTTGATGAAATTCCAATCTTGTGCTCCATCCTCAGTCAGTTTCACTGGAGAAGTTTCTCATAATTCCTTAGTTTCTCTACAATGAATGAACAAGTGCATTTCATTTTCATCATAGCGACCAAATTACTCTTATTGGGGAGTCAATGACATTACTCTTATGGAGGTTTACTGCAGTGGGGAGTGCCTTGCTTAACACTCCACATGAAGACCCTAAGGTTGTAGGGAACTTTCAGGTTCTATATTCTGTTCCATAATTGTTTTCCTCTGAGGTCCACACATCCAACTGAAGCCACGGCAAGATGATAACCTTTCTTCACTAAGTAATATTCCCTAGGGATGTATGCTACTACTCTGTTGACATTGATCATTTTATTCAATTTAAAGCAAATAGAGTGCAATACCAGTCAATGGTGGAAGGGTTTAAAATTCTTGTGACTGCATTGAGACAAGTAGATTTGATGATGAAAGGGCTGAAATGCATCTCTTGGGCAACTTCAAAACCTTGATGTTTGGTCAAAAGTTCAGCATGCAATGGAGAGCTGGCAGTAGCATTTTTCAAAGAGATTTTAATTTTTAAGCACATTACTAGTACCAGATATGTCCCTAATTATGACACCAAGACCTGAGTTGCCAGAAATATTAAAAGAAGTAACATTGACTGAGATGGAAATGTACGTAAAAGATGAACCCAAAAAAAAAGTAGTAATTACATTAGAAAAATAAAAGCAAGCCTGGCCATAATTAATCTAACTATGGGAAAGATAATAATTGGACGTGTACTATAATGGAAAATGTGCTATATGTATTAGATAAATCACAGATAGCCTCAATCAATCAAGCCTTCCTCCTCTTATTTGATTTTGATCCACCATCTTCCTTGTTTCTTTTCTTCCCACTACTGCCATGTTTTAAGATCTTCCTCACACTTATCACACCACCAGAAAGGTGGTCGGGTAATGCCTCCTCAAGATTAGCTTCTCGATCCAAAATGCCATACTCCAGAAGCAGCTCTGGATTTAATTCAGGTTCTATCCTGGCAGCATTCATGCCATTCTATACAAGGCAATTCAACAAATTAGCAAACATTTTATATAGGGGAAAGCTGCAAATTGAAAAGGGAAAGCTGCAAACCTGCACTTCTCTTGCACCTTCATCCAAATCTTCATCAACAGTTTTGGTGTGCGGATCCATCGTAATCTATTTACATGCTCAACATAGTGAGAAACCATGGCAAACAATGGTTTGTGCCATACATAATAAGACACGCTGTTCTTTGAAGATTGAGTGCATAGATTCTCTAAAGATGACTTACAATATAAGGATACAACATAAATAAGTGCTATATGCAGATCACTTACAATTATCTTTAAGACCTTCTCAATTAACAGCTCTCAACTCAAAGAGAGCCAATGGTGCTAGATTTTACTTTGTGAAGAGCTAATGAAAAGCAAATATAGGGACATGAGGCCTTAAAGCTAATATAACAAAATTACTAAGCCAGGTCAGAGCTCTGCTCTGGGTTAACCTTTTTGTACAGTTAACTTTCATTTTCTTGATGGGTAGGGGGACAAGTGACAAATTCATATCCTTACCTTGAAGCTACCAAAAACTCTCTAGTTAATGAACTTGAGGGAAAGTAAAGAAGGTAAAGAACTATCCCATAAAACCCATTAAGAACCATCACACACTGGAATAGCACATATGTATATAGCAGTCAGCCCAGAAATCAATAGTCTTTTTATATACCCAAACAAAAAAATCCAAACACATCAGGGTAATTGCTTTTCCCTTTGAAAATAGACAATTATCAAAAGAAACAAAGATGGCGGGGGAATTTTTAAAAAGCAATATAAACTATTTACAAAAAGCTTACTTCCTTCAGTCGAGGTAAAGTGGAATCAATCTCCTTCGATGCAACATCATATAGATATTTGTACAACTTCTTCATTACTTTGACAAACAAAGATAATATCTGTTGCCTTTCCAATTTCATCTCCCCCTGGAAGAAATCATATGAGTACATTAGGAGTATCCACGGTTCATAACCAATTACAACCTCTAAACTGTTGTTACTAATTTAATGACCCTTGCTGAGTGTTCAAGGTTATATGTATATATCTTTAAATCAAGATTAATTGATGAAAATAATTACTAGCATCCGTCATAACTTGTTATATTATATGCCGATATATCAGTCCCAAAAGGCTTTAATTATTTACTTCTCTATTCAGTAGTTAGACTTCCTATTCTAATTAAAAGCTTATGCAAACAGTTCATTCTCCCGTATCTGAAGCCGTAAAACAAGGTATTCTTGAACAAAAAATTACTTTTCAGTCTCCAATTATCTAGTAAGAGAAGAGATTTTCTTTCAAATTTCAGAGTCCGTGCACTCAACCTAAAAATAACTAAAATAAAATCTCAAAACGCCCCCACAACCATTATGATTATGCTCACAAAATGTCTCAATTGTTTGTTGAACTAATTTGGAATTACAATCAATATTTCAGCACATAACAGTTTAGCAACACAAAGGAGCTAACCTCGATCACAGAGATGTCTTTATTCTGCAAACCCATGCAGAGAAAAACAGATGCCTGGGTATACGACAGTGTAACGGGAAGCTTCTCCAGGAAATATGTTATTGCAAGTCTTGGAACTAAATCTAGAATCTGCAAATCATTTTTAATCAATCCAGAATCAGCAAAACATTAATGTTATGGAGAGTGAAAAACACAGATAAATAGTGACATACATAAAACTATCAAGAAAACCTCTCAAAACTATTCAAATAGGAAAGAGGGATTTAAAGAAAATACAGTTATTCAAAAATAAAATTCAAAACTAAATGTCAGTGTGAGAAAGAGAATGGACTCCCCCCTTTTCCCAATCTTCTGTCCCTACTCAAAATTTTCCAACACACAAAGACACCAACAGATACTGACATCTAGTATTAATCACCTCTTATACAACTGGCATTCCTTTCTCTTACCAAATGAAACATTTGCAACATTCCCCTGCAACTCCAACACCAGATTATGTACCTCTCCTTCACTTCAAACAACTAAAACATAAGACATCTATTGCAACCAAAAGCCTGTCTTTGTGGCTTTTTCTACATTACCAACATTCTGGGGCTAATTAAATCGTTTTACGTAAGCAAAAGAGAAATGAGCTTCCAATGGCAAGATGTCCAACATTCAGCCTAAAGATACAACTAGTTCAATCTTAAATATTTCAACAAGGTGAAACTTTCTTTTTTGTGCTACAAAGAAACACCATAGTGCTCAAACAAATTAATAAATGTAAGTTTCAGAAATCTTACTGAGTGGAAATCTGCAAGATTGTTTGTGTAAGATTTCAACCTCTGCATATCATATGGTGTAACAATTTCATTCGGTGACTTCAGGTAACCAGAGGATAGAGCAGGGTCAACCTCGTTGAAGTTAACCTTAGGATCTAAGACACTACAGAATCAGCGAAAAGTGTTAGCATACCACAGTCTACAGTATAGACCATTAAATATAATTTTATATTCAGACTGGAAGCATACCTCATGGCAAGCTTGTAATCCATAGACCGGAAGGTATAAGTTAGTAGATGGATGAACCTCTTTCGATAATCTGGGGCAGCAAAAACTTAGTAAATACCCCATGAAAAAATATGACCTAAGGGTTGATCCAGTACTTAACAGTTACCTTGGTAAAAAGGTCCGAAAAATCCCCAATCTGATTCACCGGCCTCTATCTCATCATCATTATTCAGTGGCTTTAGAGCCATGCAAGTGTGCTCACCAGTCACATTACTCTGAAACCATGGATTAATTTAGGCAAATAAATTTGACTTCTAACAGCATATGCAAACAACAAGCATAATGAGGGGTAACTCAACTGGAATATGGCCAATATAGAAAGGACCAAATTTATGTTTCCTCCAAAATCGGAAAAGATCTTGAGTAAGGCCAAACGACACACCGAGATAGTGAAGTTTCTCAGGTCTTCGGTCACGAAGATGCACAAGCAGAGGCGGAAGATCTTTCCTAGGTTTTATATTTTCTTCTAGCAAAGAGACCTGAAAGTGAGATTATACCCAATAATTAGCATAAGGGGGAAACAATTTTCTTTACCGATGACAACGTGAAGGACAACTAGAGACAATAGTATCACCATCTTGCTTCCTTCAATACCAAATTACCAACTATGTCATATAGTATCCAATATGGCTTTTTTTTTTAAATGCTTACAATTTCTTTTGGTCTTATATTTTGAGTTATCCATGGTGTCTTGAGGAGAATATAGTCTTCCATACAAACATATTTCCTACTTTATCAGCATTCCTGACAGCCATCATTTGATCATTCATTGTAAAATATCCATCATGAAAATCTCATTACCGACTACTAGCTAAAGACTAGATAGCCAAATATTTAACTCCTAAAATCCGCTCAAACCCCCGCTTCTTAATTTACCTAAACTCTTAAGTTTCAAGAACAGAGAGAAAAAGGAAACAGAGGGCCCTAGAAGAGCATCACCAACTACCGATGATAATGTTATTTCTGTATAACTAATATCGTATATAGTGGACTTTAATATGCTGAACGGAGCTAGTCTGAGATTCAAATGTAATAAACTCTACCTTTTCTGCAGCCTCGGTAACTCTAACTTGTGGAAGTTCATCAACATCATCCTCATCCACATCCACTTCAGATGTCAATTGTCCCTCGAAGTATCTATCAGTAGAAAATTTTCAAATGCCGTTTAAATGCCATGGTATAGCATCTGTTATTAAGGAACTATGAAATTTAATCAAGGAAAATGCATCAAATGTGTGTATAGAAAGTTACACAAGAAATGATCGCAGAATAGCGCAAACAAGAAAATATGCCCACTTCAACATAAAATGCATTTGAAAATGTCATAATTTAATTCAAGGTGCTGTAATGTCCTAACCAAACAATCATTGACCCATCAAACACCTCAAGGGTCTCAAAATGCACAGCAGTATTTTAGGCGAAAGTACCTTGTAAGAAGTTCAACTGCAGTAGATCCATATCCATGCTGCAACAAGAGCATACTGTAAGATGAAGCAGGAAGAGGAATAGATTATAATACATAGGACAATCCTGATATATTACCCTCATTGCACTAGGATGGGTTGCAATTCGCACTATGCGAGCGCCTGAAAGACTAGGAAAAACCGTATCCTGAAATTGTTGACAAAATTTCCAGGGTATCTGGTCTCCAGATGGCTGATGACCATCACTTAGACTTCTAACAGCAGAAGCGCGAGAAATTTGACCTTCAAGAGCCACCTACACAGTATAATTTGTTTTCTCATGCTTCCCGCTTTTCCAGGATTACAGTACTATGTTCCAATTACAACTGAGATTACTTCTTTCATATAATTTATTATCTAATACACAGCATAATATACTTCAAACTAAAACAGAAGCAAATCATTATTAGAAATTTATTCTGAAATCATTTCAATTTAAGAAAAAAACCGAACTCAGAGGATGTCAGGAAGGTGATATTTTTACTCATCAACAATAGTAAAACTGTTACTAAGTTTTTCATATAATTTAGTTTTGATCTACAGTATTACACAGCATAAAATGCTTCGAACTAAAACAGAAGCAAATTATTATAACAAAATTATTCTAAAAGCATTTCAATTAAAGAAGCAAATTTATGAGAATGCAAACCTGGACAACACAGAGGATGTCAGGAAGGTGATTTTTTGACTCATCAACAGGACCTGCAAAAAGGAAACCTTTTTAGCACTGGAGCACACAAGAAATGAGAATCGGCTAACATTAGGCATACCAAGTAGCACAAACAAGTGGTGAGCAGGAGCATCCGCCATAAGTTGCAGATCATTAGGAGAATTTTTGTAGTGAGAAGCAACATACAGTGCCATCATTCGCTGCAGAATCCAATCATTAGTATATGAGCAGGGGTAAATGAAATCAGCAGAATACCATCCGATATGATTACCTGCAAGAACAGCTCACTCTCTTTGTGGTAGGAGAAAAGTGTGTCCCGGTTTACATAGTAGAGGTCACACTCATTTGTTGAAGGCAACCTGAAATTATTTTTTACATTATTCAAAAGAGATTTAAATGTTATCAATCACCACTTTTTTTAACCACTATTTTCCAACCTATTGATATTGGAGACAGAGTTTGTCGCATCCAAACAAAGTAAACCATGAAGCCATGATTCAATTGGATCACAGGAAGCATATCTGATTGATTCACTCAGCTCTACCTTCTTAAAAAGCTGGCCTACATTTTGAGAGACATCCACAAATCAGCAAATATCCGACCAACAAATAACAAAGCTGATTTCATAAATTAAGTTCCCCAAATTAATCAGCAAGTAAAGTAACAAGTAAGACAGTAGCAATCTTAACATTTTCCATGAATTTTATCAACAACTAAGTCGTCATCATCACTATCTGGTTTGGCTATATGGACCGTATACTATCAATGTGTTAAACAACAGTTTTTGCATCTTGTTGAATTTCCAGTTTGAAAATTACCATGTTCCTCAAATGTTTGCTTATAGCACCAGCCTTAATAAACCTATTTGGGATGCGGAACTACCTGAGAGAGTGCCCTCTGCACTTTTAGAAGGCAGCCGATTTTGTTCCTCAAGCTGCTGCAGCAGCTTCAGTGATAGAGAACGGCCAGTTCCCTCATAACTGGAAATGATGTGATGCAAAACAAAAACAAAAACCAGTAAGCTCTACATATAATTGGTGCATGATAATGAGTAAGAGTAAGGGGAACTATTAATATGATAATGATAAAACAGCTTTTTAAAAAGATTCTATGAAGGCTTTTGACACAAAGAGGTAAAGATAAGAAATACAATACCCATTTACAGTCGATGATAGGAAGACAAGGTATGGACCAAGCAAAGACTTCACAACTGGCAAAGGAATAGCAGCTGCTTCATCAATCACTAGCAGCTCAACCTGGGAGAGCTTTTCACATTCATGGGGGTGTATATACTGAAAGAAAACAGATTAAACTAAAGTTAGCAATGTTGAATATTGCAGGTCATAACAAGGTAAAAACCTTGTATAACTTGTGCAGTACATTTCAAAGTAAATGAAGTACACGTTAAAAGAATATACTCGAATTTATAAACCAATAAAGGATAAATAATTAAGGAAATAACAGAGCATCACAACCAAATTGCAAACCTGAATTGTTTGATGATGCTGTTTCTGGATTTTGATTCGCACAGTTGCATTTCTCAATTCTGGCTTATTGCTTTTGACAACTTCATAATCTAAATGCTCCTGCAAAATAATTATAGTATCAAGAGAAATTCCCTATTAAATTTAAAAAGCCATCCATGTCCCCAAAAGTTTAGGGGATCGTTATTCTCTACCATTATTTTGATCCTTAATTGCTGGCTAAATTTTTGACCATTTGAATTTACATGTAAACATTCTAATGGAAATCAAAGTTAGCTTGAAAGAAAACTTAACTTAATGAAAGTTCAACTGAACAGTGGTCATTTACCCAATAGACAGATGTGCTATGTTAAATACTTGGGAGAAAGAAATGCAGTAAACCCTGTTACTGATTTACCTTATAACCAAGTGTGTCAAAACCCTTGCAAACAAACTGAAATAAGGTTTTCAGATTATCCGGACTTGGTGCAGTAACAAAGATATTAGAATACCTGTAGGAAACGTGATATTTTAGTACGAAAAAGAACTATTTAAAACTGATTTAGTGAATTAACAAAATGGTAAAATAAATCTAAATCCATACCCAGCAGCAACAGCTCCAGCAACTGCTAAACCAAGAGCAGAAGATTTGCCACGACCACGAGCAGCAAGTAATGCAACTATGCTCCGCAATTTCTTGTCCAGAATTGAATCGAGAAATGTAATAACAGCCTTCCCCTAGAATAATTTAAGAACTTCAATCTGAATCCTCTCCCACAAGAATAGTTATTTACATTGCCGTAAAGAAGAAAACATACTTGGTCCAGCGTGCAGCACTTCTTGATCAGGGGACCAACAGGAAAATCCTTATTCAATTGCTCTTTCAGATTCTTCAAGTCCCTTTCTGCCTCAGAGAGCCCTTCACAATCCTTTAATCCCCGTCACAAAAAAAGACACTCAATATTAGCTTATTAAAGAAATGTTTGGATGAAATCATAACCAAATTCAGAGTCATTTTCTACTATGTGGAGTGGCATTTCCTGTTACCAAATAAGGTAAAATAACCTCAATCTTAGTTCTTAACCCAATTTCAAGAAATGAACAATCAAAAATTATACGTATCTACAGACTCCTACGAAGGTCATTACAATAAAAAGGCACAAAAACATCTGGAGAATTCACAAGTGATGTCAAGTAGAAAATTACGGGTGGAAGAAATAAAAATTCCTAACATTTTTCAATTATATGTCCCCCAAAAATTTATGAAAAACCATTACCTCTTGAACAGGAACAGGGGTAATTGACCTCATGTGGGAAGATATAGGTAAGATATTTAATTCATCATCCATGACGACACAAGCTTTGTTATAAGCAATAGAAAGCAAGAAGCGTTCACCAAAACGACCAGTCACTTGAGAATGAGACTCGGTACGAAATCTTTCATGGACATCCTGCAAGTGGCAAATCGCATTTGGAGTCAGTACAGCACAGGAAGGCAAAATAGAGCAAAAGGCCAAACATTTCAGGCAGTAAAGTTTACACTACTGCTCTCGTTTAAAGGCATATCAGAAGTCATGTTGACTAAGAACAGCTCACGTATTTTACAGTACAGCACATAAAAAAGATGTCTGTAACCATTAATTTCAATCCTGGCAGTTAAATCCTGGTTACAAAATTACAATAAAAAGACACAAAAACATCTAGAGACCATTTAATACCCCTATTATTATTCTTTTAGTCAAATTAATATTACAGGAATGGATTTAAAAGAAACTCTGTACTGGAAAAGTATAAATCTTTCAGGATCCTTTTCTGTCGACATGAAGTATGAAGTCAAAAGAAACTAATACATCACATAAATCTGAAAATTTTGTAACCATTTCGACCAGGATATGGCATAGCCACAGGAAAGATATAGAGAAAATGCGCACTCCTCTGTTCAACAGAGTAAATCCCCAATCCACAAGAGCCTAGACTTATTAGTCTGCTAGGTGTTGCCTTACCATGACCATCGTGCAAAGACTAGTAAGTGAGGACAATGAGCGAAGCAGCAATATAACCAGTCCTCCACCTTCGACTGTCTCTATTGTTCTTGCAAGAAGGTTTGGTGTCAACGCCTCAAAATCCTACAAATAAATTTCCACTCAAAAGGAGCAAGACAGTCAGAAATTGATGGTACATCACAAAAAAATAAAGAGAAAAAGGGCTGAAATGGCATTTGTCCTCTACCTGTAATATGCACATGCCAAATGTGTTTCCCAGGACCCTTTCAGAATCCTTGTACTTGCAAAACGTAACTCCTCCAGTGTCAACAAACAGGGAAAAGCGATCAGCTTTCTCTGGGTCTAGCAACCCCCTTTGCTTCCACTTCTTCACTTGATTTTTACGTTTTATTTCATGACTAGAAGGGATACAAAATTTAAATTGTCAAGAACCAACTGTATCAAAGACATTAAAAATAAGTGCTTAAATATTATTATCATTTAAACTCTTACATCAGATGGTACATTGAACATGATAGTCAAGTTTGGGCACATAGAGCTTAGATTTTAAATCCTTCAAATTGATTCATTTTTCCATATATTCAAAAACATAAGAGACCAAGTATATTACTTTAAACTCTACCAAACATTCTTCACCACAAGAGTTTGGGAGAATGGTGGAAATTGCCTTATACTACTTGCTAACAGAAGAGTGAGCCATTTTGAAAAATTCAGTTACTTCTAGATTTACAGTCAGCTGCTTTACTTCCTGTGTTGCAGCCCTTCTGACATCTTTTAAACTAGGCTAGCAAATTTCCATCCAAATCATAAAACTGAAAACAACACTCCCAATCATAAAAGGCATATGCAAGAAGAAAAACCTGCTAAGCTCCAGCTTATCACTGTAGCACCACAGCACAGTAGGCCGCTTCTTCACCACAGCTTTAGTTAGCATGTAGTGCAAATTCACAACCTAAATGCAAAAAAAAAAAAAAAAACGGTGAGGAATTCTGAAGCTTTTTAACATGAAAATATGCAGCTAAAATATGGAATGGGATGAGAGGAAGGACCCACTTGCTCACGCGATTTGTCGCCGACGATGACAAACATGGAGCGATGGCGAGTTTTAATGCCATTCTCAATCAGAGTTCTGATGCGTTCGTCCACTTTCTTCCTCATCTTTGCTTCTCCCAACAATTGCTAGAGACGTTGTCGTATAAAAGGTTTTAAGACTCTGCGCTGAGGATTCCGTTTATACTATATAATGTGCCTATAATGTGCAGTCCTTGTTAAAT
Organism: Cruciata laevipes; assembly: GCA_963678965.1. Classification (NCBI taxonomy): domain Eukaryota; kingdom Viridiplantae; phylum Streptophyta; class Magnoliopsida; order Gentianales; family Rubiaceae; genus Cruciata; species Cruciata laevipes. The sequence continues at coordinate 18,832,156 of OY787641.1, forward strand.
AAAAACATTTTGCATTCCTATTTGGGTTGGTCCTAAAAATAATTTACCTTTAATAATTTTTCCTTTTCCAAAACTTTTTTTTTTTTTTTTTTTTTTGCTTAAATAGCCTTATTCTTAAAAGGAAAATTTTTGGAAGAGACCGTCTCTAGGTAGAGACCGGATTAAATTGTAAATAGTGATATAAGTCAAAACATGGATTGACCAATTTGCAATTTCTGAAAATTTTAAAAAATCACGCGCTACAGTGTCAGTCACGCGCTACAGTACCGACTTGACACGTGCTACATTACCGAGTTACTACAGTACTAGTTTTAACTTGAAACATTTTAACGTGAAACATGAACATTTTTTGAAACATAAAACATGAATATTTTGACTTAAAAACATGAATATTTTGACTTAAAAACATGAATATTTTGACTTAAAAACATGAACATTTTAACTTGAAACATAAAATAAGAACATTTTAACTTAAAACATAAAACATGGACGTTTTAACATGAAACATAAAACATGAACACTTTAACTTGAAACATTGTAGCAAGCACTGTAGCGCAACTGTAGCAAAACACTGTACACGCGCGCGGGGAAACACAATAGCGCGAGATGTTTTAAATTTTTAAAATTTTCAAATTAGTCCCTCTAGATTTTCTTTATTGCACTATTTAAAATTTAGTCTGGTATCTATATAGAGACGGTCTCCTCAGACACTAACTCTTTTTAAAATTAATTTCCAAAATAACATTTTTTTAAACTAATTCCAAAACTAATACGTTTACTAAAGTATTAGTAAATAACCTTATATCTTTTACTTGTGATTCACACCACGCAGTGGTGTTGGTATTTACACTGAGAAAGTCTCAAATAATGGCACATTACGGTAAAGGCATGCCAAAAGGAGACTATATTCTACAACATTGTGGGGTTAATATACATTTATTTTAATTATTTGAGTTATTTAGGGTTAGTATACATTTATTTTAATTATTTGATTTATTTTTGTTTGGTCCTGATCTTTTTATACTTGAATTTAATCTTTTATTTGGTTTGATTTCTTATTTTATTTGATCTTTTAAATTTTGCGCCTAATGTTTTTATTTAGTTTGATTTTTAACTTTTTAGCAATATATAATAATCATTTGCTTGCTCTTTTATGTTTTATGATCCAAACAATTAAAATTATTGTATATTAACCCTCGATTTTGGCATACCCTTACAGTAAGGAGACCTTACAAGAGACGCTCTCGTTTACACTTCAAATTGTTTAATATATATTAGAGTATTTTTTATTTAAAATTATTAACTTTTAATTTATATATTTGCAAATGTGTTTAATATATATATTTAGTAATTTTGAATTTTTTTACTTTTACATCTGAAAATATCGCATTAAAATATTTTATCATGACTATCCGTATTTGAAGAGATCTAAGTTTGATCTCATTTTTCACCTTAAATGAAAAGTTTAATTCTATTTTCTAGATATTTATTTTTTTGGTTTAATTTATCTGAAAGACCAACCTTCTTGAAGTTTCTGGAACTATCATTATAATTTAAGCTGAAATATGAAAATTTAAAAATAAATTATATAAAAATGTACACTTTTTTGTTAAAAGATAAGTAGCTAAATCCAAATGTACACCATTTTAAATTAAAATGTAAAAATATTTTTTAAATGTTATATTAGTTTGTATTTAAGGAGATCAATACTGAGTCTAATTACTTGTCATTTTCAACTTTATTGTAATTTTTAGCTCACTATATAATTTGCATAAATTGAATTCAACGAAAAAATGTAGTTAATGTTATGAATAACTGGTGAAAAAACACATGATGATTGCCACCTTATAGCAATGTGATGTGATTAACATCTAAATTTTTTTTTATTCTTATGTTAATGTATGATTAATTATGTCCATATAATTTGATGATGTTACTAATACACTCTTAAAATTATAACTGAAATTAATTAAATATGAACAAATATAAATGCTTATATTTCAGCCAAAATATAACGGCTACAAACGGACATAAACGGCTAAATTTTTACCTTATAAATTCGCACTCATCCCATACAGAATCATATTTTCTCTTCTACTTCATATCATTCCTCCACTAATTTTTTCGACAAAATGTCCTTTTTTTTAGCAAGCCACCGTAGGTGGGGGTGTATATTGGCTACCCCAAACCATGAAAAGAAAACTTGAATGAATATAATTACAGAGCAATCCCAAAAATAGTTCAATTGGGGATAAGGATAGAGAAAGAAAGAACCTCCTAGTAAGGAACTTATATGTGTAGTAATGAAAACTACACTGGCTCAAAAAATCAGCCAACAAAAAGAAAGATCTAAAAACTATAACTCATTCTATCTCAGAAAGAAAGAGACTAAGAGCTGAAGAGAGAAAGTAACCACTTGCTTGTTAGTGAATCACTATGAGACAAAATTCAGCCTATGGAAACTTTATTTCCCAGTCATTAGTCTCACAGAAAAAAGCACCCAATTACTAGATGATCCAGTCTTGCCATTGTGGTGCAGCTCGGTGTGCAAATGGTTGTCAATGTCATTTGTGCTTTTATATTCCAGTCACTTTGTTTGTGAATCCAGCTGCTGATTACTTGGAGTGTACCTGTCATAAGAGAAACATATCAGCAGTACCAGTACAATATTTACAGATGGTTCAGGATTCTCAAATTATGAAGGCCATTTAGATCCATTTCAATAAGAGCTTTGATATGGGGAGGGATATTATTTGTTACAGAGCCAGATAGCATATTGCCAAGAGAGTGTCTTGCAAGTGCATCTGCAACATCATTGGATTCCCTAAAAGCATGAAGCAAAATATTATCCTCTAGCAACTTATTACCTCATCTGACAGTATGAATAGTTTCCAGTGTGCAGTGATTGGGTTTATAATCATGGATATACCAACCAAACAGTCATATTCAATGATGAAAGCATGGAACCCTATAGAGTGACCATATAGGATACCCTGCCTAATTGCTTTAAGCTCAGCTTCTAATGGAGAAGAAACATCTGCATACCAAATTGCTGCAGCTACAACAATGCCACATATATTCCTAATTATGCATCCTATACCAGCTTTCCCATTTAACCAAGAAGCATCCACATTAATCTTTAAACCATGTGATGGTTTTGACTGTGATGATCTTAGGTTTATGGGTTCTGGTACTTAAAGGGAGAAGCTTCTTGGAAAACATGTCAATATCAAATTGTCTATCTATATGCACTGGTTTAGCAAAAAAGGAATATAATACTGAGTCCTTGATTTCTTTTAAAATGGAGTTGGCATTTGGCCTGATATTTTCAAAAAGCATTTTATTCCTTGCCTTCCACAAACTCCAGCATATATGTGAAGTTATATTGTGAGTTATTGTGGATTGTAGCTTTGTATAACCAGAGAAAGACAAGTAAAAAGATAGTCTACTCCAAATGCAGTTGAAAGGTTGATCATTTATGCCAACTAGACTGAGAGCATTTTTCCATATTAAAACAGATAGTTGGCATTCATTAAAGTAATGATCAATAGAGTCTGCTGAAGAGCATAGGCAGCACTTAGAGGCAAATTGAAAACCATGATACATGAGAACATTATCAAAAGGAAGTAGTGAGTTGATCACACTACAAGAAAAAAGGTCATTGTAAACACCTAAAATTGTTGGGAAATTATATATATAGTGACACTTTGTACTATCTCGACACTTTCTTAATGTGTGATTTTTGCCGGTGTTACAATAAGTCTAAAGTGTTAAGATAGGTAATTTTGAATATTAATTAATTAGTATGGAAAATATATAATAGTGTTGGGAAAGTTACAATGTTCCCACACATTATATTGTATTTATATTATAGTTTACCACATTAATTTGTGTTATATTTGAACAATGTTAGAACAATAATTAAATGTCAATAGATCCCACTATGCCGACACATTTATATGTGCCACAAAAAAAAAGGAAATGACAAATAAAAGTATCACAATATGATATATAATGAACAATATCATGTGTTATATTAGAAATATCTTAATACATTAATGCAATGTATCATAAAACTTTAAAAAACAACACATATGTAGTGTACTTTTATATGACCTATAAAAACACTTTGAAACGTGATTTTTTTAAATTATAATATTTTAAAACATGATCACACGTATTTATATCATAAAATGTTAAATGTAATAAAAATAAAATAATAATAATAAACTTAAATGAAATTATTCAGTAATAAGCAATTGCATAAGCTACAAAATGAATAAAAAAATTACTGAAAAATTAATCAAAACTTCAAAATTGGAATATATTGATCTAAATCGAAATAAACACAACAATACAAATTGAGAAATATAAAGGGAATTCTAGTCCAATGCATCCAATCCTACAAATCTGCCAAAATATATACTTCTTAAATCCATTGAGTAAGTGCCACCTGCACACAAAATCATATAAATATTTAGCCAAATGTCATTTGGTGTAAATTTCATCATGATAGTTAAAATATTACCAGTGTCTTAGAAACATGAGCAAATGTTCGCTTTCCCGTTGTTTGCTCCATACGCCTATTTGATCTTGATGAGGAAAGAACAAAACTTTCGTATAAATCGTGTATACAAAAAATTAAACAATTAAATGTATAAAGATTATGAGATAATAATCAAAATTCAACTTGTTAGGTAAGGAAAAATTGTTAATCTTTCTAAGCTTGATGAGATCCAACAATTCTTTTTTCTTTTGTTCAGGCATCTTATGCAATGTTTTAACATCAAGAGGACAATATTTCCCATTTCTCGCCACAGTGCCCAAGCACTAATTAAGAAAACCCTTCTCATTGAGTTCAAGCTTGATTGGGGAAATTAGATGGAGGCATATCTACAAATCAAAAGACTTTAAATTATATTTACTATTATTCATAATATCCTCAATCAATGATATGCAATAAATAATTATAAAAAAAGCATGAACAAAAACATACTGCATTTGTTAAAATTTACAATATAAAATACACAGAACAGAAGAACCACTAAACGGTTTAATTAGGCAAGATCGGTCAAGAGTTCAGAACCACATACTATCATGTATGCCAAAAACTCAAAGAAAAATCATGAAATTAATAGCTATGGATTGTTCATAATAATAAGGAAATTACCAACTTGTCGAACAAAAAAAAAATAGATTTATCCAACCCACCATCTCAAACAAATCAAATGACAAACACTATTGAAATTACCTCTTGAATTGATGAACTAATGCCTTCTTCAGCACTTGTTTGCCCAACAAAGTATTGTTGTCTCTGAACTATGTATTCTATGTAATGGAATAAGGTCTATATATTCCATCGATTTTAAGGTTTGTTGTAGATATGATGCTGAATTCCATCGGGTTCGGAGATGATTGGCCGCCAAAGTCTTTCTTTGCGAAAAGATGAAGAGAAGACGGCTGATTTGTTTGGAAAAACAGACAAGCTTTTTTCGAGAAAACAGAAGAAGATGGAGACTTCTATGCCTTTGATTAAGATTCTAATTCTAATTAACTAATTATGTAAGGAAAGTCAATAACTAATTGTAATTAACTAATTATAATTATGTAAGACAAGATTCTAATTCTAATTAACTAATTGTACCGTGTATGTATGTGAGGCAAGTGAATACTATATGCAAGGCAAGTTAATAGTTTCCTTTTTCTTTCTCCAACCTTCAAATTTCAAACTAATTTAATTATTTCTTATCATCAAATAATGAATGTGTATGATAGTGAATATTTGTTAATAAGTATATATAACATATTATGTATTTAATTTATATGAACGTATTGTTTAATTTTGTTTAATTAATTTTTGTTCAGTTTAGTTATATTTAGATTTATTTTGTTTCAGTTCAATACACTTAAATTTAATTAGTTTAATAAATGATTTATTTGATTAATGAGATCATCAGTTCACTTATTTTATAAAAAGGAATATTTTGGAAAGAAAATAAAAAATAGATAATTTAGTGCGGGAGACGAAGGAAATATAGCACGAAGTTGCTAAATTATCAAGCGGGAACACAAAAACGATGATATAGGCTCATATAGCTTAACCGATTAGAGTAATATTTTAAGCAGAAATGCCATGTTTGCCGGACCTTATCTGTAGATGAGTCACTTTAGTTTAGTTTAATTTAATTCAGTTCAATTTGGTTCAGTTAATTAAAAATGTAAATTTATGAAATGTAGGTTAATTCAGTTTTGCTGATTCATTTTTTCATTACATTAATTTTCAGTCCAGTTCAGTTCAATGCAGTGCAGTGCAGTAAGAAATAAGTTCTAGCAAACATGGCATAATTTATCACTATCTTTCAGTTAAGACGCAAATTATTAGGCTGAAAATCAAATTGGGGTTTTTTTTCTAAATCCTCAAGACAGGAACTACATAGAAAAAAACTATTCCTTCAAACTGAAACTCAAATGAAAGCTTGGGGATTGGATTAGTAGATCCCCAAATACAATTAATCTAGTGCTCACTAAATTTTTGTGTGGTGTAATGTTATGCTTGTTCTCCGTGTTGTGCTTGTTCTCGTGTTGTGTATTGGAAAATTTTGTGTTTTATTCTTCCTCTTGATTTTTGTTATGATTATGCTTCTAAGAAACTAAATTTATATTCATAGCAACACTCTAAATTTTCAAGAAATAAATATGTATATGTTAGAAAAATGTCGTAATTATGTTTTTTTACCACATTATCAACTTCTGTACATCTTTCTACATAATGTTAATTGGAATTTAATCGTGCTACATAAATGATTGTCACTATAGTGTAAATATCCATACACAAATATATATTGTTGGGATATGCTTTTTATATAGTGTCCCAATATGATCTTTTGTGGACATAATACATATATTGTCTTCATATGTACCTATCCTAACACAATTTTGTGGAAGTCAATTCTAGTAATAAACATAGTGTCCTAATATCCATTTATTACTACACCGATTAAAAAGTGTCCTTAAAAATATGTTGGTAAAGACCATTTTTTTAGTAATGTGAATAGTCTCCACATAAAGATGGATATTTTCTTTGGAATTCTTCTATTCCAAAGCTTGGCGAGGGATTGGGAAGTACCTCTTTGTTCCTTCAACATGAGGTAGGCAGATTTGAAAGAGAATTTTCCTCTTAAATCAGGCATCTATATTACCTGCAAAAAAGATAGGGCATTAGGTGGTAGCCATGGGGAAATGGAAGGCAGAAAATTATCCATGTTGCTGATAAAATTAGCTACAGATGCATTTTCTGGGATGATAATTTGATCATGAGGGATAAAATCAATCAGGGTGCCCCATTGGGACCATTTGGATTTCCAGAAACCGCATGATCCCAAACCATGAATAATCCTAATATGCTGAGTGGCAAATTCATCAACTAGGCAGACCCTTTTCCATATAGACGAAGTTCTATATGAAGAAGGTAGTGATGCTATGAAATGAGTCCAGGGAGCAGAGGCTACCTGATATATCCACCATAATTTTACAGAACATGCAAGAATGATAGTTGAAAAGGATCTAAAATTAAGGCCATTTTGTGAGATGGGAAAGCACATATCATTCCATTTCTTCCAGGTTTTTTTTGGTTTTAAATCTAAACTCTCCCCAGAAGAATATGGAAATCAATCTAGTTATGACCTTAATGATATGCTTTGTTGGTGCCATAACAGAGAAAATATGTTGTGGGAGTGAATATATGCATGACTTTATGAGGGTGAGCTTACCACCAGAGGAAAGCCACTTGTTTTTCCAGTTGTTAAGCCTTCTTTCCACCATTTCCACCACATGTTGGAAATGAATGTTTAAAGACCTACCTTGGATGATTGGACATCAAAGGTATTTAAAAGGAAAACTACCCTTTTTCATCCCTAAAATGTTTCTAATCTGATGGATTCTAGCTAGGGATGTATGCATACCAACATAAAAATCACTCTTTTCAAAATTTATCTTTTGCTCTGTGACAATTTCAAATTGAACAAGGAAAGCTTTCAGTCTGGTGAGACTGATTTTAGAAGCTTTCATAAAAATGACCGTGTCATCAACATAAGAGAGGTGAGAGATGTTAATGGTATTTCTGGGTAAGTCATAATAGTGCAACTTGCCATTTTCAAATGCAAATGATATGCTTCTACTAAATGCTTCAGAGAATAAGTTAAAGAGGAATGGAAAGAGGGGATCTCCTTGCTTTATACCTCTGGTAGCCTTGAAAAAACCACATGGCTTACCATTTATGAGCACTGAAACCAGGATTGTGCTAGATTCTTCATGATGCAATGAACAAAAAGACCATGGAAACCAAATTTAAGTAGCACACTGTTTAAAAATGACCAACTGACTCTATCAAAAGCTTTTCTAAGGTCCAGTTTTAAAATACAATTGGGATCTCTGCTTTTCCTATTAATATGCCTAACCATTTCATTTAGATAGATAACATTATCAGATATGTCTCTGTCTCTCATGAAAGCAGTTTGGTTAGAAGAGATCAACTTATGCATAAGAGGTCTGATCCTTTCCAATCAACAGTTTTGTAAAAATCTCGTTGATAACATTAGACAAAGAAATGGGTTTAAAATCATCAAAAGACACCGGAGAGGCTTTTTTTGGGAATTACTGTAAACCATGTGGATGAAAGTCCTCTAGGGATGATAGCAGTTGAAAGGAATTCATTTACTGCTTTTGTTACATCCATTGCTATAATATCCCAGCATTTAATGTAAAAGGAAGCAGTAAAACCATCTGGTCCAGGAGCACTGTCTTTATTAAGTCCAAAAACAATGCCCCTAACCTCATCATGAGTAGCATGAAGAATTAATCTATCATTCTCATCAGATGTGATGGATGTTGGAATTTTGGAAAGGAAATGAGAGTAAAACAAGCCTTGGTTAGGGTAATTGGCAGATGAGAGAAGCTCTTCATAGTAGGATGCTGCCTCATTTTCAATTTCAGAGGTCTCATCTAGCCATCTCACATCCCTAGCTTTGATTTTAGTGATGCTAAGTCTCCTCATTTTCTCCTTAACAGAGTTATGAAAAAACTTAGTATTCTCATCTTCATCTTTCAACCATTTCACTCTGGACTTGTGTTTCCAGAAGTGTTTCATCTCCTTTATGGCTCTTATAAGAAGAGCTTTCTTTCTATTGAGCTCAGAAAGTTCATGGTCATTTGTGAAAGAATCATGCTGAATTTCCTGTAATCTAAGGACTTTCTCAGCAATATCAACATTTCTATTTATATCACCAAAAACATCCTTATTCCAAATTTTTAGGTTCCTTTTTAATCTGTAGCTTTAAGAAAAATCCAAGCATGCCATCTTCATTAATACACTGTTCCCAGTTAGCTTTAATGAAAGGCATGAGTTCTTTTCTTTTTAGCCAGCTGTTTACAAATCTAAATGGCCTAGGACTAGATGTTATATGACTACCAATTTGGAGAAAAAGAGGACAATGGTCTGAGGATTGTTTGTTCAGTACTTGGATAGATGAGGATGGGAACCTCAAATTCCAGGAAGAAGTGCACAAACCTCTGTCCAATTTCTCAATTGTTGGATTTCTAAGTCTACCATTAGACCAAGTAGAGATATTCTCAACAGTATTAACACTTTCTAGAGCTAGATTATCTATGAACTGGTTGAAATCAGATATGCTAGCAAGATTGGGAGATGCTGGACCATTATACTCAGAAATGGATGTGAAAGCATTAAAGTCACCAATGAAAATAATGCCAGGGCATGTAATAAGACTAAGGTTATGCCACATAGTTCTTCTACCAACTACATTCCTGGCACCATATACAAAAATAGCATCGAAAAGAGCATTTGTGAGTTGACATGAAATGGAAACATGAAGGAACTGATTATGGTCTTGTGTAAGATTGACCTGAAGATCATCAAAGAGCAGAACTTTGTATTAACAAAATAGGCACTAAGGCCAGGTTCTACATATACCTCCCGGGGAGGAAAATTACAAAAGACAAGCATTACAAAAGGAAAGAAAATATTGGCTAGAGACTAGGGTTGTACATTATCCTCAGCAGAGTCCTCGTCGCCCCGGGTAGCATGCGCCTGCTTCCACCTCCTCTCCAGCTCAGCTATGTCCTCAGCGGACCAACCAGGACCACCGTAAGCTAGAGCGTCCACCTTGGGCTCATCTTTCGGACGCTCGGGGAATCCCGCTTTCCGGATAGATTTCCGGGATTGATACAGCAAATCATCTTGTCTCGCGGCAAGCCCCACGACGTACCTCTCCTCCCTCTCCTCGTAGATAGCTTGGTACCCAAAATTGTTGGGGACCGCGCAGTACTCATGATAGTTGTCAGACCAGTGGGGGGTTTCTAGGACAACCAAATAAGCATTAAAGCTCTCCGGGCCAGGATCAGGAAAAGAAGCTTCGCCGATTTTTGGAAGCTTCGCCTTCTTGATTTCTGAGGCATAAGGGACTCAGGAGGACATCTCCAGCGAATGCCACAGCTGGGGGATAAGGCTCTTCAGGTCAAACTACTGGAGGGATCGCCAACGATGATTCAACAAGTCAGCCCCTTAGGGCGGTAATAAGACGCTTGGGCGTTAAGACGAGCAGGTCCGGGAAGCCAGCCCCGCAGACTGCGATACATCTCATGGCAGGCCACAGCACTCGCTGCAGCAGCTATCCCCTCAAGCTTCTGATCAAACTCCACTGAGCGGAGAAGCTTCCGGGTCACAGCATCGAAGGCCTCGAGCTGAGAGTTTTTCTTGTCCTTTTTCAGAGAGGAGTACTTCTTCTCCACCTCAGCCAACTTCTTCTCTTTGTCGGCGAGCTTTTTCTCTTTATCAGCCAGTTTCTTTTTGGTCTCTTCTAGCTGGGCTGCGAGGCCATCTTGCCCGGCCAGCTTTTCCCTGGCTTCGCGGAGCTCTTTCTCCATCTTGGCAAACAGCCCCGCGTTGTATTTGGAGTAGGTCATGTTCAGTGCCTCGGTGAATTGTGAGTCCGCCAGGAGGGAGTCGGCGAAGGAAATGCTCTGCACAACAAAGAAGAGGCAAGGAGTCAAGAAAACTCGGGGAATTATAAAAAACCTAGTTAAAAGACGGGGCCCTAGAAAAATAGTTACCTCTTCTTTCTCCTCCGGGATGGTTTCGGGAGCAGTAGCCAGCGGGGGAATGTTTTGAGGAGGAGGAGGAGGAAGATCATTCGTCCTCTGACGAGAGGAAGGGGAAGACCTGGACAGCACATCAACCGGCGGCCGCTTGAACCGCGAGCTAGCCCCGCCGCTGTAAGTTGGGTGGGTGACAAAGGATCGCCGCCCGGGAATAGTTTGACGATCCAGAAGTAGTAGCGGGGGCCACAGAGGCGGCCAGGGAAGAAGACAACCCGGGAGAGTTTTGCGGGCGAGACCGCGGTTGCATACGGGCCCTTTGCGGAATGAGGGCAGGATTCTCGGCAGGAGAGGGCCCAGGCTGAGAGGCCACTTGTTGTGAAGATGGGGTCTGCTATCCCGGGTGAGTATTTCTTGCTTGACCATCTCCCCCGGAAGGCTTCTCAACGAATGTCATGGCGTCCGTGTAGAGGGAAGGTTCCACTGAAACCAAGAAAATAACAAAGTCAGAACACAGGATATATATATATATAAAAAAGGAAAAATAAGAAATAAAGCCTTAACGGGCACCTCCATCTGGCCACGTCGCGGATATGCGCGGGAGCGTGAAGAGATCGGTGGGATAGATCCCGCGAGGCCAGAAGTAACCCGCATTCCCATTCTTATAAAAGTCATCCATATCTAAGGGGGAAAGGCGGAGGAGGTTGTGGTCGATGGCAATGATTGCCGGGAGGTTGGAGAGAGGTTTCTTGTCCTCGGGAAGGAGGGAGTCGTTCCAGGCAGGCATAGGATATAACCGGGAGTCGCACTGGAAGAAGCCTTTCGCGGGATATCCCTTAGCAGATTTGGGCTTGCTCATAAGGAAATCCTTTACCCCGGTACGGATGGTAAAGGAAAAAACACCCGGGAAAGAAGCGTGTGCCTTCCGCAGGGCATAGAAGGAGCGGAAAAGTAGGAGAGTAGGAGGGACGGAGCATCTGGCGCAATTAAGAAGAAAGGCCATGATCAGGACCACCCCGTTGGGATGTAGCTGGGTCGGGGCTACTTTATAGAAGGTTACTATCTCAAGGAAAAGATGAGGGAATGGAAGGCTAGGCCCGTACTGAAAGTGAATCCGAAGAATACACGCTACCCCTCGCCCGGAGACCCCCGGGGGAAGTTTAGACAGAGAGACGTTTAGGGGAAAAGGGATGAATGAGCGTTTAGCTAAGTCTAAGACGTCCCTATCTAAAGAAAGAGAATCCCCGGGAACATCAAAAAACTTAAGGCCCAGCAGGCACACCCAATGAGTGGGGCCCCGGAGAACATCGTTGCCAAGTTCCTCGTCAAACACCTCCTCCTCCGGGGGTTACTAGGATAACCATAAGGGTGCAAACCGCCTCATCCAAGGTCGACGCACCCGGGTTGTTTGGTTCCCGGGGCGTGCTGAAAGCCTCGGAGTGGGTACCCGGGGAAGAACCCGGAGAGGAAATCAGATTGTCAGCGGCCCGGAAATGGACCTCGAACTGATTCTGAGCCTCCTCGGTATCTAAGGAAGAGGCGGAGAGACACGAGGAACTCATAACTGGAAGAAAATGAGGGAGAGAACTGGAAGAAAAGGAGGGAGAGAACTGGAAGAAAAGAAGGGAAAGAGTTAGAGCTTACTTGATCAAAAGAGCAGTGCGTCTGGAAGATTTGTGGAAGAGAGAGAAGCTCAGTGAAGGGGGGTTTGGACCCTTATATAGGCAAGGGAATAGTAAACGCCACCTCAAAGGGAGATAAAGTGAATCTGGTGCGATAAATGAGGTGCGGATAAGTGTGGAATGCGGAAAGGCAGCGGCAGAAACTTAATTCGGCACAGATAGGTCCTACGGAAAATAATAGCGATAATAAAAAAAAGGGAAAATATATAAATAAGGCCAGTAAGACCAATCCCCCGCGTCACCAAAACCAGGGCGACTGATCTGGGGGGCTAGTGATAATACCGGCCCAACATCCTGCTGGGCCGGGAAAAGGGCCCAGGGCCCAGAGCGAGAGAAGATGTCCTTCCCGGGATTAGGCATGCCGGACAAGAAAGAGGACAAGTAGTGACAAGGACAAGTGGTCCTGACCCTTATCCAAAGCAGGCGAACTCAGTTATAAATACTGGTCTCAAACAGTGAACAAAGTATGTGACTTATATCTCTCTACTTTCTATCGAGAGCATTTCCGTATATTTTCCCCTCATCGCTATCCTCATCTCATCATCACGCCGGAGTTTCTTCCCCGGGAAGCCTCCCGGGGATTGTTTTGCAGAATCGTTGCGGCATACTTAGAAGGAAGCCCTGATAGCGTTGAACCCCGGGGACCGGACGGATTTGGTAGCATCAAAACTAATTTAAGGGTGTACAATTTTCTTTTACTTATGAATGGAAAATTAATTAAATTTTAACTTAAATATTTAGTAACTTAATTTCTTATATTCTTAAAATATGAAAAATTCTCAAATAAGGGCATTTTACGGTAAGAGCAAACCAAAAATAGAACACTTTCTACAAAATTGAGGGTTATTATACGATTATTTTAATTGTTTGAGTTTTTTTTGTTTGAGTCTGATGTTTTTATACTTGAATTTGATATTTAATTTGGTTTGATCTTTATTTAGTTTGATGTTTTAAGTTTTGAATCTGATGTTTTTATTTGTTTTGATCTTTTAGTTTTTAGTCATATATTTTCACTTTAATTGTTTAATCTTTTATGTTTTATGACCAAATAATTAATAAAATTGTGTAGTAACCTCCGGTGTTGTCATTGAAGGTGTCCTCTTGGTCTACCCTTACCGTAAGGGAACCTTACAGGAGACGCTCTCTTAAAATATAGCTTTTTCTATTGAAAATGTTAGAGAGTATTTTTTTATAAAAGAGGCTGTTTTTTCTATTTTGATTACCTAACAAATAATGAGTAAAAAAGATTTTTTTAATCATATTTATTTGATTCTAATTAAATATTCTGACTTTATATCATGTTTCGTAAATAAATTATTGGCTAATTAACTGTAACATAATAAAAATAAAATAACAATTATATTTTATGGTAATTATTTTATGACATTATCAATCAATTAGTTTCACATATGCCAAGTAGGCAAGTTTCGTGATATCTTCTACTACCAAATAATTTGTGTAGTTCAAAAGGAATATTTAATTTCACCAAATTTAGAATACAAAATCTCTTTAGTTGCTAATAATAAAGAAAGGAATCACCAAACCATTATGAACACATTCATATTGCACATAAAAAAAATGAACTTTAATTACGGATAAAATTCTAAATAATTATGCTAACCTGAAACTTAAAACCCTTGGAAGGTTCTAATTATGCAACTCTTTTACATGTATCCTTTTAGACGATATTACATTAGATCTGGTGGATTATTGTGAGGCAATTGTCAAGAATCTGATCTTTAAAGAAATTCTCACACACTAGGTGCAATTTCACCTTTACTATGTGCGATTAAAGCACTATAGTCACGCCCCCTCTTTTCAGTCACTTTTTCCCCCGGCAACCTCTGCAAATGTACTATTCAGACGAACAACAGTCACAAACGGACATATTCCATGGCGGCACCACCGCCCCGGCGTGGTGAAGCCATCGCCGGTAGGTCTTATCTCCGAGTCGTAGCCCCCAAAAACCTACCTCTCTTCACTTCACAATCCAGAAATTAAACCAATCGCAAATCGGGTGAACGGAAAGCTGGCCTGTATTTATGCTAAAGAAGATGTCCAGACCTTTACGGCTCACTACCGGAACGCCTGATTGGCAAATTCACAAATGGAAGGCCGAACATGGAAGAAGTACAGAAGGAATTCAAGCTCCTAGGGCTTGCAGGTAAGCACCAAATTGGATCACTTGACTATAGGCATATCCTGATTCGCTTGCAAAACCAAGAGGATTTCCAAAATCTCTGGCTTAAATCAGTTTGTCAATTTGGTGGATTTACTATGAAAGTTCTTAAGTGGACTCCCAATTTTTCCACTCAAATAGAGTCTTCTATAGTTCCCATCTGGGCAACCATTCACAATGCCCCTATCCAGTACTATAACCTATCAGCCATCAGAGATTTTGCTAATAGGATAGGCTCATACATCAAGATGGACCTAGCCACTAGTACACTCTCTAGGCCCTCGGCTATAAAGATATGTGTTGAAATGGACTTATTAGCTGATTGAAATCATATTATAGTCATTGGGGATCATGAACATGTTGTGGAATGTGACATTGAGTATGACTAGGTTCCTCTATATTGCTCACATTGTCGAAGGATAGGACATAATGATGATGTATGTGGAGTTTTGCATCCTGAACTTAAGAAGCAGACAAAGGCAGTGCAGCCTATACCGGAGCAACACAAGCCAAAGCCAAAGCAAACACCACATAAGCAACCACTGCAGTCACATACACACCCAAAACCTCATGCTGTAAACGCTAAAAACCCTTATAGAAGGGTCCCTCCTACTATGATATGGAGCATACTCAAGTAGTTCATCAACATTCCTCGAGTCTCTCTCAACAGCAAAAGGACATGATTGAGACTCATCAATCCAGTGTCACCATTAATTCTCAAAGGGAGATCTTCTCTGATGCTTTATCTGCGATCAATGAAGACAGTGAGGGAGAAGATGCTTCACCTCACCAGAAAGCTCTGAAATCCTTCAGAGGTCTCATTGAAGCACCTCCTGTATCCTTTTACTCATTTGATGATATTATTTCACCATTTCAAAATGTAGTTCCAGATATATCTAAATGGAAAAAATATCATCACAAATCACAGAGTTTAGCAATTGTGCCTTACCAACCCTCACTAGAAATTTCTAACAGTTTTCAGGTATTACAAGATGACTTTGAGGATGTGGACCTGTATGAAAGTGAACCAGAAGACACATGAGGAGAGGATCCACACACATGTATCTCTTCACTAACTAATGCCTTAACTTGTAATTCACAAGAGCCTAAAATTAAGCAAAGAAGAAATCTTCTTCCAGAAGGTTTCACCATAAATGGCTGGTTAAGGCACTCACAAAAATCTAAAAATATTCCATCATGGTTATGCACCAAAATATTGCAAATGTTATGGTTTGGAATATTAGAGGATATGGTACATCTTTACATAGATTAAAATTTTTGCTTAGGACTCATAGGATTGACATGTTATGTGTTATTGAGCCTATGCATGATAAATCTGAAATTAACAACTTAAAATTTCAGTTACACTTTCAAAACTCTTTATCTGGATGCAAAAATTTGGTTTTTTGGAATAATACTGTTAACCTGAGCTTAGAATCTCATTCTGATCAGTTTATTCATACCATGATTACTAATAATGTCAGTAATGTATCCTTTAGATGTGTATTTGTATATGCAAAGGTACTTAGGACTCTTAGAAGGGCCCTGTGGCAGGATCTGTTAGCTCTTCCACAATCCCCTACAGTCTTCATTGGAGACTTTAACACAGTCACTTCAGTGTCTGAACACAAAGGCACTAATTCACCTCCCTTAGGAAGTATTAGTGAATTTAACGCATTCATTGATACATTATTGCTCCTAGAAATCCCAACTGTTGGTAACCACTTTACCTGGACCAATAACAGGACCAAAGTAGAAAGACTTCTGCAGAAACTGGATAGAGGCTTAGGAAATATAGACTTTCACTCCTCTTTTCCTTATAGCTCTATTCAAGTTTTGAATAGAGCTACTTCTGACCATAACCCCCTGGTTTTTAAAGTCCAGAATTCAGTGGTCCAAATGTCAAAACCTTTTAGGTTTCAGCAAATGTGGCTCAAGAGGGAAGGCTTCACTAGTTTGGTCAGTGAAAGCTGGAACAAACAATGTGAAGAATCTGGCATGAGGAGAATAGTCACCAAGCTTAAGAGACTGAAACCCATAATAAGAATATGGAATAAAGAAAGCTTTGGTGATGTGCTTAAGAACATTCTGGATGCAGAAAATAAAGTAGCCCTGAGTGAAGATGCTTATCAGATTACTGGAGAAGAACAGGATCTGATAGAACTAAATAAGCAGAAAGCTCTGCTTGCTAGGGCACAAAGTGAATTAAATGACTTCTGGAAGCAAAAAAGTTAGCCTTAAATGGCTAAGGGAGGGAGATGCTAATACCAAATACTTCCAGAACTCAGTCAAAGAGAGGAGATGTAAGGCACAGATAAATAAAATCAGGAATAATGAATGAAATTGGATAACTGATCCAACCCTGATTCAAGAAGAAGCTTCTCAATTTTTTGAAAAGCTTCTCAATGAGGACCCAGTCACTCAAAACACAAGAATGTACTTAAGCCATTTTATGGAAGTAATTCCAAAATTAGTCACTGAGGAGGAAAACGAAGAACTCTTAAAACCAGTGACTATGGAAGAGTTGAAGTATGTTGTCTTTGATCTTAATAAAATGGTGCACCTGGAGCAGATGGATTCTCAGGCCATTTCTTCACACATTTTTGGGAACTTATTAGCTCTGATCTTTTGGATTCAGCTATTGAATTTATGAAAGGAGAAAATATCCCTAGGGCCATGTCTAGCACCTGGTTAACCCTAATTCCCAAAAAACCCACTCCCTCAACTTTCTCTGACTTCAGACCTATAAGTCTTTCAAATTTTGTGAATAAAGTCTATTCCAAAATTATCATGGAAAGACTTAAGCCCATAATTCCAAAACTCACCTCTCCAGAACAATCAGCATTCCTTCAAGGAAGGGATATCTCAGATAATACTCTTCAAATGCTAGAAATGACCAAATTGGTTAGTAAAAATCCAAGACATAACAATATAATTGTTAAGTTGGATATGCAGAAAGCATTCGATAGAGTTTCCTGGTCTTTCTTAAATTCAGTTCTACTGAAGTTTGGATTCCATGGACATCTGGTCAAAATTATTCTAAGGAATATATCTGATGCATGGTTTTCAGTACTTATAAATGGTGTTGCATCTGGATTCTTTAAATCTAGCAGAGGCATTAAACAAGGAGACCCTCTATCCCCTTTCCTCTATAACCTTGTTACAGAAGCCTTTTCTAGAGCTTACAAAAGACTCATTTTCTCCCAATTCATTCAAGGGTTTATACTGCCAATGAGAGTGGAACAGATAACCCATTTGATGTATGCTGATGATACAACTCTGTTTCTACAAGCCACTAAGAAAAATATGAATAGATTGATGATGTTTTTGGTGGCATATGAAGAGTGTTCAGGTCAAAAAATAAACTTCTCAAAATCTGATTTCTTCTTGCATCCAAAAAGCTCCCTTGCAAAGGTCACTATGGTAAAGAGGGTCACTGAAATGAAGACGGGTTCCCTCCCTTTCACCTATCTTGGTGTTCCAATATTTGCAGGAAGAAATTTGAGTAGTCACTACCAGCCTGTGGTTTAGAGAATGGAAAAGGCCATTACAAACTGGAAAGTAAAATGGCTATCAGCTGATGGTAGAATGATACTAATCAATCATGTATTTCTCTCTATTCCAGTTCATGTAATTGCAGTGCTAAAACCCCCTCTGGTAGTCATTAAAAAAATTGAGAGGATGGCCTCTAGATTTTTCTGGGGGGAACATGAGCATGGACAGAGGAAAATATGGAGAAAATGGGCAAAAATGGCTATATCAAATGATGAAAATGGTCTAGGCTTCAGGGACTTTAGGGCCATGATTGAAGCTTTTTTTGTAAAGCTTTGGTGGAAGCTACAACTAAACCAGACCATATGGACAAGATTCCTATGGAATCTTCCTAGTAGGTATAAGACCTCATCCACCTGGAAAAGAATTTGTCAAGTCACTAAGTTTGCAAATGATCATTCTAGAGGGATAGTTGGTTCAGGACTTTCCCCCTTTTGGGATGTAAACTGGACATGTCAAGGTGCTCTATGCTACCTTTGGCCTAATAGGAGATACCCTTTCCTGATAATAGGAGATACCCTTTCCTGATATCTCCATAGCCCAGTTTTTTCAAGATAAAAATCTGTATTTACCCCAACTAGAGCCTTTCTTGGCTACCAATGATAGGTCCTAATTATACTATTGTTTTATAACATTTGAGAGCTAGTTTAGGTAGTATTTTATACCTATATATTGAACTTTAAAACCGAATCATTCATAATGGTTTGAAATTGAAGACGTGCATTTTAGCCATTGAATTGCACTTGCTATGGAGTTGGATGATTTGAAAACCTTCTATGACCGTCCAAAGGGATCAAGAAGCATTGAAGAACCGGTCATAGAAGTGGCGTGAAGACCATACTCTCGCGGGCTGCGAATCACCGATCGCGAGCCGCTAGATATGTGTAATTGTTGTTTTGAAGACACTGTTGCTCGCGGGCCACGAAGGATTTCTTGCGAGCCGCGAAGAAAGTCTGCCACTTGCATTTTATTTTTTTTTAATAAAAATCCTTTGGGATATAAATGAGATCTTAATCCATTGTAAAGATGATCGTTTTTCGAACTGAGAACCTCTTTTCTTCATTTCCTTTTCATTTTGATCTTTGAATATATTTAAATTAATTTCATTTTAGTCCAGCAAGAAATGAGTTTTAGCAAACATGGAAACTAAATAAATTTTGCAAATAATCATATGTTGAATTTCTAGTTTTAAACTATCAAAATCCATTTAAAGATGTCTAGAGAATATTTGAATTATAAATAGTATAAAATATTTAGAGTATAATGTATTGACAGAAATGACGTCATTTATTTCACACACTTTTTTGAAGCGTATAACTATTATAGTTCCATTTAGAGATTACTATTATCACATATAAGTATAAATCATTTAAGCCCTATTTACCTGACCTTTTCTGTAATTCAGTTCTCTTTAGCTCATTGAACATGTAATTTGATGAAATTCAGGTTAATTTAGTCATACTAACTCTTTTTTTCATACACTAATTTTTACTTCAGTTCAATTCATTTCGGTCCATTTAAGTTCAATTCAATTTAGTTCAATTCAGCAAAAATTAAACGCAGGCAAATAGGTCCTACATGTAAATTTTACATGTGCATGTTGTCCACTTGCTCAAAGTAGAAATCGGTTCTTAGAGTCTCTATGAAGTGGGGGCTATGTCTCACCACCGCTCTTGGGCTTGTGGGGCATCCCCGGGTGCCAAATGTTAATTTGGTGTCTACTTGCTTAAACTGCAAAAATGTCTCTTAGACTCTCCATGTATCCACTTGCTTAAAATGGAAAGGTGACTTGATAGTTTCTACACGAGGCGAGCGCGGTAGAAGATTCACCCGGTCTCACACAACCTAAAAAGGTTCATCACTTGGGATCAAACAAGAGTATCGACACCGTCCAATTTCTGCTCTCTTGCCCATAGACATCAACCTCTGTATCTACATAGATCGTACTCATAGGCCAACAACAACCCATTTTCACCAGTTTAGGATGCACATGGCAGGAGATGCTCACATGTTTCGCATCAACTCCATCACGATTGAACTAGATAATTTGATGATATTCAACTCAAATTAATCTCTTTATTCCTATTTCTCAATTTGATGATATTCAACTTAGCCACTGTATGCTAGAGCTTATTTCTTACTAATATGAACTGAACTGAACTAAAATGGAATAAATATAAATATATTTATATGAACTAAACTAAATTTAAGTTTACTAAACTGAACTGAAATAAATTTAAATATATTTAACTGAACTGAATTGATCTACAGAAAAGTTTTAGCAAACGTAGCCTTACTTTTGTTAAGACCATATCAGTTTAATGTGTATTTATATTTTAAATTGTTATAATTCATTTTATTAAAAATCATTTTTAAATTTATCGCAGTACACTTCAGTTCAAATAATTATATTTAAATTTATTTCAGTTCAGTTAATTTCAGTTTGATTGAGTAAGAAATAAATAGGCCTCAGTCTAAAGTGTTATGCAATTCTTATATGGTACCCTTAAGGTACCATAATTGTGCAATGCAGATAAATTATATGGGCATTTTAATACTATTGGTCAATATTTATATGAAAACTACAATTAAATTAGTAATATGCATAATTCTATGAGTAATTCTCCTGTGAGGCCTCACCCATGAGGCAAGGCCAAATAAGAAAAATTTCATTACTGCCACCTCATCATAACTCACTACCATCTCATCAAACATCGACGCCACCTCATCAAACCTCGATGCTAGTTCATCAAACATGTCATCTCATCAAAACTTTTGTACCAGTTCATCAAGCCTCACCAAAAAGAGTGTTTATTTGGTTCTGCCTCTTGCCTCACCCAAGAATTGGTCCAATTCTATAACTAAACCAAAATACACATGCATAAATTAAATCCCGGGTACTACTATACTCATGGTACCCTCAAAAAAATAAAAAAATAGTTGATAAAATATAAAATATATACAAGGAATAATATTGTATATAAAAGGCTTATTAATCCATAATGATGATTACAGTATTTATAGGGATAGACCGGAGGTTCTAACCATCCGTCTTCCGATGTGGGACAGATATAATACAGTACAAAGTATAATAGGAAAAGGATATTCTAGTCTATATTCCTAATATAACAATATGACTTAATCTATTTACCATATTCCTCAATACCCTCCGTCAAGTTGGAACACGATGATCAAGAGTGTCCAGCTTGCGAAAAAAGATCATGGAATTAGTGTCAGAGAGAGCAAGGTCTTCATTTAACATCAGAAGTATCAACTCCAAACCAAGTAGTAAAGTCTGGATCTTCTGCAAAGGGGTAAAAGTAACAAAACTCCAAACCAAGTAGTAAATGTTGGATCTTCCACGGAGGGTTAAAGTGTTGGACCGAAAAAGTAGTACAGTCGAAATGGGAAAGTAGTAGGTTTTAAGAGCTGGAAGAGTTCAGCTGGATAAAGCCGGAAGAGTTCGGCTAAAATAAGGTAAGGTCGGATGAGTTTGGTTCGACTTCAAAGGGTAAGGCCGGCAAAGTTCGACTAAAAAAAAAAGGTAAAGCCGGTAAAGTTAGGCTAGTAACTCTAAGGCCAGAATAGTTTGGCTAAAAAGAGTAAGACTAGAAAGTTTAGGTAAGGTAAGACCGGCAAAGTTCGGCTAATAAGGGTAGTAGAGACGGAAGAGTTCGGCTAATAAGGGTAGTAGAGCCGGAAGAGTTCGTCTAGAAAAAGTAAGGCCGGAAGAGTTCGGCTAAAAAGAGTAGGTAAGGAACATGTTGTAGAGTTCAACTATAAAAGGTATGGCTGGAAGAGTTCGGCTAAAAAGGGTAGGTAATGGCTCAAGTAGTAAATCGGGGGTCCGTGTAGATGCCATTGGCTAAATCCTTTCACGCCTAGGCAAGTGCAAGGTACAGACCTTTGGCACATTGCACTTGGACATAGTAAGGTAGGGTTTTAAAAAAAAGTTGTATTTAGGGTCTCGACTTAGGGCAGCTAGCAGTCAACGACGATCAACCAGCAGATCCAGGAGGGTCGCAATTTAGGGCGGCTAGTAGTAGTCAACAAAGGCAATACGATGATTCCAAAGGTCGGCTAGCGAGGGCAACTTTAGGCAGCTAGTAGTCGACGAGAAAGATTGGAAAACAAAGGAAGCAGGCAGGTCCAGGAAAAAATCAGCTCTTGATACCATGATAAAATATAAAATATATACAAGAAAAAATATTGTATATAAATGGCTTATTAATCCATGAGGATGATTATAGTATTTATAGGGATAAACCGGAGGTTCTAACCATCGGTCTTCCGATGTGGGACAGATACAATACAGTAAAAAGTATAATAGAAAAATGATGTTCTAGTCTATATTCCTAATATAACAATATGACTAAATCTATTTACCATATTCCTCAATGCCATATAATTTTTTTGCCAGTCTCATGAACATTTTCAGAACTTCATATGGTATTTAAACTTCATCATACCAAGAAGCATATGGAATTTATTTTGATAAACAAAATCTTACTCGCGGAGCAACCGCCTAGTAGTACACGTGAAAAAAATCAATAGCACTTGACTTGCATTGATTGCTGCTTTGTCTTTTCAGACCTTTCATCCGATCTGATTATGATCTTCGATCTGATCATTTGAATCGTAGTTCCCGACATTCGATCAAGGAAATAAGAAGTTCCCGACATCTCAAAGTCGGGATAATGTCGGCGTTTATAAATCTGGAGGATTCACCCATGTTCCAGAAGCAGGTTCATCATTCAACTAATTTTCGGTTTTACCTCATCCATTATGTTCTCTAATTTTCTTATTAATTCTTATGATTTGGTGGAAATTTAGGTACGATTCCTAGAACAGACGCTGGACGACCTGAATGTTCGATGTCAAAAGCTCTACAAAGGCAGCAAGAAGTACATGTGAGTTGTAGAACAGATATTGGAAATGTTTGACTTGATTTTTAAACTTTCTGCAGCATGGAGGAAAATGCTGATTGTAATTTGTGTAATGCAATACTTTAGTTTCCAGACTTAAAATGATACTGCCTCCGTTGTGTTAGAAGAAAACTATTTGTATATTTGTATTTTTATTTTCGGTATTACAAATGCAACAGGAATCCCTAGTTATCTTGTCTGAATCGGAACTAGGCTGCTGTGCCATTTCATGTTGTAACAAACTAAAATGTACAAAATGAAGTAATGATGCCCATTAATATTGTAAATAAATTAATAGCATTTTTATGAATTGTTTTGTAAATCTCCAGGGACACACTTGATGAAGCTCGAAATGCTGATATTGCATTTGCAGAATCATTAGAAGCATTTGGTGGTGGACACGATGATCCTCTAAGTGTATCGATAGGAGGTAACCTCAAATCTATTTTAATTCTGTGCATTTTTTCTTACTGTACAACTTATTTGACTTGGCCAAAGTTTTAATAATTTGCCAAGTTGAGTTCATCTTTATATTATTACATACCTCTTATGATCTTAATTCCTAGGCTTGCTTGTTTCCATTCTTTTGGTGAATATTTCTTCAGGAAGAAAACATTGTATGGGTATTTTGTTCGGAATGGTGAAGAATCAGTGTCAGAAAATTGATTAATATCTTTATAAAACCTATAGCTAGATTTTTTTTTTAAAATTGATATATTGAGTATACCCTGCAAAATCTCTAATGATTAAGGTCTTACTTACACAGTATTGGATATTTTTAATGATAAAAGTTAACAAAATAGAAATATTAAAAGTTAACACAGTATTGAATTTTGAAATTCAAAATTTTTAATGAAAATATTAAAAAAACTTGGAAGGAATTTTATTGAACAAAGTTGCTCAAATTTCTGGATGAAAATTTCTGTTTGGTTGAGGGGTAAAAATATAACCATAGGCTTGCAAAGTGTGTACGTAGCTTCTATCTAACTGGCTCAGTGTGGTGTCATCAGTTTGTTGCCAATGTTAACTTGAAAGAGTCTCAGCAGGAAGACTTTGGCTGTAGTATCTAACTGTAAGGCTCAGAATTCTTACCTTTGCAGTTGATACATCAAATGCAATGTACTTACAAATTATGATCATTTGCACTGCTTTTGATAAAAAAAAGGTTCTTCTAAATGTGTTTTGTCCCAAGAAAAGAGTCATGCTCTTGTTTATACGCTTACTAGTATAGGTATAGATGCTCCAAAACTATCCCCGACCTAAGAAGTCAGGGTATAGGTGGAGAAAGTGGTAAAAAAGAAGAGGCTTATTTTAGTTTCTGTACCTTGCTATCCATAGAACTTCATAGCTCCTTGAAGCTTGACTTCGTTTTTAGGACAGAAGCAGTATGTGGCCAGTTTTGTCTCCCTGGTGATAGTTTGTTTTTTTGACAATGGCTTACTGAGAGAGATGAATGGTCCTCTTGGGCAATTATTGTACACTTTCGATGATTTCTCTGCAAAATGATAAATGAATTATTCTAAGACTTTTTAAGGACTTCATTTTACTCGATGCGATTCTCAAATTAAAATGTTATTCTACTTCTTCCTTGTGGTAGGTTTGATGATCAGAATCACTAAAATCTTTCTGGACTAACTAGCTCATCTTTTATTGTCTATGGGTAGGTCCAATCATGTCAAAGTTTCTTCATGCATTCAGGGAAATTGCTAGCTATAAGGAACTACTTCGTTCACAGGTAAATGAGCTCAAATTTCTTTCATGTTGTATGCTTTGATTGATCTTTTCCCGTCTTTATTCTCTGAAAGTTAATAATTCAAGCTTGTTTGTGGTTCTACTAACAACCAAGATGCGATTGTCAAAATGTCATACTCAGAGAAGATGCTTGAATCTGTTTTTAGTTTCTCAACTACAATAGTACTCAGCATATGAGCTGTCCTGGGTGTTATACTTTATAATAAATGATATTTCTAGCTTGTTAGATGTTAATTTTGCTTGTTGGTATTTCATGATACTGCAATGTTGTATAAAGATGTAGGAAAATAATGTAGGTCCTCCCTTACTATACTCAAGATTGTGATCTTTCTCTTCCTCTTTCTCATTAAGAATTAAGTATTAAGCCTACTTGTTTTAATACTGGAATTTGTTTTGAGGTTAGAAACCTAATGTAGTGGCTCTTCTGTTAGTAGAGTGACATTTTCCATCTCTTCTTTGTGATTTTGAATCTTGTTGCTCAGTTTGGCTTTGAAGTATGTAGATTATGATGGCATATTGAATATGAGTCGCCAAACTAGGCTGAGCCTTTAATAGCAGGAAGGAAACATCGTTGAATTTGAAATTAACAAGGAATAGTTGACTTGTTCAGCTGTAGGGTAATACATCCTGTGTTTAAGCTATGGGAAGTTAATCAATGGTGTTCAGGCCAATTTGGGGGAGGGTGAATTTGGGATCTCATGTTACATGAAAGGTTGGGAGTTCATGTGCCAATTAAGAATTGCAATGATCCTATTTTCGATTTAAGTGATGCAATTATGAAGGACAAATTTCTGGATGCATTAGAATAGCATCCTTGCAAATAGTTTGCTCTAGGTTGGAATTATTCACTCATGGATGGATAACATTCACCCAGATTAAATGATTTTGATGCTTCTGACTTCTATACTTTACCCATACTACTTGAGAATTCATAAAGATAAACTATAGTCTTTCTTTAGAATAAGCTAAATTTTCTGATGGACTGAACCATCTATTGACAAATTTAGATGTTTTGAACAGTCTATCAGTTGATTAGCCAGATCATTGATTATATTGATGTTGCTGACTGTCATAACCCAGACTTAGGACATCGAAACAACAATCATTCTTTAGTTGTTCTTTAGACTTGCAAGTTTGGAACTTCGTTGTTTACTTTCTTTATTGTGGACTCTTATAGTACTTTGTTATGACAGACACCTTGAATACAAAAATTTGTTCTCAGGTGGAGCATGTCCTTGTTGATCGATTGACTCACTTTCTATCTGTTGATTTGCAAGAAGCAAAGGTAGTACTTCCACTTCAGCTTTGTAATATCTAATTTTTGATTGCGAAAAGTCATATGTGATGTGGGGCCCCTAAAAGTTTTCAAAATTGCTTAACATTTTATATGAATATGGTTGATGGAAGCCGTACGATTTGTAAAATAAGAATGGATCAAGTATATTTTTATGTGACACATTTCAGATTAGATTTTTTGTTATATTGATATAGCAAACAAATGAATTGAGACATCAGCTATCAACCAAAGTGGCTTCTTTTAAATGTTAAAAATCTGATCTCCTCAACTGAAAGTTATGGTGATGGTTTCTTAGCTGTAAAACCTGTTAAAAAGTGGGTCCTATGGCCCATATCAATCTTTTTTCATTCCTTATCAGTTATAGTAACAGCAATGGTAGTAATGTGTATTGTTGTTCCATACTATATTTGCAGGATTCCCGTCGACGATTCGACAAATCAATAAATAGCTATGACCAGGTAATCCAGAGTGTAATTAAGTTATTTTAACAGTGATAACAAGGAACAAGATATTTGACACAGATTATAATGAAAAGACATTTCTTGATTTTGAAGTTGGTTTTTCTTTAGACAAGGAGGAATTTCTTTGTAAAGGGGATCTGTAGTTCAATATCGCTACCAGGCTTCTACTTCTTTGGGTCTATTTTCTTCGTATAACTCCATTTCCACCTGCGTTTGTATCATGGTACAATTGATGCTTCCAAGGCAGGTGGTAGATTATTTTGTGTAGAATGCTATTCATTATATGATGGCCCTAGCTTTCATTTCCTATATTATTTATTCTTTCTAATTATTTTTAGATTTTCTTCATCCTCTTTGTAAGGAACAGGACCACCTTAATAGTCTTGGAAATAGATAGTAAAAGAAGAAATGATATATGCATTACTGAAGCTATGTGTCTTAAATGTTGGTGGAATATGATTTTTACAACCATTCGACATAGTAAGATTAATTGGTGTTTAGTGAAAAATAAACCTGAGGGTTTGATCTCATTTATCCTGGGTTTTAAAAAGAGGTTCCGAAGTACTGTAATACTTAAGTTCACATCGGTCTCTGCCAGATTGAACGATTTTAGCTAAGCTTTTTCCATGAGGTCCTTTTGAAGCCACTTGTCATACATTCAGCTGATTTTTTAAAACGAAAAAGGGAATAGTAGCTGTACTTAGCTTTTTGTTGTTGATCTGATATGGTGATTACATGAAATACTGCAGGTCAGAGATAAGTTTGCTTCACTGAAGAAGAATACCCGAGTTGAGATTGTAGCTGAACAAGAAGAAGTAATTTCTTCCCTTCGATTATATCCTCTATGTAGTGTTTTTTGAGTGTAGAGGACTTCTTTCTGATAGATCTTAAATGTACTTTTAAAAGTTTGATTTTATAAAATTGTGCACCTTGCTTAATATTCTTTCTTCCCTATGCCTATAATTTGTTCCTGTGTCAAGGAAAGAAATGGGTCTGATTAATTTTTTTTTTTGACTGGACTAAACTTGCCTGTAAATGTGTTCTGACTTGAAAGGCTTCTTTTTTTCCTCCTTGATTTGACAGGACCTCCATAATTCAAAGTCCTCATTCGAGAAAAGTCGATTCAATCTAGTATGTTTTTAACACAAGTGCTAATCTGGCTATTCTTATAAATATTCTGAAACTCTCCTTCTCAGCATTTGAACTAAATTTGCTTCACTGTGTTAAGTATTTCAGGTAAATGCTCTCACGAATATTGAGGCAAAAAAGAAATACGAATTTTTGGAATCTCTTAGTGCTATTATGGATGCTCACCTTAGATATTTTAAGTTGGTAAGTGCATAATGCTAGAAAGTTTTTATCTGTTCATGACTTTGGTTCACATCTAATTAGTTGGGTGGTCTATTGTTCAGGGGTATGACTTGTTGAGTCAAATGGAACCATTCATTCATCAGGTAGATATTGCATGACTTGAGATGTTATCTTTTGTCATTGCTTTATTGTTCTTTTGAAATTCAAACCTTCAATCTCTATTAACTGTACCCACCTTTGTTCTGATTGTGTTTTTCCTATCCAAAAAACTTAGTCCAAGAAGTGAAATTCAGCTACATCTTTTATAATTGGATGCAACTTTGTTTCTTAATTCTGTATGGCATGAAGTCAATTATAACTCACTTAAAAGGGATGAACAAGATCTATCTAGACTTTCTCCTCACCTGCTTTAATTTCACTGGGATCTCTTGACCTCTATTCTTGATTCATTTCATAATCACTTCATTCATTCTATTATGGAATTCTACTTTTTTTTTGTTGAAGAGATTCTGCCATTAAAATAGTTGTCTACATCAATATTATCAGTGTCAAACTTGCTCGGTAGAGGGGGGTAGGGAGGGGATGATATAGGTATCCGCAGATGATCAGCGAAAAATTATTACAATGCAAAATACTTTATTACATTGATTAGGGAAAAGGTGAAAATTTGTTACAATGCAAAATACTTTTAAGACATTGATTTAGGAAGAGGTGTTCTTGAAGTTAAAGTTTTGCTTGAGGAACAGAGCACTTGTTACACACATTGTATGGAGTATCATGGCTTCTGTTATACATATGTTTCACATCCAAAACAGGTATTATCATATGCACAACAATCAAAGGAACAAGCCAGTCTGGAGCAAGATAGACTTGCAAAAAGAATTCAAGAATTCCGGACGCAAGAGGAGATGGATCATTTGCGTTCATCTAGCAACATAGAAACATCGACAAGTGCTGTTAGCATGAATGGAGTTACTGTGAATTCATACAAAAAAGTACCCACCATAATATTGGCTGCCACAAAAGGCGAGGTGAGAACCGATTTACAGGTTTCTTAAGTTTCTGGGCAGGATGCATTTCATAGCTCCTTAAACAATAAATGTGTTTATATGAAATAATACTATGACATCATGCAATTTGGATTCTATAGGTCCAGACAATCAAGCAAGGATATCTGCTGAAACGATCTTCCAGTTTCAGAGCAGACTGGAAGAGGCGATTCTTTGTACTGGACAGTATTGGAAATTTATATTACTACAGAGACAAAGGAAACAAAGCAGGAGTATGTTTCTTAATCCTATTGATAGTTTTTTTATATTACTTCTTGAAAATGATCAAGTACCTATGCTATAAAGCTCTCTTTCACGTTCCTCAACTATGAGCCTATTCTTAACTGTACCCTTTTGTTGAAAGGCAAGCTAAAGTATGCGGCTACATATAAATCTTGGCATCATCATTTTGTTGAATGAAACACGACTAGTAAACAACAAATCCTGATATTATTTTCTTCATTAGTCATACTTTCCAATTTCCATGTATATATATTAATTGAATAAAGCCACTTTTATTGAGAGGCACTTGCCGCACTTCTTTCGGTGTAATATAATTTCAACAACCTAAAAATGGAAAAAAAATTATTGGCAAAGATCATTTAACACTTGTGTTCAAAAGAGGCAACAAGATATTTTTTAACCATACATCATAACTTTCCTTACTTTATTAGGTTAAAGACAACAATAAAAGTAGAAAGATTAGTTTCCAAGAAACAAATAAATTAAAAGTATATTGGCTGAGTTAGAGCAAGTCCAACAGATTTGCTATAATAGAGATTTTGTTAATTTTTAGAGATTTTGTGTATTTTTCCACTCCAACAGATTTGCTATCCCATTTGCTATTATAGCAAAATTGATGAGAGAGAAGATTTGCTTTGCTAAATATGCAGAATGGCAAATAAATTTTGAGGAACGAATTCATGCGCATTGCAGAAGAAAAAAAGCTATTTTTGGCAAATTTCTTAATGCAAAAAAAGAAAAAAAGGAAAAAAGTTATTAATAAAATCTCTAAAGTAGAGATACTGTTGGATTTGAGTAAAAAATATTTGGAAAATATAGGGTTTCCATTCTCTATTTTAGAAAAACTTTTGGAGAATCTGTTGGACTTGCTCTTAGTATGAGGTATGTCTTATGAGGGTGTTGGAGTTCAAGTGAAGAATTGCTTATTTATACAAAAGTGACCACAATTCTAGTGTTTGGAGTATTTATTTGTTTATTTATTTTAAAAGCCTTACTGAGTTGAAGTATAAGAGTGCCAACTATAACTATAAGAGAAAAATCATGATGTTGCGAGGAAGTTAAAAAGTACGCATGCCAAGTTTTAATTTAGTGATTGTCTGTATAAAATTATACGTAAAGAATGTAAATCAATGTGTGGAAATCAAAATAAAAGGCTAATAAACCCCAAAAAGAGATTTGGGTGAAAAGCAAGAATATGATAAGTGACTTGTGCAACGATGGTGTATTTCATTTATCATGTAAGCTGATATTGGTGTTTTTTTTATTACCAATTCCTTGATCTTTTCATGTGCCCTTTGTTAATTTTGTTTTTATCATTTCCTACTATTAATATTAATAAATTCTGTGCTCAGGTTTCTCAAACCTTCAATTCCACTAGCTCAGGTGAACAAGGTGGCAGTGTATTTGGTAGATTCCGATCAAGGCACCAGAGAGGATCTTCCCTTAATGAGGAGACCTTGGGTTGTAAAGCAGTCAATCTAAATACCTCAATTATAAAGATCGATGCTGAAGATAAGGATTTGAGGCTGTGCTTCAGAATAATTTCCCCAGTAAAAACTTACACATTGCAGGTAAAGAAGAATATTCATTTGTCATGGTAGAAACTGCTGTCAGTGACATAAACTTCAATCTCCTAGATTTTAGTCAGCATGATTGGTGTGATCTGGAATTTAAGTTGTATTATTGAATTTGTACTTGATGGACCTTAAAGTATGAATGCTTCAGTTAGAATTTAACCTTCATGTAATAAATTTTTCATAGTAAATGCTATTGCAGCTTCTGTTATGAGCTAATCATAATTTCCCCTTGTCTCTACTTATACTAATCCTCTCTTCAGTATTGTCTTCTACAGTATTTTCTTTTGTTTTGTGTTATTGAGTTTGACTTTTTCCTCCTCACATGACCTACCAACATCTTTGCTTGAGCAGGCTGAGAATGAAGCTGATAGGATTGATTGGATGAACAAAATTACGGGGGTTATTGCAACCCTTCTGAATTCACACTTGCAAAAGGTTCCAAGTTATCTATTTCTAATTTGATTTTAACGGTAATCACATTGAAGCATGCCATACTTATTATTATCATTTTGGTTTATGCTGCAGTTAGATTCTACAAAGAATATGTTGGATGAGAAGAAAAATTTATCCGGTGATTCTTCTACGTCAGTTCCACGGGATGGCACTGAGAATGTGTGGACTGGTATGAGAATCCACAGGACAAACTCTGTCTCTAACATTCTCAGAGATATTCCTGGGAATGATCATTGTGCAGAATGCAGTGCTACTGAACCTGAATGGGCTTCTCTAAATCTGGGCATTTTAATGTGCATTGAATGCTCAGGCATTCACCGAAATCTTGGTGTTCATATATCTAAGGTGCATCTTTATTTTTGATGATACAAGAGCGTACATTCATTTCCTTGCTTCTTACATTTGCTGGCACTGTTTACTAAAAACGAGACTTCTTTTTTGGTACCAAAAGCAACTTTGACATGGGGATCATTTAAAATAAATATTTAGGAACCAGGGAGTAAAATATTTCTTACTAAGGTTCAATTTTATTCTCACCCCGTGTCAACTGTCAACTTTTTATTCCTTTTAAACTTTATCCATGTATTCAGAAGAAATGTTACAGTTTGGTGGATGGAGGTAAAGGGTGTATTTCAGTATTGTTCTCTGAGATTTTTTATATAATAACGTAGGTGAGATCTATAAATCTGGATGTGAAAGTTTGGGAGCCTACAGTTTTGGAGTTATTTCAAGCTTTGGGCAATGGTTTTGCAAACTCTATCTGGGAGGAGTTGCTTCTACAGAATGATGGGTAAGAATTTTTATTTTTACTTGAGTTGAATTTAGGTTCTGCTCACAAAGAGAATGGTTGTAAAATTATTATGTCATAAGCTCACAGAGTAGTCCTTTTCTCTTAGTACTGCCACTGTCCGGTTATGAACTCCCTGCTTCTTTTGGGCACAAAATACAAGAAAATGAGAAAATTGTGGAGGATAATTAAGAGAGAATGAGTTGTATAAATGAGAGAAGTTGTATAGAGAAGAAAAACTGTACCAGAAAAGGAAAATGGAAAGTTTGCAATTTATAGTGCCATAGTAATAGACCATGCAACTGACATTCAAATACATTAATGTGCATGACAGAAAGCTAGGAACCAAAGCTATATTTCCAGTGTCCAAACCGTGCCCCGGGGATGCTACAGTTAAGAAGGAAAAGTACATTCAAGCAAAGGTACAGTTCTGTGACTTGGCTGCTGCAGTGACCAATTTTCCTTACCTCACTACAAATCTTGGTCTTCTTTATATTTCTTTTAAAGCTAAACAAACAAGTTCTTTTGGTACTACACTTGTGTCACAAAGAGTGTATCTAAGTTAACAGCTGTATATTTTATCCCGAGCATGATTTTTTATGGGAAGATGTATGTTTTTTTGGCAGTATGTCGAAAAACTTCTTGTTAACAGAGAACCTGCATTGGGCAACTGTACACTAGGGACCAAAGTTTGGGAAGCAGTTATGCATAATAACTTGAAGGAAGTATATAGATTAGTCGTGACTTCAGAAGCACCTGTTATCAACTCAACCTATGATAAGGTAGACGGTGTTAATCTGTATCACAATATCAACAAAGATGAGTCAGATGCAGGCTTACATGAGTCTCAGGGACAAAACTTAGACCCAGCGTCCTGTCTCAAGTCTTCTGGGGAAGCAGGAAGTTGCCTCCAAGGATCCTCTTTATTGCATTTAGCTTGCCACACTGGCAGTGCTGTAATGCTTGAACTGTTGTTGCAGTGTGGTGCTGATATAAATTGGCGCGACTTCCATGGAAGAACACCTCTACAGTACTGTATTGCTAGAGGAAATAACCATCTTGCAAAATTTTTACTTAGAAGGTAAATCTTTTCAATAAACGAGTCATTCACAAGAGTCATTTTACTTGATTGAATTCATAGTTTGGTTCAGTTTTGTCACTGAATTTTCTTCCAGAATGTACGGAGATAGTAAACATGTGATTGAGGAATTTCGTATATCATATACCATATAATGGGACAGCAACTTTATTTGTTTGGTCCGATCCATCCCCTTCCGGCTTCATATCAAAATCCTCTGGTTATGGGGAGGTTGTATTATTAAGTTCACTATCCAGAATCAACCTACGTGAGAGTCAAGCCCTCTGCACTCTTGATAAGGATAGATTGAACCAATTTGGGATCTTGTAGGTAAATTGTTTTTAAAGGATTTTTATGGACGCCAGATTCCTTTCAAAATCCTTTTAGCTAAAGTCTATTTCAGGTTTCGTAGCTTTAGGTCATTTTGTCTAGTCAGGAGGATGGAGATGTGTTGTACATGACAGTAATGGTAAATCATATTCTGAGCTAGCTTTTGTTTTAGAATTTACTGGTAATGCAGGTCTCTTCTAGTTAAGCCAGTTTTTGTATTATAGATTACTCCCCAGTCAAACCCTTTACTGCTAATGCCGCTGTCTAGTTTGAGGGTTATCCAATGCGACCTCAGTTGGTGTGATGCCCATAGCTTCTTTGCAATAATAGTGCCACATTTTTTCTCTAGGTCTGATCAATACTTGATCATCTTATCTTTTCCATTATAATCCAGGTTTTCAGCACATATTAGTGCTAAATTATTTTATATGATTCAATAAGCATGTTTTGAGTTTGGTGTTTATATAGGTGATAAACTTGTTTCTAGATAACTAAGGTCAGGATTGACTATGTTGTGAGCAGTTGTGAGAATTTAGTTTCTATAAACCATGGACTCTTCTGAATTGCTTGCTTTCTTTATTATACATTTTTTCATCCAAGAGGTATAGATATTACTAACATCTATTTTTCTTCAGAGGCGCACGAGCATCTATCAGAGATGCTGGAGGTTTTAGTGCTTTGGAAAGGGCTATGGAGATGGGAGCGATCACTGATGAGGAGCTGTTTGTCTTGCTATCCGAGAGCGACTAAATTTACTACTATCAATCTGCTGTTTGGCTTGCAATCACTGATGTGGCACTTTTAATTCATTCAGTGTGCTCTTGGATCAGATCAAACTTCTCCTGGCCTAATGGTCTTTCCTTGGTGATGCTAAATTTTCTTATTCAAAAATTTTACTTGTTTATCACAAACCACAAAGAACGAAGTACTTGTTTATTATTCAGAAGAGTAGAAAATATCAAAAGAATGCGAATTGATAGAACAGATCCGTATTTTTGTATCACCTGGATTAGTACCTTTTTTTTTATTGTACAAACTTATTATCATCCAAATTTGACTTGAATAAGGATGGGGGTTCTGAGATGTGAATTGTGAGTTCCACTGATTGCCAGGTTCCTTTTATATATTAACATTTGCAAAAGTTTCGAAGTCTGTATGGTTTGGATTATCGTAAAAATCTGTTGGTAGAGTTTTTTACCTATATTAATTTTGAGCAATTTCTCCATGCAGGTCCATTATTCTCTTGCAGGTCCGTATTTTTATCATAATGCCCCTGATGGAACCCTATGATTTCAAGCCCATTTTTTGTCTTAACAATATTAGGGGTATTATGGTAAAAATACGGATCTGCAAAAGAAAAATGGACCTGCATGGAGCAACCCCCTAATTTTGCCATGAAATTGGGTACTTCATGTATACTGCTCTAAGGCCCTGTTTACCAGAGCTTATCTGTAGATCAATTCAGTTCAATTCAGTTCATGCTGATTCCATTTTTCAATATATCAATTTTCATTTCACTTCAGTTCAATTCAGTTCAGTTCAGTACATCAAGAAATAAGCTCTAGTAAACAAGGCTTAAATCCTCCCTCAATGCCACTTGCGTGATGACTGCGGTTGAATAGATACCAAAAGAAACCTGCCTAAGAGGATGTTTATCCCCCAGTCATCCACAAAAAGCTCAAAAAGTTGTCCTTAATGATTAATACAACCATTAGAATAAACATGTTAGTCTGGAACATCAGAGGTATGGATACTTCCATGCTGAGATTAGAAAGACTTTTACTTGCCCATAAACCTGAACTGATTTGCTTAATTGAACCTAAGCATCCAAATACTGAATGTGCAAATTACATGAGACTGTTACATTTTGAAAATTGCATGTATGCTGCTTCAGGTCAGATATGGCTTATGTGGAAAAATACTGTCTCTATTTCCCTAAAATGTGATCATAGACAATTTCTTGCAGTGGACATTTTTAGCCTTAAATTGAAAAAACCAATGGAGGGTGTTTTCATTTATGGATTAAGAACAAAAACTGGAAGAATGGATTTGTGGAAGGATCTTACTGCTTTAGGATACAATAATGCTATATACATTGGTGATTTTAATGCATTTAGGTCTGTAAGTAAATATAAAGGACCTTCATCTCCTAAACTAGGAAGTATGCAGGACTTTAATGATTTCATTCATAGACTAGCACTCTCAGAAGTCCAAACAGTTGGGAATCTTTTTACTTGGTCTAATGCTAGGCTAATTCCCACTATTGAAAGACTGGATAGAGGATTATGCTCCCAACTATGGAGTTCTAATTTTCCATCTTCCTCTATATTAGTCCTTAATAAGGAAACCTCTGACCATTGTCCTCTTTTACTAACAGTAGGAAGTGCAATTCCTTCCTCACCAAGGCCCTTCAGATTCCTTAACACCTGGTTCAAGAGAAATGAATTCATAGAGGTGATTAGGAAAAGTTGGGTTACCCCTCTAGCTGAGTCAGGTATGGTGAGATTATTTCTGAAACTTAATAGATTAAAACCAGTCCTGAAAAACTGGAATAAAGAAGTATTTGGAAATCTTTTTGACAATGTTTCCAAGGCTGAAGAAAAACTTAGGCTTCAAGAAATAATCTGTGATCTTAACCACTCAGAAGGGGAAATTTTAAAGCTTAAAGAGGCCAAAGTGTTTTTAAATAAAGCACTAGCAGAGGAAAAAAGTTTTTGGAAGCAAAAAGCAAAGATAAAATGGCTCAAAGAAGGAGATGAAAACACAGAATTTTTTCACAAATCTGTTAAGGAAAGAAACAATAAGCTTGGGATTTCAAAAATTCAGAATTCACAAGGTATCTGGCTTGATGAAATATCTGACATTGAGAATGAAGCTGTTTCTTACTATGAAAATCTCCTTACCTCTGAACTCACAGAGAGAGCACATTTTCACTCACACTTCCTTAGCCAAATTCCCTCCATTGTTACCCCACAACAAAATGAACTCCTCATAAAACCTGTTTCTATGGAGGAGCTCAAACTAGCTATTTTCAGTATGAATAAATCCAGTAGTCCAGGCCCTGATGGCTACACAGCCAAATTTTACATTCAAGCCTGGGATATCATTTGTGAAAATGTTCTTAGTGCTGCTAATGATTTCCTTCATAACCCTGATATTCCCAGAGGCATAGCTAGTACCTGGATTACCATTATACCCAAAAAAGAGGTCCCAGTCTCTTTCAATGACTATAGACCTATAAGCCTTTCAAATGTTAGCAATAAGATTTTTTCTAAAATCTTAATGGAAAGACTTAAACCACTGATGCCTTCCCTCATTTCCCACCATCAATCTGCATTTCTAGCTAACAGAGAAATCTCAGATAATGTACTGTACCTAAAGGAAATGATGAGATTCATCAACAAGAAAACAAGAGGAGCAAACTGTATTCTCAAACTGGATTTACAAAAAGCTTTTGATAGAGTTGAATGGATTTTTCTTAGTTCAGTTCTATTGAAATTTGGCTTTCATGGGTCTTTTGTGCATACCATCATTAAAAATCTGTCTCAAGCATGTTTTTCAGTACTGGTTAATGGAAAGGCAGTTGGTTTCTTCAAAGCTTCCAGAGGGATAAAACAGGGAGATCCCATCTCACCCTTCTTATTTAATCTGTTTTCTGAAGCATTTACTAGATCACTGGCATATGCATATCATCTAGGAAAAATTCAATATTTCAATCTGCCTGATAATGCTATCCCTATTTCTCATTTGAGCTATGCTGATGACACTATAATTTTTCTAAATGCAAATAAGCTTAGTCTAACTAGGCTCAAAGCTTTTTTAGGTGTTTTTGAGGAAACCACTGGACAGAAAATCAATTTTCAAAAGAGTGAGGTTTTTTACAGCAAAAATGCTTCTTTACACACAATTAGATTAATCCAATCCATCCTAGGAATGAAGAAAGGAGAATATCCTTTTAGATATCTTGGATGCCCTATTTTCACAGGGAAAATGACTTGTTCTCATTTTCAGCCAGTTCTTGAAATGATAAACTCTAGATTAGAAAGCTGGAAGAACAAGTGGTTGTCCACTGGTGGAAAGCTTACACTCATTAGATCATGCATCTACTCCATTCCCCAGCACATATGGGCAGTGTATGAACCCCCAAAGCTCATTTTAAAAAATCTGGAAAGAGTTATTTCTTCTTTCTTCTGGGGTCACACTGAAAACACAGAAAAGAAAAAGTGGAGGAAATGGAAGGATTTATGCTATCCATCTGAAGAAAATGGAATAGGGATCAAATCACTTTCCACCATCATTGATGCTTATTCAGCAAAACTGTGGTGGAAATATCAGAAAGCTCAAGCTCCATGGACACTTTTTCTTGCTTCTCTTGCTGTTAATGCCAGAACCTCACAAACATGGAGAAGGATTTGCAAGATGGATTCTTTTGCTGCTAACCACTCTAAAATTATAATTGGAGATGGTATGTGCAGCTTTTGGAATTCCATCTGGATTGACTCTGGGGTCCTGAGTGATTTTATCCCCCCTGTTTCCACTAATATCCCATCTAATTGCACTGTGGCAGATTTTGTTATTCATAAAGATCTCTATATGCCTTCTCTATCCCCTTTGTTGGAAACTAATGCTTTAGAATATTTGCAGGACATCAAGCTCTCTCCTCACAGAAGAGACAAACTGATCTGGAAACCTGACCACAAGGGGAATTTCACTTTCTCCTCTGCTTACAATGCTCTCAGGCCTAAAAGAGGTAAAATCTCATCTATGCAAAAGATTTGGGCTTCCAGAATTCCAAAAAAAGTTTCTGTGTTCATGTGGAAACTTTTTAACTGCCTACTACCTTTTGATGACATACTCATATTTTTTGGTTTCAATATAGTGTCAAAATGTGTTTTTTTGTGAAAATACTGATAGCATTGATCATTTTTTCAATAGTTGTGTTATTGCCAAACAAGTTTGGATTTCTGTACACTCTCTCATGTTTATTGGAAATCCAACTTTTGTCTCTCTTTGGAGTAGATTGGCTAGCTACTGGTTTTTTAAAGGTCTAACCCCACTCCACACCAGACTAGCTAATATGATTCCATCCTTTGTCTGCTGGTGTCTGTGGAAAGCCAGAAACAGGAATCTTTTTGATTCAGTTAAGCCTAGTGTTCAGGTGATAGTTAAGGAAATTAAGGACATGATCTTTGATGCCTTTTTAGCTAAGCCCCTTTACATAAGCAAGCAGCATGACATAGATATAGCTAATGCTGGAGTTTTGCCAAAGTGGCTCAAACCTCCAAAACCAAACATTATGCCCATTAAATGGCTGAAACCACCCTGTGGTATCAAAATGAATGTAGATGCTGCCTGGAATCTTAGTAGTCAACATGCTGGGATAGGAATTGTTCTCAGAAACACTGCAGGTTCACTAATACTTGCTAGATGTTTCTATGTACACTCCCTATCTCCACTGGATGCAGAGCTACAGGCTATAAGCTTAGGCATTTTTATTGCCCATTCTATAAACCTGTTTGGTTTCTTTTTAGAATCAGATTGCCTGAATGCTATATTAATGATCAAGGATCAAAGCAAGGCTCCATGGAATTTTTTTGCCATGGTTGATTCTATATCCTACAGCCTTTCCCCAGCTATTCTTAATCATACCTTAAGACAGGGAAATTGTGTGGCTGACCTCCTTGCAAAACATGCCCTGAAATATAAATTGAATGTTGAACTTAGCTTACAAAACCTTCCTGCAAGAGTTAGAGGGGCTTTATTTTTGGATAAAATGGAGCTGCCTTCGTTACGTTTACAGAACTAGATACTGCTGACTGTTTTTTGCTGGCTTTTAATGCAGATTATGTACACAAGACAACCAAGCAACAGCATGAACTCTTCTACAGCCAAGGAAAGGCTCCTCACTCAAAGCTGCAGCAAAGCATTATCTGATGCTATTTTTTGATGAATGAGAAATAATATTAGGAAGTTTCACCCATAGGCTGACTAGGGATTTTGTGTTTGCTCATGAAATCACTGATAAGCAAGTGGTTTTGAAACTTCCTAAATCCTATTATTTCTTCCATTCCCTCTTTCTGTTTTTAAGAATGGGACTCATATCCCATCTCTTTTTTGAAGGCAATATCCTTATGCCTTGTGTAGTTTTATGACTGCACCATAGTGCCTAGTTTAGGTCTCTATGTAATACCTAGCTGCACTGAGCTCTATGCCCTACCTGTTTGCAGCTATTTTGTATCTTTTTTCTTCTTTTCAGTCATTTAAAAGGCAAGGGGAAGCCAATATAACTCCTCCCACCAACGGTGGTTAATTTTATTTTATTTTAAAAAAAAAAGAAAAAAAAAAAGGATGTTTATCCCTAGTTCAACAAAAAAAAAATCAATTAAATCTTTATCTCTTTTATATACTTACTAAAAATTTCAATCCAACCATGTAATTTCTTTTCAATGATTTATCCTTGACCCAACATAACCAAACTTTATCTATTACTTTAATATTAATAATAAATGCATGTATCATCAAATATTTATTAATGTATCTTAAAATTTAAGATTAACCAAATCTAAATTAATTATTTAATTTTAAATAAATTGATTTGAGACATTTTATATAAGCATTAAAATGATTAAAGTAAGAGGAATAATAATTTTCATATTCATTAAATTTTGACATTCATAACATAATATTCCCAAGGGTGTTTCCAGTACATGGATTACAATAATTCCCACAAAAGAGACCCCTACTACTTTTGATGATTTTAGACCTATTAGTCTTTCCAATGTGCTTAATAAAATATGTTCTAAATTGATTATGGAAAGACTTAAACCACTTATGTCTAAAATCATATCCCCTCATCAATCTTCATTTATGAAGGAGAGAGATATCTCTGATAATGTTATTTTTCTGCAGGAAATGGTTAGGTTTCTTAATAGGAAAAATAATGTGCCTAGTTGTATAGTTAAGTTAGATCTTAAGAAGGCTTTTGATAGAGTTAGATGTGCATTTCTGCATAACATTCTCCTGAAATTTGGCTTTCATAAACATTTTGTTTCCATTGTCATGAAGAATCTCTCAGAAGCATGGTTCTCCGTTCTTGTCAATGGTAAACCTGTTGTTTACTTCCAACCTTCAAGAGGTATTAGGCCCTGTTTGCTAGAGCTTATTTCCACCACGTGCTGAACTGAACAGAACTGAACTGAACTGAAGTAAAAATGATGTATTGAAAATTGGAATCAGCATAACTGAATTAACCTGAATTTCATCAATTACATTTTCACTGAACTGAACTGAATTGAACTGAATTGAACTGAACTGAACTGATCTACAGATAAGCTCTGGTAAACAGGGCCTTAAACAAAGGGATCCTCTTTCTCCTTTCCTTTTTAACTTCTTTAGTGAAGTTTTTACTAGGAGTTTTATTTTTGCTTTTGAAAATGGAAAAATACAATTTTT
This sequence comes from Cruciata laevipes, assembly GCA_963678965.1. Taxonomy (NCBI): domain Eukaryota; kingdom Viridiplantae; phylum Streptophyta; class Magnoliopsida; order Gentianales; family Rubiaceae; genus Cruciata; species Cruciata laevipes. The sequence goes on from OY787641.1 coordinate 18,873,396, forward strand.
TGATCTTCCAGCATCTGCTTTAAAAATCTCACATCTTACATATGCTAATGATACTGTAATTTTTCTCCAAGCTACACACCTCTCACTTATTAGATTAAAGGCCTTCTTGGTTAAATTTGAAGAATCTTCTGGTCAAAAAATCAATTTTGACAAGAGTGATATCTTCATAGGTAAGCATGCGTCAAGATCCCAGGTCATTCACATTAAAAGAACCCTTGGTATGAAAATTGGATCTCTTCCATTTAAATACTTAGGGGTTCCCATCTATCAAGGAATTGCTCAGAATATTTATTTCCAACCGCTACTAGAGCAAATTGACAAAAGGCTTAACAATTGGAAGAATAAGTGGCTTTCCACTGGGGGGAAGATCACCCTTATTAAATCTTGCATTTTTTCTATTCCCCAACATGTGTGGTCTGTTATCTCTCCCCCCAAACAGATTATCAAAAAGATTGAAAGAAATATGAGCATTTTCTTTTGGGGTCAAAATGATTTGAAACCTAAAAAGTCCTAGAAAAAGTGGAAGAACTATGTTTTCCTCTTCAACAGAATGGCTTAGGATTCAGATCAATTTCTTGTATTATCCACACATGTTCTGTCAAACTATGGTGGAAATACCAAAATGCAGTGCCTTTATGGACTCATTGCCTCTCTCCCGTTGTCTTCTAAAACTTCTCCAAATTGGAAAATGATTTGCTCAGTGAGTGCATGGTGTGAGTCCCAGAGTATAGTTCTGCTTGGAAATGGTTTATGCAATTTCTTGTCTTCTAAGTGGTTGGATTATGGCCCACTCTGTGACCTCTGTGATCCTCTTCTGACATCCATCCTTGTAAATCGCACTGTGGCAAATTTTATATCTAGGGATGTTTTTTTACCTCAACTTATTCCTATTCTCAATTCTAAAGTATTGCTTCTTTTGCATAACCTCCATCTATATGAACACAGACAGGACAGGCTCATTTGGAGAGCTGATAAACTGGGAAATTTCTCTTTCAAGTCAGCCTATAACCTGATCACTGAACAAAGAGGTACTATTACTTCAATGCATCATCTATGGAACCCTAAGCTAGAGAAAGTTTTTCCTGTATTCATGTGGAGACTAATAAACTCTTTGCTCCCTTTTGACAATATCCTTATGAAATGGAAATTTAACCTCCCTTCAAAATGTCCTTTGTGTAATCATGAGGATTCTTTAGATCATTTCTTTAATTCTTGTCAATTTTCATTGATTATATGGAAATCTATGCATCAGTTTATGGGTATCAATGATAGACAGTTTTATTCTATATGGTAAAGGCTATCATTCTATCTTACATATCCTGGTCTCTCATCCCTACATAATCTTATCATCAGACTGAGCGCATCTATCACTTGTTGGAACCTGTGGAAGGCTAGGAATAGATGGTTATATGATAATGTGAAAATGCATGCTCCTTCTGTCTTGTTTAACATTAGGGATCAGTTTTTCTATATGTTCTCTGCCAAGCCATTCTTTGTTTCCAGTCAGGTGGATGTAGACATAGTTGATCACTCCTTTCTTCATTTAACTAGGAAACCACCCAAGCCTAAAATTATTAGGGTTTGTTGGACTAAACCTGCTAATGGTCTAAAAATCAATGTAGATGCATCCTGGAGTGCTTCTAATGAATTAGCAGGGATTAGTCTAATTGTGAGGAATAATATGGGTGGCTTCGTCAATGCTAAAGGAATTCTCACAAGAGCTAAATCTCCTTTTGAAGCTGAGATCCTCGCAATCAAACTGGCTCTAGAACATGCATGCATATACTCTGAATCTGTCATTATAGAGTCTGATTGTTTGAATGCCATATCATGTATTCTGAACCCTATTACAGCTCATTGGAAACTGTTCCAACTGGTAGATGGTATGAACCTCATGTTGGGAAAAATTTCATTGATGCATATTTTTAGAGAGGCAAATCTAGTTGCTGATGCTATTGCTAAATGGTCCATATCTAGCAATAGCAGCTTTACCAACTTGTCTTTCAACTCCCTGCCATCTAGAATTCAGGGGCTTATTAGACTAGACCAAATGAATTCTCCATCTCTTAGAATAATACAGTCCAGATGCTGCTGATTTCTCATCTTTTTTTCAGGTTTGAGGAGGTCCATACTCAACTATTTAGAGGAGGGACATACTCAGCACTTTAAGCTGCTCTGGATATTTCTTGCCTCAACGGGTTCCTGGCTTCTAGCATCTCTCGGTGACTGGTTTTTTCTACTCATTCTTGGAGATGTGGAGTATATCCTTTCAAGGATTGTAATTGTCTGTCAGCTTCTGATTTGTGAACTGTCAGATTCTGTCTCATCAAATTCAAACTATTTTTTTTCACTAACAATAACCTCCCCTTTTGACAAACTTGGGGCTCGCCTAAAAACGACTCCCTAACATGTTCGAAGGGTTTGGTTATTGTTCATAGATTAACTTTTAGGCTATCTATATTCTTTTGAAAACTATTAGCTTCATTAGCTCTGCTCTAGGTGACTTATGATGCTACTCTTGTATTGAACTGAGCTATTTGCTCTTGGTTGTTTTTCTTTATTATTGAAGGCCTAGGGAAGCCAAATAGAATTTCCTCCATCCCATGGATGGTTTAATTTTTTTAAAAATGTTTCAAATAGTAGTATTTATGTTAATTTGTGTTAAAGTAATACCAATTAGAGAATTGTTTTACTCCATGATAAATATGACACTATTCCCTGTAACAGTCAAAGGCCTCAAGCAAAAGGCTCAGGCTGGACCGAACCAGGATCCGGCCCACGAACAACTCCGCGCACTGTTGAGGATTACACTGTTCGATGTCGGCAGCTCAAATGGCTATAAATAAAGCCAGATCAACGACCAGAACAGTTAAGTTCACTGCTCATCCCTACCAAAATATTAGAATCAGAACTATGGTTTCCACCTCTGATTTGATCGTCGGAGCAGGCGCAGGCATCAGCCGGCCTGTCTGACCTCTGTTCCGTCCACGCAGGTTCATAGGGCAGATCAACAAGAACGCTACAGCAAAATCCCATTTAGAACTTTAACATTGGCGCCGTATGTGGGGATCGCGTTATCTTCACAGCCCACGCAGCATTGATATCATGACAGAAGGAAGAGCAGATCCGGATCCTTTTCCGGAGCTACCAAGACTCTCGCTTGGAGGAGGTCGTGCCTTGTTAGAGGCCAACAGGGACTGTCCTATCTTGGACTCTGCTGACAGACCGGTCGTTGCGGTGAGCAGACCGATCGCATCTACAAGCAGGCCGGTCGTGACGACGGAACAAACTCCCGGTAACCCCGTTCAACGAATCCGACGAATATCTGAGGTGACTGATACGTCCGAGATCCTTAAACAGGTCATGGCCACTCAAACCGAGATGATGCGACAGCTCCAGGAGTTGAAGGAGGGTACTCTGGCGAGATCGAACGGTCAAACGCTGGCACCGCGTATACGACCAGTCACGTTGTTCGATGACGGAGAAGACACTTTTGGAGGTAACAGGACAGTTCACGAGGCGATACCTTCTCGGAGAGGAGATGAGGCTCATTCCTCCCCAAGGTACTCGACCAGGGAAGGGTCGGGACGCAGCGACGACCAGAATAAAAAATGGCCGGCGGTCTATGTGCACACCCCAACAGTCAAGCTGAGGGTCCCGGTTAGACAGCGACTTGCTGTCGACTTTGAGGAGGATCCGGAACTGGACACGAGAGGGTGTCCGTTCAAAGCTGAAGTGATGAGCTTTTCTGCGTCTCACAAGCTGAAAATACCACCAAACTTGGGAGTGTACGATGGAACATCAGATCCATCGGATCATCTCCACACTTTCACCTCCAACATGTCGACATTCGGTATCCCAGAACCTATCTGGTGCAAGGTCTTCGCTACCACGCTGACCAAAGCAACCAGGTTATGGTTCACAAATCTGCCAAACAACACCATCTCACGGTTCGCAGAGCTGGAAGAGGAATTCCTGAGCCGGTTCATCCAGAAAAGGAAATTCACAAAGACCAGGAACGATTTGCTAACGATCATGCAGCACGTGGGAGAATCGTTATCGGAGTACTGGGAGCGATTCAACGAGCTGGTTAACGCAGTTGATCACCGTGGTGGTGCACGGTTTGTCATTGATGCTTTCATCCGAAGGTTATGCCATAAAGCCCTCAGTCGGGACTTGGTGTTAAACCCAGTGTACTCAGTGCACGCGTTAATGATCAGAGTTGAGTTTTTCGATAAGGCAGACATAATAGAAGTACGCATCGATGAGAAGACCTATTACAGGAACCGCGCAGAAGACAAGACAGTCCTGGCAAGTGGGAAGAAGGTTACTGGGACGAATAGAGGCGGGCGCAGACCTGTGAAGGAAAGGTTGGGTAGGAGAGACTACCCACAAGTAAGCACAGGCTCGGCTTCGCAGATAAAGGCATTCACTCCGCTGAATAAAACTGCAAAAGAGATATTCGCGTTAGTGGCACATAAAAATATTCTCGATCCGGCTCATAAGATGAAGACTTCTGGAAGTAGCCGGAACATAAAGCTGTTCTGCGATTACCATAATGACCATGGCCATGACACAAACGAGTGCAAACATTTGAAACAGGCAATTGAGAATTGTATCAAGACTGGTCAGCTTTCACACTTCGCGAAAGTGGCGCGGTCCCATAACGATGCGGAGTATGCGAGGAAATCTGAAGGATCAACCAGACAGTCCGGAGGATACAATCCTCGATACCAGGACCGTCATGGTAGTGGCGACAAAGGAAAGGAAATTGCGTTAGTTGGAGAGCATTCTAAGGGTGTCAAGCGAAAGCATGAAGATGAAGATCTGTCCCCAGAACCTTTGGGAGTCAATCCCACCACCACCAATATATTCGCAATTTTTGGCGGCAGTGCGGGGGGCAAGACAGAGTCTCAACGAAAGGAGCGATGTAGGCGCGTACCAGAGGACACTCCGGCGGACAGACGTCTCGGTCCGGAAGAATCAATTATTTTTGATTCCAATGACCCTATCCCATGCAGACCAGCCGGAGGTGACGCAGTTGTCATTACTGTCCAGGTGATTGACAAGCTCATCCACCGGGCATACGTTGACGGCGGCAGCTCGGCAGAGATCATGTACTGGCACTGTTTTGAGAAAATGGATGAGACAATGAAAGCCAAGTTGCGACCAACCGACACTCCTCTCGTAGATTTCGCGGATAGAACCATATGGCCGGAAGGGACCGTCACATTACCAGTAGTGTTCAGGGAACATCCGACGCGAAAAGTAATCGAACTTGAATTTGTAGTTGTTAAGGCGAACAGTCCCTATAACCTCATTATAGGACGACCAGCTCTGGCGCTATTGAAAGGGATAGTATCTACGTTACATCTGCTACTAAAATTCCCAACCAAATACGGTGTGGCTACCGTGAAAGGAGATCAACAGAAGGCTAGAGAATGCCATCGGATAGCGCTCAGCAAAAGGAAAAGAGAGGTAAACAGGGACAGTCCTATGATGGGGACACACACCAGACGAGAAGTGTTAATGACAGTAACAGAAGGTGAATTCACTCCTACGGAATTGTCTGGAGAAGTGGTTGAAATGAAGCTCGACTGCGCACATGAGGCGATAGTCCAAATTGGCAAGACACTCCCCGCATCCGTCCAACGAGAGTTGTTGGCTGTACTGTCCAAGCATGAATCGGCGTTTTCCTGGAAACCAAGTGACATGACTGGTGTGTCTCCCACGATAGGGTATCATGCATTAAAGGTGAACCCGGATCACAATCCAGTTCTGCAGCGCAGAAGACCGCAATGTCCGGAGCGCAATTCTGCGATCAATCAAGAGGTCACCGACTTATTGAATGCCGGAGTCCTAATTGATGTGCCATATCCGACATGGCTTAGCAACCCAGTACTCGTAAAGAAGGCGGATGGCAGTTGGAGGATGTGTATTGACTATGCCGTACTAAACAAATCATGCCCAAAAGACTGCTACCCGTCCCCATTGATCGATCAGAAGGTGGACTCGTTGGTAGCGTACCCCATCAAATGCTTTCTGGAAGCCTACAAAGGATATCACCAGATACCAATGCTGGAATCCGACGTAGAAAAGACGGCATTTATAACAGAGAAAGGTGCCTTCGGGTATAGAATGATGCCATTCGGACTGAAAAACGCAGGGGCCACTTATCAACGGATTGTCGACAAGATCTTCGAGGACCAGCTGGGAAGAAATCTCGAGATATACGTAGATGATATGGTGATCAAGAGCCACCAGTTCCCGGACCTGATCAATGATGTGGAAGAGACCCTGAAGAAACTAGAGCGAACAGGTTTAAAGCTAAACCCAAAGAAATGCCAATTCGGCGTGGGAGAAGGAAAATTCCTTGGCATATGGTATCGAAGGAGGGCTTGAGAGCGAACCCGAAAAAGATACAGGCGATCATTGACATGTGTTCGCCCAAGACCGTCAAGGATATTCAAAGCCTTAACGGTCGGATGGCTGCAATGAACCATTTCCTATCTAAGGCGGCAGAGAGAACACTACCGTTCCTACGTGTCTTGAAAGGAAACGTGGAAAAGGGAGGTATAGTGCAATTGGGAGAGCCGGAAGAACGGGCATTCGCGGAGCTGAAAAAACACCTTCATGAGCTGCCGGTCCTATCGCCCCCAACTGGAGGAGAGACTCTTTATCTATACATATCAGCAGGCACCGAAGCCGTCAGCGGAGCGCTAATCAGGGAAGTGTCGAAGGTACAGAAGCCGGTCTACTACATTAGCCGCACTCTTCAAGGAGCAGAAACCAGATACTCGGCCCAAGAGAAATTGGTGCTAGCATTGGTTCATGCAGCCCGGAGACTGCGAACTTATTTCCAGTCCCATCCGGTTGTGGTATTGACGAACGAGCCTCTAAAAATGATCCTAACCAAGCCCAGTGCGTCCGGCCGTATGGCCAAATGGGCCGTGGAGCTTAGCGAGCATTCCATTGAATTCTCACCAAGAAAGGCGATCAAGGGCCAGGTCATGGCAGATTTCCTAGCTGAGATGCCGGAAGAGGCCGGTAGCCCAACTGTCGAAGAAAAGCCTGTTATAAAGCGACGAGTAAGCCATGAACATAGAACTGACTGGTGGAAATTGCACGTTGATGGAGCATCCGGTGTGGAAGGCGCAGGAGCCGGATTCATCGTCACAGACCCGGGAGGAGTAGAGACCACATACGCTCTTCGATTTAACTTTCCCGCAACCAACAATGAAGCCGAATATGAGGCTCTTATTTCTGGAATGGAAATTGCAAAGAAGTTAGGCGCCATCAAGGTGGACGCGTACGGGGACTCTGCCCTAGTCGCAAATCAATTCAATGGGTCCTATGCCGCGAGGGAACCAACCATGCAAAAATACCTGGAGAAGGTCAAGAGTTTGGCTCTCGGGTTTGAGGAATTCGATATTACTCGGGTACCTAGATCAGAGAACACGCGAGCAGACGCTTTGAGCAAGCTGGCATCGTCAGCCAGCGGACATCTCACTAAAACCGTTCTAGTAGAAACGCTTGCAGTCAGATCCACGGACTGTGCGAGGATCAGTCTAATAGCAGAAGGCACGGAATGCTGGATGACGCCGCTGAAAAGGCTCATAATGCATGGTGTCAGACCTACGAATGACAAAGAGGCAAGCGCATTGGCGAAAAAGGCATTGGGTTTTACAGTCAAAGATGGGATCCTTTACAGACAGGGTTTTCTTGAACCGTGGCTGAGATGTGTAAACAAAACGCAAGGCGTGCAAGTGTTGAAAGAGCTTCACGAAGGGTTTTGTGGTGCACATCAAGGATTGCGCACACTAGCTTTGCGCGCTACCCGAGCAGGATATTATTGGCCAAAAATGAAAGACGACGCAGACGAGCTAGTCCAGAAGTGCCACCAATGTCAGATTCATGCCACCGTACCGAGGTTACCAGGGCAGAAGATGACTAGCATACATTCACCATGGCCGTTCGCCGTATGGGGTATCGATATTGTCGAACCTTTTCCGCTGGCGGTCGGGAGGCAGCGTTTTCTGGTGGTGGCTGTCGACTATTTCACAAAGTGGGTGGAGGCTATACTGCTAGCTACTATAACCGGACGAAGGATAACGAATTTTGTGTGGAAGCACATTGTTTGTCGGTTCGGGCTCCCCCACACTATTGTGAGCGACAACGGAAAACAGTTCGTCAACGACCCATTCAGATCATGGTGCAGTGGCTATAACATCGGACATAACTTCACATCTGTGGCACATCCCCAAGCAAATGGTCAGACCGAAAGGACGAACCGGACGATTGTGGAAGGGATCAAGAAAAGGTTGACTCGCGCCAAAGGGAACTGGGTAGAAGAACTTTGCAGTGTCCTGTGGGCCTACAGAACTACTCCCCGGACGGCGACCGGAGAAACCCCATACCTTCTCTGCTTCGGAAGCGAAGCCATCATACCGCCGGAAATCATGGTTCCTACTGCTAGAGTTGACAATCCTTTGGATCAAGAGGATAACAATGAGGCAGTCAGGCAGAAGCTGGAAGAGCTGGAAAGGAACAGGGAAGCCGCGCAGTTGAAGGAAGCGTCCTACAAATCTTATGTTGAACATCGATATAATGCGAGGGTCCGAGTACGGAGCCTGCGTGTGGGAGACTTGGCCCTGAGAAAAAATGAAGCCAGTCGAGTGGAAGGCCAGAAGAAGCTGGACGTGACCTGGGAAGGACCTTACCTAGTATCCGAAGTTGTCGGGAACGGTGCTTACCGAATGAAGACCATGGCGGGAGAACTTATACCCCGCACCTGGAATATCTGCAACCTTCGCAGGTACTATGGTTAGTAAGGGCGATGTTCAAGGCTCTATTGTACATTTTTTCTTGTGCCTGATAGAACGGTAAGATGAGAATTTTGTATAGGAATTCCATTTTGATCACATCTTTTGCCTACCCGATAGGGGAAGTGATCAAAATTAGCACTGTCTGTGTAACCGTATCTATATTTTGTTTGCTCACAAACAATGAACAAGGCTAGGATTAATAATCCAAAAATCCTTAACTGCTGAAGCATTCATAAATCGACATGTACTGGCCAAGGCCTAGACAGTCTGTACATCAGTCCGAGGACTAGATGGAAAACTTCCCAAGGGAAGGATACAGACCAATGTCTGGATAGTCTGTCCATCAGTCCAAGGACTAGATGGAAAACTTCCCACGGGAAGGTTACAGAGCAATCTCTGGACAGTCTGTCCATCAGTCCAAGGACTAGATGGAAAACTTCCCACGGGAAGGTTACAGAGCAATCTCTGGACAGTCTGTCCATCAGTCCAAGGACTAGATGGAAAACTTCCCAAGGGAAGGTTACAGACCAATGTCTGGACAGTCTGTCCATCAGCCCAAGGACTAGATGGAAAACTTCCCAAGGGAAGGTTACAGACCAATGTCTGGACAGTCTGTCCATCAGTCCAAGGACTAGATGGAAAACTTCCCAAGGGAAGGTTACAGACCAATGTCTGGACAGTCTGTCCATCAGTCAAAGGACTAGATGGAAAACTTCCCAAGGGAAGGTTACAGACCAATGTCTGGACAGTCTGTCCATCAGTCCAAGGACTAGATGGAAAACTTCCCAGGGGAAGGTTACAGACCAATGTCTGGAAAGTTTGTCCATCAGTCAAAGGACTAGATGGAAAACTTCCCAAGGGAAGGTTACAGACCAATGTCTGGACAGCATGTCCATCAGTCCAAGGACTAGATGGAAACTTCCCAAGGGAAGGTTACAGACCAATGTCTGGACAGTCTGTCCATCAGTCCAAGGACAAGATGGGAAACTTCCCAAGGGAAGGTTACAGACCAATGTCTGGACAGTCTGTCCATCAGTCCAAGGACTAGATGGAAAACTTCCCAAGGTAAGGTTACAGACCAATGTCTGGACAGTCTGTCCATCAGTCCATCAGTCCAAGGACTAGATGGAAAACTTCCCAAGGGAAGGTTACAGACCAATGTCTGGACAGTCTGTCCATCAGTCCAAGGACTAGATGGAAAACTTTCCAAGGGAAGATTACAGACCAAAAGAAGTGTACTTGTCTTACGGACAGTTAAGTCATCAGTCCAAGGACATGAGACTGCATTTTTATTGAAGGGAAAGAGCAACCTAACCAAGGTTACGTAACCCTCAAAAATTCATAAAGGAAAAATGCACGAATATGAATAAAATACGATGCATGGAAAATCAAGAAAAATCCACAGCTAAACAGCTGAAATCATTCAGAGAAATGAAAGCGCACAAACGCGCACAAAACAGCGCACACAGGCGCAATAGCATAAGTTGGCAGAGTGCTGGCAGAGTGATCCCTAAGCGTTAGTCTGGTCCTGAGCCTGAGTCGCCGCCTGGTCCTCGGTCTGAGCCACCGACTGACCCTCGGGTTGATCCATCGGCAGTGCAGGGGCTTCCCACGCCTCCATCTCCTCCGCAGTCTTCATCTCAGCTAGGGCGTTGAAGTACCTAGAATACTGATGTCCAGTGAAGGTTTGGAACAGACCATCCAGAGCGGCGAAGTGCTTCTCAGGATCCTCGTAAACCTCATCCGGAAAGGTCGCTGAATCTCGAAGAGCAGTGGTGAACGCCTCTGCGGATTCATCAGATTGGATGATCTTGGAAAACACCCAGGGAAAGGTAGTGCTGATTAGGCGCGCACGCTGAGCCTCAGAGAAGGACAGATGAGCCTCCAACTCCGCGATCCAACACCTCAGAGCAGAAGCAGCATCACGCTTAACGAACAAAGAACCCTCGAGTTCAGCCTTTGCACGGAGCAGTCCCTGCTTTGTCTCGCGAAGACGCGCACACTCAGACTCAGCACCCTTCAGTTTGGCCAGCTCAGCATCTTGCTTTTCGAGCTCAAAGCCTAGATCAGCACTCCTCGTCTTCAGCCGGGACATCTCCCCTCTCAGCACCTGGGACATGCGCAAGTGTTGCACGAAGAAAAGAGGAAAGTCAGCTATCATAATCAAACAAGTTCGATATTGAAGGATCTTAATAAAGCATCGACGGGATCAACTGCATACCTCGATAGCAATGAAGGCTTGTCGGTCGGCCATGTCGGAAGTTTCAGGATAGCTCCTAGGGCCACGAGCCACCCAGTCCTCCAAGTAGGCCGCAGAAAAGATTTGATTCATGAAAGCATGACGCCCGCTGGGAGTGTCCAGGACCCGTTCCTGCAAGGTCTCGATGATCCGCTCGTTTGTACGTGGAGGGTTTAAGATCAGGACCTCGTCGTCATCCCCAGACTTAACAGGCGACTGGTTGGCTGGATTGGAGGAATGGAACTGAGCATCAGAGCGGAACTGCATCATTTCCTCCTCCTCCTGCTCCACAGTCCTAGGACGTTTCCTGGTCACCCTTGTTGTCTCAACTTCCAGCGCGACCCGGACTCCTTCCTCCTGGCTATTCTCAAACTGCGCGTCATCAGCGTCCTCCAACTGCTTGCCAGACCCAGTCGCAGTCATAGACTGCGTACCCCCAGTGTCAGCCTTAGAGCCAGTTCCCGCCTCAGCCTCCTCTTTTACCTGTCGCAGCCCCGTTCTGTTGCGTGGTCTCGGCATGGCGCCTAGCTTGTTGATAATGGATTGCAAGGATTTCCCCATAGCGTCAGCACCTGCAAAAAATGAAATGAGAACGGTCAGAATCAGGAGCGGCCAGTGGGCCGGACCGTTATCGAAGAAAACAAAGAAGCAGAAACAGATAAATACCCAAATCATCATCCGGCATCTGATCTACGTAGTAGGGCATATTAGCAGCCCGGAGGACTCGGTCGTCGGTCAAGATCGAGTAGCTATAGCTTTGAAGTCCCATTTTTGCGATCTGAGGGGACAGACGAGATGCCTCATCGGGAAGGGGCGCCTTACCCCGGATCGCCTGAGAGAGGATCGGGACAGTCGTGTTCTCTGGACCCTCACCATAGACCAGAGTTTTAACCACGAAAACCCAACGGGTTTTCCAGTCATGCCGCTTCGGGCGCTCGTCGACCAGTTTCAACATTTTCTCGTGACACTTCAGTTGGAGCCAACCTCCTCCGCCGCTCATATTGGCCGGATAGAGGAAGGCCCTGAACATTTGGGGACTGGCCCGAACCTTGCGCAAGGTGCACAGGACTTCGAACCCGATCAAGACCCGAACGAAGTTCGGCACCAGGGCGTGCAGAGGAGTATCAAAATAGCGCAAAACTGAACGGAAAAAGGAGGACACTGGAAAGCGAAGACCGCATGCAAATAGATACTCGCAATATACCGGGATAAAACCGATGGGGGCAGAATTTACGGTATCTTTGCCGGACTGGGGCATCAAGATTTTTGACTCAGCCTCTTCGACGGTGAGTCCGCCGACTGAACGACAGAGCTCACGCGCGAAGACGACGTCCTCGTCAGCGGTAGCAGACCAGATGGTATTCATGGTGCCCATGCTATTTCTACCAAAAATAATACAGCACAAAATAAATCTGAGTTTGTTGAAGGAGAGAAGGGGAAGTTGTACCTGAGAAATGAAGAAGATGAATCGGGATAGAAGCAGAGACCCTCCTCGAGCTTATCAGATTTTAAATGAGAAGCGTATCGGGGAAGGAAGCCAAGCGAAATTCCCGAAAAAACAATAAATGCTCGTGGGCCCATCTACAACGCAGAGAACGAGGCAGTGGAGCGCGTGGGCTGGACAATGGATCTGAACCGTCCGCACAATCTTGGACTGCAACGCCAACTGTTCGGGTGGTTTTGAAAATTTGAAATCACACATGCATCTGTCAGACCAACAGTCCAATGAGTATAATATTTGGACTATACACATGGACTGGGGGGACTTGATAAATATGGCACTATTCCCTGGAACAGTCAAAGGCCCCAAGCAAAAGGCTCAGGCTGGACCGAACCAGGATCCGGCCCACGAACGACTCCGCGCACTGTTGAGGATTACACTGTTCGATGTCGGCAGCTCAAATGGCTATAAATAAAGCCAGATCAACGACCAGAACAGTTAAGTTCACTGCTCATCCCTACCAAAATATTAGAATCAGAACTATGGTTTCCACCTCTGATTTGATCGTCGGAGCAGGCGCAGGCATCAGCCGGCCTGTCTGACCTCTGTTCCGTCCACGCAGGTTCATAGGGCAGAGCAACAAGAACGCTACAGCAAAATCCCATTTAGAACTTTAACACTCCATAAGTAGATCATAAGAATTGTGTTATACTTAAGTTTGATCTCTTCGTATAGTAAAAAAAATTATGGTGATTAAATTAAATCTGGATAAAATCTTTAGTTACTCAATAATATAGTAACATAAAGGCGCACTCCCCTTTTCTTATTTTCAGCCGATAATGATCATATTAATATCATTTATAAAAAAATTATTTAATTCAAATTAATTTTATTACCAAACTTACAATAATTAAATTAGAAGACAAATATGGAATAGGTTAGTTCGGTAAGATACAGTACAAATTTTCAACAAATGGTGTGAGACCCTAAAATATTTGTCATATTAGCGACAAAGCCAATGCCACTTATGCGGTTGTTTGAGGAGGTTGGTTTTGGTAAGGTTGGATCATACTTCATTTTTTATCATTAAAATTTGTGGCCCACACTTCTGAATTTGAGTGAAGGTTGGTGATAAATATGGCCTAAGAAAGATGGGGATAGTAGAACCCGGGCTTGGTCGTCCTTATACCACCAGTCCTTACATCACCGGTCGTTAGTGGCATTACATGGAATTTGTTCTCATGTAGTATGGTACAATTTGCGCAAAGACTTTCTAGCCTCTATTGAGGAACTTTGATATATGTATCTCAGAAGTTTTCTCTGATCTGGTTCCCTTGATCTCTCCGATCCACCTAGCTATCCAATGTTTGAATTGCCTATTGTGTGCAAGACAAACGTGGACAAAGAACATTGCCGACTGTGAAGTAAAGCTCACAATATACTCGCTTAGAATGATGTAGAGTCGTACCTTCACCCTTTGTTTTACATCCGTATTTATAAACGAGCTTGCTTCCTCGTGTTAACCTCTTCCACCTGGAACGGCCTTCTCCTGCTGTTGCCTATCCACCACTTTCACGCTATCGTCCATATACCTTCTATAGTACTTCATAGGCCCTTCCGACTTTCTGTCGCGTAGCTAGCAGCTCGGCTAGCTGTTTTCCCATTTTCTTCAGCTAGGAGTACCTATACTATACAGAAGAGCCTTGGAGAAATCGTAATAATCCTTGAGACTCTCGCGTGGTAAGGAATCGAACCATGAGAGACAATTGTCTCTCAGGTAACATCCCAGCAGCTTGCACCTAAGCTCTTCAGGCATGTCTCTCGATGCCATCAGGTTTTGGTAAGATCGAACAAACTCCTCAGGGACTGTCTCTTCATTGTATGTCAGAATGCCCTCAGGGACCCGCATCCCTAGGGGCCACGGGTAGGCCAGAATACATGGTATCAATGTGGAGGTTGATTTAGCCCCATTTTGTCCTACCAACATATCTAGTCTTGCCTCTAGAGAGTTCGGGTCCTGAGGAACCACCTGGTACCCTCGCACACCATCGTCTGCACACCCGAACCTCTCTGTGCCATACCCATGGTCATATATGTATCCGTACGTTGTGGCATAAGGCTGGCTCGCATATCCACCCAAGGTCTGAGAACCGAATGCACCACTAGCATAGGTCCTAGGAGGCACTCCATAATTCGCTTGCACTGACAACCTTAACCCCCATGTTGGGAGAGGATGAAAGGTTGGGCGTTTGGTTCAAGATAGGATTGATCCCGACGAGCCTGGTTGCCCACTGCCCCGAAGTCTGGAGTGAACGAGGGCGGTACCACGGTGGAGCTTACTTGCATCTGGTCCTCAATTTTCCCCAGAGTCCTTTCTCCATTGTTCACATCTATCACCTCCCTGGTGGGGGCTTTCCGGGGAGGTCCCGAAACCATGAGAGCCGGCCTTTTCCCCCCTTGCCGCCCTCGCACCCACTATTGGTAGAGTTCCCTATGGTCTTTCATGAAATCCAACATCTCCAGGTTCTCGGTGCGGATCAGGGGCGGCTCTTGTGGTGCTCTCTTCTGCATTCGTGGTTCCCTTGGACCTTGGTCCTCGACCTCTAAGCCCGCTAGTTCCTTCTGGACTTCTAGCTCCTCATCCTCTGACTCCCTTTCTTCTGAGGCGGACTCCACCACCCCATCTTGCGGAGGCTCCTCTCGGTTCCTCCTTCGAGATCCTTCGGCTTGGAGCTGTCGCAAGGTCGGATTCTTCCCCTCCGAAGTCTGGGTTGCCCCAGTGCTGGTTGCATTTTTCCGAGGCCTTCCGGATCGTCGTTTCGTAGCCACTATTTCTTGGCGTGGTTGTGGTGAAAACCGAGTTTTTCGGTCCCAATGGGTGTGCCAATTGATGTTGTGTGTCCGCTTCGGGTCTTGAGTAGGCCGAGCCTCTCAAACTACCTGCAAAACAGACCCTGGGGGCTCCCCTGGGGAAGCTGCTCCGGCGTGATGTTGAAAAGGGGGCTACGAAAGGTAGGAAAACTCTCAACTGAATTTAGAGAGTAAAAGTCACATACCTATTATTGTTGGTCTGCTGGGTATTTATAGGAGTAGCTTAACTAAGGGGTTAAATCATGGACCACTATGTAGTAGGTTATCACAATGTTAAAGGGACCATGCGAGTGGCCCTTACTTTTGTCTTATCTTTGAAGTTCTTCCCTTGGGTTGTGGCTAAATGCCACCCAAGGAAACTTCTGTGAAGCTGCCTTGACCCAACCTTCTAGATGGTCAGACCGGGCCAAGCTGGGCCTGAGGGACTGGGCCTTAGGCATATGGTATTAATCTGGAGGTCTCCTTCATAATCATTTTTGTGATGCATGAATGATCAACCTTTTTTTTGGAATGGAACATTTTCGCCTCTATCACAACTTGTATTGATATGTGTGTTGCGTAAATTTATAGAATTTTCATGTTGATACAATTTTGTGCATTTATTAGAACTTCTGCGTACACCATTTTTGGTAAGATTAGAGTTTGGTGATAATGATATTAGTGGTCTTATCAAAACTTTTGACTGACCTATGATTTTTTCTCTCGATAATGCAATATAGAGTTGGCCATGTGAAAATGCATGTTCATTCAATTAAACACCAACAAAAAAAACAGGGAGTGTCCAATATAATACGAGGTATAAATATAAATTTTCAACACACAAACCAATACACATTTGAGCAACAATTCCATTATTGTTAAAGTCTTGGCGTATAAGACGTGTACCACTACAAAGTCCTTTTGTTTTGTTGGGTTTATATTACTAAGCAATCTAATTGTGAACTTTTTTTAGTACTAATTTGTGTGGAGGATGGGTTGGAGGAGTTAAACAACGACATAATTTGTCTTGATTTAGTATTACACAATTATTTATAAATTCATTAAAACTTTAATTGATATGTTGTTTCATCGCCATAGAATTTAGCAATAAGAATATTATTAATCTCATGAACCAATTCATTTCTTGTTACGAGTATACCCTTCTTAACAATAAAGAAATATCAAAATGGTAGTCATTCACATTTGGCATACCATATCTATCAAAGTATTTAGTGAGGTATCATCATTTACAAAATCTAATTTTCCTTTAATGGTATTTGAATTTCCCCATTATTGTTAGCATCTTCAATTGTTCCAATTTTAATAAATAACAAGAAAATATTGGATGGAGCAATGCTCTCAAATATATAAATTTTTGAAGAGTTAGCTTTCTTAGAGCATATGTAGTCATACAACCATATATTTGGCTTTATACACCATTTTTTTGCATAAAGCCTTACCTTTCATATTTAAATTCACAATCATACAGTTTCCGCATCATCAAATTTCAGTAAATATTTAACATAATTCATTATTTAAATATTTAATAAATTGTACACTTGTTTGTAAGCATGTAATTATTACCCTTAATGTATATAGCGATCTGACATTCCGATCTCATGCAGAGCGGCGATTTGCCTATCTGAAATTCCCAGGCCACCACCGTAACGCCGTCGCCGCTCCTCTGCTACCTTTTCCGTCCACGCCCCAACTCCCCAACGCCCCAACGCTCTAATGTAACATTCTGCCTATTTCAACGGTTCAAGAATGTCTACTCGATCGTGTGCGTTGCCCAATATGCAAGCTTAACTTGTAGTATATTGATGATGTCCGAGATCACTATGATGAGTTTCACAAGCTTGATGGAACGGTTTCATGCTTGACTGATGATGCAAGTGATGAACTTTTTTTCCACATTGTGTGCTCAATTAAAAAGCACTGGAGTGCAGATCACCAGCTGATCTTTCACTCTCAAGTTGATTGTCTAGCTGGTGTAAACCACCCTAATGTGTGTGTGTGTTTCTCGGATACCAAAAGAGCAGTAAACCTTTTCAAAGGAAAATAGTTTCTCAACCACTTCTTGATGTCACGTTGCTTGATTTTCTCAATGGTAATCGCATCACGTGGATGCAGCGGATTGAAATTCTGACTTTAGTAGCCAAATCCAGAAGGGATGAGTTACATGCATGGCATGAACCTGCCTTAATGCCACTTATCATCTAGTTCTATTCAGTTCACACTCGAGTTCATTCCAAAGATTGTCGACATTGAGGGGTGCTACACATACAAGAATTCCCGAGACTCTATTCTTCTCGACAACATTTGCAATTTTGGCAAGATGGTTGTTGAGGTGGTCAGTGGTGGACGACTTAGGCTGTATCCCGAGATTGATGCTCTTTGTGTGGATCCGGCTTTGGGGGAGGATGTGGATGGTTTCGAGGAGGGTCATCTAGCATGTATCAGCTGTACACTCGACTCAGATATGCCTTTTGAGGATGTCATTGCGGAAAAGATGCATCATGAAGTATTCAAGATTGTAGATCCTAATGATCGTAACCCAGTTTTGATGTAGTGTGGATTGTAATTGTTTTATATTTGCATGGTACATCTATTTCTAGTTTAAACAAATATTATGCCTATTTCTAGTGGTAATGTAAAAGATAATGTGTATTGCACTTGTTTACGTAATATATCATTTTAAACGAAAAATAATAATACTACCACTAATGTATACATTTTGATGGCCCATTGTGCCTGATGGCTTTCATTCATTGGTTAATATGACACAGCCAGGGATTGGATTATTTGAGTTCTCAAGTGTTGCCTTTCATGATTTTAGGGAAAATCTTGCCTAAAATCGTACCGTTGTGAGAGTTTGGAACACTTTGAGTGTCATAAATCTCCTCCAAAACTTGCCATTGCAAGTGCTCTTAGTGACTTCACAAAGGTTATATTACAATAGACACATCTAAAATATCACTAGGTAATGTTTGATCATTGGTGGTTTGACCAAGGTCTGGGGAGCCTAATAAATTACCATGGTTTGACTTAAAAAAATATAGGTAATGTTTGTAAAACATTACAAATATGAAGAAGATGGCTGCCATGAAGGGTCAGGTTCAGAGCGACCGCTTGATCAATCAAATATGAAGTCATATTAATAACTAAATTTATTCATTCTCATTTATTAATATTATTTTAGGAAAGCTATACAATGCTTTATTGAACAAAAGGAAGGAGACATTCCTTTTTTTTTGTTTGACCGCCATGAAAAAAATGAACACTTAAGGACAAAAATGAAATGAAAAAGCTTAGATCATATTAAGGATCAAAAATCAAGAAAGCGAGTTAAGTATCAGTTACAACAATAAGAATATGGATTCTGGCTTTGGCCGTTTCTCTATAATCTTTAGTGAGGAAATAATTTTTAATATACAATGACGCACATCAAAGAACAAACATTCTTTTAATA
The DNA here is from genome assembly GCA_963678965.1 of Cruciata laevipes. Taxonomy (NCBI): domain Eukaryota; kingdom Viridiplantae; phylum Streptophyta; class Magnoliopsida; order Gentianales; family Rubiaceae; genus Cruciata; species Cruciata laevipes. The sequence goes on from OY787641.1 coordinate 18,892,223, forward strand.
TCAGACTCTTTCATAGAATTGAAAACTACAATAATTTTACATTTATTTTTTGTGACTGATTCGTCAATCATTTATGCTTGAGAGTATGTTCAAAGACTTCTAAATCAAAAGAGACAGATAACTTGTCATGTTCACAAGTATAAAAGAACTAAACAATCATTCACCACAATAGCAAGCATAAAATCAAATATGATATAAAAAAGATATTGTAGAAGCTAGTTATCGTTCTATTCCGTGCTGGAATTTTTGGGGATTTCGACTTGGCCTGGTTGGACCCAACTTCTGCAATATCTTCACCATTGCGTGAACCCTTCATAGTCAGGAATCAATTCAGTGACAAGAGGTTCAATACACTCACTTAATTTTACTCAAGTATTTACTCAAGATCATGGCCCTTCATTCAAATCTAATCTAGTGGTTCTCCTTTCTCTCTTAATTCTCTAATTTTCCAGTTTTACATTAAATTCAAATTTCCTATTTTTACATTCTCTAATGTTCGTATCTTCGATTTAACAATCATTCAGTTATCTTTTTATTATCATCAACTTTTATTCCCCCAAATACCTTCATTCATCGTTTCTCAGGCACCTTCTGGATCATTAAATTTGAATAAAAAAATCCATCACCACCCAACCGTCACTCTCACCAGGGATGTAATTATCACTCATCAGATGAGGGATATTCATCGCGGTCGATGCTAAGGAGAAGGACACCACCAACTGATGTAATATGTTAAGCCGACTTGTTTCTGAACAGCGGCGCAACACCGTCGCACATAGGGCAAGCGGAATCCTTACCCATTTCAGCAGTAATCTCCAAACTATAATCAAAATGAGTAAAAAAGGTTTGAATTGTCCATCAATTTCGAGAAGTTTGGGTATAAAAGATTTTTTTTTTTGAGGAATTTGACTTTTTGTTTTTTTGATGTTTGCAAAGCTGCAAATCAGTAAACAGATCATCCTAAGGACGATTTGATGGGTGGGGGAAGGGTTTAACTAATTAATTTATTTATTTATAAAACTTAAAAAGGTAAGAGTGTTGAAAGAAAATATTTTGAAAATAAAGTTTGATCTAATGGTCAAGATCTTGAGTAAATACTTGAGTCAAATTAAGTGAGCGTATTGAACCCCTCCCTATATATATATATTTGCAAATACGCCTTCTATTTTATAATATTTAATGGCACAACTGTATAAATATACCAACTTAATTCAAATAACTTATAAAAACAACTTTTACTTGTTATATTTGTCTTACATGGATATATACCAACCCTAAACCGTATAACATAAATTTCTATATTTATCGTATTATTTTCGCTTGAGAGATAAGGCTCTTTTAGGGTGCATATCTTGATATCGCCATGAAATCTGCTTGGAAGGCTCTAAGGGCCGTCAACACATATGCTCGTGTTGGTGAGTGGAACACTGATGCCGACAAGGACGCTTTGCATGCCGATATTCCATCTTCTGTGAATGCTTGTCTTCCCTCCGGCCCAAAGCGAGATGAATTGATTCAAGCTTGCTCTTTTCCCGATGTTAAACATTGCTACCAATATCGATGGGCTTTTTCAATGCAGCTGGGAGGCATTAAATTGGAATTTTTGGATCATCTAGCTCGAGCTGGGAAGCTTTTTACTTGGGATGAGGTCAAGTCACTCCTTGTTAAAGAGGTCCCGAGTTGGGAAGTCCTTCTCGATGCTCTAGAGCATGTGGTAGCTCAAGCGAAGACTGAGTTGGACCCCTGGATCATGCGGACATGTTAAGGCAAGCGGTTTTAACCCCTGCACTAGTAAGGATTGAGAACTCTAAGGTTCACGTTGGGAGTTCGGTAGCACAAGTATGAGCCTTCATCCCTAGATTTTTTAGGGCTTTAAATTTGAAATTATGCGTTTTATTTCAATCAATAATAAACAATACTTTGAATTTTTTCTTTTTCTAGTGACTACTTTTTGTTTTTCAGCATCTCATCCATCCAGTGCGGACCGTGGAGGATTCATAAACATCTCTAGCATCCCTGAGTGTGAGGGAGAAAGAGATAGAGACTCTTACAGAGACTCTCCATGCCCGAGTCACTGAGATCGTTCAGCTTGGGACCGAATTGCGTATGATTACTGGTGAGCTAGATCTTTTAATGGGTCATAGTGATGAGGCGGCTGTTCATAACGGCCCTCTTGTTGTTTAACTGACTGAGATGAAGGTTATCTATGAGTGGGAGTATAATCTCCGTCTCGAGTTAGAGGCTCTTGATGAGAGACTTAAAGGGCTTCATGCCCGAGATCTCGAAGAGTTGTTTAAGAAATATGATTCTATGGGTTCTTGCGTACGCATTACGAATAATTAGAGAAATGCCGAGAAATAGGGCCGACCACATTTCATCCAATTAGTCATGTTATTTCTTAGACCCGGAATGTATTAACCAAGAACATTCTATAGTAGCTCTAAATCCAACAAAAAAGATAGTTTGAAATGTGCAGTTCAATTTGTAAAGAAATATCAAATTAAACAGAGCTTAAGTTCAGAAGCTACCTCTTCAAACCCTTCTTAATCATCATTTTAATGAGAGGCCAATAAACCTTAAATCCCTCAGACAATAAACTAGACTTCACCCAGATCTGAAGCATTTTATCAAACTTTAGCTATTTCACACAAGAACTACGTATTAAGACAATTGAGCAAACTTAGCATATAAGAACTTTGTGAAAAAACTACACAATATATACCTAGATACTAAGAAAAAATCAATGTTCGTTACATTTTGGAGAAAATCTCAACACAATACACACATTGAAACAAATTGAGTTAATAATTACCTCTTGAGAAAATGGTACAGTTTGTAGATTGAGTCTAATCTGAAATAATTCTGTAATGACAACGCCTTTTTTAAAATCGTTCCCATATAAGTTCTTGATCATCCATCCAAATCATTCCTTGCAAAAATCCATAAAACAAACAGAAGCATAATATTTTTTATAAAAAGAAAACATTTTTACACAATCAATGTAAAAGAATGAATCTTTATCAAATACTTTATGTCCGCTTCCCCCTTTCTTACCTTAAGCTCCATGCCCATGTCCTCTAATCCCACCATTGCCCTTCCTCCATTGCCCACACGTTTTATGCCACCACAAACGGTGTTGCCGGAGAATTCCATAACTCCATAGGAATGTCTTCCAACCCGTACAATCAGCCAACGACCTTCTTAGTCTGTCGAGAATCGCAATTTAACATTTACAAAGGGAATAAGATTATTTACGATGGTGGCGGAGCCCACAACGAGAATAAGATTATTTACGATATGAATCTACACCCACTGTAATTATTTGAAATCTTTTATAACCAGAGTACTATGTCTGTTGCAATTAGTGTCTTTTACAGCCGTATATTATCCTTGTTGTAAAGTTTTGGTTGTAAAAAGTATTTTTTCTTGTAGTGTTGTTCCTTCTTCAATACCTCATGTTTTGCTCGAAAAATTCTATTACTAAATTAGGATTATTATGGGTCTCATCATTTCGTAGGGAGGGATTTAATTTCAGGATTTAATTTCAGGACTCACACTGGTTCGCCAAATCGTTGTACTATTGTTCGGTTTCTCCCATTTTGTACCACTCTAAATCTCTTTCAATGGTAGTTACGATTTACAAATTCAACATCAGTCTTGGGGTATTATAGCACTTTTAGAAAAACTCAATGGTTAACAAGTATTTAACAAAGAACTCAAGGTATCATAGAACCCAGGCTCCTTGGTCTGCCACTGGGAGCACTTTTCTCATTCAAATTTAATAAAATTTCCACCGCCTTCAAACCATGTTTGCCATCTTTTATGTAAATAGGATCAATTTAGTTTAATTTAGTTAAATATATTCGGTTCAGGTCAATATATATTTTTAAAAATAGTTTGGATAAATTATTTTATTTTTCAGTTTATATAAATATATTCAATAATTTTTTATTATTATAGATTACAGTGATATATGATAAAATTTCAAAGTTATTTCAGTTCAGTTCAGTTTATTTTACTTAAATAAATTTATTTCAGTTTTAAAAAGATTAAGACAAACGGACCATGTTAAATATCTAATTTACTTACAAACACAATACTCCTAAACCGAGAAATAAAAGACCGAGTGGTTGGTACTGGGAAGCTTGAAGAAATGGGCATCGTAAGCAGAGCAGGAGATTTGGGGTTCAAAGCCTTTACGGCGGGTCTGGGAGTCGCCACCATCTTCCTCACCGCCACTTTCTCTGTCAACGTTTATCGCGGTCTCGCTTGGCACTCTGCCCAATCGGTCTGTGCTCCATATCCCTTTATTTCTGTACTAACTTAAACCCTAGAGCTATTCTTTTTTGAACATCAGAAAACGGATAAATTAGTCACTGATCTGCATAATTTTCCATGTTGAATCAAGTAACAAACTTTTTTAGTGCACTATCATATATTGTACGATCCGTATTACAGTTTTGTATTGTAGATATTAGTTGCTAATGGAGATTAATGCTCTGTACTTGTGAGGCATTCTATAATTGTACAAAATTCAGAACAGAATATTCTGAGAACAGCCATATTGTATTGCCAAATATTGTGGAAATTCATATAATTGTAAGGACATCCAGTAGTTTTACAATTAACAAGGATACTTCAGCTCATTATATACTCAGTGTTTGCAAGCCTATCAAACTTCTGTTAGTGATGGAATTACTTGCGTCATTGAGGGTGTTTTGTTTGGAAAAGTCCAGGTGGGGTGAGTTTAGTATAAGTTTGGAGATCAGAGTTTAAGTTATCCTTCACTTGAAACAAATTTTCATGTCTGTCTTTCCGACAACTGAATATTTGGTACCAGTAAGTGTGTACATGAGGCTTCTATGTCTGGTTATTAGTTTCAGGAATTCATTTTAGTCATCATTGATTACATTCGTTTCATCTTTTGAACTGTTTCCGGAAAATTAAATTGCAAAAAAACCTGTAGATTTCTATGCTCGTCTCCTTTGATGTTTTAGGCCATACTTTCCTCTTGAGCATACTCATGCCTTAACCTCTCTCGTGATATTCTTCTGTCAACACAACCAAGTAGGCTTTGATGTGATGTTGTATCCTATATTATTGGCCTGCTAAATCAAGTGTTCTTTTGAATCTGTGGTTTTCTGTGATACTGGTGTTTGAATTGTAGGTTGTAACAATGAAATGGCCAAATTGCTTAACCATTTTAAAATTCTTATAAACATAAAACATGATAATTTATATACATTAAACAGCTAAACAGTATTCATATTTCAAAATGACAAACTTGATGTAGTCTCATATCATTGATGAACATCAAATTTTATGAGAATTTGCGGGGTTGACACTGAAAAAAAACTCTGGAACACGTAAGGTGCATGTGGTATATAGGCCAACCATTTGGTGTGGTTTATAATGCTCACCTCCAAAGCCAATCCTCAAATTTGTGCCTGATCCCCCTCCCTATTTGTCATCACCTGATATTTTATTGCTGTATCATTATTATTTTATATTTTTCCTTCAATCAGTCCCTTAAGTTTTGCTTGTACTTATTGCATGCTCTTTTCTCTTTACTCAGAACTTGCTCTCTTGATTCTTCATATTTATATCGTGTAACTGATTCTTCATATTTGCTGTCTTAACCTTGGAATTCTTGTTCAGAGGTACATATATGTTTGACAACTTGATTGTTTTTGTATAATGTTTAGTGTTTAGTTCTTTTAAATTAAACTAAGCTAATATGCATGAGAAGAAGGTTCATGTACCCTTTATAAACATTTAAGTCATACATTTGAATGAGAAATTTAGATGGAGGGCTGGGATATTACAATGATGAAGAATTCAGTTTCTTGAATTCAGGTGCAATGGATATATGCTAGTATCTAGTGAAACCTGTATATCTGATAAAATGTTACAAAGTGGAGTTTATATAGTTACAAAGATTCTTGAATCAGTCATTCTTTTCTGTGAAGTTTATCTGTAATCTACTGCTCTGTAGTCTAGCAAGCTTAAGTATATCTTGTACTCCCATGCTACTCTCTATAATCAGAACTTGCTCTTCTTTATTCTCCATTTTTACATCGTGTAATTGGTTGTCGTGTGTAATGTTTTTCATTGTGATTTGAATCTGTGCTGTTCAAATCCTGAAATCCTTTTTTAGATGTACTTTTATTTGCGTGACAATTTTACTGTTGATGTGCTAATGATGGACTGATGGTGCAGATTTTTAATCAATTTAGTGGCTGATAGTAGGATACAATTTTTTTTTGTTGAAATCAATTTAGGAATGCTTTTCTTCTTACAATTCTTATACCTATGAACGTAATAAACACATAAACTATAATTGAAAATTTACAATGCATCATTTTAACTACTTGTGTTCTTATTAGTTTAAAATGCACAAACTCCTGGGGAAATCCTCAGGGTATGGTATAATCTTTTAAAGGGAAAAAAAGGAATCTTGTTTCTCATTCTGAAATATTGAATCTTGTTTGGTGTAAAGTTAGACAACCACCTGGTTGAGCCTGAATGGGGTAGAAATTGATTAAAGATTTGAATGACAAATTTAAATGACAAACTGAGGTTAGAAACAGAGATATAATGCTTATGAAAAGTCGCTTCGTTTGGATTCAGCTTGATGTACTGTTTTGGTGCGGTGGAAAATGGTAGGCTTGTGTCTATTAATAAGTGTTAGAAACGGGAGTTTAAATAGTTGCAATTATTCCTTAAGCTCAACGGGTTACCCTGTTGGTGGAGTTAACAGTTTTAGGTGAGTTGTAACTTGTGTAGGTTATTTGGTCAAACATCCTTAGCTGCCTGCCAAATCTCAGTTTTACTAGCTCTCCGTTCTTATTGACTAAGGGATGAACTCTGGCTTTGCCTTTCATGTTATAAATATGCACTAAAATGCTTTCCAAGTTCTAATTCATTTGCATATCATTTGTGGGATCCCTACATTTCTTTTAGCTTACATGAATCCCTTTTTCTACTTTGCTAGAAACTGGAGGCCACTGACCAGAAGGCAGAGTGACCTAGATGAGCTTTGCAATTGAAGTTTGGAAAACAATGTTATGTTTCTGCATTTGGGCTAAACACAATGAAAAACAAAAAATCAAATCTCCATCAGACATTCTCCTGATTGATTTAGTGAATCAGTTATACTTTAGTTGTCAATGTATGAAACCATATTTTTAGTTGACTTTGTCTAAGTCCATTTCTGAAAGACGGTAAGTTCACCGAATGATTTATACTTATGATAAAAAGTTTGAAATAAGAAAAGCCAAATACATGCAACATTGATGAAAGTAGAGATCAACAGGTGATTGACTTAACTTTGTGGTAATATAGTATATGATCATACTCGATGTTTAACATGCTGAAAAAAGTTAAATACTCAAGTGAAGTTGAAAGAAAAAAAGGGTAAAAGATTTATTTAATATAATAAGTGATAGCATCAGCTTGATGACTTAGGGAATACATATGAAAACATAACTAGCTTGACTTAGGAAATACATATGAAAACATAACTAGCTTGACTTGGAAATGCATATGAGCTTGACTTGGAAAAACATAACTAACTATGCTAGTAACTTAGTACGATACGATCATGCGACAGAGCGTTGCAGGCCAGTGGTGCCTTAGGCTTCCAGGAGAAAGCGGCAGAGGCCAAATTTGCGGCCTGTGTTCTTGACGTCTTCCTGAATCTTGTCCCTGTACTGGCCGAATGTGAAGTCTCTGTAGACTGAGGGCTCTCCACAGCTGCCAACATGAGATTCTCTTAGAGGGCACAGAAAATAGGCAATTGAGAACCTCTCCACTTTCTTGTTAGCCATCACTTTGTGCTCCACGCTTTTATACGCATCGTTGCTCCAGGCCTGCAACCATATATACAGATATGGTAAGAAATATACATAAACCAATATCATCCAGCAAAACAAAAAATGATGAGCAATAGCTGTTGTCATTCAACAAAACAAAAATGAATGATGAGCAATAGCTGTATTCATTGAGCAAACAATGCGAATGGAGCAAACTCAAACTATTGACAACAGAATCAATGGCTTGACAAAACCCGGCGTGTGCATGGTTTTGTTTGATGGGTAAACTACACACATGTATGTCATTTGGACTAATATTATAATTAGTTGAACATGACAACCAAAATTGCCACATACAAAATGATTGTGCTTTCAAGCCACCAATACCGTTTCTGGGAAATATATATCTAATATAACCACCCTTTACATATATCTCATTTTATCTTAAACATGCAATCAAAATGTTATTTGTATATATAAATCTGAAAATTTGAGAAACACGGTTATCAAAAACCATTGCATACATTATGGGCTTAACTAATTGCCCAGGAGTAAATTATATTCCACACAATGGGTCTTATTCTCGAACATTTGGAACATATATATTTTTAAATGATAATACAAAGAATTTAAGGTTTTAGACGGCTCATTTGTAAACAACAACGTTAAAAATTATTTAGGTTGGTGACCTACTGTCAGAACACGACAAAAAGACACAAAAATTGATGAGGATTTACGAGTAAAATTCATAACGATATATCTATAGTTAGTCGTGTGCATGGTTATCTTTTCATATGTGCCATGCATATATCTATCCATAACTTTGGTGAAAACACTTTTACTTGCAAGAACTATATTGTCAAAAAAACAATGAAAAATTGGAGAGGAAAGCATCATGACTCTAACACAGCAGCTATAGACTATGGTTTGTCCCCAACAAACATGACGAAAGGAGTGACACCAATAATCTTATGATAATATATCCATAGGAGTAACAACATGAATTAAAAAATATTTAGGTTGGTTGGCTATCAGAACAACACGAAAACATGCGATGATGATTTACGAGTGAAATTCATAATAAGAATATTAGCAGACATATATCTACATGTTATCTGTGATTCGGTTAAATTTAGGATGAGAATATTATATCATCTCTTTTCTTTTTATCGATAGATTAACGAGTAAAATTCACAGTAAATCAATTTACGAGTGAAATTCATAACGAGAATATCAGCATGCATATATCTACTGTGAAACGTACGGGTAAATTTAGGATGAAAATATTATATCACCTATTTTCCTTCTACCAAGTATGATAATGATTTGGGATGAATAAAACTTAGTAAATTCACAAAACCAAAAACCCGGCTGTCTTGAAAATTTTGAAATGGAACTTAAAATTATTCGTCAATCTGAATTGTTTTAAAAGTCTTGAGTTTTCCCCTTTACATATGCGAAAAAAACAATTTCCCTCAAATATTTTAGCGTACCTATAACTAGTTAACAGTGTAGGCATCTATCGATTATACCAAATATGTAACACGTACGACTTAGTCAATTGGTAGGGGTAGTGAAAATAAGGTACCTGGAAAAGATCACCAATGTTGACAATAAGGGCGTCTTGATTGGGTTTGACAGCAACCCATTTGTTGTCCTTCAGGAGCTGAAGCCCTCCAACTTCATCCTGGTGAAGTATGGTCAGGTAATCGCTGTCGGTGTGGGCCACCAGCCCTGTGGTTGGCTCGGTGAGAGGACAAACTGGGTAGCGATTCATCCTCATATAGCAACTTCCCTCATCGCATATCTCCTCCAAGGTGTCTTCCGGCCGCCCCATGTTCTTCACCAGCAGCCCTGACAGCAGTTTTGCCAGCTCCTGCATTGCTGCAGCATATTCCGCCATCACTTCCCTGCAACCAACAAATGAATGAGTTTCAATCGTTGGAACTGAATCGAACTAATAACAACTGAACGAGTATATTTCTTGCAAAATCATGCTCATCAGGTGCATAGCTACAAGACCGGAGGAATGATGAAGCACATAGAATAATGTAATTGACCACTGTTTTATTTGGACTTATGAACTATTATTACTTTATATTAATGGGTTGTCTAGTTCTTCTCCCTGTCCAAATCACTCGTGCGCACACATATTCTTCTCTTTTTTTTCTAAAATATTTGGGCCGGAGAAAGAAAATGATTTTATATCCCCATTACATAGTAACTAGCTATACGTAATTGAGATTTATTCAACCACACAAAAACTAATTCATCTGGACTATCTAAGTCTATGTCTAACTACTTATTAAGTCTGCGACTTGAAAATTTGACATTAAAAACATGTTTGGAGTTGATTTCTTCATAGAATTTCACTAAAATTATACAGTATAAATAAATAAGCTATAATTCATGATCATGGATATGGAAAAAAAAAAAAAAACTTGGAACACAAAGGAGCTACAAATGTTTCACACTTACTCAGAATTAAGAGTTGATGGAGCCCAGGTTAATTTGTTTGTGCTTAAAAATAAAGAAGATTACTTCAAATTTTTGTGCTAAAAAGTTGTAGTTGAATCATTATATCAAGTTATATAACTACACATCTGCATCGATCTCAAAAGAATACAGTACGGAGGGAAAAAAAGGAAGAAAAAACGAGAAGAATGACTAATTAGGTCAAGTTACCTTAAGGTGGTAAACTGATCTCCAAATGAGGTTTTATTACCAAGCTCGGTAAGAGGAACATGGAAAGCCTCAGACCAGGAAAACTGCTCGGTGCAAACAGCAGATGGACTCCCCCACCTGTAGGACTGCTCGAACGTCGTTTTCTTGTCAAACGGAGCCTTGAACAGCTTCATCTCCTCCATCTTCATCTTCCTCATCAGCTCCAGGCTCACCCCATGGTTAACGACTTGGAAAAACCCCCACTCGGAGGACGCGTTCGCCATCTTCTCCATGCACTCAACAGTGCTCATGCCGCCCTTCTTCAGCTTGCTCAGGTCGATCACTGGCAGCTCGAACGGATCCAGCACAACCTCCGTCTCCTGCGCCTCACCACGGTTCACCAACAGCTCGGTGTACTTCTCGAGCAGAGGAGGGTTTGAGCTTGAGTCTGAGCTTGAGTTTTTTGTTGCCATTTTTAGGGCAAAATTAAACTGTACTTTTTTTCAAAAGGAGGCTAGGGTTTTGGAACTACTCTTGAGTTTTGATCTGTGGAAATGAGTGGCTTTGATGGAATGATGGGTTTTTAGGGAGATATTTATAGTGAGAGGTTTCTGTGCTGCTAAGGAAACCCAAGGATGAAGCAAGCAGCTGCGTGTAACCGCGACATTTGTCTACAGAAATGATGATGCATCACCATTTAGAGTAGACCCGGTCTGATCTTGATTAATTGAATGCGGTCTTATCTCTGACTCTGCCCTTATTTTTTTTAGGTGAGGCGGTCGAATGGCTTGAGCCTTGAGCATTGTAAACCGCGTTTTCCCGCAGATTTATACACAGTGACAGTGCTGCTGCCGCGCGCTTTGTATTTTAATGAGGGGGATATAGGTTTTCACGTGTCCAACCTTTATTTTAACATTTTCTTTCTCTTTTTAGAAACTGGTTTTCCACTAGAATCCAGACGATGCTGTGGGCATTATGTGATCACGGGTCAAGTCCAATTTGTGTGCTAATTAATTAAGTTTTAAGTATGTTTTGTTAAAATGGTAATTGTGCTTTGCAGATTGCCGCATCCTATCCTCGTTCGGCTCGCCGGCCTAATTGTGTTTAAGAAGTACTTTCAAGCGCATGGCCGCGCATAAAGAAATCATGTTTTATCCCTTCTTTAAACCATTCTTCTTTTCTTATCTTATCATTTTATAACGCGTAGCACGCCTTTTAATGAAAACCATAGTTAAGTGTTTCTTTTAATTTTGTACTTCAAATTAGCTAGATAATTTTAAAAATTAAAACCAAAATAAGTTTGCATGGAACTTATAGATTAACAGAAGATACGGATAATGAGAAAGATCAAGACTAACTACACTTTCAACTACTTGAATTAGATGGTCATCCAGTCAATACTACTTATAGAATTTGATCTCAATATTCAAATATTAATTGGGAAACAATGTAATATTAATTGCGTATAGAGAAATCAGGTTTTATCCCTTTGTTAAACCATTCTTTCTTATCGGGTCATTTTATAACACGTAGCACGCTTTTTAATGAAAACTGTAGTTAAGTACTGTTTCTTTTCTGTTTCTTTTAACTTTAAACTTAAAATCAGCAAGATCATTTTAAAAATTGAAACCAAAATAAGTTTGCATGGAACTTATGGATTAAAAGAAGGTACAAATAATGAGAAAGATCAAGACTAACTGCACTTTTAACTATTTCTGATTGAATTAGATGGTCATCCGGTCAATACTAATAGAATTTGATTTCAATATTCAAATATTGGGCAACAATGTAATATTAATTGCGTATAGAGAAATCAGGTTTTATCCCTTCGTTAAACCATTCTTTCTTATCGGGTCATTTTATAACGCGTATCACGCTTTTTAATAAAACCGTAGTTAAGTACTGTTTCTTTTAATTTTAAAATTATAATTGGGAAGATAATTTTAAAATTAAAACCAAAATAAGTTTGCATGGAACTTATAGATTAAAAGAAGGTACGAATAATGAGAAAGATCAAGACTAACTGCACTTTCAACTATTTCTGCTTGAATTAGATGGCCATCCGGCCAATACTTATAGAATTTGATCTCAATATTCAAATATTAATTGGGCAACAATGTAATATTAATTGCTTATAGAGAAATTAGGTTTTATCTCTTCGTTAAACCATTCTTTCTTATCGGGTCATTTTATAACGCGTAGCACGCTTTTTAATGAAACTGTAGTTAAGTACTGTTTCTTTTAATTTTAAACTTAGCAATCTACTTATTACAAATAATCTACTTATTACACACAATCTACTTATTATAAATAAACGCTCTAACCTAAGGGCTACACTAGGAGACACTACCATTAGATACCATTGAAGGACATTGAAGCATTTCATTCCATTCGAGTAGTTTTGGGACGCCGACCTAATAACATCATGCCGCAGCACCAACAAACCATCAAGCCGCAGCACCAACAAGCCATCAAGCCGCCAAAGTTGTAACCATTGATCGCGCCATCATGAGACACCTGCCGCTTGGGAGACAACAGTGGGGGCCACTGACACGGCCGCTGGGAAACTACCATCGAACCCTCTATGCTGGGTTGACCCTCACAAGAAACTAATTACACTAATATTCACAACTTTTGTCAGTGATGTGTTTCGAACCATAGACCTCTCATTTATATGGAGTGGATTACCATTGAACCAGGTCAACTACACCCCCCATTTAGCATCCTACATTGTATTTATAAGATGTTGAATACTTTTGAGTTATGACGTGAAAAATAATTGTGTAATGGGACTGGTTCAGTGCTAATCCATGCGCTCTCTGTAACTGAGTAGTAGATGTTTGAGCTCAAAAATAGGTGAAATTTTCATATTTTTCCAAATTCTACAAAATTGAATAACTGTTAGACTTGCACTTAGGGTTTTATATTATTTTATATTGTGCATAGCATCTAATTCCCTTTGCACCATAAGAGCAAGTCCAAGAGCTCTCATATTATAGGGGTTTTAATAGATTATAGGGATTTTGATGGGTAAAATGCTCCAGGAGCTTCCCCAAATGAAACTACAACTTGTAACATTTTTAAGTAGACAGTTATTTGCCAAATTTGTAGATGTGATAATTTAGGGGATGAGATTAGATTAAAAGATTAAAGTTTTTACTTCCACTTCTCATCCTTTACTTCTCTTTCTCATGTTGAAATTATTCCCAAGATAACACTGTTCTCTCTAAAATAGAGATGTTTAGGAGAGCTGTTGGACTTGACCAACATAAACCCGAGAAATTTACATTCACAACTCATGCATAGTCATTTCTCTACGTTTTATTGTGCAATGTAAGGAACTTAGCAAGCACCGAAACCTGCCCAAAACATTGCTTCCCTATTTAGTCTTATGACATCCATTACTTTTAATAGCTTTCACTTTCAAACATTTATTGTGGCAGCAGGAGATATCTTGGACGCTACGAATTTGTCGATGGCCATTAAACCGGAAACCTCAACAGAATGCCCACCAAATTCATTTTACAACAAAAATGAGTGTTCCTTTAAATACGAGGCACCTAATTCAACAAGCATCGAGCACCCAGACACCTACAATATTATATCATACAGAAGCGTGTTTCACTGACATTTCTCTTCCAACAATCATCTGAACAAGCTCTTCTCATTCCGCCACAACAAAACCAATGCCCCAGAAACCTAGAGAAGGTGACCGGATAAAAAAATGGGCCTGTAGATTATTGCTACCTGGTGCTGGTTCTCAGTTTCCGGCGCAGCAAAGATTCAACTTCCTATTTCGCCGCGATGAATGAAGCTTTTATTGAGGAATCCTAAGTGCGGATGAATATGTATATAGAAGCCAGAAAGACCAACCAGCTGCTTCAGAATTTACAGCAGAAATATATCTGCACTTACACACATCAGTTATGTCCAAAGCTAAATCTTGTTCTTGATTAACAACCTGGCTCCTGCTTCAAATGGAGCCGAATTGGAGAACCAAAGATCGGGCCCTGCAGAAAATAATTGCATGTTTAGTATCATGTGTACACCAGATACAAACATACCTAGCAAATTACACAGAAGCCAGCATAGAAGGTGATCAAAGAACACTCCCTAACAGAGTCATCAAACTGTGATTAAAACCCCAAATCACATTATATCTCATATATGGTGTGCATTTTGCAGATGAAATTAACAGGAGCCAGAAGATGTTTCCAAAAAATTTAGCAGGTAAAAGTTGATTGGTTTGACAAATTGAAGCTAAACTTACATGTCTGATTAGCTTTGAAACTAATAATATTGTACTTGGTGAAGGGTGTTTGTTTTAAATATAACTCGGTGTAGTTATATTTCTGGTTCTTGTCTGGGTATATACCACCTTGGATTGCTATTTATCCATCTCCTGTTACTATGACTACTATAGTGTGTAGTTTAACTGTCATAAACTCATCCACCAAAGATGAACATGTTCATTAGTTAGGGCAACATTTCTTGTACTTATTTCACTCTAGTGTGAAGAAAGTGAAGTAAGAAATAGATCGTAGATTCTACAGTTGTTAAGTTCATATATGCTCAGTTGTTAAAGTCCAGCCATCCTTCACAGCCAATAGATTGCTAAACAAGTCTAGTAACCATATTTTCATTCTACCTTACTAAATCACATATACTGCCTCCACCCCAAAAAGGATTTCACTTGCGTTTGGATACACATGGATACACAGCATAGGTTGTAGAATATGTGGAGAAGTAGGGAAGAGAAACAAAGGAAATAAAGAAAAGAAAGTAACGGAAATGAGTGGATGAGAATAATTGTAAGGTTGCCAAAATAGAAAAAAAATCCTGAAGATTATAGTGGAATGTCCCAGTTAGGAAAGAGTAAAGATCATTGTGGGGCAGAGGGAGTTAATTTGAATTTCTATTTACCTATGCTAGTTTAGATTTCAACAAACCAAATATCATAACTCAGTGTCCACGAGAGAGTTTAACATTAAATCACATCTAAATAGAAACATATGCTATATTACCTGAGATGAACTTGGTAAAATATAACTCACAAGTTCCTCATTCAAATATACAGGCAAAGGAGGCATTTGGCTCATAATTCCAGGCATGTTTCTCATACTGCATCCAAAAAGTTAAATGGAAGAAGAAATATCAAATCAGCAAGATTCCAGATAATCTAGTTCTAAAGGATCTGATACAAAGAATATTCAGATTGATAGGGAGTACACATACTCATGCAAAACTGTAGTTAAATTACTCCTCGTTCGAAGAAAGAGATCTACATTTTCCTGCAACTGCAGAGATCAAGTAATTAGTATAGCTAATCAGCTATGGAAAATTCTTCTTTGGAGACATTGCTGAGCAACTAGGCTTCTGGTTTGTTTGACATACAAATTATTGAAAACCAAAATCAACATCAAAGGAGCCATTGACCAAATATAACCTTCATTTTTCATACCACTAAAACTTCATAAATTTACAACTCTTTTTTTTTCACTTTCTTATGCACAGCTCCAATTAACAGCATAATCTTTCTAATGCCACAGACATATCATCTGTACAGACCCTCACAAGTACCTTACGAAATTTGCATGTACTGTGTTGCAATGTTTTATTTTAACACCCTTTAAAGCCAACTGCTATAGAACACACCTTCCCACTTGAAATTAATTGCTTACAATGTTTTCAAGACCAGTCCACTTATTAACATATGATGCTCTCCTATTATTAAAAACACTAAAGCAAAAAATACACTCTCTTTTGCCAAATACCCATGTTTTTCTGAACATATCTGAAAGACTTCAAAAGGCAGATCCTTGAGCAGCACTATATCAGCATGTCAGTGCAGTCTGAAGAGCAGACATGTCAAGTGCAATTAACATCTAATTTGGTGCTAGCCATATCTACTTCACCTGATAATGAACGATAATAAATCCTACATGTGTCTATTACGCTATACACACCATGTTATGAGAAATTTGACCTCATGAAACTACTACAGTACAGCACTAACAATCATATTCACAAAGGTTCTTTCTCTACTCCATGGTATCAGCATGAACCTTAAAACCTAACTTCACCTTAACCACCTGAAACTACAAGATCCTCTTAGTTTAAAATTCTAGATGTATCTAGCTTTTCAATCACAAGTCAAATATCCAACTCCTTGAGCTTGAGCTCTCTACCAGGTTATTGTCTATATATAAGAATTTAGAGCAGAAATAATTAAGTTCAATGGTAATGAAAACAATACAATCCGCCCTTATAAACGAGTTACCTTAAAAGTGGTAAGATTAGACTTAATTCGACCAAGAGCTTGATTGTTCTCTTCAATGAGATGCCTTGTTGTGCCAATTAAACCTGAAACAGAGCTTAAATGAGTCAAATGGATCTAGGTACAGAGTCTTTTTTTTTGTTAACCAATACAGGATTATCATCAGATAATGCCAGTAGAAACTGAAATCTGAATGTAGATATTCAGATTGAAAAGGCAACATTACGAGAAAAGGCAACACTACAAAATTCACAACATTAAAATTTCAGATTGAAAAATTACATTTTTAATTCTACTATATACAGGAATCGCTTTTAAATCAGAAGATGAATATAATGATGTGTAAAGTTAAAAATTTTGACATGTTATGTGTATTGGTTCCTAAAACTAAATGAATGCGTTCTTGAAATATTTTTATCGTTCTCATAAAACAAAAGCTTCATCAATTGATCTACAAAAAAAATACACACAATGTGTCGGATTGAACACGTTGATGTACAGAAAAAATATACACCTGATAATGAACGATTCCGACACAGATTATGTGTCGGATTTTGCCCAGATCGGATCGACACACAATCCGGGAGCTAAAGTGCCGTGTCGGAATAACATAGATACACATGCACAGAAAGAAACAAAAAATGTACAAATCCACAGACAAATATAGGTGCATAAGGGAAAAGAAAAGGAAAAACTCAAAGTAGCTAAAGATAGGGTCATAGATAATTCACTTCTTGGGAACCAGGGAAATGAAAAAATAAGGACCAATACCCCTCCACATGATTGGTTGTCCAACCAATATACAAATAGATACAAGGTATACTTAAAACATATTTCAATTCTAACATCACATCATCCTAATGTTTGCTACCCCACCCCTCTCAAATGCAGATTCAGTATTTTTTCTTTGCTGACTGAATTATGTTGGGAGTATTCATAAATGTCTAAGAGGAAGAAGTGTACAAGTATTGCAATAGATGAAAATGAGTTGTATACTTGACTGTTTATTACCTGATGATGCAGCATCACTTTGGTCATGAACTTGTAATGGTAAAGAATATACAGCCATGTTCACTGTTGAAGGTGATGTAACATTAGGCTTCAAGCATGACTCAATTCTGTCCTGAGAAAAGCAAACTAAAGTTTTAGTACAATTACCCACATACAAATTCATGGGTCAAAGACAACATTTGAGCCAAGTCAAATGTTAAAAACATTGTACAGACACCAACTAAATAACATCGACTGATTGTAATGACAAAATAACCCTAATCTTCTAAAAAAAAGAGCCAGGCAGCTTGCTGTATTTTCAGATGCTAAATGCGTGCCATAAGACGCACATGACATTTTGTTCAGTCAATTGATTTTTGTTCCCAGTAACCACACAATTCACACACAAGCCTTCACATTTTCCTTTAAATGTCGTTCTCATTCTCACTCTGTTTCCTTCTTACAGATCCTAAGTATTAAAAACTTTCAGATTCAATTTTCACTATATGTTCTTATTGTATCTACTATCATTGAGCAAAAAAACATGTACTATCTTCACTTTAAACATTTTTATTTTAGTGCCTCTCTCCCAGTTCCTAATTTAGCATTTACACCTTACATATTTCATTGATTAATTCTGCTAAAATTATTTTCAACGATTATAAGGTACGTTTGACCGTAAATTTAAAATAATATACATAAAGTTATCGTGGTCAAACGTGCTTGAAATAAGTTACGGCCATAGGGTAACAAAAATAGGCAATGAGAAGGAGCACTACATCATCTTCAAATAAACACATTTTGGAATCACACTGCAGCCTGCAGCCTAGTAACTGCATCAACTAAGCTCATCTATCATGCAGAACAATATAATCTCAAGGGTCACAAAAATAATTTACAGGTGCTTACACATATTTTAACATCTTACACTTAACAAGTAGGTTCATTTATTCCTTTTTTCTATTTTATATACTCCCTCTCTTGTCTCACTTAGAATTACCTATGAGTCTAACTTAGATAAATTAGTCGAAAATTCTGTACATGTGCAGGGAAGAATAATATCATCTGTGAATCTTATAGCATTGACGGTAATGCATGTTTGAAATTTTAACTTTTAAAGTCTTGGTAATGCGTCATAACAGACATTGTTGTTTTCAGATTGTTCTTAAAGACCAAGAAATGGACACAGGAGGCAGAAGGAATATACAGCTTGCAGTGTAGAAATTCCCGGCAAATGTTAAGAATATAATAACATGGCAACAATGATAATGTCTAGCAGGATGCATAACAGCTGAAAGCACTAACTTTATAATCGTGTCTCATTATTGCATCTACATGACTACAGCTCAAGTTTTATAGAGAGCTAGCAAAGTTGCAGTTAATGCTATTGACTCTGTACTTCAAATTGAATGAATAAATAATTTTGTTCCATTCAAGAATGTGTTTCAGGGAATCTAGTTACTTGGCCTATATTCTCATCTGGTAAATGGCTCATCCTTGCTTTAACTTCAGGTGTGCTATCTTATAATGGAAAAAAATTGTTACGTAGTAAACAAGGTACAGACAAAGCATACCCTCCTATCTTTGACTTTCTTCAATAGATTATGGTCTTCCTGTTTTCTCCGTTTTCTCTGCCACATAATATCACTATAAGCATTTTTACTCAAAACATATAGTTTATACTTCTTAGCATGTCGTGCATGAACAAAACAAGTAGACAACAACATATCAGCTCATCAAGTTATCACATTTTGCCTGTGGCAGACAGAAAGTTTACTAGAAGAATCCAGTAGCTCACCGTCATCCACCTACATCTCAAGGCAACATCACGAACAGTTTTGTCTCGAAGGACGGCTGCAATCTTAATGTACTTCATTATGCTAGGCTCGCTAGCATATCTACAATTCACAAGAAAGTTCACATTATGTCTAAGTTCAACATGAACAAGCTCCTAATAAGTTATCTGGGATAAAGAACATTATGAAATATAAAGTTCAATTATTGGATTGCAAACAGCACAGAAAGATGGTTAGGAAAGAGGACAGATCCTGTGAAACAAGTAAAAGAGACCAAAATTAATATAAAGTGTGTTAAATGATTTGTTGCTTTTTCTTGTTTATATTTCAAGATCAATCACCTTTAATGCCTCTAACTAGTTTTAATTTGACATACCTCACAAGTCAAGCAATCCAGAGGGTATAAAAGTGAAAAATATTCACATATTCAAGTAATCACAGGAAAACAACAGGCAATGTCAACACCACATTCCCTTCTACCCTCCACAACGAACTTCTTAACATTCTCTAACAGCAAGCAAGCAAGCAAAGGATGACCAATCAATCAACCTGCATATACTCTACAAAATCGGTCCACATATAAAACAGAAACACAGCTGATCAGAAGCATCTACACAGTGATTAAAACTGACTACCTACTTGACAAGTGCATCCTCCAGCTTAAACTGCTCCTCGACAGACCACTCAACTGCCAGCGCCGCTTCGTTCTTAAGCCCGGGAACAGTATCAACCAGAAGTGACCCGAACGAGGACCCAGAAGGAGGAACCCCGCAACTGCTATTGCTACTGCCGCTGATTACACCAGGTGGAGCTCCAGAGAACACAACCGCTCCACCAGAATTAGTTACATTGCTATTTACCCCGTAATAATAGTTGCCGAAGTCCGACGCCGCGCTCGACTGAAACGACACCGCTTGAGCTCGGTGGTGGTGGAAATCTACCCCTCTGTTCGACTCAGTCGCCATTAGATTCGAGGTTTCACAAGCATTCCTCGAGAAATTACAATCCGAAAACTGTACAGCTACAGAATGGATATTTACAACCCAATTTCAGTGAATAACGTTTGGTAAATGGAACCCTAAACTGACTGAGCTCAAGGTCGTTAAAGGATGACTGGGAAAAGAAAAGGCAATAATGGCCAACGGATAGAGAGAGAGAATTTTTATATAATCGGAAAATGTTTTCTCGGAAAACTATTTAGAGGAGTATTTGTTGTTGTCTACGATATTTTTACGCACCCCTATTTTTAATGATGCGGGGAATTTGGTGGGTACTTTTTGCTCCAAAATAAAAGATTCAATTTTATCCCTTATAAAAAAGAGTATTAAAAGAATCTCTCTAATGAAAATGTGAAGGTCAAGTCAAACGAGTGAAAAGAAAGCACACTCAATTTTAATCAAATTCTAAAAAGTTAGACAAGTTAAAATGAGTAAAAATTATTTTCTCTATTTTGAGCATAGCAAAAGTACTATCACTCCGTCCCAGCCATAACTGCACACTTTTTGGTCAATTTTTTCAGAGCATGTTTGACCGTGAATAACTTTATTTTTATACATTATTATGGTCTAAAAATTTTATACCTAAAAAATAGAGCGCATTGTGAATCTAATCATATCCCATATGCTATTATTATAGCACATATGCCAATTGCAATTTACGGTCAAACATGCCGAGACAAAGTTGACTAAAAAGTGTGCAGGTTCGATTGGGACAAAGGGAGTAGTTGATATGAATGTGCATTATTATATATAGTATGGTGCATTTTATATATGGCTTATTCTAATAATTTTAAATTTGACATATGTGAAATGCACATTTACCATATTTTAGTGGCGTTCTCGTAGAATTTTTAGTGGTGAATTGATGATGATGATTGATGATTTCGTGATTCGGACGGTGGTCTGGCAATAGTGATATTAGGTTGAAGTTGATGAAAGTAAGGTTGGAAATTTTCAACGTTTGGCCATTGGAATCGAGGTTTGAGTATTTCAGTTTCAACCTTCACTTTTTTATTTGAAGGTAAAGACTTTTTTATTTCAGTTCAAATTCTTGGAAAACGTCCAGAATCAATTGAGATAAAATTTGAGAGATCAACACATACATTGTAATCTAAGGTGCTCATCTTCGCAAAAGTAGCAAATGAGTTAGTTATGAAGTTTTGATGTCTTTGGTACCCAATGAGGTCCTGGAGTTGGGCCTTCAAGGATCCTCGGTTAGAGAATGTTCATCACCGAAGAGCATATCAAAGAAGTATCCAAGTCACCCCTAACCATGTTTATAACATTAAATGCATCACCATGATAAAGAAGCATCCAAGTATCCAAGCATTTTAAAGAAGTATATGTGTCCTCTTCACTAGTCACCATGTTTGATCAACCAAAATTTAATTTGAGTAACAAATCAGAGCCATATCACACTTTTCAAAATCTGAGGAGCATATTAATAGATGCAAAGAACTTATGGGCACCAGAGAACTTTTTTCAATATATAAAATAGAGAATAGTATCACAATAAGGAATATAATGATATGATTTTAAATGATATTTTCTCTTATTAACTACTAGTTGGGTATTACAGAGTTTCACACCTCATTTGATAAAAAAATAATATACTATTATTAGTTAATTTATATGTTTAATATTTTTGTTGAAATTTTTGTACGGTAATAAATATAAATCAATAAACAATTTTGATTTTTGTAGTCAATTGACTTTGCTTTAAAATATTTTACAATTAGTGATGCTAAATATTTTATTTTGTCAAAAAGATTGATAATAATAAACTTTTGATACCAAAAAGAAATTTGTCTTCATATATTAAATGTCAGCCAATATAAATAAAATTTTAAAACTTTCATTTAAATTAGTGATTATATTTTATGGACTCATGGAAATTATAAATGATAGTCACGGTACTGGAGAGTTTTCCCTCTTAATTATCTTTGAATGTGTCAATCTAAAATCTTCTACTTAATAAATTATAAATTTTAAAATCAAAGAAATGTATACTTAATGGCAACGTTTTGGAAGCGACCGTCTACATATGTAGACAGTAAAACAGATTAAATTGTAAATAGTCTAATATTTCAAAAACAAGGAGGGACTAATTTGCAATTTTAAATTTTAGGAAATTCACGCGGTACAGTAAATTCGCACGTGAATAGTACCCGTGAACAAAGCGCGTGAACAATAACATATGAACAATATGCGTGAACATTACTGCTACAGTGCTAAATTCCAGTTTTTTTTTTTTTTTTTGTAAAAAAAATTCAGATTTTGTTTTAAATTGATCATGTTTTAATTTATAAATTACATCTTTTAGGTTTTTAGATGATTGATACTCTACCAATTTTTATATGATTAACTCCTCATTTTTAGGTTATAACCTCAATGTTTTAAGTGACACATTTTGATTTAAATTCCACATGTGTTTATGTTATAATGATCACCTTTTGAGTTTCAAGTTCAATTTATTAGATAATAAAAATCTTCTAGATTTTGGTTTAAATTCCCCATGTTTTATGTTATAATGATCATCTTCTAAATTACAAGTTCGGGTTTTAGCTTAAATCCCTCAGGTAGCAAACTTCAGCTGTTGGGTTAAATCCCTCATGTTACTATAACAAACACTGTAGTAAATTTCAGGTTTTGACTTAAATCCCTCATCTTATGGTAATAAACTTGAGGTTTTGGGTTAAATCCCTCATGTTACTGTAACAAACACTGTAGTAAATTTCAGGTTTTGAGTTGAATCCCTCATTTTACTGTAGCAAACTTCAGGTTTTGGATTGAATCTCTCATGTTACTGTAGCATAACACTGTACACGCGGATTTTTTTAACTTTTCAAAAATTGCAAATTGGTCCTTTCTTGTTTTTGATATATTAGCCAATTTATAATTTAGTCCCTGGTCTACATATGTAGACGGTCGCTCCGGAGACCACCACATAGTTAGTTGGAGTTTCATTAAAAAAAAAATAGTTTTCATATCTTTCCGTTTTACCAAAATTCAACAAAGACAGATGGAGTTAAAAGAAGGGAAAAGAAAAAGTAAATGAAAACAAATATAGTAAGCAAGAAGCAACCACCACCAGGCACCAACTTCTCCAGTTCTAGACCACTCTTGACCTTACAAACTAGGCGTCTGATTTCCGCCTGCTTGTCGCTGAACAAAGGTACGTGAAGTTCTTACTTATAGACCTTGAATATGATTTTTGGAGGAAATTGAGCTTCTTTGGGACAAAAATTACATTGCTATTCTATGTATTTGTGGTGGTTTTAGCTACAAGGGAAAAAGGAAGAAGAAACTGGGGAATTGTTAAGGTTTATAAACTGCATGTTTTGGTGGATGGTTTTCGTTATGATATTGTCCGATTGTCCGTTTGAACTGTGAAAGGGGCTGCAAGTTTATTGAAAGACTAAAACAGATTTGTGTATTGCCAAATTTGTAGGTCCAGAATCTGCGTGTATATATTCAGCTAGCAAGAAAGGCAGAACCCCCTTAACCAACTTCGGGTTGGTGCTGCGCTGATCCTTGAGAAGAAGCAGAAGGTTGGTTTTCATTTGTCACAATTCATCCAATGCATTTCATAGACCTCTTAGTCTTAGCTTAATTTCATGCGTTTTTAATTGCTCACGCAGCCATATGAAAGAACAAAACTAACAATCTCAGTCCCAGACTAAACTGTTCCCTTGGACGTTTAATAACTATGTTTTATCATTCATATTTTTCATTAAGGCTATTATAAGTTGCAAAAAGTTGATATTTTGGAAGTATACACTATTAAAAATTCAACAGGACCTGACAGTTATTAACAGTATTATTACTTATCTCAATTCAATTTGTGATAATTTGATAAAATGAATAGTAATTGCAACTTATATACTTGCTGTGTTGCATTTATACACTTATTATTCTTTTTCCTAGTGTATGGCATAGAATGATAGAAACCATTGTATCTAGCTATTTCTTCTTCTAAACTGGTCAAGATATGGTAGCATCACTTCCTACTAATATGTGGTTTTGATCTTTCTTTTTCTGCTTTCAGTTTTAGCTATGACAAGTATATTGGCTAGCAAAACATGTATTTGGTCTCCTGGGGATCTTGAGTATTTACCCAAGTGTAGAAGTTGCCTGAACCCTGGTCTGAAGTACTCAACTATGGAATCTGGTACAAGGGATCTACTTTCCTCTAAACTGCCGTTCCTCATTAGTGGACGCAGTCATTCTGCTAGAAAGTTCAAACCAGTCTTCTCTGGTACACTTGATGGCGAAACAGATCCAGATGATTCATCTGAGGAAGAGAACAGTGATGAATCTACCAACAATGAAGCTGAAGTTGTAGGTTTCTTCTTGTCCTGTTATAAAGCTCACTGGTTTTATGTTCACTTTTTTTAGTAAATAAGAGATTTTTTGGGTAAATTTTAGTTGTTCTGATGCTACATAATTTCTTTGCAGTCAGAATCAGATTCCCCCTCTCTTTTTCCGTGTTTTTATTTTTACTTTATTAAAATTGGGTAATAATTCAAATGGACCCCCAATAAAATCCCACCCTCCCCTTTCCCCCAATAAAATTAGGTATGTATTGTGAGACACCGATAGCACCATATCAGGTGTGGTTTGATACTGTCCATTGACAATATGCAAAAACTTCTGTGGTAATGATTGATGAGTTTTCACATTATTGCTAAATGGACTGTAAATCTGTTACAAGATGGGGAAGCTTTCTTATGAAATTGACTAAATGAGCTAATCATAGGTTCTCATTTTTTTGTCTTATGTTCTCGTCTCCCCGTTCTCGTACTGGAAATCAACTTGTGTGCTTAGAAATGTAGAGTTATTTAATTCTCCACTTATAACTGTGTTTTAGTTCTTCTTGTCTGCTATGTTAACAATTACATGCCTTCATTATGTGGCTTGTATCATGCAGTAACCAACCAATGATTGCTATTCTACTTAAGTTGGTTTACTGTCTAAACATTTGCATGCTTCTATATACTAACATAATGTAGTATCAATATTTCAATTTATTTATTTATTTGTGTGCTTGTATATATGGTAGTTGATTAGCTTGTGCTGGAGCAATTAGCTTTTTCTCCCCCCAGGTGAATAGAGAGATTCTTAGGGAAAAGCTTGAAAGGATTGTTGGAAGAGACGACTCTACTTTCAGTGGTATAGATTTGGCCACTCTTATACGCAACAAATTTGGAAGGTCCTATGATGTTCAATTAATTAAAAAGGTAGTTTGCATATTTCTCTTTCTGTATGATTACCCTATCAATTTAATTTTCAGCCACTTTTTATGCCCTTAAGTAAATAAATGAAAATGGTGACCAAGTTTACAACCTCCTCTTTTTTATTTTCTATGTTCTGTAAACTGTTAATTAATCGTTTAGACTGTAAAGTATGGTCAGGGGCAGGTCCAAAATATTTATAGGTCCCAGGCAAATATTTTTTCAGGGGTACATTCTCATTGTAACAACAAAATGTTTTTGTCTTCAAATCGAATTTGTATGATCAGTTCAGATGTATAAAAAGCTTTAATTTTGTTTTCTAGTTGGATATGATACAGTATTCAAAATTGTTGAAATTTGCCATTTATTTCTTCATGCAGTAGTGAAAATTAAGGATTGATTTATTCACAAATTAAAGAGATTGAACGTATGACAAACAGAAGACCACAGTATACTACAAACAAAATGAACTCTGAAGTGTATGTCACTTTAGCATACTAGTACCCCAAAAACCCTAGGATAAAATACTTACAAAGATAAAGCTAAGAATATTGTGTGAATTCAATTTAGATAGATTACAGAACATGGTTTTGTCAGGAAGGAAATTCTAAGATGTTTAAGGCTTTCCCATGTTTGAACGAAAAGGAGGGGAAAAAAGAAGAAGAGAAACTGATATATAAATAAATGGTTAAGACAAATATCTTGGATCCTTTCAAATTCCGGGCCTGGTTCCTGAGTATGACTCCTGGTTCTGTATGGCATGTAATATTATATTTACTGCATTTATAGTGTGGGGCACACATACTCTGTGTGTGGCAGTAGCCCCTATGCTCATCAATACACCTCTAGAAGCACCCCTAAGCTTAAGTGAATTCTGGTGATCCTGTCGGAACTTAAAACGGGGAGGGAAAAGAGCTTGGAAGACTTTTAAATGGTTAAACCTCAATGCTCATGCATGATGACCTACCTCAGTGGAACTGATTACTTCTGATACCTCCATTTATTTTGGTTTAATTGACACTAGACATTAAATAAAGTAGGGAAAATATGTATTAAGGGTAGTGGAACTTTCTTTATTTGAAAGAGGGGTGTAATTTTATCATAATTTCTAGAAAGGGCGGTAATTAATTAGTTAATTTTTTCTTAATATAATTATTTAATTAAAGACATTAATACCCTTATTTTCATTATTCTAGTATTATTCAATTAAGTATTCAGTTTTGTTTCACTAAGTTTACTTCTATTTAATTAAAATTTAATCAAATCAGTTAAATTCAGTTTCATCCCAAATTTTTAGTTTTAGTTCAATTAAATTTATTCTTACCCCAATTATTTAGTTCTAGTTTAGTTAATTTAAGTTCACCTTTTGATATTAAAAAAATAAATTGAGTTTATTAAGATTTGGTTGAAATCAGTTCAATTTAGTTTAATTTATTTTAGTACATCTTCAGACAAATTTTAGTAAAATTCAATTCAGTTTCATCCCATTTTTAGTTGTTTCAATTTAATTCAATTAGGTTAAGTTATTCAATTTTGGCTAAGTTTAATTTTAAGTTAAGTTCAATTCAGTTTAATTAAAATAATTTTTTAAATTAAAGACGAAACTTTAATGGATTTGAATTTTAAATTTAATGTAGCAAAGATGAATTTGAATGAACTTAATTTAATTAAACTGAATTAATCTAAATAAAGTGAACATATTCTTGTCTTGATTAAGATTAACTAAAATAAATTAAATTAAATTAAATTTAACTAAATTCAAATGAATTTATTGGAATTTTTTGAATGCTAATAAAGTGAACTAAACTTAATTTAATTGAACTTAATATAAATATTTTGGATGGAACTTAACTAAACTTATTTGACTAGAATTGATTTTAATTTAAACTAAACAAAAATAACCAAAAGAAGGGTATTAGTGTCTTTAGTTAATTACTCTTATTTAAGAAAATATGAATTAATTAACTACTGCCCTTTCTAGAAATTATACTAAAATTACACTCTTCTTTCAAATAATGAAAGTTCCACTGCCCTTAATGCAAATTTTCCCAATAAAGTATTCACACCTTTGTTTCCCTATTCTGGCTCTAAAGGTTGATACCAAATGGATATATAAAACGTTTGAAATTTTGATTTATTTTCATCTAGACAAGTCTCAGGTTAGAATAAAGGAGTAGGAATACGTGCTTGTTTCATAAGATTGTTGCATGATATATGTCCCGTTGGAGGGTTTACAAGTCAATGTAGCTTTGGACTGATGGGCTGCTGGCTGATACTTCTTGTGCTTAAATGCTCTGCAGACTATGAAACTAATGTATATTCTAACTTCTGAAATATCTTTGGAATCTTGGTGGGTAAATATTAACTGTACAGCTCATACCTGTTAATGCAGTTGGTAGAGAGATTACCCCATATATAATGCATTTAATATGATGAATTTTCAGTCCATAATGTAAGTTTCACTTAACTTTAAAATGGTATACTCCTGGCACAGAGTTACAGTGAATGGATCAAAATGTAGTTTGCCTAAAAGTTGCACTGAGCTTATTTCTATTTCAAGCAGATGGGAGACATTAAACATTTTCAAAGCTGTTTGGAATGTTCTTCTGGGTTAATAATTTTCTTTACAGTTTGCTGTATATAGTTTTTCAGGTTGAAATGTAAACAAATACTTTAACTTGCAATATCAGCTTTGTAATAAAATTGAGACTCTTCTTACTTCTCAGATGTTTGGTTACCATCTTGGTGCTTTTTGATGTAAAAATACTCCGCCTGGTTTGTCCATCTATCTATTCTGTAGTGTATACAGTATGCGGACCCAATAGTGAGATGAAGGCTTAGTTGTTGTTTTACCATAACCCCAACTTTTATAACTCTTTGCATATTCCTCTGCCATTGTTGGCTTTAAATATGACCTATTTCTGTCGTATTTTAGTTGAATAGCTAAATCCCATTTATTTTTTCTGCAGGAGTTCATGGGAAGAAATCTCCTTGCGCTAAATGTCATGTGGAAATATAGGGAGCAGGTTAGTCCAGTCCACCATGTAAATCTCAGTATTATGACATTCCAATAATAAGTGATATTCCAGTAATCTATTTACTTAAAGTACAAATGGATGTGGTATGCCTGTGATCAGTGTCTATTCTATTTGGGATATCAAAATATGTATTATGACCAAGCTAGCCATGCCAACTGGACTTGATCACTCACTTCGCCATGTCATGGCCAAAGTGAAAAACATGTTATGTATGGTTCTTGAGGTCTTTTTCAAGTTTGACACGCAATAAGTGTTCCCTTGACATGACAAAGATGAACTGAATTGGTCTTGTGAGAAGCTATGCATTATATAGCATTATGCCTAGGATATACAAGGAAACTATATGATATAATTACAGGGAGTGATTTACTCTAATGTACCTAGACATATATACATACTAATAAACTAATAAATGTAAATTGATAAGGCTGGACTCAAGGATCCAGAATGGCTGGAATCAAGGCATGGATTAGGAACTAATTAAGACCAAATGAGGAGCTGATTATGGCTTGACATGACATTTAACAGTTTTGATGTAATTGTCATTTTTAGTTTCTGGATGCTTGTCTTATAGTTAAATTGCCACCAAATTCCTGTAGTACACGGATTTGTTTTATTGTTAATATTTAATGCTTGAAACTGGTTCAACATTTCCTGCCTGAAACGTGTTAATTTAATTTTCTCAGAGATCTTTCCCATTGACTGAAGAAGAGTATATACTGAGGCTTGATGATGTCGCAAATACGTTAAGGTGCTGGGGGGCCGTATCACATGTCCGGAACAGCCTTGAAAAGTTGAGGGAAAAAGAGAGGCCTCGAATTGGGAAGGTAATAAAAAAAGTGGTCATCATGAATTTCTGTCCTAACAGAAGTAAGAGAAAATAAAATCTGCTATGTGCAAGCCTCACTTTAAATAATCAACTGTATTCGTGTGTATTCTTTCCAGAAATTTACCTTTCACCAAAAATCTCAAATGAATTTTTCTAGCCTGCTGTGTTTGTATAATTTGTATTATGAAATCACTATAAGGTAGAGAAGGCATCAATTCCTTCCTCCTTTTTTTTGCCTCAGTCCAGCTCTGCCATCTGCCTCCCACTTTTTGTTCAAACTATCAATCGCATTCCTTCTTGATTTTGCTCCCTACCCTGCATCACATTAGAACTTCATTATTAAAAGTAGATAGCTAAAATGGGAACTCTGCCTCTCACAATCACTTATTTCAAAAATTCATCTACTTAGCTATGAGAATTCACCCTTTTTGGTCTTTGATATATTCTCATTGAAGGAGGTGTATAATTTTTGTGATGCATATTACTGTCATAAAGTCTCAAACCTATATTTCTGGTTGTGTGAATAAACTCTTTGCTTTGGCCTTTTGTTTCTGGATTCAGTATATAACTCCATAGTTCGTGCCATCTGGTAGTGCTTTTTGTTTTTCTGAAGATGATCATTACCTGTTTAAGCAGACAAAGGCTGCCCACAAAGGGGAGTCTTAATTTATTGTTTGTAAAACTAAATTAAGGAACATTTCATGTATTTTCTCAGGCTATTAGCATTTTTATCGACATGGATGAATCTGGAGGCCGCGCGAATGAATGGATTTACAAGTAGAATCCATTGGAGGGCCATTTGTTCCTTCTCTGCTTCTGCACAAGTATATATATCTTATGTTTGATGTTCAGAGAACACCTTTTCCACCAAAGTGGCACATTTATGTTGGCAGCAAGAAAATTTTGGTAGAAATTGTTTGTAGGGCTGCTGCCTGTTTGAGGTTATTGAAACCAGAGTCTTTAATAGTACTACTGAATCCAGGCGGCAACCTGATTATAAAGGACTTTATTTGTACAGTTAAATAGTTGGAAGATGCTTTCATTCGTTCCTAAATATTCTCAATAGTAATTTCGAGTTACGACCCAAAGGTCCCAAAACTAGATTTTACGAGCATTGTATGCAGAAGCAAGACACTTTTTCTTTGATCCAAGGACCTTATATTTCTAATCATATAAAAAAGACCACACTTTCAAATGGATAATTTTAATCTAAACTTGTTTGCGTATGCGTATAAATGGATATGGACTAATTGGGTAATTAAAATAAACGGTCCCGTTCAACAAATGAACCGAACTTGTGCGAATTGTGAGAATTTCACAACTCGTGTGAAACTTATATTTCTAAGGAGTATTTTTTTATGCTCAAAGACATTATGCATAAGCATCCATGGCCATGAGACTCCTAACTTGAGATGATATGTCATTCAATATGAATAATCCATTATCTCAAAATAATGATATCAGGTAAAATGGAGTGGTTGCAGCTCAAATATGAGAGAATGCATAGATTCTGCAGGAGATGCGGTGTTATTGGGCATCTGATTCACAGATGTCCAATCTTAAGCAATCTAGATCTTCATAGATTTGTGGATCATAAGATTAGGAGGCATAATGCAGAGAGGTACAAACATTGCTTTTGATGAAGGGAGGGAGTTGTTTCCTGCATCTTTAAATGCACACATGGGACCGGCAGGAGAAGTAGGCTATGAAGTGCATCAACAGGAATTCTTCGCTCCATACTTTGGAAGATAGAATCCTTAGGAGTTTAATCAAGGACATGAGGATGATGAAAGGGATATAGCCCAGCAGATAGAAGTGGATCAAGAAAGTGGAGAGAGAGTTGCATCAGTGAATATTGGGGATATGATGAGAATGTGGGAATAAGTGATCCCAATAAGGCAAATTCAAGAACCAATCGTGATGGCGAACTATCATACATGAGGTGCAAGGAATGATGCAAAATGAGCAAGGAGATCAACGTTTAGAGGATCGAAGAGTAGAGGAGCAGGTCCGGGAACAGGTGGAAGATGTGGAAATAGAGTAGCTGGTGATGTCTGGAGGGGAGGAACTGAATGTAGATGCACAACAGAGCCACAGTGCTGAAGTTCCTGTGATAATCATATCTTTAGATGAGAAGTCAGGAGGAGTAAGGGAGAGAGGTGATCGTCATGTTCTAACTGATAGCTCAAATGACTCGGAGTCACCGCGGGAAAGAGTGGAGCGCTTCCCGGAGGAAGTGGCGAGAGTTGAGAGGAAACAGGACAGATATCAAGTGAGAACCGAATGACTATATCAATGGAGATTAGTGAGGAGCAAGTTGAGATGGAAAGGAATGTTGGCGAAGAAAACCTGGAGAATGAGGTGGGAAGAAGACTAACTGAGGAGACACGAAGTAGCTTAGAAAATAAAAGGAAAAGAAGTTCAGAAGAAACTGAAGAAGAGGAGGAGATAGCGAGGAGAAGGAATGAGCAGAAGACAGGAAATAAGCCAATGACAGCAGTGCAATATAAGAAGTTGTTTCGCCCGCAGAAAAGGTCAAGGGAGGAAGAGAAACCAGGAAAAGAATAAGGTTGAAGGATGAAACAAGGCTGAAAGAAGTCATTGATCAGAGTTGGGAGGAGCCTTGCATACCGATAACATGGAGATCACACCTGACTCAGAATGCTAGTTTAGAGCCTAATATGGAAAGGGGAAAGGAGAGAGAAGTCAAGCGCGCTAGATCGGATGGCAATGATCCACAGCGACTGAAGGAGGAGGAGAATCTAAGGATGTCTAAGAAGTACGAAAGAGTTCTGATTGTAAATGGTTTCAAGATAGGAGATGGAGTTCATCCTTATGATGTTGAAGCTAGAATCACAGGAAGAATCCCGACCCAGGTTAGTGAGGGAGCTCAAGATCATGGTGCAGCAAGGGAAGAAACTGAAGAGGAAGAAACGGCTTGCAGTGCCAGGAAGGTAGGAGAACAGCTGATGACACAACTGAGGTTTTCGAGGGTTGAACCAAATCAACCCCGACAGGGGCCATGATAGGCGGTACCTAGAACTGTAGAGGTCTGAACAAGGCCTCTACGAAGAGAGGGGTCGACCAACTGTTAAAACAATGAAAGCCAGTGTCTATTTGAGACTAAAATGCAAAAGGAGAGGATCATCAAGTGGATGGAAAGTTCATATTTCACTAAGGTGGATCTTGTGGAAGCAGTGGGGAGATCAGGGGGTAGCATTATTCTGGAATGACTCTGTAGTAGTAGAAATAATAGATAAATCAGAAAATTTTATTTCGGCTGTTGTAACAGGCACTGATCAGATTAAGAGGTGCCTAGTTTTCTTGTATGGGGCCCCTGAAGTGGCTGAGCGCTTATGGTTTGGAATAAAATCTTGTCTTTTGATTATATTAGGGATTACCCTTCAGCAATCCTGGGGGATTATAATCAAGTTCTAAATCAACAAGACAAGAACGGAGGGGTACCAGTTCCAAAGAATTTACTTACTGGTATTCACAAGATAATAGAGAAGTTTGACTTGATGGAGATTAGGAATAAGGGATTTTAGTTTACCTGGTCAAATAAGAGAAAGGTCCCAGATACAGTGTTGGAAAGGCTAGACAGAGATTTTGCTAACAAGAAGTGGAGAGATGAGTTCCCAGAGACATTGGTAAATAATCTACCTATCTTTCGCTCAGATCATGGTGCATTAATCGTGGAATCAAAACCGAAGTTAGTAAAAAAGAAGAGAATAAATAGATTTGAGGCTTTCTGGGCAAAGTTAGAACCACAAGAGGAGATAGTCACAAACGTATGGAGAAATCAAGGAGTGATGGAGGCCAGTTGTCAGTTGAAATGCTAGATGAAAGTTTGCAAATGTCACTAGATCATATGGCTAACTGGCATAGGAAAACATTTGGAGATATGGAGAGAAGGATTAAGGAGCTGAAGCAGAGGTTGGAATCCTTACAGAAAAGCCAAGAGGCATCAGGAAAAGATTAGAGGGATTTCATATGAGTTAGAGGATGTTTTAGAAAATCAAGCTCAATAGTGGCACAAAGAGCCAAAGTGAACATGATGACGAAAGGGGAAAGGAATACAGTGTTTTTTCATAAATGGGCTACAAGGAGGAAGAACACAAATTTGATTCAAGGAGTTGAGGATTCAGAAGGAAATTGGATCACTGAGGAACAAGGTATAGTGAAGATAGTAACAGAACAGGTAAAAGCGTTATTTTTCACTCCATCTTGGTATCCGTTGGCAAGCGCGAGAGATATTCAGATGGAGGAATTCATGAATGCCAACATAAAAAAGTTATCAGTGGCCCAACAAAGAAAATTAAACAGTGAGTTTAGTGAAAAGGAAGTTTGGGATGCGGTGAGGAATATGAAATCATGGATGTCACCAGGAGAAGATGGTCTGCCAGTTGGTTTTTACAAGCAGTATTGGAAAATTCTAGGACATGATTTTGCAGGAAATATTCTGGATTGCTTGCGGAAAGGATATTTTCCGGTAAGCTGAAACAGAACACAATTGTATCTGATTCCAAAGATAAAGATGCCCAGGAGAGCGGGAGATTTTAGACCTATCTCTCTCTGTAATGTGAACTTGTGAAGTACAAGATCATCTCTAAAATGCTAGCTAGAATATTGAAGAGTTGTATTGGGTCTTTAGTGGTGAAAAATCAGAATGGATTTGGCCAAAAAGAAATATTGAAAAGAATGTTTTGCTGGCACATAAAATGGTACACTATATTAGGAGGAAGAAAACATGTGTGGAAGGAGCACCAACAATAAAACTAGATATGAGCAAAGCATATGACATAATTTCTTAGGAATTCTTTGAGAAAGCTTTGGAGCATATCCAATTTCCAAGGAAATGGATAGACTTGATTATGTGGTGCATACAATCAGTATCGTATCAAGTCATAGTGAATGGACAACCTTCTGCCTTTTTTTGTACCAGACAAAGGGTTTAGACATGGGTGTCCTTTATTACTATATTTATTTATCATAGCTCAGCAATTCATGTCTGCGTGGCTTGAACAGAAAATTGGGAATGGCAGTTCACTAGGAATACAGTTGTCGAGAAATGGTCCTAAGGTTAGTCATCTGATGTATGCTGATGATACAATTCTCTTCACCAAGGTCTCATATGAAGCTACAAATGCCCTAGCAAAGACTCTAGACTTATATGCTAGGTTCTCGGGGCAGAGACTGAATTTTGAGAAATGTTCAATCATGTTTAGTCCCAATACGTCCCAGGAAATGAAACAATGTATGCAATATTCATTGAATATTCATAACCAAGGATTAGGGGGGAAATATTTGGGAATTCAAATTGACTATCAGACACAGAGAAGCGAAATCTTTCAGAACCTGATCAGAAGATTCAAGGAGAAATATGGGTCTTAGAAGGTAAAACGGCTAAATTTGCCAGGGAGGGTTACTCTGGCAAAGCATGTGCTGAGTTCTCTTTCAGTTTACCCTCTAGGATTCTTCAGAATTCAGAAGAAAGTCTTAAAAACCTTAGACAATATGACTGCAAGATTTATTTGGGGAGGAGAGTTAGAAGAAAGAACTATTCATTGGAGATCATGGAAACATGTTAGTAAATCCAAACAAGAGGGTGGTCTTGGTTTGAGGTCATCAGGAGGTATGAACAAGGCTCTATTAGCAAAGCACGTCTAGAATATTGTAAGAGACTCATCATCACTGTTAGTGCAAGTGTACAAGGCAAAGTACATAGGAGAGAATAATGTGAAGGAGTTGAAAGCAAAACCTAGTGATTCCTGGGGTAAGAGATCAATTTTATGGGCAAAGGACCTGATCTTGGAGAATCTTGCTTGGCAAGTCAGAGATGGCAAGGATATTTCAATATCTGATCAATGGATTCCAAATATCAATAACCTGCTGGCTAGTGATCAGAATATTACGAATCATACTCATTTGAAAGTATGCCACTTGATTACAGGCAATGGGGAATGGAGGATGCCGCTGATCAGGGTATTATTCCCTGCTGAGATTATACCCCATATTCAAGCAATACACCTAAGTAACTGTGGAAATAAAAAAGACAGGGCTTTGTGGTATCTAAACAACAATGGAAGTTACACAGTAAGAAAACGATATCACTATGCTACAAAGGAAATATGATGTCAGGACTTGAGAAGGAAGAAGTTATGGGAAAGGATATGGAATCTGAAAGTCCCATATAAGATAACTATATTGCTATGGAGACTGATCGAGAAAGCGGCACCAACACTAGTTAATCTCAAAAAAAGAAACATCATTCCATCAGAAATCTGCCAAAGATGCTTAGCAAGTAAAGAAAATGAAGCTCATGTTTTGTTAATTGTCATGAGTCTAGGAATATATGGAATCAAGCTGGTTTTCATCCACCCCTGGCAGTAGCAAGCTTTGGTTAATGGTTCCTAGCATGGATGGAGGGATTGAATTCAGAGGAAAAGTTGAACAAATCGTTGTTTGTATTATGGGAAATATGGTCACAGAGATGCAAATTGGTTATGGAAGGAATAAATCTAGATTGTGCATGAGGGGTTATGACAGCAGACCAGAAGTTTAAACTGAATCAGAATCTGATAAGAAAGAGGGAGAATGTAGAGTACTTCCCGGAATCCTTCATTTCAGGAAATGCAGAGGTTGAAGGGAAGAGAGGCAATACGAATCCAGTGGATGTATCTGTGTTAAAGGTAGATGGGTCATATCAAAATAGGGCACAGATAGGAGCAGGAGCATGGTCGATTACTAGAGTAGTAGAGCACGGCCATGAACGATGGTCAGGTTCAAATTTCTTCACGTGTGTTTCTCCACTACAGGCTGAGACCATGGCATGTTGGAGAGCTCTAAAAGCAGTATGTAGGGCACAGACCCGAAACATTTGTTTGCTTACAGATCCAGCCACACTGGTGACAACACTAAATCGTCCAGAGGAAGCACCTTCGGAGATCAAAGGCATAATCTTTTGTATATGCTAAAATAATAAAAGTTAGTAGACTAGTAGTTGGTAATGAACACGATAAGGCTATAAGTTTAGGTCGTGTGACATATAACTCGTTATTTCCATATTAATGATATTGTTATTTTCAAAAAAAATAAAAATAAATAAGAAGGTAACGAAAAAGATAGAGAGAGCATCAGCAGGAAAATTAGCCTTTTATAAATCATTTTTCATCTCAATACTATTATGTAACAATTTAAAATAGCTATAATGTTTTGAAATATTTGATATCATGAGTTATTTAGTGACACCAAACTAAGATAATTATTTTGTACCACATGTGTATATTTTTTTAATCAATAAAAATTAAAAGAAAGTTAAATATAAACTAGTGTAAAGTTTTTTCATACCTACATGTTGAATCTAGAATCAATTACCTAAATAATTGTTTTGTTGGATAAAATTCTCTGAATAACAAGAAAAAAATTTAATTTCTAGAAGTAGAAGTAATCAATTTTTTTCTCAGACGTAGAGTTCAAAATCTTCCATAAATAGACATTGAAATCGAGTTTTGAAAAATAGACACTGAAATCGACATTTGGAAAGTAGAGTCTTAAATCGATTATTGGAAAATCGATTTTAAAGTCTATTTCTCAAAAATAGACTTCTATATTCCAGACCCGACCCAGGACTCATCGAGTTATTATAACATATATACTGAAATATAAATGATAAGTAAACCCATCCGAGTTTTATCTCTCTCAGATTCCCCCTTTTACCAAAAACCAGGAAATTTTGAGATTGGTCTGAACATTGCTCAACCAATTCGAGAATCTTATTTATCACGATGCTGGTTCCGATTCCCCTCCAAAACAAAGGATATTTATTCTGCAATTCACCTAAATAAATTTTGGCGGACATCCCCCACCGGTTCTTCAATACTCAGCTCATTCTGATCAGAATCAGATATGCTTATCGGGAAACGACGGCTAACGGATCAAAGACGTCCAACTCACTACACTGGAAATGCTCAGATCTGATCTCCATTCGGATTCCGGCGATTGATCAACGGTAGAAGCAAATCGGCCCGTACGGCGGATTAATTCATTCAGAACTAGAAGCTCCGATCCTCCGTGGGTTTGTGACGAGTCTCTAACTTCTCTGTTGGAGCGTCATATCAGAGGAATTATGCTGCCTGAGTCGTTTTCAGAAAGATGCACCCATAACCAAGATATTCATGTTTCCAGCTCCCAAAAACCAATCAATTTTTATGTTAACCTTGCACGGGGTTATCTCTTATTGAACAAGATGGTAAAGGTGTCTGCCCTGGGAACCGTGGTGCATACGGCTGTTGTTGTTGCCGAGATATTGAAAATACGGCGGTTTGGGGTGGAGGAAAGTGTTCTGATTTCAACCATAGAGAGCAAGGGACATCATGAAAGACTGGTTCAGACGGCTAGAATAGAGATCTTATTAAGCCCGATCCTAGGTGCAAGTAAAATACCTAAAGAACTAAATCGTATGAAAGGGGATTCAATAGAGCTGACGCTGCAAAGCAGAAGTTCATGTGACACCATTGGTCAAAACCAATGAGCGAATGCAAGAAAGAAGAAGGCGGATAGGCAGCCAGTCGCAAAATAATTCTGCAAGCAACTCTTGAAACCTCCAGCTAGCAGGATAAGAAGTGAAGTGGTGGGTCGGGAAATACACTCTCTAACCAGACCAGGGAGTAAGCCATCCTTTCAAAAACATAACGGCGGGCTTAAGAGAGTTGACTCTTCATGGAAGAAACCCTTCACGACCATTAATTTGGTGTGGAGAAGAAAACAAAATGCCAAATCTGATGTAGACCCCAATAACTTTAGCCCCAAAAATGCACCCCATCGGATGTTAGATTTTTCTTTGCCAACAAACATGGAGACAACTAGTTTCCAGAATGGAATGGCCATGGTGAATGATAATGTAATGAGGGAAGTAGACCTGATTGAGCTGGTAGGAGGCATTGAACTGGGAACACCAAGATTTGTATTCACGGCCAAGGAGAAAAAGTTAAAGAAGAGAGTATGGGTGTGGATTTAGTTGCACAGAAGGTGGATGTACTTGCGAAGACAGCAAGGAAGAAGTGTAAGAGTGAGGAAATCTGTTGTTCAAGCCTCTTTGAGCCAACCAGATAGGACAAAGAAAGGCCATGGTTGTGGTGGTGGAGTACTGACCTATGAGGAGATGAAAGTGGAGGTGAGTATCGAACTGATAGGAGAAGAAAACTTTCTGAGGTTTCCGGGGGTTAAACCAAATCAGCCTGCGAATCTCCATGAGTACACTAGTTTGGAACTGTAGAGGCTTTAATAAGGCCTCTACACAGAAGATGGTCCATCGACTCGTCAGAAAACTGAAACCTAGCATCATGTGTGTTCTAAAAACTAAAATGATGGCTAGTAAGCTAGAAAAGTGGAAAGAAAACTCAGGTTTTGCGCAGATGAAAGTTGTGGATGCAGTTGGTAGATCAGGAGGACTCATGGTTTGTTGGAGTAGTGCGCTAGATTTAGATTTTGTTCAAGTTTCAAATAATTTCCTTTTTGCTGTAGTAACAAATGCATGTCAACAAAAGTGATGTATGAGATTCATCTATAGAGCACCGTTTCAGGAGGATAGGCCACCAGTTTGGAATAACATCAGAAACTTCCCTTATTACTCTAGTTTGCCTCTACTACTAGTAGGAGACTTTAACCAAGTTCTGGGGCAGCAAGATAAAAAAGGAGGCACGCCTATTAGTAGCTCACTATCTACCGAGTTGCATGAGTTGATTAAGGAACAGGAGCTGCAAGAAGTCAGGAACATAGGATTATGGTATACATATGGACTAACAAGAGAGATACTCCAGATACCATCTATGAGAGACTGGATAGAGCATTCAGTATGGGGAAATGGAGGGACATGTTTCCTAATTCCATAGTGAATAATCTTCCCGTGATAGGGTCTGATCATAGCCCGTTATTGCTGGAGATAACGGTGGATAATACAACATGGAATAGGAGAATCGGGTTTGAATCCCTTTGGGCTAAAACATAACAGGCTGAGCAAATAATCTGTAGAGTTTGGAGAGCCCAGAAAGATAGGTTCCCTGGGACCATGCCAGTACGTCTCTTGGATGAAAGTTTGTCTGTGTCTCTCAGGCATCTGTCCAACTGGCATCAAAGTTCGTATGGAAACCTAGAGATGGAAATTAAGAAGCGCATCAAGGAGGTGGAAGAGCTACAAAAGGCTGCTCCCTTTGCAAGTAGCCAAGCGGTTTACGAAGTGCGGAGTTAGAACTTGAAGATTTGCTATAAAACAGTCTGATTACTGGTAACAAAGAGCAAAGGTAACATGGATGGTCCAACCATCCAAGAGGATAGAAATATAGCTTTCTACCACAAATGGACGACAAAAAGGTAAAATGGAAACCTAACACAAGGGATTTTTGATGAGGACTAATCGTGGCAGACGGACGAAGATACCATTGTAGCTGTTTTAACTAACCACACTAAACAGAATTTTGTGGCGCTTGAGTGATACCTTGCCGGTATAGATGGAGATGTTGGAGAGGTTGAGTTCATGGGAACTAACTACAGGAAATTGGACAAGGACCAAGTTAGAGAACTTAGCAAAGGTTTTTGTAAGGCAGAAATATGGCAAGCCATCAAGGAGATGAAGTCATGGGCCTCGCCCGGTGAAGATGGAATTCCAGCTGGCTTCTACAAGAAGTACTAGAGCATAATCGGTGATGACCTGTCACATAATTTGCTAGCGAGATGTTGAACGGAGAGAAATTCCCTAGGGACTGGAACAAGACTCACTTAGCTTTAGTCCCAAAAAGTAGATGCCCCAGTCGGCCTCAGATTTCAAACCAATTGCCCTTTGCAATGTAAAGTATAAGATAATAGCCAAGCTTCTAGCCAAGAGACTAAAGAAATGCATAGGCGGACTGATCTCAGATAGTCAGAATGACTTTGTACCATGGAGGAACATAACTGAGAATGTGCTACTAGCGCATGAAGTTATGCATCATTTGCTCTATAAGAAACAAGGAAGAGTTGGCGTTGCAGCAATAAAACTAGACATGAGCAAAGCCTATGACAGGATCTTATGGGGATTCTTAGAAAAGGCTTTGATCAACATGAAGTTCCCTCAACACTGGATCAGGATGCTCATGTGGTTTGTCCAATCAGTGTCTTATCATGTAACTGTGAGCGGAAGAACTTCTGAGGAGTTTCACCCCAACAAAGGGTTTCGGGAAGGTTGTCCCTTATCTCCATACCTTTTTATAATTGCACAACAATGCATGTCTGCCTGATTGGAACACAAGGTATCTTTAAATAGGAATCTAGGAATTCAGATTTCGAGAGGTGGCCCGAGAATTAGCCATCTTATGTATGCGGATGATTGTATTTTGTTTACTGAAGTGTCTTATCAAACTGTGGAGAACATAGGAAAAATCCTAGACCTCTATGCCAGGTTTTCGGGGCAAAGGCTCAATGTTGATAAATGTTCTGTTCAGTTCAGTCCCAACACACCTGGGGAAATGAGGCAATACCTTATGTATTATTTGAATATTCATAATTTGGGAGTAGGGGGAAGTACATGGGCATCCAATTGGATTTCCATGCTCAAAAACAGGAGATCTATCGGAGCCTGATTAACAGAGTGAAAGAGAAGTTTGGTTCCTGAAAAAGTAGATTGTTGAATCTGCCAGGGCGGATCACTATGGCTAAGCATGTCTGTAGTGGATTAGCTCTATATCCTCTAAGCATATTTAGGATCTCTAACTGCATTCTGGAAAAGCTTGATAAGCTGGCAGCCATTTTCATCTGGAAATGAGAGCTAGAAGGTAGAACAGTCTATTGGCGATCATGGAAAACCATATCCAAGTCGAAGCAGGAAGAAGGTCTTGGTCTTAGGTCAGCCTTGGGAACGAACAAATCTCTATTGGCAAAGCATGCTTGGAACATGACTCGAGATGCGGACTCTCTCCTGACGAGAGTATGGAAGGCCAAATACTTAAGGAACAAGGATTTCAGAAATGTTGAGCCTAAGCCTGGGGATTCATGGGGCTGGAGATCCATCCTCTGGGAAAAGGATCCGGTGACGAACAATTTAGCATGGAAAATTAATAGTGGACAGCAAGTGGGGATTGAAGATAATTGGATCCAGACCATTACGAATCCACTACAACAGGGCAATATTGTGTCTAGTCTCACAGATTTGAAAGTTGGAAGCTTGATTGGAGAGGATGGAACTTGGAGAGAACAATTGATCAGAGCAATATTCGCACAGTATGTAGTCCCTCACATATTGGCCCTTAGAGTGCAGGGTGATTCAGCTCTACAGGATGTCCCTCCATGGAACCCGAATAGAGATGGTAAGTATACGGTGAAGAAAAGCTATCATCTGGCAATTGAAGAGAAAGGTTGCATAGACCTCACGAGGAAAAAGGCGTGGGACAAACTATGGAATATCAAAGTTCCATATAAGCTGACAAGCGTTTTCCCCACGTCATAAATGGGAATCCCACTCAATCAAAACACATTTGTATTTCACCTACGACTTCTAACTACTATAGAGTAGATAGTGGAAAGTAGTGATCGAACCAGAAGGAGAAGGAGTTTGTTTATCGTTTTAGCAAAGATTATAAACACATACTTATA
This sequence comes from Cruciata laevipes, assembly GCA_963678965.1. Taxonomy (NCBI): domain Eukaryota; kingdom Viridiplantae; phylum Streptophyta; class Magnoliopsida; order Gentianales; family Rubiaceae; genus Cruciata; species Cruciata laevipes. The sequence goes on from OY787641.1 coordinate 18,934,487, forward strand.
GATATATAGAAAGCAAGGTAAACAAGGGGTTTTGAGTTTGGTTTATTACACTACGAAAGAAAGCAACTAAAATAAACTACACTACAATGCAAATACTACAAATACAAGGCCTTGGGAGGCAATTGACTTTCGACTTTCAACTATTGATTTATCATTCTACAACACATTGACTTGGGATATTTAATTGTTCATTGTGGAAAATCAAAGCAATTCTCCTAATCTCACTATGGTAGTCATAATGGATGATAGCATCCTCAATAACCCACATCGATGAGCAAGCTAAACGATAACGTTACAAACTTCATTACCGATGACATCAAACTAGAGATTCAATAAACTTACCCATGCAATTCGAAAGCGAATTAGATACATAGATAACACCATTGAGAACATCCAAGAGCTAAATCAAATGATAGCATTCCAACTCAACCCTTAATTCTACTACTTTGAGACAAGTGCAAAATGATAGCATTTCACCCATGCATCTAGCATATAATTGGTAACAATTCATTATCCAAGGATAGCCCAAGCTGATTCATGCTTTAAACAACTCATTCAAATTCAATTCATCAAATGGAAATCAAATTACCCATGAACAATATGCATCAAGAACTCAAAATCAAGAATAGAAAGTCTACATCAATTGCAACCCAAGAGTATTTAGCTAACTACAATCATCATAACATAAATCTACAAATCACAAGAAGAAAGATGGAAAAAGGGAGAAAAACTAAGGGAAAATGGGTTTGGATTCAAGGGGAGCTAGGCCAAAATGAAGAGGATAAGGGGGTATTTATAGCCTCAAAATTGAGCTCAAGGAGGCAAGTGACGCTTTCTTTGGTCGCTGTTCTTCAACGACACTTCCTCTGGACAACTAGTGACGCTTCTGGGCAGCAACGACACTTTATTCATCTATAGTGACACTTCCTTCAAGCTCCAGCGACACTTCTTTGGGAACAAGCGACGCTTTTCTGGGCAGCTTCTACCACCTTTAGTAAAGTGGCATTCTCACCACTTCTATGACCAATTCTTCAAGTTCCGAGCATCAAATCCTCAACTCTATAGCATAGTCATAGAAGGTCTTCAAGAATTCACATCTACAAGCTCCAAAATACACACAAAAACATAGGACTTTACAAGTTCTAAACATAAAAGTTCTAAGAGCAAGTCCAACAGATTCTCCAAAAGTTTTTCTAAAATAGAGAATTGAAACCCTATATTCTCCAAATAATTTTTACTCAAATCCAACAGTATCTCTACTTTAGAGATTTTATTAATAATTTTTTTTTTTTTGCATTAAGAAATTTGCCAAAAATAGCTTTTTTCTTTTGCAATGCGCATGAATTCCGTTCCTCAAAATTTATTTGCCATTCTGCATATTTAGCAAAGAAAAACTTCTCTCTCATCAATTTTGCTATAATAGCAAATGGGATAGCAAATCTGTTGGAGTGGAAAAATACACAAAATCTCTAAAAATTAACAAAATCTCTATTATAGCAAATCTGTTGGACTTGCTCTAATGATACAATTCATTCTAAAATCCTATGATTTGTTACAAAATGGTCTTCAAAACAAGTCTCAAATACACTAAAAGCCAAAGTATAAATAGGGTACATCAAACTCCCCCACACTTAAACCTTTCTCGTCCTCGAGAAAGAACGATATAAGTCCAAGTTTCATACTTCTAAATATCTATGCAATGCACATTTAAGACTTCCAAACTTTCATCAAGAAACAAAGTGTGCCAAATATAAGTTTCATCAAAGAAATTTCTTGGCACACAAAACCAACAAAAGATTACAAAATTCCTCTCCTTTTGCCTAGGTTTTTTTTTTTACCTAGCCCCTCTTTTCTTTCCACACACTCTCCTTTTGCCTAGATTTTTACCTAGCCTCTCATTTTTTTCGTTCAAGCCTCTCACTTTTACCTAGGCCTTTTTAATGTTTTGACCTATCCGGGCTTTTCACTCATTTTTTCTTTCAAAACAAATTCTTCAAGAGAAGTGCACATTTTACAACGCCAAAACAAAAGTAAAATAAGAATCTTAAACCTCTCCCCCACACTTAAACCAAACATTGTCCTCAATGTTAAAGAACATCTATTAAAATCACGAGGAAAGGGAAGGACTCAACAATTTGGACTTTAGGCACTATTCTTGTAGTCAAGGGAGCTAAGCACAACATCAAGTAAGACTGCAAGAACGCAAGCAGAAAACCTAGAGTCCAAGCAACAGGCACAAAACAAGGTTACAAAAACACTCCACCCTACAAAATATAGCACAAACAAAGTACACTACACTCGCCTAAGATTCGAACCATAAACTCAACCCAAACATAACACAATCGAAATAAATGGCGGCAAGCCATCACACCAAAATTAGAGCACTAAACAGTGAGTGAACGAGGATACCAGGGAAAGAGCTGGCGGAGAAATGCGGCCGAGCAATGACGAGACGCCATTTGAGCTATGTCTGTGGAGATTCCAGCAGAGTGGCTGTGGTGGTTGGAGATTGATCGCCGACAGTGGGACGGAGATGGTGGTGATGAATTGGAGATGGGTTCAGCGGGATTTGGGCATTTGAAGTTGGGTGATGGTGGTGGTATTTGGTCAGGGCGGCGGGTGGCGGGTGGTGTGGTGGAGTTTTGGATGTGGGCGGAGGCGAGCTCTTAAATCGCCGGAGAAGGTGAAAAGAGGGTGTGGGTTTATGGCGGTGGAAGAGGGGTGGTATATCGGGTAGAGTGAGGTTAGGTTTAGGATTATGATTAGGATTTGGATTTGGATAGGAGACTAGGCTGATTTCTCGTGATCCGCGAGTCTGGGATGGACGTCACAGGCGTGACCATGACAGACCAATTCTGGCACGCCGTGACTCTTAAGGCCGCATACTGCTGGAACGGACATCACGGCTGTGACTGAAACCGTTCAATTTTTTTTTTGAAAAGAAATTCAACTAAAATAACAAAAGAAATACAAGAATAAAAATGAAAAGAAATATAAAAATGTAATCTACTAATTAAACAATGAAATATACAAAGAAACTCTTTTTAAAAATATATATATATATATATATAAAACGATAACGCTTAATGGAAAATGTAATTTCCAAACGATCAAAATCAGTTTATTTAACGTCGTCGACACGACCATAATGTTATTCATAGAGCAAAAGTTTGGAATTCTTCACTTTCGAAAGAAAAATGAAGGATGGTAGAGTACGTGTTGGAGGAGGGATAAACGGTTGTGGTCTTAAAGGATGGAGGATGATGGAAAATGTAAACAAGTAATAAGATTTCCTAGTCTCCTTTAAGATTTCCGGAAGTAGTGGAATTTGTTGCACGGGTGGAGGTGAGGGTATCAATGATGATGGTAAAGGTTCAAAAACACTCATATCCCTTTCTACTTCATAATTCTCAACAAAAATTTCCGCATCACTTTCGAACTCATCGTCGTGCATTGTGGTGATATCACTCATCACAGCACTAGGATTGTGTTCTACTTCGGATAGTACTTCCTTGGAGTATTGAGCTTCTAATCTCATTACCGCATTCAACATTTTGTTCAATTGCCTCTCAAGATTCTCTAATCGTAAATTTTCATCATAACTCATTGAATCTTGTTCTTGAGGCAATTTACAAGGATGTGGGGGTGAATTTTGTTGCTCAAAATATTGGTTTTCCAGAGGATATTCATAATAAGAATTCGAATAACCACTCCATTGTGGATTATAAGAATCATCATATGGGTTAAAACAATTTTGACCTTGAAAACCAATATTTGTCTCCTCCTCATAGCACTCATCATCATAGTACCCTTGGTATGAAGAACCAAGGGGCCTTTCAAGTTCATAGTGCTCACTTCTCGACTCAAAATAACAAGGCTCGAAAAAATCATTAGAAAAATAAGAATCACACGAGCTTGCTACATTTTTCCTCATCCTTTCATGGTTAAAGGTGAGGAATTCAAGAAAGTCTTTTTTATTCAAACTAAACATGACTAAAAAAGTTTGAAATGGTAGTGCAAAGTGTCTAGGGTAATACACACTACAAGGTGCCGTTTATTCCAAGAAACCAAGCAATACACACTTCAAAGAAAAATTAAACAAAGTAAAGAAAGGATTGAAATTATAGTGCAAGGGTTCTAAGGAAATACACACTACAAGGTGCCGTTTACACGAAGAACTCGAGCAATACACTTTCAAAGAAAACAAAGAAAACAAAGGAGATAAAAAATAAAATCTAAGATAAAACACAAAACAAGAAATGCCTTCTCCCCGGCAGTGGCACCATTTTTGACAAGCGTTTTCCCTACATCGTAAATGGGAAACCCACTCAATCAAAACACATTTATATTTCACCTACGACTTCTAACTACTATAGAGTAGATAGTGGGAAGTAGGGATCGAACCACAAGGAAAAGGAGTTTGTTTAGCGTTTTAGCAAAGATTATAAACACATACTTATAGATATATATAGAAAGTAAGGTAAACAAGGGGGATTTTGAGTTTGGTTTATTACACTACGAAAGAAAGCAACTAAAATAAACTACACTACAATGCAAATACTACAAATACAAGGCCTTGGGAGGCAATTGACTTTCGACTTTCAACTATTGATTTATCATTCTACAACACATTGACTTGGGATATTTAATTGTTCATTGTGGAAAATCAAAGCAATTCTCCTAATCTCACTATGGTAGTCATAATGGATGATAGCATCCTCAATAACCCACATTGATGAGCAAGCTAAACGATAACGTTATAAACTTCATTACCGATGACATCAAACTAGAGATTCAATAAACTTACCCATGCAATTCGAAAGCGAATTAGGTACATAGATAACACCATTGAGAACATCCAAGAGCTAAATCAAATGATAGCATTCCAACTCAACCCTTAATTCTACTACTTTGAGACAAGTGCAAAATGATAGCATTTCACCCATGCATCTAGCATATAATTGGTAACAATTCATTATCCAAGGATAGCCCAAGCTGATTCATGCTTTAAACAACTCATTCAAATTCAATTCATCAAATGGAAATCAAATTACCCATGAACAATATGCATCAAGAACTCAAAATCAAGAATAGAAAGTCTACATCAATTGCAACCCAAGAGTATTTAGCTAACTACAATCATCATAACATAAATCTACAAATCACAAGAAGAAAGATGGAAAAAGGGAGAAAAACTAAGGGAAAATGGGTTTGGATTCAAGGGGAGCTCGGCCAAAATGAAGAGGGTATTTATAGCCTCAAAATTGAGCTCAAGGAGGCAAGTGACGCTTTCTTTGGTCGCTGTTCTTCAACGACACTTCCTCTGGGGCGACACTTCCTCTGGACAACTAGTGACGCTTCTGGGCAGCAACGACACTTTATTCATCTATAGTGACACTTCCTTCAAGCTCCAGCGACACTTCTCTGGGAACAAGCGACGCTTTTCTGGGCAGCTTCTACCACCTTTAGTCAAGTGGCCTTCTCGCCACTTCTATGACCAATTCTTCAAGTTCCGAGCATCAAATCCCCAACTCTATAGCATAGTCATAGAAGGTCTTCAAGAATTCACATCAACAAGCTTCAAAATACACACATAAACATAGAATTTTACAAGTTCTAAACATAAAGATCTAATGATACAATTCATTCTAAAATCCAATGCTTTGTTACAAAATGGCCTTCAAAACAAGTCTCAAATACACTAAAAATTAGAGTATAAATAGGGTACATCATAAACTGACTATTTTTCTCAGGAGAATGATGATCAAGGCTCTACCAACAGTGGTAAATAGGAGGAAAAGGAATCTGGACAATCAAGCCAGGTGTTCCAGATGCGGGTTGCAGGATGAGGATGAATTACACTTGTTTTTCAACTATAGGGAATCCCAAACCATACGGTCTCAATCTCCGCTGAGATCCAAATTTGGCAACCATCTGATTGTTAGCTTTGAAGGATGGATGAAAAACTGGTTCGAGAATACAAGGGACAAGGAAGAAATCAGATTAGTTGTCTTTATGCTTTGGGAAATTTGGAACCAAAGAAACAAGAAAGTAATAGAGAACCTGGAGGTGAGCTCAAGGGTATGTGTTCAGCTTGCGGTGGATAAAGATACTCTATACATGCAATAGGAAAAGCTAGAAGAGACTACCCGATGTCCAGAAGAGCTATGAAAACCAGTCTTTTACCCTGGACTTGAGAGACGAATCTCAGAGAGGCAACGAGCAGGAGATCACTTTGATCAAGGTGGATGGCTCCTTCCATAAAAGAAGACTATTAGGAACTGCTGCATGAACAATAAGCAGCAAGCTAAGCATGGTAACCAAAAAGGTTCGGACTTTTTCGTCTGCACCACTCCTCTTTAAGCAGAAGCAGAAGCATGCTGTAGAACAACAAAAGCGGTGACCAGAGGTAATCCACTAGGTCTATGTCTGCTTACAGATTCGGCAGAGCTAGTAGCGGCACTCAAGACCTCGGAGTCAGCGACATGGGAGATTAAGAGCATTTCTGGGAGCATTCTGACACTACTGAAGAGTTCTTTCTCATTTTTTAGTATTAATAAAGTTAGTAGAACTGTGGTATGTAATGAACATGATATGGCATTAGACTTAGGCCGTACGCTTTGTAATCGTTTTCTATCGTAATTAAATGAAGGTTTGTTTGTTTCAAAAAAAAGCAACCCTAAATAAATTTTACTTGATGGTTATGCAATTACTTCCTAATTTGCGTATTATTGATACGCGTGAATATGTTTTTACCTGCGCCAATATCTTTGTTTTTAATCTCATGGAATCTATATCAACAATCTATTGTGAATATGTGTTCTTGGAATGGTATGAACATTTGATTGAATTGATATTTCATTTATTTTGATATTTTCTTCATTTGGATTACGAACTAGAAGACTAGCAAAAGTGGTGTTGCAAGCGAAGTGTTCGTCTTCTTGAAGAGATCATTATGCTTACACTTATTATATCCTTGTTCTGGTTATTGGGTGTGATATTGTTGTATTTTTTTGATTGAAAATTAACCACGTTATATTGTTGACCATCTGAAACTATCAAATTTATTACATTACTATTTTTATTATAGATGTGTATTTAATATTTTTTCGAAAAAAAGTTTGTAACATTTTTATTTCAAAATTTGTATCCCCATTTAAGACCCTTGGACCCACTAGACCCATCGGGATTGGGTCCAGATCCCATTTTTCAAACCCAGTGGGTATGTGTCGGGTTTGGATCTTACTAATTTTTAACTGATTGGGTCGGATCTGGATATGATCATCCCTACTGATTAGAGTACTATACACAAATCAATGTCACTAAAACAATAAAGTCTACAAATAGTGGTGTCGTTTGCAGTTCTGCACTCTACACATGCCGTCATCGGCACTCTTCACATATTACCGTAGGCATGTTTTTCAGTTTTGTAGTGTTGTTTTATCTTTCTAATTTAGACATGAAGAAATCCTTATACTCACAATGCACAATGGGATTGTGTTGTCACTTGTGAGTTGTAATAAAAACAGTAATAGAAAGAAAGTGTAAATATTAGTTTGGAAGTCTGATGTTTCTAATAGTGGTGATCCTGATTCCTGAGAACATTATTGGTGGAAGGCATTTGCTTTGCAATGCATTTTTCATAATTTTGCAGTGAAGGAGTATCATTGAATTGCTGCCATGGATTGAACTTTACAATCAGTTTTCCTGTGCCCCGGGTCTCTTGAGCCATGTTTCACATATTACCATAGGCATGTTATTCTTTGTGGTTATCGGGAAGTAACAAGGAAGATGGAGACAGTTGTTTTAGGTGAATTCTTGAATTGTTGATCCACTCCATCCCAAGTAGTTTCATTCGCATTGTGTACTGGGCTGCGTAAAGGCTTGAGTCTCTTCAAGCAGAATCTACACAAATGCTTTTAACTTTATTTTAGGATGACTTGTGTAGCTATTTATCCATTTTAATTTGCGCTTCTCTGATATTTTGAGATTCATTTCACTAACTCATAGCATTTTCAAAATTCTAGGTGGGATTTTCTGTGAAGATTTAACTGACATGTACTTGTAGACTTGTAGTCAGCTGGCTGATTTTGGATACTACATAATGGAGTTATGAGTATTGTTCTCACTTTACCACAAGGGTATAAACGAGTGTGCATGACATGTGTTTATTACACTAGCTATATGTGCATTGTAATTTGTTTAGTAATTAAGTTCAATTTACAATAATGCATAAACCATTGCAATAATAATCATGCAATTTCAATGCATAAATTGACTTTTCGGTTCGAGTTAATAGGTTGACCTTGGCATGTCAAGTTCAAATATATTAGATTCTATTTATAGTATATCGCATGATTGTTTAAGATTGATGTCGAGGGAAATTCATTTATCGGGTTAGGCTGGTTTGATCGAGTTATATTGGGTCAGGTCGATATTGTGTCATTTTTTATCGTTGAGTTGGGTTGGGACAAGTTTAATTTTAAGTGTACTTCACATTCTGATCATTTTTGAATTTTGATTAAATTGTGGGTTCATTATTGTTAGTTTCCGTTTTTTTTTTTTTTGACATCAAAGTAGTTTAAATAACGGAAAACAAGTACAAGGGTAGCATGCATAAAATAAACAAACTCGGCCTTAAGCTATAACAAATTTGGTCTTAAAAACCTTTATAGTATGAAATTTCCATGTTATAACAAATTTTCAACACCAATTCCATAATTCTGAAAAAAAACTCGCGGGTCTTTTCCCAGGTCAAATTCGGGTTATAAGATAAAGCCGGCTCCTCGCCGTTCGTCTCTATTCTCTGTCAAAACTTCCGCCGCCCGTCGAAACTTTCTCTCGCGCCACCGTCATCACTGGGAACCGCCATCGCCGCTTTCGTTCGACCAATTTTCCTGGAAATCTCACTTCTATCCTCTAACTTTCAAAACCCACATCAAAATCCAATTTAATCCTCAGTTTTGACAATTATTCTTCTCGGTTTAGGGGTATATTGAAATCTTCAAATATCAAAGCTCCTTTGTTTTCTTAGTTCGGAAATCACGAATATATGTTGTGGGTTTTCCCAATTCAGTACTTTTGTAGTGGATTGTTTACGTAATGTGTTACGTTGAGTTAATTTTAAAATTGGGAAAAGATATGATTTTGGATGGAGTTGGTGTTTTCATGTCTGTCTTTTATCCGTTATCTATCCAGGGGTTTAGTTCTGTACTTCTCACTTCTCAGGGGTGAGGTTTTTGAGTGTATGAGTGTTTGGTTTTCAGGAGGGTAAGATTGTTGTGCTTGTTGGAATTATCACTGATGACAAGTCTGTGTACGAAGTGTTGCTGCTGTTTCCGCTGACTAAACTTCTGCTGCCGTTTCTGCTTTTCCTGGAGCACGAGTTCCACCATTGGATTACAGAAGACAGATCTTTAGTTAAAGCTAGAACTGAAACCGGCAACACTACAACTTTTCTGGTACTTTTATAACTTCTCTTGATATTGGTTTGGCATGCTGTGCTTCTATATTCATAGTTATATAACAAAAACATGTTGAACACTAAATTGGTGAACTGGGCGAAATATATGATCTCAATGGAGCAAAATATATTATCTCAATGGTCATTCCAGTCAGGCTTTTGACACGTGTTTTGAGCTTTTCTTTTTTAACCAACTTGCTCTCAGAGCTTTTCTTTTAACGAAGCAGTTTTACATATTTTCCCATGATTGTACCTATTGGAGTCCTTGTTAATCCCAGCATACAATAATTCTTTATTCTCGGTGCCAGTAGCTTAGTTGAAATATGAGTTCAAGGTCATATATCTGTAAATTCTTGCAATTCTTGCTTGCTTGGATTTTGTGTGCCTATGGTTGAGTCATAAATGTGTGTGCTTGAGTGTTTCTGTAAATGCCAACTTGTGTGCTTATGGTTGAGTCATATATGTGTGTGCTTGTTTGGATTTTGTGTGCTCAGGTTCTGTCCATTGTAAATTCTTTATTGTTTTATTCTTGTGTGCTTATTTGTTTGTCCATTGTAAATTCTTGTTTGTCCATTGTAAATGTTTAATTGGGGAAAAAGAAAAGTCTAAAAGTGCCACCCGACTTAATCAGAATAACATGTCAACATTTTGCCTTGGATAGAATGAATTTTTCAATGTTCAAGTTAAGTCCTGCAGCAGCTGTGTACGCTGATCACAGAATGCATTTTCTAAGCTTCTGTAAGTTCTCGAGACTTGATGTTTGTTCTAATGACCTGAGCTTCATTTGAAAAGCTTGGAGGCGCCGGTGGTTCTCTTTAGCACTGTAATATTCTGATGCAATACTAGATTCCTAGTGGTATTATGGGATTTGTTTTGGACTGTTAATTGCTATGCTACTGATGACTGTTTATTGCTAAACCCCTAAACCATGTACGTTACTGATATGGATTTAAGTTCTGGTGTCTTTGATTTGGGTAGAATTTGGTGTAGGTTGTTAAACAGTGTGATGTTCACTTTGCGACTTGGAAATGGCATTGAGGTTGTTGAAGTTCATCTTTGAAAAATGTAGGAAATTAATCAGTGTAGTAATGTATTTTTTTCTATGCGTGTTTTTTTAAAAAGATATTCATTTAAAGAAGATTGTGGGAGAATTAGTGCATGTTTTAATGCCTTAATTAGATGGTTTCTTCTCTCTAGCATTTTCTTCTATGAAAATGCCAAGGACACTATCCCTGTAACTCTTGACATGAGCCTATATTTGGGGATGCTCTTACTCCTGACATTGATCTTCTGCCCCCTAATTTCAAAGCACTAAAATGGAGTTTTCACAATATGATAAGTTTGTCAAAATACTGTAATCATCTATAATTTAAAATGAGTTTCTTTAAGTTTCAATGTTCTGACACATCCCAATGAGGCCTTTAATGGATTTAGAAATTCTGGGTTGGATTTCTCTTTTTTAATAATATTTTCTGTGTTTGATGAGGTTGAGGAGTTCGTATATGGTAATTATTTAGTTTTGTTTTAGTCTACTGGAGGTTGGATATTTTCCTACTGTTGTTAGCCCAAGAATTTGGCATTATGCAAAAGTGGGAAGAGTGTTACTTTTGTGCTTATAATCAAATGATTTTGCTAGAAATCTGCATCATTGTCTGCAATAAGTTTTAAAAATGAGTTTCCTTTATGTTCTGTTCTTAACTGCATATTTTGTGCTATATAATTAAGTATAATGTCAACTGAGAACAGGTATGAACTGGGTGTATCTATTACTTTGAGGCTGCTTAGATCTGCTCTCTTCTTCAGTTAATCATAGTTACTGAAGCTCAACTTTGAGCTGGTTTGCATTAAAATATTAATCCGACCCTTGCTTTATGAATTTACTGAAGAGGGTAAAACAGACTCTTGAGAATTATATGATGATCAGATCTCTTGAGTTGAAATCTGTTGTAGTTTGAGGGCAAAACAGACTTAAGAGTGAGAGGGAAATTATGGTTTAAGTTTCTATACAGCGTTTGGAACTTGTAGAAGAATTTTATCATAACATGATAGGCTATCATTTTAATAGAAGTACTTTAGAATGATTATGTTTGTATTATTTTTCTTGTTCTATTTCCTTTTTTGTGTAAGATTATTTATCTTTGATTAAATTGTGTGATGAAAACACGTTGGGCATTGATGTTCAATTTCAATAGAATTGAAATTAAGAATTGGTGTTACAATTCATGGTGAATTCTAGTGTTTGGCTAATCAAACACTAGAATCATATTATTTGGTGTTATGAATTTTGTGTGCTGCTACGATTGACATAATGTGATTCTTGTATGTGCAAATTAGTGGTTTCAAATGGTAATGATATTGAGATGAATCAGCATACAAAGCATACATTTTTCTTAAGTCATGCTGTTCAAGGATGCAAGGAAATAAATATGAACACTTCCGGTATGAACAGTCTGAGTTAAAGAAAGTACTGAACTTTAAAGGATTGTATCTTTAAATCCGTAAGTCTCTTTAGAACAATATTTGTATATTGGAAACCTGAGATTGAGAACTTTGATTTGGAGTCAAGAATGAACCAATTTGGCTAAGAAACGAAGAAGATAAAGGCTTTTGAACTTCTGCACCTGTTTTCTTCCAGCAGCTGGAAGCTTTCTTTAAAATTTTATCTTAATAACCGTAACTCCTATTAGGCTAATTCTTTCACTGCAGTACTCTTAGAACTCTAAACTATGATTTTAAATTCAGGATGAACCTATTTGGTTAACAATTCAGTGAGAAAACAGGGTTACGAAGTGACTGCAAACTTATGTTTTGAGCTAGAATGTGCTTTAAGAATATGATAGTATCATGTGCTTAAAAATAAATAAATTGAAGGACTATCTTGTGCCTAAAATCAATAAAATTACCAGACATTTGTACATATATGAACTTGAGATGTGTTCAATGTCATTGAGAATGGTTATACTTGAATCAGTTTGTGTTTTGAAGTTTTGTAGTTTTGTATCAGTCAAGCCTACTAGATAAAATAAAGGGGGGTTAATGAACTGACAAAAGGGGATTAGGTGCTTTTTTGGTATCCAAAGTATTATAGATATGATACATTGATACCATACAAATACAATGCTTGAGTTGGGATGGTCGTAATTATTCTAGGATAAGTATATAATGATCGAATTTGTCCATGTTTCATAGATCTATATAATTGTGTGCGGAGAAGTACACCAGAAAAAGAAATAAGCATCCAAATAAACTGATTATTAGAGGTGTGCTTGCTAACGTTAGGAACACTAAGTGTACTATTTTCAGTTACTCTGTACTATTTTTAGCATGAGCAGAACGTCCTGATAGCCTTCCACCAGTATCCTTTAACTACGTGATATCAGTTTATTGTTTATAACCTTCATGCGTATTATTCATACCTGAAATAATTTGTGAATGATTTTTTATTTATTACTGTTTCAAGAGTTAAAGGAGAATTTTAATGAATACTTTGTAAGTGCATTGCATATTGTTTGCATCCTACTGCATCATGAAAATGTTTGCTTTTACTTGGAAACCTCACGGGTGTAAGCTCAAGATTGGTTTGACTATTATTCTAGGAATTGATATGAACCAAAATTGTTTTTTTTTTTGGAGTCAGATCAAATTTGAGCAGATATTCAGTCATCTCTACTTATATAGCGACTCAATCAATTCCATCACCCAAAATAATAAGGGATTGAACAATTTTGTTGTGCTACTGAATAGGTTGGATTGAAGTTTATTGACAATGGTTGTGGCATCAACCCGGGAGATGGCAATCAGGAGGCGTATTGCCAGCATGTAAGCAAAGTTCTTCTCACTTTTCATATCGTTCTATCTACATGTTCAGATGATGCAACTTTGCTTACTCTTCAATTATTCAGATATAATAAAAGAGAAGACGATTTTCCTTCGTTAAGGGAGTATAATGATTATTTGGAAGAAGTGGAAGACATGAGTAAGCTAGAGACTTATCCTTTTAGGTTTTATGGTGGAATGTTATTCATGATGTCTCATTTGACTTTTTCTATCTATTTCTGGCAGTTGTAAATTTAATTGAAGGAATTGATGGTCCTGATATCGAAGCGAAAATCATTGACTACCAGAGAGAAAATGCGGAACAAATCATGGTAGCTCAAGCACGTAAGGTTCGTAATTTTGCTTCAGGGATATGTGCTCATTGGTTTGGAATTTGTAATCTAACCTCTGTGACTCTCCTCCTGAGTAGGCTGAAGAATATGCTGCTGCTCTTGCAGCAAGCAAAGGACAGATTGCCCACACTGACAATGATACAGTGAGTTGCTCACCTTTGCTCAATTTGATTTGGAGTGTGCACTCTAGCATCTTCTGTAGAAATTTAGGAGATACTATGGAATTGGAACAGATAAACTTCTCTAATTTCCCAATGTTGTGCGTCTATGATAATCAGCAACAGAATGGTTAATGATTCTCTAATGTCAAGAGTAGCTTATTGTCTTGATTTTTTCATTTAAATGGTAGTACAATACCTATAGTCAAATCAATCTAATCCCTGCATGAAAGTGGTTTTCTTTTCTTAAAACCAAAAAACAGTCAAAATATTCAAAACTCTCGTCATGAGTTAAAGTATATAATCCTGTAAGAATCACTTCAAAACTGTAAGTTTACCAACTCCAAATATAGTTGAATAGATACTTAATATAATATCATAATATATTATGAATAGGATTAAATCAAATAAATTTTAAAAACCAAATAACCATCCTGGATGAAAATACGACTGCCTTTTGTGAGTGCTCAGCCATGAAAATACGACTGCTTATGCAACTTATTTAAAAAGAGTATTTTTCTTGTTTCCTATTAGCTGTTAGAAGCTGATTTATATTTCTGCATTGAGCAATAAAGGCTTCACCTCATTGTAGTTCTTGCTTCCTAAACCAGTCACCCATATGGTTCAGGAAAAGATAATTTTGATATTAAGATAATACTCCGTATATGGTTGCCAGGGACTTTTAGGATTTTAGTATTGGGGAATGTCATCTTCATATATGGTAGTCTTGTGTTGGTAACTCTTCCTACCAGTAATTTGCTAGTCTCAACTCCCAAATGTGAAATTTCCAGTATTGATTGATAGAATTACTGAATTTTAGTAGTATGTGTTTTAAGCCTCATGTACAATGTATGGGACAGCAACAAGGCTGCGGCCACTCAATTTTATGATTTACTAAGAATTACAATTTACAGGATAAAGGCTAAGTTGTTGGTATGATAACTCTCTCACCTAACTATGTCTTTTGCACATAAGTGCATCGTTCAAGACTGTGATGCAGATGCATACTAAATTTGTTGAGAAAGTATTTCCCTCTTGTTGATTCTCCGAGTAGAAATATTTGTTTCTGTTTGCTATTGTCCTGTGTGTGACTCATTTTTGGGCTTGAATGATTCAGCTGGTTAGCCAAAGCACTCAAGTAGGTACGAGTACTGGTGCATATGCCCCTGCTATTGCCCTACCACGGCCAACAGGCATGGCACCCCAACCTGTTCCCCTAGGATCTGGTCATGACATTTCAATGTATGATTGTGAAGATGAAGAGAAAATGAAACTGCGAGCAATAAGAGCAGCAAGAGCTGGAGGATGGAGTATAGAGTTTAGCAAGAAAAGAGCACTTGATGAAGCCTTTGGGAGCATTTGCATATGATATTTAATATTCTGCTTTTTGTCAAGATGAAATTTAAGAGGGAAATGAAATAATTATATTAGTTTGAGAAAGGGCCAGGTGATGAAGCAAAATTAGGTGTTTAGCTTTTGTATTCTACTCCTGGTCTACTATATTACTGTAACCATGAAGAGAATTGTATGTTTCATTTCTGAAAACCCACTGGAGGGCCAAAGTAATTTGCTGAATTATGAAGGTTCAGCCAAACGGTCAAATGTTGCGTTCTGGGATTGAACGATTGAAGTCAAATCACAGTCTCTGTCAACATACTCTGAATAGATTTTTGATTAACTATTACATTTTTTAATGCGACAAAAACATGTTTTAGGGTAAAATTATAAGAAATTATATGTAACAAAATATTATTTTTGAGTTGAAAAATATACAATTAAATTAAAATGTATGAAAATTTTCTGAAGGTTTGGAAAGTTATACTTTTAAAATAACGAATTTATACCGGCGTGAAATTCTTTTTTTGTCACAAACTTATGCTTAATATGATTGTAATTCTTTCCAACAATCCATATAAAATTTTGTATAACTCTTATAATAATAATTTTTTACTTCAAATCCCAATTTATTTTTTTAATTTTTTTGTTTCAGAGCCCAAAATCATAGGAACACCCCACTCAACTCTACCTGCTTCTTTAACAATGTCTCACACTTTGTTGGGCATTCTAATTAAGGAGAGATGAATAATTGGTGGAAAATGTGTTAAAAATAAAAAATTTAGAACATATGATGTTAACTGAAAGAATATAAGTATATAACAAAAGGTAAAGAGAGACAATAATTAAAAACATTTCAAATTGGCAATTGAGTCAATATCAATAACTGACCCTTGAAAATGATAATTGAGTAGTACTTTTTTTTTTTGACCAATTCTTGGGTGAGGCAGCCTCACCCAAGAGGCAGGACGAAGTAAACAATTTTTTTGGTGAGATTTGATGAATTGACACCGAGACTTGATGATGTGATCAGGTTTGATGAACTGACACCGAGTTTGATGAGGTCACATCGAGATTTGATGAATTGCTAGCGAGGTAGGATGAGGTGGCAGTATTGAAAATTTTCTTATTTAGCATTGCCTCATGGGTGAGGCTGCCTCACAGGAGAATTACTTCTTTTTTTTTTTTTTTTTCTCTTTGAGTTTATCAGTATATTAGTTCAATTTAATTAAAATCATTTCAGTTCAATGATAAAATAGTTTTATAAAATTAAGGTTATTTTTGTCATACCTATTTGCGAAAGCTTTTTTGTAGATCAGTTTTGTGAAATTTAGTTCAGTTCAATTCATTGAAAATATTAATTATTAGATGAAATTCATGATTCTTTTTTCAACACATTAATTTTCTCTTCATTTATAAGTATTTAGTTCAGCAAAAAATAAGTTCAACCAAACGTTTCTATTTTCCAATACATTAATTTCGTTTAGTTTAGTTTTATCCAATTAAATTCCGACCTTACGTATTGATGATGAAGAAAACCCCGCACTTCTTTTTCGATCTATCCACTTTCTGTAGTTTGAATTGAAGCTCCCGTGAACTTCAGCCGACAGCCATGGCTGAAAGCCATCAAATTCTTCCCCAAGATTTCATCACCGACATACTACTCCGCCTCCCAGCTAAATCAATCGGAAGATTCAGATGCATTTCCAAACCATGGCGGTCTTTACTCTCAAGCCCAGAATTCGTGAAGTCCCACCTCAAATCCCGCCTCCAAGAACCTGAAAACATCCTCCTCACACCTGGCTCCGCTCACTCCCCTTACATCCTAACCTTTGTCCCTGGAAGCGGCAGCGATGTCGTTTCGAGGAAGTTAAACGCTGTCCTGTTTAATAAGGTGGAAGGTTCATGCCATGGCTTGGTTCTCTACGGCTGCGCTAAGGTTTTGATCAATCCTCTCACTTTAGAAGTTGTGAAAGTGCCACATTTTGAGTTATCTTTGAATGTATTCACTAGTTTTTGTATGCATGGTCTTGGATATGATGGTCTGAATGATGATTACAAGATTGTGTCCCTTTCATATTACGATACGGATAATGAGCATGAACCGGATTGCAATAGCACTTTTGTAGATGTTTATAGTGTTAAAATGAGAGCTTGGAAGAGACTGGCTTGTTCTCCTTATGATCATGCTGTCCCTCATGTTGCCTCTGGAGTGTTTGTAAATGGCTGTTTGCATTGGTTAGCATCTGATACGAGGCCTAACCACCGATATTGCTATCGTTCTGTTATTGCTTCTTTTAATTTGTCGAGTGAGGAATTTGAAGAAGTACCACCTCCTCTTGATATTAATGTAGAAAAGTTTGTGTTTAATCATCTTGCTGTTCTTGGTGGATGTCTTGCTTTGGTGGATAATTCAGTCGGTGGTCTTATTGGTGTTTACGTAATGAGGGAATATGGTGTGCAAGATTCTTGGACAAACTTCACCATTATTTGTCCTGCAGAGCATTGCTTTGCCTATTCATATAAGGTTGTTTGTGGTTTGGGAGATGATGAGATTGTCATGTTAAGAGATGGCGAGCAGCTGGTTGGCTATGATTGCAGACATGGCATATGGCGGGATGTGGTTTTTGATGGTTTTCCTGCTTTGGATGATGAATTTGAGGTCATGAGCTTTAGAGAGAGCCTAGTGCTCCTAATTATGAATAGAAAACCAGTCAAATGTAGCCATAGCCAGTTCTGTTGTGAAAGTTTGATTTTTGTTATTTGCATATTCTCATCTAGAATAAGATTTGAATAGAAAACATCCAACTTCACTTGTTTTTGGTTTGTAAATTCAGTGCAATAAGGTTGTCCCCCCTTAATTCCCTCCCAAGGGAAATTAGGAAGCCTTTTTCTATTTGTCTTGCTTTATTGTCATTAGCTATGATACAAGATCAAATGTTGATCAACCTGCAAGTAGAGATTCTACACCCCAATCGTGTTCTGTACAGGAGTTTTGAGTGCAGATGGCTGAAAATGGCATGTGACGAATCACAATTATTTTACCAGCGTAGAAAGCAGCTATGCGATAAGGGAACCCAATTTCACTCCAATTCAAATCAGTTACGTTTAAAATAAATTCAACCATTGCAAAAGAACAAAGCCTAAATCTTTCAACTTTAAGTGTAAAAAGATACAATGGCAATAAAAGAAACTATATCTGAAATCATATAAAGATTGAAAAGGTTAATATTTTGCATTATAGTGCTAAATGGCAAACTAGCGTCTTGTTTATACTTTGTACATATAATGAAAAGTTCGCAAACTCTAAGAAGCAGGGCATGATAACAAAAACTGTTCTACACTTTTTTCGTAGTCCTACTATAAAAGAGAATTAATTTATCTTCTATCAAAGGGCTTTTCCTGATTTACAGCTTTCAACTCTTAAGTACTGAGTATCAGAAGTAGAAAGAATCTGAAGGCAGCAACATGTAAAGGACATAGTAAAAGAATGCCAAGGAATTCCAGTCCTCGAGCAGACTCCATGCAGTGAGAGTATATATACCACATCCTGACTGCTGAGAGTTTGAACCAAACCAGTGAAAGTGTAAACTATTCACACGTAAGTTCACAGCTGTTCGAATGATGATCAAACATTAATATCTGTACGCTTTGATCTGATGCTACTGATTTCCTGGGAACCCAATAAGGCAAATCTAGGGATGTTATAGTTGTCCGGGGTTGACATTGGCTGCTGAGGGTAAAGTGTTGGAGGGGGTGTCAGATTGCGTTGAGCAGGCAGCGGAGGGAACACGTTATATTTGGGAACCTCACCAACCAAACTGCATTTTACAATTTATACCAATTAACAAATAGTATAATGATGGATTTGTGCTAAGTGAGAGCTAAGAGGAAAGCCATGGAAATGAAGCAATTAACGAAGGACAAGATATAACAGTATGAAAGCCACAGAAATGAGCCAGAGCTAATGATAATGCTGAGAATCAGGCATTAATTCCTCAGTAATAACACTTAAGCCATGAATACAGTCAAAAATCTACCCAAAGGATGCTGCTAACTACAATTGGTAAGTGCAAAATGAAAGGAAAAAAAAACACAATGAACATAATCATATAAGAGGATTTTGTCAAAAAAATAGACCTCATCAAGTATTATGCTCTGCATATCCTGAAACTCACTAGCCACCTCCTATAATAGCCTACATAACACTGCTAAACAAACCATCCCAATGTAAAAACACAGTACGTATAAGTCACAAAAAATGTTTACGATGAGTACAAATACAACTTCATAATTAGAGACCTTAAATTAATTAAAATAACTACTCAGTTTAACACACTTTGAACTTAATTTCACATGAAAAGACACCCCCATGTCATACCGTGAACTTTTGTATAAATTATCCTCGTCGCTCAAAATCTCATCTGGTTGCTGCAGCGGCCGATGAACTGAGGTAGACCATGAGCTGCTAACAGGCAAAGTATCCGAAAAGTATCTCCTCCTGATCAACTGTTAAAGGTTTCAGATAATCATATAGTGGTTACAAACGATAACCATAGTGAAAAAGTTCTGAGTGCAAGTACAAACCACACGGAAGAACTTTATTACACCTTCCTTGTCATATCTTGATTCTCTTGCAGCCTGCTTCCCAAAAAATAGTTATAAACAAAATCCACCAAATGCCCACACAGTAAAATTTATTAATGAAAAAGCGCCATTTAAAATGGAAGGCAAACTTCTATGGTGGTCCTTATCCAATAATATATGTATATAACATTTAGTCTGATAGACTGATACAGATGCTGGAGCGGACCGAACTATAATCTAAAAGGCAGAAAAACGACTTCTGACTACACCCCAAAAAAGGCAAAAAAAGCTATTTACTATCTTAGAATCCTTCGGACTACCCCAATAAAACTGCAAAGCCCTACTAGGCTAAGTAAGTCTTGTTTGTCAGCCACTCTATATGTTAACACGAGGGGTGGAGACACATTCCCTTTATTTTGAAGGCAATGAGGTTACTGGTAGCTTGGTAAAGTTATACACTTCAAATCTCCTTTCTTTTGTAACAAAACATAAACTCAATCTTTGGTTTCGTTTAATGCTTAGGATGCCAATGAATCCAGGTGTCTCTTCCAAATGGAATCAAAAGGAGGAATCATTTTTTTAAATTCAAAAAGTCTTCCAAATGGAATACCTTGGGAACACTACTTAGAAAACAGTATTCAAGAGGCAGCTCAGCTACTCATGTATGCCCTTTCGTCCAAAGTCCAAACCCAATCTCAATGTTGATAACAAGCTAAAAGATCATATGATAAGACTAACAAACGCAGCATTCAAACAAACAGAGATCACCAATCCCAGATAGTGTATGTCACAAATGCTGACCATGTAATTATTACTAAGCCAATTTCAAACCCTGCAGCACTTAAGTAATGCAGACTTTGAAAGAACCAAAGCTAAGAAACTTATTGTCATGTAAAATGCAAGAACACAATCATATACGGACACCTTTTTGAACTAATAGTGATAATCTCAATAGTCTTCCCTCTAAATCAACAAAAGTAAGTGCATCTTGTTAATGTAAATTAAAACTGAATTTATTTACAAGCATCCTGAATATATACGAGATACTGGAAAATGTTAAAACTAATTTGGCTAGCTTTAATTTGATTCTTAACCCACATACATATAAAGTAGTAAAACATCTACTTGATTGAATTTATGCAATAACAAGTTATACACATGTTCTTTTTGATTTGTAATTCAAGAAAATGATTCCTCCTATGAGATGACGACGTCAAGAAATCTGATACTAAAACAAGTAAAATTGTAGTTAGCAGCAATACAGACAGTCATAAAAATTACGAGCTCCTATTTTAAGAGTCCCAGCTGAAAACTATTGAGTCCATAAAGTTATCAAGCTATACTGCAAGTCTAGCTAAATATACAATGCAGAAATGAAATATTGGTGTGTAAAATATATGTAATCAAGCTGATTGGTACTGATAGTTGATCTTACCGCAACAAGACCACCAGGAAAAGGCTCAGTCAATGGAAGTTCCTCACTTGAAGGAAGTAAACCCTGCTTCTCAACCCAATGGCGTGCTACATCTACCAGATTGCCACTGCTCCCTCTTGTTCCTTCTTTTGCAGCAATGTCTACTTTGTTTCCTATAACAAGAAAAGGAACAGGAAGGCCTCCAGGCCCTGCTGATGCTAGAGGGGCTGAAAATGTTCCAGTTGCAGCAATGTCTGCAGCCCACCTCTGCAAGCTTGTTTTTGTTCTTCTCTGAGAGAGATCGTGAACAAAAATAACACCTAGCAAAAATTTAAATACTTTAATATTACAACCATGAATTTTAAAACAAACAAAAATCTAATTTAGAGACTGATTAGCACATTTTAATATGACTACTTTGAGACATCAAATTATTATCATGTTCACCTAAGCCCTATCGTTCTTGATACACACTCTTCTTTATGCAAACATATAAATGCTGCTCTTAAGAACATGAAGTATATGACTGATGCTGGTTATTTAAACAGAGCACCTGAGACAAAAGATGACTTACAGCTGAAGATGGGACAGAATGGCTATATTGATCAGCCTTAAAACGTGGGGTCATGAACATGCCAAAATCAAACTTTCGAAACTAAAAAAGATGTGATGAAGAATCCTTAGTATGAAGCGGTACGTCTGGAATAATACAATTGAGATGGGATGGTGCTTATAAATTTTAACTTCAGAAGGGAATAAAAGTGTATTTATATGACAGTAAAAGTTGAGAAATGATTTAGAGAAACAATAGACATGGGGCTACACTCCTGTGAAAACTACACCTATTATTGTACACAGCAACATCTAAACTTGTAATGCACTGTGTTGTGGTCAGTTATATGGATTAAATCTCACCACTTTTTCTCATCAATTTGAAATTCGGTACAAGGACAAAAGCCTTGACATGGATTGAGTTTCCCTAGAAAATTTTGTACTGGAAATTAAAGCTCAGATAGTTGGGAAACTATTCAAGCCTTACTGCATTATGTTTTTAATATTAAAAAAACAGGCAATAATAACTCATCAAAGAGAAATTCTTAAGAACTTCACCTATCTATTTACATTATGACGACAAAAAAGCTCAGTATCCGTGAGCCAGAAAGTTATACCATTGATCTGCGAATAGAATAGAGAGCGACAATCCTTGTATCTTTCATGTCCTGATATATCCCAAAGTTCTACAAAAAAATCTCTCTCCTTGTCACCTTCTATGTTATTTGATGAGCTACTTGGAGACCCATAAGTAATATGCTGCCAAGCAAAGTTCAGAAATGAAAAATGAACACTCAGAAAGCATTTAATTAACTGAGCAAATATGAGCTTATAAATTCTAACCGTAACATCAACTGCACAGCCAATAGTCTGGGAAGGGCGACTTATGGAAGAACCTTTGGTGATCAGATGAACCAGCGAAGATTTCCCTACTCCTAATACATAAATGAAATATTCAATTGATAATTTGATGCAGAAGAATATAATAGATCTCCTAACAACAATTTCCATTGTAATTATGAAATAGCAAACCTGAATCGCCAACAACAAGGACTCTGACTTGCCCACAAGGTGGCCCGCCGTTGAGCTCTGCGCTACTCTCCCTTCCTTTGTCCCTCCAAAACATGTTTTTCCGCTCCGATTGCCCCAAATCTCTGTGCAATACTGGCCTGCAATGTTGAAAATATGCCCAGAAAGAAGATCGACAGTTCGAGCACGAGTTGGAGTATAACTGAAATAAAATGTAGATCTAGGATTCTCGAGTCGTGGAAAAAGATGGAAGTAAAAGCGGTGTGAAAATTGGCGAACACGAAGAGTTCTTCCCCTTCTTTTTAACAGATTAGCCCCGCCAGAGTGCAGGTTCCAAATTCTTTCAGTAACTGTATGTAATACTTTTTTTTGACAGTGCTTATGTGCCTCTAATATCGACGTCTCGATCACTTCATAAATTTTACCTCTAAAATTTATGGTCAGCCATAAAATTGTATATTTACTACTAAACTTGAAAATAATCATTAAGATGTCGATGAGATATTTAAGAGGTAGCCAACCAAAACACTTTTCAAAAACTTAGGGGTACATGTACTTAATAAAGAAATCAGCACTTACAATTTGTTAATAGAACAATCGTCTCTTATCAAACCATCCTTACTTTGAATAGAAATTGATTGAAATTGTGCCACTTTTTAATGAAATTATAGGTTTTATTTATACTTTTAAGTTATTTTTCTTGTTGACAACTTGTCAGTGCATGTGAATGGTTATTCAAATTTCAAAGCCCTCCACCTTTTTTTTTTTTAGATAAGACCACCATTGGTGGGAGGATTATATTGGCTTCCTCATACCGTAAATGACTAAAAAATAAAGATACAAGACCATTACCAGCTATCAACCCTAAAGTAAGGGAAAATAGGGATGGGGTCACCACCCAAGGCAAGGACCTGTTGCCCGAAGGCTGTGTGCCCGAAGGCATAATTCCTAGGCTTTCACCTGGAAGCAAGGAGTTGCCCGAAGGCTGTGATGCCCGAAGGCTTACATCAAAAAGGGAATACATCGTAAAATCTATGGTCGAATAGAACTACCTGACAAGCGTAGCACCTTAACTCGCATTCTAAACTACCTAATCGAAATCTACTAGTCTAAACAAGACCAGAAGCCCATGGGGTTTACCCTCCCGCCAATGAAGGGTTAGGAGGGACGTAACAAACAAATGGACAAGGATACTCCCCAAGTCTGTCAGGATAGCTCCACAAAAAGACCAATTTCAAATCATATTCCCTACACTAATACATAAAACAATTAGATCACGCCCAGATATTGTCATTTCCTTTCCAGTTAGTTTCGTGGTAAAAGAAACACCCCAGTCCGTTCAGACTCTATCAACACAAACCCTCGCTTACTCCTCCTCTCAGGTTGTAGAGATTTAAAGCAGGCAAATGAGAGGTTGAGTGCGCAAAAAACCATCTAACACGTATGAAAATGATAAACATCTCCAACGGTCTAAAGATCTAAAGCAAAATCGCCAAAAAGTGAGTTAACAAACTACTCATGACTCGGATTTCTCCTAATTGCTTAAACCAGATCTTAAGCCAAGAACAGTTTAAATAAAAACTCATAATTGGCAGATAGCTTTTATCTAATTGCTAGAAGAACAAAGCAAGACTCAAAATTAAAACAGAAAATAATTATAAAAAAGAAAAAAGAAGAAACCCCCTCTGGTGGCGACCTTGGAGCCAGCGGTGTACTCCGGCACGGTGGCGGCGGCGCAAAGCGGCGCTTGGCACTAACGCGCGGGCGCTGTGGCGGTGTTTCGGCACGTGAGGCGCGTAGCCTTCACGTGCGGCGCGTCAGACGCTTGAGAACATCCAGCGAAGAGCTCCGTCGATTCGCTTATCTCCTGATGGTGCCGGTGGCCTTGTCGGAAAAAAACCTTGGCTGCAGAAGTTGCCGGAGTCGACTTCCGTGCAGATCCGCGGGGCTGAGGCAGAGCTGTGGCAGATCAAGGTCAGCATCGGTGGTTGGCTCCAGATCGGCGCCGGATCTGGTCCACCGGCGACCTCAAGACTAGCCAATCCGTAGCTTGTCGGAGGAGAGGTGGGCTTCGGGTTGGGGGAGAGGGGAAGGCTGGTTGGGTAATTAATCTACAGGTCTAGGGGGTGGGGAGGTCACCACCGGACCGGCGAGAAGCGCCGGTCGGTGCCTCCCCGGCGGCACAGTCGGGGGTCTGGGGTCTGGGCGAAAAAGGGGGGGCGAAAAAAGGGGGGGTGATGATTGTGATCTAATTGGTGGTTTCAAAGCCCTCCACCATATGGTGGTTTTAACTAAAAATAAAATCAAATCAAATCAAATTTCAAAGGTTTTTTTTTAATCATACCAATTTCAAAGGTTGATGTTCCTTTAAAGATTGATGTGATGAAAATTGAGAAAACTATTTTTAAGGGAGGTATATGTGAAGAGAAAGTCTCATATAAGGGCACCTTACGGTAAATGCATGATAAAATAATACCATATTTCACAAGTTTTGGGTTATTATATAATTATTTTAATTATTTGAATTATTTTTGTTTGTACCTGATGTTTTTATACTTGAGCTTGACCTTTATTTGAGTTGATCTTTCATTTGGTTTGATCTTTAAGATTTTTTGCCTGATGTTTTTATTTGGTTTGATTTTTAGGTTTTGGGCAATACTTTTCACTTTATTTCATTAATCTTTTATGTTTGTGACCTAAATAATTAAAATAATATATGTAGTAACCCTCAATCTGGTAGAAGGTAGTTTCTTTTGACCTGCCCTTAGATTAAGAGGATCTTACATGAGACGTTCTCATACGTGAATATTGCAACAATGATAGTACTCTAAAATAAATTATAATGGTGGTGTTTAGCTCCTAGTTTAATTAGTCCTAGATAATGTTATCCTTCCAGTATTAAAAAAAAAAAAAAATCTATGCATTCTAGCTACCTGAAGAAACACAAAGCATTAAGCCAATTAATGTAATTTAACTTAGAAATGTTAAGTTCGTTATTAAATTTGAATACACATATGAGAGACTAAATCAAGTAGATTTGAAAGCAATTAAAATCAGGTAGATTCGATTAGGTTAGTGCTGTCAAATTAAAAATATTTGAATAAATTACTTCTTTTGCAGCTGAATTTAATAACAACCATACATGTCCATTTCCCGATCAATCAAATCGAGTTAAGGGACGGTGGCTATGGAAATCCAGAAATAAAAAAGGGTGTTTGGTGAATAGTTTTTTAGGCCAAAATTAGCTGTTTGAAACCAATTAACTGTTTGACCAACACAAAATGTTAATAAAAGTGTTTGGTAAAGAGCGGTTTGATTTATCTAGTTTGGGTCCAAAAAGCTAATTTTCAAAACGCTCAAAAAATGAGCGTTTCTAAAACAGCTGATTGTTCTTGTTACTCAACTTCGTTCTATACCCTTTCTTTTTTGGTTATTTATCTATACGAGTTTCTACGTTACCAAAATTAAAATAATCTCATCTTCTTTTTACCTTAAGTTTTTTTATGTTTAAAAATCTTTCCACCTACATTAAAATTCTTGCTTTACCTTCAAAAAAATTTATTGCTTCCAAAGTTTTACGTATTCTTTACTAGATTTTTTATGTTTTATGATTTAATTTTAATTAGTTCGAAAGACCAAAAATATATAATATATTCACATCCTTACTTCTTCCCTTTCGCGGTCCTAAACCGGATAAGACTCAGGCTATAAATTATTATAATATTTACCTTTTATAATTCGCATATAATATTTTTTGATAATTTAAAATTACATTAAAAGTTTATTACTATTTATAAAATGGTTAACTAATGCAATATAAACAGGCCCTTAAATGTTATTTTACCTTATTTGTTAAACAAACAACTATTAACTATCAGCTAATTTACCAAACACTTATATATAATCAGCTAATGTAAAAATCAGCTAATTCAATCAGTTAGTCAAATCAACTAATACAATCAGTTAACATCAATCAGCTATCAGCTAATCACCAAACACCCCCAGAAAATTTGAAAAAATCTCACCATCCCCCTGCATATCATAAAGGAGGTCAAAGAAATTATTTTCAACTCTTATGTTGTTAAACCTTTCTATCTGTTCAACTCTCATGATATAGATATTGCAAGCTCTGGAGTATTGCCAAAATGGCTAAAACCACCAAAGTCTAACATAGTCAAAATTCATTGGGAGAACCCTTCTAGTGGTGTGAAAGTGAATACAGATGCTGCCTGGGATGCTCTCTCAAAAAATGCAGGCATTGGTATCATTTTAGGAATAGCAGGGGTGATCTTTTGCACGCTAGATGTTTTCATATACCTGCACTTTCTCCCTTAGATGCTGAACTACATGCTATCAAACTTGCTCTCTATTGTGCTCACTCTCTCAATTTACATACTTTATGGTTAGAGTCTGATTGCTTAAATGTTGTAAACATGATCTCAGATCCATTAAAATCCCAGTGGAAAGTATATCATTTAGCACACTATATTCATTGTAATCTTTTCCCTGCAAAAGTTAGTCATACACTTAGACAAGGTAATACAGTTGCTGATATCTTGGCTAAGCATGTACTGATTAATCAGCTTAACAGTGTTATGAATATGACTAATATGCCACAAAAAGTTGTAGGAGCCATCTATCTTGATAAACAAGGGCTCCCCTCCCTTAGAATTAGACACAGATGATACTGATGATTGTTGCTACTTTGCAGGTACTGCAAGATGGATAATCTGGACTCTCCCCCAAGGAAGAAAAGATACAACCACACTCTCAATTGCACCAACTTGATAATCCAGGGTGCTCCAACTTCACTGCCTTAATCCAGAGATTTGCTTTTGAAAACTAGACTTGCTCCATAGGCTGAGATGTGTCTCAGTTGCCTTGCACTCCCGATTCGCTAACAAGCAAGTAGAATCTATAGTCTCTTTTCCACAAAGCATCTCAACTTTTTGTGCTTTCCGCAAACTAGAATGAGTACATATTTAAGCTAACTCATTCTTTTTGGAAGCCATGCTTAGCTTCGTGTAGAGTTTCATGTAAACACTACACAAATAGAAACCTTAATTTAGGATTTCTATTATAACCGCTAGAAAGTTTAGATCCTTAGAAGCGGTTTCTTGTAACCTTTTTCTCTTTTGTTATTTAAAAGGTAAGGTGAAGCCAATATAACTCCCTCCGCCTATGGTGGTTCACCAAAAAAAAAAAAGGTTAAGGGACGGTGACGATGACG
The DNA here is from genome assembly GCA_963678965.1 of Cruciata laevipes. Taxonomy (NCBI): domain Eukaryota; kingdom Viridiplantae; phylum Streptophyta; class Magnoliopsida; order Gentianales; family Rubiaceae; genus Cruciata; species Cruciata laevipes. Next base: position 18,962,424 of record OY787641.1, read on the forward strand.
TCAGTGATGATGTCATGTTGATGTTATTGCTGATTTAAAATTATTTTTGTGTTTTAATTACAAAATATAGTATAATAAATAAAATGCCCCTAAAGGAAAATAAATTTACAATGAAACTGACCAGAAGGCCACGAAAACTCAATCTTAAGCCATGTAGGAGCACTAAAACTCATTTTGAAATTACGGACCTATAAATCCTGCACTTTTTATTAGGGGTTAAAAAAACCTTTAAGTCAAAAGAAAGAGAAAGTCTCAAATAAGAGCAGGCCAAAAGTAGACCACTTTCCATAAGATTGGGGTATACTATACAATTATTTTAATTATTTGAGTTATTTTTCCTTGAGCCTGACGTATTAGAGTTGGTCTCTTGGGTGACCGTCACTATATAGTGACCAGATTAAATTGCAAATAGGTATAAGTTTAAAAAACATGGAGGGACCAATTTGCAATTTAGAAATTTTTTAAAAATCACGCGCTACAGTGTCAGCCACGCGTTACAGTGCCGAGCCGCTACAATACCGATTTGCTACAGTGTTGAGTTGCTACAGTAAAACATAAAACATGAACAGTTTAACTTAAAACATGAACATTTTGACTTAAAACATGTACATGAACATTTTAACTTGAAACATGAACATTTTAACTTGAAACATAAAACATAAATATTTTAACTTAAAACATAAAATATGGACGTTTTAACGTGAAACATGAACACTTTAACTTGAAACATAAAACATAAATATTTTAACTTAAAACATAAAACATGGACGTTTTAAAGTGAAACATGAACACTTTAAATTGAAACATAAATCATAAATATTTTAACTTAAAACATAAAATATGGACGTTTTAACGTGAAACATGAACACTTTAACTTGAAACATAAAACATAAATATTTTAATTTAAAACATAAAACATGGACGTTTTAAAGTGAAACATGAACACTTTAAATTAAAACATAAAACATAAATATTTTAAGTTAAAACATAAAACATGGACGTTTTAACGTGAAACATGGACACTTTAACTTGAAACATAAAACATAAACATTTTAACGTGAAACATGAACACTTTAACTTGAAACATGAACACTTTAACTTGAAACATAAAACATAAATATTTTAACTTAAAACATAAAACATGGACGTTTTAACGTGAAACATGGACACTTTAACTTGAAACATAAAACATGAACATTTTAACTTGAAACATAAAACATAAATATTTTAACTTAAAACATAAAACATGGACGTTTTAACGTGAAACATGAACACTTTAGCTTGAAACATAAAACATGGACATTTTAACTTGAAACATTGAAGTACACTGTAACATACACTGTAGTGCAATGTAGAAAAACATTGTACACGCGCGGAAACACTGTAGCGCGTGATTTTTTTTTAATTTTTAAAAATTGCAAATTGGTCCCTCCTTGATTTTCTTTATTGCACTATTTATAATTTAGTCCGGTCACTATATAGTGACGGTCACTCCCAAGACTTTTCCGATGTATTAATACTTTAATTTTTAAAATGCAGGAGGCTTGATCTTCTATTTGGTTTTATTTTTTAGGTTTTGATTCTGATGTTTTTATTTGGTTTAATTTTTTTAGGTTTTGGGCAATATCTTTCACTTTACTTCCTTGAATAAGCCTTGGAAGTTACCGTCACTATGTAGTGACCATGACTAAATTGTAGTAATATCATACATAAGAACACGGAGGGACATAATTGCAAATTTAAAAACTTTCAGAAGTCACGCGCGGCCACGCGCTGTAAAGCAAATGGATTACTGCATCAACAAGCCTATTTTGTCTTTGCTGGTCTATTTCCCATAGTCAACCTCCTTTTTTAATCAATTCTCTCACTGACCAACCTTCCTTCTTAACAATCAATTCAATTCTCACATTAATGACCCCTCGATTTTTTTATTAATTAACTACATTTCAATATTTTTAAATGTTCATGTTTTATGTTATAAACTCAATGTTTAAAGCTACAATTTTAGGATTTTAGATAATTAACTACCCGTTTCAGATTTTATTGTAAAAGTTGTATGTTTTAAGTTATAGACTTCTCCTTCCGGACGGATTTTGGTAGCATCAAGAATTTCTAAGTTTCACAAACGTTAGCAATTCCACTACATTCATATACCATTCCAAAGTATTTTGCTGGTAGTTCATTGAAAGCTAACACTTCTATTATTGATGTACTTCTTTAATTTATGCATAACATTTTATCATTGTTAACATCTCTATATTGGCATCCTATGCTAAGATGTTTGAATTTTCTCCTACTCATCTTAATGGGGTGAACTGACAAGTTTATGGGGTAAATTTAACTGACATCACACGATTTCGATTTTCAAATTTTATGGGGTGACATCAAAATTCTCATTTCTATTATTAAATTAAAATTTGAAATAATAATCTTTCAATTTCAATTTTTATTTAATACTATTTTTGTCACATGAAAATCTCAGGATAAGAGAAGTCTCTAGACTTTTTTTCATGTGATTTTACTTCCATTTTTAAATTTTATGGAGTGCCATCAAAATTCCCATTTCTATTATTAAACTAAAATTTGATATGATACTCTTTCAAATTTAATTTTTTATTTAATGCAATTTTGTCAAATGGTAATCTTTTGAGAAAATTCAATTTTTGCATAAAGTTCCACTTTATAAATTTTTAACCAACCATTAAGTCGTTCTAATCTTTATAAAAATATATTTACATGTTCTATTCTTTAAAGAAAGTCATAAAGTCTTTCTCATCCTTACAATTTTATACTTTCTCCTACAAATGTAGAATTTTTTATTGTTGAGACTTGTAAAATATAATAGTTTCCAACTCATTTTTGTCTCAACTTGATTCAGATGGAAAATAGAATAATAAAAAAAAAATCAAGTTGGAATGTGGGTAACATCTAACATCAAAAATATCGGAAATAATTAGTTTGGAAGTTGATAAAAGTGCTAACAAGGATTATTATGGTCAGTGGCGGATCCATGGGCTCAAGGAGGTCAGACCCCTCCCAAATTTAGGATAATAAATTTGGGAGAAGAAAGATAGGCCTCGTTTGGCAATCAGCGTTTAGCTGTTAGCTGTTAGCGGATTCTATTAGTTGTTTTGACTAGCGGTTTGAGTAGCGTCTTGTACATTAGTGTTTGACAAATAACAATTAGCTGATAGCTGTTTCAATGCGTTAAATGACTGAAATAGACATTAGTACAATTTATTATTAATTATTGTTTTAGTGTTTTGCTTGTTTATCGAAAATAATTATCACTTATATGTTTATTTATTTTTATTATTTAAATTATTATTCTTTATTATAATATATCTACGTTTATTTAAAAAAATATTTTCAGAATTACATTACATAAAAAATTTATTTTGATATATATTTAGCATGTGCCATTTTAATTTCAATATTTATAATACTTCAAAAATAAATTAAAAATATTGAAAAATGTATGTACGTACGAAGATATCTATATATTGTGTACGTATGAAAAGTTTTGGCAAAGTTGAATTATATATATATATATATATAAATTATTAATTTTAAGGAAATTTTGTGAAAGTAAGGATAAAAAAGATATTTTGATATATTGTTTTGTTTAATTTTTTGTAAACGCTGCTCTTTCTAGCGTTTCAGAAACGAGAGGTTTCATCAAAACAGCTAATTAGAAAAAGCTTTTCACCAAACACCAAGAAGGGCTGATTGACCAGTCAACTGCCCATATTTAACCCAAAAAGCTAAACGCTCTTCAAAACTCTCGTCACCAAACGGGGCCTATGTTTTTCTTGTCATTTTTGAAAGGTTGTTGGTTTAAAGTGAAATGTTGACATTTAAGAGTGAAAGGTTGTATATTATTTGTACATGCATATTTTCTTTCTTAAAAGGTTGTTTCTTAATAGTGAAAGATTGACATTTAAAAATAAAAGATTGTATATTATTTGTATACGTAGTTTATTTTTATCACTAAAAAAGGTTGATGTTTAATAGTGAAAGGTTCGCAATTTAGGAGTAAAATATTTTCTAAGATTAACTACCTTTCAGGTTTTGTTTTAAAATCCCTATGATTTAAGTTATAGGCCTCGTTTGGCAATCAGCGTTTATCTGTTAGCTGTTAGCGGATTTTATTAGCTGTTAGCTGTTAGCGGATTCTATTAGCTGTTTTGACTAGCGGTTTGACTAGCGTTTTGTACATTAGTGTTTGGCAAATAACAATTAGCTGATAGTTGTTTCAATGCGTTAAATGACTGAAATAGACATTAGTACAATTTATTATTAATTATTGTTTTAGTGTTTTGCTTGTTTATCGAAAATAATTATCACTTATATGTTTATTTATTTTTATTATTTAAATTATTATTCTTTATTATAATATATCTACGTTTATTTAAAAAAATATTTTCAGAATTACATTACATAAAAAATTTATTTTGATATATATTTAGCATGTGCCATTTTAATTTCAATATTTATAATACTTCAAAAATAAATTAAAAATATTGAAAAATGTACGTACATACGAAAATATCTATATATATTGTGTACGTATGAAAAGTTTTTGGTAAAGTTGAATTATATATATATATATATATATAAAAATTATTAGATTTAAGGAAATTTTGTGAGAATAAGGATAAAAAAGATATTTTGATATATTGTTTTGTTTAATTTTTTGTAAACGCTGCTCTTTCTAGCGTTTCAGAATCGAGAGCTTTCATCAAAACAGCTAATTAGAAAAAGATTTTCACCAAACACCAAGAAGAGCTGATTGACCAGTCAACTGTCCATATTTAACCCAAAAAACTAAATGCTCTTCAAAACTCTCGTCACCAAACGGGGCCATAAACTCCATGTTTTACCTTATAAATAATTAATTACCTTTGAAATATTGTTTTAACTTATAACCATTTGAACTAAATCTGGACTTTTCAAATTTAAACTACTATGTTTTCAAGTGTTCACATTTTAATTAGAATCAGCTAGGAGAAAAAGAATTATATACAAAACACATTAATGAATTTCAATGATGATGCATGGTGCGTACGTGTACGATTATGAGGATTATGATTGACTGGAGAGATAAGGAACGCGCGTACGGGAAAAGGGAGACGGATACGACGACAAAGAAAGCATTTAAAAGTAGGGGCGGGCAAAAAAATTCGGCCCGGTAGACCCGGCTCGTTAGCCCGTCGACCCACAAGAAATGAAGCGTGTTTATTTTTATAGAGTCGGGTACCTGATCCGTTATTTTACTTTTTCACGGGTCGGGTCATGGCCGGAAGTTATAAATTACCGGGTACCCGGCCCGTTAGACATTTATTAAATAATATAAAAATAATGTATTCAATTATTATAAGCCATCATCTCCTAAATTTTAATATCCCGGCCTAAATTCTAATTTCTTGCATAGTCGCTCGTTGTTTTACTTCAAGAAATTCTAAATTTTGATCAAAACTTCCGGCTCAATTTCATGGCCGCCAAAATTTACAACGTACAAATTTACAGTAGTCGGACGATATAACTTTAAATACAATCAATTCAACAAAGGTAAACATCAATTTAAGATTATGCATAATAATTAGATTTGTGATTTGTATTACCATGTCGACGTCGTTGTTGATTCGGGCAAATGTGTGAGTATGTGACTGTTGAGGGGTTGTAAGAGTTTCTTGAAGCAATATAATGAGTAAAGACTGTGAGGAATAAGAAATTATTCACTACAAAATACATATTAGTTTCGACAAATTTAGGTACAGAGGAATTACCCTATATTTTAAATGCAATTTCATCTTTTGGATATACCAAATTTGAACCTTTAATTAATTTTAAGTGTGTTCGTAATTTGTACAATATTACAACATAAATTTCTATAACATTAAAAATTGTAATTCATACTTTCTATTATCCGAAATTTTTTAGTCGTACACTTTAAATTTTTGTTCATGAAATTAAAGTGTATTTAAAATTTTTTTTTTAAAAAGTAACCGGGTCGTAGGGTACCCGATGACCCGTCCCGAAACATTAGGGTACCCCGTTAGCAAATACCCGGTTCTAACCAGGCCGGGCCACGGGCCAAATTTTCTTATTTTTGGCGGACCGAGTACTCGGTATACTATGGCTTAACGGGCCGGGTACTCGCTAATGCACACCCCTATTTAAAAGAGAGCCGCGCGTATGCGCGTGATTTTCTTATTTTCCAAAAATTGCACTAAGGGACCTCCGTGTTTTGAGATCTTGATAATATTTGCTTTTATTTTCTTTATTTGCATTATAGTTTCTGGTCATTATATAGTGACGGTCACCCAAGAGACCAACTCCTTAGTTGATCTTTTATGTTTTATGACCTAAATAATTAAAATAATTGTATAGTAACCCCAAATCTCGTAGAATGTAGTCTACTTTTGGTATGCCCTTAACGCAAGAGGACCTTACAGGAGACGTTCTTCTAAATAAAACCACCACACATTTAAAACAAACAAATAAAAATTTATTTCAAAATCTAATGCATGTGTTCTAGAGATTTCTTATAGATCAGTTCAGTTAAATATGTTTATATTTTTTCCAGTTTAGTTTAGTATATTTCAATTCAATTCGGTTCAATTATTTTTGATTAAATATTACATTTTTACTATAAATTAAAATAAGATACGATCAATTTCAAAAGTATTTCAGTGTAGTTCAATCAAATATATTTAAAAAAATTTCATGTTCAGTTAATTTAAATTTATTTTAGTTCAATTAAATATATTTTAATGTATTTCAGTTTTAACAAACAGAAGCTAAATGCAACAAAATCAAATAAGAATTAACATACTACTACTATAATCCATGTATATATACAGTACTAGTTTTTTTTAAAACTTCAACGGCATGCATGTATATATACACACTAAGTTAAACAAGTTGCATGTGGCCGCCATAGGGGAGTTAGGCAAATCTAAAGATGTTCATTACTACTTATAGCAAGTTGTGTCAAAAGTCAAGAAAGGATTGAGAGATTTGAATCTATAAATAGGGGCTCATTCTCAGTAAACATTCACAATACCATCATCTCTCCAAGTAAATCAAAGACTACCACCGCTATAACCAAGAATGGGTAGCGGCGGAAGGTTTCTCCTCCTCCTGGTTGCGGCGCTGCTTGCAGTTGCAGTCCCAACGGTCAATTCCCAAATAGATCAGTCCAAAATTAACTATTGTTTTGTGGCGACAACACGCGTTGTGTGCACCGTGAACGGTAACCCATGCAACAACTTCTCTGCGCCCGTTGCCGGCGTACCGGCTACTTTGATATGCAACGGTGTGAAGTTGGGAACTGCCGTGAGCAACTCCAACGGGATCATTACTTTTTTTATAAACCAAATGGCACGCTTCCTCAGGCTTCGTTGCAGCATCGTCATCCCACTTAACAGAAACATCGCCTGCTCCTTTCTGCAAGGCCCGGGATCTCTTTTCGCAACAACAACCATCTCTTCCGTTGCTGAAATACCCGTCGGGATTGTCGACGGCGTTCCTACCCAGAATCTGGTTGGGGTCATTGATCCCTTCACTCGCGTCGTCGAATGATCTGTCCCTCTGATTCCTTCTTCTCCCAATACTTAATGCTTTAAAGTTTATGATATATAGCACTTGATATATTCATGTGCCAAAATAAGGTATAGATTTATAAGGATGTTCTTTCCTTGTAATGGGTTTGTACGTATCCACTTAGTATTGTAGTAGCTATGTTACTACCTGCTGAATGGAAACATGCATGTATGTATCTTCTATTTCGGTTGTTATTTTTCTTTTTTTTACTTTAACAATAATGTAAATTAATGGAGAAGAAGTTCAATATGTTCATCGCCTATGAGGTTATAATATAAAGTGGTTGTATATATTATTTCTAGTTATGCCCTTTGCTCCAGCAAATATGAATGACTCACTTAACGAAATAATTAACAATATAGAAATTGATATACCACAATTTTACTTCAATATTGTTTGCATTCATTTTGTAGTAGTTAATTGAAAAACTCAAATGAATTTTTTATGTACACAACATATTACAAGTCACACTGACTTATTTATAATAATAATTAGAGATATATTTTTAATTGAGATGGTCTTAGGTGAGACCGTCCTACCATAAGCTTATGCTAGGACAAATGATAATTCATGTGTTTAATTGATTTGTTCATGTGTTTCACAACATTCTTAGTTCATTTACACATGAACACAGATTATAGCAAACAAAGATGAGAAACACATGAACAAATCTATCAAACACATGAACACAGTTTATAGCAAACAAAGTTGTGAGACACACAAACAAATCTATTAAGCACAAGAACTATCATTATGGTAGGACAGTCTCACCCAAGATTTTGTATTTTGAATATTTTAGACAAAATGGAGGGATCTCTTCTGTAAATAAGCTAAACTCCCAATGTTGATCTAACTAGCATTGATTTTCATTGTTATGATATTTTTTGTTGAGATTGGCAAATGTTGATGCTAATGTTTTAATGTTTTCCATTTAGTTCTGAAGACTTTGACAATTAATTTTTGTTTTAGAGCATCTCCAATGCAAACTTCATTTCAAAAACTTTGATTGACACATAAGCATTAAGTCTCTCAACACCAAAATCCATCTCCAATGCAAGACTCACAACCAACACTCAATCCAAGATTTTAATTGAAAGCCTCAATTGCTCCCTCTAATTTTAGATGCTCAAATTGAGGCATTCATTTGTCTTTAAAGAGAAGGTTGTGGATTGATTTAATTAAACTTTGTCAACCAAATGATTGACATGTATTAATTATATGGATCTCAGGCTTCCATCCTAAAACCAATTGGCAATAGGTGGTGTCACCTTCGACCTTTATATATTAGTTATTGGGCTCGTACCCTACCGATGTGGGATATCTTAACAACATGTCACTTTAAAATCTCATTTGTGAAGTTAGCATTGGAAAATTTTATAATTCACCTTCAAGTATTTTAATTTGCTTACGTGAAGTCCCAATTAAAATTTGACAAATTGATCAAATGAAACCAAAAAAGGAAATTGGAGTATGCCAGCTACCACTAATCGCAGTTGTCCGCCTAGGCATAGTGCTACTTTAATTTGTTCATCAACAGAAAAAGAAAAAAATAAATTAAAAGATTAAAAAAAACCATCCACCTGGCGAGAAGTAGCTTATGCTTGGTTTTACCGTATGGAAGCTATGCTCAAGAAACAAAACTTGTATCCTAACCACATCTTGTGAGATCTCGTGGATATCTAAAGTTATACTAACCAAACTACAACAAATATATATAGAATTAGGATCAGGTGTGACATGACACCCCATATTATGTGTGACACGTTTAAACATGAGGCATTTAGTTCAAAACTTGATCATTTTAAAGCAAAACAAAAAAATTATATTCTGTAAATTCTACCTTTTGTTCTAAATTTCTCATGTTCATGTTTTGTGTGAAAATACTCATTTTTAAGGATTTAACAACTCATCTTTTAATTCAAAATATCTCATGTTTTAGTTTATATCATGCGCCTTTTGTATTACACATTTTGCTTTAAAATGCTCATGTTGCCCAATGCCCATACATAAGGTTAATGTTTATGTTTTGTGTCAATGTCCTCATGTTTTAAGATTACATATAAATTTTTTGTTTTGCTTTAAAATGATCAAGTTTTGAAATAAATTACTCATGTTTAAACGTGCAACACATAAGAAACATGCCACACACGTGCCTCTTGGGAAATCTCTTGGGAAATCTCTTCCACCTGCTCCATGCTTTTTATTTTAGACTCCAGTTCTTCAAGTTCCCTCAGTAAGGGAGCCAAAGACCTCTCCATCTCAGAATTATGAGTAGTAGCAGCATTGAGGTTTCTGTCAATTTGTTCAAACAAATCCCCAGTCGTTGAAGAAGAGTTGCCTTATAAAAGAACTGGAAACGAAAAGGTTCAAATTAAAGCAACAAACAAAATGGATGTCACAAAAAGATAGGCATCAAATAACCCATTGAGATGCAAGAAATAAGCAGTGTTATGCTTGATTCCCTACTAGACTCAAAGTAAAAGCGGAGTGGTCAAATTCTTAGTAGTAAATCATAGGAAAAAAAAGTAGTCGAAATCTTGAGATCTTATACGTTGAATTTATCTTTGTTGCTAAGAAGTCTTTGCTCTTGTCTTGTGTCATTATCACGCATGGACTCTCAACATCAATCTGTACATAAACAAATAAAAAATAATAATTAGATGTCACCATATGTACGCAACCAAGAGTAAGCTAGTCATAACTACAGAGAAAGCACCTTGCAAACATAACACAGCTACACTTACACTAAAATGTGCCACAAGTTCATCAAGCTCGCCTCTTTTGTTAGTCACTTTCTTCCCTGTCACATACATCATGCACAAAGACAGGAGATTTATCATTAGCTTACTGAATCATCAATACTACCTAATAATAATAATTGCATTTTCATGTGTGTGTACAATATAATGTTATTTAAACAAAACAATCTACCAGATATGCCAAGAAGAAATAGTACATTGACCAACTGCACATGTGACTTTTCTATAAGTATTGGAAATTTACTCTGTGGTCTACACTTTCAAAAGGCAGATTAATAGTGTTTACTTAACCTGGTAATTGTGCAAGGCTTCAATAAGCAGTATAATTACGACAATAATTAAGCATGTTCACTTCACTAATCAAACTAAAACAGACTGAAATTAACTAGTTCAACATAAATGATTTCACTCATTTCCAATCTATGGCAGCCCTAGAGGAACCCCAAATGTGCAGAAGTCGATCGAAGTTAGGCAAGCCTAAATATGTTCATTACTACGTATAGCAAGTTGTGTCAAAAGTAAAGAAAGGTTTGAGAAATTTGAATCTATAAATAGGGGCTCATTCTCAGTAAACATCCACAGCACCAAGCAAATCGAACAACCTTACCACCGATAAATTAACCAAGAATGGGTAGCGGCGGCAAGTTTCTCATCCTCCTGGCTGTGGTGCTCGCTGCTGCTGCAGCTCCATCAGTGAATGCGCAGTTACTTAGAACTTTGTTTGGGGTGACATCTACCGTCTTGTGCCCCCAGACCGGCAACGCCTGTACAAATGTTTCGACGCCTCTCGTCAACGCAACGGTTAATCTGGTGTGTAATGGTATAACCGTGGGAAGTGCCGTAACCAATTCGGTCGGGGTTTTTTCGTTTTTGGTTACAATACAAAGGGCTCTCCTCGGGACTACATGCCGTCTTGTGATCCCACTTACCAACAATACCTTGTGCCCCAGTCTGCAGGGCCTTACGGGATCCCTTACGGCAAACATCACCTCCGTTATTAACATACCCCAGAGTCTGATCTGCGGACTTCTTAACCGCATCGTGATCGGAGTCGCCGGCCCCTTCAGCTTTACCGCGTGATCGATCATCATGAGATTCCTTCTTCTCCGAGCAATGCTTTATTTATAGTTTGTTTTCCTTGTAATGTATTTGTGTCTCCACTTTTGTACTGCATGCATATACCTTCGTTTCTGTTGTTGGTTTTTACTTTAATATATAAATAAATGGAGAAGAAGTGCATTTGTGTTCATCGACTATAGCAAATTACCTCTCTTTCGATTTATCTCCAGGTAATCAGCTATGTATCTAATTAATACAAATTTACAGGGATTAGATTTTACAATTGATATATTGTAAATACGAATTTAGATAATTTCTCACGTCACCATTTTTTTTTTTAATGAAACCACCATTGGTGGAGGGATTATATTGGCTTCCCCATGCCGTAAATAACAGAACAGAAATAAAATACAGGTGCCCGAAGGCGATATTTCCTAGGCTTTCGCCCGGAAGCAGGGTGTAGCCCGGAGGCTGCTGTAACTCCACGTGTGGAGGCGATGAGTAGAACTCCAGAGAGGTTTTCTAACAATGTAGCAATTCTAGTACTTCTCTGTGTCTAATTCCTGTAAGAGCATATCTAAACCTACACAATACTACGACTAGAAACTAAAGAACTGGGATACAAGTAGTCTCACTACACTAGACTACGACTAGAAATCAAATACTACCAACAATCCGACAAGTGCTGGTCTCACCTGTTGGATGCCCAAGTAGTATTCAGAAAATCAGACTACGCAAAGATATTATCGTCACCTTCCGGTAAGTCTCACAGTAAAAGAAACCCCGGTCAGTTCAGACTCTATCAGCTCAACACTCTCACTCTCCGGTCATCTCACGGTAAAAGAGAATTTCCGAAAAGCAATATGACAGTATTAAGCACGCATGAAAACTATCTAACACGCAATAAGCAGACAAGTCAGCCCACACGGTCTACTAATCTAGTGAAAACGGAGTCGCCAACAAGTGAGTAAAGACTACTATTGACTCGGATTTCTCCTCCCGTTAAATAGCTAGATTAGAAGTCATAATAAAGTTTACCGAACTAAAAAGGACCCGTCGGAAACTCAATTTGACAGATAACATTCGTCTAATTATCTAGCAAAAACACAACAATATAGCACTTATCCCAGTTGAAATAAAAGCCTAAAAACTTAAAAATAAATTGAAAAACCACCTCCCTCCTAGCGTGTCCAAACCAGAGAGTGCTGGTGAGCCGAACCGGTGGACCAGTCGAACCGGTCAAACCGGACAGAACCGGACCGAACCGGTCAATGACCGGTCCAAAAAACAGAGTCTGTGTGGTCGGGTCCTGGCGCCGGTGGGCTCCGTTTCCGGCGTTGTCGGAGGGGATCTGGATCGTTCGTCCGAGCGGGTGCGCGGGTCTGGATCTGGCTAGATCGCGGGCCGGCTCTGGTGCTCGGCTTCTCCTCAGCTTCGGATCGCGGGTGCTCCGGCGACGTAGTCTAGTGCACGGCTTCTCCTTCTCGGCCTCTCTGCCAAGATCTTCCCGGCTGGACCGATGCTCCATCAATCTGCTCGGGCTTGGCGTCGGGTTAGCTCGACGCCAGCGGCAAGCCATTCATGACTTCCGCCGCTGCTATGGCGGCGGATCTGGTCTCCGGATGCCGGAAAAACACTTCGTGGTTTGTAAAATGTCGAAGAAAGATGGTTTGGGAAACTAAACTACAAATAGGGGGTGGGGAGGTCACCACCGGACCGGCGTGGGGCGCCGGCCGATGCCTCCCCGTCGATGCAGAAGGTTTACTTTGGGGGGTTAGGCGTCGGGTGAGGGGGGCGAAAAAGGCTCCTGAGGTCGTACTTAATATGATTTCTCACGTCACCATGCTTAAAGCAAGTCCAAAATACTTCAAAATGGAGGTTGAAAACAAACTAGGGCCCGCGCGTACTAGATTTTCCGAGCCCTGAAGTAACTTGAATATAGTTTATTTTACAAGATTCAAAAGAAGCACTCTCTTTTTATCTTTGACGATTCTATATATATATATATATAGTGATGTCAAGGTAGTCCAAATTAAATTTATACAAAGCATAATTAAGAAGATTAAAATTTTTTACAAACTCATTAGATTTCACAACACGATCACATGAAAAAACAAAACAAAATCAATAAAAATGATGAGAACATACATTTATGATCAAAACATATATAGATAGATAATCAATTATTATCATGTATAAAAGTGAAACTAACCTTTAAGTTAAGTTCTTGAAATTGAAAGAAACGACATAATGCATACAAATGATCATGTAGCCCTTACTTATAATGCATAAAAATACAATAAATTGAATAGATGTTAACATTTTAAACTAGAATTATGATTTATAATAAATTAATATTTATATGAACTAATCAAATTACAGCAAAAATTTATTTTAAAGTTCACATTCGTGCATCATACGAAAATATCAATTTACAAAGTATTGATTGAAATCGTACTACCATAAACTTATGATTGGACAAATAATTTCTCATATGTTTATTAAAATTATTTTGTGGAATTCATGTTAATTAATTTAGTCATACCAATTATGATTTTCAGTAATGAATTTTCACTTCAGTTTAGTTCAACTAAGTCCAAAAACAAATAAGCTCCGGTATGCTTAATATAGATTTTACTCTATCGTCCAATCAATTAACTATCTTCCATTTCAGACCGAGATTTAAGTAGATAATCTTAATTTTAATAAAAACTGGTATTCTGTTTTGGATATGAGAACGTGAGAGGGTGAAATATTGGGTGCTTCAGAAATTAGAATATTACATTTGGGTCCATACTTGGAAGAAGGAAAATAAAATGTTATTTGAGATATGGATAAACTACTATTACTTTTTGTAACTTCACATTGAGAAGGTTTAAAACAAATAATTTACCGTATTTCGCAAGTAAATACATACTCTAATCCATTCACTTATAATTAAGCTACTAATTATTGAAGAACTGAAACGGCACATGCATGTGTGTACACCCTATAAATTAAGCAAGTTGCATGTGGCCGCCCTAGAGGAAACCCAAATGTAGAAGTCGGATTTAGGCAAACATAGTAAAGAAGTGGTGTAAATAAAAAGTAAGTCTTTGATTTCCGTAAAAGTAAGAAGGTGGTATAAATAGTAAAAGAGATGGTGCAAATACGCTCGAGATCCTCTACGCAAGAGATTCTACGCCAATATTACGCAAAAATGACTATTTATCTTTTTACAGTAAATTTCAATCATTTATTAATCTGACTGACCATATAGATTACTAGCACATATCCAACCATCCCACGTTATTTTCTATCATTTCTTTCACGAATTTTTTTTTAAACGGTTAGACTTGGTATTAAAATTAGAAGGATGATAAATTTGCTAAGAAAGAAACACGACAACAACAACAAAATATACATATAGACCACCGATAAATTCATACATTTTATACTATGGAAAAGATAAAAATTATGTATTTTATAATATTTGGTAGGTTAAAGAAATATTTATCATTTCAAATATATAATTGTCGATTAATTTATTGTCATTATCAATTTATTTAATTAAAATATAAATGAAGTTAATTAAATATAACTTAATTAATTTTTATTTAATATTTTAATTTTAATTTATTTAATATTTTAAATTTATTAATATTGTTGTTTATTATATTCAAAATTTTAATTAAACATTAATTATAGTTTTTTTAATAAAACAAACATTAAATAATATTGTGTTAAGCAAAAACATGACAAAATAGTTTAATCTAAACTCATGTGGATGTTTGTACGTAAAATAATTAGCTTATGAATTTACGGTAAAACCTAAACAATTATGGTTAATGTCCGCAAAATATTTTACTTGATAAGTTATGGCAGAAACATAAACAACGTCATTTTGGCGTAATGTTTGCGTATAATATTTGCGCAGATGATCAGAAACGGATGAGATCCTCTACGCAAAAGATTCTACGCCAATATTACACAAAAATAACCTTTTATCTTTCTACAGTAAATTTATGCTTTAATTTACTTTTGGTTGAATGACCGACCTTATTCTTTCCACAACATTGGGTTTTACCCGTCTCTTTCTTTAATCTTTCTCCTTCCATTTTTTATATATCCAACCATGTTAAGATATCCCACATCGGTAGCGAACAAACCTAATAACTAATATATAAGGATCAAAGGTGACACCACCTATTGCCAATTGGTTTTAGAATAGGAGCCTGAGATCTATATAATTTAATATAGCCTGAGATCCATATAATTTAATATGGTATCAGTGCGGGTTCAATTTGGACCTGGGTCCTAATGGGTTAACTGTCCGGTGTGTGGATCCCCTATGGGCTGGTGGTATCTCCCTTAATTTAACCGGTGGAGTGGTCCTAATGGGTTAACTGTCCGGTGTGTGGATCCCTTATGGGCCGGTGATATCTCCCTTAATTTAACCGGTGGAGTATTATCCTCCCTTAAAACCGGTGGAGTGCCACATTACTTTGGCCTTAAGGGCGTGTTAAGATATCCCACATATAATTTAATAAACCATCTCATACTGTGTTTTTATAATAAAAAAGGTTGATTACAAATTTTATAAAAACGACTAAGTTTGGTATTAGAATTTGAAGATCAAATTTTTATAATAAAAAAGGTTGATTACAAATTTTATAAAAACGACTAAGTTTGGTATTAGAATTTGAAGATCATATTAGAATTTGAAGATCATAAATTGCAGCGTTTCTAAGAAGTAAACCAGACAACAAAAATATACATATAGACTATATATGCAGATGAAAGTTTATATGTTTTAAATATTTTATACCATTTTGTAGGTCAAAGAAATGTTTATCTGGAAACACATTAATGTAGATTCATTCATTTGATTAAAATGTAAATGAAGTTATTTAAATATAATTTAAATTATTTATATAACATTTTAAATTTGCTTATTTATAAAAATATGAATGACGACGAACTTACACTTTAACTTAAATATATATAAATGAGTTTAAGATATTATTTAACCTTTCATAAAAAATTTTATAATATAATTTTTGAATTAAACGTTAATGATATTATTATTATTCTTTTTCTAATAAAATTCGACACTAATAAAATTGTGCTTAAGGTAAACATGACAAATCCAGACTTGATGTGAATTTACGTAGGCAAACTATTTACTAATTTAAAATATAAATAGTGAAAAAAAAACTTATTGGTGAATGTATTGTAAGTAAAATATTTAACTCAACCAATTCATTGCAAAAACATTAATGTATGGTAAATGTACGTACGTAAAACAACATTTAATTCGACCCATTCATGTGCACAAACATGAACTGTATCGTTTTTGCGTAAAGTTGGCGTAGGCGTAGAGGATCCGAATTGCAAATAGAATCACCCTTGGTAAGTGATGTGTATGGATGGGATTTCCAATGTTGGAAAGACGACCACAAATACATTGTTTCTTCCAAGATCAGTTTTATTCCTCTCATATTGGATCGAATCTGCATGTTTGGATCTATTTATCTTGTGGATCTTTCACATTCATCTGTTCTTCCTGGCCTTTGTCCAGATCCATTAGATTAGGAATATTCTCCATTTAATTTCAATTTTTCTTTCACGTTTTTTAATTTTTTAAAAACAATTTTTTTAAAAAAAATCCTTCCTTTCTCATTAAGTTAGAAAGTCTTTTTTAACGTGTTTCTTGTAGCTTCCAGGTCCTTCTTTATTTTCAAAAAAAAAAAAAAAACCTCATATCTGTTCAGCATCCCTTGCGTGTCTCTTAGTGGGTCTATTTTCCGACCAGGGGGTTTGCTCATAACAAACAGTACTGTTCAAGCATGACACTATGCGGGAAAAGAGGAAGATCACAATTCCTTCCTAAAAAAGTTTCGCCTACTGATCTAGATGTTGATTGGGAGAGGGCACACAAAAGAGTTTGCATATCTCTGAACTGGAGCTGCAAGCAAACGAAGCTGATGCGACAGGATTGCAATCACGATCTTACTCAACACTCTGTCGGCCGTGGGGGTATAATGATGCTAGGTGAGACGGGATGGTTTGTTCCTCTTCTCGAGAATGGAACTCTCAACAAAAAAGATGGTTTCAAACATCTCAAGCAAACATGCAAATTTACCAATAATCACTCTTCGATGGCATCAAAATCAGGTACGCCGAACAGTCTTGTGTTAGATTATGTGTTTCCGTGGATGCATCAAAAGCATTGTGTCGGAGCACTCGAATCTGAATCCCTACAGAACAGATTAGCTCAGATCAGAATGAAGGTTCCTTTAAACTGTTAGGCCATTGGTTTGATGATAGAGAATTTGATAGTGACCATTTTCACCTCCACTTCCAAAAGCTTTGGGGTCAGAAAGTAAGGATTGTGCATCGACTTCATAACAATTTGGTTATAAGTTTTGAGGATGGAGCTGGTATGAGGCATGCGTTACAACACAGTCCATACTCTATTGAGGGCGGTTTACTTGGAGTAACAAGATGGGAGAAAGACATTCCTTTGTGGAGTCTGAGAATCAATAAACTTCTTCTAAGGATCAGACTATATAATGCTCCCAAAGAGTTGCTCAGCCCAGCTACAAAACATAGTTTGGCCTCTGTGATTGGGGAGGTTGAGCAACTACACTCCGGTTCTGGCACATATTCTGATACTGAAAATATTGAGGCTCAAGTCTGGATCAATCCATACAAACCTTTTGATCCATGGTATTCTCTTGGAGGACAAAAATAATAACCACTCCTAGCTCCCCTGTGGGTATGGAAAAGTCTTCAAACTTTGCACTCGTTGCGGAGTAATCGGTCATCCGAGTTCTCGCTGTAAGTTGAAGGACAATAAAAAATTGGAGCAATTTGTCAACTCATCCCTTCTGCATCATTTTCAACAGCTAGGCAATAACAGAGGCAATACTCTCGCCGAAGAGATGAAAACAGTAAGTGGGAAAATGCAGGGATCTTGTAAGGCAGGAAAGAAGCGAAAGTGGTCCATGGTGGAATCACACATCAGGAGGCCTGGTGAACAAGCTCTGGGAATGAAAATTAAGGGAAATTCCGCTCCGGCAAGAAAGAAGCTTAGAAGTCAATTAAAGTTGGAATATGAGAAGAAGTCTACTTTCATGGATATCCAAAAATAGCCAATACATAATGTGTTTAATGCTACCTCGCCTGAAGATGATGGAATCCCAATCGTGAGCAGCCATGAGTTCGGAATGCAGTCTGTGTTACACGAGGAGAATAATCATTATGAGTTTGTTGGCAATCAAACATATGGGAAAGTGAAGCCATGTCAGAAAATTTCCAGGCTAAGGCTACTTACTTCAAGAATGAAAGCACTCTCGAAGCAAACCGTCTCAAAAATGATAATCTTGTGGAAAGAGGTAAGGATAAAAGGCAAGAGAAAGAGTTACAGAGAGAGTAATCTGGGGGGATTTAAGAGGAAGAATTATGCAGGACGAAACATGGATTTAGAAACACCTTAGGACAAAAAACGTAAAACAGAAGGCATGAACGAGATGGTTGAGGGCACCGAGTATAGTGCTTGCAACTTTGGGAATATGGTCATTGCTCATCAACCGCGGCCATCTATAACATTCATTGTGCCTTTGTTGATTCCCATAATCAATCTCGTAAAAATTTGAGAATTCGAAAGATGGGACATCAGCAACAACTTCAGATGAGGAAGAAAGACTTATGGAAACAGGGCAGGAATCATACTTGTGCATTCCTAGGCAAGAAAACACTTCAACGACGTAGTTGGCATGAAGAAACCAAGTTCTTAAAATACGCTGATACGAGGTCAGTTTTCCCAACACTGAAGTATGTCAAGGTCTTTTCAATATCTGCTCCATCTCTAGAGGATGTACAAGGAGCTCAATCGATGTCCCCAAATAGCATTAAACAACACTTCAAGCCACTTGAACCTATGAAGTACGGGTTGATAGCACCAGTGCACAACGAGGAGGATGAGGAGATCAAGGCATATTTGTTACATATAATGACATTCTACCTTCACATTTTGCTCCACATTATCTTTTGAATGAGGATGGAGGACAAGCTGTAGCAGCTTTCTTTTATAGTTTTGCAGATTTGGGAAGAAGAAGCTTGTGGAACAAAATCTGGAACTTCAAGGTTCCATACAAGCTGATGTTTCTCAGTTGGAGGCTTGGCAAAGAGTACTCATGGGCAAATCTCAGAATAAGGAAATTATGGAGCAAGATATGGAACTTTAAAGTTCCATATAAGATGACGTCATCCAGCAGGGAAGTGAGTACTAGCGCTTCACCCCTGTGTCAAGTTGTGATGCAGGCTAGACCAGGGCTCATTCCATGCATCATTCCATCGCAAGCAAATGAGATAGCTTGTTGGGGATCCTTCAAAGCAGCAACCGGGGTTATATCCCAAGAGGTTTACTTGCTCACGGTTTCATTCGTTCCATGGGCGGCACTCAACTACGATGAGTTAGCGCCTCGGGAGACTTGGAGTATGGTGGGATACACGTTACTTTTTCCACTTAGCCATTTCTCTCATTTACATGTTGTTAAGGTCATTAGGACCAAGCTGGTTAAGGCTCTAGGCTTGGTATGTTTCCTTTGTATATGCTACCTTTGTATCCGTTTTTATTTCGTTTAATTAATGAAAGTGTGATTTCAAAAAAAAAAAAAGCACTACAATAGAGACTAATATGCTGAAAGTCCGTGCTTACTAAGATCTATACTATCGTGTCAAGTTTTAACTCAAAAACAATGAAATTAAAACTAAGTGCGGAAAGTAAAGAGACACGATATGATCACCCAGTTCAGTGCAATGCACCTACGTCTGGGGGGCCGTAGCCCGTGTTAAGATCCTTCACTAGATGCAATAAATATTTTCCTGATCTATTACAATCTAGTGGCTACTCTAGCAAGCTTATCACACTACCATTTCTTTCTGATAGCTGTTACAGTGATTACCTTCTTTTCCACGAAGGTGCGGCAAGATCTTGAACACCCGAGCTTTAACACACGTCCCAAGTGTTTTGGTTATTGTAGAAACCTTGGACTGCGTTGCCTTTGCTCTCAAAACGATAAAACTCTGAATTCCAGAATTTTCTGTAAAAAACCGATTAAACGAGCACGCAACCGATGTCCTTCTTTTATAGCTCATTGCCGTGAAAACCTTCCTTTTGCACGGCTCTTGAATCCTTCCTTCAATAGACTTCTATTCCACATTTAAATCTTGAAGAAAAGGAATTTATGTGTGTCTAATCATCTGATAAATGGAAAACCGATCACCACGAATATTTCCATTCTAATACAGCTGCAAATCACATTGTAGACACCCATTAGGACTGTAGTTTCCATAAACTCCATCGCACAATATTTTCCTTCCATCTTTTAAAACCTGCGCTGGAACCTGGAAAATATTCTATCTTTTTCTGCCAACAGAAGTCATGTTGCAACATGATACTCCACAAAGCAGCCAACAAAATCTGGACTTACAATCTCCCCCTTTGGCAATTTGTGGACCCACTACGTCAGAAGCTTCTACTGAATTTAACATCCCAGAAAACCAACAGCTGCTACTCCATGGATCCAACATAAGAACTTGGCAGAAAAAATAGAATTACCAATTAACTACAGTCATAAAAAACTCAATCACAATATTTCTCCCCCTGGGGCCATAAAATGCCAAAGGGCCCGAATCAAAACATCCACAGTACGAAAACAAATCAGAGAAGGGGAGAGAGAAAAATACAAAGATCACTGAGCATCATCCTCAGAATCAGAAAGAACTCTGCCTCTTTTCCAGGCAGGAGTGACTGAAATCTTGGTCTTCTTGGCTCGGGGCTGCTTCATATGGCCAGAGGAACTAGCTCTCTTAGAAGACCTGGAGGGAGCAGGCATAGATGGGCTAGAAGCAGGTGGAACAGATGGTTCACCCCTCTCATCTTCTTTGGCTATAGCAGCCAGAATTCGAGCCTTAGCATCCTGAGCCTTCTTTAACAGCTCACTGTGAAACATAATTTGATCCATGTGCAACTGGATCTCCTTCTCAGCAGCCCTCAATTCAAATTGGTTAGACATAACAACATCTCTGGACATCATCTTCTGATCCCAGGGCAGATCTAGCACAGTCCTGTCCAAGGACTTGGCAGTAAAACCAAACTTGCCAGCTGGTTTCATCTCATCCTCATTTGCCTCGAACCCTTCAGCCACCAGAAATGCAGTAATCAGGCAAGGATGAGGAAGAGCTTCAGTGCATCTAGATGCATCAAGAGCACCCACAATTCTCTTTAACACATATTCCCCAAGGTTCACCTCACACCCTGAACCAATCCCAAATAGAAGCTCTGCCTGATCTGGAGTCAAGGAAGTGGTGTTGGAAGTTTGCATCCAGCAGTTGATAAGAACTTTGAAGAGCAGCCAAAACCTGAGGGTAAGAGAGCTGGTGGGTACATGTCCAGAAGGCCAGGAGCTGAGCTTCCCAAATGTCAGTGCTCTGGCCAGCACATGATTGTCCACAATATAGTCTCTGGGATAAGCCATGTCAGAGTCCTCCAGCAACTGAATACCCAGGACTGAGTTCAATTTTTCTGGAGTAAGTGCAACAATTCTCCCCCTGAAGTATAGCTTGCCAGACCAATCATTTCCAGCTTGCAGTGTGCTCCTCTGAAGATTGCTGTAAAATTCCAGCACCATGTCTGGATCATACCTCTTGAAGACAGTGGCCGCTTGCACATAGCCAATTTGACCCAGAAATGTATCAAAGCCACTTTCGGCACACTTCTTAATATCCAGCACCTTTTCTACAAAGAAACCCCTGGAGCTCAATAGATCATAGTGTAGGCTGGCTGTGACAGAATAGAACTTCTCAGAGTGAGCCATGGACAACAGCTTAGCATTGAGCATCTCACCATCCTCAGTAACATCCTCCTTCCCAGTTGTAGTCTCAAAGTCAACATCTGGATCTTCCAGATCAGCAAGATTCTCATCAGCAGGGGTATGATCAACAATTGGATCCTCCAAACTAGCATAGTCTTCCTCATCTGGAGCTGGATCTGGAGAGGCGGGGGAAAGCAAATCCTGCTCAACATTGATATTATCCAAATGAATTGGAGAGTCTGGTACATTGAGTTTAATAGGACTGAGCTGAGAAGAGGCAGAAACATTGTCATCATGGGCTGGAGAGTGTGGAGATAAAGGATTATCAGAGCTAGGGTGCAGCTGGTTCTTTCCAGTGACATTGGCAGCAGTTGTAGAACTCTTCCCAGCTAACCTCCTTGATCTCCTAGAGTAGTGCTTGATAGTAGCTGGAGCAGCCCATTCTGAGAACTTCTTCATGTGATATCTGACATCCACCCTTTGTCTTAGGGACAGCAAAACAGCCCCATCGGTCGGGGCATTCAAGGGGAACTTCTTGGCTACCCTAGGTTTAAGCTTGTTCAAGCTTCTGAGTTTGGAGATAGGGAGTGACACCTTTGTAATAGATACCGATTGGCTAGAGTGACTGGTGCTACGAGGGACCTCAGACTGAGAATTATGCTCCTCATGAGCATTAACAGTTGCTGCAGTTGGCATCTCTGCAGAATTAGAAAGCGGACCCTGGACCTCATCATCAGCATTACCAGTTTCCTGGTCTTCAAGAATGGCAGTCTTGGTTTGGTCCTCAGATTCCACAATCTCAGTTTTCTGTGAGGGACTGGGAGAATCTGGTGTTGCAACATGAGAATCTGCTGGCATAGGAGCATCAGTTGGAGCTGGGGCAGGTACTTGTTTCCTCAAACTCCCCAGTATATCAGCAATGAAAAACTCATCCTCCTGAACTTCTTCATCATCTGACAGAGGTTCAAAGCAATCCTCAAGAGTTAGACCATCAGGCACAAATATCACTGCACCAGTCCCACCATACCGGAGAAAATCTAAAGATGCTACTGGAGCTCCAACTGGTTCTAGATAGAGACCTCCTGGAACTTCATCAATAATTCCAGAGGCAGTAACCCGAATCCCTTCATCCTCCTGAGCTGCAGGACCCCTGATATGCTTCAAAATTTGAGGGAAAGATTCATCCTCAAAAGTGGATGTAGCTTGTGGAAAATCTGTGAAGCACTGTATCCTCCTTCCATCATTCCATATCCTACCAGCAGTCTTTTTGGTTCTCCTGGAAACCGCTTGTGTAGGAGTTGAAGCATCAGAGGGAGCAATGGTGGAACCTTCAGTAGAGGTGGCAGGGGAAGAAATAACACTAGGTCCATGGATTGTATCATGGACAGTAGGAACTGGTACCTCCTGAGGCGCTGAATCATCCAGCACAATGGGGGTATCACTGGTATTGGTAAACACAAACTTCAACTTGGTGTTGGATCTGGTGTGATAGGGCCTACTCCTCACACAGGAAACCTTTGCATTTGGAGTCCTCTTAGGAGGCTCAGAGCTGCCATCTCTGTTCTGGCTTCCTGCCATAGATGATCCTCTTGTAGAATACCTGGAAGAGGAAGATGGCCTCAGGTAAGGGTTAACTTTAGGTTCAGGCCTCACAAAAGTGGGTTTATAAAGATCAGATGCTATAATCACATCAGTCTTAGGGGGCTTTGGTCTCATCTGACCATTATATGAGCATCTGTCAGGATTGTTCCTAGTACCCAAAGCATTATGCAGATAATTGTCTAACCCTTTAGCATATTCCCATACATCCAAATCGTTATAATACTTTTTTAAACGCTCTGCATCTCTGGATCCTGGGGCAGGGATAAAATTTTCTGGAATCGCATCCAGTGCAGGCGATGGGGGTGTTTCAGGCATGGGTTTCACAAATCCAACAACATATGCCTCAGATTCAAACAACTCAGAACATGGATCCCATAAACCCTTAACCCAGCGAGTGTCAGAAACTCCCCCTAAATCTGTCCAATCTTGACTACCAAACCCCAAACTAACTCGGTCACAATCACGGAAATATATAATAAAGCTAGATCGAATAATCCACACGCTAAGCACAGAGGTTACAGAAACCCTATTCAATAACTCGAGAGACCGGAAGAAATCAACAGTTCAGGAGAACCAAGATGGTACCTTAAAGAGAAAAGCTGCGGGTTTTGATTTCTGCAAACTCTGATGACGAGTCCGGTGAGTAATAGGGAGATTCCGCTGGGAAGGAGCTGAGATTTCGTGTTGCAATAGGAATAGGGAAAGGTTTCTGGTTGGGCGCGAAGAAAATAGAAGGGAAACCAATTTTCCGCCTTTTTACACGAAGGAATTAAAGTTGGCCCAACGGAAAAATAGCCAATAAACCATGTGGGCCCCAGCTGCCCCCTACACTTACACGCGGCATCTTTATCACTTGCACCTTATATCTTCATGTTGCAACATGACATGCAACTTCAACCTTAACCATATTTTTGGTATTTTCTGATTTTTGTAAAATGAAAAACGGAATTCAAGATAACAACTATACAAACAGACAGCCTTTAGTACTTTAGATAGTACACACCCCAAGATGCTGTCTCAGGGTTTCAAATGTTGAGGCATCCAAAGGCTTAGTGAAGATATCAGCAAATTGGCTCTCAGTGGGCACATGCTTAAGTTCCACTTCCTTTCTTTCAACTAAGTCTCTGATAAAATGGTGTCTGATATCGATGTGTTTGGTTCTGTTATGCTGAACTGGGTTCTTAGAGATATCAATTGCAGATTTATTGTCACAAAGAATTGTAAGACTTCCAAGCTTAATACCATAGTCTCGGAGCATCTGTTTCATCCATATCAACTGAGTACAACAGCTCCCTGCAGCTAAGTATTCGGCCTCAGCAGTAGATAAAGAGATTGAGTTCTGCTTCTTACTATACCAAGATACTAAGTTCTCCCCAATAAAAAAACATCCTCCAGTTGTACTTTTTCGATCATTTGCGTTTCCAGCCCAGTCAGAGTCACTGTAACCATACACCTGATAACTAGTTCCCTTAGAGTACCAGATGCCATAATCAGCAGTGCCAGAAATGTATCTAATGATTCTCTTTACTGCAGATACATGAGATTCCTTAGGTGCAGCTTGAAATCGGGCACATATTCCAACACTTAGAGAAATATCAGGCCTGCTTGCTGTCAGATATAATAGGCTACCAATCATGCTTCGATATAGCTTAGTATCAACAGGCACACCTTTTTCATCCTTAGTTAACTTCTCAGTTGTAGACATGGGAGTTCGTACTGCTTTTGCATCTCCTAGGCCAAACTTCTTGACCAGGTTCAAAGCATATTTTGTTTGGTTGATAAACAGGCCATCATCACCTTGTTTGACTTGTAATCCCAGAAAGTATGAGAGTTCACCCACCATGCTCATCTCAAACTCAGAAGTCATCAACGAGACAAATTCATTTACAAGATCTGTGGAAGTTGAACCAAATACAATATCATCCACATAAATCTGAGCTATTAAGATGTCTGTCCCTTGAGAGTACATAAACATGGTTCGATCAACTCCCCCTCGAATATTTCCCTTGTTAAGCAGAAATTGAGTCAATCTGTCATACCAGGCTCTTGGTGCTTGTTTGAGACCATATAGAGCTTTCTTGAGTTTAAACACATGATTTGGAAAGTGAGGATCTTCAAAACCCTTAGGCTGTTCAACATATACCTCTTCATTAACAATGCCATTTAGAAAGGCACTCTTAACGTCCATCTGATGTAGCTTGAAGTTCAGCACACATGACATAGCTAACAGGATTCGAACAGATTCAAGTCTTGCAACAGGGGCAAACATTTCATCAAAATCCACTCCTTCTACCTGAGTATATCCCTGAGCCACGAGCCTTGCTTTGTTTCTGGTAACTGTTCCATCTCCATCAGATTTATTCTTGAAAATCCATTTTGTACCAATGACATTAATTCCTTGCGGACGTGCAACTAACTCCCATACATCATTCCGTTCAAATTGACTCAGTTCTTCCTGCATAGCTGAGATCCAGTATTCATCCAATAGGGCTTCCTTATGGTTCTTTGGCTCGATCAAAGACAGAAAACATTGCAGCACATGACGGCTTCCATGGTGCATCTGAGCATAGTTCACAGGGGGCTTTCCTCGGGGATTTTTCTGTCTTGGAGTAATTCCAGTGTCTACTCGTGTTGCTTCTCCATCAGATTCATCGGATGTCTCTAACTCACCTTCAGTCATTGGTTGAATAGGTGCATCAGAGGCAGATGTTTTTTACAAATCCAGCCCTACTGCATTAGTTTGCTCATCTTCAGCAAGTTTCGAAACTTGGTTCTCTCCTGAAGTAGCAGTTGATGTTGCAACATGAGAACTGGTACATGGTTCAGGAGATAGGTTTTTCAGACTTGCACTACTTTGGTTAGAGTTGTGCTGAAGTAGCTCTATGTCATCAATATCTTCTGAAATCCTATCAGGCACATCCTTAACTATCACATTAATCGATTCCATAATAGTACCTGTGCGTTTGTTAAACACCCTGTAAGCTCTGCTGTTCAGTGCATAGCCAAGAAACACTCCTTTGTCTGATTTTGACTCAAACTTACCAAGTTTTTCTCTATCCCTGAGAATATAACATTCTGCACCGAATACATGAAAGTGAGCCACACTAGGTTTCTTCCCTTTCCAGATCTCATAAGCCGTTTTCTCTGTCCACGGTCTTAGGTATACCCGATTTATAACATAGCATGCAGTTTTAACAGCTTCGCCCCACCAGCGTTTTTGCACATCATACTCAGCTAGCATGGTCCGAGCCATCTCTTGTATGGTTCTATTTTTGCGTTCAACAATCCCATTCATTGGTGGAGAGAAGGGAGGTGAAAAAATGTGATTGATCCCATATGTAGAACAAAATTCACCCATGGCCGCGTTCTTGAATTCTCCTCCATTGTCTGTTTGAATGCTAACAACTCTCTGATTTGCACTTGCCTTTTCAGTGTTTAGACGAAGTACAAGATCTCTGATAAAGTTCACTGCCTCGGATTTCTCTGTCAATAGCTCAACCCAAGAGAATCTAGAGAAGTCATCAACACACACAAAGATGAATCTCTTTCCAGACATACTAGAGATATTAACTGGCCCCATTAAATCCATATGAAGTAATTCCAAGTTCTGGGAAGTGGTGATGTCATTAATGGCTGAGTGAGGTGCCTTTGTCTGTTTTCCTTCTTTGCATGGACCACAGATCATATCCTTCTGATAAGTGATTTGAGGGAGCCCCCTGATAGCTTCAATCCGAGATGCTTTACTTAGTGCTTTGGTGTTTGCATGGCCCAGTCTTCGATGCCACAGAGTTGAGTTGTCACTCTTAGCACTCAAGCATGTAATTGATGGTTCCAAGATATAACAGTTGTCAGAAGATCTTCTCCATGTGAGTATTCCATTAGAGCCTTGCTTGACCGTACAAATAGATTCATCAAAATGGACTGTCATATGATGATCATAGAGATGACTGATGCTTATAAGATTTGCCTTGAGATCCTCTACTAGCAATACATCATAGAATACCGGGAAGTTCTGAATATGTAGCTCCCCTTTCCCGATAACCTTGCTGATTTTTCCATCTCCAAATTGAACAGTGCCAATCCAAGGTAACACATTTTTGAGAAGATCTGGAGAACCAGTCATGTGTCTGGAGCATCCGCTATCAAAGTACCACGTGTCCCTGGCATAAACACTATAGCAGGTATGAACTACATAACAGTTGAGAGAGGTTTTAGGAATCCATACCTTCTTGGTCAATTTCTTCTGCAGTTCAGGTTCCATGTTGCAACATGAGACAAATTGCTTGCCTCTCATGATATCTCTAAGTAATTTCATACATCGAGATTCATTATGCCCCTGCATCATACAGTACTCACAACATCTGGGAGGGGTTTTTCTCTCTACAATTCCATAGTTGGACTGATTACTTCTGTTTTTCTTCTGGCTGGTAGATAAATGATTTCCAGCAGATACAAACACAGTCTTCTTCATCTGAGAGTTTGATACCTTGCTGTTGAATCCCAGACCATGCTTATTACCATCAGTTTTTCCCATTATCAGAAGATCATTCAATTTAGCAGTTCCCTTGTTCAATTTCTGAATGGTTGCTTCAGCTTCTTCAGCCCTAGCAATTACAGATCTCAACTTCTTCCCCAGATTGTCACAGTCAATGGTTCTGGCCTTGGCCTTTTCTTCAGCATTCACTGCTCTAGAGGTCATAATTTCCAGTTTCTTGACTAGAATTTCAGAAGTTACTTCAGCATCTTTAGCTCTCTTGGTCATTACTTCAAGCTTTATGGATTTCTCCATATCATCCATAGGTTTCTTTCCCTCAGATATCTCACTTTTCTTCAACTGATCAGCAAGAGACTCCTCAGCTTTCTCAGCTCTTTTTGTCATGGATTTAAGTTTCAAAGTTAACTCCTCAATTTCCTGCTCCTCAACCAGTGAATCATTTACTAAGGTGTTGACTTTTACTTTCAGAGATTCAACTTCTTCTGAAAGTCTTAAGACTTCAGTACCTACACTTTGACCATCCTTCAAATTTTTGATTAATTCAACAGATTTTTCCCATTCCTTGTAAAGCTCATCATAGGCACACTGGATATCAGAACTTTCTGAGTCATCTGGAACTGGTCCTGACTCTACAACTCTAACACCAAAGGATACATGTTTCTCTGGCTGAATCTCATCTTCATCATCACTCCAGGTTTCACCAGATGCTACAAATGCCTTTGGTTGATTCAGGAAGTTTCCACACTGATAGGCAAGATGTCCATAACCCCCACATTCCTTACACTGAGGTTTTCCAGCATGTTTTGTACCTTCAGGACCTCTAGGTAAATCATCAACAGATCTGAGTCTGTTCTGAGAAGTATCACTCCCTTGATAATTTTTGAAATTGTTCTGTGGATCTGTAGGCTGAGCTCCTTGACCCTGATAAGACTGAGCTCCCTGATTCTGAAAAACCTGAGTTCCTTGACCCTGATAGGACTGAGTTCCCTGGTTCTGAAAAGACTGAGCTCCTTGATTTTGGAAAACCTGAGTTCCCTGGCCTTGATTCACTTGAGCTTGTACACCTTGTGGACTTGGAAACCCTCTGACTTGACCCTGAGTACCATGATTTCCTCTTCCTTGATTTCCAGAGAAACCTCTGCCTTGATTTACCCTCATGAATCTCCCAAAGTTTCTAGCCAGCAAAGCCATTTCATCTGAACCAGCATTTTCCATCTCCTCCAACTTTCCTTTCCCTTTTGATGTTGCAACATGAAATGACAGAGCCTTTTTGTCCTTACTTTTCTCAGTGCACATCTCTGATGTCTTCATAAACCCTATCAGCTCATCTAGAGTCACAACATCCAGCTGAGAATTAATCTCCAAGTTCATGACTAAAACCGAGAATTTCTCAGGTAGTGACCTCTTCACCTTGTCCAAAACTTGAGCCTCAGTATATCTTTCTCCAAACTGGTGTGCTCTATGAATTAAATCTTTCAATCTAGTGCTGAATTCATCAACTGACTCGTGTTCCAACATCTCCAGGCTTTCAAATTCAGATTTGATCATTCCAAGTTTGATTTTTCTGACTGACCTGGAACCTTCATGCTCCTTCTCTAGAGCTTCCCAAGCAGCTTTGGCAGTAGTACACCCCGAGATGATTCTGAATTGGTCGACTTTTACTCCATTGTACAGAGCCCCCAAAACCTTACTGTTGAGCCTCTTCATAGCCTTCTCTGCATCAGTCCGTGGAAGAGGTTTAGGAATAGTTTGACCAGCCGGATTTATTGTGGTAGGTGGACTGTAGCCAATCTCAATCATATTCCAAGCATCATCATCAAGCTGATCAATAAATATACGCATGCGCGTCTTCCAGTCTGGGTATCCTCCATCAACCAGTAGAGGAGCTCGTGTGATGGATCCTCCTTCTTTGGCCATAGTAAGCAGATCGGTCACTCACCTCGCAAGAGGATTAAAAGAGTGATTAAGCTCTGATACCAATTGAAAGTCCGTGCTTACTAAGATCTATACTATCGTGTCAAGTTTTAACTCAAAAACAATGAAATTAAAACTAAGTGCGGAAAGTAAAGAGACACGATATGATCACCCAGTTTAGTGCAATGCACCTACGTCTGGGGGCCGTAGCCCGTGTTAAGATCCTTCACTAGATGCAATAAATATTTTCCTGATCTATTACAATCTAGTGGCTACTCTAGCAAGCCTATCACACTACCATTTCTTTCTGATAGCTGTTACAGTGATTACCTTCTTTTCCACGAAGGTGCGGCAAGATCTTGAACACCCGAGCTTTAACACACGTCCCAAATGTTTTGGTTATTGTAGAAACCTTGGACTGCGTTGCCTTTGCTCTCAAAACGATAAAACTCTGAATTCCAGAATTTTCTGTAAAAAACCGATTAAACGAGCACGCAACCGATGTCCTTCTTTTATAGCTCATTGCCGTGAAAACCTTCCTTTTGCACGGCTCTTGAATCCTTCCTTCAATAGACTTCTATTCCACATTTAAATCTTGAAGAAAAGGAATTTATGTGTGTCTAATCATCTGATAAATGGAAAACCGATCACCACGAATATTTCCATTCTAATACAGCTGCAAATCACATTGTAGACACCCATTAGGACTGTAGTTTCCATAAACTCCATCGCACAATATTTTCCTTCCATCTTTTAAAACCTGCGCTGGAACCTGGAAAATATTCTATCTTTTTCTGCCAACAGAAGTCATGTTGCAACATGACATTCCACAAAGCAGCCAACAAAATCTGGACTTACATATGCAACTTCACGTGAAAAAGATAAATTTAGTTGCTAGAAGTTCCTTGAGATTGTTTCCCTGTATGAGATAGCTATCAAAATCAAATGCCACTCTACTGGCTTCTTGAAGAAAATATTCTTCTGAATGGTAGGCTTTGCAAAATTCTCTTGAATGCCAAATGCTCCACTGGCCATAAGCAAATACAAACGAAGTTGTTTTTGCTACCCGCGAGCTTTCAGTACCCAAGTAATTAGTTCAATACTGGCACAAAATAGAGTAAGATATTCATGATGAAATAGCATTTGTAAATAATGTGTAATAACATTGAAAGTGCTACGATGCAATCCAAATAATATTTCCAGAGTAAAAGAACACCAAAGGCAAAAGCAGGTCCAGACTAAAATATATTGCGCCTCCAATCCCTCATCAGACCTCATAATGCCTAATTGAAACTACTTGATAAAGTAGTGGAATTTTTTACTTCTCCAACCTTCTAGGGCTGCTACTTGATAACATGAAAAATAACACAATCAAAAGAAATACTAATAGTAAGAAAAATAGCCATGCAAAAAAGCATTAAAAGATAAGTATAATGAGAGTCACTTTAATGATGCAGCAGACAAGCACCATATAAACCTCTCTTTGAGATACAATATTACACTATAAATTTTGATGATTAAACAAAATCAGCAACCTTGTTTGATCAAATGGTTACTTGGTTTCATACTGCATGATTAACAAATATATATTGATTAACAAATAACCAGATTAGAAAGATTAAGAGTAAACCTTCTGTATGCCTCTCACAATGTCAACTCCCATATCAATTTCTTTTCCCAAAGTCGAAAGTATCAACTAACTGAAACGCAAAGATAATCTGAGGCACAATATTCTATAGTTCTATAATGCAATAAAGCAAGCAAGCCAGGAGGTGGTTTTAGCATCAGAGTTGACTTCAGGGCCTATCTCGTCGTCGGAGAGGAGAGTGATGAAGTAGCATTCTCAAGGCTGCAAAAGAAAATCCAAGTTTAAACCAATTGAGCAGAGATATTACATCAACGGTACTCATCAACCTCCAATTGAGCAGAGATAAAACATGGTATTCATTTGGCTGTTAAGGGTTTGCCAAATTGAGACAACAAGAGCTATAATCCCGAGTTAATGCAACTACAAGAGCTCTTCCACCTTTGAAATAAAGAAAATAAATAAAAGAATACATTCAGTTCTTTCTTTAAGCCTTATTGCCAGGTCATTGAGCTGCATTTTAAAAAAGCTAATGAGTATGAATCATTTGATATACATGGTCAAAAAGGTAGGGAAGTACAAACACTCACCACCTTTTATTGTAGAACATCCCAATCAACTCTTATTTGCATTGAGAGTTCCATTGACTGCACCAAACCACATTCACAGCAAGCTGGTTCATGAATCTCTTCTTGTTCATGCTATTTACATGATCAAATCCATAGACATGAACCGCTGTTGCATACAAAAACCACAAAAAAAAGGCAAATACAAATTGAGAAATCGGGAAAAACCCCCGATAAAAGCACTATAAGATCACTTAGTTAAGACCTGGTATACTCTACAAACCACAAGGAAAATAACGTGGGTCAGAGAGAAGAAAAAAAAAGCATTTAATATGAGTTTAAAAGCCTGAAAACCTGCACTGCTAGAATGCTTTTTAAATTCTCAATCAGAGTATCATTTGCTTTCTGAATCTGTTATTGCCTCTGAAAAAGTTCTTCCCGCTGCATGTGTCGAATTCTGCCAACTTCCGCAATGTTGCCCTGCAATTTCAACAATCATAATTTTATGCTGTGATTTTCAAAGCATGGATCATCTCTCATTATTGTGATTATAAGCATACCTGCTTTCAAAGAGAAGTTGAAGGCCATCAACCAAATTCCAGTCTTAAACCTCGGATAGCTCCTTAATTGTTGTCATTTCTTTCAAGCCACCAGCCTCATTGGTGTATAACTGCTATTCTCCAAGCTCCACCAGCCCCTTAGCAAAATAGGCGTGTAAACGTAGCTCCCTTAGCAAGGCAACCATTTCGTCTTGTCCAAATGATTTAGCAAAATCGAAGACAGGAAAAATACTCCAAAACAATCATATTTAGGAATCTAGTGCCAAAGATTTCCGGCATTGATAAACGATTTTCTTCATCGTACCTGTGGAACAAAGTGCTTGAATTCACTGGAAACTTGGAAAGGACTGAATGAAAGGAGGGAAAATTAATTAAAGCAATAATTAAACCACTGTAGCAAAAGTTAAAAGGCAGTTTGAGATGGCAATTTGAGATGAGTAGCAATTTCATTCACATGTATTCCTTTCTCCAGATCCCTTGATTAATACAGGTTTGACATTCATCAATTCAGTAAGCAGTAGAAAGAGCATATATAAAAGTTAAAACCCCGTTAAACATGCACTACACTTCTGAAAAATATGATTCAAGTTTTTTTTTTTTAAAGGAAAACCACCATTGGTGGGGGTTATATTGGCTTCCCCTTGCCTTTTAAATAACAAAAATAAAAATGTTAAAAGAGAAAACCGCTTCTATGGAGCTAGGCATCCAAACGGTTTAAGAATAGAAAACCTAAGTTAAGGATTCTATTTGTGCAGTGCTTACTGGAAACACCACAACATGGTCAAAATTTTTGCCATAAAAAAAAATGAGTTAGCCTAATATATACTCATTCTAAGTTAACACAGCCAGTGGAGAGGTTTTGAAAAACAAGAAATAGATGTCCACTTGCTTTTTAGTGAATCAGAAAAATTGAAACACAAGGCAGCCGATGGATATATTTCATGATTCAAAAAACATCCTCAAAAGAAACATCCAGATCCCAAGGCACCTCGTACACCCACTTGTTACTAGGATTAATCATGTTGGTGCTGCTCAGAGTTTTTTCCATCAGCATGTATTGTCCTTTATGAAAAACAGCTTGTATTGTACCTGCAATGCAAGACAAAACATCAGCAGTAACTATTTCTTATTCTAATGTTAGGGAGTCCTTGTTTGTCAAGAACAATGGCTCCCCTAACTGTTTGTGGGAGGTTAGACAGACTCAGTTCACAAGAAAGATGCTTTAGGAGAGAATGCTTTGCTAAAATGTCTGCAACTGAGTTGGCTTGCCTAAGGGAGTGAGAAATAATAGCTGAGAAGAGGGTACTGTGTATTTGGTGTGCAATGTGAAAGACTTTCCAGTGGGAAATGGATGGATCTTTGGCCATTTTCACAGCATTTAAACAATCCGATTCCAACTACAAAGTAAACAAATTATGAGCATGGGCAGTTTGTAAACCAAAGTTAATAGCAAGAAGTTCAGCCTCTAGGGGAGAGTGAGCTATGGTGACAAAACATCTAGCATGAAGAAAATCCCCTCTATTGTTTCTAAAAATCACACCTATACCAGCCCTTTTAGTGGCAATATCTCATGCAGCATCAACATTTACTTTCACACCACTAGAAGGTTTAACCCAGCTGATTTTGACAATGTTAGGCTTTGGGGGTTTTAACCATTTTGGTAATACCCCTGAACTTGCAATGTCAATATCATGAGATTTGGACAGATAAAAAGGCTTGACAACATATGAGTTAAAAATCATTTCCTTCACTTCTTTGATGATAAACTGTGGTGAAGGTGAAACTTCATCAAATAATTTGGTATTCCTAGCTTTCCATAGTGCCTAGCACACAAATGATGGAACTATGTTAACTTGTTGTGAGACCATTAAAAGACCAACAACATGCTAGACCAGAAAGAGGGAAAGTTTGGATTTCCTATGCATAGAAAAATATTAATAGCACTCCAAACTTGTGTTGCAATTTTGCAGCTGTTAAAAAAGTGATCTATGCTATCTTGGTTTTTACAGAAGGGACATTTTGACGTAATATGAAAACCTGACCATGCAAGCACATCATCAAAGGGCAACATATAGTTGAAAACCTCCACATAAAAACAGAAACCTTTTTAGGGCATCTTACTGACCAGATTTTAGATAATGTTGCAATTCTTCCTCTTCTTGGCCTAAGTTTCTCATAAGCAGATTTGAACGTAAAATTCCCTT
Source organism: Cruciata laevipes (assembly GCA_963678965.1). NCBI lineage: Eukaryota > Viridiplantae > Streptophyta > Magnoliopsida > Gentianales > Rubiaceae > Cruciata > Cruciata laevipes. The sequence goes on from OY787641.1 coordinate 18,997,638, forward strand.
TGAGCTCTGGTTTCCACACCAATCTGTGGAATGAGCTTTGATTCCTGTAAAACAGATATAAGGTTAGTGCTGAGAAGGGGAGAGATAGAAGGAAGATAGATGTCTTTTTGAGCAATGAATTCAGCTACCGTGCAAATGAGAGTGAAAAATATGATTCAAGCAGAAAAAACAAAACATCAGATGCAGATGCAGATTTTAGATGGAATCCATTCTTGGTTTTTTTCATCCATATATGAAAGATGATCTTGATCTTTTGTAAAACGAATTTTTTGGTTTCTCTATTTGCATGCTGAACTATTAAGTCCATTAGATATTCAAAACAAAATGATTAGGCAGATAAACCCAGTTGTTAAGATTATTTTAGCCTAATTTCCAAGAATTTGCAACTCAGCACCACATGATAAAACTACACAACTTTATGCAATACTTGTAAAAGTATATACATTGGGTAACTATCAAGCAGGCAACTTCAATATAGTGATTAAAAGAGTTCCTTCCAAAACTTTACATTGATAAGTTAAAATATTGGGTCTGATCAGTTTACAGCTATCTCAGTTTTTAAGAAATACTGTTAAAAATAGTATTGTTGGTCACATGAATTCGCCTTCAGTTGTTCTTGTCAACAACAATCCCAAGATCATGGTTCAAGAAGAATCATACAAATCAAGGTAATATCAAAAATTCAGAAAAATCAACGATACATCAACATAAGGTTGATCGCAAGTATACTACGACCTTGCGTGTACGTCGCCGGTCTCTGCCCTCACGATCTCTTTCAGCTCACGGTGCGTTTTAGTTCTTCTGTATTTGAATTTATTTTGTTTTCGTCGAATGCTCTAATTTATCACAGTCCTTCTATGTTTTTCAATTCGACTACAATTGCTTCACCGATTTCGCCAAGCAATTGGAGTCCAATTGAAAAACAATGAGAATTATGGATTAGGATTACAATTCAATGAGGTTGTCGGAGTTGAGAGAAGAGCAAATACAGAAGATGATCGGACAAAATATAACCCCAATTACGTATAACGGAAGGTGGGGGTTAAAAAATGGAAAATCAGAGGAGGGAGATATAAAAAGAGTTGGTCTCCTTGGCGACCGTCACTATATAGTGACTAAGGATTAAGTTATAAATAGTTAAAACTATACAGTGACTAAAATGCAATTTTTAAAACTTTTGATTTTACACGCGCGCATGAGTAATAAAAGAACGTGGGTGGGTAATGGGAGGTGATAAATTGGAAGTGGAACAAATTTATGCAGTATTCTCTCCCCGCGGACCCCACCAAACATATTCTCCATACTCCTCATAAATTCTACTTGACTTTTTCAAACAATTCCTTTTTCCACAATTCCCTCACGTTTTTACTCATAATATAACCTTTTTTTAGGATAAGTCTTGGTAGACACCGTTCTATATAGAAACCGGATTAAATTGTAAATAGTTATATTAGTCAAAAACACGGAGGGATCAATTTGTAATTTCAGAAAATGTTTAAAAATCACGCGCTACATAGTGAAGAACCGAGTTGCTACAGTGCCGAGTTGCTACAGTACCGAGTTGCTACAGTAAAACATAAAACATAAACATTTTAACTTAAAATATAAAACATGAACATTTTAACGTGAAACATGAACAATTTAACTTAAAACATGAATATTTTTTGATACATGAACATTTTAACTTAAAATATGAACATTTTAACTTGAAACATAAAACATAAATATTCTAACTTAAAACATAAAACATAAAACATGGACGTTTTAACGTGAAACATGAACACTTTAACTTGAAACATGAGCATTTTAACTTGAAACATAAAACATCAATATTTTAACATGAACACTTTAACTTGAAACATAATACATGAACATTTTAACTTGAAATATAAAACATAAATATTTTAACTTAAAACATAAAACATGGACGTTTTAACGTGAAACATGAACACTTTAACTTGAAACATTAAACATGAACATTTTAACTTGAAATATAAAACATAAACATTTTAACTTAAAACATAAAACATGGACGTTTTAACGTGAAACATGAACACTTTAATTTGAAACATGAACATTTTAACTTGAAACATAAAACATCAATATTTTAACTTAAAACATAAACATTTTAACTTAAAATATAAAACATTGACGTTTTAACGTGAAACATGAACACTTTAACTTGAAACATGAACATTTTAACTTGAAACAAAAAACATCAATATTTTAACTTAAAACATAAAACATGGACGTTTTAACGTGAAACATGAACACTTTAACTTGAAACATAAAACATGAACATTTTAACTTGAAATATAAAACATAAATATTTTAACTTAAATCATAAAACATGGACGTTTTAACGTGAAACATGAACACTTTAACTTGAAACATTAAACATGAACATTTTAACTTGAAATATAAAGCATAAACATTTTAACTTAAAACATAAAACATGGACGTTTTAACGTGAAATATAAGGATTTTAATTCAAAACATGAAAATTTTAACATGGAACATAAACTGCAAAAGTTAAAACATGATGATTTTAACCTGAAATATAAACTACAAAAGTTAAAACATGAATAATTTTAATTAAAACATGATAAGTTTAACCTGAAACCTAAACTTAAAAACCATATTTAGAAGAAAAACATGATTTTAAAAAGGAAAAAGTGGGGAGAGATAAATATGGAGTGATGGTGGGCCACCATAAATATGGTGAGATGCTGAAGTGCTGGACAAAAATTATACGCGCGGTAGATTGAATCAATTGTTTCACCGACCATTCACACGCGCCGTGTGAATTTATTACTTTTTCATAAATTACAATTAAGGAGCCGCCTGCTGTAAATTACAGTTGAGACCCTGGTCACTATATAGTGACGGTCACTTCCAAGACTTATTCTACCAAGAATTAGGGGTGGAATCGGTACAATACCATGTTTTTTCCCTTAATACCATGTACCATACCAAGTATTTCGGTTGGTATTGTACCAATTCCATAATTGTACCAAACAAATGATTTGAAAAATAAAATAGAAATACATGTAAAATATGAAATTTGTCTAAAAATAATAAATGGGTTAAATTTTAATCAATGTGACATGTTCAAAATAACTACTAATTTTCTTACTCATGATATTACATCAAGAAAATTATGGCATTATTCAAACATTTAATTTAATCTTAAGAACTTGACATAAAAAAACAAAAATGAAATGGAAATAACTTGGAGCCAAGACAATGAAGTGGTAAAATACGTGCATCTATTTTGTGATCCCATCTACTTTTACCGCGATAATGATAGAGTGTTGTGAGGTAAAAGATGTTTACAAGTTAAATTTGTACAAAAATATCATAAGCATTGTCAAAAAAATAAAAAGAACAAAAAAACACTCGTTTGAAAAATATTTAAGGCAACAAATATTTAAGTCTTATCAATATTATTTATTTTTTAATTTATATTATTATTTTGGTATGGTACGGTAATACCATGGTATTGAAAATTCAATACCAATACCATACCACTAAAGTCGGTATATAATTGGTACGATATTTTTGGTATGGTATTAGTTGGTATTTTGGTTGGTGCGGTATTTCGGTACATTTTGCCAGTCCTACCAAAAATTGACTCAATATCTATTGAGAGAATTTTATAGAGACCCACTAACATTTGTCAAATCATCGGTTTGGCTCCTAATCGAATTATCATGTCAAAATGACCCCTAATCTTTAGTTTTTGCTTCATTTCGACCCTATATGGCTAACTTGGCCGTTAACTTTTAAAAATTGTTAAATATTAGGGATATAATAGTAATATTATGTTCATTTAAGTTGGGAAAAAGTGTTTGTGGCTGGATTCGAACCCGGATTTTCCAAAACAACTAACAAAGCTCCAACACCATACTACAAGTCATTCATATTTTATTTCCTAACTATATTTCTTTAAACTAGAAACCGCTGTCCCCATCTTCCCATCGTCTTCTCCGGTGTAAATTTCCATATAAATAGCGTGACCTTCAGTTTAAAACCCTCAGACAAATTTGTTTTCTCTCCTCACCCGATCGATTTCCTCAGCCATGGGAAGCAAGATCTCCAAGATGTCATAGATCTTTTTAAAGATAGTCCCAACTTTTCTTATTCGGAAGAAGAAGTAAACAGGACAGAAGTTTCCGATGGAAACGACGGCGATGAACTTGCAGAAACTGCCGGAAAAGATGGAAACGACGGCGATGAAGTGCGCCGGCCCTTGAAAGTCCATTGGTTTGACAACGCGTTGAAAAAGAAACGCCGCAAAAAACCTGACCGCGAATGGATTAATCCCTTCTCGGTTCTTTCTACCGAGGACGGCGACGACGACGGGATAAAAAACTTGCCGGTGACGACGACGACGATTACCAGTAGATACGACTACAAGAGTGATCTCCAAACGGCGTTGATGATGTCGCACACGCAAGCCGATGAAGACGGCGACGCGGAACTCCAGAAGGCGTTGTTATTGAGTTCGATGGAATCGGAATTGAATCTGGAAAATTCTCTCAGTCAAAATTTTGATTCATCGGAGAAGATTGATAAGAAGATGGGGTAGCAATTTATATTTTAAGGGGATACTTGGTTGAGGGGTTTGGAGGTGGGTAATGAGTTTGATTATAGAGTATGGGTGTTTGGTTGATTATTATGATTATATGGGCCCACCTTCATTACCCAAAACTGGCCAATCACCCAAACCCCCCAAAATTGACAACTATGAGTTTTATTACCTAGTTGTTTACTATATTTAGCCACTCCGTCATTTTAGTTTACTAATTTTAGTCATTCCCTAATGCAAACCAAACAACAACATTATAATCATTACCCCTATAATCATTATACCCTATTATCATTCTCATTCCGATTCCCATTCCTCTATTTCAACCAAGCACCCCTTAAAAATATTAAGTTAAGGAAATAAAATAAGAATGACTTTGTAGCAGAGTGGTGGGAGCTTTGTAAATTGATTTGGGAGACCCAGGTTCAAATCTGGCTATATACATTTTTTCCAACTTAAATGAACCTTAAATTACTATTATATCCCTAATATTTAACGGTTTTTAAAAGTTAACGGTCAAGTTAGCCATATGGGGTCGAAATGAAGCAAAAACTAAAGGTTAGAGGGTCATTTTGACTTGATAATTCAATAGGGGTCAAACCGATAATTTGACAAATGTTAGGAGGTCTCTATAAAATTCTCTCATATCTATTTAACTTTACTCTAGGATAAAAGAATGAGGTAGAGTTTAAGCTGCGTTTTTGCAAGAATAAATTGTGTGGGGTCTTTGTATAAGGAATGCAAAGTGTAAGGAAGTATGTGGAAATTAAATACACTCATTTACTAACTAAGGGCATTTATGTCATTTTCTTCCTTTTTTGGGGCTGCATTTAGTAAGAAAGGGACTGCATTTAGCAACCCTCTTTGCATGTCATCCAACATCTTTCCTTTCAACCTAGGTGTGGGGCAGCAATTATTGGTACTCTTCCAGATTATCCCCTCGGGGAACACCTTTTCCCCATTGAATACAAATTTTCGCTTCCAACCCAAGCATTTGTGGAGATTAAGGACCAACTTAGGGCTAGGCACAACCCTCACTCTAATGCTATACCAATAGGGACTAATGGGATGAAAATAGTAGCCAAACAACGCAAAAGATGGCTCGACATTAGCCACCCTACATAAAACCTCGAATCCAACTAAACATTTGACAGAGTTGGGATCAATTGGGTTATATGTGGAAACTCCGTAATGGATCAGACAATCACGGAAAAAATTAGTCAGAGGAAACCTAAGCCCACATAAATAAAAAAAATCCAAGTACACTACAACAGTCTCAGGTGGTTTGTCGAAAATCGTCTGATCCAAGAAAGGTGTCACCACCTTCACAGTAACTGGAACATCGTAGGAATGTAACCATCGGAAGCGCTCCATATCCATGAGTAGGGAGAAGAAACATTACAGAAGAAAAATGGGGGGACGAAAATCAATGATTAATGCTTGGAGAACATGGCATAAATAGAACCGGATATCACCCTCGGGCAATGCCCGGATTTATATTAATATTTGTTTAATTTAATTAGAGGTGAAGAATAGCGGAAAAGAAAGAATATAAATTGAAAAGAAAATTGGAAGAAAGAAAAAGTGTATAGAAAATGAAAGATAAATTAGAAAGTATATGTAATATGTTGAATTGTGAAAAAATATATTAAAAAATGAATAAAAATAAATAATATTAAATCTTGGTCAGTTATATATACATATATATTATTTATGGGAAAAATAATTGTAAAAATGATAGTAAAAGATTTTAGAAGAAAAAAGAAAGTAGGAGTATTAGTATATGAGAAGGAAAAATAAGAGAATAATCAAGTTAAAAGACCCTATTAAATAGGGTTTATTTAATAACATTTTTAGTCTTTTATAAAAGTTAATGTGGATTACTATAGAAGCGCCATGTGACAATATCATTGTGAGAAAGACATGTGGCTTCAAAGTTTCTCTTTTTAAATATAGTATTGATACATGCAGACACTTTATAGAAAGAAAATTGAAAAGGTGGAAGGTTAAATATAGAATTCTCTAGAAAGATGAATGACAAGCGATTTCCCCACGTCGTAAATGGGAATCCCACTCAATCAAAACACATTTATATTTCACCTACGACTTCTAACTACTATAGAGTAGATAGTGGGAAGTAGGGATCGAACCACAAGGAGAAGGAGTTTGTTTAGTGTTTTATCGAAGATTATAAACGCATACATATATATTATATAGAAAGCAAGGTAAATAAGGGGGGTTTTTGAGTTGGTTTTGTATGAATCACTACGATGCAAAGCAAATTAAAATCTAAGTTATCATACAATTATCTAAGTAAACATTAACTATCTAAAATGCAAGTCTTGGGTGCATGTGATTTCGACTTTCTACCATGGGTTCTTCCTCAAACTTTATCATGTTGCTTAGAGAATGGTGATAGTTTGTAATGAGAAACCATCTCTTATCATAGTTATGAAAGATGAAAGCATCTTCACAACTCTTATTGGAAACATATCTATATGATAGCAAATAGACAAATTGATCAATGTTAATAAAAATTAGATGTTTTCCCACCTTACCCATGTAATGTGATAACACAATTGACATGAATATAATGCTAATGAATGATCTCAAGAACAAATATGATTGATAACAACATATATTTGATTCCTAATTCACTACCTTTACATAGAAGAAATGATAGCATTTCAACCATGGAAAAGCAATGTCTAACACATATCCAACACATATCTATAACTAGGAAATCATTCCTAACCATTTCAAGCATCAAATACACATAAAATTCATGATCATTCAATTGCAAATCACACATTCATAAGCTCCATAAATCAAGTTCTCAACCCATTACAAGAAGTCTAATCACATGCCTCCAAGATGGGTTTTTAGCCTACAACAATAATCCTAAATAATACTAACATGTTCATCAAATCAAAATGGAAGAAAATGGAAGAAGAAGAAGAAAAACTAGGGAAAATGGAGTTGGATTGTGAGGGAGCTCGTTTTCAAGTTAAGGGATAAGAGGGGTATTTATAGCCCTTCAAAATATGCTTCTTTGGCCTTCATTCAGCCAGAAATCCGCCCATTTTCGCGGCCCGCGAGGCCTTTTTCGCGGCCCGCGAGATGCCTGTGGCAGATTGACAACAATCTTCTTTTCTTCGCCACGGATGAACCGTTGATCCGTTTTTGACGTTCTAGTAGTCCATTTTGTAGTACTCGAGAAGACGAAGCCAATGGTACCACCTATGCACTCCATTTCCTCTTGTAACATTTCCAAATTTCAGGTTCAAAATATTAGAGCACAAGTCTTTCTTCAAAATGCAAGGTAAGAGAAATTTAGCCTTAATTCTTAACCTTTTGCACTAAATGCTACCCCAAATGAACTCTCAAATGTGCTAAAAGTAGAGTATATATTGGCTACATCAAATACCCACACACTTAAAACTTTCTCGTCCTCGAGAAAGAACGAGTAAAGTTTAAGATTATACTCAATTTTTTTTTCTAATGCACATTTGAACTCCTCCAAAACTATGACACTAAACAAGAACTTCCAACAAGTAAAAAGCACAATCACAATAAAGATCATATCAAATTTCTATGCTTCAACTTGATGACAAGTTCTACCCAAAAATCCCAACAAAATCAAAACATATACCACATGTAGAACACCCTCACACTTAAACCTTTCTCGTCCTCGAGAAAGAACGATTCAAGGCCAAGATGACAATTTCACAACAATCAAACATATGGCATACTCAAACAAAACATTGCAAAGTAGAATATCCCAAAGTGCACTACTTTGCTCCCACTATATGAAACATCCTAACAAAGCCAAATGATGCAAAACTACCCTACTCTCCATTAATCACCGCATCCTTATGACTTCAACCATCGGAAAATGAGGATAAAATGAGATTTCTCTCCTTTTGCCTAGGTATTTATACCTAGCCACTCTTTTTTTTCTTTTCTCTCACTCTCCTTTTGCCTAGGATGTACCTAGCCATTTTTTTTTTCACACAAAGCCTCTCAATTTTGCATAAGTCTCTATTTCTTTTGGACTTATCCGGGCTTCAGCCTCTCATTTTTGCCTAAGTCTCTATTTCTTTTGGACTTATCCGGGCTTTCATTTTTTTTTTTTAAAACAAAGTCTTCAAAGAAGTACATATTTACACCAAAAACAAAAATCTTAAACCTCTCCCCCACACTTAAACCAAACATTGTCCTCAATATTCAAGAACAACTATCAAAATTGTGAGGAAAGGGAAGGACTCACACACTAAATGTTGGCTAACAAAATTTTTTTTTTTGTTCGAGGGCCCCATTCGCGGCCCGCGAGCCCAATTTTTTTTTCTCGCGGGCCGCGAGGCCCATTTCGCGAGTCGCGAAAAACAGCCGATTTGTGGCAGCGGGCGGGCTGCCTCAAAATCCCCTATTTTCGCGGGCCGCGAGCCCGAATTTTTTTTTTAATTCAAATAAACTAACAAAAGAAAAACAAGAATAAAAACGAAACAAAAAAAACAAGAATAAAAACGTAATCTACTAATTAAAACAATGAAAGACACAAAGAAACTTTTTTTTTTAATTATATAAACACAATAAAAGTTAAATAACAATAAAACGATCAAAATCGATTTATTTAACGTCGTCGACACGACCCAAATGTTATTCATAGAACAAAAGTCTGAAATCCTTCACCTTTGAGAGAAAAGTGAAAGGGGGTTGAGAAATTATAGGTAGATGAGTGTAAGGTGAGGTTCTTAAAGGAGTATGGATGGTTTGAAGCATGAATGAGTAAGTTGGATTCCTACTTGGCTCCTCTAAGATTTCCGAAATTGGTGATTTTGGTTGAATAGGTGGAGGTAGGGGTGGCAATGGTGATGGTAAGTTCTCAAGTTCATTCACCTCTCTCTCTTCTTCTTTTTGTTCAACTACCAACACCTCATCCCTTTCAAATTCTTCTTCGTGCAAAGCACTCGGAATAGGTTCTACTTGGGATGGTTCTCCTTCGGAATATTGAGCTTCTAATCTCCTCACCGCTTCCCACATTAAATTCAATTGCCTCTCAAGATTTTCTAAGCGTAAATTCTCTTCATAATTCATCGCATCTTGTTCTTGAGGCAATTCAAAAGGTGGGTGAGGTAGATTTTATTGCTCATAGGGTTGGTTTTCCGGTGGGTATCCAAACCTCGAATTCGAATGACCACTCCATTGCGGCTCATAAGAATCATAGTAAGGATCATAAACTTGTTGATATTGGAATCCAACTCCCTCCTCATTATAGCACTCATCATGGTACCCTTGGTATGAGGAACCAACGGGCATTTCATGTTGAAAGTGCTCATTTCTCAAATCAAAATTGCAAGACTCGGAAAAATTAGTAAAATTGTATGCATCACGCGAGTTTGCAAAATTATCTTCATCCCTTGAATAGTTATAAGGGAGGTTATCCATATGTAAATTAAAATTAAAACTACAAACAAAGATATTGAAATTGTAGTGCAAGGGTTCTAGGGTAATACACACTACAAGGTGTCGTTTACTCCAAGAAACCAAGCAATACACACTTCAAAGAAAACAAAGTAAACAAAGTATTGAAATTATAGTGCAAGGATTCTAAGGCAATACACACTACAAGGTGTCGTTTACGCAAAGAACTCGAGTAATACACTTTCAAAGAAAAGAAAGAAAACAAACGAGGCAAACAATAAAATCTAAGATAAAACACAAAACAAGAAATGCCTTTTCCCCGGCAGCGGCGCCATTTTTTGACAAGCGATTTCCCCACGTCGTAAATGGGAATCCCACTCAATCAAAACACATTTATATTTCACCTACGACTTCTAACTACTATAGAGTAGATAGTGGGAAGTAGGGATCGAACCACAAGGAGAAGGAGTTTGTTTAGTGTTTTATCGAAGATTATAAACGCATACATATATATTATATAGAAAGCAAGGTAAATAAGGGGGGTTTTTGAGTTGGTTTTGTATGAATCACTACGATGCAAAGCAAATTAAAATCTAAGTTATCATACAATTATCTAAGTAAACATTAACTATCTAAAATGCAAGTCTTGGGTGCATGTGATTTCGACTTTCTACCATGGGTTCTTCCTCAAACTTTATCATGTTGCTTAGAGAATGGTGATAGTTTGTAATGAGAAACCATCTCTTATCATAGTTATGAAAGATGAAAGCATCTTCACAACTCTTATTGGAAACATATCTATATGATAGCAAATAGACAAATTGATCAATGTTAATAAAAATTAGATGTTTTCCCACCTTACCCATGTAATGTGATAACACAATTGACATGAATATAATGCTAATGAATGATCTCAAGAACAAATATGATTGATAACAACATATATTTGATTCCTAATTCACTACCTTTACATAGAAGAAATGATAGCATTTCAACCATGGAAAAGCAATGTCTAACACATATCCAACACATATCTATAACTAGGAAATCATTCCTAACCATTTCAAGCATCAAATACACATAAAATTCATGATCATTCAATTGCAAATCACACATTCATAAGCTCCATAAATCAAGTTCTCAACCCATTACAAGAAGTCTAATCACATGCCTCCAAGATGGGTTTTTAGCCTACAACAATAATCCTAAATAATACTAACATGTTCATCAAATCAAAATGGAAGAAAATGGAAGAAGAAGAAGAAAAACTAGGGAAAATGGAGTTGGATTGTGAGGGAGCTCGTTTTCAAGTTAAGGGATAAGAGGGGTATTTATAGCCCTTCAAAATATGCTTCTTTGGCCTTCATTCAGCCAGAAATCCGCCCATTTTCGCGGCCCGCGAGATGCCTGTGGCAGATTGACAGCAATCTTCTTTTCTTCGCCACGGATGAACTGTTGATCCGTTTTTGACGTTCTAGTAGTCTATTTTGTAGTACTCGAGAAGACGAAGCCAATGGTACCACTTATGCACTCCAATTACTTTTGTAACATTTCCAAATTTCAGCTTCAAAACGTTAGTGCACAAGTCTTTCTTCAAAATGCAAGGTAAGAGAAATTTAGCTTTAATTCTTAACCCTTTGCACTAAATGCTGCCCCAAATGAACTCTAAAATGTGCTAAAAGTAGAGTATATATTGGCTACATCAAATACCCCCACACTTAAACCTTTCTCGTCCTCGAGAAAGAACGATTAAAGTTTAAGATTATACTCAAATTTTTTATTTTTTTTCTAATGCACATTTGAACTCCTCCAAAACTATGACACTAAACAAGAACTTCCAACAAGTAAAAAGCACAATCACAATAAAGATCGTATCAAATTTTTATGCTTCAACTTGATGACAAGTTCTACCCAAAAATCCCAACAAAATCAAAACATATACCACATGTAGAACACCCCTACACTTAAACATTTCTCGTCCCCGAGAAAGAACGATTCAAGGCCAAGATGACAATTTCACAACAATCAAACATATGGCATACTCAAACAAAACATTGCAAAGTAGAATATCCCAAAGTGTACTACTTTGCTCCCACTATATGAAACATCCTAACAAAGCCAAATGATGCAAAACTACCTTACTCTCCATTAATCACCGCATCCTTATGACTTCAACCATCGGAAAATGAGGATAAAATGAGATTTCTCTCCTTTTGCCTAGGTATTTATACCTAGCCACTCTTTTTTTTTTTTTTTTTTTCACACAAAGCCTCTCAATTTTGCATAAGTCTCTATTTCTTTTGGACTTATCCGGGCTTCAGCCTCTCATTTTTGCCTAAGTCTCTATTTCTTTTGGACTTATCCGGGCTTTCATTTTTATTTATTTTTTTAAAACAAAGTCTTCAAAGAAGTACATATTTACACCAAAAACAAAAATCTTAAACCTCTCCCCTACACTTAAACCAAACATTGTCCTCAATATTCAAGAACAACTATCAAAATTGTGAGGAAAGGGAAGGACTCACACACTAAATGTTGGGTAAATATATTTTTTTTTTGTTCACGGCCCGCGAACCCCAATTTGCGGCCCGCGAGCCCAATTTTTGTTTTTCTCTCGCAGGCCGCGAGGCCCATTTCGCGGGCCGCGAAAAACAGCCGATTTGTGGCAGCGGGCTGCCTCAAAATCCCCTATTTTCGCGGGCCACGAGGCCCAAATCGCGGCCCGCGAGCCCGAATTTTTATTTTTTTAATTTTTAAATTCAAATAAACTAACAAAAGAAAAACAAGAATAAAAACGAAACAAAAAAAACAAGAATAAAAACGTAATCTACTAATTAAAACAATGAAAAACACAAAGAAACTTTTTTTTTAATTATATAAACACAATAAAAGTTAAATAACAATAAAACGATCAAAATCGATTTATTTAACGTCGTCGACACGACCCAAATGTTATTCATAGAACAAAAGTTTGAAATCCTTCACCTTTGTGAAAAAAGTGAAGGGGGGTTGAGAAATTATAGGTAGATGATCGAGTGTAAGGTGAAGTTCTTAAAGGAGTATGGATGGTTGGAAGCATGAATGAGTAAGTTGGCTTCCTACTTGGCTCCTCTAAGATTTCCGAAATTGGTGATTTTGGTTGAATAGGTGGAGGTAGGGGTGGCAATGGTGATGGTAAGTTCTCAAGTTCATTCACCTCCCTCTCTTCTTCTTTTTGTTCAACTACCAACTCCTCATCCCTTTCAAATTCTTCTTCGTGCAAAGCACTCGGAATAGGTTCTACTTGGGATGGTTCTCCTTCGGAATATTGAGCTTCTAATCTCCTCACCGCTTCCCACATTAAATTCAATTGCCTCTCAAGATTTTCTAAGCGTAAATTCTCTTCATAATTCATCGCATCTTGTTCTTGAGGCAATTCAAAAGGTGGGTGAGGTAGATTTTGTTGCTCATAGGGTTGGTTTTCCGGTGGGTATCCAAACCTCGAATTCGAATGACCACTCCATTGCGGCTCATAAGAATCGTAGTAAGGATCATAAACTTGTTGATATTGGAATCCAACTCCCTCCTCATTATAGCACTCATCATGGTACCCTTGGTATGAGGAACCAACGGGCATTTCATGTTGAAAGTGCTCATTTCTCAAATCAAAATTGCAAGACTCGGAAAAATTAGTAAAATTATATGCATCACGCGAGTTTGCAAAATTATCTTCATCCCTTGAATAGTTATAAGGGAGGTTATCCATATGTAAATTAAAATTAAAACTACAAACAAAGATATTGAAATTGTAGTGCAAGGGTTCTAGGGTAATACACACTACAAGGTGTCGTTTACTCCAAGAAACCAAGCAATACACACTTCAAAGAAAACAAAGTAAAGAACTCGAGCAATACACTTTCAAAGAAAAGAAAGAAAACAAAGGGGATAAATATAAAATCTAAGATAAAACACAAAACAAGAAATGCCTTCTCCCCGGCAGCGGCGCCATTTATGACAAGCAATTTCCCCACGTCGTAAATGGGAATCCCACTCAATCAAAACACATTTATATTTCACCTACGACTTCTAACTACTATAGAGTAGAGAGTGGGAAGTAGGGATCGAACCACAAGGAGAAGGATCTTGTTTAGTGTTTTAGCAAAGATTGTTAACACATACATATATATTATATAGAAAGCAAGGTAAATAAGGGGTTTTTGAGTTGGTTTTGTATGAAACACTACGATGCAAAGCAAATTAAAATCTAAGTTATCATACAATTATCTAAGTAAACATTAACTATCTAAAATGCAAGTCTTGGGTGCATGTGATTTCGACTTTCTACCATGGGTTCTTCCTCAAACTTTATCATGTTGCTTAGAGAATGGTGATAGTTTGTAATGAGAAACCATCTCTTATCATAGTTATGAAAGATGAAAGCATCTTCACAACTCTTATTGGAAACATATCTATATGATAGCAAATAGACAAATTGATCAATGTTAATTAAAATTAGATGTTTTCCCACCTTACCCATGTAATGTGATAACACAATTGACATGAATATAATGCTAATGAATGATCTCAAGAACAAATATGATTGATAACAACATATATTTGATTCCTAATTCACTACCTTTACATAGAAGAAATGATAGCATTTCAACCATGGAAAAGCAATGTCTAACACATATCCAACACATATCTATAACTAGGAAATCATTCCTAACCATTTCAAGCATCAAATACACATAAAATTCATGATCATTCAATTGCAAATCACACATTCATAAGCTCCATAAATCAAGTTCTCAACCCATTACAAGAAGTCTAATCACATGCCCCCAAGATGGGTTTTTAGCCTACAACAATAATCCTAAATAATACTAACATGTTCATCAAATCAAAATGGAAGAAAATGGAAGAAGAGGAAGAAAAACTAGGGAAAATGGAGTTGGATTGTGAGGGAGCTCGTTTTCAAGATAATGGATAAGAGGGGTATTTATAGCCCTTCAAAATATGCTTCTTTGGCCTTCATTCAGCCAGAAATCCGCCCATTTTCACGGCCCGCGAGATGCCTGTGGCAGATTGACAGCAATCTTCTTTTCTTCGTCACGGATGAACTGTTGATCCGTTTTTGACGTTCTAGTAGTCCATTTTGTAGTACTCGAGAAGACGAAGCCAATGGTACCACTTATGCACTCCAATTTCTCTTGTAACATTTCCAAATTTCAGCTTCAAAACGTTAGTGCACAAGTCTTTCTTCAAAATGCAAGGTAAGAGAAATTTAGCCTTAATTCTTAACCCTTTGCACTAAATGCTACCCCAAATGAACTCTAAAATGTGCTAAAAGTAGAGTATATATTGGCTACATCAGGAGTCGGCAAAGGCAATGCTCTGTATAACAAAGAAAGGAGTTAAGAAAACTCGGGAAATCATAAAACTTAAATAAAAGAAGAACTCCGGGAAGAACACTTACCCCTTCTTTCTCCTCAAGGGTGGCCTCGGTGGCAGTAGCTTGCGGAGGAGCAAGGATCAAAGGTACGAGCCTAATAACTAATACATAAGGATCAAAGGTAACACCACCTATTGCCAATTGGTTTTAGGATGGAAGCTTGAGATCCATATAATTTAATAATCTGCTTTGTTTGGATTTAAAATCGATTGTCATTTCAGCAGAATTATATCCAACCATTATTCTTACTACTATCGTTATGACAGTTGCTTGACTAGAAAGGGAGCCGATTGAAATCCGCACCGGAGTTCTCCCGTCTCTATGATTTGGCAGATAAAATCAAATCAATATCAATTGAGATGAAAGAACCTGATTACGAAAGCATGTCGTCTGATTGGACTGCCAAGTTCTTTTCCAAGGAAGAAATCAAGTTTGCGATTCAGGACGCTTATTACTGTCACAAGATCGGTAAGAATGGCTCATCAGTTGTAGTGAATAACTTACGATTTTAGGTTACATTTTTCTTTTTTAAAAAATAAAACCACCTTTAGTTATATTGGCGATTAGGTTACCATTTTGTTCTTGAGTTTCTCCGATTTTCGCTAAAAACTTACTTTTAAGGTTGTGAACTTGCATCCTTGGAGTTTATTTTTTTAAAATGAAATCTGGAGGATTATTGATGGCTCCTCAAATCAAATTATAAAAATGCAAATACAAAGGTAGCCCAAAGGCTATTTCCGCGGCTTTCGTCTAGAAGCAAAGTGTAGCCCGAAGGCTATGTGGCCCGAAAGCTATTCCTAGGATTTCGCCCAGAAGCAAGGTGTTTTCCGAAAGCTGTGTGGTCCGAAGGCTATTCCTAGACTTTCGCCCGGAAGCAAGGTGTTGCCCGAAAGCAAGGTGTATGTTGCCCGAAAGTAAGGTGTTGCCCGAAAGTAAAGTGTTGCCCGAAGGCTGTGGTGCTCGAAGGCTGTGGTGCCCGAAGGCCCACATCAAAAAGGGGATACATCATAATATCTAAGGTCTAATACTCAAGAGTATCGAACTACCTGACAAGCGTAGTACCTTAACTCGCATTCTAAACTATCTAATCGAAGTCTATTAGTCTAGTCACAAATACCTAGTCTAGAAGCCCATGGGGTTTACCCTCTCGCCAATTAAGGGTTAAGAGAGTTATAACAAACAAATGGGTAAGGATACTCACCAAGTCTGTCAGGACAAATTCCACAAAATAAACCAGTTCCAAACCATATCCTTTAAATAAGGTCTATACTACTAGCAAATTCCAACCAATTCGGGTCTAACTAGATAGAAAATACAAGTAATATAGAAAGTTGGACAAGATTATTATCTAACACAAGAAAAGTTGCTAAAGATAACTTCCACAGTCTACAAATCTAGTCAATATTAAATCAGAATCGCCAAAAGTACATAACGTTACTACTTTGACTTGGATTTCTCCTCACCGGTCATATAAACTAGAGTTGAAGCCAACCAAAATTTAAACCGAACAATAAACACGTACTCGTCGGACAAATTAAGGTTGACAGATAATAATCAGTTCAAACTCAGATGGGCCGGATGGGCCGGGAATAGTCCCATCGGCCCAACTCAGATGCTGAGCCGGTATCATCACTATTAATAAAACTAAATTAAATAAAAAGAAACCACCTCATCATCTAATTGGGCCAGAAACAAGAGACAACCTGTGACCCGACCCGGACCGGCTCGGACCGGCCCAAAGTGGCCGAAACCAGCCTACACCCAACCCTTAGCGGACTTGGAGCGCGTGTTGTTGAGGCGTCGATGGCCTGGGTCAGCCACCCCCTATGTCGGCATCGAGCTGGTGGCCCGACTGGTGGGCCGTAGCTGGCCGGCGTGCGCAGAGCGGCGACGCATCTAGAAAGAGGCGCCGATGGCCAAGGTCTCGTCGGAGTCCTGAGGCTGTGCGGCTGCTGGTGACGAAGCGTCGGACTCTGCCTGGTGGCGCCCAGGTGGTGACCCGCGAGGCCCCGGTCTGCCGCTCAGTGGTCCGATCTGTGCGTCGGCTCTCGATCTGCACAGCGGTGACCTTGAAACTGTAGATCGACGACAATTAGATGGTCTGGTACAAACTACACTAGAGCTATATAAAAAACAGGGGTGGGGAGGTCACCGGGCCGGCGAGGGGCGCCTGCCAGAGCCTCCCCGGTAGTTTTTCCGGATTGGGAAAGTGTCGGTGAGGAGAGATTTTCTGGAGAGGTTTTTCGGCTGCAGATAGATATAAAAAATAATACGTGTGACCCTTTTATTTAAAGTCTAAATATATGTGACCCCATGTCAATTTTGTTATATGTGTGAATTTGATTGATAGATATTATAATTATTATTATTATCACAAAATATAATTTAAATATGTTAATTTATTATTTTCTATAAGCAAACGTGATGTCCCTCACCAAGTACTCTCGAAACCATGAGTTAATCATCACTGTCATTGCACACTTTTAACACAAATATTTTAATTATAATTTGCACAATTTTCAATTCAAAATAAAATTTAACTAAATTATAATAAATTTATGAAAATTCCAAAACAATGCCTCTAAGCAACACAACGACTCTGATATTATGTTAGTACAACATATTTAACCATTTGTTTTTTTATCTCCATATTCTAACCATTTAAATATTTCTCTATCACAAAAAAAAATTGTTATTTCTAGAAAAATAAAAATATATAAAGATTCACAAACAGAAATTAAAAAGTGCACTTGGATGCAAGGCGTTTGCTCATGTGCCTAAGGAGCAAAGGTCGAAGCTGGATTTCAAGACCAATCCATGTGTGTTTGTTGGATATGGTGATGAAGAATATGGTTATAGAATCTATGATCCCAAGAAGAAAAAGGTGGTGAGAAGTAGAGATTTAGCGTTCTTTGAGCACGAGATGGGTGCTGATCTTCTGAGTACGAGGTACAATTCTAACTCAGATGCGTCTTTTGATTTCACTAATGATTCTTCTACGCCTATTAGTCAGCCATCGAATGAGAATGTTGATGTAACACCTGATGAGGTTGAGGACATCCAACACGAGGCTGATGCACCCGAAGGTGGTGAGGTTCCTCTGAATGAGGATGAAGGGGATCATGAGCGGGGGGAGCAACCTACCCCTCAAGTGCCACAAGTGGAGCCTCGAAAGTCCAGTAGACAGAAGATACCTTCAACAAGGTATCCAAGTTCACAGTTCATTCTTGTTACCGCAGATGAGGAACCCGAGAACTTTCAAGAAGTGTTGTCTCACAAAGACAAGAAGTTGTGGGTTGAGGGCTTGAGGCAATGAAAGATGAAATGGATTCCTTGAAGAAGAATGATACTTATGATTTTGTGAGAGCTCCCAAAGGCAAGAGAGTCTTGAGAAACCGATGGGTTTACAAGCTCAAGAAGGATGGTGATAAGATCGTGAAGCATAAGGCCATGTTGGTTGTCAAAGGATGCAATCAGAAGAAGGGCATTGATTATGATGAGATTTTTTCACCAGTTGTCAAGATGACTTCGATTCGTATCGTTCTAGGTTTAGCTGCAAGCCTGAATTTGGAATTGGAGCAGCTTGATGTGAAGACCGCTTTCTTGCATGGTGATTTGTAAGAGGAAATATATATGATGCAGCCGGAAGGATTTGAAGTGAAGGGGAAGGAGAATCATGTGTGCAAGCTGAAGAAGAGTCTTTATGGGCTGAAGCAAGCACCGAGGCAATGGTATCAGAAATTTGACTGAATTAAAACATGAGCTCAGTGTTATAATGCTGAAAAGTCAATAACACGCGGACTTGTTTATGGGTATCAAGAATCATCTACTAAAATGTATTTGCAATATTGTATAACATTCCTTCAAATCCCTACAAGCAATTGTCTATGTTCTCTACCTTTGGATGTGCACGCTCCATGTGCCAGTAGCCAGTTCGACTACGCTCCTCACGCCTGCCAACTATGAAATTTCCTCTCCCGACTGTGGAGCTTCCTCTCCCAAGTATCAACAACAGTTGTCATTGATCTGGGCTCCCTCCTATCAACACAACATGACTATCAAGTTTGTAGCAAATTTTTTTGCAGAACAAACATAGATAGAAAACGTGTAAAGGATCATCCAAAACTCCAAGCTGACTTGCTTGAACACGGTTGTAGGAATCACAATTGTCTTCGTCTTTAATTAATGTCTTAATTTATACACGAGTCTGCGCTTCATGTCTTCCTTCTCCAACTCTAATTCTTTATGAAATAAACTACATAGAAAAGGTTTGAATATATTCTTCCTTCCTCGATTCTAACTCTAACCAAAATTAACTACTCAGAGATGGAAGGAATATATTCAGAGCTAAATTCTATTAACAAATGTTTCTTTATGATAGAAATTCCCCTGAACTAGGTAAAGAGGTATACATGAATAAAACATATCATCGATTGTTGTCAACGCGTTTCTTCATCCATAAGCTAGAAAACTGATTCCATTTTTGTTGATGACAACATCGGTTTGGTCTGGAGTACCAGATATATAACACTAAATTATTCGTCATCTACCTGATGCACATGAAGCTCTTCTGTTTGTCTGAAGCAGAAAGTTATGGTTATATCTTCAGAGTGACTTCCACAAAAATATGCCAACAAATATAGTCCTTACAATTAAATCATTATACTTTACTTTTTATTTATTTACTTTAGAATATGTTGAGTGAAAAAATAGTCAAATGAATATCAATTTTGATTGAAAATTGTATAAAGTCATCATAATCATTAAAGAGAGAAATTTGTCTTTAATGATGTTGCGCAATGAGTCCTTTTCTTAAAAAGCCCGTGACTAAGTACAAATTAAACATCTTCTTAAAACATTTTGGTGTCAAATAGTTCTATTTTTATGGCTATTCCCTCAAATCTTCTCTTATCCATTTTCATCATCATTATGTCGGTGACCTAAATCTTACCTCCGACTACCCCTAACATTGATGATACTTGGGCCTTGACACCTTCGAAAGCACTATTAGGAATTGCCATTTGTGGCAGCTGGTTTTTTGGGGTCATAGAAGTTATTTTTGTTTATTATCACACCGCTGTCTAAGTGAGTGGTGTTATGGAGAAAATTATTCTCCTAATTTTTTTGCTCAAGAGTGATATCCCAATTCAGCTCCTCATTGCAATATAATATGAAGTACAAATTGTTAGTGAATGTACAAATTCAAACACATACACATCTACTAAGAATATATACAAATTTAAAAAACATATGGTAAAGTTTCACGAGCATACCAGAATGTCCTCCATTCATCATTTTTTATATGTTTTGGGACATCATGCCACCTTGACCAAGTCCCAAACTTAATGCGGCTCTTGAAAGCGTAGCCCACAGAACCCGAGCACTTTCTGCGCATCAATAATGACCTGAATTAAGAATCAAATTGTATTGGAAATGGTTTCATGTACTTCGCTAGAATCACAGACTGACAAGTGGTTGTTCCGTGTTGTTTTTGTTCTTCGGTGAACATATTTATCAAAGTTCTCACCCTTGGCATCGAACGTCAATTCAGTATCTTTAACTTTTTATTTTCCCTTGCTCGAGTTCCCATCTTGATCAGACATCCCTCTTTCTGTTCTCCAGACAACTTACTTCAAAATTTGCTCTTTCATCATCACTAAGCTCAACTTCACATTTCTTTTCAATTTTTACAGGTTTCTTTTGCTTTTTGTTGGACGTTTTGATTTCCGCCTCTTTGCGATTAAATCGGCTATTCACATTCTGAAACAATATGCAGCACGTTAATATTCTTTTCATTTAAAGCAATACCATCAAACACATCGAGTGGTTCATTGTCATCTGTATATATGTACTAATTAGTTGACATATTCATAGGATTGAACAACAACGTGTTGTTACTCATAATGGAAAAACAACAGCAACAACAAAAACAACAACAACAACAATATGTTGAGAAACAAAACAACATAATGGAACAACTGTTTGTGTTACTCATAATTTAACAAGGAATAAGTACCAATTTGGAAAAACAAATCTTTAATTACTATCTAAAAATGGACACCTTAAATTTGATGCGTAGCTGAATAAAAATCAACCAATAATCCAACCAAAACATTGTATGCTACACAACTGGCCGGAAATGGATAAATCATACCTTTCAGATTATAATGCAAAACAATAATGATCGGACAATATTTGGTGCTGAACATGTATTGCTCGGATTGTGGATGTACTTCAGAACGTGGCTGGGAAGACGTGAAGATGATGGGGGTCTTGAGAGAGCAAAGCAAAACTGTTTGATCTTCACCAAACTCATGATAAAGTCACACAAATTTTAGGTTCCCGCATACATGTAAATATTTATTTACCGTAAATATGTGAATTTTTTAAATTAATTATCCCATCTTAACATGATATCAATCTTCGTAATATCACATCTAAACTAAATATATACCAAACTGTATATTTATTTCTTAATATGACTCGTTCAAGTATAAATTTATATGGTAGCCTAATAGTATATACCAAAATGAAGCGTATATATACCTAATATATAAACCCAATATATTAGGAAGTGTGATCAATTGATATAGTTTACCTTTTATTCATGTGCTTTATTTTCAATACTAGATACGAGAATTGTTTCAAAAATAATACTAAATACGACAAAAATAATACAAAAATAGTTAACTTGATAATATTTAAAAATAATGATACAATAATGCTTATGACTAGTTCCACACATTTGAATTATTCCATAGAGATATTCGGATGTTTGCTCCTCAAATTCATCTCTTCTTCCTAATTAGTCATGCTAAAACATAATTCAAACTTTAATTGAGATATAGAGATATTTGAATTAAGTTCAATAATGTCAATGTTCTTGCTTTTCATCTTCTCCACTTCATCCCAAACCATGTCTGATTCATTGATAGGACTTGGATATACATTGTTATGAGAACGAGAATTCCCGTACCAACTGTACCAGCTGGGATATCACTCTTGAACTAATATCAGATGAACAGAAACAGCTAAAAAAGAAACGGGTTTTCTATATGCAGGTACATTTTTCTTTTGTTGGTCCACATTTTACCATAATACCCCCTGATGGAACCTTATGATTTCAAGCTCATTTTTTACCTTAATTTTTTTTAAGGCTAAACCACCATTGGTGGAGGGAATTTTATTGGCTCCCCAAACCATTAATAATCAAAGAGTTTTACATGATAATTGTTACCATAATTCAGAGAAATAGATGCACTTTTTGATCCGTAAGATTGATTCCTGAGAAAACGTTCTATAGAGCAAAACACCACCCCTAGACAACCTACCCTTGGTGTCTTTCATCGCCTATGGTGAATGCCCTATAGCCAGGTTTTCCAATATCAATCGAAAGGAAGCAAAGAGTGCTAAAACAGAGATGTAGTAGGTAAGCAAAATAGCTTCTGAAGCAAGGCTTCCAAAAGAATGAAAAAATAGGATGAGTCTTTCTCTTATTTATTTGCAGAAGCTGTAACTGGCTGTTAGTTGCTAAGAGACTCCAAGGCCGGCATGAGTTGCTTCCAGACTCCTTCTTCATGATCCAAACATTCATGATATATCCATTCAGTGATCAAACAAGTCCAAGCCACCTGCAATTTACACAAAAGACAGCAGTATCTTGTTCTAAATAATTAACCTGTTAGAATTCTAATAGTTGGAACCCCAATCACATCGAATCTAATAATTCCTTTTAACTTTCTGGGGGCATCCACCAAAGATAAATCTGCAGATTGTTGAATTTGAGTGCAATATTTTGAAAGAAAAATTGTAGCACAGTTGGCTTCTCTAAGCACATGGGAAATAGGATGTAGTGTACTAGATTTATGCAAATCATAGCAGCATGAATAAATATTCCAATCAGTGAATTGGGGTGATTGACACCATTAACTGCTGCAGGACAATCAGATTCAACAGAGAAAGTGTGTAGCTGCATTTGTAAACCAATTTGGTATCCATGATGGATGGCATCTAATTCTGCATGCAAGGGAGATATGGTGTTAATGCATCTCATTACCATCCTACATACTATCCCATGGGTATTCCTGACAACTATTCCAATACCAGTGTTGAAGGGATGAGCCTCCAAGTTAAATGAAACATCAATGTTAACTTTATATCCAGAATCAGGGGGAAACCATTTAACCAATTTAACTGGTCTTGGCATCCTTCTTTTTAGGGAAACGATCATACCAGATTGTAAGAGGAAAAGGTTCTTGTCTCTTGATCCTGACAAAGGAAATGCAGTGAAGATTCTATTAACTTGCTTAATCAGCTCCTTGCAAATACTATCTTTAGTTAGTTTTTTATTTTCATACAACATTTTGTTCCTTCTGTTCCACAAAGCCCAGAACACCATCAAAATGGTTGTTCTTATTACTTTTGTGTGAACTTTGGAGAAGCATCTGTATGACATATAAAATCTAACTCTATGATCAACATTTATAAACTTTGGGGTCTGAATTACTAGCATGTTATCAAAAATTTCCCATATTTCCATAGAAGATGCACATGCATTAAAATAATGACCAATGGAGTCAGCAGAGTTACACATTAAGCATTTTGATGGCAAATTAAAACCAAACCTCATTAGTACATCATCAAAAGGCAGTAATATGTTCCTTATCCTCCACATGAGAAAAGAGATCTTTGCAGGGGTTGGAGCGCTCCATACGTGTTTAAGACTTTCATTTGGGGGATTCCTGAGCTTGAAACTCAGATAAGCTGATTTGATGGTGCAGTCCCCATTCCTGGATGGCTTCCAAATAATCCTGTCCTCATGATCATATTGTAGTTGAGCTGCCTGCAAGATTAGAATCACACTGGTAGCCAAATGAGGCTCCAATACAGGTAAAAAGGTATTATGGTAAAAATAAGGACATGCAAGAGAAAAATGTACCTGCATCTAGCACACCCCAAAAGAAATGGACAAGTTACGCGGGTGCAAAGATGCGCAATTGGAGAACGAATGTGACTAATAAGTACATTAGAGCTGAGAAGAAACCAGAGCTCCCTTCTTTGTTGTTTTACAAATGGATGGATAAAAAAGAGTGGGCCAAATTTGAGAATGGTGGGCGTCGTTTGACACACCAAAATAATCTGCAATACTCAACACACAAATTAGTATAGTCGCAAGCAGAGTCGATCTCTCGAGGAACTGAGCAAAATCTACTATTTTAAACCTACCAAACAATTTTTGGTTTAGCAACCATGCCTTAAATTTGAAGAATTGTTTCTATCAACTATGAAAACAATGAATTTAAACACACTAAAAATCAAAGAAAAATATGTATAAAAATGCAACCGGCTCAGACTAACTCCGTTAATACACTCATTGGTCATCGGCTCACTGGTTCGAAACAATCCCTGCAAATCAGTCAGTTACAAGGAAGCAAGTGTTTGCTAAACTCTCCAAATCCCCACTTATTTTATCGATAACAAGCAAGTATTCGCTGAACTTGTTATTTCTCTAATTATGATGTCCCTAGCAAGTATTCGCTAAACTAGATACACATCATAACAGCATTAAGAACGAAGAGGACCCGACACAGACAACCATCCAAGTATTTGCAAGTAACGATTGTCTACCTAATTGTTCCACTTTCTTGTTATTACAGTCTGAACGTTATCTGTTTTTCACAAGAAATTTGCCACTTATTAATTCATATCCAACAATTACGGATTGGTTGAATTAACTAGCTTTAGCCTACAATATTCAAGTTGATCAGACTCAAAAAGTGCAAGCATGAATTCAATCAAGAATAATTAGGAATTTACATGAAAAGATAACGAACACAATTGAACCTCACAATTCATGCATTAACATCGTTAATCTAAGCCGATAAACTAATTTAGCTACTCATAATAAAACTAGAAAAACAAGCAAGTGTATAATAAGAAAGCATGAAATAATCTAATTAAAAAGATGAAGAGAAATTCACCAATTTTGATACAAAAGCTTTCCAAATATGAAAATAGTAAAAATCCCCAAATTTGGACAAGGTTTCTGCGTCTCAAACTGTCTCCTGCGGCTCTCTGTTCTTTTTGCCGAATAGATGACTGCAAAATATATACAGCCACAAGACCATCCAAATTCCTAATTTATTTCCTAATTAATTATTCTGGCCCAATAACAAAGTTTGGCAGTAGGCTTTCCTTTGCACCAAGGCAATTTGGCTAATAAAACAAAATAGGCTCCAAATCCAAATCCTAATCCAAATAGGATTTTCTGAAAACTTCACCAACTTAATTCAGCTCGAGAAGATCATCTTGGCAGCTTTTAGTTCTCCTCTTTTGTGGTGAATAAATATCACTACCTCATTAAAAACCCAGTGGGAAAAAAAAGTGTAGTGACCCAATTGGTAAACTCCATTAGTTTCACCTCAGTCCGGATCATCTTCACGGAGCAACTTAGTGGTCGATAAACGAAACACAACTCTGCCACATGAAGGATTCCGGAATAAGGGTCAACAAGATCAGCATCTTTTAGCTCCAAATTGCTCCAAAAATAGCTCCATATTGCAATTCATTGTTCTTCAGTGTCATCTCCCCACATGTGTAAAACCTGCCAATAAAACAACCCATAAGCATCTAAATGCATAATAATTGGTACGATTTCACCACCATTAATCTATGATATAAACAACATATCAGAGAAGTATAGGACTGCACCACAATTTCTAGTACTTACATTTTATTGAGTTTAGATATGTACAGTTGGTATGTCGACTATTCATTCAATCGGGTTTAATTAATTTTGAACTTTAAATTGAATCAAAAAAATAACTTAGTAATTCATGGTATATGATCTTCATACATCCATAATGTTAAGTCAAATTTTATTTTTTTAAATTTACATGTACGTTTGTAAAGTTATTTTAGCACACGTAAAACTAATTACAAACCATTTATTTAGTTGATTAATTTATGCTATCATAAATAACAATGATGTGACGACGATATGATAGTGGGTTGAAAATTGTGATTCTAAGTTTTAAGAAAAAGTGGGTTTTAATTTTAAAGCCCCAACGAGAGGTTATTCCAATGCACTTCAGTTTAGAGCCTAAATGACTTAGGTAAATCAGTTTTTTATTTTTAGAACAACCGCCCCCATGACTCTCTAAACCCTAGAGTTTAAGAGAGAACCAGATCTTGGCCGATTTCTTCACCGATCAGAGAGGACAACATCAAGAAATCATCACACAACAGCACAATATCACAGGAGCGATGGAGAACATAGCGATTTTCATCAGTGGTTTGTTTTTGAGGAATGACGAGAGGGAGTCAGTTACCGTCAGGCAGGGCGCCGATCCCGGGGATGGTCGTGCCATGCTCGCGGGGAAGATCCTCTCTCGTGTATTGGTGGTCACGCCGAGGAAATCCAGGGCAACATTGGCAGCGTCGCCGAGCCCTTTTCTGGATCACACACCAATTAATTCGGACACTCCGACGAAACAGCTCGAGGCGCAAAAAGCAAGGTTTGCCCACGGTCGTGGTGCAGGTAGTGCACGGGACAAAGGCGGTGCAGTCACGGGGGCCACAGCTCAAAGGCGGCAAAGCCGGTGGCTGGTTGCGGTGGCCGAGGACAAAACAAGGGACTTGGACGCGGCAAGAAGATGTTGGAGGGGACAACGGGGAAGTTGCCACAGATTGGGGTAACTTAGCTTGGAAGAGAATGAGGCAGTGCATGGGAATGCGACCTTTGGGAGCAAGAAAATAAAAGTTAGCGATTGCGAAACCGCTTAGGTTGCAGACGAGCTCACCAACTTTTTGGCGGAGACTGTCATGGGGTTCCGATCCCACCAGGAGCCATGAGTATTACCAGTTGGAACTGTCGGGATGATCTCAAGGCTTGGCTGAGGGATATCCAGACAGTTCAGGAGCTGCGTACCATCATGCACCCGAGTTTTCTTTTATTTATCCTTCTTTTTTTAATTCAATATTTCCTTTTAGTTCAAACAACAGACGTGCAATTTCATCACGTTAAAGAAGGAGCAGATGCCCGATGGTCTTCCGGAGGCATGACTATGTTATGGGAAAGGGATGCACGAGGGTCTTCCGGAGGCATAACTATGTTATGGGAGAGGGATGTTGGAGACCCCCTATGGAGGACCTTTGCTGTAAAGGAACGTTGTCCGGCAATTGCGACAACGACATGGGAGAGGATCACAACACAGTTAGAGAATAATACTTTTATGAGACCTTGTTGGTCACCTCGTTCTTCAGAATCTCTAGCTCATTCTCTAGCAATCTTCGCAAAATCGAACACCCTACTATTTAACGCGAGGGAGACTTCTCTTAGGTTTGTTCTACTGCTTTTGGACGATTTTAAGTAATCATGAATGAAATAAAATGTTTTATTTTCAAAAAAATAAAATAAATTCCAGTGCAAGTGCTCATTCATTACATCCAAAAATCTACTTTTGTCTGATGAGAGCAAATCATCTTTTCCAGTCCACAAGAAATACACCTACCACAACCAGTCATCGATTCCGACGGTATGGATTTCCGAACCTGCGACTCTTTGAAACTCCTCTCATCAAACTCTCCAAATCCTGGTTTCAACTCTCTCTTCAATCACCTCAACACAACACTGCTATCAGCATCTAATTCATCCCTGAGAAGAACTCCAAAGACTCGAAAGAATCCAACAAAAACCCTCAATTTTGCATCCACCTCACTTTCAGTCGAACCTCAAATCAAAAACCCAGTAAAACCCACATTTCAGATATGTCTGAAACCCGCCACAAAGGATTCACCCAAAATCCACGCTTTGTTCAAGAATCTCTCGGTTCTGGAAAAAGCTCTTATTGGCGCCGCCGCCGGTGGTATGGCGGGAGCATTCACCTACGTATGCCTTCACCCGCTCGACACCATCAAGACCAAGCTCCAAACGAAGGGTGCGTCAGAAATGTACAGCGGCACATTCGACGCCATTGTGAAGACTTTCCAGAGCAAGGGTATTCTCGGATTTTACAGCGGCGTTTCTGCTGTAATCGTGGGTTCAACTGCCTCTTCTGCTGTGTATTTCGGAACATGTGAGTTCGGGAAATCGATTTTGTCGAAAATTCCGCAGTTCCCTGCTGTTCTGATTCCTCCTACTGCTGGTGCTATGGGGAACATTGTGTCGTCTGCTATAATGGTGCCGAAAGAATTGATCACGCAGAGGATGCAGGCCGGTGCAAAAGGGAGGTCCTGGGAGGTGCTTTCGAGGATTTTAGAGAAAGATGGAATCTTGGGGCTGTATGCTGGTTACAGTGCTACATTGCTCAGGAATTTGCCAGCTGGGGTGTTGAGTTATTCGTCATTTGAGTATCTGAAAGCTGCTGTGTTGAAGAAGACTGATCAGCTTCATTTGGAGCCTTATCAAAGTGTTTGTTGTGGTGCATTGGCTGGGGCAATATCTGCTTCGTTGACTACTCCTTTGGATGTGGTGAAGACTAGGTTGATGACTCAGGGTGTGAATAAGGCTGCTGCTGTGATGTATAGTGGTGTTTCGGCTACTGTGAAGCAGATTTTGGTGGAAGAAGGATGGGTGGGATTTACAAGAGGAATGGGTCCGAGAGTTGTTCATAGTGCCTGTTTTTCTGCATTAGGCTACTTTGCATTCGAGACAGCTCGGCTGACGATTTTGGATCAGTATCTCAAGCAAAAGGAGCTTAAAACTGCTCAGCATGATTCTTCACCTGCCATCATTGAAGGAGGGTAAAAGGTGTGGATTCATCTACCATGCCTTTTATGTTGGTTAGTTCTAGTCCTTGCTTGTCAATTGCCTTTTCTGTTTTCGTACTCTCAATTGCAAAAAAAAAAAAGCAAAAATTAGCTTCTCAATATTTGTTTGGATATCTTCATTACGTTACTGTTTGTCATAAAGTGGAAAGAACTGCATCACTCAAGCCTCAGCCATAAAAATGAGGCTCGGGTATATTAAGTCATTTTGCTTCAAGTGTGGGGACTATGCTTTAGATCTTTTCTATGCAGACTTCTCCTCTCTTAAACTACTTGCAACTAGCTACAGCCAGTCTTCTGGTCAACCTATGTCTTGCTTCAAATATTAATTTCTAGCTCTTAGTTTATTTTATACTGTAGCTGTTGAGGACTGAGAATACCCTGTTACTTTGAGTTAACCTAAATTAGACTGATGATATTCTCTTCAAGATTTAGTTTACTATGATGGAGGACAAAGATTTTAAAATTTCTTTATTGGAAACGGTCTTGTATTTATTTTCTCAGCAATGATAATACAAAATTCTTGTTACACACAGAGGAAAGACAAAATGCATAAGAAGTAACTAAAACGCCTTTATAGGGGTTAATGCTCTTCATCACTTCTCAACTGTTGGTTTTGGTTGCTCCTTTTTATGAGAAATGAACTGAACAGTGAACACTGAGTGAAGAGACCTTACAAATCTCCATCATTGATGCTCAGTACTAGCACACACCAAAAACTTACAAACACATGTCCATAGTTAAGAACATGAAAAAGATGGCTTAAATCTTAGCACTCAAATCTGGTTTTGAAAGATCCTCAATTTCATTCAATCCGCAAAATTTAAATAAATTCTTCTTCTTAGACTTTAAGAATTTTGAGAATCTCTTCAATTCTCTTAGTGCTGAAAATTGAATATCAAAAGAAACAAGTATCTGCTATTTATATGACATTTACTAAATGAATGGATAGCAGTCTCATCTTAATTTCCTTGTAACACATTTTGTCGAGGAATAGAAATCCCCAACTGACGTAGTTGATAGTCTTTGAAGAGCATTCAAAGAAAAGACTGTTTAGGTAAAATGCAGCTTTGCCAGATTAACTGATGCCAACTCTTTGATCCTGTTCATTAAGTAGATTGTAAGCACTTTGAACGCAAAACTTCCCTTCAAGGTTTACACATTGAGGCGGTGGATAAAATTCTATCCCTTAGAGCATCCACACTGGTTTTGAATTAAGAAGTGCTCCTTAAGTGACACATCATCAATGTTGGTAAAAATTAG
The DNA here is from genome assembly GCA_963678965.1 of Cruciata laevipes. NCBI lineage: Eukaryota > Viridiplantae > Streptophyta > Magnoliopsida > Gentianales > Rubiaceae > Cruciata > Cruciata laevipes. Next base: position 19,028,117 of record OY787641.1, read on the forward strand.
GTAAGAACCAACCATTAACAATGGTAGTATACCTTAAGAAGCACTTCTTACCATTAAATTATAATTTATTTAAATAATAAATATGAAAAGAAATTCTCTTATTGGTTGGTCAAGCACAATAAAAGAGGCAACCACTCCCTATGTAAGGAGTGGTTCCTTAATAAGGAGTGATTACTAAAACTCCACAATGGACATTTCTTTTTAAAGAGTGCTCCTTATTAAGAAAAGTGGTTTTAAGAACCATCATTGTGGATGCTCTTAGCTTGTTTAGGATTAGCTGGAACTCTTCTTTATAGTGTGAAGTGTGCAGTATCTTCTTGTTAAGCAGTTCAGCATGTGATTGCTCATTCCTCTTTCCAAAAGACATAGGTAGCATAGCAATGAAATTCATATCATTCTTCCCTCTCAACATGTTAAATTCATAAAATCCATATACTTTATTTTATTTGTGTTGTACATGTATGGAAAATATTTCTGACTCATTAGTTTACAAGAATTAGTTCTTCTGTATGGTGTAGAGTTGTTCTTAAACCTCTAGAATCTACTCATTTTTCAGGACATGGGCCAGCCAAAATCCACAAGGAGACTGTATGAGATCATTGAAAGATAGGAGGGTGAATTTACTTCTTTTTCTCACACACGGTCACACAGATAACCTGACAGTAGATTTCTTGTTAGCTCTCCTTTTTGGGATGTTCCTAGTACCATATCTAACCTGCTCTGTGGTGTAGTTCTTTGGCGATTTTTTAGTGGACAATGTGGTCCTCTTGTTTTTTTGTTTGGTTGGAAGAATTTCTTGTTTTCACCATCAAGCACATTATGCAGATTTAATAAGTCGATATTTAAGATGGTGTATAGATCTTATTGCCTGTTTTCACCTCAGCAGCTCATGTGTACTGGAGAAGCCACTTTCTCATGTACTGATGGTGATGCAGAGAAGTAGATTATGGTTGTATACCCCGTTCAATTGATTCAGAAGTGTCTCTATCTGCTATAACTACCTGTAAGGGGTTCATTTTCATATTTAGCACCAAAATATCCCGGGTTTTCTAATGTTTGATGACTTCTAGCCTGTCTGCTGTTCCGAACATACATTCCATGTTTGAAGGATAACATACTATCTATACTTTTTCAATGAAAATTTATTGAATTATAATTGTTCTTAAATTATTATTCCATGTTTAAGAAAGAGTTGTAGATTCATTCATCAAACTAGTGATAGTAAACCACGTGTTGCGTGGTCTATTTGAACACTTTTGAAATATTTTAATAATATTACAGTTTTAATTAGTTTCATGGAATCTTCAAAAAATGAATGAAAATTATAGTCATAAACATGAGTATAACACTTGTATAAAAAAAGAGAGCAAGAAGTGGTTTCATATAATCAGGAGAGGACTACATGAACAGAAAACATATAATCAGTAGAAGATTTGAAAATGCTGCCTTCTCCCAAGAATTACATTAGAAAACTATAGCTATAAGAATTAGGCAGTGTGATTTTATTTTATTTTTTTGAAACTAGTGTGATTTTATATGAACAGAAAATGCTGCCTTGATCCCCACGTGTACTACCTCTCTAAAAAAAAGTGAAGAATGCACGTTGGCTTGACCATAGTTGTTTTTCAATTCTTCATTTCACTGTGCACTTTTAGCATCCGTCGCTCTGCTGCAATAGGCCTACTCACAACAAATTACGAAGAGAATCAGCAAATTCACAAAAAAAAACACCTTTGAACCATAATGAAATAAAAATCCCATCAAAGGCTAATCTATTATTCATATAACGCCACTTATTTTTGCTGGATTTACATGGAATGAAGCAATAGGCCCATTCACAACAAATTATGAAGAGAATCAACATATTCACAAAAAACCGTACCTTAGAAACCCTAATTAAACAAAAATCCATCAAAGGCTAATATATTATTCATAAAATACCACATATTATTGCTGGATTTACATGGAATGAAATGATTCGTAGACTTTTAACTTATGAGAGATGAGATGTGACCTATAACAAATCAGGGAAGTATTGAATAATCATAGGAATAATATTTGCAAATAACTTCTAAGACATGATAGTTTTAGGATTCGTGTTGGAACAATTAGAAGTTAATTATTTTCTATTGAAACAATTGGAACTTTGATATTTTCTATGCAACCCATACTACAATCTCGTATACGAGAGTATATACTAAATTGTCATTCCTAAAAATCTAGAAATGAAAATGAAATTTTTGGATAACCAACATCTTACGACAAGTCTCTCATCATCGATCATTTCCGAACATTTTCGGTCATCATCCAACATCAACCTCCAAAAAAAAAAATGGTGCGCCAAACAGGGCCGAAAGACTGCATTTTACATATTTTATGATGGGAACGTTAAAGACGCCCATTAGAAATGAACATTTTTTTTTGTAAAGGCCGATAAACTACATATTGCCCGTGCCATATGGTTAAATTCTATCTACTTAAAACAAACAATTGCTTTTTACTAGGTTCTGCCTATCATGATGTTCCAACATGAAATATAATAAAGTGTAGAAAAGTAAATGACACCAGCAATTGTTTAATCATTCGATGCATCACATCTACGTCTGCGGGGCCAAGCCCAGTAATGTAATCATCCACTAGTATGTCAAAGATACATTTTATACAAGAACTTATCTTTACTACTCTATATGTGGATTTGCAACTCTCTTGCTGCCAATCCACTTTAACCGAATCCCACCGGTCTCAACTCCTGTTGACGCTGGATCACCTCCTCCCGAGATTTTATGGTGTGTGATTACACTACTAAACATTCATGTCCTAGTGTAGGTTTCATGAAGTTTGTTGGACCTTGCTGGACCTTGTTGTCTTGCTCTGCTATATACAATTCCGTGTGCAGAATTGTTCTTCAATAAAATCGTTAGATTGAGCATTGCAGCTGCTGTGTCCTCTTTATAGCGCAGAGCCGTGTCTCAATCAACTTGCACGGCTGTAGAATTCTCTTTCCATTCCAACTCTCAATCAGTTCACACAAAGCTTGGAAAGTAGAATCCTTAATATCTCCAACTCTCCAAATATAGCAGAATTTCCGTTTCCTAGTCCAAGTAAATCTCTGCAAATATTCCATGAATAATTCCGAATTGGAGATAGATATGGACTGTATTTATTAGCAATTTCTCCATGCAGGTCCATTTTTCTCTTGTAGAGGAGGAAGTTATTCTGTGTTTATCTCAATAGTCCATCGTCATAGATCAAATTGTTTTGTCTTTGAATTGTTACATTTATCAAGTAATCTTTCACCCTATAAAGTCGAATTCTAAAAACAATTGAAAGATTATTACTTGAATATATATTATTGGGTGAAAAATTACTTGATAAATGTAACAATTCAAAGACAAAACAATTTGCTCTATGATGATGGAACATCTATACTACTCTCTTCGTCCCCTTATAAGTACCTACTGAAATAGTCAATTTTTTACACCATTTTTGACCATTAATAGATTATAATATATAAATAATATATTTTCACATGAGAATCGTTAGAATACTCGTATGATGTACTTTTTAAAAATCAAAATTATTTACTCTAATATTAAGTATAATGAAAGTTATTAATGGTCAAATATGGTGTGAAAAAAATTGACTATTTCAGTAGGACATTTATTTGGGGACGGAGGGAGTATATATAAAATCACAAGTTTGTGAGAATACTCATGGAAGTGACTCATGACGCTCTCACGGAATTTCACTAAACTTAGAAAAAATATTAAATAAGCCTCATACTTTTATAATTTACCTTTCATTTTCTATACACTTTTTATTCATTCCAAAAAACAAAATCATTCTTTTCCGCTATTCTTCACCTCTAATTCAATTTAAAACAAGTACATTCATACATAATATGATCAAATATAAATTTAAATATTTTCATTGAAAAAATTTGGGTATTACCCAGTGTGATATTCTGTTGAGGTAAAATGTAAAATCGATCATTTTAAAGTATTAGAGCAAGTCCAACAACTTCCCTACAACATTCTCCAAGATATAGGCCTCGTTTGACATTCACCTGTTAGCTGTTAGCTGATTCCACCAGCTGTTAGCTGTTAGCTGATTCCACCAGCTGTTAGCTGTTAGCGGATTTAATTAGTTGTTTTGACTAACGTTTTGACTAGCGGTTTGTATATGAGTGTTTGGTAAATAACATTTAGCTGTTAGCTGTTTTATTGTGTTAAATGACTAAAATAGACATTATTACAATTCATTATATATTTTTTTATTTTGTATCTGTTACTTGTTTTGAAGTATTGAAAAATATTTTTATTACTATATGTTTGTTTTTTTAATGTTATTTGAAAATTGAAAAATTATTCATTATTAATGTTTATACCTATATTTGTTTAAAATTTATTTTTAGATTAAACATGAATGTGTGGCCCCTTTAATTTTATTTATTTATGTGAGGTTTATTATTTTTTATACTCTTGCATAAAAAAAATATTTTTAGTTATTGAGGTTTTTAAATAAATACAAAATTAATGTTTTGTACGGTTGCCTTCGTACAAAAAGTCACGTAGATAAAAAATATTGAGGTTTTGATGAAATAAAGAAAAAGGAAATTCTTGAGAAATAGGGATAAAAAAGATATTTTGTAATACTTTTTTAATGAAGTTTTTGTAAACGCTACTCTTTTCAGCGTTTCAGAAGCGAGAGGTTTCACCAAAACAGCTACGTAGAAAAAGCTATTCACCAAACACAGTAACTAGCTGTTTGACTAATCAACTATCCATATTTAGATAAAAAAGCTAAACGCTCTTCAAACCTCTCGTTACCAAACGGGACCATAGTACTGCATCTCCATATTCCTACATTTTTTTTGCTTCAACTCTAACAGTTTCACTAGTGTGTGGATTATAATTTAATGCATGTGCATTAAATTTCAGTTTTTTAACTTTTTATTTCTGTTTTTCACTATTTAAATATATTTTGAAATCTTAATATTTTAAATTACGTATAATGAAAAAATGTGAAAATATATATTATTAAAATACACATTACAACGAACAAAACAAGATCTCACATGATAATATTCAAATTTATATATGCATGCGAACATAGTCATGTAAGTCTTGTTACATTCGTTATAATATGAAAATTAAGAATATTTTATTTTTATAATTTTTTGTTGTGTATAACTAAAAATATTTACATTTGAAATGTATATTTAATTTGTTAAAAAATAAAGACAAACACATGAATATGAAAATAATCAGTCATAAATGCAAAAACATTAAATTTTGATTCCCCAAATATTTTCCCTCTCTACAGATTTGGGGAAGCTGAAAATTAAATGAGATGAGGAAACTGTTGGAGCTGAAAAATGGCTCAAATTCCCCAAATTTATTGAAATTCCCCAACTTGGAGAAGCTTTTGAACTGCTCTTATACAAAAAGAAAATACTATAAGTAAAAAAGTACTCCCTCCGTCCCAGCCGAAACTGCACACTTTTTAGTCAACTTTGTCTGGGCATGTTTGACCGTAAATTGCAATTGACATATGTGCTATAATAATATCATATGGGATATGATTAGATTCACAATGCGCCCTATTTTTTAGCTATACAAGTTTTAGACCATAATAAGAGCAAGTCCAACAGATACTACATCAAAATCTCCAAGATGTAGTATGAAATGCTAAAATGTAGTATGAAATTTTTGGTCATCTCCAAGAGTTACTACATTTTATAGTTATTGCATTGATTACCATTAATATTAGCAACATTTTTAATTTTATTTTCTACCTTTTTAGTTTTAAAAAATACATTGTTTTGGGACTTTTGATGTTTTGCATTGAAGATGGGAGGAGAGAGAGTGAAATTTGGGTTTAAAAAGGGAAAGAATGCATTGATCAATGTGTAGGCATTAAATTTTCAATCCTATAAATTTTTTTTCTCTTACTACACATATGGAGGATGAGTTTCTCTTACTACCCCAAATCTACATCTTGTAGTAGCACATGTAGTATCTCTTGGATCTCAATAATGGGGTAAAATCTCCATACTTCCTCCAAAATCTACAAAATGTAGTATCTCTTGGACTTGCTCTAATGTATAAAAATAAAGTTATTCACGGTCAAAAATGCTCTGAAAGAATTGACCAAAAAGTGTACAGTTATGGCTGGGACGGAGTGATATAAATTTTCTGATGGGCTTTGGATCATTAGATAAACGAAGTAAAAAGCATTTGGAACCCCCCACACATGTATAATTTTACAAGAGAAAACACTAATCAGGAAATTGTCACGGAATCAGACAGACTTGCGAAAAAATCCCCAATTCCTCTCTCCAAGCACAGCCGTGCCGTTTCCATCCAGTGGCGCGTACTCTCTAAGCTACCTTCTCCGATATATATATATTATTCTGGTGGCGACGATTCTTAGATACGCATATCTCCTGTTTCGCATCGCTGCCGCCGGTACTGTTATCGTAACCCTAACTCGTCAATTTTTGCCTTTTACCCCAACTATCTTCTCGATTTAAGCTCTGTGGTTTTGTGCCTCCTGTTGGAATGATTATCAATTTTCCTTCTCTTGTTTTTGGATTGATTTGTTGTCGATGCTTTTGGATTGATTTTATAGACGCTGATTTCTTTGTAGGTTTCTGAAGGGAGCGGTGATCACTGGTGACGTTTTCTGTTTTCTGTAGGGAGATAATCATCTACGATGTTTGGCTCTAGCCGTGAGTATTTTCAACTCTGCCTCTCTTTGTATTTTTTGAGTTTTACAGATGATTTTCGACTTTTGTTTGGTGTTGTCTACTTTAGGGGATGTTATTTTGTAAAACAAAAGTGATCTCGAGGCAGATGCTGGGATTTAGGTTTTATGCTCTTTAATTAGTGTCATTATTAAGTAGTTTCACCACTGTCATTCTAGCTCATGTTAGTTGCATTTTCTTGTGATCGTGTTTGGTGTTTGCCTTTTTACTATTTGGAAGGCAAAACTATTGATTGCAATACACTGATAAGATGAAACTGTACAAGTTGGAAATCGGAAAATTATCCAGTGTGTTTTGAATGTTGTCCTTTGGCATCGCCTTGCACACCTATGTAGAGAATCTTGATATGTTTTCTACTCCACATGATCGTATACTAATTATGCTCTTCTGTTACAGCTTTTGGGCAAACATCTAGTCCGTTTGGGTCACAGCCAACTTTTGGGCAGAACACAAATGCTGGAAACAATCCTTTTGCTCCAAAACCCTTTGGAGCCGCGTCTCCTTTTGGGGCACAAAGCGGGGGTTCATTCTTTGGTAATACTTCCACCGGTGTGTTCGGTAACCAGAATTCTGCTCCCGCGCCAGTTTTTGGTGCTTCTACATCTCCTGCTTTTGGAACTTCGACTCCCACGTTTGGTACATCATCACCAAGTCCTACCTTTGGAAGTATGTGTTGTATTTTGAAATTTGTTCACTCCGAAATTTCCATTTTGTGCTAGTTTCATATAATTTAATCATTCCGTTATATTATCTTATGACATGGAACTTATGGTGCGATTTGTTATTATTTCCAAACAGGTACATCTGCATTTGGACAGAAACCTACTTTTGGTGGCTTTGGGGCGACTCCTGCTTCAACAAGCTCGTTTCAGCAACCACAGCCAGCATTTGGTAGTAACCTATTTAATGCGGGAAGTCAATCTGCTTTTGGCACTCCAAGCACCCCTACATTTGGTTCATCAAGCAACCCACCATTTGGTGCTTCCACAAGCACACCCGCCTTTGGCTCTACCACAAACTCACCAGCATTTGGCTCTACCACAAGCCCAGCATTTGGTAACACAACGAGTGCCTTTGGTGGTTCAGGATCCCCTATGTTTGGGTCAACAACTACATCAGCATTTGGTGCTGCAAGTTCTACTGGTTTTGGTGCTGCTAGTTCTTCTGCGTTTGGTACCACGAATCCTAATGCATTTGGCTCTTCAAGTACTCCTGCTGCTTTCAGTTTCAACTCTTCTCCATCTTTTGGACAGTCAGTGTCTTCCTTTGGAACTCAGAGTACTCCGTCTTTCGCACAATCAACCTCACCCTTTGGAGCTCAGAGTTCTCAATTTGGTAAGCAAATATTATTTTCCTGTCAGATTGCAGATTTTGACTAGACAGTGTAACAGGTAAATGAATTTGTCTTGTAGGAGCCCAGGCAACCACTCCATTTGGAAGCACAGGTTTTGGTCAATCAAATCCAGGAAGTCAACAGGGAGGGAGTAGAGTTGTACCTTATTCTCCCACACCTGAAGCGGCGGATAATGGCGGCACCCAGTCTGGAAAGCTTGAATCCATATCAGCGATGCCAGCGTACAAAGACAAGAGTCATGAAGAGCTCAGATGGGAGGATTATCAGCGGGGAGATAAAGGTAAACATCGTCATACTTGTCTTAAAAATGCTGACCTTTTTATCAGGCTTGGTAACAAGACTATACAATGTGACCCTAGGTGGACCTGCTTCAACTGCTCAGTCTACTCCTGGGCTGACTGGATTCGGAACCTCAAATTCAGCATTTGGACAAACATCTTCCAATCCCTTTTCAGGAACAACACAGGCCAGTCCTTTTGCAACACAAAATCAATCATTCAGTGGGTCAGGATTTAGTGTATCATCTACCCCTGCATTTAATTCATCACCTTTTGGATCTTCAACTACAACCAATCCCTTTGGTTCAGCCCCAACACAGACTCAGTCTCTGTTTAACTCTACTTCTGCATTTGGATCCACTAATACTCCGTCACAGTTTGGTACATCAACTTCTCTCTTTGGTTCTTCTGGTCAAGGAACAAGTACAGGATTCCCAAGTGCAAACTTTGGCAACACTCAGTCATTACCATTGTTCCAATCAACTCCTTCGCTTGGACAGACGAGCACGGGGTTTGGGCAAACTCCCTCAACCTTTGGGCAAACTCCCTCAACCTTTGGGCAAACTCCCACAACCTTTGGGCAAAATTCCTCTACCTTTGGGCAGAACTCTTCTACCTTTGGACAGAACTCCTCAACTTTTGGGCAGAACTCCTCAACCTTAGGCCAAAATGCATTTGGATTTAATTCGCCTTCCACTGGGTTTGGTGGCATGTTCTCAAGTACCCCTTCACTTACTTCAGGCAATGCTATGGGATTTGGCCAGACTGTAAGTTAACCCAAGCTGATACTCTTTTTATATTTCAATGTGAGTTATGGTGAATTGACAAACTTAATCTTATCACATGTATGGAATTACTTTATGCAGCCTGCTCTGCCATTCCAGTCTACACAGCCTCCCCAGAGTGCTAGTTCTTTTAGTTTTGCGAATTTCGGTCCAACTGCACCTGGTTAGTTTGATAAAATCTTAAAATGTAACTGACCTTTGTTCGATTGTCTTCATATGGTGATTATCATTGACACTGCTCTTTTGCCTTAACAGCTAGTTCAAGTGGCTTCAGTGGAGGCACATCAAGTTTATTTGCTCAGAATACATTTTCGCAACAGTACGTATCAATTATATTACTTATTGTTTGTTTTTCCAGTGGACGGTAAACATGTAATTAAATGGACTCTCGGTGTCTTCTATATCTAGTTCTAGTGTGTGAGATACCTTATGAGGATTTTTGTTTGGCAGGTCAAGTCTTCCAAACTCCGTGGTTCCACAACCTGCTCCTGCAAATCCTTTTGGCACCCTACCTGTATTGCCTCAAATGTCGTTTGGTCGTTCTGGCAATTCCCCTTCAATTCAGTATGGGATATCTAGCCTTCCTGTAAGATGAGCATCTTACTTATTATTGTTACTTTTACTAGGACTTGTAATTGGTAAAAAAAAAATCCAGTCCTAAAATAAGAGTCCAGTGTAAGCATCTCATAATTGTTTTCTTGTCCCAAAAGAGAGTCCATTTTGCCTAAGTTACAATTTCTTACGATTTTGAGGCCGAGTTACAGTACTAAATAATTTCTCACCACTAATCCATTAATCCGTGCTGAATTTTATTATTATGGAAGTCACTAAGGACTGAAGACCTGAGTCTCTTTTGTCATTTACATTTGGATATCTTTCTTGACCAGGTTGTTGACAAACCTGCCCCGGTAAGAATTTCATCAGTTTTGACTTCAAGACATCTTTCCCAAAGGCGGATCAGGTTGCCTGCAAGGAGGTACCACCCCCAGCCTGATGGTCACAGGGTGAGTGTTTTTGAGATAATTGGACTTATCCTACGAACTATAAGCTTGCTTGCCAGTTCTCTGATATTGTTACTGTAATGGTTCACGTATGATTCTCTAAACAGGTTCCATTCTTTAATGATGATGAAGAGACACCTAATACGCCCAAGGCAGATGCCCTGTTCATTCCAAGAGAGAATCCTAGAGCTTTGGTGATCCGTCCAGTGGAACAGAAACAATCTCAGTTGAGGGCTGGGAAAACTATGGCATTGAAATCCGTACCTGGTGCCACTCAGGAAAATGGTGAACTTATGACTCTTCCATCTTGATGCCTTTTTTGGTTGTTCTGTCAAATGCATGGATGATTCCCTTACTTGCAAGTTAAAAAAATTCTGTGCTGCTAATATTCACATCCAACTGGAATTGAAGTTGTCATATTCTACAAGCTATAGTTTATCTGTAGAAGTATGCTTAACATGGATTTTGTATTAATGATTGGTGTGCAGTCTGGGTTTCATATTTTTGTTGTTTCTTGATGGTTGATTGAGTATGCTTCATGTTTACAGGCAAATCCCTAGAAGCTGCCCCTGCTCCTCATATAAATGGCTTCAGCAAGGATAAAGATAGTAAGTACCTGAATGCTCTGTTATACTTGTTGGTTTCAAGACAAAATCAATGTGAAAGTATTTCTTTTTGTTTGTTTTCAAAGCGAGGTTTTCCCTCTCTAGATTTTTCAGTCTACTTTTGTTACCTGATGGGCCAAAATTAGCTGATTTACATTCCTTAACGATGATTTAACTTAACTGACATTTTCTTTGATGCCTTCATGTTTTGTGTGCCTTCTAGTTGTAGTATACACCGCATTGTTTAGAATTGGTAAAATGTGCAGCAATGGCATCAGTTGAACAACTTATAAGACCTATTTGTTCACCTTTTAATCAATCCATATTATGTAAAACCTTTTACAAGAACATGGGTATTATATATGTGCTACTTTAGGCAATGATTGCTTAACCAGGATTCAGAATTTTGGAACTGAGAGTATTAGGTTTTTACTATTGATTCTGACAAATTTGTGAATAAGTTACTAGTTGACATTTGTGCAATTTGTATTTTTTCTGATGGGTAATTCTTAATCGTGACAGAGGACTCTGTTGAAAATGGATTTGATGAGCGGACACAGGCCGTCAAACAAACCCAAAAATCCAACGGGACCTCTGAGTCATACAGTATTACTCTTACTGGGCACCGAGCTGGTGAAGCAGCAATTGCTTATGAGCATGGCCCAGAAATTGAGGCTCTGATGCCTAAGCTTCGCAACTCTGATTATTACACAGAACCCAGAATCCAGGAACTGGCTGCGAAGGAGAGGGTTGAAAATGGATATTGCCAGCGTGTGAAGAATTTTGTAATTGGAAGACATGGGTATGGCAGCATCAAGTTCATCGGGGAAACAGATGTTCGTGGACTTGATCTAGAATCTCTTGTCCAGTTTAATAATCGGGAAGTCACAGTCTACATGGATGAGAGCAAGAAGCCTCCTGTTGGACAAGGTCTTAATAAACGTGCAGAAGTCACTTTACTGAATATCAAATGTTCTGACAAGAAGACTGGACTGCATTACACGGAGGGACCAAGAATCCAGAAGTACAAGGAGATGCTGAAAAGGAAAGCAGAGGATCAAGGTGCTGAATTCGTCTCATATGACCCTGTAAAAGGTGAATGGAAATTCCGAGTCGAGCACTTCAGTAGATACAGCCTAAGGGAGGAGTATGATGACTAGGATGATGCAGCCAGTTTGATATGCATGATGAATTGAATAGGTGTATGGAGTTTGTGCCTTTCCATGTACAGAATTTTTGATCACCTCTTTTGGTACTTGTGATATATGTTGAAGAATTACTACTTTGGCTGTTTGTTGGATGGTTAACCTCTGTCTGGTTTAGTACACTGCTTCAGTTGATGCCATTGTAATCTTTGTTTACTTTATGATTTTATTTGTATGATGTTGTTTACTTAATGAATTGCTCGTCCTTTGTTTTCCTTCTCTTTTTGGAAAAAAAAAATCCAGTAGGGAGACCTATGATCATGCATGGTTTAGGGTTTGAGATTGGTGGACATTTGGGGTTAAAGTCAATATACTTAGCTAGTTAATGGTTATAAATTGTAGGATCGCGAGGCTTGTTAACTTCCACATATGTTTACTATTCTTGTTTGTTTGCGAAGGGGATCGGTGCAGGGTGTGCTCTCTACAACATTGCCTAAAATAACATTTTGCTTGTACATTTTCCTTTCTTGCGGGTAGTTTTCCTGCTAGTTTCCTGAATATTAAACTAGCTTATTTTTTTAGCTTTTGTAGATGTTTACATTTAAAGTTATTTTTTTAGCTTTTTTAGATGTTTACATTTAAAGTTGGGGATGGGAATGGTGTAGTTAAAATGTTTGTAAAATACACATGAGTATTTTAGTAATATATATCACAGAGTAGGGTCGACTTGTGGTAAAAAAAAGAGTATCTCAATTTCAAAAAATAGTTGTTTACCATTAAAATATAATATATAATTTTTATTTTAGTTATCAAGGTTCTATATTGGGTATATGTATTTTAGGTAAAAATCAACTTGTAAAATTTTATTTTGCGTGATTTTTTTCTCTTTTGGTTTTCTACCATTTTAAAATTTGAAATTCTAAATTTATATATGCAAAAATGCTAAAAATAGTGATTGATTGTATTTATTAAACAACAATACAATTCAATTATTTCTATGATTTTAATTTTCATATTATACTTAAAATTTCTAAATGACTGTTGTAATAGATTCTTGGATAAGTCTTGGAATAGACCGTCTATATTCTGATCAAAATATAGACGGGACTGATATATTAACTATACAGATACGGAGGGACCGATTTGCAATTTCTGAAAAATTAGGATTTTCACGCGCTATAGTAACCCGCGCGTGAACAGTGCCAGACCTTCATGTTTGAACATCCAGGTTCCATGTTATAAAACTTTCATGTTTCGTGTTAAAATCTTAATGTTTCGTGTTAAAATCTTCATGTTACATGTTAAAAACTTCATATTTTAACCTCCAAGTTCCATGTTATAAAACCTTCATGTTTCGTGTTAAAATCTTAATGTTTCGTGTTAAAACCTTCATGTTACATGTTAAAAACTTCATGTTTGAACCTCAAGGTTCCATGTTATGAAACATTCATGTTTCGTGTTAAAATCTTAATGTTTCGTTTTAAAACCTTCATGTTACATGTTAAAAACTTCATGTTTTAACCTCCAGGTTCCATGTTATAAAATCTTCATGTTTCGTGTTAAAACCTTCATGTTACATGTTAAAAACTTCATGTTTTAACCTCCAGGTTCCATGTTATAAAACCTTCATGTTTCGTGTTAAAATCTTAATGTTTCGAGTTAAAACCTTCATGTTACATGTTAAAAACTTCATGTTTTAACCTTCAGGTTCCATGTTATAAAATTGCATAAAGGTCCCTCCGTGTTTTTGTAAAATTGCATAAAGGTCCCTCCGTGTTTTTGTCTAAAATTTTCTAAAATTGCATAAAGGTCCCTCAGTGTTTTTGTCTTATACACTATTTACAACTTAATCATTGGTCTATATTCTGTCAGAATATAGACGGTCTACTCAGAGACCGACTCTAGATTCTTAATGGAATAAAACTTGAATAATATATCTACGAGCTCAAGTATATACATTATCTAATGGTATATAAAATAAATTTTCTAATTACGTTTGTAGCTATAGTTTTTATATTACTATAGAAATAAAAGATGTAACATATTATTTTTGAGTTAAATAATAAAAGTAAATTTTTTTTACTCGAACAAAATTCGTCAATACATTAATTAAACAGGTGTAGGTTTTTATTTTCTCCATTCAAAATTTAACACACCATTATTTGGTAATTATAACACAAGTTTAAGAATTATATTAACAAATAAATAAATAATAAATATAGTTATGATAATCTTGGAAAATGGTGGATGGATAACCAAACCATGAAAAACCTAGAAATCATTCCGCACATTTCAAATCTAAAAATCATTCATATCCCTTCTATATCCATCCGTACGTAGAAGCATTTAAATTTTTGAAAGTTAGGTATATTAAATACACTATACATACTATTCGTTCTTGTCATTTATATATAGTATGATTTAGTTGCATCTATTGTATGTTTGCCTCAAACACAAACGCACATTTTAATTACTATTCGTACGTTTATATATTTGAAACGGTTTGTGTGCATGCTTGCTCGAACCGCACGCATTTGAATTAGATTTACTATCTATATACTCCCTCCATCCTTCCCAAAAGAGATTTAATCATTTCCTATTTTGGCAAAAATTTATAATATAAACTATCCACCTTCTCTCATCACGTACTTCTCCAACCCTATCACACATATCAGCGCCACAGATTTCTTAAAAACCGTGCCAAAAGGAATTGGAGGGAGTATATGTTTGTGTTATATATACAATTAAATAGCCTTCGGACACCGTCTAGCTACGTGTTTGATATATGAGGTAGGTACTCGTATACACCTGCTAGCCACGTTGACGTTGATGTCTAGCTACGTGTTTGATATAGGAGGTAGGTAATGCACCTGCTAGCCACGTTGACGTTGATGTCTAGATACGTGTTTGATATAGGAGGTAGGTACTCGTATGCACAGATCTCGATAGGCATCTATCACCACCATCCCACATAAACTACACACATCCTATAACCCACCATATATCCTCTATCTTCATATGATTATATAGGTATCTATCATCCATAAATACTAGAAATGATGAAGGTTGTTGTTTTGATGTATCTTTTATTTACTTCATTTGCCACATCCATCCGGTTACCTCAGTCACTAAGAGATGTGCAGGCCAAACAGAACCAGGAAGTAAGGGTGACGGAAAGCCATGGAGTTGCTTGGATCAAATATGAACAGGTTGAAGGAAAAACAATGAAATTTTTTCCACATCAGAGACAGCTCCATGCATATGAAACTCATGAAGAAGCTGATATAGTTCGTGACACAAAAGATAAGGTGATGGGAACAGTGAGAGATGTAGCTCTAGGTACAAAGGACAAGCTGAAAGACATGGCAAAAGAAGCCCTCGACACAGGAAACACCCTCCAACGGGATGTGATGAGGAATTCAACCGAAGAATGTAAGATTATTAGAAGGTATGTGGTTGATATTCTCAGTTATCTTTTGTCATCGGAATTGTGGGCTTCTGGGGGTATGAAGCTGCTGGGATTGAGTGTGGCCTACGGCACGGTTGTTTGGGTCACCTTCTTCTCTAGCTATGTCATGACGGACACTTTGACTAGGCAGCAGATTACAGTTGTGCAGAGCAAAATCTACCCAATCTATTTCAGGGTAATGGCTTTTAGTATTGGGATACTTCTGCTGTCTCATAGCCTGAGTTCGGGAAAACGGCTCTCCTCTGGCAGAACTCATTTCCTGCAAGCTGTGAATCTTTTTGTCTCATTCCTGTTAGTCCTCTTCACCCTCAAACATTACAAGCCTAGAGTTAACAAGGTATATACATATATATATATATATATATATTGTGTACATTTTGTACGAGCCTTGATATATCGAAATGCTCCAGTTCATTATTTTACTCTATATATTACAGTCTGTGAAGCTGGAGAAGGAGGAAGGAGGGGGATCATCAATCCTCAAGAAACTCAAAAACTCTTACTGGACGCTCCTCAACATCATCACCCTCGTCTCCCTTACCTGCCACCTTGTCTATCTCGGCCACATCATTCACGCTTGAATCGATGCTCCATCTCCAGGGTGATCAGCGACCGTGTGATGCAAACCAATAAGAGTTCTACTGTAATATATATATATATATATATATATATATATATATATATATAGTGCTATGCATCAGTTTGCTTGTTTCTTGTTTTTGAATCAGGGTGTGTAATATATATAATAGTGAGATTTTGATTTGAACCTGGCCACCATTGTTGTGCAGCTCGCTGCTCGTGTTCCATGATTCATACTAAAAAAACAGTCTAGAATCCAAGGAAAGAAACATAAACTATAAAGCCAAAACTTACAACCACACAAATCATGAAAATACATAAACTCACACATCCTAAACAAGATTAGCTAACTCGTGCACAACTTGTACAAGTAAAATGCATGAGTATGCACAAACTATGCACGTACTAATAAAATCAGGTGCTTGCACAGAAGTAGCACTTTTAAACTGCCCTACAACAAAAACCAGTTAGTCCTCATCAAACACTTCCACCAAAAATGCCATCACAAAGAAGTTTGGAGAGATAGAAGCAGAACTAGCATTGTTTAGCAATCATTTCGATGAAATGTAGAAAGCTCAAAAAATATCAATAACAACTTCCCTCCACCATGAAATTTCAAAAACTATTAAACATTTGTCTATTTGGCCTTGATCTGAACTAACCTATACAATATATTAGCAACTAATCTGAACTGAATTGCAGTTAAAGGTCCTTCCCTATAATCCCAATCAAAAGAACACCATTATGTCTACGTTTAATAAAAGGCCTCAAAACACAGAGAATTAGACCAAGTTTCGTCCATATTCAGAAGGCCAAAATACAAAAACAAGTGACATCTTTTACATGCATGGTAAAGCATCATATACTCAGCTTAAGCAAACATGCAATCATTCTATGGTAGAATGATATATAATCAAGCATAGCTAGTTCTTCCATAGAATAAACATAACAAGACCTTTTCACTTCAAGGGCTAAATTAGTCCAAAGGCTAACTATGGCCATCTTAAGATGTTTCAACATTTTAACAAAACTCCAGCTGATTAAGCAGCATAGAGCCTGGAAATATACAATGCAAGCAAAAATACATATATATATTCCTTCTTTAGCTATCGAATTAAGGAGAGATAGAAATGTAAGGTTCAGAGATTAGAGTATATATTTACTAATCAGTACCATGTTACAGTAAGCAACTCAAAGCATACCATTCTACCATGAACAGAGTCAACACAAAACCACACACTGAATGTAGTGAACTACACATGAGCTAACTAAACAAGAAACGAGAAATAAACAGCATTTGGACAGCTTCAAGATAAACCATTTCATAACTGACAATAATAAAAAAAAAACACTATTATTATTATTTTTTTAAATAAAAAAGGCTCACAGCTGCTATATAACTCTGATGAATCGACTGGATTTTTTCAAATACAAAGACGTGAGAGAGCGCAGAGAGACGAAATTAAATAAAAAATCTGAAAGTCGGTGCTGACTCTCTAAAGTCTTAAGTGTAAGAGACTAAAATGCCACGTCCAATAAGTCTTATTTACAAAAATACCTTCGGTCAACTACTATTTAAAACATGTTTTCCACTCTCTTGTTTGGTACCCACAGAGCTTCATTCCTTCATGCCTTGCACGTTGGGGTACCAAATCACCAATAAATTATTTTGTTCCAACATTTCTAATACTTCTGTTTCTTCATTCAGAGTATATTTGGACGTGGAGGCTACCACACTTCTTCACTTTTTCAAAAAATAAATATTGCATATCAACATCATATATATGATATATACATACACATATATATAAGTAGCAAAGTGTAGAGCAAAATCAGAGAAGAAACCGAGCTTTCCAAATTCCAAGCCATTCCCACAGCTACATTTGTCATAGCTATGGCGAAATCGGGCTCGTCTTCAAATGCCCTTTTGGCCATCTTACTCATTGGCCTTGTTGCTATGGAGGCAGTATCAGCGTCCTACGACTACGCTTCTGCCATGGACAAGACATTGAAGTTTTTCATGGCTCAAAGGTCAGGGAGATTACCTGAGAACAAGTACGTGAACTGGCGATTCGATTCCGGGCTCACTGATGGTTTTTCTCAAGGGGTAAGCTCTCAAATCAACATGTGCTAAATGATTAAATGTTGCATGGATACTTATAATACATATGAATGTGTAGGTGAATTTGGTAGGAGGCTACTATGATGCTGGAGATCATGTCAAGTTTGGTCTACCAATGGCCTACACTGTGACAATGCTTGCATGGGGTGCAATTGAGTACAGAACAGAGATTCTCAAACTCAACCAGATGGGAAACACATTGGCTTCAATCAAATGGGGAACTGACTATTTCCTCAAGGCTCACACAGCACCAAATGTCTTTTGGGGACAGGTAAATTTTTTTTATTACTATATTTGTTTTGGGTGGACTATTTGACGACCGTGTTTTACTTTGTTGACATCCATATTTTTACTAAAACTGACTAAAATGCCCTTAATACGTAATGAGTGCTAAATTTAAGCATCTCAAACTATTAAGTGCACATTAGCCCGTTTCAGTAAAAACAAAAAGGATGTCAAAAGAATATTGTTAAATACTAGTTAAGTATTTTTTTTACACTACCTCTATCTAAAGGTGATAACATAAGTAGTGTTGTTTTCACTGTTGTATGTTCAGATTGGAGATGGGGAATCAGACCATTACTGCTGGGAGAGAGCTGAAGACATGACAACATCAAGAACAGCTTACAAGCTGGATGCCGAACATCCGGGATCGGACCTTGCTGGTGAAACCGCTGCTGCATTGGCTGCTGCTTCCCTGGCTTTCAAGCCTTACAACTCTTCATACTCCACCCTTCTCTTGATCCATGCTAAACAGCTTTTCACCTTCGCCGACACGTTTAGAGGAATATACCACGACTCTATACCCAATGCAAAGCAATTTTACACATCTTCTAATTATCATGTAAGTGTTTTTGATAATTGTAACTAATAACTTTTCAGAAATATTTGAAACTAATGATACTATGGTCACACAATTAATGCAGGATGAGCTTCTGTGGGCAGCAGCATGGCTGTACAAGGCAAGTGGTGAAGAGTACTATCTGAAATATGTTATGGACAATGCTGTTTCCATGGGTGGAACTGGCTGGGCTATCAAGGAGTTTTCATGGGACACCAAATATGCTGGTCTCCAAATTCTTCTCTCTAAGGTAATTTTTATACACACAGCCAATATGATGTCACTTTTTTCTTAAAACAAACAAAAGTAAATGAAAGACTGATTTTGGTAATCTTGTGATTGAAACTGAAGATACTATTAGAAGGCCGTGGGGGAGCATACACTGCAACTTTGAAGCAATACCAGGCTAAAGCCGATTACTTCGCTTGCGCTCAATTGCAAAAGAATGATGGCTACAATGTCGAAAAGACTCCTGGTACGTAGTATTATTGATGGTTTCTACACATGAATGATCTAAACATATTTTGAGAGGATTTGTGATGATGATATATATGTGTGTTGCATTGTGAAACAGGTGGGCTAGTGTTTGTGAGGGAATGGAATAATCTCCAGTACTCTGCTTCTGCAGCATTTCTCACTGCTGTTTACTCTGATTATCTTGTCATGGGAAAATCTGTGCTTCATTGTCCAGATGGCCAAGTTCAGCCCCAGGCTCTCCTCAACTTTGCTCAGTCACAGGTCTTATTTCTTGCTGAGCTGGATAGAAAACTAAATTATTGAAAATAGAATCTAAATTTCATAACTTGCTAAACACATATTTTCTTCATCCTTGGTTACAGGCAGATTACATCCTTGGGAAAAATCCCCAGTCTATGAGCTACCTTGTCGGGTTTGGCCCAAAGTATCCCACCCATGTTCACCATCGAGGATCGTCGATCGCTTCGGTTTCGCTGCTGAAATCTGCAGTTGGATGTGTGCAAGGATTTGAATCATGGTACAGAAGTGCACAACCAAACCCAAATATTATCCACGGGGCTCTTGTTGGTGGCCCGAACAAGAACGATGAGTTTAGCAATGATCGGTCTAACTATGAACAGACTGAGCCAACCATCTCCGGCACCGCTCCTTTAAGTGCCGTGTTCGCTAGGCTGCACTCTGTTTCCGGAAATGGCAACTCAGGTAAGAAGACACGATCATCATCAATGTCTGTTTTTTGTGTTTCAAACCACAAAAATGATATTTATGTTTTTCGCAGGTTATACAAAGCCAGAAAATCCTACTAACCAAAACACACCAGCTCCAAAGGAAAACCAGAACAAGGGACAAACTAGTTATGTTCCTCCAAAGACAGAAAAGCCTGCTTCGGATCCAAAACTACCTCTTAACCAAAATCCAAAGACAAGTAAGTCACAAGTTCAGGTTTTGCATTTCTTCTAAATTGCCCCAAGTTTTTGCTCTTATATTTCACAAAATCCTATTAAAACATGGACTCGGTTTGTTAAAACTTTTGCACAGATGATGCACCAGTGACCTTGTTACACTCAATAACAAGCTCATGGAGCATTGGAGGGGTGACTTATTATCGGCACAAGGTTGTGATCAAGAATGTCCACGGTAAACCGATCACGGAACTTAAGTTGAAAGTTGAAGGGCTAACAGGGTCTTTATGGGGACTTAACCCTACCTTAGCGAAGGACACATACGAGCTTCCGCAATGGCTCAAGCCTTTGAAGCCTACTTCTGATTGCATCTTCGTGTATGTTCAAGGAGGGCCTCAAGCCAAGGTTTCCATCCTGAGCTACGCGTAATTGATAGAGTTTTTTTTTGCATCTCTTTTCTTATTCTTAATTGTGCTATTAGTTGGATTTTTGTAGTTAATTAGTGCTAAAAGGCTGGATTTTTTTTTGTAACAGTATTTCTCCGATCAAATTTGTATATCAATGAAATCACGAGATGTGATTAGCTCCATTTCTTTTTTCATCAATTTTTCTTTTGTCAAGCGTGCTCATTTATAAAGATTGTATAAAATTCAAGGCACCGCCTCAACTCGTTTCATGTGCACACAAATATTGGGTATTGTGATCACTCAAAAAATGTATTATCTAGACAGATATTCTCCAAACAATTTTTTGTCAAACGTCATTTTTAATTTTAAAAAATTGAAAATTACAAATATATCCTTGACGAAAATCAGTAGTTGCAAAGGAAATGGTTTTGGGTTACAAATGTTGCATTTTCTTTTTTAGGCCATAAATCTTCTTTTAATCATTTTAAAGAGGGGGTGGTCTCTGGAGCGACCGTCTACATATGTAGACCAAGGACTAAGTTAAAAATAGGGTAATATATCAAAAACAAGGAAGGACCAATTTGCAATTTTTCAAAAATTTAAAAAAAATCACGCGCTACAGTAATTTCGCGCGTGTAAAGTGTTTGCTACAGTACCGCTACAGTACTTTTGCTACAGTACATGAGAGATTTAACTCAAAACCTGAAGTTTGCTACATGAGAGATTTAACTCACAACCTGAAGTTTGCTACAGTAACATGAGGATTTAACCCAAAACCTGAAGTTTGCTGCATGAGGGGTTTAATCCAAAACCTGAAATTTGCTACAGTAACATGAGGGATTTAACCCACAACCTGAAGTTTGCTACAATAACATGAGGATTTAACCCAAAACCTGAAGTTGTTACAGTAACATGAGGGATTTAATCCAAAACCTGAAGTTTGCTACATGAGGGGTTTAACTCAAAACCTGGAGTTTGATACAGTAACATGAGGGATTTAACCCAAAACCTGAAGTTTGCTACATGAGTGATTTAACCCAAAAGATGAAGTTTACTACAGTAACATGAGGAATTTAACCCAAAACCTCAAGTTTATTATAGTCACATGAGGGATTTAACCTAAAACTTGAACTTGTAATTTAGAAGATGATCATTATAACATAAAAACATGGGGAATTTAAACCAAAACCTAGAAGATTTTTATTATTACCCAAAAGGTGATCATTATAACATAAAACATGTGGAATTTAAATCAAAATGTGTCACTTAAAACATTGAGGTTATAACTTAAAAAAACATGAGGAGTTTAAAGCAAAACCTGAGAGATAGTTAATCATATAAAAATTGGTAGAGTATCAATCATCTAAAAACCTAAAAGATGTAATTTATAAAATAAAACATGATCAATTTAAAACAAAATCAGATTTTTTTTTGCAAAAAAAAAAAAAAGGAAAAAAAACACTGTAGCAGTACTATTCACATACTGTTCACGCGCGAAATTACTGTAGCGCGTGAAATTTCTAAATTTTTAAAAATTGCAAATTAGTCCCTCCTTGTTTTTGAAATATTAGACTATTTACAATTTAACCCGGTCTACATATGTAGACGGTCGCTTCCAAGACTTTGCCTTTAAAGAGTTATCAAATATCATTTATTCTATAAAAAATCCAATTGTGAAAGAGATGAGGACTGAGGAGAGGTAGATCAGAGAATAAAGAGGAGATTACTTGTCAACTTTTTCATTAGGAGCTTGTGGAGTCAAAATATGGTGAAAAAACGTCTCGGCACAGTTGTACAACAAAAAACGGCAAGAATCTAAGCAAGAAGCAGCACATGGTAAAAATATAAGCCTGTAAAAATAAGCATATTGATGTTCTTAGATAATTTGTTAACTTTTATTTTAAAATCCGGCTAGCTTCCGGTTACGTGTCCTTTGGACCCTTCGCCCGCTTAAAAGTGGATTCGAACCACTGATACAAGGATTTTCAGTCCTAACCAAGTGAGCTTCCTGAACCACTTTTCAGTTCCAACCAAAGTGTCTTAGTTTGATTTTTCAAAGTCAAACAGATACAACTTTGACCATTAATATCTATTAATTTATATGCTAGATTAATATCATGTAATATATTGTTAGATTCATAATAACATATATTTTAAAATAATACATTTTCCAAAACAAATTTACATACTTAAGTAAATATATTAGCAGTTAAAGTTGTCTTAGTTTAACTTTGAAAAATCAAACTAAGACACTTTGGCTGGGCGGAGGGAGTATATTATAATTGATGTTAGGTATTTATTTACTGAATACCACCTTATTTTCAATGATTATTAATGTTTTGTTCTCCCCACGGTATTTAAACTTACATAAACTCATATGAACTTACAAAATTTAACTGAACTTAAAATAGATTAGCTCAACTCAACAGTACTTTAATACATTTATATGAACTCATCTGAACTTTAGAAATTTATCTGAACTCATTTAAATTGAGTTGAATTGAAATAAATAAACTGAACTAAACTAAATTGAAATGAACTGAAATAAATATGATCATTTCCAATATATTTGAAATTTATTAATCTAAATATAACATATAATACATTTAATATTTTATTATTTTACTAATTTTCAATTCTCTTAACAATTATTTCTATTTTTAAAATGTGTATGATGCATTACGGCTGAGTTCATTAAATGTTGAATTCAACTGAACTAATATGAAAATTATGTGTTGAAAGAATTAATTGGTATGACTAAATTAACCCTAAGTCGACAAATTATATTTTTACTGAACAAAAGTAAATTGAATTGAACTGACGGAGTTGAATTGAAGTGAAAATTAACGTGTTGAAAAATAATTAGTATGACAAAATTAAACTATATTTTATCAAATTATATTTTTGCTTGACTAAAATGTATTTAATTGAGCTGAAGTGAAAATTATTGTATTGAAACAAAAAAAAAAGAATCGGCATGACTAAACCTGTTTGCTTGAGCGATTTTTTTTTGCTGAACTAAACTGAATTGAAATGAACTAAATTTAAATATATTTAATTGTTCTGAAATAAATTTCAATATATTTAATTGAACTGAATCAATTTAAATATATTTAACTGAACTGAAAAAATAAAAAAAATATTTAACTTAACTGAACTAAACTGATCTACAGATAAGTTTTGGCAAATAGGGCCTAAAATATTTTTACAATTATTTAAATTGTTATAATCTAAAATATTGAATAGAATTGAACTGAATTGTCATGAAAGCATATAAAAACATTGAATTGATTTGGACTGAACTGGACTGAAAAACAAATAAGTTTACTGAACTGAACTCATCTGAAAAATAAATAACTTTACTGAACTAAAAAAGATTATCTGAACTAATCTGAGCTTAACAATATTTATCTAAACTAAAAAAACATTTATCTTGACTGAAAAAGATTATCTGAACTTATGTGAACATAATAAATTCAAATAAACTCTAGAGAACATAACATAATTGATGTTTACATTGATCTTGTGTAAAAATTCATTTTTGATGATTACAATTAAATGGTCAATTGCCTATCTTTAAACTGACTCTTATGAGAGTTTATGATATATTAATTATATAAATAATCAAAAACATGTGGCTTTAACTCCGAAAAATCAAATATTGCTTAAAGAAAAATTTAAGGAAAACTTTTTTAGGAACCACTAATAGGAAACCATATTTCTTAAACATAAAAGGTTTCTTAAATAATCTTCTATTATTTTTAAAAGGAAACCTTATTTAGGAACCTTTTATATTTTGGTATAGGTAGAATAATATTTAAGGGAAACTTTAATTTTTATAGCCTTATTTAAAGAACAAAATCGACGGAAACTTTGCTCAGAAAATCCCTCCATCACGATTCACGCCTACTACGCTGAACAGAGCCGCCTTTCCCGCGCAGGTCTTGAAACCCTAAACTCTGGGTGCCATGGCTCTGGTAAGTCGATTCCATGCTTCTTCTCCCTTTCTGGTTTGCTTTCCCAACAGATCTGTGCTTGAATTGTCTATGGTTAACTAATTCCTATGTATTTATTAATCTCAGACCATTCATGGAAATGCGAACAAAAACGCCTTCAAGGCACTCATTGCAGCTGAATACAGTGGTGTTGATGTTGAACTAGTGAAGGATTTTCAGATGGGAGTGTCCAACAAGACTCCCGAGTTCCTTAAAATGAACCCGCTTGGAAAGATTCCGGTTCTAGAAACCCCAGATGGAGCCATCTTTGAGAGCAATGCCATTGCTCGATATGGTATGAAACCTTTGATTATCCTGTATGTGAGTTTCTACGTCTATGAAACCTTTGATTATCCTCATGTTGTTTTTACTCCCTTGTTTTAGTTGCAAAGTTGAAGGCTGATAATACTCTGTTTGGATCTACCACTCTTGAATATGTAAGAACCTTTTATCAGTAATCATTGTAGTTCAATGCTGAGTTGAATTGAGCTTTTGTCTAATGCATTGTATATTTATGTTCATTAGGGCCAAATTGAGCAGTGGATTGACTTTGCTACCACTGAGATAGATAAAAATATCGTGTTGTGGCTGTTTCCGAGGCTGGGTTATGGACCTTATCTTCCTCCGGTTTGTCATGCATGTAATTACAGTGGGATAAGCCTAGTTGTTTATAATTTGTTTTAATAATGTGTATATCTTGTTATTCTAGGCTGAGGAATCTGCTATTGCTAGTCTGAAACGAGCACTTGGAGCACTGAATACCCACTTAGCCTCCCGCACGTTTTTAGTCAGTGACTCAGTTAGCTTGGCTGACATCATCCTCACCTGCAACCTGCTGCTGGGAATCACTACTGTTTGTACCCAATCCTTTACATCAGAGTTCCCTCATGTTGAGAGGTATTTCTGGACTCTGGTTAATCAGCCAAAGTTTCACAGAGTGATGGGAGCAGTAGAGCAGGCTGCTACTGTTTTACCAGTTGCTTCTCTGGCTCCGGCTCCGACTCCAGCTCCAGCTCCTGCGAGACCTGCCCAGCAAGAAGAAGCTAGGCCCCAGGTTGTTGTAGCAGAAGAGGATGCAGCACCCAAGCCAAAGCCAAAGAATCCTCTTGACCTTCTGCCTCCAAGTAGTATGGTATTAGATGATTGGAAAAGGCTATACTCCAACACCAAGGCTAACTTTCGCGAGGTTGCCATCAAGGGTAAGTTTTTTCGCACTTCATTGTTTTTTCCGGCACTTTTGAACATTATACTGAGGGCTGGTCGAACATTTTGTAGTTAATAAAATCCCCACGGTATATAAATTACCTTTTGGGCTATAGAAAAGTTAGATATTCATTTTGTCGACCAGCTGCAAGCATTTTAATCCTAATAATGTGCTGAGTAGTTGAATGTTCTTGACACTGATGATTCTAGGTCCCTTTTGTGGGTGCTTCTGTTGAATAATGTTTCTACAGTGTGCAGTAGTAGCTTTACAGTGCCTTGACTTTAAGATGATGTTTTGCAGGATTCTGGGATATGTATGATCCCGAAGGCTACTCACTGTGGTTCTGTGATTACAAGTACAATGATGAGAACACAAAAGATTTTTTGACCTTTAACAAGGTTGGTGGCTTTCTTCAGAGGATGGATCTTGCTCGCAAGTATTCATTTGGGAAGATGCTGATTGTTGGTTCTGAGGCACCCTTTAAGGTGAAGGGTCTGTGGCTGTTCCGTGGCAAGGGAATCCCGCAGTTCATTTTGGATGAAGTTTACGACATGGAGCTCTACGAATGGAAGGAAGCTGACATCAACGATCCTGAACAGAAGGAGCGTGTGAATCAGATGATTGAAGACGCTGAGCCATTTGAGGGTGAAACTCTTATCGATGCCAAATGTTTCAAGTAAAGAGACTGTGACTGGACTC
Organism: Cruciata laevipes; assembly: GCA_963678965.1. Taxonomy (NCBI): domain Eukaryota; kingdom Viridiplantae; phylum Streptophyta; class Magnoliopsida; order Gentianales; family Rubiaceae; genus Cruciata; species Cruciata laevipes. The sequence continues at coordinate 19,054,749 of OY787641.1, forward strand.
TTATCGATGCCAAATGTTTCAAGTAAAGAGACTGTGAATGGTGTCGGTTTAGTTATTGATTAGATATCTTATGAGTTAATTGGAGTCTTTCAAATTGTTAAGATTTCGGCTGATCGTTGAACTTTAACTTGATCGTGTGCTAATATTATGCGTTTCTTTACTGTTAGTGTCCAGAGTGGTTTTCTCTTTACCGTCTCCCTGGTAAAAGTTGTTGTATTTGGCTAGGATTTTGCTAAGTATGAAAGCTCATGTTCATCTCAGAATTTAGAATTCTAAACCACCATTGTCTGGAAACATGTTATGATTCTTATGTCTTGTTTTCTATAATTGATCTTTGTCGCTGTGAAGAGATGTTCGGTTCAGATGTCTGAAACCTAGCACAAACAAGAACTTCATGAACTGGTGTATGCTGAAAAAAAATGTGCAGCTTTTGTACTGGTCTCTGATTCAATCTTACCCTTGTTTATTGGAACTCTCTAGTCTCTACTTTTCTGTGAAGAATTTTGGTTTGTAGTATTCCTTTGTCAATGTTTATAAGATGCCAAATCTAACAGAAAAAAAGATCATTGATAGTAAAGTCCAGAGTTTTTTTGAAAGTAAAGTACAGAGTTGATCATCGAACTTGGCAGAAATTTCAATTTTATGAAATTTTGATGATTAATAGTTGAGTGATCATAACTTCATAAGTTGAATTTTTAACAAAGTCAGATGATCAATTCTGATTCAACTCTATGATAAAATGTCAGTTATATAAGATACCGTAAGAAAACATTGCTCTCTCCACACTGGTACCTAAAAAGAAGTAAAATTGAAACCTGAACTTAAAGGCTTTTTTGTACAGCAAGCCTGTGGTGAGGAAGGCTATTGCAGAACCTTGTGGATGAAGCATACGAAAATTAAGGACTGAGGAAGAGAGAATATATTAGGGAATATTCCTTTGGAATGAACACAAAATTTCCATTTTTACCAAACAGATAACAGGAAATCTTTCCAAATATACACATACCAGAACAGTTATGGAAATTCCCAACACCATACACATATATACCAGATGCTGGTGAGAAAGAAGAAAGAAGAAAGCCATTACGTGCCATTCTTGCTCATAGTAGAGAAGAAGAAAGCAGGTATTCTAAAAATGGCGCAGCCGAAGAAGGAGAAGAAGAAAACACCGAAGAAGAGGGATGCTAATGCGCCGAAGAGAACAAGCCAGGGCCGGCAGAAGACCAATCTCAGGAGAATCGAGAACGATTCGAACCGACAAGTGACCTTATCGAAGAGGCGCAAAGGCCTCTTCAGCAAGGGTGCTGAACTCTGCATCCTCACTGGTGCTGAGCTAGCCATCTTCGCTCGAGCCGAAAACGGCAAGTTCACCACTTTTGGCCACCCTGACACGGACGACGTGATTGACCGTTACCTTAACACCCCGAATTCAGAAGCCGCCCCTTCACAGATCAATGCTGAGCTGCTGAACGAGCACGGGAGGCTGAGCTCGGAGCTAGAAGCTGAGAAGAAGGCTCAGAAAAAGGGTAATGTGGTGAATGAGTTCTGGTGGAATGAGCCCATGGATAACCTGGGAATTGAGGAGCTACAACAGTGTATTGATTCTTTGGTAAAATTGAGGGATAATGTGCTCGCTGCAGACAATGATCAGTATCAGTATCAGCATCAGCATCAGCATCAGTATGACTCCCAGCGTATGGGAGTAGTGTCGGACAACGTTGGGATGGAGGCTGCTGATCTGGACAATTCAATGCTAGCTAATGAACTGCTGAATGACTCTCAGGGGGTTTTGAACAATGATTTCACGCAAAATGATGTCTGCTCTAGTCAATACTACCAGTCCTTCTTCTCCATGGATTCATATGGAGCTGATTTTTGTTACCTCTAGACTAAATTTTAGATTAGTACTTTCATCAATTTATTCTGGCTGTTGCTGTTGCTCTGATGCTTTTTCCTAATTTTTGACAGTTTTGAATAACAATAGTATCTGTTTTGCCAGGATCTTGCTTCCACTCTCTATATCATCTTGAGAATTTAAGACTGATGGCTGATTCTTGCTTCTTTTTTTTTATGATGGCTGATTCTTGCTTTTTTTTTTTTATCTATCTTGTCAATATGCTCAGAACCTTGAGATAATCATTTCTCCAACCAAGACTTAATGTTGCAATTAGTTTCTACCTTCCATTCCAACCCTATTTTCCTCCAAACCTCCAATCTAATATCTGAAACATAGGGTAAACAAGGTAACTTTTACCTAATATCTAAAAGACTAAGAGCAAGTCCAACAGCTTCTCCAAGTTGGGGGATTTCAATAAATTTAGGGAACATGAGCCATTTTTCATCTCCAACAGATTCTCTATCCCATTCCCCAACTTGGCGATTTTGAAGAAATCTACATGTTGCTTCCCCAAATCTGTAGAGAGAAAAAAAAAACTTGGGGAAGCAAAATTTAATGCTTAGTGCATTTATGTTGATCCTTTACCTCTCTATATTAGTTTTATAATTCAAATACATATATTTCAAATGTGATTATCTTTAATTGTATATAATAAAGAATTATAAGAAATATATATTTTTAAATTTCATATTTTGACGAACAAAACAAGATCATACATGACTATGTTCACATGTTTATAAAACTTTGAATATTGTCATGTGAGATCTTGTTATGTTCGTTTTAATGCATATTTTAATAATATATAATTTTCACATTTTTTTTATCATACGTAATTTAAAATATTAAGATTCCAAAATATGCTTGAATGGTGAAAAAATAATAATAAAGAGATAAATTACTGAAATTTAATGCACATGCATTAAATTCTAATCCCCACACTAGGGAAGTTGTTGGAGTTTAAAGCAAAAAAAGATAGAGAATATGGGGATGTAGTACTATATCTTGGAGAATCTTGTAGGGAAGTTGTTGGACTTGCTTTTAAACATTTGTCTTTATTGTTTTTATAATTTCAAACATATATTTCAATTGTAAATATCTATAATCATATAAAATAAAAAATTACAAAAATTATATATTCTAAACATGCAAATCATAAAAAGGACAATGGTTGTTCAGTTTTATGCATTGTGTTAGAGTTTTGCAAAATAAAACACGAGTCTTTATTTGCTAGATATAGATAAACAAGTTTGTAACGTAAATATCAAAATGGCTTAAATCGAATGATTCGAATTCGACCTCATAAATTGTCGATTATGCCACTAATATTGAGCACTCATAGTAACTCGAGTGGGAGGGTTCTGTGAAATCATTTGACTTGGAGTCATTTGATATGAGTATATATTATGATGGTAAAATGACCAAATTACCCTTCATGTTGATGGGTGATGGAATATGAAATCTATTGGGTCTTATTAACAAAGTGTTATGCAGATCAATGAGTTAAATTCCATGAGGTGAATCACTTCATTGACTTGGTCGGTGACTTGAGTAGATATGGTTGTCTACTCGAGAAAGACAAGTTTAAATCCTTTAAGAAATTTAAGGAGTTCAGAAATGAAGTTTAGAATCAACTTGACAAGATAATTGAAATCCTTCGATTGGATTGAGACACTGGATATTTGAGTCAAGAGTTTGTTGACCGTCTGACAAGAAAGAAATAATCATGTTGGATATGATTTTTCATGATAGGTCAAGCCAATCTTCCAGGAAAATACTTCTATAAGGTATTGTTCACACTGAACAAGACATTGTCTAAAGCTGAAGGAAAGACATCATATGAGATATGAGTTGTACTGGTTCCTTAAATGTCTTTTCTCATTAGATTTGGGGTTGCGAAGTACATGTGAAACGTTGTTTGCATTAAACTTGCACCAAGTCTAATAATTGTCTCTTTATGGAAATGGGACAATGGGGGTACTTCTACAAACATTTTGAGAACTATGAGATGTTTCTCAAGAATGTGTCCTTTTGGAGAAGTGTCATCTTTCCAAAATGACAAGTGGGAGAAATTTAGACCTCGATAGCTTTCGAGGTGAGCAACAATCAGAACCGAGAAACATCGATCCCTTCTTTAGACGTGGTGAAGATAAATGCGGTAAAGTCTTAGAGACTTCTGAAGTTACTCATGCCCCATGTAAGTCAATGAGATGTAGTGTTCGGGCAAAAGGTACATTTATGTCCCTACGACTGAAACTATGAAATAACATTTTTAGAAAATGGTGAACCTATATGACTTACATTAAATCTTTGACAAGCGCTAACTCCACAAAATGGTTTAAGGCCATGAAATTCGGAATTAAAATTTTGTATTCAAATCAAGTTTGGAATTTGATTGAAATAGTATAAACAATTCTACAATGTGGATTGTGATGTGACCTTTCTCCAATTGGAATACTTAAGTCTATCCGGATATCCTAGAAAATTTAGCTCAGTGTGATTTTGAGTTCTACCAGGTAGAGATCAAAATTAGCTTCCTTGATTGGATTTTGGAAGGAGATGTGTATTTTATACAGTCCCGGAGCTTTTGTATTGCTAGGAAAGTATGCGAGATTCAGATGTCCATTTATGGATTGAAGCGAGTATCATGGAGTTGGAAAATACATTTTTGATGAAGCAATTTAAAGATTGGCGTTCAAAGAAATGATATGGAATCTTGTATATACAAGAAGGTCAGTGGGAGCAAAATTGAATTCCTAGTCCTGTATGTATTGAAAATGACAATCCAAAACTGTAGTATATGGAGACTTAGTTTGGAAAGCATTTTGTAATAAAGGACTTTGAAAATGTAGAGTGCGACTTGGGCATCAAGTTCTACAAGGTAGATTAAAGATGATGATTGATATGTCAAAGCACTTACTAGGTAAGGTGTTAGACACGTTCAATTGAAAGATCGTAAAAGATTTTCTACCCAAGATTCATGGCATAAATATTAGTAAGATTCAGTGTCTATCGAGACATGACGAGCAAAAGAGAAATAATATGATCTCTAATGCATGGAGTTGTAGGGTCTATTATGTTTGCTATGACATGTACTACATATGATATTTCGTATGCTTAGAGCACAACGATTTGATATCAAATAGACTAAGGTGAGGCACAATAGTGTGTGGCCAAGAAAAGTTCATAGTGTCTGAAATGGACTATGGATTACTTGATCTATGGTGAAAATGAGTTGGTTGTTAAATATGCTAAGTGAAGTTATGTTGTTGATTTTACAATAAAACTGAGTAAATTGCTGCTTTGGAAGTTGCAAAGGGAATGTGATTGAAATTGGATATTCATCACTTGCCTTGATAGTGTCCATGTCATAGCTGATTTAAATGGCACTCGATTGATAATCGTAAAGTCATTTTTAAAGCAGATTTAGGCAAGAGAGCGCCACGAGTCAAATGCTCAGGATATTTCACATTCATTGAGAGAATGGTGAAGTTATCAAATGCAAAAGGAAATAATGGATTTGATTTATAATCTAAACCTCTTCCACAAATGTTGAATGTTGCCTAGGGCTCATACATTTGTGATAGGAATCAAGCACTTTGGATAGTGGCTGTGATTTTCTATAATGTTCTAGTTATCACACTTTTGGTGATTTTAGACATTGAAGATTGAACCATTTATAATATTATGAAATTATTATTTCATATTCATTTAACTTGGTTTAGTGTTAAATGAAAGTCCAAAATCAATTTACATCTCCAAATAGGTTATCAAGAATATGTCTTGGATAATGAAACCCTATTTAGTGAACTGGAGTGTATGATTGATTATGTCCCTAGTCCAGGTCATTGAGAATGGACACTAATGACTGAAGAAGACTAGTTTGCAAGTTGACTCACAGTGCTGTTTCATGGGCTGAAGGACATGGGATGTCATGAATCGATTGCATGGATGCAGGTTGGGAACTTGTATTGGATTGACCCGCCATGAGAATACTTTAAGATATTTATAATGTTATAAGTATTTCTCATTAACTGTTGGAGCATATTCCTCATACCTGAGTAATCCAGTGTTTGCTTGCTTGTGGATTGATTGCTTTGAGGGTTGTCAAACGTCGTGCCGTGAAAGAAGGCTATAAAGACAACTCTTGGGTGACATGAATCGAGTAGAGAAAACTTGGATGTACAAGAGTGGGATTGTCCTCTCATTTTATGAGATTGTTGTCTTATGGGCCTCTCGGAGAGTTGAGACTGTAAAATGCATGGTCGTGCTCAGATGGATTATGGATTAATCATCTGTCTTAACAGTTTTACTCGGGAATTCGAGAAACACATTTGAACTCAATAAGGATAACATGGGATCTTACCTTATGTTCGAATGAAGACATTAAGCGACAAAGGAATATGAATGCACAGTTGTTCCAAAGGACAAGTGGGAGATTGTTGGAATAGTGTCCTTCGATCAATGTGCATTGTCCTGAATAGTTGGAGGATTAATTACGGAGATAATTAATTCAGTTATTTAAGTGATCGAAATGTTTAGCTGGAAACCACTTCCGATCGGCTAGCATCAATGTTATTGAGCTCGCAACTTATTATAGCTGAACCTATAGGGTCACACACTAAGCATGAAATTGGACAAAGTAATTATCTAATTAGACTTGGAGTCTAATAGTAATTATATGGGAATTAAGTCTTATTGGGCTAGGCCCATATTGAATAAGACTAGGATTATGTTTATGGGGATTCTATTTATTCTGTATAAATAGACTTTTACATGAATAAACAGAGACACACACAATCATACGTATAGCTCATGTGTTGAGCGCCTCTATACAAATAAACCTACCATTCTCATATACAAACCTCATCGTCAAGAGAAGAACAAAGACTAGGTCTTTGGTTGCTGATCGATGTTCTAAGCTAACAGCGGTGAGGCGGTCTGATCGTGCTGTGTGGATACGTATAGAGGGATCACGCTTGGGATTCTCGTCTCCGTAGTTGATTGGATCATCTGACTAAATCCGATGGTAAAGCACGCTTCAAGAGGTAAGGCTAAACCCTACTTATGATTCATACTAAGTACATGCATGAGATCCGGGATTAGATAATTGATGTTCCGCTAAGTTAGACTTAATCAATTCCCAACAGGGTGAGCCGCCACACATTCCAAACTCCGAGCAATGTTCTGAGACGGTTATTAATAAAACGTCATTGATAAAATCTAAAATGGGGTGGGGGGATCACGTCTTTTATGCTAACTAAAAACTATTGTACAGTAAAATTGAACCACAGTCCGCTCCTGAACCTCAAATAACAATAACAATATTTATAATAAATTGATGTGGGTAAGATATAATGATGTTACAATTATTATTTTTATCATGGGACAAAAAAGAAGAATAAAGGTTTAAAAAATAAATTATAAAGGAGAATTTGTAATAGAGAATAAGGAAAAGTTAAATCAAAGTCTTTACAAACAAGTGTTTAGTTCCCATCTTCACCAAATTCCACCAAATTAATATCTGAATTTAAAATCAATACATCTTCAACCCTTTAGGAAACTTCCGCCGTAGTATGCCATAAACGGAAATACAAGAAAATAATTCCTTCATTTTAAGCTGACCATAAATAAACATGTTTTCCACTCTTATTAGGTAGCTGGCCTAGCAAAATTTCCACAAACATAGAATTGGAAGCGAGGTTCATTCATTCACCCTTTGCACGTTGGCACCGAGTACCAAACCTCAAGAACTTTGTCAACATTTCTAATTGGTTATCATGATCATTTTGCAAACATAAACAAATCAATCAAAAAGTCAATTCCCTTTTAGCTATATTTTATGTGGTTCCTTATATATACATCACAAAGAGCTCCATTAGTTACACACACTACCAAACAAACCAAGAGCAATCTACATTCAAACTGATCAAACCTCCTCAGTTTCCAACCACTTATGATGGCTTCACTCGGTCCGTACGGAAATTTCAACGAGGCTGATGAATATCAAGAAATGCTCATGGCTCGTCGGAAAACCAGGAAGCGAATTGCCATCATCGGCTTGTCTTCCATCGTCCTTGTAGCGGTTATCATCGGAGCTGTCGTTGGAGTAACCCAGGGTAACAAAAACGGCGGAGGATCAGGCCATAAGGGCACCGGAAACACCATTTCCTCGGCCATCAGAACCTCGTGCAGCACTACATTGTACCCGGAATCGTGCTACACTAGCATCTCGGCGCTGGCGGAATCCGGGAACCTTAAGCCGCAGGATATCTTCAAGCTCTCGGTCCAGGTCGCCCTGAACGAGCTCACCAAAGTTGCAGACACGTTTCCAGGCCCTGGAGATCTCGAGAAGCTCAACGTCACTGAAAAAATGGCGTACGCCGCCCTAGAAAGCTGCCATGAGCTGCTTTCCCTGGCCCTGGATCATCTCAACACCTCATTATCTGTTGCAGACACAACATTGCTCCAGGTTCTCGGCGATCTCAGAACCTGGCTCAGCTCGGCAGGAACCTACCAGGAAACCTGCCTCGAAGGGATCAGCTCGATTCAGCTCGATCAGATCAATTTACCGGAAAAACTTAAAAACTCGACCGAGTTTGTGAGCAACAGTCTAGCACTAGTAACATCCCTGGAATCCACTTTAGGGCTTTTCGGGGGGAGCCGGAGGCTGCTGGAGGACGGCGACGGGCCGAGCTGGCTGTCTTCGGTGGACAGGAAGCTGCTTCAGGCCAAACCAGGCGTCGTGAAGGCTGATGCTGTGGTGGCTAAAGATGGGAGTGGCAAGTATAAGACCATTGGTGAAGCCCTGAAAGCGGTGCCGAAAAAGAGTGACAACAAGTTTGTGATATATGTGAAGAAAGGGATTTATGTTGAGAATGTGAGGATTGAGAAATACATGTGGAATGTTGTCATGATTGGTGATGGAAAGACTGCTACTATTGTTTCCGGCAGACTCAATGTTGTCGATGGAACTCCGACGTTTCAAAGCGCCACCTTCGGTACGTGTACACTTTTCTTATCTTCAATTATGTAAGAGTTATGTTTTTTATAGTTAATTACTGACTCAATTGCAATGCAGCTGTATTCGGGAAGGGATTTGTGGGACGGGACATGGGATTCCGGAACACCGCGGGTCCATCAAAGCACCAAGCCGTAGCCCTAATGGCATCAGCCGACCTCTGTGTTTTCCACCGTTGTGCCATGGATGCCTATCAGGATACCCTCTACGTCCACGCCAACCGCCAGTTCTACCGTGAGTGCGATATTATTGGGACGGTGGACTTCATCTTCGGCAACTCAGCCGTAGTGCTGCAGAACTGCAACATCCTCCCCAGAAAGCCAATGCAAGGGCAGCAGAACACCATCACCGCCCAAGGCAAGATGGACCCCAACCAAAACACCGGGATATCGATCCAGAACTGCACTGTGGCACCATTTGAAAACCTAGCGGGCGTCAAGACATACTTAGGTCGGCCATGGAAGAATTACTCGACCACCATTTTCATGCAGTCGGCCTTGGGGAGTCTCATCGACCCTAAAGGATGGTTACCGTGGGTGGGGACAACGGCCCCCGACACGATATTTTATGCCGAGTACCAGAACTACGGCCGAGGGGCTGTGACCAAGTACAGAGTGAGTTGGAAGGGGCTAAAATTGAACCTGGTTGCTAAGATGGTTGACAGGTTTACTGTCAGGTCTTTCCTTGGTGGGAATGTCTGGCTTCCTCCCACTGGGGTGGAATTCAAACCAACCCTTTAAGTTTTCCTTCTTTACATTCTTTTTTTATGTTGATTTTGGATTTTCTTACGCAGTTACCATTCCCAACATTCTTTGTTAGTTGATTGATTTTGTTTTCACGAGGAAAAATAATGAAAAATACTTTCAGGGATCGTTGCAATTTGTAGAGAAATATGAAACTAACCACTTTCAATTAATTTGTTCTACTACTAAGATATCGATTTAAATTATCAGTAGTCATGTTTGAATCGCTTAAAACTTATACAACTCCAGTAATCATACTTCATTACGAAGAGTAAACTGAGATTTGTTTCTTTCAAAATGAAAATTTTAGTGGCATTCGTCGGGAAGGATGGTTGGAAATTGGGATGTGTTTTCGTTCATTGGCTTAGATCTATAATCAACATATATAAAAATTAAAACAATCCTGAATTGAACATCCATATAGTACCAACACAATTATGATAGGAAAAGGGATGACTGCGTCCTGTTTAAAAACTTAAATAGTAAACCTACTACATGGCTAATACTCAAACTCCGGACATCTCAAAATGCAGTAGCCATTCAACTGAAAAGAAAATAATATGGAAATTCAACATGAAGCGAACATCAACAAGCAACAGAGTCTTCTTGCCAACTAATCATCGAAGGTTGTCTTCTTGCCTGCACGGAGATAAAAAGGATAAATAAGAACTAAGTTTTAGGTAAAAAACAAATTGGAAGATGTGAACAGTTTTTGAACATACCAGTCCCAGGTGTTGCAAGGCTTGGCTTAAAACCACGACCCCCGCGGCCACGATCATTACGGCCACGGCCACGATCACTACGGCCACGGCCACGATCACTACGGCCACGGCCACTACCAAAGCTACGATCGCCACCAAAGCGGTTGCCACTAGCACTGTTGTTGTCTCTTGGTCTTGCCTCTTGTACTGTAACATAAGAGTCCCCAACAGAAGTATTGTCTAGTTCAAACGCCTTGTTTAGGGCATCTTTGCTGGTAAAATCAATGTAACCAAACCTGAACCCAAACAGATATAATTAGAACAAACACATTACTACCTAGATCAATACTATTTAACCTTGCAGACACCACATAGACTACCACAATAGTGAATGAGATTGAATCTAAAACACCCCAAATCATCAAGTCATTTGGTGTTTCACTTAATTTACCCAGGCTTACATAAACTTTCTTTCTTACCCTTTCAGACCATTGTCTCCATTTGGAACAGATATTCTGGTAATCTCTCCACATCCTTGAAAATGCTCTCTCAATGCTGTCTTGATCTGTATACAAAGAATAGCTTACAATATTAGGACAGTCGGAATGAAGTAAATTTTTTAAAGAGTTAATGTATGAAAGGAGATGTGCGCATACATCATTTTCATCTGCATTAGTATCCAACCCACGAACAAACGCTGTAAACTTATTTTCAGAGCCATAACTCTTCTGAAAGGAAGCCCCATCCTTGCTGTAATCAACAAGAAATATGTTACTACAACACAATAAAATCAAAAAACAAGTAGAAGAAATAATCAAATTGCACCAACCCGCTCTGTGGTGTAAATGCACCCCTTTCATTAGCAGAGTCAAGTCTTAACCCCCTTCCCATCAATTCTGCACCATTCTTCTCTTGTAGAGCCTGAGAAAAGCAGTATGATAAGCAAGAAAAACAGACAAGTCTAACAGGCTAAAACTGGCAAAATATATACCTTTTGGGCTGCTTCAGAAGTTGCAAACTCAACATGACCAAAGCCTCTGAATGAACCATCTTGATGGGTTGCAAATCGAACATCCACAACTTCTCCACACTCTTGGAAAAATCCCTCCCTGTGTTTTGAAAGACATCAGATTGCTTCAAAATTAAATATAGTGAAAATCTTGAGAATATTCACAAGGAGAAACACATACACGTCAGATCTCTCAACAGAGAAAGGAAGATTTCCAACAAAAAGGGTTTTGGACCCAGATGATGCTTGGGTTGCAGGAGTCTTGGGCTGTAAGGAGAAAATAGTAAGTTGACTATCAATTATAGTCAACCATAACATTTACCCATGCAATTAATACACTTACTTCGTTCTTCGTAGATGCAAATGCATCCACCATTTCCACATCTGCACTCTGCAGTAAGCAAAGAACATAAAAACAATCAGGTTTCAAGGACAAAATAATTGGAGAAAACAGACCAAAGCTAAAATCAATAATACTAATCTGCATAGTAAATACACTAACCTTCTTCTGCGGCGTCTTGATGGGTTCCTCCTCATCAGATTCTTCATCAGAATCCTCATCGGAAGAGCTCTTAGCAACAGCAGCCTGTTACAACATTTAAGCATATTATAAAAAAGAAAACAACAGAATTCAACAACAGATATCTTAATACAATCAACCAATTTACCTTCTTTACTGGTGCCTTCTCATCATCATCAGAACTTTCATCAGAACTTTCATCAGAACTACTACTATCATCTTTACCAGATTTAGTCTTCACAGCAGCAGCAGGCTCAACCTTGATCTTCTTCTGAGGCTTCTCATCTTCACTGTCCTCTTCAGAACTATCATCAGTGCTATCATTAACCTGAAATTGCAAGACGTATACATTGGAATGCATACTTAGAGCAAACCAAAAATGATGGCATGGCATGGCCTGAATTACCCAGACAAAGAGTTAATAAATTAAATGTTGCAATTATACCTTCTTGTTCGCTGCAGAAGGCTTACTAGGGATGGGTTTAGGTGCCTGACAGGTAGAAAAATATATCAGATACATGTGAGAGGATATTCAACATTAAAAAAGTAAAACTCGGTTCAGAACCCTCACATCATCATCAGAATCACTAGATTCATCGTCTGACGATGATGAATCTGCCTTCTTGATGACTGCTTTCCCACCCTTAGCAGAAACATCATCATCAGAGCTGCTATCATCAGAAGAAGACTCGTTTTTCTTTTTGACAGCTGCAACATTCTTGGGGGCAGCAGACAATTTCTTGGCTGCACCGACGTCATCTGAATCACTACTCTCCTCGTCTGATGAAGAAGAAACAGCTTTCTTGTTGGAAGCAGTCACAGAACCCTTTTTTGCAGCAGGCTTGCTCTTTGGAGCCTGCTCAAATCATTAAGATGTTACAACCAAAAAATCATAATATTATTGAACCACATTTAAATAAAAGTGACACCCACCTCATCTTCACTCTCATCAGAAGATGAGTCTGATGAACTTGAGCTACTAGCTTGTTTAGCCTTCTTCACAGTGCCATTCTTTGCAGGGGGGACTACTTTGGCAGCAGGTGCCTGAATTGAGAAAATTGGTTTCAGCAAAACTAAAATGACTTAAACAGAATCAAAACATAAGCAATCACAATGGAAGCCAAAAGACAACAAGATACCTTTACATCCTCATCAGAGGAAGAGTCGTCATCAGAACTGGACTCCTCAACCTTCTTCTTCTTGACCTCAGGGACCTTCTTCTTGATAGCCTCTTCAACACCTTTCTTCTGCTTTTTCACACCCACAGCCTTTTCAATTGCTTCCTCTGCTTCCCTCTTGCCTAAACACCATTACAAAATAGACACAATCAAAAACTGAACTATTTACTATCAAAAACACACAAATTCACATAAACCATCAAAATAATATCAAAACCGAAACTTTTTAACACGGTTTACATAAAATTTAACAATAACACAAATTCAACTAAAAGCCTACAAATAATTTTTTTAAAACAAGGTTGACAAAAAATTTACATCTGGTAAGAAACGGAGCACTAATATACCACCTCAAACACCCCAGGAAAACGCTTATAGCAAATTATTTTCAAACAAAGAATAAATCAGTACCTTTCTTCAAAGGTTTGGTCGGGACAACAGCAACAGGAGCAGCGGCTTCAACCTACAAAGGATTCGAACAAGGATCAGAACACAAACACAAAATGAACCCGACAAACAAACGACCAAAGAAGCTGTAATTGATGAAGAATCTCACCTTGGTTGCGGATTTCTTGGATGATTTGCCCATGTCAAAGAGAGGCGGTGGAGAAAAGTAGAGGTTTTGGTAAAACCCTAGGACTAGGGTTTAAGGGAAAGAGGAGGAGGGAGGCGAGGAGGAGGGAGACTGAGAAAAGCCGACCGAAAGAGAGCGTATTTATATTAACGTTTGTGATGTGAGTATATGGTAAGTTGGTATGTACCACACACCCCGCCGCTTCTACACTCCTAGGGTTTAATAATTCTGTTCTTTTATTTATTTTTATTTTGTTTTTGTTTTACCATTTTTATTCTCTAAATCTCTGAAAGGAAACAGAAAAACCCTTCCTTGTTTTGAATTTCAAATATTTTTCCGTTTATTATAACGAAATTTATCAGACCAGGAATACCAGATGGAATATTGTGGTTGAATTATAATAATTATGTATAAAAAATGTGAATATATTATACCAAAAAAAGTATGCCTAAATATTGCCGTTTTCTTAAAATACATTTCTTATTTTAATATGGAGTTAGAAGCCACTCTCATGTTTTTTTGTTTTTTTTTCAAATTATGAAACTCATTTGTAACTCAAAAATAAGTTACAAATTTTCATTCGTTTGCAAGCGAATGAGTGACATAATTTTCATCCCTAATAACCCAATTAACCCAAAAAAAAAAAAAAAGTTCTCCGCAATCAAACGTTGAATCCTTGGATGGAATTTTTTGAGAGGGTTTATCTCTAAATTAGGGTCATTTTGCTCAACTATTGGTCGAGTGAGTTTGTCTGCCTATTTTTGCTTTTCTAATGAGACATTTTGCTTGGTTAAGCTTTGTTGGCTTTCGATCTGTCTTACATCGCAGAAAAGAGAAATCCAAGTCGGGGTAATTTTTTAACTTACCTCCTCGCGCTTCTGTCAGATTCAGATTTGTAGACCGTTTGGTTTGGGAATCATTTGATTCATCAGCTTAGTTCGTGTTAGGCAGCCTACTGATGTCTTGTCTTTGTATAAACAACCTCTGAAGTCTCTTACATTAGTTGGGGATCGCAATCACTCTCAATGAGACTAATTAAGAAGTGAGTGAGTTTCAGGTAACAGTCTGATACTATAGCCAAATGGTAGTCACTTAGTTAGTCTCAGATTAGCTGGAAGTATCATTGGTTATAACCAGCATCTTTCAACACCCTTTCCAATGTTTTTAGCTTTGTTATTATAGTTGTAGTTCTTTAGATAGGGTATGCTGGCTTTAGATACAGAGAAGACTGTTTAGAAACTTCTCAAAGATTGTTAGAAACTTCTCTGCAATCTATCAAATTGCCTCCACTTGTGGAGAATAGCATTCGGGCAACTTGTAGCCACTAAGGCCCTTTTGGGTCTTATGTGTATTATGTTCTGTTTCTATTTTGGTTGAGGAGCTATGAATAATCCTCCCATCTACAATAGTTTGCCAAAAAAAATAAAAATTCCCTTGGATGTAGGTTGACACTCCAATGATGGCGATACATCTCTTCTGACCATATTTATCACATGAAGAGCGTCCCCAACAAAAGATGCATCTTGAAGACCAAGACCAAGTACACTAGCCAAAAATTTTTTTTTTTTTTTAAAGTACACTAGCCATAAGCACCCCTTCTTCTAACGTCATAGCCTCCGCCAAAGCAGGGTTATTAACGTGAGGAATTATTTTAGATGATGCTCAATAAAAGCCACCATTAAAATCAAACACAACCCACCCAAGCCTGCAATATCAGGAGCCAAGCCTGTATCAAAATAAACCAAAGGCACATCCTCTGGAGGCTTAAGAAGAGACATGGGAAACGAGTCCATTGAAAACCGAGCGAGACGCCATTATGATGCGTTGTGGAAAGAATGCAAAGAATTAGTAACGGAGAGCATGCAGCTAATTCATAAGGATGACGACTTCGTCCTTGAAATATAATACAATTCCTCAGAGGCCAGATCGTTTCGCAAAGCATAGTCATCAGCTCGCTAACACTCGGCTCATTGTTCTTCATCAAATCTCGAAACCACATGTGAGCATGCCGCAAAATAATCGGGTGAAGACCACCAAAGCTCCAAATCTCTTTTGTATAGAAACAATTGAAAAACAGGTGACTACTGTCGTCATTTTCCTCCGCAAAAAAAGGACCTATCTTGGTTGCCGCCATCGTCCTTCTTAAAACATGAACACTTTGACTTGAAACATAAATCATGAACTTGAAACATTAAACATAAAAATAAATATTTTAACTTGAAGTGCACTGTAGCAAAATACTGTAGTGCAGTGTAGCAAAACACTGTACACGCGCAAAAACATTGTAGTGCGTGATTTTTTTAATTTTTCAAAAATTACAAATTGGTCTCTCCTTGATTTTCTTATTGCACTAATATAATTTAGTCCGGTCTTTATATAGAAACGGTCTCCTCAGAAACTATCTCTTATATTATTTAGTTCAGTTAAAAATATTTAAATTAATTGCATTTCTGTTATGTTCAGTTCAATGATTATTTTAATTAAAAAATATATGTTTACTATAGATTTCAATGATATATGATAAATTTCAACATAATTTCAGTTTAGTTAAATATATTTAAATTTAGTTCAGTCCAGTTTAGTCCCGGATATTTTTTGCAAACTTTAACTTTTGAATATGCATATTTGTAATTTAACCTTGGATATAAGGAATGTATCTTTACTATTTTAGTAAAATGCACCATACATTAACCCCGATGTAAAACTTTCTATATGCCAATTCAAGGTAAATTCTCGAATTTTCAGGACATTTAGCAATGAACTCTAATTTGTAGTATTACTAAACTATAATAGTTATGGATACATTCAAAATAATTATGGTTTATCAAATTTTACTTGAATCATGGATGTTCGTGACCTTTTGTTTTAGTTGCTCAAGAGATATCTATTATTGTCTTCATGATTCTAAACCTGGTTCTTTGGTTCTCTATGTACCAGTCAGAGAAACGACTTTCGTTGGACAAGTAGCCCGAGTACTATGGTGTGTCATATCTAGATCATTGCAAGCTACTTTGTATCCAAACTTTACATTGTCAACCCAACTACAGCCAAGATCCTTCTGATTGAAGAGGTTACCGAGCTCTTAAGTTTGAATCTTGGGAGCAATGCATAAAATTTTGAAGTTCTAGAGTAGTTAATGTTCGGGATTGTTAGTGTATTGTGTGTGATTTGATCAACATAGGCACAAACCGTGTCTTGATTCTAAGGCCCTATTTACCAGAGCTTATCTGTAGATCAGTTCAGTTCAGTTCAGTAAATTTAAATTTTTTTCAGTTCAGTTCAGTAAATTTAAATTTTTTTCAGTTTAGTTCAGTTCAATAAATTTAAATTTATTTCAGTTCAGTTCAGTTAAATAAATTTAAATTTAATTCAGTTCAGTTCAGTTCAGTTCATCAAATTTCCTTTTATATGATGATGAGAATTCATTAATAAAAAATGAAAATATATTAAATTTATTTTAGTTCAATTCATATAAGTTCAGTCCAATTTAGTTCAGATCCCCTGAAAAATACATGGCTATGATATTTAACTCAATATATTTCTTTAATAGCCTTTACTTTTTATACATCCAATATAATTATTTGAATCGTGATTCATTTAAATCGATTTAACCAAATGTAATATGTCTTCATTATATGACAATTTGGAATTAGTTCAGTTCAGTACGTTTCAGTTCAGTTCAGTTCAATTCATATCCTCTTAAATATACTTTTATGATATACAACTCAATGACTCATATCCTTTTTAATATAATATGTCTTCATTATATGACAATTTGGAATTAGTTCAGTTCAGTTCAGTTCAGAACAATTCGGTTCAGTTCAGTTCATATCCTCTTAAATATAATTTTATGATATACAACTCAATGACTAGTCATATCCCCTGAAAAATACATGGTTATGATGTTCAACTCAATATATTTCTTTAATATACCATAAGCTTTACTTTTTATACATCCAATATAATTATTTGAATCGTGATTCGTTTAAATCGATTCAACCAAATGTAGGCCCTGTTTACTAGAGCTTATTTCTTGATGTACTGAACTGAACTGAATTGAACTGAAGTGAAAATTGATGTATTGAAAAATGGAATCAGCATGACTGAATTAACCTGAATTTCATCAAATTCCATTTTCACTGAGCTGAACTGAATTGAACTGAACTGATCTACAGATAAGCACTGGTAAACAGGGCCGTAATATGTCTTCATTACATGATAATTTGGAATTAGTTCAGTTTAGATTAGTTTAATTCAGTTCAGAACAATTCAGTTCAGTTTAGATAAGTTCATATCATCTGCACTATAATTTGATGATATTTAACTCAATTCAGTTCAAATTATATCACCTCAACGTGTTTTTATATTTAAATAATATAAAAATGTATTTATATTTATTTCAGTTCAGTTCAATATATTTAAAATTATTTCAGTTCAGTTCAGTAAATTTAAAATTATTTCAATTCAGTTCAGTTCAGTAAATTTAAATTTATTTCAGTTCAGTTCAGTAAATTTAAATTTATTTCAGTTCAGTTCAGTACAACAAAAAATAAGTTCTAGTAAACAGGGCCTAAGTATCATAATTTTCATCAATATTGCAATTTTAAGCCATATATGTTGGATGAAAACAAAATTTTACGGTATCTTATTAATGTTCTTTAAAAACATTATACAATCTTCGTTCATACAATGTTGTATTTATAATATTGTACTTATAATAATATTTTATTCTAACTATTTGTTGCTGAATTGAAAATTAATGCATCAGTGGGATAGTATTTTAATATTTACCAAAACATTTACAAAATATATATTGGGTGTTGTTATGGGTTTAATATTAGTACATCATAATTTATTCAAATACACCGTGCAACACACGGTGAGGCCTTGCTAGTTTGATTAAATATTAATATTGTTTTATGTGATATTATTAGATTTATTTTAACTTACCCTAGAAATATTTATAACCAAATTTGTGCGTTGGGAAGAAAAAATATGTGCAGTAAATAATATCAAAATTTGTAATTTGTATTAGATTTTATGAATGAATGAATGAATGAATAAACGAACGAAACCTTTTTGGGCCCTCTGTAGGGGTGTAAACGAGCCTAGCCGAGCCGAGCTTTGGCGTTAACGAGTTTAGACTTGATAAAAATTAGCGAGTTCGAATATAAAAACATCAACTCGAGCTCGAGCTTGATTGGCTGTAATGAGTTCGGGTAAATCGAGTTCGTTCGAACAGGCTCGGCTTGTTTATGTTAATTAAACCTTTAAAAGCTTAATTTTTAAAATAATTAATACATAATAATTAATTCATATATACATGTACAGGCTCGTTAAGGCTCGACGAGCTTATCAAACAATAGTCATGGAGCTCGAGCTTGATTACTAATCAAGCCGGCTCAAGCTCGTCTCGTGTTCGTTTGTTTCTAGCTTGAACCAAGCTTTTGTCGAACTGTTCACGAGTTTCTCACGAACGGTTTGGTACATTTACACCCCTAGCCCTTTGTTAGTAAGAGTTCAGTCAAAACCAAAAGGAAGTCGTGAAACTCCAAAATCAACAAGACCTTCTCCAGTGTTCTCCTTCATTTGCCTCCAGCAAATGCATCAGATATGGGACAATTAAACTCAAGGTACCTCCATTTCACCACTTTTATGTATTTCAATGGGCTGAGACTGAGATTCTTATTTTCCATGAGTTGCATTTCGTTAATGTGGACAGTGTTTTGATCAGATAGACTAGGATTTTTTGTTTGTGCGATGTTCTTGAAAGAGGGTTGTTCGTTAATGTTCAAAGTTCACAAACCCACCCTCAATCCCTTTTGTGCTTAGTTCCATTCAAAAAGCTAACCAGGGTAGTTAGAGTACTTCAGGTATGTAGAGAATGCGAATGATTCAAGCATACCCCGCTAACTTACTGAATTATGATAGAAAAGCTAGCTCAGAATGATGAGTTAATGTCTAACAAGGCTTGCTCTCCCGAGGCAGTGAGTTACTCTACTGTAGTCTCATCTTTTTGCAAGATTAGTAAGGTTATAGCACTCGATTTTGTTCCAAGTGTGCATGTTTATAATTATATAATGCTTTGATACATAGGTTTTATAATGATAGATGTTTTCATGAGGCGTTAGAGTTGATGGATGAAATGGTTGATAAGGGACTTAGCCCTAATGTTGTCACTTATATGATAGCTCTGAATTCACTTCTATGATTTTATAAAAAAAATGCTTTACTAGACCGCACAACGTGCGGAACACTATCACTAGTTCACCTTATGTTGTTTTTGGTTTTCATCAGAATCCATTTTCATGATTTGTGTATTGCTGGATTGATTCTATGTGTGCTGTTTTATTTGATGTAATCTTCTTCACCCTTTCTTGTGCTTGGAAAAATTGTAGGACGGCTACATTTGCTTGGTTAAAATGTATACACTTCTCTATTATAATATTCAATTACTCCAATGATCATATAGCATCTCATGTTTGTAAATTTCATCGTAGTTGGTGAATTTTACAAGCTGCATCAAGGAGTGGAAGCTAATTAGAGATTTTCTCTTGTAAGTTTTCGTTCTCTATATGTTTTAACTATTGTAGATAACCTTGACATCTTGTTCTAACAATTTTCTACAGTCAAATGTTTGTCGCATACTTGCATAGAGATGTTGAGGTTCAAGATGATATATGGTTCATTGAAAAACTGAGAAAAGGATTCCTCAATTGTCACTTGATACTCAAATTGCAATAATTGTTTCATGTTTCACTAGTCTTCATAACTAAATTTTGATGCAATAACTCGATATTCCAAATTTAGATCATGAGTATAGAGAGATCTATTGTTATTGTTCGTTCAATAAATATTACTATTCACTAAAAGAGGGTTTGCAGATTATAGAAAATGGATTTTCTATTTTTAAAATAAAATAACAATAACAATAGAAAATAATGATCGTTATTTCTATAATATCAAAATAATTTATACAAACTTTACATTTCATTTGCAAAATAATTATGGAAATATGAATATAACTTGTTTATAGAATAATAATTATTGTAATTATAATTTGATCCGACAACAAAATATTAAAAAAGTTGAATAAAATATATTAAATAAGTAAAATTTCATTAACCTCATAACTGAACTGGCGCAACATTAACCTCAATGCCAAGGACACAAACATCAATGATGCACCACGGACAAAGCATCTTGGGAATTAGTCTCTGCACGATCACCACTACGAATAAGCCGCCATGCAATCGGGAATCAGCCTCCGCACGATCCATATTCCCGCTGTCGCAATTGGAGGGCGACTTGTCGCGACATATTCAAGCCGAAGACCCCCGCCATCGCAAATCGCCGGAAATTGGATTGGATTGGAAACTGATCTAGGAGGGCTTGGGAATTTGGAGGAAATCTTTTCATTCTATTACTCATTTGCATTAAAAATCCTATATTTTATAGACTCTTATACTACTACATCGTACATAAATTATTTATTATATGACCTCTTATGCGGTCTCATATAAGACTTTGTCTCTTTAATACCTTTGAAGAGACAAACCAAAGGGTGATAAAAGGTTTATTATATTTTTCTATTTTCACAAAAAAAGTTTTCTATTAGATTTTTTGATAATTTTAACCAAAGTAGAGATTTTGCTTCTCTCTCCCCCATTTTCAGTTGGGTTTCAAACAGCTGATGCGCTCTCTATAGTCTCCCTCCTTTTCCCAGGCTATGAACCCTATTTTACGACGCTGAAACCATTTTTTGACTCTCCCGCTTGTACTGATTCGGCAATAAATTAGAGCTTCGTCGCGAGCCAGACAATTTGGGCGGTACAATTCAGAGCGCATAAATAAGGTTTGATTAATTGATTTATGCCCCTAATGGATTTCACTGCACGATTGATTTGATCTCCGATTAATAGGTGTCTTCCAGTTTCTTCGTTTGTTATTTACATGCCACTGTACCTACACTATCGTTAAATATGTTTTCATTCAAATTGAATACAATACTTCTGAGTTTGACATCGAATGTGTTGTGTACATGACTTCGATTGTGTTGCTCTGATTTTGTAAAGGTGTACTGTTTCTTCTATATTTGAATTCAATGTTTTTGTGGTTGATAATGAATTCGATGATAAAGACTGTTGTACACATTCTCTCTGCTTTACAAAATTTCATTGTCAATTCAGTGTGTTGGTAGTGCATTGGACTCAGATATCCGTGTTAAAACTCTATATGCATTAGCATTTATGAATGCAACTTCAAAGTTATTAATAAAGATTAAGCCGGTTTCACTGTTTAAATTGATTGTTTTGTTGCATACTAGGTTGGCATTTGCAGTTTGGGGTAAGAAGTCGCAATGTATGCCAGAAAAATAAAGTGGAATTTTCTGCTGCAAAGGGGAAAATTCTGCTCTACAGATTGCTATTCATACCATTCTTTAGGCTGTGTACAAAGAGCTGGGAACTACAGTTCCCAGGGTAGTTTGAATAAAAGATATTTGTCAGAGCGGTTCAATTCTTCAGGTCTATTCTTGGATAGATGTTATTTTGGATTACAAGGGAGGTCCACTTTGTCTCGAAGAAGTGGACTGGTAAGGCTCTATAGTTCCGAAGGTGATGGGAGAAGCGCAAATGAGGATAGTCACGTCCCTGTGAAAGATGGAGCCAATATTGAAAAGGAAAAGACTCGAAAGGAAAAAAACAGAGATGGCACGAGGCATTCTGATGCACATGCTAGACTTGGTGAAGAAGATCAAAAGGATTGGCTTAACAATGAGAGGCTGTCAATTGAAATAAAAAAGAAAGAATCTCCTTTTTTGACTAAGCGGGAGAGATTTAAAAAAGAGTTCTTGAGGCGGATCGTTCCATGGGAAAAAATTACTGTTTCATGGGACATGTTTCCCTATTACGTTGAGTAAGTTACTTTTCTTTGGCAATATTTTGGCCTTTTTTTTGGCTTGCACCTGTCGTAGTGATCCAAATTGATATTACAGTGACCATACCAAAAATCTATTGGTGGAGTGTGCTGCATCTCATTTGAACCACGAGAAGTCAACTACAGTTTTGGGCAGTCGTTTAACTTCTTCAAGTGGGAGAATTCTTCTTCAGAGCAATCCAGGCTAGTGCAGTCTTTCATTCTAATGTTCTTTCTGGTATAAGTATCAGATAGTATTTGAATAATTTGTAGCCTTGATTTCTTATATTTGAAAATGCTGGCTTTTTTGTATCAGGTACTGAGCTGTATCGCGAAAGAATGGTCAAAGCTTTGGCACGGGGTCTGCAAGTTCCAATGCTATTGCTTGACAGCAGCGTGCTAGCTCCTTTTGTAAGCTTACTTTTCTTGCATTTTCTATCTCCATTAAACGTAGATAATTTTAGAAGTAGGTTTTTCTTGACATTAGTTTAGGCTGCCATTAGTTGGGGAGTGGATATGTAATCTCTCAACATATTTACTCAACAGCCTTAATAATATGAACTTGGGGTAAAACTGAATATCCTCATAGAGGGAGAAGACTGAGAAGCAATGGTTGAATGTTTTTCTCGTGATTTCATGTCCCCGAGGAACTTCGCTTCTAAATTTTAGTGGTGATGACATATATTTAGGCGCGCCATAGAAGAAAAGCTGAGCCACCTAAATTTTGAAGCCATATTAGAAATAATTTTTTGTTGAAAATAGATTTGCCAACGATCTCTAAAAATTACGTTGTGTTAGGACTTCATTTTTTGGCAGTTGAAGTAGAAATTTAAACACTTGAGAGTGTTGAGATCAATGTGTGGATACACTTAATTATTCAACAAGTGATGACTGAAAGTAAAAGTAGATGAGAAAACGTGCCTGGGGCATGTGCATAGGAATTAGACTTAAATACTGAGACCTGAGCTGGCAGTTTCAATTTCAAAGTATGAACCATATATTTGGTTCTAAAATAGAACCGTAGTTGATTGTCCAATTCTTGAGGATGTAGATCCCAATGTTTTATTTGTTTGTATATATGTGAATTTGGCAACAAGTAGTCTATTATAGTCTATCCCACTTATATTGTCGAAGCAATTCAAAGTTACATTTATAGGGTTAAGGTTCTGAATATGTGGGATCTTGTTTATTTATTTATTGGTGGAACATAAATTTCCTGATATATGTTTGGCTAGCTGTTGAAGTTGGTTAGGTTTGATTAGCTGACTGGGTCACTTTTTTATTTGGTGCTTTATAAAACAATAATCATTAAAACTGAAGTCAAAAGCCAAACCAAAAAGCTGGTCTACCTACTTTTGAGCTATCCAAACTTAAAACAAAATTTTTGGCTTGTTTGATCGGGATGAAAAGCTAAAGGCCGATGAAGCCAGCAAAAAGCTGGCTGTCAAACACTACCATAGCTTTTAGTTATACATGATTAAAATTTTTGATTCTTAATATGTTTGTATTTTTTTAGTTATGCATGATTAAATTTCTTGAATTTTTAATATGTTTGTATTTAAGCTTTTAGTTATACATGATTAAATTTCTTGAATATGTTTGTATTTTTTTAAACTGCATTTTAGAAATTTGTGTGGTATGAAAATTTATCCATAAACTCAGTTTTTTTAAAAGGTAAATAAACTAAGCTGAAAAAGTATAAATAATTCAAATATGTAATTGAACCTAAAGCATTCTGAAAACCGAACTGAAATTATATAATATAAAGAAATCGCTGCTGGAAAGGGAAGTGAAACCAAAAGGGGTGGCTATTGGAACAAGAACCCACACAGTTTTGGTTTGGCTTTGGTTTCACCAAATGATGAAGCGCTGGCGGTGGAACTGAGCCCAGGATGTAGGTTTTGTATGCACCTCTATGGTGTCTAGTAGATTGAAAATTATTACCTGATATTAGTTGGAGATGAGCAAAAAAAATGAGAGGCCATCCTATTTTGTCCTTTTCTCCCCAGTTCCCGTTTCCTAATCCTGATTGTGAACACATGGTTTACAAAATCTAAAGTCATGATATCATAATTGACTGTACACCATGATGTTTAGTTGTGACTGTTGCTCCTCTTTTATAATTCATTATACTTGTCTTGTTATTGTTTTTGAGTTTCATAAGATACAGGTGTAGATGACTCTAAAAATGTCTTAACATCTAATGGTACAGTATTAAATATAGTAACTGTCAGTGAATAGAGATTGAACTTCCTTTCTGCTTGATGTAAAGTTAATCTATTTGATACCATGCTCGCAGGACTTCAGTGAGGGCTGCTCTTCTGAAACAGAGTCAGATGATGAGAATGCAGAATCAGGGGAAGAGTGTTCAGAGTCAGAGGTAGACGAAAATGATGAAGAATGGACCAGCAGTGGCGATGCAAAAGCCGAAACCAGTGATGATGATGAAATTGATGTTCATGCTTCTGCTGAAGCCTTGAAGAAGCTTATTCCGCATCATCTTGAAGAATTTGAGAAGGCAAAGTCCAAGAAACTTAATTTTTTCCAATTTTTTAATCAATAGTAAAATATGTTTGTTTTGTTGATTTAGCAAAAACTAACATGATCAGGGGTCGATATTGTGAGGACAGTGGAGATATTTTGTAATCTAATTTGTGTTTAAAATTAGGTGAAGGTGATGGGCTTGAAGGGTAGCATGAACAAATTAATCTTTAGATATTAAGCACTTAGTCTTAAGAATTTTGATGAACAACTTTTCAGCATAAATTATTTGTTATAATGATTTTAGGACTCATATACGGTTGCCTTTTTTGTGATGAATGTGCAGAAAGTCTCTGGAGATGGTGCCACAGAGCCTTCACAAACAGAGGTGAATGAGCCCACTGATAGTGGGAAGCAGCCTTTGAAGAAAGGTAAAATTAAGCTGCAAGGCTTCTTGCCTGTTATACGTTTTTTAATTTTTTTGCCGCATGAAGGCACACTTGTCTATAATAATTTTGCCTTTTCGAATCTGTGCACTAAACACACACACACAATATATACTCTTTCAAATGAATATAATGTGTTGCAGAACAAATTTGTGGAATTTTTTTTTGTTGAACATCATAATGGCTTTGGATTAGAATATGTGTCATCCTGTAAAAAGTATTTTCTTACAGTATGATAGCATGGTTTGTGATACCCACCATTAGAACTCTGTACTCCGGGAAGACATTCGTTAAAATTAATATCTCAATATAAAAGCTCAAAATTAACACATATAGTGTAACGCCTTCTGTTTTTGTGTCGTGCCTCCAACTTTTTAGCATTAAAAACACCCGCAGAGTGCTACATGCCTACCAAATGAAAGGTAGTTCTGTGTGAAGAATCATAATTTGCTGTGTACCTGTTTTAAACACTTCTCTGGTTTGTCATGGAGGAGCTCTTGTACAGTTATAGTGTCTGTATCATCTTATGATTCACATATAGTTAAATTTTTGGGCAGAACAGCACTTGGGATGAGCATCTACAAGATTTAGTAGGAATGTTTTACATGATTTATAATTGGTCAGCGAGCATCTTGTATGCAGGCAGCTTGTTATTTTCTTACATTCATTAAATTTATACTAGCTACTAGGGGTCAGTCAGATGGAGCTAGATCTGGTCAATTGACTTGACATGTAGTTAGATCTGGTGATTTGATGGTGTGCTTCCATATTAGATGCTTAATGTTTATTTAGGCAGTTGGATGATATGAACTGGCCCTTATTGACTGTTTGGCAACTGAAACCCCAAAAATGCCGTTTGATTGTCAATTGACTATTTGTTAGCTTTCAGTAATTAATTAATATTGTTTTGAGCTCTCTGATGTTTATCAAAGCAATAAATAACTGCACAATTGCTTGATGCCAGGGGATCGAGTGAAATACATTGGATCTTCAGTTTGCCTTGGAGAAGATAAAAGGTTAATATCCTTTCTGTAGAATTACTTTTCTCCAAGTTTCCAAATTTTTATCGTTCACTGTAACTATGATTAATTATTTTTACGGACGTAGGGAGTACTGTTGGTAGGTCTACTTGTATTGATCAGCTGCTGATGGTGTTCTTATGCTTATGGATGTTTTTTTTCTGCTTTGCTACTTTTGTTATGTAGTACTTCTGTTATAAGCTAATAAGATATAATTTGTACCCTTTTTTGGTGCTTTTGATCTTAAAGGACTAAAGTACTAAACTAAAATAATATGGTTTCAAAGTAGAAGTTGTTCAAGCCTGGGGAAACTCTTCATGGATCTCATTTTTAATGAGACTACTCACTGTTGGGCAACATTTTGAAGATCTAGGAGTGTTTGGTGACACTGTTATCTTTCTCCTTCTGGCAAACGAAAATCGGGAAAAAAGTGTTTTAAGAACTGTGCAATTGTATTAGCTATATTCTTCATGATGCGTTTGGGAGTTAGAGGAGAACGAATACAGGAATAGGTCTGATTTATGTACTCTTGAACGGCGAGATATTTCTGTGCGTACACCTGATTAGTGGCCTCTAATTAATCACAGGATTGTATTGGGGAAGATACCAACTTCTGATGGTCCAACAAAAGCCTATACTGTAATACGTGGAAGGTGGGTTGGTAAGTTGTCATGATAAGTTCTAGGAATATGCCATAGTCTATCATACTTTCATTGTCTCAATTTCTTGCTTGTGTTAAGGATAACTATTTGGATGGAGACAATGACACTAACAAGTGCATAGTTTTGGGTAATATCAACAAATGAATCACCAATCCCATATCTAGTGTCTATGGAGGTCTAGAAATTCTTACTTACTTTTGAAAAGGTCTGGTCTGTGGTGTCTACTCCTTTTTCTGGCAATAGCATGATGGACCAGTCATCGCACAGAAATCATTTGGTTTTATTGACGTTGATTGCAGAGCACTCTTTTAAATAGAAAATATGTTATTCCTGCCAAAAAAAATAAAAATAGAAGCTCTATTACTGATATTCAGCATGAGAAAGTCCAATTCTGGGAAGGAAGCAAACCTTTATAAGAAACATGTACATTTGAAAATTCGATGACTTTAAACAGAATAACTCATCTCCTATTATTGAATTTCCAGGTCTTTTGTACCATGCTTTGTTTTCTAATTCAGTGATTCCTGATTGTGAATAAGTTGTTACTGTTTTTTTTGGTTTAGCTCACTACTTAATTTAAGACTTTTAGTTATTGTCCATGCAACTGTTTTTTAATAAAGTAATGACACGTGGGAGTGATTTGGGGTATTGGTCGGTCCTGTCGAGATAATACTGGGTAATGAGATGCTGTATATCCCCAATAATTTGGTTAGTAGATCTCTGTTCTGCAAGCAATGGAACATATGATCAAGTTGTGATCCAATAGCTTCCCTTCTCTTAGATTTCTATGCCGTTTGAATAGGTTTTAGATTTAGTCCAGGGCGCAGGTATAGTGCTGAACTGGAACCAACAATACCAGCACTAGAGAGCCGTGTGACTAGTTTGCTTAGATAATCTATGAAGCTTTAACTAGAGTGGGGGTTCATCTGAAATCCCTTATCACAGTATTCATGAAACTCAAGAAGTTAAAATTTCCGCTTGCCTAAATGTGTTCAACATTTCATTGATGCAAATGCCCTATTTTTCTTGTTTACCTAGGTGTAAGTAAT
Organism: Cruciata laevipes; assembly: GCA_963678965.1. Lineage (NCBI taxonomy): Eukaryota > Viridiplantae > Streptophyta > Magnoliopsida > Gentianales > Rubiaceae > Cruciata > Cruciata laevipes. The sequence continues at coordinate 19,082,962 of OY787641.1, forward strand.
TTGAGTTGTCCCCCAAATAATTCTTATTTGTGCTCTACAACTGTACCTTTGTGGAATCGCAAGGCTTTTCTATATGTTGGGTTTTTTTTTTTCTTCTGAATTTTCAACTCTTAGAATCCAATTATCAAGTGCAATTGGGCTCAAACTCTCATTCATTTGCAAGCCTTGAAATTCTATACCATTTTATAGTCTAAGATGGCTGTCTAATCCTAGAATTTTTCTTCTTAAAATTGGGTAATAATCCAAATGGACCTCCAATAAAATCCAACCCTCCCCTTACCCCAAGCAAAAATTAAAACCTAGGATGTTCGGGTAATTCTAGAATGAATTGGAGCAGATTTTCTCTAATGTGCATCTACCCTTATGACACGAATATAAAAGAAGAAAACTCAGTTGCAGCCTCCATTGTATATGCTTGTTTATGCTCTTCGGAGTCTGCAGACTCTGGGCATGTTAGAGGTCCATTCGAAATAATATGGTGACATGCTTATGATTTTGGGTTCTGTTACTTTAAATTAATATTTGACTATGATGGTTTCCTTTGCATGAATGAATATTCCACCTGTGATTCAGTTATGATTTTCAGGTGTACACCTTAATTTCCAGAATTGAAACTTGTATATTGCTCTATAATTTTCTATATTTGTTGAGGCCCAATGAGCTTATGCCTTGAATTGGCTATCCTTACAGGCCCTTGTCCAGTGGACAACGAGGGGAGGTGTATGAGGTTAAAGGGGATCATGTTGCAGTTGTTTTGGATACTACTGAGAACAACACAGACGGAGTAAAAGATGAAAAAACTTCTTCAGAATCTACAGAGCCATCACTCCATTGGGTCAAGAGTATGTTATCGTATTACTTACCAGAGCAATTTTAATGCTATCTATATTCTTATTCATGCCTCCTCTTATGATTCCCATGCATAGTTTGTCATTCTTACCAATGGGTTACCTTTTCCATGCTTGGTTGGCTGGGTTACCTTTCGGGCTTGATTAACTACTTAAATAGTGTTTTTTTTGCTCGTGTTGTGTGTCCTGTAGTGGAAATAGAAAATGGAACTTTGGGTTTAATGTGTCCATTTGGTTTCTCTTTTTTTATGTAATTGTGATTTATGCTTCATGTCCACTCTCACTTGTTTGAGTTGGCTCAGGATGGATATTTAGTTGTTATGCTTTACCAATGTGCTGTAGCTATCAATGCAACTGTTGAGTTTATTCCAAATGGACTCATTCTTGTTTAAAAGTGTTTTTGCAAATGATGAACACACTTGTTTGATCTGAAGGAACCTGGTAGAGCTTGAAGTTCATTTTTCAACTCGTAACTTTGTTGTAGTATAAGTGCTCTACAACTAGAGTGACTTCTTCTAAAGATGAGGTCTTACCTGTCCAAATGCTTTGTCTTGTTTTGATCGTGCATGCAACAGTATTATAAATTATGATACCTGAAATGTTTTATGGCGTGTAATTCATACTCTAGTTATCAGTTGAACAAATACCTGCAACTTGTTCCGAATTGCATCCTGACATTTGTTGCATGATATCAAGCACTCTACAACTAGAGTGTCTTCTTCTTACCTGTCCAAATGCTTTGTCTTGTTTTGATTATACAAGAAACAGTATTATAAATTATAATACCTGACATGTTTCATGGCGTGTAATTCTCACTCTAGTTATCAGTTGAACAAATACCTGCAACTTGTTCCAAATTGCATCCTGACACTTGTTGCATGATATCAAGCACACCAACTTAATCATGTTTAATGGAGATTAGGCACAGGGAAGATCGTGGATGGAATGTCAAATAAATTTTAGAGGTCAAAACTGACTAATGTTAATGTCTGAATCTGAGCCACTATTAGAAACAAGACAATTAGGGACATCTCAGAACATAATAATGTTTGGAGTATACCTTTAAATAATTATTTGATCAGTTATCTCAAAATTTTACTTCTGTTGTTTTATTCAACCATATTATGATGCTCAGACTCCTTTCAAATGAATAAGTGCTGCATTAATTCTCTTTACAAGTCAATTCTTCCCAATCTTACAGATGCTCTTTAATTGCAGTAAAGGATGTTGAGCTTGATTTAGATGCTCAGGCTGAAGACTGTTACATTGTCATTCAGGCCCTTAACGAGGTCCCATATTTTATAATCTATTTTGTAGTGCTTTCGTAAAATTACTTAAGCTGCCTTTTAAGACTCTTTTTACAATAATTGCAGGTGTTGCGTTCACAGCAACCACTCATTGTCTATTTTCCAGATTCATCACTGTGGCTATCAAGAGCCGTTTCCAAGTCAAATCGTAAAGTCTTTGTTCAGAAGTTGGGAGAAATGTTTGATCAATTGGCAGGACCCATTGTCCTTATCTGCGGCCAGAATAAAGTTGAAGCTGGATCAAAAGAAAAAGAGAAATTTGTAAGTTTGTGTGTGTGTGTGTGTGTGTATTGTTGCAAGCGCCTGTTGGTTGGCTTGCTCTGACTTCATTTGCTTTTCGTTGACAGACAATGATACTTCCAAATTTGGGCCACCTGGCTAAATTGGTATTTCACTACCTTTTATATATCTCCAATCTTCCATAAGCTTTGATGCTACATGTTAAAAATGCAACAATTTCTTTCCTCACATTTCTGTTTTCCTTTTATTCCCTAACTAGTTTAGCTGTAAGATTGGGTGACCCAACATGTGAGATTAGTTTGAAATACATTTACCCTCTTTAAGATAGGTGAACTTCATTTAACCAATGGAGAAATTCTATAGAAAAGTAAGAGTGTACTTTTGCTAGTAAAACTTATCATTCATCTTGGGAACTATACTGATTCTGAATTGGGAAATCCTCATATCTTGTACAAACCATTCTTCTTATTATGGTAATCCACATGAAAAGCTAAGCTAAGCTGAACTGAAATCATAGCGATAACAGTAAAAGACCAAAACTATGTTAAATAGCATCAATTCAAAATTTCTGAACAGAACAGAACTATACTTAGTAAGAAATATATTGAACTGAACTCCAGTGAAGTTGAAACAGACAGGGCCTTAGGTCTTTTTCCAACCCCTACTTTTCTCCCTTTCTGAATTAAGCTAGAGAATGACACCTCCTCTGGGCATTAATCAATTGGAAACACTAAATGGAAATTGAACTTTCATTGATAGACGTTTCATATCTATGGTTATACACTGATACCTTTAGAGCATATTAAAAATTGCAGTCAGTTCCAAGTGGTTTCTTACATTTAAGCAAGGGTAATTTTTCCTCAATTTATATTTGATAAGCCAGGAATACTCTTGACTGATGAATGATACATGACAATACTCACTTCAGCACATTTTAGCTTTCAGTCTTAGTATCGTGTTAATCCTTTTCCTTCTTTTAGCATCTTAGTTGATTTCTCTCATGGCATGCATACTTTATTCACAAAGTTCAGCCAAAGTTAGTTATGGCTATTTTTTTACTATGCTCCCTTCAGTTCAGTCTAGTGTAATTTGTATACTAGACTACCAACATAATCCATTATTCCAAAATTACCCTTACTTACTGAATGTTTGAGGACACTTCAAAATTTTCAAATTATGTGAGAGTTGGTACAACATCTAGCATATTAAACTGAAGGTAGTATTTTTTGTTGCCATGCCTGTAATGCTGTTTATGGCTTACACATATGACTCTGTTTAAGGGCCGTTCATTTGCATTAAGCAATGGTATTTTCTTATTTGGCAGCCTCTCTCCTTAAAGACGCTTACAGAAGGACTGAAAGAAAGGAAACGTTATGTGGATGATGAAATATATAAACTTTTCAGCAATGTCATGTGTATCTCTCCCCCAAAGGTAAAAATATTCATTATGATTGAAAAATTATGATGACTTTATTGTCCTGTGATAATAGTTGATGATTGATCTGCTCTGTGCTCTATCGTTAACATGTTTATTATACTTAAAGCTGCTTTTAGTAGAAACTTTAATATTGAGCATTTCATTTCTATACTCGGGTTTCAGGCAAGAGTGTAAAGGTAAAAGTCGATAGTAGTAGAAGTATATAATGCCTGCATCTGACACTTAGCTATAAACAGGTTTACCCATAGAACAATAAAAAATATAGGGAGTAGGTTGTTTCGTGTCATTTGTATTTACCCATGGAATAAGGGGTTTTAAAACTTACATGTAAAACCAGCTGGAGGAAAGAGCGCGTACTGAATCTTTGTGTATGTGGTTAACTTTAGTGAGAAATATATGACTTGCATTCTTACAATGTGAGAACAATGTTGGGAGTACAAAGCAATTAAAAGACATTTGGAAATGTTTTATGCCAGTAAACTTATCATTGCATAACACTTTTGTTTTTTGCAGGAGGAAGAGGTTCTTAGAACATTCAGTAAACAAGTTGAAGAAGACAGGAGAATTGTGATATCACGAAGCAACTTAAACGAACTGCACAAGGTAGATACACCTGATGGATTTACTCTGGCCATTTGTTGCTGTCTTTTTATTACCTGTTTAGATATATTAGTACTTGTGTTCCAATGAGTCAATAAATTGTTTTCTTCTAATCATTGGATTCAATGGAAATATCTACTTTCAGGTTCTTGATGAAAACGAGCTAGCATGCATGGACCTTCTACATTTAAACACTGATGATTTAGTATTGACCAAGCGAAGTAAGTTGGATAATGTTTATGTTAGTTGGACACTGATTATTTTTTGAAGTATTCCCCCATCTTTATAAAGTTGTCTTAGGTGCTAATAATTCTTGTTGTAAAAACAATTATCCAACAACAGTTGACATAATATAATATACTTTTTCCTAATTCCGAAATGAATTAATGCTCCCCATAAGAAATCTACATTTTTAGATGAATTGTTGAGTTTATCAAATATCTTGGTTACAGAGGCTGAGATCGTTGTTGGTTGGGCAAAAAATCATTACTTGGCGTCTTGCTCGCTTCCTTGCATCAAGGGGAACCGGTTGTATATACCCCGGGAGAGGTATATAGACCTGCTGATTTGATTTCGTTTTCAATTCACATGACTGGCTGTAATTTTTTATCTTTTTTTAAGCCTTGAAATTGCAATAGCAAGGTTAAAGTCACAGGAAGCAGTGTCCAAGAAGCCTTCACAAAGTATTAAGGTATTTCATTTTGATAAAATTTGTTAAAAGTTATTGGTCCTTTTATTCCCTTTTTCATTTTTCTGATTCAAAATGAAAATGCAGAATTTAGCCAAAGATGAGTACGAGAACAATTTTGTTTCAGCTGTTGTTCCTCCAGGAGAAATTGGTGTCAAGTTTGATGACATTGGTGCCCTTGATGATGTGAAGAAAGCACTAAATGAACTCGTTATTCTTCCGATGCGCAGACCTGAGCTATTCTCTCATGGAAATTTGTTGCGGGTAATTAAACTTTTGTAATTGTGCACATTTATTTCTCTATACTATTCATATAGTAGGCGAATTGGGTGTTTTGGAGAGTTTTGGAGCAACTGTTATGAAAAAGAAAATAAAAGAGATCTGTTTTCATTCAAAACCTTTATGCATCATAGCTAGGATGCATATGAAGTAACCTCAAAATAATTAATTCAAAACCTCGATTTTATGATGGAATCTAATTTGTAGACAATTTTTTCAGCCTTGCAAAGGAATACTGTTATTTGGTCCCCCTGGTACGGGGAAAACGCTCATGGCTAAAGCTCTAGCCACTGAAGCTGGAGCTAATTTTATCAGCATTACTGGTTCTACATTAACATCCAAGGTACTTTTCCTCACCATTTTTGGTTTTCGGCTTTTGGTATTAGTTGTTTATAGGCAGGGAAGGTTACGAGGCCGAGAGCAAGCTAATGAATATTTATTCATCCTTTTACCTTGTTTCAGTTTTACGTAACTTTTGACTAAAGTAGGTTTTTTATTAATCATATACTTACAACAGCTAAGATTTTATTTCACAATGTGGGCTGGGATATATGGATCATATTTAGTCATTGTGTTCAGTCAAAAGGCATAGTATCATTGATGCTTAAACATATGGGGCATGTCTTCTTAAGCTATGATGCTAAGTAAAGGTGGAAGTTCGATGGTTGGAAAAGTTACAAGGCAACTCTCTCAATGTATATGCGTTTGTTCCAATGTTGTACTATTTAAGGCAGTGACATTAGTAATAGTATCCACTTTTCTTATTATATACATACAATGCAGTAGCCAGGCTAGTTGTAATTAACTTATGTGTAGTTTCTTTGTAATTGGAAAAAAAAGTAGTGGATGTTAACTTTCTAATTTAACTAAAGCAGGACTCATATCAAACTCTTTCTGCATGTCTTATAAGTTATATTTACCATTTCAATGCTTTCTTATGCAGTGGTTTGGAGATGCTGAAAAGCTCACGAAGGCTCTTTTTTCCTTTGCTAGTAAACTGGCCCCTGTAATAATATTTGTTGATGAGGTAACTGCCCTATTACTGTTCAAAATTTTGGCGGGTATATTTTCTATGCTTATACCAGTTTTGACTCTACCACTCTTAGTGTTAACTCACCATTTTTGTGTTCCTGTTTATTTGGTGTTTGTGTGTGAAATATTGTCTTTTCCAAGCAGTGAAATATTGGTTTGTGATGAATGCTTCTTGTTTTAGTATAGTAACTATAGTTTGGTTGGGTTTTGGCTTATAGAGATTAATTTTTCATTAAGATATGCAAAACAGCGATTACAGATCTCTATTTCCCATGTTAGAGTTGCTGGAGTCTTGTTGTAATATTGAAAATTGATTGCCTTTAATTGACTGTATCACTTGTCCTTTCACGTGGAAATTTTTGTCCCGTATTGGCTGAAATATCATGCTTGTCATCTACCTTATTTGAGTCTTTCCAGTATCAATCTACAGTGCAAAACAATTTTTTATCTGTTTATCCTTGCAGGTTGATAGCTTGCTTGGTGCTCGCGGGGGTGCCTTTGAGCACGAGGCTACTAGAAGAATGCGAAATGAGTTCATGGCCGCTTGGGATGGATTGAGGTCAAAAGAGAGCCAGAGAATTCTCATTCTTGGTGCTACAAATCGACCATTTGACCTCGATGATGCAGTTATCCGCCGTTTGCCTAGGAGGTGAGGTTCTGTGAAATGGTTAATTGCTTATCTTGTTGATCACGATGTTGCAACACGACATCTAACATAATATTGAGACTCAGATTTTCTATTCTGTTTGATGGATCTTGGCTACATGCTTTCAAAGATGTGTATAGCTCCATTCTTGATTAATCATCTATTTTGGTTGAATAAAAACTATCTTAGAGTTAAAAAAGTGTTAGATATATTTATCAAAAAAAAAAAAAAAAAAGTGTTAGATATATGAATGCTAGTTCGCTGCATCTGATTATTAGTTTTTGATTGATGTGTAGGATTTATGTGGACCTGCCCGACGCTGGAAACCGCACGAAAATACTTAAGATAATTTTATCTCAGGAAAATCTTCAAACTGGTTTTATGTTTGAGCATCTAGCAAATGCAACTGAGGGTTATTCTGGGAGTGATTTAAAGGTAATGTGCAGATGACTCAGTTTACCTAAGTGGAAATGCTTTCTTTTTGCAGTTTTTGATTGTATTTGATGGTAATTTTGCAGAATCTGTGTGTTGCTGCGGCATATAGGCCTGTACAAGAGCTCATGGAGGGAGAGACAGAGGTTACTTTTTCCTTAACTTTGGATCTTGCTGTTCTTTTTATAAGTCATACAGTTCCTCAAGGATTTCTTTCTACACTGATAGGACAATTGTATTAAGAAAATTCTACTAATATTTACATCTTTTTAGGGAAATTTGCCTTTGGACATATATTTGCATGAATGTCCATATTCTACGTATGAATACTCATATTGATTATCAGCTATGCTTTTCCACCTCTTGTGGCTGGCTCTTTTGAGGTGCCCAGGCCTCAATTAAAGTTTAATTTCATTTCCTTTATTATTGTAAGAATAAGATCTGTTTTAGTATTGTCAAATAAGATTCCCATAATTTCTTTCAGTAAATAGTAATTGATGCATGTCCCAAATTTCTGATGAAAACTGTAACACGACTACATAAGTTGAAAGTTATGTTTTTAATTGGTCCAGTTTTTTTTACAGTGCAACCTTGATTACTTCAAATTTAAGACTCTGATGTTTGAACAAAGGACTAGCAGAAAATAATAATCTTTAGTAATTTATTTCAAAAAAAATAAAAATAATCTTTAGTAATGTTTTCTAACCTTATTAGCAGAAGCTTTAAAAGCTGTGAATTCATTATGTCTTTAGAGCATCAGAGACTTGTTTTAAAGTTATTTACTTAAGTCTATTCTGCACATATATTGACTATTAGTGAATTCGAAGTGTGAAATGTTTTAATGAGGTTTCCTAAAAGGTATAATCATCTGTTCCTTTAGCACATCCACATAAGCGTAACAAACTACTCAGAAGCTAAGCTCAGTTTTCAAATATCTTCTTCACTTTCCTCATTATTTGTATCATTCTTTTTGCAATGACGACTCTTTTTTTTTTTTTTTTGGAAAAGTGCTTCTCATTCATTACGGTAAAAGATGTTCATTACAAGTTTGAATCGACTGCGCTAACACGTGCGCGTCATTCACGAATTGCCTAACTCTTTAGGATTCCATTTCAGCAGTTAGCAGTTTTCAAGTGTGTGTGTATGTGTTTTAATCTTACTGTTATTGTTTCTCCGACTGAAATACTTGCATGTTATACACATCTGTATGTAGGATGTGAAAGATGGTGTTAGCCCAGCTCTAAGACCACTTACTCTAGAAGACTTTATTCAGTCAAAGTCTAAGGTGAGATCTCCTCAGTGTACTTAGATTTTGTTGTGAAAGTCTAATGAGTTCTGCAAATTTTACATGCATGCTTACATGTCCAAACATAAGATGTAGTCCAACTGACAACAAGAACCATAATGTAGATGGAGCGCTAGTATCAGAATTTATATTACATATACTTCTACAGTTCTACCTTTTGGTTTACTCCTTCTTTTCATCTTATGAAATCCAGGTTGTATTTCATTTGTATGAAGTCTATGTTTCTTACTCCATTCAGTTCCTCCAATTCCTGTCATTAGAACTGTAATTTGGATAGCTGTTTAAAACGTTTTACATCTGTATGCTGTCAAATTTTCATTTGAATATGCAGGAGGCATTTGGTACCTAAAGTAGTATTCATTCTACATTTGTTTGCTGTCAACTTTTCATTTTGTATCTGTAGGAAGCATTTGGTACCTAATTAGTATAATCTGGGTTGCTGGCTGCTATTTAGGTTGGTTGACTAACAGCAGCTCCCAATTGATTTTCAGGTTGGCCCTTCTGTAGCATATGATGCAACGAGCATGAACGAGTTGAGGAAGTGGAACGAACAGTATGGGGAGGGTGGAAGCAGGAGGAAATCACCCTTTGGTTTTTGAACTACCAATTATTATTATGCTAGAGTTGTCGCTGTGATTGGGGAGAAGGCATTAAGAGTCACTTGATAGATCATAGAAGGTTCTATTAGGAAATTTCACTAACATTTTTTTTATTTCATAGTTTCATACTCAAGAGATATTGTCTACTACATGAAATTCTGTAACTTAGAACCATAGCCCTAGATGAGGAAATAGAAGAATCAGAAGGTAGACAGGCTTAACTTAAGCATCTCTGTAAATTTTGGATCATCTCAACTAATTTCAATTCAATACTAATGATAATGGTGGTTATAGTCAAGTGCGCATTTTGAATAATATTGTGAGTAATGATCATAAAAAACCTAGTAGACAACTTAACTAGGGGCTGTTTTCCTTTCCTCCAAATATGTATTGCGTACACATTTTGACCTGACATATTTTATTATGAGGTTATAAAATATTTCGACATCGATTGAGGTTTATTATATATAATGGTAGACTTTTTTTTCTTTATTCATAATGATAGTAGTATATCTATCTTATCATTTACATTCAAATTAATTAATTTGAAATACGTAAAGTGACTTGGCACAGAGCACAAATGTGCACAAAAAGGGCAGGGGCATCAAGCCTTAAGATTTTCAAGCTGGCTATGAAACATCCCATGTTAAGGGTTCTGTATTAGTGGATTGATTCAGACTACAACATAAGGTTTTAGATTATAGGTCCATAACTTTTTGCATACATATTTCATTCGCTAGTTAGTTTGGAGGTATGCATAATGAATAGTCATACAAGGAATGAAGGTATTAAGTTGTAAACACATTCAAACAAAGCCTTTCAAACCTATTTTCCCCATACATATAGACACAATGGATTTTACAAAATTCACAAAATGTTGCACAACACATACCATTAACTCTACATATAAACAAAAACACACCATTATAAAATCAAGATTACAATTTTTTTGTTGGTTAATTATTGAACTATCGTTGATTAGGAAAGAATTTGTTAATTACTCCCAAGAGGGGACTAGGGATTGGCTGTATACAGATCCCAGGATTTCGCGGAAATCTCATGTTTTTGTTCTAAATGAACTCATGAAAATCTAGTCTTTACATAAAAGAGCTGAAAGAAGTGTATAATATATGTAATTTTTGGATTGAAAGCCGTCAGCTATTCAGTTTCTTGCATACTAAGGCCCTGTCCAGTTGAGCTGAAAATGTGATCATTGGCGCTGAAGGTTGCTGAAAGTAGGGGAAAATGTGCTGAAAATGTGCTGATTGGTCTAAGTGCTGATTGAATAAGCTGAACTTGACATGGCCTAGATGTTTGATTGTTGCGGGCTGTGTCAGTCTCATGTTTATACCTACAATTTAAAATTGTTAATATGTTTCTTATATGGAAAATAAAGTGATTGAAATGGAAAAGGATCTTGGTGGCTTATTATATATGTTGTTTCTTGAATTTAATGGCTTTATTGTCCTGTATGTGGACATACAAGATTTGCATTCCCTTTAGGCATGTACTTGTTTTTATTTTGGATGTTCTTTAATTTGTTGGAGTTTTCCATTTATGCATGATATTGGCCCCGTTTGGTGACGAGAGTTTTGAAGAGCGTTTAGCTTTTTGGGTTATATATGGATAGTTGACTTGTCAAACAGCTCTTTCTGGTGTTTGGTGAGGAGAGTTTTCTAATTAGTTTTTTTGGTGAAACCTCTGATTTCTAAAACGCTAGAAAGAACTGCGTTTGTAAAAAGTTAATCAAAGAAATATTACAAAATATCTTTTATATCCTTATCCCTCACAAATTTCCTTTTCAAATTCATTAAAGCTAATTAGAAAATCTTTTATATACGTAAATTATAACCTTTTAGTAAATTTAAGGTACACATCATATTTGCTTACATACATTTTAAGGTTTTTAACATTATTTTTAATTTATTTTGAAGTATATTACACATATTTTAAATATATAAAAAATAAATTTCAAGTATTTTAATTCAAAAAATGTTTTTTTAAAATAAATGTAGATATATTATTAATAAAGAATAATAATTCAAATAATAAACATCATAAAAATAAATGAACATATAGTGATAACAATTTTCGATAAACAAATAACACACTACAAAAAATAAATAATAATAAATTGTACTAATGTCTATTTCAGTCATTTAACGTAATGAAACAGCTCAGCTAATTGTTATTTGCCAAACACTCATATACAAACTGCTAGTCAAACCGCTAGTCAAAATAGCTAATAGAATCCGCTAACAGCTAACAGCTAATAAAATTCGCTAACAGCTATTCCCTCCGTCCCAGCCAAAGTGTCTTAGTTTGACTTTTCAAAGTCAAACAGAGACAACTTTGACCATTAATATCTATTAGTTTATATGCTAGATTAGTATCATGTAATATATTGTTGGATTCATAATAACATATATTTTAAAATAATGCATTTTTCAAAATTAATTTACATACTTAAGTAAAAATATTAGCAGTCAAAGTTGTCTTTGTTTGACTTTGAAAAGTCAAACTAAGACGCTTTGGCTGGAACGGAGGGAGTAACAGCTAAACGCTGATAGCCAAACGAGGCCATTGACTTGGTATCCTTTATCATATTTGTATAATCTTTGGAAGTATGAAAGATGATTGTCCTAGAGTTGAAGTATGCAAACATATCAACTTTTGAAAGATTCACTTCATCAGCTTACTATGAATGTAATGACATGGGCAATAATTGTTATGCTGATACTCATTGATTCCATCCAACTTCATAGAATGATTTTCGAGAAATCAAGTCTCATTAAATTAGAAAATCAAGGTTCAATATTTTCTTGGTAGAGGGCAATACTGAGTCCTCCATATCTTGCATTTATAGGTTTTCCCAAAATTCACCATTGGAATTTACCCTGATATTATCTGGATTACCGGGAAGAACGACAAATACTTCACTCCTTCTGGAAGAAAGCCAATACATTATAACTCTGGCATTTGTTGTTTCAGTCACTAGAAGAAAATCACCATTCCTGCTCAGCGTCACCCCATTTGGAAACATCAGTCCACCGTGAAGAACAGTTACATTGTGACTTGTTGGGTCATATCTCATTAACCTTCCGGTGTTATCGCCACTAGACATCGCGATATGATAATCCCTCCTCTGGTATCTTATACTGTTGTCAGTGAAGTAAACTCCAGTGGATGGATGTAACACCACATCGTTGGTGAATCGAAAAGGAATTCCTCGGGTTTGGGTGGCAACTCCTCCGTTTGGACCAACTATGAGAAGACCCTTATAGGCGTCTACTATGTAGAGTTGACCCGTTCTTTGGTTGAAACTCAACCTGAGTGGTCTTCACATCTTGCCACTGTTTGAAGGTGATTGTGGGGACCTTCACACCCCGCTCTATTTGGAGTTGTCACCGCAAAATTAACCTAGCGACTTCGAGCGGCATCCCACCTAATAATTCGACCATCGGAAACTCCAATATAGGGGCTGCCACCGTATCCATCAAAGGCTAAACACTTTGGACCGGTAGCTCCGGGAATTTGAAGTCGTTGTAACAATGTCGGTATTCTTTGAGACGTAGCTATAGATAAAAATGTCACAATGAGTACCGTTATCAAAAGCTTAACATTCCCTTCGCCATGCAAATTTGATCGAGGTCGGATGAATAAAAGAGAGTACAGATGATTAGGTAATGAATTGATTGTTGGATAATGTATTAATCTCAAGAAGAAAGGGTGTGCATATATAGAGAGGTGTTTATACGAATCTCAATCAGATTTGAAAGTAAGTGATTCCAAATGGATTTAGAATATGGGTTCAATGGCTTACGAATCTCACTAGTATTGTATATACTTATTCTCCTAAACAATGAACCAATTCTAAACTTTAGAAGGATTGTGTTTACCATTATTAAATCCGACTAAGATTATATGTTTGTAACCAGAGAAGATCTCCTAGAGACCAGGGGCAAGGGACAACATAATACCAGAAAATTTAAAAAATGGGAGTCATTATGTAATTATTCTAATCTCGGCGCCACAGTGTAAGGGTCCTATAGTCCAGGGACTGAACTGCAAATAGTCAAACACAAAGAAGAGTAAAGTTGTGTTGTCTTTCCCGACGAACTCTGCGACTTTACGAGCATCCTCCGACAACTGCAATCCGTCTCGACTCGATGAAAGTGGACGCCCGAGCTGCTGGGTCGTATGATTTCAAATTAAACCAAAACGATTTCATCGGATTTAGTACCATCCGATAGGTGTCATTAGATGTTAGAGTTCATCGGGAAATTGGGGTTTCGAGTGGGAAATAATATTATAAACGTGCACATCAAGTGGGAAATAATATTATAAACGTGCACATCTGATAGATCTCCTGCATAAAACATACATATAAACGTGCACATCAAGTGGGAAATAATATTATAAAGTTACATAAAATAAATGCATAAATACACCTCATCAAGTGAGTTGAGGGTTTTGCTGCTCTTATTTTGAGTTGGTACTAGGCTTACTTCCATGGACTTTTTTCTTTTCATTCTCTTTCACTACCTCAAACTTTGTTGGAAAGATCCTCTTTCGGAATCGGTTGACTTTCATTGCGGATCCCCAATTTTTTTGGCGACAAAACTAACCATAAAAAAATCAACGTTAAATTTTTTTCCTCAAACAAATATAAGATTTAGTTCTAACTTATTCAAAGTAGTGTATAGATATTACTAGACAAACATGTAACTGAATCGCAACTTGTATTTTTTCAAGGCCGGGCACATTCATGACCCTTAAAATATCCTTAGGATAACACTCTAAAATGCATACACATTCATCACCAGTGTCACATAAGCACATTTCAATATAAAAATAAATACAACATATGTTGTAGTGCTATTAGAGAAAAAAAATTAAACATACTTCCTTTTCCAAGATGTGTAATAACATCCATTAATTTTTTATGGAGTTCAGGGGTCCACTTTAAAGGAGTCCTTTTATTTGAAACATTCACACTGAAATTTTGTGATTGAGGAAACAAATTTGCATGATCAATATATGAGCTTTCTTCACTAGGATGATCATTTTCATCCTTGTATTCAACAACCTCATCAAATTCTCTTGCATTAGTTTTTGTCACCGTCTCACTATGCAATTCCATGGTTCTTGTTTCCCATTTTTTGCTTCATAGCAAATTCGTGCAAGCATTGCATGATTGTTTTAGGAGTTGGCTTATGTATCTGGGAGAGTAGCTCCATCTTGGGGCTTAATTTGCAAATGAGGGTCCTTTGCACAAGTCACTATTCAGAAAAAGGTATAAAGTTATATGATATAAGATAATAAAGAAAAAAAATCATCATACATGCACGCATGGACAACTAAGTGAAAATGAGTCCTTATAGAGTAAAAGGATGTCCGATTTTTCTAATTCCTTTGAGGCAGATGCACGTGTGGGATAAATGCACGTCTGCGATTACTACGTCAAAATGTTTCTTTGATAATCTCCAATACTCTTGAGGCAGATGTCACCATCGTCACTATACATTCCAAAAATAAAAATAAAAAATGAAGTCATAGGTATACCAATATAGTTAACAATAAAACAAGGTAGTATTATAACTTGGCTAATATCTCATAATGTGAATGTGAGATTAAGGCCATGTTTGCTAAACTGAACTGAACTGAACTGAAATAAATTTAAATATATTTATCTGAACTATAAATTTAAATTTACTGAACTGAACTAAAATAAATTTAAATATATTTAACTAAACTGAAATAAATTTAAATATATTATCTGAACTCAACTGAACTGAAATAATTTTAAAATTTATCATATATCATTGTAATCTGTAGTAAAAATGTAACTTATGATAAAAAAAATTATTGAACTGAACTGAACTAAAATAAATTTAATTATATTTATCTGAACTGAAAAAATATAAATACATTTATTTGAACTTAAATAAATTTAAATATACTGAACTTAAATAAATTTAAATATATTTAACTGAATTGATCTACAGAAAAACTCTAACAAACAGGGCCTAAAAATGGATATGCGTAATAACCCAAATAAATTCATACTATTTGTGTGTGATAAAAGAGTAATCAAATTAATTAAACCTCTTCTCTCGGGCAAGAAACCCAAAAACATCTCAGTTTTTGCTCTATATCGGAGGGGTGGCCGGAGATCGGCACCATTCACCACTCGGTCACCCTTTCCACCCATTCACTTTTAATTATGCACCCAGCCACCTCACTCCTTCCATCCTAACCCGAACCTTCATCTATATTCCCCCGCCAAGCAACGGCCAAACTGCCAAAAATCGACGCACAAGTAGGCATCGACTGGAGAAGTTCAGATCGCAGAGGCTTCTCGCTGGTGGAAAGACAATCATCGTGACAGTCGCCGACCAGACAACAAATGGAAAGAAAATGGTTTTCATAGTCGCTAACGCCAGGGTCACATCTGTCATCGTTACTTCACCAACACGTTTTTAGCCAGAAAAGTTAAGGGGTCTCAATTAGGGATCTCAGAGTCGGATATGCCCGGAAACCGCCTATGGGAGGACCATGTGCTGCCACGTGCCACTGGGTGGTGTTAACAAGCCGGTGTAAGCGCGCCACACTATCCGGTCAACACACTTAGTGGCTGGTGCGTGACTTCTACGAGCTGTAGCGAAGCCGCATAAACGCAACCTCCGGACAATCCTCCAGTCGTGAGATTTTGGTTTTGTTTCTTCTATTCATTTATTTCCAGTTGAGTCATTTTGTAAAATTATTTGGACTAATTTATCGAGTATCCTTCACCTAGTTGTTGTTTTCCTTGTAACTGGATTAACTGGGCTATGAAAAATTCCCCCGGCTTCTAGTCTCTTTCCTAGTAGAAGTGCATGAGAAATCCAAGTTGGAGTAGTTGACACAGTTTACTCCTGGCGACTCTGTGAAAGGAGTTAGATTGGTAGACTTGACTGACTGGTTTATTTAGGTGCTTTACCTGCTAGTTATCGATGCTTTACTTGCTAGTTATCGTGAGACTGCTAGTTATCGATGCTTTACCTGCTAGTTATCGTGAGACTGCTAGTTATCGGTGTTTTACCTGCCGGATCATTTTAATGGTCTAGGGCATTAGACTTTAGGATGTTAAGATGTACTCTATTGCACTTCTTAGTTGTACGTACAACGTGTATCCGCGTTCTAGATACAATATATGTTACTTAACTTATACTACAACCTTTCAAGTTGCCTCTTTTTAAGGAGATCAGTTACTCATATTTGAGGAGCATAATAAATATCCCTCCACCTATGGTGGTTTAACCTAAAAATAAAAAATTTAATTATGTAGAAAATAACAAACGTGTGAAGACCATATCTTGTAGATAGATACAACATCATTGTTAACCAAGAGAAACTCAATCGTAGAAGTACTTGTAAATATTAACTTAGGATTTATTTAATTATGATTCCGAGTATACAAGTTTATAATTTCTTAATAAATAAAATTAGTGAGGGTAGACACATAAACTACAATGTAGAGAAAAGATTAAACGCAAATTAGAAGTGAAATGTATGTAAATATTAGTTACAAATTTAATGTTACAAATTTAATGTTACTAATATTAGTTATAAGTTTACTAACTTTTAATTGTTACTAAAGATTAATCTTTTCACCATCCCATGTGAAGTTGCAGAGCTCAAAATATCGCCGGTTTCTGGAGAATTGGAGGATGACGTGTATCAGGAGTGGTGAAGATGATGTCATATGATGAATTTTAATTTTTTTTAAATGGTTATAAATGGTTATAAATTATATAAAATTATTTGTAAAAAGTAAATGACTATATTACCCCTAACTGAATAAATCCGTTATAACAGAAATAACCCAAAGGCTACAAAAACTCAATCTGAAATTATTTGGGGCCAGGAAAAGTTATTTTGAAATTAGGAGGGTCATAAACCAGGTAGTTTTTTTAGGGGCAAAAAACTACTTTTTAGAACTTTTAGGGGCCAGAAAAACCTTTTAGTCATATTTTGGGCAATATTAGTACAATAACATAATTTTAAACAAAATTATCATATAAATCATCATTATAATAAACCATTGTATAAAGTATGTCATAAGTCATATTATTATATATATTATTTATCGCCTTAATCGCCGCAATCGCCATACGACAACGTCCAGGTGTTTAGGCAATAGTCAAGCGCCGCGCCGTGAAACCTCGCCGTGACAACCATGCTTAAGAGAGACATGGAGCATTTGAGCTTACAAGTTGCAATAGCACTTCTGCACTTGAGTTATAGGAGGTGCATATAAACTGGAGCAAATCTCAAAAGATAGAAACTTTCATATATTACTAGATTATGCCCAGACTCATGCCCGATTCATATTAATTTTGTTAACCATGATAATTTTACATATTTTAAGGTTCAAGATTTCAAAAAAATAATAATATATAAATATGTATGACAATTAAACTTTAAAATAGTACTAGTTGGGCTCACCCGCACGTTGTGCGGTATATTTGATCACTTTTTAATAACTATCTAAATATTTTTAATTAATAGTTATGTTTTTCAATTGTATAAAAATAATACACGGTAGGATATTTGTAATAATTTGAATTAATATACCACAATAAAACTTCTTAGAAAATCAAAACTTAATTAAAAAGTGCTCAAGTACACCTTAAATATATTTTGTTTGGTTGAATTCGTTTGAAATAGAATAGGAATATTTTGTCTATTAGGCTTGGGAGATGGTTCATTATTACATTTATTAGAGTTTTAATTAATTTTTTAAATTTCATTTCGTTCAATAATGTAAAACATATAATATACATATATATTATCATATTTTCAAATTTTGGTTTGATTTCACCTAATATATCATATTACTATCTTAGTACAAATATTACAATCATTTAAATTTATTACTCCATATAAATTAAAATATTTAGATAGTTATTAAAAAGTGATCAAATATACCGCACAACGTGCGGGTGAGCCCAACTAGTACTATTTTAAAGTTTAATTGTCATACATATTTATATATTATTATTTTTTTGAAATCTTGAACCTTAAAATATGTAAAATTATCATGGTTAACAAAATTAATATGAATCGGGCATGAGTCTGGGCATAATCTAGTAATATATGAAAGTTTCTATCTTTTGAGATTTGCTCCAGTTTATATGCACCTCCTATAACTCAAGTGCAGAAGTGCTATTGCAACTTGTAAGCTCAAATGCTCCATGTCTCTCTTAAGCATGGTTGTCACGGCGAGGTTTCACGGCGCGGCGCTTGACTATTGCCTAAACACCTGGACGTTGTCGTATGGCGATTGCGGCGATTAAGGCGATAAATAATATATATAATAATATGACTTATGACATACTTTATACAATGGTTTATTATAATGATGATTTATATGATAATTTTGTTTAAAATTATGTTATTGTACTAATATTGCCCAAAATATGACTAAAAGGTTTTTCTGGCCCCTAAAAGTTCTAAAAAGTAGTTTTTTGCCCCTAAAAAAACTACCTGGTTTATGACCCTCCTAATTTCAAAATAACTTTTCCTGGCCCCAAATAATTTCAGATTGAGTTTTTGTAGCCTTTGGGTTATTTCTGTTATAACGGATTTATTCAGTTAGGGGTAATATAGTCATTTACTTTTTACAAATAATTTTATATAATTTATAACCATTTATAACCATTTAAAAAAAATTAAAATTCATCATATGACATCATCTTCACCACTCCTGATACACGTCATCCTCCAATTCTCCAGAAACCGGCGATATTTTGAGCTCTGCAACTTCACATGGGATGGTGAAAAGATTAATCTTTAGTAACAATTAAAAGTTAGTAAACTTATAACTAATATTAGTAACATTAAATTTGTAACATTAAATTTGTAACTAATATTTACATACATTTCACTTCTAATTTGCGTTTAATCTTTTCTCTACATTGTAGTTTATGTGTCTACCCTCACTAATTTTATTTATTAAGAAATTATAAACTTGTATACTCGGAATCATAATTAAATAAATCCTAAGTTAATATTTACAAGTACTTCTACGATTGAGTTTCTCTTGGTTAACAATGATGTTGTATCTATCTACAAGATATGGTCTTCACACGTTTGTTATTTTCTACATAATTAAATTTTTTATTTTTAGGTTAAACCACCATAGGTGGAGGGATATTTATTATGCTCCTCAAATATGAGTAACTGATCTCCTTAAAAAGAGGCAACTTGAAAGGTTGTAGTATAAGTTAAGTAACATATATTGTATCTAGAACGCGGATACACGTTGTACGTACAACTAAGAAGTGCAATAGAGTACATCTTAACATCCTAAAGTCTAATGCCCTAGACCATTAAAATGATCCGGCAGGTAAAACACCGATAACTAGCAGTCTCACGATAACTAGCAGGTAAAGCATCGATAACTAGCAGTCTCACGATAACTAGCAGGTAAAACATCGATAACTAGCAGGTAAAGCACCTAAATAAACCAGTCAGTCAAGTCTACCAATCTAACTCCTTTCACAGAGTCGCCAGGAGTAAACTGTGTCAACTACTCCAACTTGGATTTCTCATGCACTTCTACTAGGAAAGAGACTAGAAGCCGGGGGAATTTTTCATAGCCCAGTTAATCCAGTTACAAGGAAAACAACAACTAGGTGAAGGATACTCGATAAATTAGTCCAAATAATTTTACAAAATGACTCAACTGGAAATAAATGAATAGAAGAAACAAAACCAAAATCTCACGACTGGAGGATTGTCCGGAGGTTGCGTTTATGCGGCTTCGCTACAGCTCGTAGAAGTCACGTAGAGTTTTATGGAGTAATAAATTTAAATGATTGTAATATTTGTACTAAGATAGTAATATGATATATTAGGTGAAATCAAACCAAAATTTGAAAATATGATAATATATATGTATATTATATGTTTTACATTATTGAACGAAATGAAATTTAAAAAATTAATTAAAACTCTAATAAATGTAATAATGAACCATCTCCCAAGCCTAATAGACAAAATATTCCTATTCTATTTCAAACGAATTCAACCAAACAAAATATATTTAAGGTGTACTTGAGCACTTTTTAATTAAGTTTTGATTTTCTAAGAAGTTTTATTGTGGTATATTAATTCAAATTATTACAAATATCCTACCGTGTATTATTTTTATACAATTGAAAAACATAACTATTTTTCTTAAGAACTCCTCATTCTGAATGACTCTTCCTTGCTTAATCTTCAATATTTAACAGTCAACAAAATCTTCACGATAGTATATATTTAGGAAAAACACCATCGCGCATCATATTTTTCTAGGCATCTGTTGTGTTAAATTTGTTAGAAAAATTCTCTGGAGTTCTACTCATCGCCTCCACATGTGGAGTTACAGCTGCCTCCGGGCTACACCCTGCTTCCGGGCGAAAACCTAGGTAATATCGCCTTCGGGCATCTGTATTTTATTTCTGTTTTGTTATTTACGGCATGGGGAAGCCAATATAATCCCTCCACCAACGGTGGTTTCAATTAAAAAAAATAAAAAATAGGCATCGGTTGTGTTGAATACAGCTAAACCCTAAACCAACAAGTCTGAACACCAATTAACCATTTTTCCAATGATATTTGACACCAATATATTATACATAAGCTAGCATGAACATTGACGGATTTGAACTGGTATATTTATAGTAGAGTCAATAAGAAAATTAGTTATTATGAAATCCAATATTGAGTTTCCTTTTTAATTACCTTTCAGAGCACATCCATAAATAATTGAAATTAGAATCATGTGTATTGACATTAGAATTTTTCTCCTACATATGACCGTAGTATTTAATAAGAACAATATAGATCTAAATGTCATACCATCAACTCACCCGGAGAAGAAGAAGGCATTAAGAATAAGGCGCACCAAGAGTATCGAAATTATTTGTCCCGGGGATCACAGACTTTTTTACTTCATTTTCATCGCAAGAGGTATGTTTCATGTCCATTAATATAATCATCCACATAGGGTGATTACATTAAATATGGCATGCTAATTATTTACATGGCAGTTATGCAAAATTATAAAAAATTTGCTTAATTCTATACCAAATTACTAATTTTGAATTAACTTTTAATCATTTTAAAATATTTAGAAAATATTTTGTATCATAAATACCGTAACAATATAAAATATACTAAAATTGTATAAAATATACTAAATTTTGTACATACATAATTAATACATACTAAGTCCAATTTTTGCCGTAATTTTTAATAATTAATACCATATTTAAGTTACTAAAATATGAAACTATGTACAATTTGGAGTGAATAACTAATACCATATTTAGGTTGACTAACATTACTGGAATTACTATAATTCCAATAAACCCTTGATATTACTGTGATTTTTAAAAATAAATTTGTGTGTATTATATCCCAATTTGTTGCCCTAATTATGTAAGTATATAATCCATATTTAATCCAACGTGATTTTTTATAATTACTACCATATTTAAGTTAACTGCAATACGAAACGACGTCGTTTATTCCACACACTTTTTGAAGTGAATAACTTTTCAAGTTCTCTCTAGGGATTAGTAGTCATTAAATCGACACATGGAAGGTTTATTATACTCCATAAATTTAATATTTTGATTAGTAGAGTATATTTCATTAATTCTATTTTTTATAGGATTAGGTGAAAATTTTGTTATTTTAAATAAATTAGCATTGGCTAATTAAGGAAAAAGAAAGATTGCATGATAAACTTTTGCTCCAATAACAAAAAAAATATTTTAGAGACTCTTGTGAAAATAGTTCTTTTAGTTTTTTTTTTAATGAGAAAATTCTATGAGAGCGCCACATGTCGCTTCCATAGACTCTCAGAATGTAGCACTTTTATATATAGTATTAGTGCAATACACGCGCTATGCCCAAAATTTTTGAATATTATATTTATGATTTATTTAAAAAATTATTTTTTATCATCAATTGGGGAATGCGACGTCAACTATTTCGTAACAAATTTTTAAATATGCGAGATTCGATATTAGTAGTTATTATTCGGCACGTTCGTTTATAAATGATAAAAATGGTAAATAGACAGAGGGCGGAAAAAGAATGAAGGAAATAGCGACGCATGCACAAAATGGGGGGGAAAATGATGTTAGATGTTTCCTTTTTAGTTATATTAATAGATAGATAGATACATGCTACATCAAATGACCTTGTGGTAGGTTGAAATGACCTCAGATTCAGCTACATCTTGCATTCTCTTGAATTTCTGGATTCTGGAACTCAAAATCCCATATGGAGGTTGGATTCTGGAGCCAAGTTCATCACACAGACGGCCAGCTCTCACCAAAACTGATGATCAGGAAACCTCAGATTGGCTGCTGGAGAGAACTTCATTCCTTTTACTCTGTAAAAATGCACTTATGGATTAAATCTAACTCAAATTTATTTCACAAGTTAGCAATTTTTAATCACACTCAAGTGGCTAATATGTGTTTACTCAAGTTCATCTTGATATTCACAGACTTGCTCCTTGTAGTGATATCCTCTCTGGGGCAAAATTGTGCTCTCGACTGGGAAACTGGTCGATCACTAAACTAGATCAGCTGAGTCGATATGGATTAAGAATTGCTAACTACAATCTTCTCATAGAACTTAGAACTTCCCAAGTTTTTTCATCCCAACTAGTTGGTTTTTTTCTTTTTTCCCATCTCACTTAGTTGGGGTTTTTCTTGGACAATTTGTATTAATTTTTAAGACTTTGTGAGATATGGTCTAGGGAGCCAAATAAATATCCCTCCAGCATTGCTGGTTAATTAAAAAAAAAAACATGCTAAAAGTTATATCAACTTTGTGAATGTAATTTCACATCTACTATGGCCCTGTTTGCTAGAGCTTATTTCCACCATGTACTGAACTGAATTGAACTGAACTGAATTGAACTGAACTGAACTGAAGTAAAAATGATGTATTGAAAAATGGAATCAGCATAACTGAATTAACCTGAATTTCATCAATTACATTTTCACTGAACTGAACTGAACTGAATTGAACTGGACTGGACTGGATTGAACTGAACTGAATTGAACTGAACTGAATTGAACTGAACTGAACTGATCTACAGATAAGCTCTGGTAAACAGGCCTATATGTAAAAAGGGAGAGTTAATTTGCCCGGCCTGTTTTAGACCCGTCCCCGGTCATCTCCTTTGCCCTCTGTCCTTTTGCGCACGGCCTTTCCTCCTCCGTGCTTCAGCTCATTTTCATCGGTTTCTCCGGTCACCCACGGCCAATTGCCCTCTTTCGCGATTGTGCCCCTGCCGTCTCCAGCCGATTTTGACAACCAGACCCATAAACGTGGCATCTTCTCCGGTTTCTATTGTGGCGTCTCCGGTCACCATCGGATAGCTTCTGCCCTCATTTTATAATCATATACATCCTATTAGGACAGTTCACAGCTCCTTCCGTTCGACTTCTTTGCAGGTAATTATTTGCTCTTATGCTACTTTTGCTCTCCTGAACTATCGAATTACTCAAAGGGGGGCAGCGCTGCACTTTGAGTTCATATACCGAGAGTTTGGCAAAATCTTAATGTTAAGAATTTAGGATTGTTCTTGCAGACAAGGTGTTTGTTTAAATGTCTAATCTAATGCTATGTAGTTTCATCATTGAAGGATTCTGCAATCTTGTTAGCCTTGTAATCTTCAGACCTGTTATCAAAAATTTAAAAAATTTCAGACCCAATTTTCAAGTCTGATTCTCCAGGCTCTATGATGACTACGACTCATAATACTTGCATGTGGAGGCAGTCAGAATCGGTGAAAATCGATTATTTCTTTACCTCAATCCATTATCGTAATCAAAATTGCAGCAATACTCATCTGTGATCACAGTGTTATGTTATAGGTGTAAGGTCATCATTTTTTTTACCTCTTCTTCATTTTTTCCTGTAATGCATATGAAGTGTTTGTAAAAACCTCAGTACAACTTTCATCCCTTTATTTAGTGTTTGTAAAAACAATTATCTTGAAATTGTCAACAGTACTACTTCTGTTTATTCATTGTGCTATGAGTTTATTGTTAGGCTTTGAGTAACTTATTAGTTTCCTACATTTTTTGGTTTTGCAGGTATAAAGGAAGCTCTTTATGAGTAACTTATTAGGTTTGCCACATTGTCTTGAACTACAAGACGACATTAAAATCAAAATTCCCTTATAAATAAAATTTATAAAAGAGATGCACGACAGGCATTAAAACTAGCCTGTGTAATGTATGCCGACAAAATTAGAGATGTTCTTGACTGTTTTTATTGTAAAGCTTTGTTATTTTTTAGAAGTATTTTATGTGGAGGCTTTTGCATAACTTGTCATTTTCTCTTGCAGATGGACAGAAGCATAGCTGAGGAACTTTACTCAGATACACTGAAGAAGATGTCTCAAATTGAATTAGATGCTACGTTGATTGCCAACAGTTCCCTCGGTAAAATTCTTTAGGCTTAGGTTCTGCATTATATTAACTGGTTAAATAAATATAGATTGCTAAATGAGATTATTCATATTGACCTATGATTCTGGTTTTAGATGTTGATGGTGATGATGATGGGGATGATGAATGGGATGACTTCGATGGAGATATGGAGTGGAAGAGGAGGCAACAGGGATTCCACACAGTATCCTTTCTGGTCAGAGCTTGATGAGATAGAATTATTTATTTTGTTTTTACTGCATTTTCTTGAAATCTCATAGTGGTAAATAAGTGTGCCTATTTGTTTGCATGGAGGATAAAACAATTGCCCTTTTGGAAAGTGTGTTTGGGATGAACTGATTTGCACAGCTGCCCCCGCATAGTTTTTGATAGCTACGAAGCTGTGATATTGAGATTGAATTTACTGTTTGAGGATTTGAGTAATAGTTTTGGATATGAATGCACTTTTCTCACTTGTGCACACTCAAAAGTTCATGTATGCATATGTGTGAGTGTTTTAGTATGCTCTGTTGTGTATCAGGTGCAAGTAAAATGGTTGTGAAACTGGTAAACAGTTGTAATGCCTTATGAATATTCAGTTAGGATATCGGGATGGTTTCCTAGCTGGAAAGGAGAAATCATTGCAAGATGGTTTCAACATGGGGTTTAAGGAATCTGTCTTTGTTGGCCAAACGTGGGGTCATGTCAGAGGTGTTACAAGGTAAACACATCAAAAAACTCAGTAAGGAAAATTCTCATTATTAATGCCGGGAAGTACTAATTTGTTTGTTTATTCTCCTTGTCAAGTGCTCTGGCGTGTCTACCTGATGCCTTGAAAAGCAAGTTGGTTGAAACCGATGAGAAAAGAAACAGGCTCCAAGTTTTGCATGAATCAGTGGGGGCTGTAACTACGACCGATGCACTCAAGATATTTCATGATCGCTTGAATAACCGATCATCTGAGCAAGGGGATGCTCTCCAAAATCACATCCAAGAATTTAACAACCTTGTTCATGATAGTTCTGCTCTGAATCTGAATCTCCACAACACCGTTTGATTTTCATGCTTCAAAGTTTTGATCATTGCTGGGGAGATGTGGTGTACATGGGAAAGAAGAATTGGTGGCTGAATGGTGTACTTGAATAGTTGAATAGCGAACTTCTGTAATATACAATTCTCAACTTTTGTTTCTCAAACAACTGAAATTTAGAGGTTTCCAGAAGTTTAAGTATTCAAAAGTCGAGGCTGTGCGTCGACCTTTAAACTGATAGAATATGTTGATTGATATCGAAACATATATTGTACAATGATCATTTCTGCATTTGTCTAAACATTGCATTGAGTAGACGTTCAATGAACTTTTCTACTGCCTTCATTTGGAGAGAAAAGTGAAGAAATCTGAAATATTTGATGTACCAAATAATATTTTTTTAGAAATTTGCAGAATGATACGCTGTGGAAAGTTCCTAGAAGTTTGTGGAAGTTTGCAGAAGGAGGCGTCGGTGAGGTCCAAATGGAGTTGTAGTCCAATCATTTTTATGTACTCTCTTCTCTCGTTCATTCCATTTGTCAACTTTCCAGTTGTCTGACAACACTTTTGTCTCTTCTCATTTGACCGACGTGGGTGGCATTTGGATCTGATTAGTAGTCCATGTGTATACTCTATATTTCAATGTGGCAACATCATAAGTAGAAAGGTTCCACTTATATTTGAAGATTCCAAAACAGAAAGTGTTCATGAAGTGATAAATAGAGTGATATTTTCACAATCACAAAGAGGCAAAATATCATTTGTATATAGAGGTAATAGCCTAAAATTGGAAAAAAGATGCAATATTGCGAGTTAACTGTTTGGGATATGGTTGAATAAAATGAACTGAAATTAAATATATTTATTTGAACTGCAATTAAATATATTTATTTGAACTGCAATTAAATATATTTATTTGAACTGAAATGTATTTAACTGAACTTAACTCAACTGAAACAAATATCGGAGCATGAACGCAGATGGTTTGATTATATTCAGTTCCTTTCATTTGTGCGGTTCTTATTTCTCAATACATGAGTTTTTATTTTAGTTCAAATTATTTGATGTTACATGTAGTTAATTGGATTTTTAATATTTCTTAATTTATCATCCTTCTTCCGATTTTTAATTCAAAATTCATATTTTCTCTTTGAAAAATTAAAAATCTCCCAAAATTAAAAAGTACAATATTCAACCCAAATTTTTTTTTTTTTTTTATTAACCTGCACACCCACACACTCACTCCCTAACCTAATTGAGGAATAAATGGCACATTGGTCTCCCCAAAGGTGGAGCGGTGGAGCCTGGGATTGAACCCAGGACCTATGCATCTTGCATGTTGCTGGTGGCGATCTCCTCTAGGGAGCCAAAATATATTGTAGTATGGCAAGTTTAGTTTTTCCTTTGTTGATTTCACAGAGCATAACTTTCATTAAGACAAACACTTCTTGTTACAATTTTTTTTTTGTTTTGAAAATACACTAATAAAAACAAAACTTTTTCTTTAGACAAGACATAAATTTATACATTTGTAAAAACTGCTAAAAGTATTAAAAGTGTAATTAAAGGGGAAAAAACTCATTGTTTCCTGTAGTTAGCTTATCACTATTCATATACTATGTAAGTTCTATTTCATATCTTATTATATTCTCTTGTTACACTTTGAAATGTAGAATATTATTGTATCTTTATTTAAAATATTAATATTTTATTTTAGATCCCATCAAACATTTTTCTTGATTCTGCCAATAATTTCAATTTTCGACCCTATAACTAATCTCTTTTACATTTCTTTTACCTTAATAATAATTATTAAAAAAAACTGTGTTCAGCACTAGGGTAATATTTAGCATTGTTTCTCATCCCTAATATAAACAAAACAAAACAAAAAGTCAATGCATCTTAAATAAAAAGGGACAAATTGCCAAACGCGGAAATGTGGGACTCAATAGAGGTGGGAAACGTGAACAAAATTCAAACATTTGAAGCTAAATTCGTAACACTAAAATAGTAGTTTGTACAAATACTAAAATAATAAGAGATGGTGGACTATTATAACAGCCAATAAAAAATGTTTAGAAATATATAAAAGATGCTGAGTTTTATATTTATCTTCCTTTGAACTATTATAAATTTATAATGCAACCCACCAAAAATTAAAAACAGCGACGAAGTAGTAGTTTATTCCACCTAACCTGCCTACCTACTATATGCTTCATTCAAAGATGACAAATCGGATAATTTATTTTTATTTTTATTTTTTGACAAACCAGCAAATTGTTGTTGTATGTTGTTAGTTTTTTTAAACATGTATATTGCTAGCTCTAATGTAAAGTAGTTGCAAAATGCACAAGTATTTTATGGTTAAGATCCTAAAGTCAACTCTATTGTACTTCCATTTGTTTCAAATTAGAAGTTTAGCTATTAAGTTCTTCAGGTTAATTTTTTATCCGAAATGCTGCCATATAACTGTAGCATTTACTGAATTTTAAAATCTACTCTATCGACGCCTCCCTTAACAATAGAGTATCGTTCGCAAAGAATTTATTGGTAAGTTTCGGGCTGCGAAATGATGCTCCGATTCCCTTCAGACCATCGACCCTCATTAAATATGTTAATAACAATGTGTGATTTGATCAAGATATATGATGTGCATGTTCTTCCCTAACTTATTTAAATTGATTTGAATTGAAGTAAAAATTAATGGATAGAGAAATGAAAAAATATAACTACATTACGTTGAATATTATCAAATTACATTTTAACTGAACTAAATTAATTAATCTACTCTGAACTGATTTAAAAAAAATCTAGATGAGGTGGGAGGAATGTAGATGAAGTACATGATAATAGTTAATTTCCTATGTTATCTCTTGACCCAAACATATGATTCACATGATTTTCTTGAGAAAATAATGGTAAACACTTGTATAGTAAAATTTGTATGAACTAAAGTGATAGATATTATAAACATAAATAAGATTACTAATTTAACTCGAAATGCAAACTATGTTTTATAGAATTTCCTTTTATTTTACAGCACGAATTATTTATGAGAGAATTTTGTAGTAATCAGTTTTTTCAGTTGGGTTTTAGCTTTTGTCCCCATTTCAATCAACTGATTTTTTAGGTCAGATACAAAAAGAAAAAAACGTTATTAAAAATACAAATTCATACAAAGTCAACAAATGAAGATATATTATAAATATATTTTAATAAATTAATTTCTTGCATGAAAATTGTTTATTTATCTGACAAATCTTTAAAATGTTTCAGCAATGACTTTTATTATAAAAATTAATTTTGTATATAAAGGTTAATAATGCTTTACGTAAGTGTTTCTCACTAGTCAATCATCATCAAATACTTTAATCCTCTAATTAATCAGCAGCAACGCCTAA
Organism: Cruciata laevipes; assembly: GCA_963678965.1. NCBI lineage: Eukaryota > Viridiplantae > Streptophyta > Magnoliopsida > Gentianales > Rubiaceae > Cruciata > Cruciata laevipes. Next base: position 19,112,302 of record OY787641.1, read on the forward strand.
ACTGGACCAATATCTATTCCCCTATGGAAAGAAGTGCCTTAATTTGAAGGCCCTTTAATTTTGGTTTTGTTGCCACACATAAACTCTTCTTCATCCCCTTTTGGTTTAATCTTTGGCTATTATTTCCACTTTCCACATTCAGGAAAACCCCCAAAAAAGAAAACTGGGGAAAAACGCATGAAAAAGACGCTGCACACACATTAAACTCATCCGATCGCCAGATCTGGAACCACCCTTCTCAGATTGTGCTGTGTTCACACTAACCCCGTTTTCTTCATCGAAATCCGCACAGAAATTCATACATTTTGGCTTTAAGAATGCTCCGCAGAGAGATGTATAGATTGGTGCGTGTTTGATTTTTTTCTTCCATGCTTGGTTGTTTGGGGTCCCACAGAATGAATGGCGGGATCGGATTCGGGGGAGATTTTTGTGAGTCGTCTTTTTCTTCCTCTTCCACGACGGCGATTATGGCTGCCGATAATTCGCCGCCGAGGTACTCTGTCGGTGCCGGAGGACGCAATTATATAGAACATACCGTTTCCAAATTCGATACACTTGCAGGCGTCGCAATCAAATATGGTGTTGAGGTAGAAGTTCGATTCGATCCTGCCTGGAATTTTTTGATTTTTTTAAAAATTCAGAATGCTGTTTTTTATATATTTTGTTTTGATTGTTTTTGTTTATGGATGCCATTGCTTATTTGGTTTTATTTAGTGAAATTCATAGAAAAGTGATACAGATATATGTATTTTTGAATTGTTAGTTTTAGCATCATCATTTTGTATTTACTGACACTTTTTACTGTATTTATTTATTTATTTTTAGGTTGCTGACATAAAGAGGATGAATGGTTTGGTGTCTGATCTTCAAATGTTTGCTTTGAAGACGCTTCAAATACCGTTACCTGGGAGGCATCCACCGTCACCAAGTCTGTCCAACGGTTATAACTCGAATGGGTATGCACTAATTTTTTGCTCTTTGACATTGTGATTGTGTTACTCTTATATCTATAGGCTTTTTTTCCTTTTATATTTAGTGAGTTTTCTGTTATCTTCCTTTCAATTGTTTGTTACTAATGAAAAGGTAGTTGTGGATTTTTGACCTTATGCTTGAAATACTACAACTGATATAAGAATGGGAGGGGGAGGGGGTTCCCATGGCTTATATTTATTTGCAGATAGATTTTTAACTAGTAAAAGATTGCGCAATTGCTTTACTATGTGTCCTGATGCCGTGGTTAGGTGATTTAGTCAGCTAGGCCGTGATTTGATGCAGGTTTATTTGTTATTTGCTTCTAGATGCACTGTACGTTGGGGAGTGATTAATTCCTTTGTATCTGAGTTTTATACATTTATCCTGGCATGCATTCTGTGGATGTTTCTGGGTTTCTGAATAAAATTTCTCCCAGGCCATGTTTTATTTGTAGATTGAGCATTGGAACTTTCAATGCTTAAGTTAGAAGGACAACTTAGAAGAGATAATTTCAGTTAGCTCCTCGATTCTATTTCAAATGTTTGGCAAAAAGTTTTCAGTTACTTCAAATTTGGTTGGATCAAACTGCAAATGTGCTAAAAGCAAGTTTGCTCCATGGTCATTAGCCTTTAGATGGACCTTACGTCTTGATTCTGGGACTATTCTATAAAACAGACATTATCATAGTATCTATTCTCTGGCTGTGTTTGAAATAACTCTTGACAAACATTTGTTTGGGGTTGCTGGAATTTGTGAGATTTAACTTTTAGTGTCACTGTGTACTAAATGAATAAACTCCTTCAACCAACTACTTGCAAACATGGTGGAAAAGCTATTCTGTGGGATTTCACATGATATGCCCCTGGATTCCCTGGATGTGATTTTGTTGGATAGTAGAATTATATTCTTATAATATCTTTTTATTAAATCACCTGCCTGTATTGAAGTGCTTTGCTAGATTCCTGGACATGATTTTGTTGGATAGTAGAATTATATTCTTATTATCTCTTTTTATTAAATCCCCTGCCTGTATTGAAGTGCTTTGCTAGATTGAATTTTGAGCCGCTTCTATGCATGCCTGCTGGATGCTAAATTACTTGAGTAGTTGAGTGTATTTGAAATGTATTTAGCATCATTTTATTTTATATCTTGTTGCATTTCCTAAGTATCTAAACCTAATGGATGGATGTTCTTGGTGTAATTTTATATACAGGCCAAATAGCTCTGAGGAGAACCATCGCCAGCCACGCAGGCATTCTGATTTATTTGATTCATTCCAATCACTTAAACTGTCGCCTTCTCCTCAACGGAAAGTGACTCCAGCAATGAGTAATTTACAAGGCTTTTATGGTCTTAAAGCAGAGGGGAAATCCATATCAGAAGGATTTGAAATGTCTGTGAACCGAAAAGGAGCTCATTTTTTAGAGGATGGACTATCAGCAAAGGCTTCAGGTGGTCTGAACCCACCACTGAGTCATCATAGAAAATGTAAAAGTGTTGCAAATGCTTTGACATTAGAAAATGGCCACTTGGGTGATTCCAGTTGCCGTACCCCAGAAATGTTGCTTAAGGAGGATAACAGCAGTGGCTGTGCATTTTCCGCTAGTAAAGGCAAAGGCTTGGCTTTGAGACCCAAATCAGCTAGCCGAGCTGGGTCTGGGGCCGATGGTGAACCAGGTGTGCCGAATACTAATACTACAGGTTTTGGAGATTATGTTGTAGTTGATAATTTTGCGGGCGTTAGGAAATCATCAAGCGCATCCAGTTTGCAAGATACAGATAGTAACGGGTTGTCTTCTTTATGGCCTACTTCAAAGTGGAGTTTGAAGCCAGATCTGCAGGCCTTTTCTTCTGCAGTGATTGCAAGACCAATCTTTGATGGCTTACCTAAGCCGGTAACCAGTCGGAAAAATAAAGCTGCTCTTGATTAATAGAATTGCTTGCATGTGATTACCTTGTTAATTGTTATATTTTGCATATGTTGAAGGGTCTATAATTGGAGGGAGAAGATTGAAAGTAAAAAATTAGAAATAAACGTATGTGATCATTCCGTGATCCAGCCTTTTAGTAGTGGCTGAAAGATGCTCACATTGCTAGGACAGAATTGAAAACTTAATTATTAGGAAAGGGAGATGCCGATGTTCACTGTGCGGATTACAAGATTTTGCTGCTCTACAGATTGTTTTGTGGATGTTGAAGATCATAGAAATTGTATATTTAATAGATGGATCTCTTAAATTGATCACAGCAAATGAGGTTAGACCTTTTTCGTTTCTGATTGATGTATTTATACAATTCTTTGAATTTATGATCAAAGCAACACAGTAAATATGTGTACAACATGTATTATGTGATGTTATTTTTGAGGGTAACATGTATGGTGATGTTACAAAATAGCACTTTTCATTTTGAGCTTAATGGATATTGTGCACCTTTGCGTATAACATTTCTGATTTGGGCAATTTCCTTTTGAATTAATGACCCTAATGGTCCCATAAAATACCAAGTTGTTTTCCTTTGGTCCCATAAAAGTTAGTTTTGGTTTTATTTAGTCCTTCCGTTAGTTGACCAACGGAAATCATAATTTGACTAACAGAAAGATTTTTAAAATTGCAAAAAACACCCTCCATATAAATATTTTAATTGAAAATCCATTAAAAATACCCGCAACATCTAAAAAATTCAAGTTAAAATCCATGAAAATACTCATTAAACTCTTTTCAGAAAAAACAAAATCATTGAACGGATACTCGATATGTCCAAGTTTTTTTCATTTAAATCGGAGATCTGTCATTCGCTGAGCAGTGGGAGATCGATGGCGCCATGGGCATGGCGGTAAAGAACCAGACTAAGCATCTGTTTTTTATGCTCTCAAAAATCCCACAGCCTCGCGCAAGTACTGAGATGCCCTCAAAATTCAAACCCCTCTTCCGAAACCTCTGGCAGCCAGATTAATTTGAATCACTGGATCGGCGGTGAAGGAAAAGAAGGGGCGGATTTGGGTTTGGGAAAAGAAGGGTAATATGGAGGTTTTAGTTATTAACAATATTAACTAACATCAGTTAATAATTAAATGAATCCAAGGTTTTTTTCTTTTTTGTAAAAATGAATCCAAGTTTTTTGTACTTCTAGAATCCAAAAAACTGATAGAAGAATAAAGATAGGTTTATGCTTGTTTGGTAGAGTTTATTTCTTACTGAACTTAAATAAATTTAGATATATTTAACTGAACTGAAATAAATTTAGATATAATTCAACTGAACTGGATTGAATTGAAATAATTTTAAAATTTATCATATATTATTTATTGTAATATATAGTTAAAAATTGATATTTAATAGAAAAATTATTGAACTGAACTGAATAAAAAATAATAAACATACTTTTATGAACTGAATTTATTTTAAATTTATTTAACTGAATTGATATATGGAAAAACTCTAACAAATATAACTTCCCCATTATAACAATTCTTTGGATTGAATTAGATGTAAAGAAGTTCACCTCACATGTTTAACAAAATTTCGGTTTTTCATTAATTGTGCTCCACCTAGCACATCTTTTCTTTCATCCCAAACAGTAATTTTTTCTCTCTCAACCAGTCCTCCCTCGCAGTTTCAGATCGGGGAGGTGATCGCCGACATCTCGCCGAGATGGTCTCCTCCCCACCCCGCTACTAGTTTTAGCTTTCTGTTTTCCTTTCCCCCACCTTTTTTTCCTTGAAAAATTACAGATCCAAGCTTCCATTCCGTCCAGTCGCCGTCAAGCCGCCGTTCTTCACCGCCGGGCTATCGAGCCTTGCCGGATCGGGTCACCCTTAGTGATCCGGTGAACGCCGTTCCCCTGCTCGGGATCGGAGCCAGAGGCCCTTTCGGAGCCCAGCTCCATGCCGGCCCAGTTCCCAGATCCACAGCCAGGCGCCGGAGCCACCAGTCCGACGGGGCGGCGTCGGAGCCCCGCTCCAGCGACAGAGCCCGGATCCCCCACGGGGTTTCCTCGGCTTTCTGGAGTCCTCCACGGCACCAGTGCAGCTGACGACGCTGGGCCCTCGCACCGAGACTACAGGACGCATCAGACACGGGGCGGCACACCCAGCCGCTCCAGACCGGTCCCAGATCCAGTCGCTCCAGGCCGGTCCCAGATCCAGGCGACTGACCGGATCCCCCGAGGGGTCCCCTCGTTCCTTTGATGCTCTCCTCGACGCCTCCACCGCGTACGGGCACATAGCCGGTCGGGTCGGCTCAGACCGGCCCGATTGGTTCAGACCGGCTCTGGTCGGTTCTGCCGGTTCGAGTCGGGTAAGTAATTGGTCTCTTGGTTCTGGCCAAGCTAGAGGATAAGGTGGCTTTTATTTTTCTGTTTTAATATAGTAGTTTTATAAATAAGGTCGGGAATATTTGATCTGAGTATTATTTGTCAACTTTAGTTACCGGACGGGTACGTTTCTGTTTCGGAGAAACTTTAGTTGAGTTCAACTCTTGTTTATATTGTGGGTAAGGAGAAATCCGAGTCAGAGTAGTAATTATACATACTCCTGGCGATATATCCTCAAATATAAACTAGAGTTGTAGACCGTGGGAGTTAGTTTTGGCAGCTCTTCTCAAGTTAGATAATACTTTTGTTTCAATTTTCTATACTGTGTGTTATTTGCTAGCTAGTTAGACCCGAATTGGTTGGAATCTAGTATTGACCTTATAGTAGGGGATATGATTTGGAACCGGTCTTTTTTGCGAAACTTTCCTGACAGACTTGGGGAGTATCCTTGCCCATTTGTTTGTTATATCTCTCTTAACCCTTAATTGGCGAGAGGGAAAACCCCATGGGCTTCTGGACTAGGTAACATTAGTGCCTAGACTAGTAGACTTTGATTAGATAGATTAGAATGCAAAGTTAAGGTGCTACGCTTGTCAGGTAGTTTCAGACAGTAGATTTTAAGATGTATCCCCTTTTTGATGTAAGCCTTCGGGCAACACCCTGCTTCCGGGCGAAAGCCTAGGAATTACAGCCTTCGGGCAACCTCATTTAGATACAGGGAAGTTTAGAATTGCCTTACGTTCCAGTAAGTTTCCTGTTATCTACCAAATTGCCTCCACTTGTGGAGAAACAGCCTTCGGGCAACTTGTAGCCACTAAGACTCTTATTTGGTCTTATGTGTATTATGTTCTGTTTTTTATTTCGGTTGAGGAGCCATGAATAATTCTCCCATCTCTGATGGTTTTAGCTTAAAATTTTTATTTTTATTTTTTCTGTAACTCTTTTCCTCCTTTATCTTTGAATAATGGATTTGATTTAGATTTGACTAACATATTATGCTAGTTTTAACTTATTTTAAAGATAAAAGGTATTTTTGCAATTTTTAAAAGTATTTACCGTTAGTCAAAATGAGAGTTGTCATCAGTTGACTATTGGAGGGACTAAATAAAACCAAAACTAACTTTTATAGGACCAAGTAAGAACATAAAATTTTTATGGGACCAAAGGAAAATAACTTGGTATTTTATGGGACCATTAGGGTCATAAATTCTTTCCTTTTCAATCTTGTGAAGTCAAGAAATTTATCATGGCAAAATGGGTTTGTTCATCACCTGGTAAAGGCGAAACGATGAAGATTTACAAGTTTTGTACGTGTTTGTGCTAGACAAAATGAAGAAGCACGAATTCCACATACATTATTTTTCAAAACTACAACATATTATTTTTTTTATATATATATATACTTGCCTAGTGAATACCGTCGATAATTATGTACATATGGCACATCTATAAATAACATATTAAATATAATTCATTACATAATTTATATGTTTTATTTATATATTTAAAAAAATATTATTCAACTTCATATTTGGAGAGTGTATTCGAATTTAGAAAAAAGTCAAAGTATTAATTGTATTAATTGTATGATTTTAATGTTTATATTTAATTTTGATGAAATTTATTTGGATAATAAAAAATATCAATAATCTTTGAATATTCTCCTAGATGAATTTTGTTTATACCTAATATCGTAATATCATATAGGAGTTTAGAGTAGACTTTATTTGAGAAATTAGAGAAGCTAATAGGCCTATGCTTAGCAAAGTAGTTGGAGTTTGGACTTTTGGGAATGAGGGTAATTAGAGTACCGGAAAATGGTCCAGACATTGTGACTTCACACAAGAATTATCTAACTGGTCATCATTGATGAATCCCATGTAACCCAGTAAAACTTTCCATTGTATCTATCTAGACAAGATGCACTGTACACCAAGGTTGAAGACGACACTCTTTAGTTCTTCCACTTCCACAAGCATGAGCAGAGTTTAGGGATGGCATTGGGCGAAATGGGCGTGGATAGTAGACTATCCATGCCTATACCCATCTAAAATTTTACTATCCATCCTCGCCCATTTACCCGTGACGGGTACAAATTTAATATTCATGCCCGCCCAGCAGGGTCTCCATCTCATCTAGGTATCCGTGGATATCCATGCCCATGTTATACCCACATTCCCCATCTGACTTATAAATCCATATTTATAAAAAATTAACCTAAAATCTATTTCATTATCATAAAAATTTAAATAAAAGCACAAATAATTCTAACATATTACATTAATAGAACAAAATAATTTATAATATGTTAATGATTAACTTATAAAATTCTTTTATGTTTCAAAATAGACCAAACATGCTTAAAAAACACTAAAATTAATAATATTATTAATATAAATACAAATAATACTATTAATATTGTATATAATGGGTATTATACAAGTATTATACGGGCGGTTGGGGCGGATGGCGCGGGCGGGTATGGTTTAGTTTAAAATCAATATCCATACCCATCCATTTACCCATGACGGGTTTGAACCTAACATCCATACCCGCCCCATTTTTGGCGGGCGGGTATCCACCAAATGCCCGTTGGGTGCCATCCCTAGCTGAGTAGTGTTGCCATCATCTGAAATGATGATAGGGATGTAACCTAAGAAATGGTTAAGATCTTGCCCTATTGGATCAAGATTATCACATGTGAGCAAGTGCTTATAAAAATTAGCACTCTGATCCATTGATTATATTCCATAAGGGCTATCACCAGGTGCAAATGGAGGAGACGGACAAGGCTAAAACCTTCTTCATCACCGATGCGGGAACCTTCTGCTACAAGAAGATGCCCTTTGGACTGAAGAACGTGGGGGCGACTTATCAAAGGATGGTGGACAAACTCTTCAAAGACTAGGTGGGTCGAAACATGGAGGTCTATGTGGATGACATGGTGGTCAAAAGCAGGACTTATGGAGCATTCCTGAAGGACTTGGATGAGATGTTCGAGAAGCTGGTGAAAATCAACTTGAAAATAAACCCCTCAAAGAGTACCATCGGAGTATGAGCAGGGAAGTTTTTGGGATTGATGGTGTCGAGTCGGGGGATTGATGTCAACCCGGAGAAGGTAGAGGGCATAGCTAGGATGACTTCCCCCAAATCAGTAAAGGAGGTGCAACGTTTGACAGGGTCCCTTGCAGCCCTCAATCAATTCTTGTCCAAGGGGGCTGAAAGGCAACTACCCTTTTTCAGCATCCTCAGGAAAGCCAAGAAGTTTGAATGGTCGGAGGAGTGTGAAAGAGCGTTCCAGAGCCTAAAAGAACACCTTCAGCATTTGCCAACCCTAAAGAAGCCAAACCCCAGGGAGGAGCTCCTGCTGTATATAGCTTCATCCCGGGAAGCAGTGAGTGCCGTGCTGATAAAGGAAGAGGGAGGGAAAAAACACCCTATTTACTTTGTCACCAGGGCACTCCGGGGGGCAGAGACCCGGTATACTGAGCTGGAGCAATTAGTTCTAGCACTGGTGCACGCCTCAAGAAGACTTAAACCCTACTTTCAGGGCCATCCTATAGCGGTGCTCACCAATTACCCACTCAAGCAGGTCATGTTCAAGCCTGCGGCCTCCGGGAGAATGATGAAGTGGGCCATCGAAATTGAGGGAATACGAAATCCGATACGAGCCAAGGAGGTCCATCAAGGGGCAGGCTCTAGCCGATTTTCTGGTAGAATCGGAATCAAGGATACAGGCAGAGAAAGAAGTGCCAGAGGCTGAGACAACCCCGGCTTGGAGGTTGTATGTGGATGGATCCGCGCACTCTAGGGGAAGCAATGAGGCTGAGTATGAGGCTTTGATTGCAGGATTGAGATTAGCAAAAGAGATGGAAATTAAGGTGTTAACGACACACATTGACTCTCAAATTGAGGTGCAGCAAGTGAAGTGGGAGTACGAAACCCGGGAGAGGAGCTTACAAAAGTACCTGGAAATGGTGAAACCCCTGATAGTCGGGTTCGAAACCTTCAACATAGTCCAGGTACCCGGGGAGGAGAACAGCAAGGCAGATGCCCTAAGTAAGCTGGTCTCTTCGGAGTTAAAGCCCGCGCCTAACCAAAAACTATACATGGAAGTCATAGGAAGGAGGAGTTATCAGTAGAAATATCAGGTGATGTTGATAAGCAAAGAAGAGTCATGGATCCTCTCATACGGGCATACTTGGAGGAAGGAATATCCTCGGAGGATAGAGTGCAGGCCATGAAGCTAAGGGTCAAGGCACCCAAGTACGTGGTCCAAAATGGGGTGCTATATAAGAGGGGTTATCTCCAACCTTTACTCAAGTGTGTGGTGAGGTCAAAAGGCCAGCACCTGATCCAGGAAGTCCATGAAGGATCCAACAGGAGTCATCAGGGAGCCCGCACGATGGCAAGAAATATTTTAAGGTTGGGGTACTATTGGCCGACGCTGTTCAAGGATGCAGAAAAGTATGTCAAGGAATGCCTTCCGTGCCAAAGCTTTGCCCCTTTGATCCATGTTCCCCAAGAGGAGTTGATGGGAGTTACAGGCTCTTGGCTATTCAGTAGGTGGGGAATCGACTTGGTAGGACCATTCCCCACCGCCCCGGGAGGAGCAAAGTACTTAATTGTGGCCATGGACTACTTCAGCAAGTGGGTAGAGGCTGAACCACTCACTAACATCCGGGGGTTAACTTGCGTTAAGTTTTGCTGGAAAAATATCATCTGCCGGTTTGGTATCCCCAAGATCATAGTCACAGACAACAGAGCACAGTTTGAAAATGATCCCTTCAAGTCATGGTGCGTAAAGTATGGGATAGAACAGAAGCTGACGTCTGTGTACCACCCCCAGGCAAATGGTCAGGTGGAAGTCACCAACCGTACCATTGTCAATGGCCTGAAAGCCCGTCTGGAGGGTGCCCGTGGGAATTGGATATGGGAGTTGCTCAGCGTTCTTTGGGCTCACTGAATGACAGAAAGCTCGGCCACTGGAGAGTCTCCCTACTGCTTGGTGTATGGATCAGAGGCGGTCATCCCAGCGGAGATTGGAGTCCCAAGCCCTCGGACCCAATTTCAGCGCCCAGAGGAGGAAGGTGTTAAACGGCGCCTCGACTTGGATCTCCTGGAGGAAAAATGAGAGAATGCCGCACTTTATGAGGCAAAGGCAAAGGAACGAGTGAAGAGGTACCACAACAGGAGGGTTCAGAAGGAGGTCTTCGCCCCAGGAGAGTGGGTAATAAGGCAAAATGACAAAATCCATCAAGTCCCGGAAGGGAAACTCGCACCCAACTGGGAAGGGCCTTATAAGGTGAATGAAGCATACCCAGGAGGGAGTTATGTACTTGAAGACAAGCAAGGGAAGGCAGTCCTCTTTAGATGGAATGTAGCTAACTTAAGAAGGTTCTATGAGAAGTAGAGTGCCCCGCTTAGACCTCAGCTACTAAGGCATGGATATGCCCCCTCTCAGAAGCATGGATATGCCAAGAGGAAGCCCTAACGTTTGACCACGTTCCGGGCCTAGAGAGGCAGAATTTTAAATAGGGACCCATGGGTAGCTCCCATCCGGGTGCCCCGCTAGAAAGGACCCGGAGCTCGAATGAAGCCCGGGGACCAGAAGATGTAATGATATGCTCTTTGCAGAAATATTTATGTTAAGACTGATTTCTAAACTATTATTTGATCATTATGAATTTACAAATGAACAGATACATAATCATGAAGGTAACTATGCTATCTATTACATAAGTTTTCTTATCTATACACTGCCATATCCACTTAGGGCCCGAACCGGAAGCACTCTCAGGATTACCCGGACGGAAGCCCCCTCTAAAGAATTGGGACGACAAAATGTCTTCGGTAAAGCGGGCATCTGGAGCTTGGTTCCAGGCAAGTTCTTCTTCTAATTGCTCAGCCTCCTCCTCGCTGAGCTCCGGGATGGGAACCACCACGGCCCCTTCCGGGAGCGGCTCAGCCAGACGCATTTGCCTTACCCCGGCGGAGGTGACAAATTTATACTTAGGAAAGGAGTCTGCCGCGCCCTTACCCTTCTCTTTTCGACTGATGTGAGCACCTTCTGCAGTCTTCATCCCCTTGGTAGTAACCCCAGAAGCGGAAATATCCCGGACACGCCTAATCCTACTCGCCACTTCGTCCGGGTCGAGGGACACAGACATATCTTCACACCTATCATAAGCCACTTCCACTTCTACCCGGGCGGGAACTCGATGAAGACTCGGAGGATAAGGCTCATTTTCCCCTACAACTATCTTACGATGCCACTCTATGGCATCCAGGTACGCTCCATGACAAGGAGCACCCTCTCCGAATTTCCCCGGGTCGGCCTCCATGCGCCTAATTACCCTACTGACCCCGGCGGGGATGTCCGTAAGAGGGGATACCCCAACCAAGCCTTTCTTAAACCCAAAGAGGTGATAAGAAAGTCGAACAACTAATAAGGCATCTTGGAGAACCCTGTTCCGATGGGTGAGAGATCGATTCTCTGTTTCTAAGTCATAGATCAGCTTATTTTGCGATGTCCGGGTCTCCAAGTTCTTTAGCTTTTCTTGCGCCCTCTCAAGTTCCCCTCATACCATGCCTAACTCCTTGAAAGTTTAATGCAAAGAGTCATGGAGGGCCTGTAGCTCAGCTATGGTTTGATGGGAATTCAAGGCTTCCCTCATATGGTCTGAGGCTAGGTTGAAGCAATGATTCAGGGATCCAAACTTGTTCTTGATCGCCTTAAGGAAAGATAACAAGGCTTGGATGGATCCGAATTCGCCGAGGAAAGATCCTAACCCGGCCTCGGACATGGCTTGGTTAGCCTGATCGCCTCCAAATCTCCAGTGCGCTAGCTTCCGCTGAAGGAAAGAACATTGGAGGTACTCAGGCCGGGGTAGGGAGAAGTAGGTACCGGAGGGGGAGTTAGGATGCAGAAACATGTATGCAAAAAAAAAGATAGAAAAAAATTGGCCCCTGCGGGAGAAGCTCCCTTATATCGCGCCTAGACTACAACAAAAAAAAAAGATAGAAAAAGGGATTTCAATAAAAGTAGAACCTTATATTATAATCAAAATGGGCACTAAGGCCAAGTTCTACATAGGCCCCCGGGGAGGCAGATTACAAAAACAAAACAAAACCTAAGTAAAATAAAAGCTAAGGACTAGGGGTGTACATTGTCCTCAGCGGCCACCTCACCCTCCGGGACAGCATGAGCAGCCTCCAACCTCCGCTCCAACTCCATGATAGTCGTGGGAGACCAGTAAGGGCTAGCGTAGACAAGAGCATCTACGGTAGGTTCATCCTCAGGCCACTTGGGGAACCCAACTCTCCGGGTAGACTTCTACATCGATACAATAGATCCTCACAGCCATCTCCAAGACCCCCAATAACCATGCTCAGTGGACTCGACGACTTGGTACCCAAAGTTCTCAGGCACAACGCAAAACTCCTTGTACCCCGTATCCCAAAGGGGAGTCTCCGGAACCACACCATAAGCATTGAAGTCCTCCGAGCCGGGATCAGGATAAGAGGCCTCACCAATCTCAGGGAGCTTGATCTTCTTGATATCTGAAGCTGAGGGTGATCGAGACGTCATCTCAAGCGACTCCCACAGCTGAGGCACTACGGTCTTCAGATCCGCGTCTGGAGCGCAGAAACGATAATTCAGCAGGTCTGAAGCTTTGGGGCGATAGTAAGAGGCCTGGGCATCTAGGTGCGCGTGCCCTGAAAGCCACCTCCGCAGGCGGCAATACATTTCGTGGCAAGCATCAGCACTTGCCGTAGCAGCCACACCCTCTAACCTCTTTTCAAACTCCACTGACTGGAAGAGCTTCTTGGTCGCGACATTCATTGCCTCAAGTTGGGAGTTTTTCTTCTCCTTCTTGAGGGAGCTATACTTCTTCTCTGCCTCAGCTAGCTTCTTCTGAGACGTCTTCAGTTGGGCCTGCAGCTCGTCGTGCCCAGCTAGCTTCTCCTTGGCCTCACATAGTTCTTTCTCCACCTGAGCAAATAGTCCGGCGCTATACCTTGTGTAGCTCTGGGTCAGCGCATCTGTGAAGCGGGAGTCTCCCAGGAGAGAGTCAACAAAGGAGCCGCTCTGGAGGAAAGATAGGGGTTAGAAACACAAGAGATTATAAAAACGATACAAAGACTATGCATAAATAAGTTACCTCGTCTTTCTCCTCAGGAATAGCTTGAGAAGGAGTAGCTTGAGAAGGAGTAGCTTGAGAAGGAGGAGGAGGAGGAGCATCCTCCGATCTTTGCCGGGAGCGCAGGGAAGAACCCTTAAGCTCATCCGAAGAGGGCCGCTTGAACCGGGAGCTAGCCCCGACGCTATAGTCCGGATGATTGATGAAAGACTTCCGCCACGGGGTAGATGAAGACCCGAGGGGAGTCAATTGAGGTGCAGAGGTCGCTAGAGAGAAAGAGGACCCGGGGGGATTTTGTTGGCGGAGTCTCTGCTGCTGGCGGGGCTTTTGTTGGATGACGGTGGGGTTCTTGGTGGAAGATGCCCCGGGGGAGGTCCCATCTGTTGCTCCGGCGGGACCGTCTGCTTCGAGCGAGAAGTCCCTTGCTGACTGTCATCCCCGGAGTGCCTCTCCACACGAGTCATGGCGTCCGCGTACTGAGAGGGTTGAACTGAAACCAAAGAATGAAAACACAAGGGCAGTTCAGATTTAGAACTTAAAAAAAAAGAGCAGATAAGGGCAAAAGCCCTTAAATAGGCATCTCCAGCCGGCCATACAGCAGAGATCTGGGGGAGGGAGAAGAGGTCGGAAGGGTATATTCCGCAATGCCAATAGTAGCCCGCGTTCCCAGTCATATAAAAATCATCTACATTTAGAGGGGTTAGACGAAGCATCCCGTGGTCATTGGCTATGATCGGCTGGAGAGAAGACAACTGCTTTTTATCCTACAGGGAAAGGTTATTGTTCCAGGAGGGCATATGGTGTAAACTAGAATTGTAACTAAAGAACCCCTTCTGGGGGTATCCCTTGGCTGACTTAGGTTTGCCTATGACAAAGTCCTTGACCTCGGTCCGGACTAGAAAAGAGAAAACCCTGGGGAAGGAAGAATGAGAATGCTGTAAAGCGTAGAAGGACCGGAAAAGAAGGAGGCAGGGAGGGACAGCGCATCGAGCGCAGTTTAGAAGAAAGATCATAATCTGTACTACCCCATTGGGATGTAACTGGTCCGGGGGCATCTTGTAAAAATTGAAGATTTCAGTGAAAAGAGGGGGAGGGAAAGATTAAGCCCATACTGGAAATGGACCTTAGGAATACAGGTGACCTCCCTCTCAGAGACCCCCGGGACGACCTTGAAAAGAGAAGCATTTAAAAGAAAAGGAATAAAAGAACGTTTAACAAATCTAGGACATCCTTATCTAGAGAAGGAGGACCACAGGAGACGCCCGAGAACCGGATGCCTGAGGGCTTCACTCCATGAGTGGACCCCAAGGAACCTCCTCGCCGCCATCTTCCTCGAATATTTCCCCAAGGGGTTCCTCCCGGGTGGGACTCGAATGCCCGGACGAGGGCGAACCCGCCCCTCTAGAGACAGCCGAACCCGGAACGTTGGGTCCCTGAGAAGTGCTGAGGGCCTCTGAATGGGAACCCAGAGAATGAACTACGTCCGAAGGGGTCCTGAATCGAACCTCAAACTGGTTCTGGACCCCCTAGTGTCCAAGGAAGAATTGGTGAGATGTTGAGAGCTCATAGTAAAACAGGAAGGGAATGATGGAGGAAGAAAAGAAAAGGAGAGGTTGTAACTTACTCAAAGAAAGAGTTAGACGTCTGGGAAGTGCGAAGAGAGATTATGTGAGGGGAGTCTGGGCCTTATATAGGCAGAAGAATGAGAAACACTGCCTCAAAAGGTGGAAAAGTAACTGCGGTACAAGGAGCGAGGTAATGATGAATATTGAATAGGGAAAGACGCCTCCGAAACTAGGATTACGCAAAACTGGGCCCTACCTGTCGGAAAAAGTTTTTTAAGACCAATCCTCCGCGGCATAAAAGCCCGGGCCACCGGTCTGGACGGCTATTGATAATACTGGTCCAACACCCTCATGGGCCTGAAGAATGGCTAGCGGCCCAAGCCAGAAGGTATCAGTATCCTTCCCGAGCGGGCGCGTCCGTCCAAGGAAGAAGACAAGGAAAGCGACAAGCCGAAGTGGTCCTCACCCTTATCTTGTGCAGGCAGTCTCTACTATAAATACTAGTCCCAAATATTGAACCAGGTACGTGACTTTTATCTCTCTACTTCTTATTGAGAGTATTTCCGTACGATTTTCTCCTCACCGCTATCCCCATCTCATCATCACACCGGAGCAGCTACCCCTGGGTAGCCCCCGGGGTCTGTTTTTTAGGTCCGCTGAAGGCTACCCCCAGAGGACCCCCGGATAGCATAGCAACACAGGAGGCCAGCGGATTTGAGTAGCATCAGGTGGTATGTTAAAAGTGTAAACTAGTTAGGATAACTACATCCCGAGATATTATATATAGCTTCTACATCAGCAATATGATTCTAGGGGTTTTATCTTATCAAAGATATTCCCAAAAACTAATTTAATCCAAGTAATAAGATGAGTTTTCTACCTCTTTAACTTGTTGGAAACTCTCAACATACCCTTGCTCTTTAAAGAGAGTTGCCTAGTTAGTTGAAACCTTTGTTAAAAAGGTTGGATTCTCAATCCAGATGTTTTGAAATCTAAAAGACCTAGGATAAATTTTATCATTGAGTTGAGTATCCAAAAATAAGGTATTATGGTCAGACGATAATCTACCTAGAGTTTTCACAAAAGAGAGAGGATATGCTTGAGACCAGTGAGAATTCACTAAGGTTCTTTCTAACCTATTTGCTATCTTATAGTTGAGTTTCCTACCATTGGTCCAAGTAAAATGATTGGGTACCGCGTTTATCTCATGCAAGTTGTTGGAATTTATGAATTGCTCAAACTTATTTATTCCATTGTTTTCAGGGGAGGATGTTCCCATATATTCAGTAAGTGATCTAATAACATTAAAATTCTCAATCATAGCATGGATACAAAGCATTTGAGCAATGATGTCAAGATAACCATATACTATTTGTATATATAGGGGAGGGTTCTAGTGAGAACCCTTCTTAGGATGAGAAACCCCCTTATGGTGAGAACTTCCAACCCTAGCCATTAGATTTTAAGTTGATGGCTGAGATTTAATGGGCCTTTATTGTTAACTAAAATAAAAAGTCAAACTCATTAATTACATTTTAAACAAATCTTTTTCCCAATATATTCTCCTTCTTCCAAAAACTTTTCCAAATATTTTTCTCTTCCAAAATTATCTTCACAGAAAACTTTTCCCAATCTGAGATCCAAACCCTTTCCCAGTCGACACTATTTTTCTTCAACCTTCCTGTCCCACCTGTTCACCGCGCTCACTCGACGATGATGAAGAGCCCGAACCCCCAAAATCGATGCTCAATATGTTGCCGATTTAACTTCTGCCAAATCGAATATCGCTCGCGGAATCCGAATTTCAAGTCGCTAGATCAGATTGTTGGATTGGTCGCCATCGGATCTAAACTTGCCCATCGAGGGATTGAAAATCCAGTTCTGGCCGTCGATTCCTTACTAAAATCTAGCTGAACTTCTCAATCCAGTGAGTTGTTCGAGTTTTTGAATTATTTATTATATGATTGAATTAGTATGTGTACGACTGTCAACCTAAGCAAGAATCCTTGCCTTATTTTGATGCAGATTTGTTCATATTTATTATTTTGGATAAATTTTGATGATTGGGGGTTTTCCTGTTTCGATTATATTATTTTCATATACATAGAATGCTTCTGTTGAATTTGACAAATTTAAGGGACATCATTTTTATATGGAATCGTTTATGAGTCACTAAGGTTTTGAGGTTGATATTCCTTTAGCAAATCAGCAAAAATGAATGGACATGAAATTGTACAGTTGATGCAAGGATTGTTTTTCCCTTTTAGGCATAAATGGTTCCGCAATATGTTACACGTTTCTGTCTGATTTGGCATAGTTTAGCTGAACATTGATACTTCGTATGCATAAGAAAGTTGATGTTGTGAATTTTTTAAAGGAAAATGTTTGAGTAATTTTTGGGTAGTGTTCAAGCTTAGGATTGTAGGTATTTGCTCGTACTAGATGTATCTTTGCATTTTCTTGACTGCGAAACCTATTAGCTCAAATGTAGAGCGTTGTGCAATTGCACAAAAATGTGGGTTTGAATCCTTCATAGGTTATACATCATTGTCATTCCTTTACCAAAACAGATTAAGGCCCATTAAAACTTTTTTAGTTAACAATAAAGGCCCATTAAATCTCAGCCATCAACTTAAAATCTAATGGATAGGATTGGAAGTTCTCACCATGAGGGGGTTCTCATCCTAAGAGGGGTTTTCACTGGAAGCATTGGATAGATGGGAAACAAGATGCAAGTGAGTGAACTGGTCATGGGGAGAACCATACCCAATCCAACATTAATTGGACCTAATATGACCCAAAATTAAACATAAACAAGTAAGACAACAATGAGTGTTGTTATTTTAGAGCAATAACTAACTGCTAGAGCAATATTTTATTTAGTTTTTTGAAACACCCTTATTTGTTAATCTTCTCTCTTTTCCCTAAAATTCTCTACCGTCTAAAAATCCTCAATAATTATAACAAGAATCAATATTTTTTAATCAAGTTTTAGTGCATTTGAAGTGAAAAAGGAAGCAAAAAAGAGAGATTCCCTTCTTTCTCCACATTTCCTGTTCTTTTCCCCAGAACGAGCAAAGGGTCTACTGGAACTGGGATTAGAAGCCTAAGAATTATGATGTTCCCTGAGTACTTTAAGAACGACGACAAAATTCTCCGGCCAGGTCTCGAGCTTGTCGCCAGGGGCCAGAGCCAATGATGATGGAAAATGGAGTCCCGAAAGTGGATTTATCGGAAAAATTAAGTCGCTGTCATATCTCTTTAGTAAAGACCGATCAAGATTTTGAGTCGTCGCCTATGAACATTTTGGAAGATTGAAAATATCGTATCAGAAATTCAGAATTTGAGGATTTTCAGACGGCGGGAACTTTGGTAAGAAAGAGAGAAGATTATCAAATAAGGGTATTTTAGGAAATTAGATAAAATATTGTTCTAGCAATAACAACACCCGACAGTAATAACCCATCTAATTTGAAACAACCAAAAAGTTTTAATTAACATTAAATCAATGATTGAGATATGTTTCAACCTAAAATTATACGAGTTGAATGTAAGTCCAACCCGGACCATCCAAATCGACACGTTCCAACATTTGTTGGTGACATATCATTCGTAACAAAAATAATAGCCGACTCTCATGAACCCTTCTAGGGTTTAGGGAGAACTTTACCTTGTCCAACAAGGATTCCGGAAAATGGTCGATTCCCACCATAATTTGGAGCCAATCTTCCGTTGATTATCATCAGCAACACTGCAGACCTGAAATCACGATGGAGAATGACACCAAAATCGTGATTACGAGTCCCTTACGCCGTTCCGACGCGAGTCCGCCGGGGAAGGTGAACGAGAGCTTTCCGACGAGGTTTTTGAAGGCTCAGATGGCCGCCGGGCTGCTCAAGCCCGATGGAATACTGAGTGGCAGCGAATTCCCATTCGAACGGGGAAGAACCAGAGATCGAGCGAGCAAGAACATGAATCGATTGTGCCTTTTGAGAGATCTGAGATCTGTAAGGGTTAGCAACAGTTTGGTGGGGCTGCTGAACACTGTGAGCTTAATCCTCTTGGTGGTGATTCTCGGCGGCGGATGCTGGAGAGGCACGGCAGCAACGAGTGCGAGGGCTTTTTCCAGAAGGCGACGATTGCCTCGGCGTGTTCATGCTTGTGGTTTCACCCCCGGCGTGATCGGCGAGTACTGGGGCGTCTGGTGGCTGTACTTGGTGGTTGGCGTCTGGTGGAACGATGAAGAGATCGAACAAAGAGAGGAGAAAGTTGAAACTCAGGCGGAGATTGGCGATGAGGCCCAGTCCTGCCATGATCCATGAGTCGAGGCAGATGGAACCATCTGGATGGACTAATTCCATGGAAAGATGACCAGATGGTTCAGAACAGGCACACTACTATGTGCCTTAGTTTGTTTTTTTGTTTTGGTTTTGGACTATTATTTCAGTTTTTTATTTGTTTGCAAATAACCGGCGAGGAGTTACAGCTCGCTGAGGTAGGAATTGATGCTCGAGGACCCCCCGAAGGCATCCCATGGGAGCAAGAAGATGAGGAACACCACTGGAAGCCCTTCGATGTAAGGAAAGTTTGTCCAGACGTGACAATGCCATTGGTGAAATCATCGGAGTTAGGGATTAGTACTTTTATGAGACCATGTTGGTCACATTGGACTTTATTATGTAATTCAGCTCAATTCCTAGTGTCGCTCAAAGAGTCTAGCTCCTTACTAGAGGGAGTTTCACCTGCCCATGTTCAATCTGCCCATGTTCAATCGCAACTGGACGATTTCTTGTAATTTCTGAAAGCAACAAGCATTTTTACCTTAAAAAAAAAACATTTGTTGGTGACATAAAAAAACAATTTTGTCTTTTACCATTTCCCTTATTTTCCCAAATCCCAAAAACAATTTTGCTTCTTTTCTGATTAAATTTCCGATCTCCGAAAGGATAGCAGATACCCCTCGAGGAGGCAATTTACACTTATACCCCTGTCCACTACGCGTCACTATTACTCCTCCTCCATCCACCGCTTCAATCCGCTTCTCCGACACCACCGATTACCCCCATGGACTGATGGACCTAACTTCCATGCCCTTATTGACCCCACCGCCCCCGCTCTCAGCTGGCCGGCGCTAGGGCTTTCGTCATCCCTTTTGTCGGTTTGTGTTGGTTACTCGATTAATGGTAGCAGAAGAGGACTAAGAATAAAGGGGATTAAAACCTGGGAGTAGTTGGTTGGGGAATTCTGGACTTTTTGGGACGTTACGAAAGCATTGAATTCAACGTGAGATAGAGAGTTGACGAGCGGCACGTGTGTATATAACAGTGTTTTGGACTTGGTAGTTATGGCTCCTGGACGAAGACGTGCTTCTAAAGGTGTCCGGCCTCCTGGAAGCAGTGGCAGTCTCTCTACCGGCGATCTGGTGCTCGCCAAGGTCAAGGGTTTCCCTGCCTGGCCTGCTAAGGTTGTGTACAATTTCGTTATCTCCCATTTTGAATTTCACTTACGTTGTTGCTGTGGTTGTTGTGTGGTTCATTGGTTTTGTTGATTTAAAGATTTCTTTGTTTCTTTCTTGATCAGGCTCTGTTTTTTTTTTTTTTTTTTTGCACTTTGCTTGCTGGTCTGTGTGAATTTTTGATTGCTCATTTTAGTTGGCGATTTTGATCTAGGGTTTGCTTCATGCTTATGTAAAAACGGTGGAGATGGATTTAGTTTTGCAACAGTTGTGAAATTTTTACTGGGCATGCATGGGATGGATTAGGTGTTTTGGTGATTCAGTAGCTGGGATTTGTGTATGAAGTTTTGGATTTGTAATGTCCTTTTTGGTAGAAAAGTAACTAGATTTGAGCTTCTTGGTTTTGCCCGTCTATTTTTTATTTTTGTTATGAGCTAAATTGGAAGTTATACTTGTTTTCTGTGAATCGTATATTTACACTGTTAGCTGAGAGATGGAAGTCGATTAACCAACCTATTATCTCTGTTTGCCAGTGATTGATCGAAGTCGATTAATCAACTCATTATCTCTGTTTGTTAGTGAATGATGGAAGTCAAATTCATTGTCGTGATTAAATGCCTCCACAGATTTTAGTGCTGCTTTTGATAGTTAATTTTGAATAGACGAGGTCTTTATGTTTAGGGCTTGAATGCTTGTATAAATTCTTTTGCTTTGCTTATTGTTTTCTTACTGTTTCCCCTCCTCTGCCCACAAATCTGGATTGAAATTTTTCACTTTTGTACTGTTTCTAATGATGGGTGTGTATCTGCAAGTTTTGCTGGTCTTCAGTGTATAATGGGCTGGAATCCCTGACAGATCATGCTCTTGCTTTTAATTCTTTGCAGATAAGCTGTCCTGAAGAGTGGGAACGAGCACCTGACCCTAGGAAATATTTTGTTCAATTCTATGGCACAGAAGAAATGTAAGTTGTCGAGCTCTTCTTGAGGGATTGGAATGTTTTCTTGTGTACTGAGTGGATACTGTTAATTTTTTTTTTTGCTAAAGATTATGCCCTTTTTGTGTTGAAAATGGGGAAAATGCTTACTGCTGGCTTGTAGAAGTGTATTCTATCGTATATATGTAACCTTGTAAGGATCGTATGAAAGAGACTCAGTGGTGTTTTGTTGCTTCAGATTATGCTTTAGAGTAACCCACAAGAAATAGTGGTGTTATGAAAGTAAATTTTTGGCTTGTCAATTCGCTACCTATAATTGAGAAATGAGAATCCTGATTTGAGTTGTTTTTTGGCAATGAGATAAAGATGAAGAATACAGCAGTCTTGGAATACAGATGCACAAGTATAGCACTTCTGTTAAAGAACCACAATAGTTACAGCGTAATTTTAGGCCAAAAAAAAACAGAAATAAGAAGCAGTTCTTAGTATGAGTTTGTGCATTCTCTGTGCTTAATTTGCAGAATTAGATACCCCCCTTTTGGTTATCTGCTAATGTTCCCTTTTTCGGTAATATGCATGCATGATGAGGAAAAATGACCAACAAGGTATAGATTCTCTAGACTGACGCATATCTGCAAAAAATTAAAATGCAACTATATATATGTATATTCAGGTATGATGAGTGAATTGCTCTATGACTCCCTGGCTTCAATCTCTAGAGAAGGTTATTTATAGTCTTTTCCCCCCTGAATGGGATTGATTTGCTGCCGTTTGGTCTAGTCTTGGAATATATGCTGCTGAGGATGGCAAGTTAATGTAGACTCCCGTCCAAAAGGGTTGGCTTTTTGTGAGGCACTTTTTTTTTTTTAATATAATTATGTAGACTTGACCATCTAGGGATTTTCCAGGAGAAAGGAGTTGTAACTCCTAATTTCAGGGATTCCCACCCTCCTTCTCTCTTGTGTTGTATGGTGACTTGTATTAACTTTTGTGGATTTTGTGCTTGAATTTCAAATTATAAACTTCTTGAGATTTTCTACTGAAATTCCTTCTCCATGAGAATGCTATATGCATTTTAAGGTTGGTCATTGGTTATCCAATCTATTATCTTTCTTGCCTCCTTCTAGGTCCTTACACCTTAAACTCCTATTAGAGGGTGGAAATGTTTGTAATCTTTTAATCAATGTCTACAGATAGCTTTTGCTAGATTGATGGTCCAAGTTCTGATGTGATCTCAAGATTTTTTTATTGTTATTTGTTTGTGATTTGTCTTTACTGGTTCTGCTATATGATAATCTTAAATTTGACATGCTGCAATTTCATGTTTGCGTGTAGATAAATGGGGTATTGAAGGTTAGTCAATACTGATTTGTCCACTTTACATTTTTGCTTTCAACAGAGCTTTTGTTGCCCCTGCGGATATTCAGGTATTCACAACTGAGGCAAAAAACAAATTGTTGGCTCGTTGTCGTGGTAAAACTGTTAAACACTTTGCCCAAGCAGTAACAGAAATTTGTGAAGAGTTTGAACAACTACAGCAGAAAAGTTCAAGTTTTTCTGGAGATGCTCCTGGAAGTGATACACACATCACTGATGGCATAATTGATGATGCTGTAGAGACCAACTCGGAAGATAGGAATGGCAAAGAAGGAATTCAAGAGCAGATGGAGAACATAAGTTTGGGTGATCATAGTTCTGGCTTGGGGCGTTGCTCACAAGAAAAAGGGGAGATAGAATATAACAACATTAAGATCGGGGCCTTGGAAGATGCGAATGAAGGTTCATTGAAGAGGAACAAATCCTTTACTGACGATTCTAATGTGCTGAAGGAGGAATTACCTACTTCTAGTTCAAATAGCGAGTCATCTGGCATGGGAAGTTCCCATGATAGAATGGAAGAGTCTTCTTTAAGGAAACTTAATCATAGATCAAAAGGTAGTGTTAACCGTCACGTTCGTGCTTCTGAAGATGAATCCGCATCTTTACTGCCATCAGATCATCAGCAATGCCCTGGAAGTTCTCAGGACCTTGTAGATACAGGGTTAAAAAGAAAAGGTGACAGTTCACATATGCCTAGTACTCATGCAAGAGTTGTTCCAAATGAAGAGTTGAATAGATCAATTAGCAGAGTGGACCAATCTGTGTCTAATCAGAAATTTAGAATTCAGAAGAAGAATGTTGTACGTGGCAAGGATTCATCTCAAGCTGATGGTGGGAGGAAGGTGAGCAAATCGCTCAAAGATAAGAAAGATTCTGAGCAAAAAGTTAAGCCTCGGGTGGGTGCCGAAGTGAGTACTGTGAAGGACAAGGCAGGATTATCTGGCAAGGGACAAGGGCAAAGGAAGCAATTAAATTATGAAACTTTAGACTCTACCAAGAGGTTGGCAGATGGATCTAGAAAGATGAAATTACAGGGCGAGGATGATAAAGTAGCCCATCTAGCAAATGAAGGGTCTGTATCTCGTGGGAAGGCTGAAAACAGACTTGGCATGAAACCATCAGCCACTATTGCTGATTCAAATCTTTCTAGTGATGAGGATATTCTGCCTCCATCAAAGCGGCGTCGCCGAGCTTTGGAAGCCATGTCCACTTCCTCTGCTTTGAGTTCTGAAAACAGAACGGGAAGTTCTGCTGTAGCTAAAATCGGTTCAAGGAGGAGAAGAGCAGTCCGCCTCTTTGATGATGATGAAGAGGACGAGCCAAAGACTCCAGTACATGAAAGTTCTACCAAAAAGGCTGTGGTTACCTTGCATGATCAACCTTCCTGTAAGGAAAGTGACGTGCATGGATCCGTTTCTAATCACCTGGGGAAGCGATCATCAGGTACATCAGATAATAGATCTTCTAAAAAGTTGGTACCATCTGGAGAGAAGCCAGTTGCGTATTTGTCTCCTAAATCTCAACAAATGGGAAAGGTGCAGAGCAAATCCCCGGGCTCTATTCTAAGCCCTGATAAAGTAGATGCTGAAAAAGTTATTTCCAAGGAAGCTAAACGCGCTTTGGTTTCTCAGCAGATGGATAAAGTGCAGAGCAAACTACTGAGTGCTCGTCTTAGCCCTGATATAGTTGATGCTGAGAAAGTTGATGTCAGGGAAGTTAAACAAGCTTTGATTTCTCAGCCAATGGAAAAGGTGCGCGGCAAACCATTAGGTTATCGTCTTAGCCCTGGCAAGGTTGATACTGAAAAAGTACTTTTCAAGGAATCTAAACAAGGTCCGGGTTTTCAGCAAATTGAAAAGGTGCAGAACAAAGCACTGGGTTCTCGTCTTAGCCCTGGAAAAGTAGATGCTAAAACATTTCTTTCAAAGGAAGCTAAACAAGCTCCTGTTTCCCCAGTAAGGTCTCGTCTTTCTGCTCCTACAAAATCCCCTGTAGAAGCCCAAAAACCTTATAAACTCTCAGATAAATTTTCTGGTAACATTTATCTGAAAAAAACTCCCCTGTCACAAGAGACTTCTGTTCCAACTTCTAATAGTTTCAACCCGCTAGTCAATCAACTGAATGAAAGGAGCAAGCTGGATTCTTCTGCAGAAATGAGCAAAGGCACTCCTAAATTGTATTCAAAAACCAGTGACCTCACTGATTCAACTGGATTTTTAATAAGTCATTCATTGCAGGGGGAGCGGTAATATTTTATTCTATTGTTTCTTGAATTTTGTCAACAAAGTGGTTTCTCTGTCCTCATAATATGCTCATTATGGTGAACTGTAGATCTGAAGCAGGCAGAGAAGAGAAACTAACCAATGTCGAAAAAAAAACTTTAGATTCGTCTACTTCCATTAGACATCTTATTGCAGCTGCTCAAGCAAAGCGGAGACAAGCACATTTGCATAATCCGACTGGCCATTCTGACTCTTTTATGGCGCCAACCATCGATGTACCAGTCACTGTCAGAAGTCCTAGTCCTCCTCCAGTTGCACAGCCAATGGGGTCCAGCAACACACCACTGGACAAGCTAGGGTATTCATCAGCTGCTTCTCCTCGATCAGATTTACATCAAAGTACATCAACAAATCCACATGGCAGCGATGAATTTGTGGAGAGGAGGGTTAGTTCAGAACACCGGACTACTGGACCCTCACTTAGCGTTACTGAGGCTGCTGTTGCTCGTGATGCTTTTGAAGGAATGATAGAAACTTTATCAAGGACTAAAGAGAGTATTGGACGAGCAACAAGACATGCGATTGATTGTGCAAAATACGGCATCGCTAATGAGGTTTGTAGTTGCTTGGTCAGGTGCTTTGTTTCATCAGTATTGAAATTTGAAATTTATCCTGGGGAAACCTGAAGTTTTATCATAAAAGTTGTCTATGGTAGAGGTATAAGTTATTTTAAAGTTCAACTAAAATTATTATTTTCTTGAACTAAAATTGATGCATGGATGATAATTCTTGGCCTAACTATAGTAAAAAGGTTTGAGTGTAGCAAAAGTCTTGATTCCCCCCTTCCCTTCCCTTATCCTAGAGGTAGTTGTTTATTCTGAAGTTTCTGGAATAACTCGTGGACTGTGTGAATTAAAGATTGTTAGCTGCTTCATGGTTAATACTTAAATTTTCATGTGAAAGGTCCAGGTTGTATATTTTTTTGCTGTATGTAGGGTTCAGCCAGATTAGCTTATTTTGTTATCCCTTTCTAGATGTTTTAATTTAGGCTATGATAGTGGTTGAAGTTGAGCACTTAAAGAACTGCGCACACAAAGGAATTTACAATATAAGTTCTGTTTCAAACTTTTGATGTGATGAAGCTTTGTAGTTAATACTACCTAAGCTAGTCCATTCCTAGTCTATTATTTTGCATGGCATGGATATGAAGGGATGGTGGTACATGAAATTAATAGAAAAAGATGAATGGGTCATTACAGTTTTTTAATTTATTTTTGGTTGTAGGCCTCCTTGGTTTTTCTTTATGAATGAATGTAAGCTAGCTTAAATTGTGTGAAAAAGAAAAGTAGGTTTTTCCTTCTTTGGGTAGGCTCTATTTTCACATAAGAAATCTGTGACCTGATCAAAATGATTCAATAGTTACTGAACTAACAGTGAGAACTGGCTACCTATAATCTCTTTTGTAGAGTCACAAAGTGAAATATTAGTAATTCCTTGTAAGGTTTTTCTTTTGGGTTCTCCTGAACTTACTCTATGTTTTGTTTATTTAGATTGTGCATCTTCTCATTCGGAAGTTGGGGAGTGAACCAAGCTCCCATCGCAAAGTAGACATATTCTTCCTCGTGGATTCAATAACTCAGTGCTCTCACAGTCATAAAGGTAGGAAGCGCAAGTAAACACATGCTATTTTTTGGTGTGCTTTTGGGTCCTGATGTGTAGTTCTAAACTGAATTGCAATTCCTGTTATCTCTAGTATTTCAAGTTACAGATATTTTTATTGTGCCACCTTTCTTAGTTTCTTACTATTTGTTGAAGGTATTGCTGGAGCATCTTATATTCCTGCCGTTCAAGATGCATTACATCACCTGTTAAGTTTAGCTGCTCCTCCTGGACCTGGTGGCCGTGAAAATCGTCGCCAGTGTCTTAAGGTGATATGAATGCTTTGTGCTTTCTATATATCTATATGCGTTTCTTGACAAATGTAGGTAAAGCTTGCTAGATGATTGACTTTATAAACAATAACAGGTTTTACGATTGTGGCTTGAAAGAAAGATTATGCCTGAGTACCTTCTCCGCCGTTGTATGGATGAGATTGGTGCAAATGATGATACATCCTCTGGTTTATCACTTAGACGTCCTGCTCGAGCTGAGCGAGCTATAGATGATCCTATTAGGGAAATGGAAGGCATGGTTGTTGACGAGTATGGAAGGTCTGGACTAAACTCAAAAGTTTTTCTGAAATCCTTGTTTTTACTGCAATTTGTTATATTAATTTATGCATTTAGATTTGGTATTGCACTGTATCACCCTTATTGTGCTGCATTTTCTGTGACTGATATGGCAATGGCATCTAGATAAAGCCCCTCAGATTTGATGTTTGTGGTCTTTTATCATTTCTAATTTATTCTTCCCTCTGAATATTAATAGATTTAAATTGCTCATAATTATGTATCTCTTCCCGTTCTGCAACTTATTTCTCAAAGAATAGGGCTCTGGCAAGCTCTTTGTATGTAAATGAGTATACTTTGTCTAAAAAGGATCAAGAGGTCTTGTCATGACTTCATAAATTTGGATACTACATCTCACAGTCAATTTGCTGATAATCAGCAAATTGTTCAGCAAATAGGTCTTTCATACATTTGTTTTTTATGAAAATTATGGAACTATGCTATATTGTAGTTTGGTTTGCAAAATGGAAAATGTCTTACACTTTTATAAAACAAATTCGATGTTTAAGTTGAATTGCTGGAGAGGTTTGTTTGTGATAAGACCAGATGGTGGTTTTTCCTTTATGATTTCATCACACTAGCTTACTGTGTGCCCCAGTTTTTTCATGTTTGATATCTACCTTCTTGTTGTTTATGCTGAAAATACTCAGTTTTAATGTTTACTTTCTTTCTTTTATCACATCTTCCGGCAGCTGTTGTTGACTAGGTATTGTTACTTTTTATTTTTAAACTTTGGGTATGCAATTCTTCCCATATCCATTGTCCATGTTCTTGCTGTGCGTGAAAATGTGTCTAAACTGTTGTCCAATAATTGAGTTTCTCTCTGCAAGAATTATCTAACTTGGATTTTGCCAATGTATTCAGCAATGCAACATTTCCGTTGCATGGACTTTTTTCTTCTCATTTGTTCCGAGAAGAAGAAGAAGAAGAGGAGGAAGAGGAGTTGGGAACACTAAATAGTTCAGCCAAGGAAGTGGCTGCCGTGTCACCTTCAAGACTTAGCCCTGCTGAAGGAGAGTTTGAAAAGGATGCTGTGACTCCAAGTGCAAGGCGTCACCACATATTAGAAGATGTTGATGGTGAGCTTGAAATGGAAGATGTATCTGGAGATCAAAAGTTTGAAAGGCCATGGAAGACTAGTGCCAGCCATTCAGATTCGATAAATATATTGGACTCCACACTAAATATACCTTGTGAATTGCCACCTCTTCCGGAAGGATCTCCTCCAGTACCTCTAAGTTCTCCTCCTGTGACACCACCTTTGCCATCCTCACCGCCTTCTTCACCATTGCTGCCTCCACTACCATTATCTTCAGTGTTAGCCCCACCACCACCTCCTCCTTCGCAGCCACAGCAAATTCCTCCTCCACCTATTGGTCCTCCTCCAATACTACCACCTCAACCGTCTGTGTTAGTTCAACACGCACACATAATACCATCATCTAGTTTAGCTTCTTCTGTTACATCATACCAGCAACCTCTCAGGCCTCCTGAAATCGGTGGCAACCCTAGTGTAAGTCACTTATCTCTTATTTTCCGTAATTGGTATTTGTGATATATAGTCATTTGGTAAAATGATGGTGGTGATTTTAGTTATAATTTTTTATTTTGTTCAGGGAAACCTCACACCAGCCGGGGGAAATTCTTCTCATGGGCTTACTGCTGATGCATCTGTGAGAGCCAACTTCTCAGCTGGAGCTGGAACTGCACAAGAACCGTCTGGATATAATCCATCAAGGTCTTTGGAATATGGACACAGTAATTCATATATGAGCCCGTTGGGGTTTCAACCCAGTATTCAGTTTCAGACTGGAAGTGCTCCTTTTGCTCAAAGGCCAATTCTTCCAAATCCCCTGCAGCAAAATACATCAAATCATTTTTCATATCCGATACCAAGGCAACATCCTCCCCCTCCAGTTCAGCTTCCTTCTGCAATTCAGCCACCTCTTCCTCCACCTACCTATCCTCCGCCGTATTCCCATTCTCACTTTGCTGATATGCCAAGGCAGTTTGCGTCTGAGGAACAATGGAGATTGAGGCCACCGAATGATTATAATGCTGACCATCAACATGGCATGTGGATGCCAGGAGTGAGAACATCTTCAGGACCAGCATATTCACAGGATGGTATGTTTACTGTCTGTTTTATGATACTGATCAGTGATTATATGTTTGCAAAAAATGGTTTGAACAAATCTAAAGTAGTTATGGGGGAAGTCAGACCACTGTTTTTTACAAATTCTCGTTTCCCTCAGTGGAACTCAAGTCTGGCTGTTAATAGTTCTGAAAGTCTTCAATGTGGCAGGTTATCATATGCCTCATATGGAAAGACCTAATGTCGGTACTGCTAATTTTCGACCCTCAGCTCCAAACACCCTTCCAAGCGTTACTCCTGTCCCAGGTAATGTTTTGGTGTCAAGTATAAGATGCTAATATTCATTATTAGTTCTAGCTGTGGGTCACCATAAGAGTTATATGTTTTCCAGGTCACAGTGATAATCACAGGATTCCAAGTAGACAGGATGTTTCTACATTCAATTGGAGACCTACCTGAAATTGTTCAAACATGTTCCATATTTCTGGTACATTATTTTTGTTTTAGGTTTGATATGAATGTCTTCTTAATTAGGTTCATTTGTCATAAAAAAAGTTGAATGCATGCAGGTCACTTTTTATCTTTTGTTTCTATCAGTAAAATTATTCTGCATGCTCAAAAACGAAAAATAACCCATCTTATTTTATACCTAAAACTTCATAGTGCATTTTCTTTTGTTTTTTTGTTCGTTGATTTATATCATTTCCCGTTTACATTTTTCAGGTGGTATGTGATGAGTGACATGGGAGGTCTTTGGAATGTTTTGTGCTGCAAAGGCTTGGCTATTTGATCGCAATTGGATGTGAACTGTTGAGCAAATATGAAGACCATTAGCAGGATTGTGTATAATGTAATTTTCCTGACAAAAAGCATCTCGCAAACATATACTTCAAATTGTAAGCCATTTTACTCAGTAGACTTAAGTTTTGTAGTTTGTTCAAAATTTACCTGGGAATGATATTAGTCATATAATCTAATTGCTACTTTATAGTACCTCCATCCCAATTTCACTATTACTCTGACAAAAATATTGGCAAACTTTGACCAATAAATTGCAATACAATTGAAATATTATTACATGAGATCTTGTATGATTCATTGTAACGTGTGTTTTAAAATAGTTACTTTTCATAATATTAGCATTTTTTGCATAATTAAAGATATTAATGGTTGAAAGTGTATCTTGAAGAGCGTGAAAAAGCAGAACAAGCCAATCATTAAACTTTTTGATGTATTATCTTTTTGTAAGCTTTTCTTATTTATCGGTTTTCACTGATTCCTTTGAAAAATGAAAACTATTTATATGCCTTCGATGGCACAGTAGACGTCAGGGGATGGCCTGAGGAGGATGTAGAGAGAGGGGGGTGGTTAGGATATTTTGTATATAGTTGGTTTATATGATCCCTTTACTGCATCCAAATGTGTTATCCGCAGTGTAAATCTTAGCATGCTATCCAGACACACATGTACATACTGTTAGGAAAATTGATTTTGTTAACTATGGCTAACAGTCTCATCTTTTCTTATGAACATACCTAAGCTATGTCTTTTGCATCTGTTA
The DNA here is from genome assembly GCA_963678965.1 of Cruciata laevipes. Classification (NCBI taxonomy): domain Eukaryota; kingdom Viridiplantae; phylum Streptophyta; class Magnoliopsida; order Gentianales; family Rubiaceae; genus Cruciata; species Cruciata laevipes. The sequence continues at coordinate 19,143,172 of OY787641.1, forward strand.
CCCGTGAACGCCACTCTACATAGCCCCTCAGAGTATAAAAAAGAGAAGGAAAAGTTAAAAAAAGAAACAATGAATTTCTGGCAGTAATTTTCTTGTGACTCGGATTATTATTTATGCCTGTGGCTAGCTAAAACCATCTTGCAGTTAGAATCTTCCTATCCGCAGCTTTTAAATCTGCGTATATTTATTATAAATTTTCTTGTGTACATCTTCACATGTCACCTAGACTTTTGATTATATCTCAAGTATGCGGATCAATACTCTGACATGGGTGCGACACATGTAAACCTTAATTTCTTGAGTTATAGATAAAAGTTTGTTGAAGAAAAGACAAGTATGATATTCTGTCCTTTTCGAACAATCCAATCCAAGTATATCATAGATCTTAGTAGATTAGTTAGATCTAGTTGTCCAGATGGTAAATAAAGATTTAGTGAATAATTGTGCTTCCTAATGTTTTTCACTAATGCAATGTTCCCTGTAACTTACTCTTTGATCATGGTTTTTCAGTCGTCTTTTACATGCTAGTTGTACTGTAGTATCTTGTATGTTTGCTTTGTCATAGAATTTCATTTGCATATAAAGGACAATATTCCATCAGTAGCAGATTAACATCAGATTGCCGGTAAATGTTGAGCACTCTAATTATGTTATCTTGACGGGTCAGCGTTGATGAGGTAATGGTATAGCATGGCTAATGTAATTAACCCTTGGCCTATGTCTCATGTTGCTTGTTCGTTGGATTTATGTGATTAAGGACTTAGAAGGTAGGATCAGTTATTCACTAAAGACTTCTGTCAATAGCTTCATTGTTGGCTGAATTTTTTTGAAATTTGCTTATGTTAAATGCAAAAGTTGAACTGCACCTTCATTGTATTTTCACTAACATTGGGAGGCTGAAAAAGTATTACGATCATACTATGAAAGAAGGTAAAATACAGGACTGGTTACAAATATAGGGTCCAAGTACAAAATCTAATTGTAGAAGCTGCCTCACATGCATGTAGCTCACACTTGGATTGATAGCAGAATCGAACCTCTAATGTTCTAGTTTATATCATTGAGTCTGGAGATAAAAAAAACTGTACCCTGGAGGTGGAAGTTTCACTTAGTTACTATGGGTCATTTTACGTTTCTAAGTGCCTGGTGTAGAGAAGTATATTGGTACTCTTGTCTTTCTGCTTTGATTATTCTATTGTTTCATGGGTACACCGTCCTTGATAGGAGGGAAGTAAGACTTCATGTCGGATAAAGTGTTCATTAGCATCTTTTAACTGGCTCTTGGGGAAGAAACAATATGCTTGTGCACTGATCTTGGGTTACCTGCTTAGCTGAGAGTACACACTATCTTACAATACTATGCTTTCTGGATGTACATTTCTCTTATTCGTTCTCTAGGCAATTCAATATATCAAGATTTAGAGAAATGTTTTGCAAGAATTGCTAGAGTAAAATGTTTGACTAGAGATGAAAAAAGATAGTTGAAGTGTTGCATCAATAGTAAAATATTATTGTCTGGAAGAGCCTGTTAGTCTAGCAGAAGGTTTCTTGTTTTGGCCTTGTTGAACAGTTTCTGACTTGTAATATGGGTCTTTTTAATGTCATAGAACAGCTTCATAAACTAAGTGGATGCAATGTTTATGATTTCCCTGCTATTTGGTGTCTCACTATACATTTTGGCAGGTCTTGCGGGTGATTGGTAATTCAACTCTGGGAAATGTCTAGACACCTGGCAGATAACTGCACAATTTTGAGGTAATTATGTAGAGATTTCTGGGAAATACTTTACCTTTCTACTGGGTGTGAGTCACGTGGCTAATGTCTTTGTTATCATTGAGAATTGAGGAAGGGTGTAAATGTCCCCTTTGTTACATTGTATATCCATATAGTTGCAGGTGAATCCCCACTTAACATAGAAGGAATATAATGTAGTCAGTTGCTCTTACATTAAAAGTGGAACCATTGTACAGAATGGGGTATTTTTCTTCTCTTCTTAGTTCTGACACCAATTGCAAATTGTCATCATGCATTGATTTAGCATTTGAAAGTTCAGGTGGGTATGCAACCGCTAACTAGCTTGGTGATCAGCAAATAATGCCCGAACCATTTCTATTCGGTTCCCTTTTTCCCCAACAAAAACAAACTAGGAGAAGGGCCATTATGAAGACAGGGATTTAAATATTTAGGCAAGCCTTGAAATATATTGCAAAAAAACAGTATCTGGTAACCCATTACGGATTACTAGAACGGCAGAACCTAAAAGATTAATCATTCTGTGAACATCGTATTGGCGGTGGATATGAATTCACCTTACAGAAATTTGAGTAGAGGATATAATCGTTGAAAACGTAAAATTTAGTTTATGGTTTGATGAATTATTGCTGATCATTGACAGTGGAAAATAAACCTAAAATTTTGTTCCTTTTAGCTTCATTTTAACCATTTGTCATTTTAGACTGATTTTCTTTTGTTAAAAAAAGAGTATTAATCGATCATGACAATAACCCTGCTTGACTATTCTTACAACTCAACTAATGCGCTAGCAAGTTTTTTGGGTGGTTTAGAGGTTTCCTAAGCAATCCCATTTTGGCATGATTGTCATGCTGATAGAGTGAAGGTTTTTTTATCCAGTGTTTATTGATCTCTGTAGCTCTAACTTTGGCAGCTTAGAGCTTCTTGCATTCTGGAGAAAGAAATGTAAAAGGGAACAAACAATAGATATCTTAGACCAAACGGGAAGTGCTCATTACTTGTCAAAGTCAACTAAGAAGTTTGGAGGAAGTGATATTTTTTGTAACGATAAAAATGATTTTTGAAGAAGCAATAGTATAAATTAAATGCAGCTAATGACAATAAAATTTCAGTTAAGTAGCTTGAAGAAACTTTGTTTAGTTCTCTTGATCTGATTGCAACGCAGCAAGACTTGGTAAATTCAAGGTCCTGACAAAATAAACTGTAACGTCGTGTTCTCTTCACGGTATTTGAACTTATCTGAACTTAAAAAACTTTATCTGAATTAAAAAAGATTTATCTGAACTTTAAAAACTTTATCTGAACTCATCTGAACTTTAAAAACTTTATCTGAACTCATCTGAACTTTAAAAACTTTATCTGAACTCATCTGAACTTTAAAAACTTTATATGAACTCATTTGAACTGAACACATTTGTACTTAAAAATTTTAGTTGAACTCATTTGAACTTAAAAACTGAGCTGAATTGAAATATATAGATAAATTGAACTGAACTAAATTGAACTAACTAAAAAATACTCCCTCCATCACAACCAAAGTGTAACAGAGACAACTTTGACCATTAATATCTATTAGTTTATATGCTAGATTAGTATCATGTAATATATTGTTAGATTCACAAAGTTGGCTGAAATGAAATAAATATGAGATTTTAATAATTAGAGTATAACTTAGAGTTTATTTCTTGTTGAACTGAACTGGATTGAATTGAAATGAAGTGAAAATTAATGTTCTCAAAAAAATAATCAGCATAAGCTCTGACACACAAGATCTTAATGTTTAAAAATATGATCATGTTGGCTAGCTAAACATATTGATTTGAGTTGAGCTCAAGTATATAGATAACTTAACTGAACTGAACTGAAAATAAATAAGTGTAATGAAAATAAACGGTGTGAATTAATTAACCTTAATTCATTGCATCAAATTATATTGTTGTTGAGCTAAATTGAACCGAACTGAAGTGAAATTAATGTATTGAAGAAAAAAAAGAATCGGTGTGACTAAATTAATCTAAATTTCATCAAATCACATTGAAACTGAACTAAACTGAATGGAATTGAACTGAACTGATATGAACAATTAAGCTCAAAAGATTGAACTGATTTAAACTGAACTAAACTAAAATACAAATAATTTTACTGAACTTAACTTATCTGAAAACTAAATAAATTTACTGAATTAAACTTATCTGAACTGAAAAAAGATTATCTGAACTCATCTGAACTAAAAAGCATTTATTTGAACTAAAAAAAGTTTATTTGAACTAAAAAAAGTTTATCTGAACTCATCTGAAAAAATATTCAAATAACCTCTAGAGAACAGGACCTAAGTATTCATTAAAAAGGTGAAGATGAAAGCAAAAAAATGGAGCAAGTTGTTCGATTTTACTATATATATAGCCGAATGATAGCGGATAGTAATCACGAATTGTTTATCGCTGCAATTACAGTCTTACAGAGCTTGCAAGGCAATAGGAGTATTCATGAAACCCGAAGGTAAGAATCTGCAGTAAGCAGTTGTCAACAAAAACAAATTTAATTTATTGACATTACATAACCATTTCCTATGGTACTATGCATCTTTCGGCGCTACAAAGCTGCTCGGCACACATCCTTCCACCTTGATTAGTATCATCCCTCGCTAGCTATTTGTGAGCTAGAAAAGCAACAAAAAAAATGCAGAGTCCATGACCTAAGTGGTGATAAACTTACACACACATTTATATTGGCATTGCGACTTTCACAAATGCTTGAATGCAAACCTAGGACGATTATGATACTTGAATGCAAAGAAACAACAAAAAGCAAATCTCGGTTAAGTAATACGTGTCGATCGCTTGCAGTGACCAACATTCGTCGTGGGGCCTTTAATAAAATTTTAAAAAAAGGGTAATTCATGCAGTAAATATAGCCCTAAATATACCACAAAACAGGGTGAATTACAGTCAACAGGAAAGAAAAAAACACCGGAATTAAAAAGCAACCTCGATATTGAACGTCGGACGAAGTCGGAATCACATCACATTTTAGATCGCGACCAATTTTAGACTAACATTTTACATTGACAGAAATTAAAAAAAGGGAAAATAATCCGTCATTTATTACTGGAGAACCGTCATGAAAAATAAAAATCACGGGAAAGACACACCGGCGAAGTACCGGAACAGAACCTCTAAGCTTGTAACCAGTGGCGGAACCAGGATCCTATTTCAACTGGGGCACACGAACCCTATATTACATTTACTTCCAAAAATAAATTGTACTACACATGTAATTTAAAATTCAACATAATATAATAAAATTAGTACAAGTTTTGTTATCGTCACTAAAAAAAAAGACTAGTTACTAGAAGTACGAAGTGGAGACAATATCTCTCTACGAGGCGCCATACGTTGATAACGTTGCAAGATCGGTTCATTCTCGATCTTAACAAAAATCTCTTTCTCAACATACACCGTCATAACATCCTTCAACCAATCATCTCCAATTCTATTACGTAAATCCGTCTTGATATTCTTCATGGCAGAAAAAACACGTTCAACTGAAGCAGTTGCAACTGGTAGAACTAATGCCAACACAATAAGATGATATACCAGTGGAAAGACCACATTCCTTTGTGATTTAACCATATGCTGAGCAAGATTTCCAAGATCATTGATGACTAAAAAGGCATCATCACCTCTCACATCACAAATAAAAGTCTCAAAAGTTGTTGCTTAAGTTCAATCCGATCAACGGGAGAGAAGTCATTTGGATATAATTCAGCCAGGCGAACCAACTTATGAACATCAAACATGGAAAATGAATTTCTCGGATCAAGGCATGCCATAAAAGAGAGTAACTCTGAGCTTGCTTCAGAAAATCGACCGTTCATCTCAAAAATCATCCTATCAACGGTCTAGAAACAATAACAAGAAACAATGAGATAAAATATGTGTAAAATAAATAGTAAAGAAAAATGTAGAAAATAGTACCTTGAGAAAAACATCAACACGGTAGAAATCGCCATTGGTTGACATTTCTCCACGACGTCTAGAACGATGACGGATTTTTCTTTGTGCTTCCATCAAGTCTATTGTGATCTCATGTTTCTCACAAAATGTGTTGACTTCATTCACTAATCTATCAAAACCATTATCTCTGAATTCTTGCAGTTCAGACTTCATTGTGTTCACCAAATGCAAGGCCATCAAAATATTTTGATCTCTTTGTTGCAAGGCAAGAGATAATTGACTTGTAACTCCCAACAAATGCTTCATCAAAAACATGCAAAACACATATTCATAGCTCTCCATTCTATCAATCAAACCCTTTGCTTTAGAAGCATTATCAACTGTATTGCCATGCTCACATATATTAAGAAGCACTTGAATAATGGAAGACCACATAACCTCAAAACGAAGAATAGTAGTGTAATGTGATCCCCAACGAGTATCACCAGGCCGTCTTAAACTCATTTCCTGATTTTTGCCTCTTCCACTAATAACATCTCCACTGTCCAATGCCTCTACAAGTTTAGCATGTTCCAACTGTACAATCATATCTTTTCTAACACATGAAACTCCAACTAGATTCACAATGTCAACTAGATACCCAAAAAATTCACCCACTAATAGAGTACTGTATGCAACAGTAACAACAACCAATTGAAGTTGGTGAGAAAAGCAATGGATGTACCTTGCAGAAGAGTTTTCTTTCAACATCAAAGCTTTCAACCCATGAAACTCTCCTCGAATGTTTGAAGCACCATCATATCCTTGACCCCTACACTTTGACAACGACAATTTCTTATCTTCAATCAGTTTCTTAAGAGCTCTAAACAAAGTTGCAGCTTTAGTGTTAGTCACATGCACGAGACTAAGAAAACGCTCAAAAACACATCCTTGTTTGTTGACATATCGCAAAACAACTCACATCTGCTCTTTTATTGATGAATCTCTAGCCTCGTCAACAAGAACAGAAAATACACCATCTCCAATGTCCTTAATGATAGCATCACTTACCTCACTGGCACAAACTTCTGTGAGTTGTTTCTGAACTTTGGGGGATGTCAACTTGCTATTTCCAGGAGCATTATCACCTATCACCTTAGCAACATCCTCATTTCGCTCGCCATACCAGTCAAGCAATTCAAGAAAATTGCCTTTGTTGAGAGAATCACACCCCTCATCATGACCACGAAAAGCCAAACCTTGCATTAACAAGTATCTTATCACATCTAAAACCGCAGTCAAACGAGTGCGATATGCCTATTCGGATTCACGCCCATGAGCCTCAAAACACTGTGTGATACTTTGCCTTGGAATACTGTAGTTTCTCAAACTCATAACAGCACCATTGTGAGCACCATTCACTTTAGCACAATGGTGCTTGAAAAGATCAAGCGCATGCTTCCAATTTGTCACCCCAACCTCAGTAAATGCCGCCGAACCAACAAAAAGATAACAAGGGAAACAAAATGCTGCATCCTTTGATATGCTATACTCCAACCAAGGAAATTTTTCAAACCACCCCTTAACAAAACCTCTTTTTCTATCACCCCACTTTGTCATGGGGAAAGGATGACTTTTAGGTTGACAAGGGCCTCTTATAACATATGCACATTTCACTTCATTTCTAATAGATGCATCATACTCATGAATAGGTTTTCGTAACCCGGGATCACTTGGAACATCATTCAAATTGAATTCTTCACGAGTTTGTTTACTGCTACTACCCTCTTCATTAGGTTCATTAGCTCTCTTCAAAGATGGATATCCTTGACTTCGAACTACAAAATTATTCATGACCTAATACACAAAAAATAAAGTATGATATCAAAATTGTGCATCTTAAAAATTAGAAAAGCATACAAAATAAAACCCCTAAACATACAAATTAAAACTCCAAAACCTACAAATTAAAACTCCAAAATCATCCAATCTACAATTTCACTCATCAATTATATAATACAAAAAAAACAAAAACAAAACAAAACAAAACAAAAAAAATAAAAAATACCTTGAACTTGAAGTGGAGGCTGGACAAAAAAATTTACAAAAGGAGTCAAAGGACAAAACTCCAAATGTGCTCTGATGTGTCAGTTGATTCTTCTTCTTTCTAATTATTTGGGTGTTTGAGCATGTGCCAGAGAGCAAGCGCGTGGGAGACAGAGATTTACTACCCAGCGCTAAGCAGAACGACTCGAGGTACGTGCAGCTCAAAGGGTGGGACGGCAACGGGACGACAACGGCGGGACGCGGCCGTTCGGCAGCGACGCGGTCAGTCGGCGATTACAGATTGGATCACGGTCAGTCGGCGATTACAAATTGATCAGCCGGCGGGCATGGGCCGGACGCGGTCAGTCGGCGATTACAGATTGGTCAGCCGGCGGGCATAGGCCGGACGCGGGACGACAACGGCGCGGGCACGGCCGGCGGCAACGGTGACAACAGATCGGGCTGACAGATTGGGGTTTGGGGCTTTTGGATCGGGCAACGACGATGACAGATTGGGGTTTGGCCGTTTGGAGCATTTGGGTTTGGGCTGAATCAGGTAAATGGTATATTTTTATTTTTATTTTTTTTAAACATGAAACGACCTCGTTTTTATATAGCATTTTTCAAAATTTGTCTGGGGCACGTGCCCCACTGTGCCCCTTAGTAGTTCCGCCCCTGCTTGTAACCAACGTCAGAAGTGGAATTACATCTCTTCAACCACAGAATCAATATTTTCATCCTTCATTGGCTTCGTAAAATAGCCTGCGCCACTTGCCATTATAGTTGCCTGTCGGCGCTGGTGCTCGGAAAATAGATACACTGGGATCCTGTAAATCTCCTCCGGATTGGAGGGATCCTTGATGCGACGAAGTAGTTCGAAGCCTGTGATCCCCTCTGGGTAGCGAAACTCTCCAAGAATCGCAACGAGCGGCGGCGGAGCGCCCTCTCCAGCTGGAGGGAACAGGAAATCCGACGCTTTAGCAGCCGAGTCAAAGGTGATGACCTCGAAACCTTTCAGATTGAACATAATCTGGATAAAAGTCTTGTGGACAGAGTCTGGATCCACCACGATAGGCTGCCTCACGATTGCGGGCAGGGGCGGAACTACTAAGGGGCACAGTGGGGCACGTGCCCCAGACAAATTTTGAAAAATGCTATATAAAAACGACGTCGTTTTCATGTTTAAAAAAATAAAAATAAAAATATACCATTTACCTGATTCAGCCCAAACACAAATGCCCCAAACAGCCAAACCCCAATCTGTCATCGACGTTGCCCGATCCAAAAGCCCCAAACCCCAATCTGTCAGCTCGATATGTTGTTGCCGTTGCCGCCGGCCGTGACCGCGCCGTTGCCGTCCCGCGTCCGGCCCATGCCCGCCGGCTGACCAATCTGTTATCGCCGACTGACCGCGTCCGGCCCATGCCCGCCAGCTGACCAATTTGTAATCGCCGACTGACCGTGATCCAATCTGTAATCACCAACTGACCGCGTCGCTGCCGACCGGCCGCGTCCCGCCGTTGTCGCCCCGTTGCCTTCCCACCCTTTGAGCTGCACGTACCTCGAGTCGTTTCGCTTAGCGCTGGGTAGTAAATCTCCGTCTCCCACGCGCTTGCTCTCTGGCACATGCTCAAACACCCAAATAATTAGAAAGAAGAAGAATCAACTGACACATCAGAGCACAATTTGGAGTTTTGTCCTTTGACTCCTTTTGTAATTTTGTTTGGCCAGCCTCCACTTCAAGTTCAAGGTATTTGTTTATTTTTTTTGTTTTTTGTTTTGTTTTGTTTTTATTTTTTTGTATTATATAATTGATGAGTGAAATTGTAGATTGGATGATTTTGGAGTTGTAATTTGTAGGTTTTGGAGTTTTAATTTGTATGTTTAGGGGTTTTATTTTGTATGCTTTTCTAATTTTTAAGATGCACAATTTTGATATCATACTTTATTTTTTGTGTGTTAGGTCATGAATAATTTTGTAGTTCGAAGTCAGGATATCCATCTTTGAAGAGAGCTAATGAACCTAATGAAGAGGGTAGTAGCAGTAAACAAACTCGTGTAGAATTCAATTTGAATGATGTTCCAAGTGATCCCGGGTTACGAAAACCTATTCATGAGTATGATGCATCTATTAGAAATGAAGTGAAATGTGCATATGTGATAAGAGGCCCTTGTCAACCTAAAAGCCATCCTTTCCCCATGACAAAGTGGGGTGATAGAAAAAGAGGTTTTGTTAAGGGGTGGTTTGAAAAATTTCCTTGGTTGGAGTATAGCATATCAAAGGATGCAGCATTTTATTTTCCTTGTTATCTTTTTGTTGGTTCGGCGGCATTTACTGAGGTTGGGGTGACAAATTGGAAGCATGCGCTTGATCTTTTCAAGCACCATTGTGCTAAAGTGAATGGTGCTCACAATGGTGCTGTTATGAGTTTGAGAAACTACAGTATTCCGAGGCAAAGTATCACACAGTGTTTTGAGGCTCATGGGCGTGAATCCGAAGAGGCATATCGCACTCGTTTGACTGCGGTTTTAGATGTGATAAGATACTTGTTAATGCAAGGTTTGGCTTTTCGTGGTCATGATGAGGGGTGTGATTCTCTCAACAAAGGCAATTTTCTTGAATTGCTTGACTGGTATGGCGAGCGAAATGAGGATGTTGCTAAGGTGATAGGTGATAATGCTCCTGGAAATAGCAAGTTGACATCCCCCAAAGTTCAGAAACAACTCACAGAAGTTTGTGCCAGTGAGGTAAGTGATGCTATCATTAAGGACATTGGAGATGGTGTATTTTCTGTTCTTGTTGACGAGGCTAGAGATTCATCAATAAAAGAGCAGATGGGAGTTGTTTTGCGATATGTCAACAAACAAGGATGTGTTTTTGAGCGTTTTCTTAGTCTCGTGCATGTGACTAACACTAAAGCTGCAACTTTGTTTAGAGCTCTTAAGAAACTGATTGAAGATAAGAAATTGTCGTTGTCAAAGTGTAGGGGTCAAGGATATGATGGTGCTTCAAACATTCGAGGAGAGTTTCATGGGTTGAAAGCTTTGATGTTGAAAGAAAACTCTTCTGCAAGGTACATCCATTGCTTTTCTCACCAACTTCAATTGGTTGTTGTTACTGTTGCATACAGTACTCTATTAGTGGGTGAATTTTTTGGGTATCTAGTTGACATTGTGAATCTAGTTGGAGTTTCATGTGTTAGAAAAGATATGATTGTACAGTTGGAACATGCTAAACTTGTAGAGGCATTGGACAGTGGAGATGTTATTAGTGGAAGAGGCAAAAATCAGGAAATGAGTTTAAGACGGCCTGGTGATACTCGTTGGGGATCACATTACACTACTATTCTTCGTTTTGAGGTTATGTGGTCTTCCATTATTCAAGTGCTTCTTAATATATGTGAGCATGGCAATACAGTTGATAATGCTTCTAAAGCAAAGGGTTTGATTGATAGAATGGAGAGCTATGAATATGTGTTTTGCATGTTTTTGATGAAGCATTTGTTGGGAGTTACAAGTCAATTATCTCTTGCCTTGCAACAAAGAGATCAAAATATTTTGATGGCCTTGCATTTGGTGAACACAATGAAGTCTGAACTGCAAGAATTCAGAGATAATGGTTTTGATAGATTAGTGAATGAAGTCAACACATTTTGTGAGAAACATGAGATCACAATAGACTTGATGGAAGCACAAAGAAAAATCCGTCATCGTTCTAGACGTCGTGGAGAAATGTCAACCAATGGCGATTTCTACCGTGTTGATGTTTTTCTCAAGGTACTATTTTCTACATTTTTCTTTACTATTTATTTTACACATATTTTATCTCATTGTTTCTTGTTATTGTTTCTAGACCGTTGATAGGATGATTTTTGAGATGAACGGTCGATTTTCTGAAGCAAGCTCAGAGTTACTCTCTTTTATGGCATGCCTTGATCCGAGAAATTCATTTTCCATGTTTGATGTTCATAAGTTGGTTCGCCTGGCTGAATTATATCCAAATGACTTCTCTCCTGTTGATCGGATTGAACTTAAGCAACTCTTGAGACTTTTATTTGTGATGTGAGAGGTGATGATGCCTTTTTAGTCATCAATGATCTTGGAAATCTTGCTCAGCATATGGTTAAATCACAAAGGAATGTGGTCTTTCCACTGGTATATCATCTTATTGTGTTGGCATTAGTTCTACCAGTTGCAACTGCTTCAGTTGAACGTGTTTTTTCTGCCATGAAGAATATCAAGACGGATTTACGTAATAGAACTGGAGATGATTGGTTGAAGGATGTTATGACGGTGTAGGTTGAGAAAGGGATTTTTGTTAAGATCGAGAATGAACCGATGTTGCAACGTTATAAACGTATGGCGCATCGTAGAGAGATATTGTCTCCACTTCGTACTTCTAGTAACTAGTCTTTTTTTTTAGTGACGATAACAAAACTTGTACTAATTTTATTATATTATGTTGAATTTTAAATTACATGTGTAGTACATTTTTTTTGAAGTAAATGTAATATAGGGTTCGTGTGCCCCAGTTGAAATAGGATCCTGATTCCGCCACTGACTGCGGGGAGGGAGGCAGAGGTCCGCTGGACTTCCAGTAAGGAACAGAGTGGAAGCTAGCGTATGCGACAACTGGAGAAAGTACATAGTCGTCCCTTAGCTTAAGCAGCGACGGAATCTTCTTGGCGACAGCTTGAGTTGCTCCCTTAGCTTCAGTGGCGATGGCCTCCATTTTTTCTCGAAATTGGAACTAGCTGAAGAATTTGATATCATTTTGACGGGGGAGGTGGGGAGAAATGATTGGAATCGGGGTGTGAGGGTACAGAGGAGCAGGACGTTAGTTATATAGGGGTGGAAGCGCGCACTGCAAATTTTGCAGTTTCCGTTGTACCACCATTTTGATCCCTTTTTTTATTTTCTTGGTATTTCGTATAGTTTAATTGATGTGATTATATTTGTTATATTAAATGTATTAAACTATTATTTATTATTTTTGTTAAATTAATTATAATAATAATATTTAGTTAAATGAAAATAAACTAAAATAAAAATGTCAAAAGAATATTACTAAATACATATAGTTCAATCATATCATGAAAGCTAATTTGCAAATGAATCACAAAATAATGTAAGAAATTTGAAGCTCCAAGCATAAAGCAAAAAATTTAAATAAGGGCACTTTACGGTACGGAAATGTCAAAAGGAGATCACTTTTACGAGATTCAATGTAAAACTGAACTGGAGTGAAAAATATTTAATTCATTCATGCTATTCTTTTGCTCAATACATTATTTTTCACTCTAGTTCAGTTTTATTTAGTTCAATTTAATTACTTTGATCTTGATCTTCATTAATTTAATTATTTCAATAAATTTTATTCAATATAGTTCATTTTAGCAAAAGTAAATTTGATTAACGAGAAAAATATCGAAGGGAATGAACTGAATTGAATTGAACAAAATTGGAGTGAAAATTAATGGATTGAAAAAACATTCTACATGATTGAATGTCATGCAATTAAATTTTTATTGAACTGGATTAAACTAAATCTAATTGAATTGAACAGAACTGATCTACATATAAGCTCAAAAGAAAAGCATATTAATTTAAAAAATAATATTTTAAGGGAGAAAATGAGTATAAATGACTTTTCTCAATTAAATAAAGATTAAAAATATTATGACACCTTCACCAATAAATAAACAAGTGTTATACTCTTCATAATATTTTACATTTTTCCCGCACCATTAATAAAAAAAAATTCCCTTATTTTTACTTGGACAAGTAATTTATCTGAACCCACATGATAATTTCGACCACTTGAACAACAGAGCACAAATATTCGCTTCCAAAAAATACATGTGCCGACTGGCGTGCATGAAATTCACAAAGTTTCAAAAATTTGTAAATAAACCTTAGTGCTTTTAAGCTTATTGGAGTGATCTCTAACCTAGTTTTTGGGATGGGATCATTTAACCTCTTATTTTAACACAAGTTTTTACACATTATCTTGACCCTTCCCCATGATCTTAATTATCTAACGGTTAAGTTTAATTACTTTTTACTTAAATTATTTTTTACCTTTTCTCTTTATTCTTTCTTATTCATTTTTTCCAAATTTTACATCTTTCCTGCATCTGCATTCCATCCGTCTGCAACTCCAGTGATTCCCCAATCTAATTATCAAAAACCAGCCCCAATCTACTAACTAATATTAATTCATCTTCACTTCTCCTCACAAAACAAAGTTCTTTCAAACCAATGGGCAATTGTGATGGTTTTCACCCAGTTGCAAATTTGCAATTATATACAAATGCGTATTAAATTTAGATTAGGATTGGTGGAAAAAACGAAAGCCGGCCGACGGCGGAGATGCTGCCCCCTTCATCACAGAGAACATTAAGGGAATGGCGGCTATGATGGCAAGGTGGCTAACCCTTTCGGTCGCCGGATTGCTGCAAAAGGGCTGTTTTCTACTAATCCGGCCGATGTCAAACAATATGCGAAAAGATTAATTGTAATGATAACCACATGCAATTATGTGCCCATATGATTCGTTTTGTAAGTTTCTTCAAGTTAAGATGTCAAAAGGGGGCGAGTACCAAAGCTGGGAATTAAAACCATCGACACAAGAATTAAATTGGAAAAAAATGAAGCGAAGAAGATGCAGTAGCACATAGATACGCAGAAAAGGAAGAAAAATTCAAAGGAAAACGATGATTGGGGAAGAAGAAGGGTTAGAAATAGGGAAAAAAAATAAATAAAGAATAATTAATGGAAAGTGAAAAAGGCTAATTAGTTCTAACAGTTAGATTAGAGTTCAATCAAAGGCTAGGATAATGTGTAAAAATAAGGATATTAAATGATCTCATATATAACCGTCGATCCCTCGTGTGAGACTTAGAGTACCTCCAATGCAAATATCAATTTTGTAAATTATAGTGCCACATAATCAAAATAGAATTTTAACTCAAAAATATCTCTAGTGTAAGTTTTTTTATTTACCTTCAATAATTTATGTGTATGTATATATTACTGATACTTTCAATTAGACTCTCTCAATATTGAAGCTTAGAGCATCTTCAATGCAAGCTTTCTTTTTTGGGTTCATTTGTCAAATTTTAATTGAGACTTCAATGTGACATACGCAATTAAAATATTGAAGGTGAATTATAAATTTTCATCTTTAATGCTAACTTCAAAAATGAGATTTTAAAGTGACATGTCAATCATTTAGTGGATAAAATTTAATTAAATCAATTCATATTTATGACAACCTTCTCTTTAAGGACAAACTAGATAATACCCTTGTTTTTTGCACGATGTAAATTTAATTATATTTTAATCAATTTAATTAATTTTTATTGATAAAATAAATATATCTTGATCTTTTTACTATTCAATTTAATACTTACACTTCTATATTTCCTTATATATTTTGGAAATATTTCTCCCACGTTGATTCTAGTTAACTGATGATATATTTAATGATAGTTTTAAACATGAGATTAAATGAAACCATGGAAATCAAGATTTGATTATAGCTCATTGGTAAAGGAGGAATTAGGAATAGGATATCTAATAATGCAAATGCAAGTAAACTCTTCGAACGGAACAGAAAAAGGTGAAGAGTATATTTGTTAATTAATATGGTTATACTAAAACTGAATATCACATTGTAATTCTTTCAATGTTAACCATCAAACACAGCTAAGATTCCACAACTTTGTGCTACTCCATGTCTCCATCTCGACCTCCTTAATGTTTTTTCCCGTAGTTGTAATTTTCACTAATTCCTTTATTTCCAATGAAGATGCATATGTTTTTTCTCCAATCAGTAATAATTTTAAATTTTAGAGTTATTTTTACCGTAAAATATTTACTGAATTGTATTAGTGCATTACATAATTGTAGAATTCTTTACACTTAAATCAACAAATTCCATTAGAAAAACCGTTATTTAAAAGGGCAGTTACACGAGCATTTCTCTCATAAACAAAAAAAAATTACACGAGCATTAATGATGGGATAATGATCCCTCGTAAATCAAGTCAAATCACGTCACACCTTTCACAGAGTGAAGGTACGAATCCCGTACGGATCGCAACGAATTTCGCACAACTTCTGCTACTAACCACGGTCAATGACCAATTGACTACTAATATCCACAACAAACTCGCACACACCCCCACTGGCCACTATACTAGATTATTCTGCTACCAACCACGGTCAATTGTCAATTGCCAAAATACCAAATTACTCAAATACCCCAGAAGGCTCAAATATGGCCCAAAATTATAATCTAGAAAAAATTATATTTTCAATATTTCTATCAAATGCGTGAACTAAATTTTATAGTTATAGAAAAGACAGTTTTGGAAGCGACCATCTACACATGTAGATCACATTAAATTGCAAAAAATGTTATATGTAAAAACAATGAGAGACCAATTTGCAATTTCAGAATATTTAGGAAATTCACGCGTGTGAACAGTACGGCTACAATACTTTTTTTTTTTTTTTTTTTTTTTCAAATTTCAGGTTTTGTTTTAATCCTCATATTTTAAGTTATAAAATCCATCTTTCAATTACATCTTTAGGTTTTTAAATGATTAATATTCATCTGATATTTATAACATTAAATATCTTTCAGGTTTTGTTTTAAAATCCTTATGTTTTAAGTTACACGTCTTGGTTTAAATCCCCCATGTTGAACATCTTCCGAGTTACAAGTTTAATTTATTATGTAATAAATACCGACCAAGGTTTTGGTTTAAATTCCCCATGCTTTAAGTTTAAAAGATTCAAATTTTAAACCTTATATTTTTTATTTAAAACGTATAAATTTTAATTTGAAAGTTTTGAATTTTAATTTAAAGGTTGTATTTTTAATTTAAAACATTATGTTTTTAATGCAAAACATGCATAATTTTAAACGTTATGTTTTAATTTAAAAGTTATGATTTTTAATTTTAAACGTTGGATTTTACTGTAGCAATTACTAAAGCGATTACTATAGCGCATGATTGTTTTAAAAATTTTAGATATTGCAATTTGGTCCTTCCTTGCTTTGATATAATATCCTATTTATAAGTGAGTCCCTAATCTGCATAGGTAGACGGTCGCTCTAGAGACCACCTCGAAAGAAAATGTTTAAATGGCTACTATAGACTTTAATAGAATATCTCATAACAATAATTTAATTTTTAATACCAAAAATAGATATGAAAAAAAATTTGTTTTTTGACTAAATTGTTTTTTATACCCAACTTTGTTCACTTTGGCAATTTTTAGCCCCAACAATAGAATAGAAGTGCCAAATTTCTAGCTCAAACTTAATAATTTGATCCATTTATAGTCCCGGAGCCATTTTCTGCAAACTCAAGGGTATTTTTGTACTTTTCTCTACACTTTCGCTTCACCACATCATTGCCGTGAAACACATTATTAACCGCACATTCAATTAACGCATTCAATCATTTACAAAACATACGATCTCATTCAAATTCAAGCCAGAGATCGAACTACAATATCGCACAATACAAACGTTATATCACCACTAAATATTCAAGTAATGAGCTGCGGCCAAAGCTGATGCGTGGTGACAGTCGTGAAGCTACCTGAGGCACGATGGGAGCTTCCTGGGCGGTTCGTGGAGGCGCTGCATTACTAATCGGGGTTGTTTGACGCCATGGGGAACGGGCTTGGGGAGGAGACGGGGAGAGGCACACGGTGGAGCAGCAGCTGTTGGGGTGCGAGATTAGGAACATCGTGGCGGTGTGAGGTCCCAAGAGGACCGGGGAGGTGAAGGCTGAGCGGTGGGGGAGGAACTGAGGCAGGCGGCGTTCCGGCCGGTGAGTATGGCTGGGAATCCGGAGGCGTAGGTGAGCCTGTTGCTGCGGATGTTCTTGTGGAAAGGGTGTACATGCCTGTTTGTGGATTTGTTGCAATCAATTTTAGTGAGATGAAATGAACACAATTTGAATATGTACATTAGTCACAACGTGATCATCTCAAACAGAAATACAAAATCCCCTTTATGCTTTCATTACAAACACCTCCAAATCTCATTTCTATCTGCTATATATACACACCCAGGCCAATTGGTATACGCCACAGTGGCTGCTAAAAAGAAAAGTAGCAGACAACGATAGGACATGTACGGTAGGACCTCCAGCTGGCACTTGCGTCTTGCGTGAACGTGTACGGGGAACGCCGATGGGACTTCGTCGCTAAGGTTTTCAAGTTTAATTTGAAGGTTCTGGAGGAAATATGATAAACAGTATAGTTATGCTTGTTTGAGCATGGAATCGTAGGGGCAAAAAAATGGTAATGAGCTGCTGCATCAGAGTTCAGACCAGCCCCAACGGGTCCTTTTACCGTCATAATCAGCAGGCTCATCACCGACATGAGAGTGACGCGATTCTGCTGAATTTTCTCGATGATCTTCTCTCTCATTGTGTGAATCAGAAGAGCTGCAAAATCCGACAGTGGCGGAGGCTAGGATGAATCCGGTGACGTCATAGATCGATGTGCACACTCCTCTTCGGCGTGTAGGGATCGCCGGAGAGGTCTCCGACGAACTCGAATTGATTCATCGTGTGGGTCCCTAGGATGACAGGAGGTAGGGTGTGACGTGCCGGTGGCTACGAATTTGAGCGGCACATCGATCTTTCCGAACAAATACTTCTTGGATTGGAATACTAGCCGGAATTTTATTGCAGCCGAAAATTTGTGCTTGGCCAAGTGGGTCAACGGCTAGGAAAATACAAAAATAACCCTGTGAGTTTGCAGAAAATGGCTCAAGAAATTAGATACTTTTATTGTTGGGTTAAAAATTGTTCAAGTGATCAAAATTGGGGCTAAAAAAACAATTTAATCAAAAATAAATTTAGTTAAATTTAAATAATTTCAATTCAGCTACATTTCTTATTTATATATAAAAAGTTTAGTTTTATTAAGTTCTCTTGAATTTCATTAATTCAATTGTCCAAATTTGGGTCAATGAAATTATAAACTATATTTCACTACGTCGTAGTTGAGTTTAAGTAACCTACAAGGCTACAATCCTCACCTTGTGATCGAGTAGGCAGCCGTAGCCGAATATATCTTTATCCCAAGTCTCTAGAGGATTTCCGACGGATTCAAACTTGAGCGGCTCAGAAGAATTTTGGGAAACGATTTCAACAATCAAAAGTTAATTTGATGATCGGAAGCGAAGAACAGCTAAATCGAACGGAAGGAGATGATAATCGGAATTAATCGAAACAAAGGCAATTATATAAGTACAAATTACATACTATATAGTCAACTGAACCGAACTAGCTCGAACTGATTCTAAAAATAGTGAAACTTATTGCAGTGCCTTGTTTAAGTGCGGATATGGGATCACGAGATCGCTCCACAGTTTAGAGGTGACAAAAACATCTCTCTTTCGACAATTCTATCAGAAATTTCATCATCTATGCACTCTCAAAAGGATTTCAAACATGTATCAAGGAAGATAACTTTAAAGAATATGTCATGCCAGGTGGTGGAGATACCCACTACTTCAATTACAGGAAGATTTGAATGGCGTGCATATATGAATCGCCCCACTTTTAAAATGCAATCGGTAAATCCAAACTCTCGATTATACAGGAAGGGTTGCAGGGATCGTGGAAAATTTCACATTTGTTTTTCGAGCATATCCATGCATGAGAGTTTTTTTATAAAAAAATAAAAATTCACGGATATGTTTTTTACAGGTACTTGATGAATAATAATTATTAGGCCGAATTTTGCTGTTTGGATTTTTGTATTTGAGATAATGATTGCAAATTAAAACTCTTCAAATTTCAATTCCAACATCGGTAGAATTTTGTAATGGTGGATCCTTATTCTATTTCTCTGAGTGGTCTACAACATTAGATTTCATAACAAAGGCCGTACTTTGCAATTGGTATAAGGTCATTGGTTTATTAATACGGTTACTGTATAATTGGTGCTAGGAAATATTTTTTAGCAAATACCTATGTATGTATTTCTGAGTTGTTGTAAAGAGCTGATATACTCCTGGACCGAAGAAGACTTCTTTTGCTTAATTGATTTGAAAAAACTAAATCACCCAATGGCGAATTTTTGTCCCAATTAACTTGTGTCGGAGTGTTAATTTTGGTTTAAATTTAAAATTTTTGGTATTTTATTTTCAATTCTCTTGCCGCCGCTCCGTAATCTTTCCTCTTTATAAATTAACATGTTTAATCGACCAAAATTAAATCAAAATTATAAACCAATGGTATATCAACACTTTTCAAGAACTGAGAGTCATATTAATACATACAAGATTTCGGGTTCAGGGGATATTCTACCAAAAAAATATAAATTATAAAAAACATATTTTAATCCGATTAGTTATTTTGAACAATTAGCCAATCACTTTCCCAATTCTAAACGTGCGCCAATCACTTTCCCACCTCTGATCGCACCCAAAATGGGAGGAGGAAGCCATCGTTTTAAAAACAAGGAAAACACGTTTTAAACTATTTGTTTTTGGCGGGTGTTTTCTGCGCCGGAAGGGCTTCCTAATTTCATACACGTTGGCATTTACATAATACCAAAAGTGTAACAGTAATTAATTTATTTCTATCAGAATCATCCGAAAGTAGCATGACGCCATGACCGGACCGGGAACAAGAGGAAGTCGGCCGAAGAAGATGATAATCCATTGAATGTCGAACTTTGTCCCACCAAGGTGCAAGCACTTTGCGAGAAGACTATATTTAATTACCATCGGCTAAAAAACTGGAGATGGGGGAGATGTTCAGAAGGATGATAAACTCCGGCGGTGGTTCCCAGCTGAAACAGATTCTTGTGGCTGATCCACCTCTTTTCATATTGACTCATGCTTATGACAGTGATCAGGTATTTGGGGGTCAAGCCCCTTTCGTTCAATCCAAATTGAGTCTGAAAGCATCTTCGCCGCCCGCAAATCCGTTCGATAAAACTTCTCGTACTAATACTATCGATAGAATTGTCCCGTTCAATTCACGTAATTCCGTTCGTGAATCAAATACTGTTTTGTGTCTAAAGGGCACATTCTTCACATTTCCACTTTGGTACACATTACATTATTTTT
This sequence comes from Cruciata laevipes, assembly GCA_963678965.1. Lineage (NCBI taxonomy): Eukaryota > Viridiplantae > Streptophyta > Magnoliopsida > Gentianales > Rubiaceae > Cruciata > Cruciata laevipes. The sequence continues at coordinate 19,164,022 of OY787641.1, forward strand.
TTCAAATTAGGAAATTGATCATGAATTTATTGGCAAAATTTTGAAAGCAACCGTCTACGTACATAGACCAAATTAAATTGTAAATAATCTTATAAGTAAAACGGTTTTTCTAACGAGTGCCCTAGGACACTCGATAACAATTCGTAGATTCCAATCGTTAATTGCAGTATTCCGTTGGTTATTGTGTGGATCACAATTACATTTCATCGTTAATGGCAGTATTCAGTTGGTTACTGTGAATCATAATTACACTTTCGTTGTTTGTGTTACTGCTGGAAACTTGCACTTTACTTGGTAAATTAAGTATTACGCTATTAATTATACTATTTTTATATCTAAGTTATAATTTATGATATACTTTCACTTTCACTGTTACATCTAGTATTTAAATATTCCAATAAAACAATAAAATTATTATATTAATATACAAACTCCAATAAATAAGTGTAATTTGTTTTTATTCTCTTTAAAATAATATTACTAATTTTAATATTATGTAACTTCAAATTTGATTGTACTCAATCTTTTGTTTGTATAATAATCATTCAGAAAAAAATTTCATGAAATAATAAAAATGCTTGTGTATTATTAAATATTAATTATTCGTATTAGGTGTTTTTTCTCACTTGATTTATAAGATGCCGAAAAGAAAAAAATGGTTGTTCAACTTAAAAATTTTATACTTCAATGTCACAAAAACCATTAAATTCTACCTTCATTCTATAATTTTAAAAATTTTAATAGTTAATTCATTCGCTAACCTGTATATTAACAAGAAATACAACTTTATCAGGTATGTGTATTTGCGACATAATTATGAAAATTAATGCATTTATCAAAATTTACAGATAATCATGTGTGCGGGGTAATGTAATTATGATCCACACAGTTACCAACAGAATACTCAATTAACGATGGAATCTACGAATTGTTATCGAGTGCACTAGGGCACTCGTTAGAAAAACCGTATGTAAAAAACAAGGAGGGATCAATATGCAATTTTTAAAATTTAGAAAATGCACGCGGTGTTCCACGCGTGAACAGTACACGTGAATAGTACTGCTACAGTATTGCAACAATATTAATTCCAGTTATTTTTTTATTAAAAAAAATCATAATTTGTTTTTAAATGTTCATGTTTTAATTTATGAATTACATTTTTAGGTTTTTAGATGATTGATACTCTACCAATTTTTATATGATTAACAATCTTTCAGGTTTTGCTTTAAACTCCTCATGTTTTAAATTATAAGCTCCATGTTTTAAGTTACACAGTTTGGTTTAAACTTCCCATGTTTATGTTATAATGATCACCTTCTGAGATACAACTTCAGTTTATTAGATAATAAAAATCTTCCAGGTTTTGTTTTAAATTCCCCATGCTTACACATTTTGGTTTAAATTCCCCATGTGTTATGTTATAATGGTCATCTTCTAAGTTACAAGTTCAGGTTTTGGGTTAAATCCCTCATGTTACTGTAGCGGTACTGTAGCAAATTTCAGGTTTTGTTGAATTTGTTGACCTTATTTTCTATAGAGCGGTTCGCATGTTTTATGCTATTGAATTTATGTCGAACAGAATATGGGCCTGGGATATGGAAAAAGATTCAGCTGTTCAAGTAACGGTACAACAACATGAAATGTTTGGAAAGTATTTAGTGGAAACATCGGCGGCATAGTTACTATTAGTTGGAACGCCTTCTCATAAGAATTTTTTCATTAAAGATCGGCATTTTCAAGTTTACCGACTAGATTTCAGCAATGGAGTATGGAAAAGAATAACAAGTTTGAATGATGCTATTTTTGTTGGAAATAGTGCTTCATTCTCCATTCTTCCCAATGATGATGATCCGGTTATCAAGTCCAATTGTATCTTTTTCACCGACGATGTTATCCGAAGTATGGGCATATATAACCTTAAAGATGGAAGTATCCAACGATTTCCTCAACATGTCGGCGGCGGCACCAGATCCTCATTGTGGATATCTCCTTCCTCGTTGTCATCCATGGCTTCGCTAGGTCCTGCCTGATCAACCATAAATACCTACCATCATCACAGACGACGCCATGACCAGATATCATCAACTGCAAGCAGAAGGTGCAACCTTCTCACCTTTTTTATGGGTGTAGAATATATTAGCCGAATTTCGAGATATGTTTTCCAATTTTTCGTGAATAAAGAATGTTACTCTAGTATAATTCCATTTTGAGAGCTATCAGACTTCTTTTGCATCTAATGACTTCTTATATCCATTAATTCCTAGATAGAATGCTCGTCATGAATAAAATTTAACAAATTAAATCGCAAGTTTTCCTGTTAACTCTATTAGTTAATTTAAAGAAAAAACTAAATATTTTCAAAATTCGGGCAAAGCATAGATCAATTATCCCAATGGATGTACTAAACCAATCATCTCAATTAGGGGAAAACAACAAGAAAGACATTAATTTCCCATCATTTTCCCTTCTTCAAGAGAAGAAGCTTATAAATTATGCAAAACCATTTAGATCAATGGAATGGCTATAAACTACACAGGCAGCAAAGCACCCCACGGTAATTCAACACCAGTGCTCAAACACGTGTGAGATCAAAGGAAAACCGAGTTCAATCATCCGAGCTACCGTGTCACTATGTGAGTGTGAGTGTGTGAGAGAAACCGAGGTGGGAAAACTGACCATTTTTAGCAATCTTCCGGGGACGAAGGAAGTGGATCGAAAAAGATGTAATCAAGGATCCTAGTTATAGTTGGCTTGATCAGAGAAAAGGGCATGCAGGCTCAATGGGGTAAAGTCTACTTTCATATATTTCAGGAACTTAAGATACTTATGATGTAGGATCTTACTTTACTTCAAGGTGCCTCTAAGTTCTGCCATGGCTATAGTAAGTCTTGAATCATTTTAAGGACATAATCTGGAGTCTCTTTAAAATGAAGGTAGAGGATGTTGAAACTTTTTCCTTAGAATTGTATTTCCCCCTCCTAGTTATACCTCATTATTAACAATGTTGTGCTGGCGGCCATGGATTTTACGTTTTTTGCGTGTTAATTGTATATAAAAAACCATGACTATAAAAATCTGATGTTTCATATGAAAAACATTTTTTATATTCAAAGTTGGAATACAATTGTTGTTACAGTGGAGCCTAAGTTGAAATTAACCTTAGAAAATTTAACTTAAGAAAATTTTAAAGAATGCCTTCTGGAGCATCAGATGTATCTCTTTTAATAAGTATTCCATCCGATGGTTCGAAGCCTTAAGAAATAAGCAGTTCATAAATGCTTAGAAATTCTTTTCATAGAAACAATTTATTCAAAATTATTTCCTTCCATTTTTCGGGGCACCACCGTGGGAGCGAGCCCGAGGTCCCGACTTCCTCAGCTTTTCTATTACAGAGTACTATCCAATACTTAGCATTTTCCCGACGTATCCACGATATCTGATTTGAGTGTATCCACGCCCCCTGACTTCAGCGTATCCACGTTGAGCCATTTATTTTCTTTCTTTTCTTTTTATTCCCTTTTAAGGTTTGGGGAAAATTACTTGCATTAAGTCATATTTGTAGCATGTCTTTCATATTCATCGAGGGTCTCAGCCAAAGAGTCGCTCAATGGTCCCCCTATCAATCCTTCGGATGTACCACCTACAGTAAAACCTCTATAAATTAATAATGTTGGGACCGAGATGTTTTATTAATTTAGCGAGATATTATTATATCGATAAATTAATAATTTATTAATTTAAAGAGGTTTTACAAGTGACCTTTAAATTTCCAAGTCCAATATAATAGTTACAATGTAATAGAGATGAAAAATAAATTAAAAAACAAGTTCAAAGGCACATTATGAATGTACAATCACAAATTAATTGAGTTTATCAAGTTCATTGTTTTTAAATAAGTAAAAAAGTTAGTTCATGGTACTAAAATGTTGGTCCATGGTACAAACACACTATATTAAACATGGTTAGAAATTGATCAATGTAGAATGTTCATAGATTTGAAGTTCAACAAAAAAAACAAGTTAGTATAGATTCATGTTTTTACTAGACAATGTTAGAATTTTGAAGTACATATGTAATTTATTTATAGTAATTATTAATTTATAGTTTCGTTGGGACCAATATATACACTAGGGTTTCAAAAAAATATTATCTTAATATTTAATCGAGTGAGGTCCGATTTAATACTGGTCCCGAGTTGGGACCGGATAAATTATTAATTTTATCGAGGTTATTAATTTATCGAGTATTAATTTATAGAGGTTTCACTGTATCTCTTTGTCTTCTGCCTTTTCCTGACTTTCTTCGACCTTGGCTAATTTAGCCAAGGTCTCCTTCCGGGTTTCTGGCTTATCCCCATCCTTCTTTGAGCTCTTCTAATGATCGGTATTGGCTTATCTTTCCTGTATCCTTTCTTTGTCATGCCTCAATGGACCCCTTGTGCCTGCTCCAACAGCCCTTTTTGCGTCTAGAATCGCCATTAGCATACAGCAGCTCCTTGTCGTAGCTCGGCTTCCTCGGACCGCCGCGACTCCTTGCTCGGTTGGGAACTTCATTGTTAACAAGTATGGGCAGTTAACCACCCTAGTCCACGTTAGCCATGGTCGCCCAAGGATTACGTTATATGGTGAATGAGCATCAATTACAGCAAAGTTGCACAACGCCGAGGTTTGGCGACTTCTATCTCTATCATCAACCATGGTGACGAGCAAGGTAATTACTCCAAGAGGCATTCCTTCCTTTCATGTGAATCCGGACAAAGGCTATATTGGAGATCGCAGATTTTTCCTTACGATGCCTAGCTGGTCAAAGCATGGTGCAAACATGATTTCCATGTTGCTTCCATCATCTATAAACACCCTTTTCACCACAAAACCTTCAATTTCTGCAGTTACCACCATGGGATTTGAGTGTGGAGCTTGGGTAAGAACCGCATCTTCCTCTGAGAATGTAATCGTCTCAATTTCCATGCTCTTCTCCCGGAGAAGCATAAATCGTTTGGGCATTCAAAGCGGGCACTGATTGACATCTATCCCCGACGATTCCACTAATGACATTTATCATCTGATTGGGTGCATGCTCGGGAGCCTGCTGGGAGGTCGTCGCCGTACCTCTCAAATATACAATTTATAGATCACTTACTACCTTTCCACACTATTAAGTGTACAATGGCAAGTAAGGTTCGTTCCACAGGGAAAAGGTTATTTCTATGTATATCTTGTAGGATATATATACATATACATATATAAAAGCAATGTAAACAAGGGGGGGGGGGGGGTTTGAGTTGAGTTTTGTTTAAGACACTACTAAGTAAAACTACTAGAACTTTAGAATTACAACTAGTTTAGCATCTAAAGATTCAACTAAAAGATTAACTAATGAGAATGAGAGACTTGGGTACATGAGATTTGTATCTTCTTGTTATGGATTTTTCCTCAAACCTAGTTATGATACTTTGAGAATGGTGATTGTTTTTAATGGGAAACCATCTCTATTCTAGTTGTGAATCATGAAAGCATTTTCACAACTCTCATTGGCAACTTATCTATATGATAACAAATAGACAAATTGGCCAATGCTAATTCAAATTGGATGTTTTCCCACCTTACCCATGCAATGTGATAACACAATTGACATAAATATAATGCTAATGAATGATCTCAAGAACAAATACAATTGATAACAACTTATATTTGATTCCTAATTCACTACTTTTACATAGAAGAAATGATAGCATTTCAACCATGGAAAGGCAATGTCTAACACATATCCAACACATATCTATACCTAGGAAATCATTCCTAACCATTTCAAGCATCAAATACACATATAATTCACGATCATTCAATGACAAATCATCCATTCCTAAGCTTCATAAACCATGTTCTCAAACCATAACAAGAGGTTTAATCTCACATACCCAAGATGGGGTTTAGCCTACAACCATAACTATATAATCATAACCATAATCCATACAATAATTCATAGTGAATTCAAAGTGAAAATCCAAAGAGAAAATGAAGAAAATGAGCTTAAGGCTCTGTAAAACGATCCCCAAAACAATGAGGATAAGTTCCAATATATACTCCAAAATAATTAAAATTAAAGCCAAACAAAATGCAAGTTGCAGGACCATTCGCGGGTCGCGCGGGATCCTTCGCGGACCGCGAGCCTGGTTCTCGCGGCTCGCGGCCGAGGATTCGCGCCCCGCGCGCCCGTGTCTCGGCGTAGTCCGCGACCGGAGTCTCGCGCCCGCGCGCGCGCGCCCGTGTCTCGGCGTGGTCTGCGACCGGAGTCTCGCGCCCGCGCGCGCCCGCGTGCGCGCGCGCCTGTGTCTCGACGTGGTCCGCGCGCCCGTCTCGGCATGGTCCGCGCGCCTCGGTCTCGGCATGGTCTTCGTGCTGGTCGGTCCTCGCGGCTCGCGACCGGAGTTTCGCGGCCCGCGCGAAACTTGGCATGGTCAAAACAGCAACACACACCCTCGCGGTTCGCGACCTAGGGTTCGCGGCCCGCGAGAGTGTGCCTTCACGCCACTTCTACGACCGGTTCTTCAATGTATCAAACGCGGTCAGGACGGTCATAGAAGGTCTTCAAATCATTCAAATCCATCGCAAGTGCAATTCAAGATCGAAATGCACGTCTTCAATTTCAAACCACTATGAATGATTCGGTCCAAAAGTCTAATATAATTACACAAAATACTATCTAAAACAGCTCTCAAATGCTACAAAATAAGAGTATATCTAGGGGCTATCAAAATCCCCCACACTTGAACCTTTCTCGTCCTCGAGAAAGAACGATTAAGATCCAAGTGTATATTCTAAATAATTAAGCACATAACATTTGAGAGCTTACATATTTAAACAAGATAAAAGAAAATGTTTTTTTTTTTTTTTTTTTTTTTTTTTACCTCTCATTTTTGCCTGATTCTCTCGTATTTTTGGAACCATCCGGGCATGCCTCTCATTTTTACCTGATCCTCTAGTATTTTTGGGACCATCCGGGCTGTTTTTTTTTTTTTTTTTTTTTTTTTTTTAAGGAATACAGTAATAAAAATAGCAGCAAAAACAGCAACAAAAGCAGCAACAAAAGTAGTAACAAAATTCCTACACCTCTCCCCCACACTTAGTCTAAACATTGCCCTCAATGTTTAAATATATGAATGAATACCATAGTGAAAGGAAAAGGTATAGGGTAGACTCACTGCGAGGGACCGGAGCCGTCGCGACGGCGTTGAGCTCGCGATCTGCGATGGCCCTCATAGTCAAATGCTCCTGGTCCCTGTGGGTGCATGGATGCCATCATGGCGAACATCACTGCCATATCATCCTCGTACCTCTCAGTATATGCTTGAAACTGCTGCTGAGTGACATACTGAGCCTCATGATGTGGAGGAGCGTACTGCTCTCCATGCTCCGGAGGTGCCTCTAGCCTGGCAAGGGCAATGGTAGGTGCAGGAACTGTGATCTGGGTTGGCAAGGTGAGATCCTCTATGCGGGTGCGCCCAGTCAGTTGTACAGCCTCTGGATTCGGCAGGTACATGTGCTGATTCTTGGCTACTAGCCAAATGAATCTAGGAGGAGGGTATTTGTGCATGGCCAAGACATTAGTGAACTCCAAAGAAGCAATGGAGTAAAACTGGTGAGCTCTCTCGACTGTCTTGCCTATTGCCTGAATGTCTGGAGGTAGGTGGATGTTTAGATAAGCTGCCAGAAGTGAAATCATACCCCCTTGTGGTATCTTTCCCTTGGTCTTCTCAGAGGCCTCCAGACATTTCTGCACAAAAAGGTCCACCCAACAAGGGTGTTCTGGTCCCCAGCACATGGTCCAAAGGCATTGGACCTGCTCCCTAGTAATGTGCGTCAACTCTCCTTGGCAGAAGATCGTCATCACTAGGAGCTTGTGCACCATACGAACAGCTGGATGTATGATGTGGTTATTCTTCGTAGTGCCTGTGATGTTGGGAAATCCAGACAAGCAATTCCAAAAGTAAGTTAGATCAAATCCGTCCGGGTTAGTTTCTTTTGGATTCTTGTATCCCCCTGCATATTGGAAACCAAAAGCATCTTGGATCTCATCATAGGTCATCCGGCGGTCCACATCATTCAACCTGAAGGTGATGTAATGCATGTCATGGTCCTCGTCATAGTGCTTGGCTAGAGTGGATAAGAACTCAAATGTATAGTGGGTATAGGTCGGTGCCGACCGATCAATGAATCCTCTCATGCCAACGCGATCCAATAAAAATAGAACTGGTTGCTGCAAACCCAGCTCCTGAAGTAGCTCAGAGGACAAGAACTTCGTCTCCATGATTGTTCGCTTCCCATTCCCAATCAACTTTCTCCACCGTTGTTGGGCATCCTCATCTAAACCTTGCAGTCCCATAAGGTCTATAGGAGGCAGGTTTTCTGCAGGGGGAGGACTAGGTTGGCGAGGTGGGGATTCGGGAACCACAGGATCATGCGAACTAGAGGCCTCTCCTCGGCGTGACCTTTTCCTCGGTGCCATTATCACAATCTATTCAACAACAGTCCAGCACAACTATACTAGCTATAAGGCGGCAAGCCCCTACTCAAATAGCTCAGTTTATAACTAAAGGCGGCAAGCCTTTGAAATTTCAATGAAAACCTATTGGCGGCAAGCCCTAAATCACCCAAAATTGAAATAAATTCAGTAGGGTACCGTCAATTGAAGCCTTAGGATGCAATGTAGCTTAAGTATATCATCAATTTGATCAAAACACCACCAAATCAAAGAATCCAAAAATTAGGGTTCATAAGATTTGGGGGTATTTGATTGGGAGTTGGAATTTGGAATTTGGGATTGGGAAAAGGTTAAGGATGGTGGAGGGAAGGTTTTTGGGTAGTTGGTTTGGAACAAAAGTCGCCGAAGGTCGGCGAATCGGAGTGAAGAACTTTCCGGTGAGAATTCGGCAATGTGGGTAAAAGATGGTGTTTTGGATTGGGATTTTTGGTGGGTTTTGTTGGGAAAGCTTGGGGGATTGATTTGGGTGGAAGAAATCGGTTCAAAACTCGCCGGAATGGAAGATTTTGAAGGTGGCCGGAGAAGGGTCTTGGGGTCGGGAGGAATAGGAGAAGAAGAAGAAGAGAAAGAAAGAAGGAGAAAAGGTGAAGAAATAGTCCCCGTCACCTCGCGAGTCGCGAGCGTCCATTGGCGGGCCGCGAAACACCGTCGCGGGCCGCGAAACACCGTCGCGGGCTGCGCCACTTCTTCGCGGGTCGCGAAAATGGCCCGTTTCGTTCCAGCGATTTCCGAGAAATCTCGGTCCTCGTCGCGGTTCGCGAGCCCTCCGTCGCGGGCCGCGCGCAAGTCCGTCGCGGTCCGCGCGATGAATTCGAGGACCGCGCGCTGAAGACCGTTGAGGTGCGCGCGAATCCTCGTCGCGGTGCGCGCACCGCGCGCAAAACCTCGGCGCGGTGCGCGCGATGAATTCGCGCCCCGCGCCAGCAGAATCTCGGCCGAACCTCGCAATCGTCGCGGTTCGCGCGATGAAACCGCGGACCGCGAGCATATTGTCGCGGTCCGCGCGATCAAGTCGCGGGCCGCGAAAATGTGTCATTTCGTTCCAGGGATTTCCTGGAATCCTCTGTTTTTTCGCGGGTCGCGCGGTCTCTTTCGCGGACCGCGCCCCAAACGTTCGCGGTTCGCGCGATCTTCGTCGCGGACCGCGCGCAAATTGAAGCTCGTCGCGGCGCGCGCGACGAAATCGCGTGCCGCGCTCGACAAAACTTCGCGGATCGCGCGATGAAACCGCGATCCACGTGCATAGTGTCGCGGTCCGCGCGATCAAGCCGCGGACCGCGAAAACCGTCGTTTTTGTGGCAGGGATTTCCAGGAAATCCAGCCTTGATCGCGGGTCGCGAGGCCTCGTCCGCGGTCCGCGAAAACTTCGAGCGCGGTCCGCGCGATGAATTCGCGGACCGCGAGGAATGCATTCCTTGGTGTTTGTTGTTTTGCACCACTTCAAACCTATTTCTACAAAAACAACATAAAAACTAGCGTAATGTTCGAATTACAAGCTTAATTAAATGTACATAACAAATAAATATAAAGAAAGTAATGTTCCAAATGTTGAAATTGTTCGACGAAATACTTTAAAAGCTTCAAAACTCGTTTATTTAACATCGTCGGCACGATGTACCTCCATGGTAAAGGTCACTCGTAGGCCGGGTTCCCTAGAGACATGTCCTCTAGGATCTCCGATTTGAAACCCTCGTAATACGGTTTCAACCTTTGGCCGTTGACCTTGATGATTTTGGCATCCTCGCCGCTTTGGATCTCCACTGCTCCATGAGGGAAAACCTTCACAACTACAAACGGTCCAGTCCACCGAGAACGCAGTTTGCCTGGAAACAACCGAAGACGTGATTGAAATAGAAGAACTTTTTGACCTACCTCAAAAGTTTTCCTAATTATCATCTTGTCATGCCATGCCTTCGTCTTCTCCTTGTAAATGGCCGCGTTCTCATAGGACTCATTCCGGATTTCCTCAAGCTCTTGCAATTGAAGCTTCCTTTCATTCCCGGCCTCGTCCAAGTTCAAGTTGAACCTTGTGATTGCCCAATAGGCTTTGTGTGCTAACTCCACCGGTAAATGACACGGCTTTCCAAAGACTAATCGGTATGGAGACATACCAATTGGGGTCTTATAAGCCGTCATATATGCCCACAATCCATCATCCAACCGAGTACTCCAATCCTTGCGAGTCGGCCTAACCGTTTTCTCAAGGATGGACTTGATTTCCCTATTGGAAACTTCGGCTTGTCCATTCGTTTGTGGGTGATAGGCGGTGGAAGTTTTGTGATTTACCCCATATTTCTTCAACAATGCGGCAATGGTTCTATTTCAAAAGTGAGTGCCTCGATCACTGATCAAAGCTCGGGGTACCCCGAACCTAGAGAAGATGTGAGATTTGATGAACTCTGCAACCACTTTAGAATCATCAGTACGAGTGGGGATTGCTTCAACCCACTTAGAAACATAATCAACCGCAAGCAAGATATATTTGAAACCAAAGGAAGTAGGGAAAGGTCCCATAAAATCCATTCCCCAAACATCAAAAAGTTCACAATATAGAGGACAGTGTTGGGGCATTTCATTCCTAGAAGAGATGTTTCCTACTCTTTGGCATTTATCACAAGACTTGCAAAATGTATATGCATCTTTATTCAAACTAGGCCAATAGAAACCACAATCTAGCACTTTCCTAGCGGTTCGCCTAGCACCAAAATGACCACCACATGCATATGAATGGCAAAAAGCAAGGATTGAATTTGTTTCATTATTAGGAATGCATCTCCTAATCACTTGGTCGGCACAATGTTTCCATACATAGGGATCATCCCACACATAAAACCTAGCATCATGCTTTAGCTTATCCTTTTGTGCTTTTGTGAAGTGAGAAGGGTACTTACTTGTGACAAGGAAATTCACAATGTTGGCATACCATGGAAGAGAAACACCAAGAGCAAACAATTGCTCGTCGGGGAATTCTTCGTGAAGATGCTCCTTCAATGCCTTGGTTCCAAACTCCTCATTGGGCACCAATCGGCTCAAATGGTCGGCCACTAGATTTTCAGCTCCTTTCTTGTCCTTGACCTCCAAATCGAACTCACTCAAGAGTAGAATCCATCGGAGTAACCTAGGCTTTGCTTCTTTCTTCGTCATCAAGTAACGAAGAGCTGCATGGTCAGTGAAAACAATAATTTTTGTACCAAGCAAATATGGCCTAAACTTTTCTAAGGAAAAGACTACCGCTAGCAATTCCTTTTCAGTAGTGGTATAGTTCCTTTGAGCATCATTGAGAGTCATGGATGCATAATAGATGGCGTGGGGAATTTTCCCCACCCTTTGACCTAGCACCGCACCAACGGCGTAGTCACTTGCATCACACATGATCTCAAATGGGAGGGACCAATTTGGAGGTTGTATAATAGGGGCCGACACTAGCATAGACTTTAAACAATCAAATGCCCTTTTACAACCTTCATCTACCACAAATTCCACATCCTTTTGCAACAATGTACATAAAGGGGAAGAAATTTTTGAAAAGTCTTTTATGAAACGGCGGTAGAAACCCGCGTGGCCAAGAAAGGACCTCACATCACGCACACAAGTAGGGTAAGGGAGAGATTGGATGATATCAATTTTTGCTTTGTCTACTTCAATACCCTTAGATGACACTTCATGACCTAACACAATGCCCTTTTCTACCATAAAATGACATTTTTCAGAATTAAGCACAAGGTTTTTATCAATGCAAGTTTTTAGGACTAATGACAAATGAATTAAGCAATTGTCAAAAGAGTTTCCATGAACAGTAAAGTCATCCATGAAAACCTCTACAAACTTCTCAAGATATTCTGAAAAAATGCTAACCATACACCTTTGGAATGTGGCCGGCGCATTGCAAAGGCCAAAAGGCATGCGTCGATATGCAAAGGTGCCAAAGGGACATGTGAAGGTTGTCTTTTCTTGATCCTCTGGTGCAATGGCAACCTGAAAGTACCCTGAATAGCCATCAAGAAAACAATAGAAAGAGTGGCCTGCAAGCCGATTAAGCATTTGATCAATAAATGGCAAAGGGAAATGGTCTTTCCTTGTTACCACATTTAACCTTCGGTAATCAATGCAAACACGCCATCCATTTTGGACACGAGTGGGAATCAATTCGCCATGGCTATTCTCCACTACGGTCACTCCGGTTTTCTTTGGCACTACTTGCGTTGGGCTTACCCACTTACTATCAGAGATTGGATAGATCATTCCCGCGTCCAACAATTTAAGCACCTCGGCTTTTACTACCTCCATCATTGGAGGGTTCAACCGCCTTTGAGGTTGTCGGACGGGTTTAGCATCATCCTCCAATAGTATACGGTGCATGCAAGTACTTGGACTCATACCTTTGATGTCGGCAATGGTCCACCCAATGGCCTCCTTATGATCTTGGAGCACTTTCATCAACCTTTCCTCTTGTTCCTTGGTGAGCTTGTTGGAGATGATCACCGGCAATTTCTCACCATCACCAAGGAATGCATATTTTAGATTCTCGGGTAGTGGTTTCAACTCCACCACCGGAGGTTTATTGAAAGATGGTCGGTTGCCCGAGCCCTTCAATACCTCAAGGTCTAAAATTGGTGCATCAAGAGAAAGTTCCTCAAAGGTATCTAGCTCAAAAATGCTTTCCCTCAAGTTAGCACTCAAAGCATATGTATGAACATTACTTGTGTGTAAACTATTAGCTAAAGCATTTAACAAAGGATCATCAACATCATTTTCATAAACTTTTTGCACATAAGGCTCAATCACATCAATAGCGTTGCAAGAAGTTTCCTCATCATCGTATTTCATTGCACCATAAATGTTGAACTCTATTTTATCTTCATCAAATTCCATGGTAAGCCTACCACTATGCACATCTATTATAGTTCTTGACGTTTTCAAAAATGGACGCCCTAACAAGACAGGGGTAGCAAATTTATCATGTTCCATGTCAAGAACGTAAAAATCGGCCGGGAACACCAACTTGTCGACTTTCACCAAGACATCTTCAACAATACCCTTAGGGTATGCATTAGAGCGGTCGGCAAGTTGGATTACCACGCTGGTTTTATGCAAAGTGCCAAGATTCAACGATTCATACAATGTATATGGAATGACATTTATGGATGCACCTAGATCTAGCATGGCTCTAGGAAAGTAAGTGTTCCCTAAGATGCAAGGAATGGTAAACATGCCCGGATCACCACATTTAGTAGGCATTTTATCTTGAAATAAAGCCGACACATGTTCATTGACTCTTTCATTTTTAACATGCTTAGACCTTTGTTGACGATGGTTTACACATAGTTCCTTCAAGAACTTAGAATATCTAGGAACTTGATCAATAGCATCGAGCAAAGGAATATTTACCTCACACCTTCGAAGGACCTCGAAAGCTTCCTTGTCCATCTCCTTTTTCCGAGTATTCTTCAAAGCTTCGGGAAATGGTGCTTCCACATCAAAGGTAGTGCCCACCCTAGTTTTCTTGTGAAGAGGTGAGAATGGAGGTGACATTGGTTCAACATGAGAAGTTGTGTCTACATGTTCCTCATCAATAAGTTCTTTCTCCTTCTCAACCTCGGCATCACCTTTTTCCTTGGCTAGCCCCTCAAGAATTACTTCTTCGTCGGCCAAGGTCGCCTCAACCTCGTCATTGGCTAAACTCTTCTTCACAAGGCCTCTCTTGGGTGCCTTTTTCACAACCACTTCGGGTTCAAGAGCTTGTTTACCACTCCTCAAGGTCATGGCACTCGCATGAGGCCTTGGATTTAACTCCGTTTGCGCGGGTAGTTTCCCGGAGTTTTGTGCTTCCAACTTTCCCAAAACCGTGGCCATTTGACTCATTTGCACCTCAATGCTTTTGAGTCTAGCATCTTGTGGGAATTGGTCCGAGCTTTCACCTTGGTTATGAGATTTATCTTCCAACCTCGGGTGAGCATTTTGAGGGGCACGGTTATTGAAACGGCCTTGACCTTGGTTTCTTGGGTATTGTTGTGGTTGAGGGTGATATTGAGGGTTTTGATGATCTTGGTACCCTTGATAGCCAAAATCTTGGTACCCTTGGTTTTGGTAACCTTGGTACCCTTGATTTTGGTGGCTTTGGTCTCCTTGGTAGCCTTGGTCATTTTGCCCCCTCGTCCTATCAAAGGATTGACCACTTTGACCTTGGTAACCCCCTTGGTAGCCACCTTGTTGCCCCGTCGGTTCATCTCTCCACCGAAAGTTGGGGTGATCTCTAGTTCCGGGGTTATAATGTTGAGCAAACGGATCATACTTCCTTTGGTTACCCCTATCACCACCTTGGCCTTGTCCACCTTGAAAACCCCTACCACTTTGGTAGCCTCGTCCCCCTTGGTAGCCCCTAAAACCTTGGTTTCCTCCTTGATCGCCTCTAAAACCTTGGTTTCCTCCATAGACCCCCATGGCATTGACTTCTTCGTTATAATCCTCGTTTGCTTGAGGACAAGATTCGGTGAGATGGTTCGAAGCACAAATCCCACACGTCATCACTTGTTGCCGTGGTTGGTTCCCCGTGTTCCCTCCGGAGCTATTTCCCATCATGAAACCCTTCATTAATGCCGTAAGCTCCTTGATCTCTTGACGAGTTCCGTCATTGCTTCCACCGGAGTTACCCACTCGTAGTCTCCGGTCCCTCTTTGGTTTGCACCCCTCGGCTAGTTGCTCAAATAGCATCATGGCATCGGATGAACCAAGGTTACCAATGGAACCATAACAAGTCCTATTCATCGACTCGGTTTCTCTATCATTCAAACCATTGTAATAGAAACACACCAATTGAGGTTCGGTGAAGCTATGGTACGGGCAACTTGAAAGGAGAGTTTGGAACCTTTCCCAATACTCATACAAGGTCTCATCATCGTCTTGAGTGATGTTGCTAATGGCTTGTATCAAGACCGAGGACTTAGAGGGAGGAAAGTACTTGTCAAGGAACTTTTTCTTCAATTGTGGCCATGTAGTGATTGATGATGAAGGTAAACGGCTTAACCATTTAGCGGCCTTGTCCTTCAAGGTGAAAGTGAAGGTTTTCAACTTGAACTCATCCACACTCATCTCGGAAGGTTTCAAACTACTACACACCCTATGAAAAGCCTCAAGGAAGTCATTCGGATCATCCACTTCTCTACCATGGAAAGTTGGAAGCAAATTTATCACTCCCGTCTTGATTTCGTATTGAGAGTTCGGGTAAACAATGCTCGATTGTTGTTGCTCATAGTTGGGGGACATGAACTCTCTCATAGAAATGTTGGTAGGAGAAGTGTTATGGTTTTGGAAAGGGTTGTAGAATTGGTTTCGGGGGGGGGTTTTGGCCGGTATCCTCTTCATCGTCCGCCATGTTGAAAGGTAGTGATTCACTTTCAAGGGATAGAGGATTAGATGCTAGTGACTCTTGCACTTGCCTCCTAAGTTGGCGGAGACTTCTTACTAGCTCGGAATCGTATTGCAAAGGGTCTTGATTCGAGGATCGTGTAAGAACCATGCACCAAGAGCTAGAGCAATAGGGTTCCAAACCAAAATAGAACTTAAAAAGAAAGATAGATTAGAAATAAAACTACAATATACACATAAAAATACGCCTATTCCCCGGCAGCGGCGCCAAAATTTGGGAGGTCGTCGCCGTACCTCTCAAATATACAATTTATAGATCACTTACTACCTTTCCACACTATTAAGTGTACAATGGCAAGTAAGGTTCGTTCCACGGGGAAAAGGTTATTTCTATGTATATCTTGTAGGATATATATACATATACATATATAAAAGCAATGTAAACAAGGGGGGGGGGGGTTTGAGTTGAGTTTTGTTTAAGACACTACTAAGTAAAACTACTAGAACTTTAGAATTACAACTAGTTTAGCATCTAAAGATTCAACTAAAAGATTAACTAATGAGAATGAGAGACTTGGGTACATGAGATTTGTATCTTCTTGTTATGGATTTTTCCTCAAACCTAGTTATGATACTTTGAGAATGGTGATTGTTTTTAATGGGAAACCATCTCTATTCTAGTTGTGAATCATGAAATATAATGCAATGTGACAGTTGTAATTCTAATTGGATGTTTTCCCACCTTACCCATGCAATGTGACACAATTGACATAAATATAATGCTAATGAATGATCTCAAGAACAAATACAATTGATAACAACTTATATTTGATTCCTAATTCACTACTTTTACATAGAAGAAATGATAGCATTTCAACCATGGAAAGGCAATGTCTAACACATATCCAACACATATCTATACCTAGGAAATCATTCCTAACCATTTCAAGCATCAAATACACATATAATTCACGATCATTCAATGACAAATCATCCATTCCTAAGCTTCATAAACCATGTTCTCAAACCATAACAAGAGGTTTAATCTCACATACCCAAGATGGGGTTTAGCCTACAACCATAACTATATAATCATAACCATAATCCATACAATAATTCATAGTGAATTCAAAGTGAAAATCCAAAGAGAAAATGAAGAAAATGAGCTTAAGGCTCTGTAAAACGATCCCCAAAACAATGAGGATAAGTTCCAATATATACTCCAAAATAATTAAAATTAAAGCCAAACAAAATGCAAGTTGCAGGACCATTCGCGGGTCGCGCGGGATCCTTCGCGGACCGCGAGCCTGGTTCTCGCGGCTCGCGGCCGAGGATTCGCGCCCCGCGCGCCCGTGTCTCGGCGTAGTCCGCGACCGGAGTCTCGCGCCCGCGCGCGCGCGCCCGTGTCTCGGCGTGGTCCGCGCGCCCGTCTCGGCATGGTCCGCGCGCCTCGGTCTCGGCATGGTCTTCGTGCTGGTCGGTCCTCGCGGCTCGCGACCGGAGTTTCGCGGCCCGCGCGAAACTTGGCATGGTCAAAACAGCAACACACACCCTCGCGGTTCGCGACCTAGGGTTCGCGGCCCGCGAGAGTGTGCCTTCACGCCACTTCTACGACCGGTTCTTCAATGTATCAAACGCGGTCAGGACGGTCATAGAAGGTCTTCAAATCATTCAAATCCATCGCAAGTGCAATTCAAGATCGAAATGCACGTCTTCAATTTCAAACCACTATGAATGATTCGGTCCAAAAGTCTAATATAATTACACAAAATACTATCTAAAACAGCTCTCAAATGCTACAAAATAAGAGTATATCTAGGGGCTATCACCTGCGCCATTACTATGACATGTGCGGGAACTGCATTTCTATTGTTGTCGTTAGCCTGTTCTCCCCCTTGTGCCCCCCGGGTCTGGTTTTGATATTGGTTGCCTCAAATGATCAAAACAACTAAAAAAGAGAAAGAAGAACTGAAAGAGAGAAACTAAAACCGGAAAGATGAACTGTGATTCCAAACTTTAAATGTACATTTCGATACACGGATAACTCTACGCCGTTTTTGTACTTAGAGTGCAATGGGATCGATGCTGCTGCCCCTCTTTTCTAGCCTCGGTAGCAACAAAGTCTAGCAACTTTCCCATTCTATTAACTTCTCAATTTCATTATGTAGGCTTCGACATCCATCCTCGATGTGCCCATGCTACTTGTGGAACGCGCACCATTTCTCTGCGTTTTCCTTGGATGGCATTCCTTGAATTGGCGGGGAGTCGCTGGACAAGTTTCTGTATACTGTTAAGATCTCTGAGCGTGGTTTAATCAAAGGTGTATAAATTCCAGTCAGAGGCTTCCCAATTGGGGTGCCCCCTGATTCCCTTTTGGTCGTGTTAAAGACCTTTTTCCTGAGAAGAATCCATCGATGCCCTTCTTTCTTTTCTCGCATCGTTGACCACACAATAGAGTTGCACAGCAATTTGAAGCGCATGAAATATGCTCAGAATGTTCTCCATTAGCTTTTGGAAGAGGACGTCGTCTCTCAACCCATTAATGAATCCACTAATGATTGTCTTTTCTTGTTGTTGTCGACCAGCTACCGTCATGTTATCGTCCATATATCTCCAATAGTATTCCATAGGTTCCTAAGCAGCCTTCTGTCTCATAGCCAATAGCTCGACTAGTTGATTCTCGGTTTTTTATATTGCGAACACCTGAATAGTAATGGTCGACTAAAATCATAAAAATTTCTCAGACTTTCCATCGGGAGCGAATCTAACCAGGAAAGGAAATTTCCTCTGAGATTATAGCACCCCAAAAGCTTACACCTTAGATTGTGCGAGATATTCCTTAATACCATTAAATTTTGATATGTCCCCACAAACTCTTCTGGATCGGGCTCTCCGTTGTAGGTCAGGATCCCATCTGGCACTCTTAAACCCAGGGGCCAAGGCTGATCCAATATCTCTTGTATCCATGGGGACGATGATCTTGAACCATGTTTACCTATAAGCTTATCTAACCGAGCCTCTAGGGAATCTGGGTCCGATATTGCCCACTAAGTGGGGAGATCGGATATTCTCACGGGTATGTGCTTCCCATAGGAACCATTGGATACCCTACTGAGGACACTACTCCCGCTAGGGCCATTGAATATCCTCCCAAATGTGCTCTTGCTCCTGCCATTGTCATATATCCTCCCGAGAGTCCTATGTCATAGTATCCAACCGGTAATTGGCCCTCGGGTAGACTCGTTGAGCTGACTATCAAATACCCAAGGGTTATGGTAGATACTCATGGCTGCATCGGTAGATACTCATGGCTGCATTGGTCCCGATAGGTACACCCATCCTCCTTGGCGAGTATTCTCTGGCAGGTGGTTTGGCTGAAGGCCTCCCAGATTCAACCCTACCCCAAGAGGTGGTATAGTTGGGGGCACCATACTCGAGCTGACCACCGCTTGTTTCTCCTATTTAGGATGCTTATGCGGCCCTTCAAGGTTGATCACCGTCCTCACCGGTGCTGGATGGGTCGTTCTTACTCCTCATCTTTCCTGGTCCTTTTTTTCTGTATCACCCATTGGCGATACAGCTCCATGTGTGCTACCATGAAGTCCAATGCCGAGACATCTTCTTCCCTTGGCCTTGGATCATTGTCGACTACATCTTTCTCCCTTACTTCTTGTCGTGTTTCCGTTCCTTGCACCTCATGTGGGTTTTCCTCATCGTCCTCTTCTTCCTCTACGTCCGTGATAGTAATTGCGACCCCTTCTGGTGTTCTCTCAAGTTGGTCTCTTTGTCGTAGCCTCTCGGCCTGCATATGAATCAATGTCAGATCGTCTTCGACAGCCTGTGATGCCTCAACTACATTAGCACCTGTTGAAGCTGGGGTCGTGGTGGTCTTTCAAAGTTGTCCTGGTCGACGTTTGGTAGTGTCCACCATATTAATGAGAGTGAGAACTCCTTTTAGTCGTGTCCTATCCGGCGTGCCAACTGATGTGGGTGGTCCGCTCGGTAACTGAGGCCTCGGATTAATGGCGTATCTGAGGGTCTTCGTTGGTTGTCTGCGCTTGTCTGCTACCAGTCGAGGCTTAGAAGGACTGGGATATGTTCGTCCGAGCCTTGCAAAACAAGACCTCGGAGCCACCCAAGGGTAGCAGCTCAGGTGTGATGGTGAGAATTCGTGTATTGAAAGGAGAGAAAAACTCTAATAGCAAAAGTTAGAGTTAGAGTTAAAGAACTTACCTCCTCTGGCTGATTTCTTCCTCTGTTTATAGGTAATCTGTTGTTGAAGATGCTGACTATGACTCCGGCGGGCCTTGCATCCCTAAATGGCATCTACAGTTCGGACTTTCCTTACCTTTTCCCCCTCTATTTACTGAAATCTTGGGGCATTTTTAGCTATTGCTCGGTCAGATTCACCCAAACAGCGTGTGTGTTGTTCTAGCCTTTTTAGTGAATTGTCGTTGGTGCAATGCCAAGGAATCCCTCAATCTGTTCCGCTCATTCTATCTTCTATCCACTTCCCGTTCAACTACGCTAGAAATTTTTAGTTTTTACACTCAGAATACATGTCGACCCAATATTACGGGCAAGAGCGATAGTGTAAAGAAGTGGCTTGAAGTCAGACATTTTACTTTCAATAATGTTGCCTATCTAGCCCCTGATTGGAATGTTGATGCAATTCCCGAGGAATCGGGGATATATTTGCCCCTAATATCCTAGCAAATAGCATAGTAGATGTTAGCCAATAATTGCTCAAGGGAAACTACAATTTCTATTGGTCTCGGGACATATATGTCGATGTTGTTTTATCCGGGCCTCGATTCTTCGCTGACTGGCTTGCCGAAGGTTTCTAAGAACGTTTCTCGACGTTACTTTCTCGTGTTTTTAAAAAATAGTATCTTTTCTCCATATTGACACTCCTGTGTATTTTATAGGGTAACCATTTAGATTATTATTCAATTTTTAAACAAAAAAAAAAGTTTGAACCTTTGTAATTTATGTTTCATTTTAAAACCTTCATATTTAACAATTCATTTTTAACTTTTGTAGGTTATATTCCATGTTGAAACCTTCGTGTCTTAAATTTTGGGCATTTTCTAGTTGTAGTTTGGAGACTACAAAATCATGTTTTAACTTTTGTAATTTATGTTCTAGGTTAAAAAGTTCATGTTTACGAGATTGAATAGGAATAAAATAGTATAAGATTGGCACAATTAGCAAGAAGCGGGTTAATTAGTAAGAAGCAGGAGACTGTTAAATTAGCCAGCATATCTTTTCATGTCACGAGCGTGACCTTTTTCAACTTCTTGCAATTTGCAATTAAGGAACCGTACTTTTCATTTATTCTATATTTTGCAGTTAAGACTCTGATCACTATATAGTGACGATGGTTACTTATAAAACTTTTCCTATTACGAATAGTATAAAAATATCACAAACATTAATTTAAAAATAGTTAAATTACCTATCTTAAAAAGGAAATATCTAGTTATTGGCTTAATATATTAACTGTTTGATCAAAGCTAAGTGAGCAAGGTACAATCTCAACCAAATGTTCCTTATATAGACTGCAAATCCAAATTTTCAAATTAACATTTCTATCAAATAGGCAGCTACCCCTTTTTTACCAAGTGCAGTTCGTTATTGTAATTGTGGAAGAAGCTCAAAACAGAAGCAATTTGACAAGTGTCAAGGAAATCATTAATGTTGCCAGAAATCAGTATATGAAAATTTGGAATATCAATAAAAGAGGATGATCATCCCATACTCTAAAACCAAAATGTGACCTTTTTTCCCACTGCAATGAACTCCTGGTCATGGTTATGGTTCAGGTTCAGGTCCAGAAATACAAGATCTTCAACCATTCAAAAGACCTAATTGTCAAATCAATGGAGAAAGAATAATGGGTAGCAAAAGCATTTAGTCAAAGATATTAGAAGGTGGTTGTTTTATAGAGACTTTTAAACTGTCTATAGCCTACAATCAACTAAGAGAAAGGGAGCAACTTAATTGGTAGCCAAATATCTCCCCTTCATGAGAGATGCCTAGATGCATGGTATATTATAGGGATGCTGCAACTTCGTACACCGAAAAAACCCTGAAAGCAAGACCCTGCAGCAAAGACATTGGAAAGATGATCAGCTTCATAAAACAACGTCTTCATCAACTGCCCAAAGTCATTTAAAAAACAAAAAAAATGCAGGAACATCTATGTACAAAAAATCATTCGTCTAGGATTCACTCTAATTACAGAAGATGGAGAATGATTTATTATGCATAACATTTATTCCCTTTAATAGAGATGCTTCTTCTGTCTTAACGACAGTATATCGTTTCCAGGTTACGGGAGTGTCTGGATAGCTCCTATCAAGTTGGAATGTTATCAAGTGCATACCTAACTGTTTACATGAGGATGATGAAGATTAATGTGGAGAAAAACATGAAATCGCTGCAGAGATGGAACTAGGATCTTTTAGTATATCCAAGCGTTAATAGCTTGGTATAATTATATGAGCTCATATTAGAAGCACAATTTCCCTATAATTCATGTCATTCCACCTCTTTACTATGTTGTAAGTTGAACAAAAACATGAAAGATAGATGGATCTAGTATCCTTCTCTTTTGTTTTCAAGTTCTTAATAGCTAGGTGTAACTAGTTGACACATGTTAAAATCAAATTTTTCCTACAACTCATTTGAATATGTAAGATCTTACAAACGAAGGCCACTTCTTTATAAGATCGTTTTTCTTAATATGTTAATGGTAGTAAGCAATCATCCTTGAGGGAATAATGTAATCACAACTACAAAGGCATATGAAACTGGTGTTTGATAAAACAAAATTGAGCATCTGATTCAAGAAATTGGACATTCAGTTTGTCAGAACTCAGAACAGACAAAAATATATGCAACTGGAAATGGTTACCTCAATTTTTACTTTTGACCTTCATCCTTTTTCTCAATGCCGACAGCGTCAGTCACCAAAGTCATTGGCCTCTGATCCATGACCTCATCAATTATACCAAACTCCTTAGCTTCCTCAGGTGTCATAAAATGATCTCGGTCCATAAACTTTTGAATTGTTTCTACAGGCTGTGCAGTATGCTTAGCATATATATCATTTAGAATGTCCCACATCCGAACAATCTGCTTGGTGTGGATGGTCATATCTTTAGCCTGCCCACTATAACCACCGGAAGGCTGATGAATCATAATAGTAGCATTGGGAAGAGACTTCCTTTCACCCTTTGCACCAGCAGCCAGCAGAAGAGAGCCCATTGAAGCAGCTTGACCCATACATATGGTGTTGATGGGAGATCTAATGTACTGCATCGTATCATAGATGGCAAGGCCTACACATTGGTAATAATTTGAGAACATGATATTGTTTCATAGCAAGACCTACACGTTTTGTAGTAATCTGAATAAGTGATATTCAGGGACAGTTAAGTTGGCTAACTTGAGGCATAAACGCAACTATACTCTGTAAACTAGGTATGTTAAGTTAGATCATATAATTAAATATTAAAACAGCATTAAAAGCAAATCAAAGATGAATACTCTCAATAAAATGCATGTTAAGAATACACCATTCCACAGGTATTTGTATTAGCTTGAATCATCTCAAAGACTCGAAGGTTATGGAGCAGAAAGAGCACAAATGTTTGTGATGGTTCCCAATGTCCATGGTTCTATCATTCTCAGTAATTTAACAACTATTTTAACACTTGCCTAGGGAACATTACCTAACTTGGACCAAAACTCAAATACCTTATTTGCTCTCGCAAACTGTTGCATACTAAACAAACTTGAATACAACAATACTCACAAAATTATCAACTACCAGTATCAACATATCAATTAGCAACCTTTAAACCAAAGCCCAAATATTATCCTTGTATACAGAAAACTACGGTAAGTTTATTGTGTAAAGCTGCAATTTCAAGTAGAACGTCCTCCCTAAAACTTTGAAGGTCCTGACTCCTGAGCAAAAATAATGATATCCTTTCATTAAAATCAATGTAAAATTGCATCGTATTGGTGTGTAATTCACCAAAACTCTCTTGGTCTATCACTATAAGTCAGATAGACTAGAACTGTATAAAAGAGCACAGGACTTCCATTCTCTAAAAAAAAATATTTTAAAAAAAATTCTAAGAGAATACCATATAAGAGACATAGTAAACAAAATCACAAGATAACGCATGCTCCAACAATACACTTTCTTTCCAAATAATTTTCTGAAATCAGAACACAGAAAGGGAAAATGACCATCTTTTCTTTATCTCTCGTATTAAAACACCCTTACTCTCTACCTAGTAGGCTAGTACTGAATAACCCCAACTCTTTTTAGCCATCATTCATTTTGTACTTTAAAAGGGCTATATCCTACTGTCCTAGCAAAATATACCAGTTCCACAAGGCGCACAGGACACAATAAACCAGTTACTAGTATTCAACTGATAACTGAAGCTATATCTCAAAGACTTATATAAAATATACAATGCAAAACATAAATCAGATCTTTTATATACAACGAAAAGCCACATTCCCCCCCAAAACATGAAACCTCCTGTATATTCAAAAACTAAATTATCAGCATACCATCTTCTAACCAATTATATGTTCACCCAATTACCTCACCTCATTCTAGTTCAAATTTGGACAACACCCAGAAGGAACCCTTTCCACTAACGATCATACATGTAATGACATTACAAAATGTAGGGTGTGGCACATAATGAACCCTTCCCAGATGCTAAACAACTATTAACAGCCAACAATTCTCAATGAGCACAGGACAGAGTTGAGGGGACATAATGTATGCTTCAACAATACACATTTCTAAGTGCATGGGTGTTAATGTCTGACACAGAACTAACATATTATCATGACAAGCTACTTTCTTTCCAAATAATTTTATGTGATCAGAAACACAGAGAGGGAAAAGGGCCATCTTTTCTTCATCTATCACAGTAGAAGGTGATTTCCAATTCTCAATGAAAAATATGTAGTATTCTTTACCTGGTGGCTGGTACTGAATCACCCCAACTCTTTTTAGCCATCATTCATTTCGTATTTTTAAAGGGCCATGACCTACTGTTCTAGCAAAAACTAGCCATGTAGAACAGAATAAACCAGTTACTATTATTCAACAACTGACAAATGGAGATGTACCCCAAAGGCTCACACAAACATACAATGCAAAACATAAATCAAAATTTTCATATATAACTAAATGCCACATCTCCCAAAAGCTAAACTTTCAGCACACTATCTTCCAACCAATTATCCAATGAAAGTTCATCCACTTCATTCTAGTTCAAATTTCAACAACACCCAGAAAAGAAAAAAAACCTTTTGTAATAACATTGCAAAATTTAAGATGTGACACATTATCATGACTGATTCTAAACTCTTCCCATATGCTAAAACACAGCAAAAACCCAGACAGCAAAATCTAATAAAAACGAGTTCACGCACCGGCGGTGACTGCGCCTCCGGGGGAATTGAGGTACATGTTGATTGGCTTGGAAGGGTTCTCGGATTCAAGAAAGAGGAGCTGCGCCACAACCACATGGGCGGTATCATCGGAGATGGGTCCATTGATGCAGACGATTCGTTCTTTGAGTAGGCGGGAGAAGATATCGTACGCCCTCTCCCCTCGGGAGGAGTGCTCGATCACCATCGGAATCAGGCTGAATCGGCGGCTCTGCGTCACGATACAGCGGCGGCGATTGACGGCGGTGAGTTGGGAGGCCAAATTCCATAGTTTGGAGCGTGAAATTAAGCTCGCCATGGTTTGGGAAAGGAGGGCACAAACTATTGACAGAGAAGTATTGAATGCTTGGCCAATGTCTCTACATCACTCCTAATTCTTTTAGTGAATTTTTGTTTTTTTGAAAATAATTCTTTTAGTGAATTAATTACTCTGAGGTGTTAACTCGGTAAAAAAACCAATCTCGAATTCGGCTTAAAAGTTTGGGTTGAAAGTTGAAACGGATTACTAGATTCATTTTATCGAATCGTGTGGGTTATATCTTTCATCATGTCGGGTTAATAATGGATCGAGTTATTTAGGTCAAAGTATGTTTGGGTTTGATTGTACTTCAAATTATATTTTTTTAATTTCAATTAACTGTGAGTTGATAGAATTTAATAATAATTAATATTTGGTTAAAATAAACAATTTACTTTGATATTGTCCCTTTGGTTTACTTTGATGCCTTTGGTTTTCAGCACTTTTAGCACCTTTCAGCAAGGTTCAGCACCTTTCAGCACATCTTCAGCACCCTTCAGCTTATTTTCAGCACGTTTCAGCACTTGTCACTTGTCACTATTCACATACATGAATTGTTATAAAAAAGTTTTTTTAAAAAATAGGAATAATTTTTCTTTTGGAAATACGACTTAATCATTCTTCAAATATATAGTTTCCTAATTATTAATCATTTTTCAAATATATACAAATAACAATTTTGTATTGGTAAACCAAATTTATAAATAAATATTTTACAACTGTTGCAAACATATTAGTACTTACAATAATATTAAAAATTACATATACTACTAATCACTATCATCTAATGACTCATCTTCGCCAACTACTGTATCTATAAGAGTTCCATCTAGAGCTCCAATAGCATGCTGCAACATATTCATCACATAAAATTATTTAAGTGGATAAGTCAAATATCAAATTACTGAAAAATCTATGACCAAATAATACGAATTTAGTAAAACACATTACCTCAAAAAATGGCCAATATCGTGCATCGTTTGTAACCTCTGGGAGAGCCTCCAACAAATCACGATGAGGCCTAATGATATCGTGCGACAATATCACCAAAGCATTCACCACTTCTTTAAAGCATGAACCAATGGTGGTTGGGGAACACCTAAATCGCGATGAAGCATCACGATAGGATTGTTCCTTGGCCAATATCCATAAACACATAGCAACTTTTTCACCTAAATCGTGATGTTACATGTTTTTAAATTAAAATTGTAGGATTAATATAAATTTTTTAAAATATTGTATTTGAATATAAAATTAATATTAATAATATATAGATGGATTATAGTTATTTTATTGGATATTATTTTATGATGATACACTTATACCAAATTAAACTTATGTTCAACTACTTAAAAAACATTTATGAGAAAGTCTTGGGTGAGACCTGTCCTTGTGGAGACCAAGAGCAGGGGAATGAGCATTTACTGTTTCTGCTTGATCTTTTAGTCAGTTTGTTTGATCTTTCAATCAATGTACTTGAGTATTTTTGTTTTGCCTTGATTTTTCAGTTAATTTGATCTTTCGTTCAATTTGCTTGATCTTTCGGTCAATTTTCTTGATCATTTCCTTGGTCAATTTCACCAACGACAAATTTAATCAAGAAAATCGGCGGGTTTAAAGCTCACCAACGACAAATTCAATCAATATCAGTCTCATATAATTTTTGGTCTCATTTGAGACAGGTCTCATTTGAGACAGGTCTCAAATGAGAATTTGCCAACATTTATTCAACGCATTTCAAAATGTAACATTAACATTATTTTATTAATTACAACACATAATTATATATATCATATAACTTTAATTTAATTTCAGCACATTTCAGCACCCTTCGGCTTATTTTCAGCACCCTTCAGCTTATTTTCAGTCGCTCAGCACCCTTCAGCAAGGTTCAGCACCTTTCAACACTTTTCAGCAGCTTATTGGACAGGACCATTGTGTAGAGAATGTAGAGGAATTGGTTATGGCCCCGTTTGGTGACGAGAGTTTTGAAGAGCGTTTAGCTTTTTGGGTTAAATATGGACAGTTAACTGGTCAATCAGCTCTTCTTGGTGTTTGGTGAAAAGCTTTTTCTAATTAGTTGTGTTGATGAAAACTCTCGTTTCTGAAATGCTAGAAAGAGCAGCGTTTACAAAACATTAAACAAAACAATATATCAAAATATTTTTTTATCCTTATTCTCACAAAATTTCCTTTAAACTAATAATTTATATATGTATAATTCAACTTTGCAAAAAATTTCATGTGCACAATATATTTAAGATATTTTCGTACGTACGTACATTTTTTAAATATTTTTAATTTATTTTTGAAGTATTATAAATATTGAAATTAAAATGGCACATGCTAAATATATATCAAAATAAATTTTTTATGTAATGTAATTCTGAAAATAGTTTTTTTAATAAACGTAGATATATTATAATAAAGAATAATAATTTAAATAATAAAAATAAATAAACATATAAGTGATAATTATTTTCAATAAACAAGCAAAACACTAAAACAATAATTAATAATAAATTGTACTAATGTCTATTTCAGTCATTTAACGCATTGAAACAACTATCAGCTAATTGTTATTTACCAAACACTAATGTACAAAACGCTAGTCAAAACAGCTAATATATAAAATCCGCTAACAGCTAACAGCTAATAAAATCCGCTAACAGCTAAATGCCAATTGCCAAACGAGGCCTATATCTAGTCTCATGTTGTGAATACAAGGACACTGAGGGGTATTTCGGTAATTTGGAGGCTGCTAACGGACGTTAATGAGAAGTCACGGCGTTAGATGATGAGTAGGGATTCCTAATTTCTGCTATATAGGGATACTACCTTCCTTTTTGTCATTTAGCTAATTTTGTAATCAAAACTCATTTGTTTAATTGTTAATCAAGCTGCTCCGGCAGCATTTCACGTTTAATCGGAATCCGTGATCCTCCGGGATCACAACAGTTGGTATCAGAGCGGGCAATCCTCGGCTCGAGATCAACGGCGAAATGGCAGACACAAGGCACAAGATTCTGGAGAGCAGAATCGCGGAACTGGAGAATTCGATGAAGACGCTGCAAGTGGACATGACGGACACCCGCACGGAGTTCGGAGCGATGGCGGTGGATCTCCGTGCAGATCAGGCAGCCATCCAGACCGCTCAATCAACGATTTCGCAGCAGCTGCTCGATATGAAAGCCTCGAGCAATGAATTTCGATCGATGATGACCGATTATGTGAAGAGGAAAGAGAAGTCTCCGGAGAGAGTCAGCGTGGACCAGATCAAAACCCCGGCGCAGGTAGAAGATCTTCGACGGACACCGGGGAAAGAAAAAGGGGAGCAGCAGAGGGTGGAGTTGAGAACTGATGCCGCGTACAGTGGGAAGGAGAAGATGCAGTTTCAGCAGTCGCCATTTGAGGTTAGCTCCAGCTCAATTGAGAATCATGCTCGATTTGGTAACCCTTATGTGCATAACAATAGAACCGTTTTTCCGGATGGTATTCCTTATGCTCCTAGAGGTCAGGATGAACTATTGTTTGGTAGTAGGAGAGTCAGTGTGCCTAGGATGCAACCTAAGATTGAAATGACCATGTTCAATGGTGATAATCCCCTAGAATGGCTTAGAAGGTGTGAGAAAATATACAGGTACTGTAATATGAATGATCAGGATAAAATTGGTACAGCTGAGATGTATTTTGAAGGAAAAGCTGAGGTGTGGTTTGCTTCTGAGTACCTGGTGAAACCTGTAGATAGCTGGGGAGAGTTTAAAGTGGCTATGCTAAGAAGGTTTGGAGTCAAAGGAGGTGAAGATCTGATTGAGGAATTTAACAAGCAGTATCAGAAGGGAAGTATAGAGGAGTACATAGAGCAGTTTGAGATCCTTAAGGCTATGGTGATGGCTGTAAATCCATACCAAGCTGAGTCATACTATACCTCTAGTTTCCAAAGTGGTTTAAGAAGTGACCTTAAGTTGGCAGTGAAATCTCAAAGGCCACAGAATTTGCATGATGTGATGGAGATAGCAGTATTACAGGAGAAACTGTTGGATTCCTTGTATAAGAAACAGAAGGGACTAGTGCAGGGATCATTTAGTTCAACCACTACCAAGAAAGAAGTTCAGCCTTGGAAAACTGTGATGGGAGGAAAGGAGGATAAGAAGGGGGTGACTGAAGAAAAACCTGGATTCAAGAATATTTCACCACAGCTCCAGCAATATAGAAGAACTAACAACCTTTGTTATAAGTGTGGAGACAAATACAGCCCTGGTCATGTGTGTAAATTCAGACAAATCCACTATATTACTTGTGTAGAAGAAGGTACTCCCCCTGATATTATAGTAGTGGAAGATGACTTTGACCCTCTGAAACAGCTGGATGGATTGGATGAGTTTGTGGAGGAGTTGAAGGAAGAACCAGAGTTGTTAGCCTTGAACAGTATTGGGAGGAAGAGGAGCTATGATGAGACTCAGAAGTTTCCAGAAATTGATACTCTCCACTTAACTGGGACTGTGAAGGATCAATCTGTGGACATGCTACTTGATACAGGGAGCACTCATAGCTATATTAGCCCTAAATTAGCTAAGAGTTTGGGATTACAGGAAGAGTTCTCTAGACCTTTTCAGGTTAAAATTGCAGATGGAAGCATAGTTGGAGGAATGTCTAGATGTCCTGGTGTTAGGTGGACAGTACAAAACCATCAATTTGTGTTCTCACTTCATGTCATGGAGTTGGGAGGATTAGATATGATACTGGGAGTGGATTGGATGAAATGGTTCAGTCCCATTTCTTTTGACTTTATGAATAATGAAGTCAACCTGACCAACCAGTTTACAGGAGAAAAATGGTGGCTGAAAGGGAATGGCAGTCAGAGAATGAGGTTCAATTTGATGAAGGGCATTGAAGCCAAGGTAGTAACTGAATGTAGAAGATGGGAAGCACAGTCTAATTTCATGGAAGAACATTTTCACAATGTGGAGATGGAGGAAGGTATCTTGTACCAGATGAGGAGGGAAGGAATCACTCAGTCACCAGTATTCCAGAATTCTCCTGAGCAAATGCAGAAGTTGTTATCTCAGTATGTTGAGGTGTTCCAGGAACCTCAGGAGTTACCACCAGAGAGAGCTATAGACCATCAAATCAACTTAAAACCAGGGGCGAAACCATTTAAAGTGAGACCATACAGGTATCCTCATTTCCATAAGTCTGAGATTGAAAAGCAAGTGAATGAGCTGTTGGAAAACAAAGTGGTGCAAGTCAGTACTAGCCCCTATTCTTCCCCTGTGCTGTTGGTCAAGAAAAAGGATGGTAGCTGGAGACTTTGTATTGATTACAGGAAATTGAATGAGTTGACAGTGAGGATAAGTTTCCCATTCCAGTTATTGATGAGCTTTTGGATGAATTGCATGGGGCCAAGTATTTTACTAAGCTGGATCTCAGATCAGGATATCACCAGATAAGAGTAAGGAAAGAGGACATCCAGAAGACAGCCTTTCAAACTCACCATGGGCATTATGAGTTCATTGTCATGCCCTTTGGATTGACTAATGCACCAGCAACATTTCAAGCACTGATGAATCAGGTGTTTCAAGAACTGATGAGAAGGTGTGTGTTAGTTTTCTTTGATGACATACTGGTCTATAGTAAGTCATTTGAGGAACATTTGCAGCATGTTCAGATAGTTTTGGAGATTATGAAGGAGAACAAGTTGTTGGATAAAATCTCTAAGTGTGCCTTTGCTAAGAGAAGGGTGGACTATCTAGGGCACATTATATCTGAACAAGGAGTGGAGATGGATGAGAATAAGATCAGTTGCATTCTGAATTGGCCTGAACCAACATCTTTGAAAGAACTGAGATCTTTTCTGGGATTAATAGGTTATTACAGGAGATTCATCAAGGATTATGGGGTATTTTGCAGACCTTTGAATGATCTTTTGAAAAAGGATGCATTCAGGTGGAGTAAAGAGGCTGGGGAGACTTTTGAGAAACTGAAAATGGCAATCACTAAGGCTCCTGTGTTAAGGATGCCTGACTTCTCATTACCTTTTGTGGTGGAAACTGATGCAAGTGGAGCTGGTATGGGAGCTGTGTTGATGCAGGAGGGCAGACCCATTTCTTTCCTTAGCAAGAACTTTTGCTCTAAGAACAAAGGACTGTCAACTTATGAAAAAAAACTCTTGGCACTAGTAATGGCTGTAGACAAGTGGAAACACTACTTGGTGGGCAACAGATTCATTATCAAGACAGACCATCAAAGTTTGAAGTACTTACTTGATCAGAAGCTCCATACAGCAATACAGCACAAGTGGATGACCAAGCTTCTGGGATTGGATTTTGAAATTCAGTTTAAGAATGGGAAATCAAATGTAGTGGCTGATGCCTTGTCAAGATATCCTCAGGAAAGAGGTGTGGATGGGAACTGTAGTAGTGAGATGAAGAGTGCAGAACAGCAAGACTTTATTACAGAGAGGGGGTGCAGACCTATGATTTCTTCAACTTCAATTCCTACTTGGATAAGTCAGTTGGAAGAGAGCTATGAGAATGATGAAACTGCTCAACAACTAATTGCCCAGGCTACCTTATCTCAGAATCAGGATGCTGAGTTAACTTACACCAATGGAATTCTGAAGAAAGGTCAGAAAATCTATGTGGGAAGCAATGGAAGCATCAGGGTTGTGATACTTTCAACCATGCACTCTTCTGCTATAGGGGGGCATTCAGGCCAGAGTGCCACCATGAAGAGAGTACTGAGCACTTTTATTTGGCCAAAAATGAAAGAAGAGGTCATTCAATTTGTCAAGAACTGTGTGGTTTGTCAGAAAAGTAAGAGTGAGCATTGTTATCCACCTGGGTTGTTACAGCCTCTCCCTATCCCTGATGGTGCTTGGAAACATATCACCATGGATTTTGTAGAAAGATTACCAAAGTCTCTTGGCTTTGACACAGTCTTGGTGATAGTGGATAGGTATACTAAGTACAGTCACTTCATAGCTCTGGCACATCCTTACACAGCCAAGCAGGTAGCTCAAGCTTTTCTGGATGAGATTCATAGACTCCATGGACTACCAGAATCTATAGTGTCTGACACGGACAAGATTTTCACTAGTCATTTTTGGAATGAGATTTTTGGAAAGCTGGGGGTAAAGCTGAATTTTAGTAGTACATATCACCCTGAGAGTGATGGCCAAACTGAAAGGGTGAATCAGATCCTTGGCAATTACTTGAGATGCTTTTGTAGTGATTATCCAGGGAGATGGAAGGAGTGGTTGAGCACAGCGGAGTGGTTGAGCACAGCTGAGTGGTGGTATAATACAAGCTATCATTCAAGGTTACAGATGTCTCCCTATGAAGCCCTGTATGGAGTCAAACCACTTTCAGTGCCTCTGGGAATTTTGACTGACACTATTTTTCCTGCTGCTCAAGACCTCCTTCAGCAAAGGAATGAAGTGCAAAAGAAACTGCAGGAACACTTGAAGGCTGCTCAGAGTAGGATGAAAGCTTATGTGGATACCAAGAGGACTGAGAGATCTTTTGCAGTGGGTGATTGGGTACTTTTAAAGGTGAACAAGTACAGGCAGACATCATTGCATGACTTGGAGAAGTACAGTCCTAAACTGAGTCCCAGATTCCATGGTCCTTTTCAGATTACCAAGAAGATTGGTGATGTGGCCTATGAACTCAAACTACCACTGGAAAGCAAGGTACACCCTGTGTTCCATGTGTCTTTACTCAAGGCTTTTATTGGAGATCCTTCTCTGGTGCCAACACAGAACACCAACATTAGCTATGAAAATTTGGAGAGCTTATTTCTTGGGAAAGTGCTGCAAAGGAGACTGATTTCCAGGAATGGAAGTGTTGTAGTTCAGTGGCTGATTCAGTGGCAGAATTTGGCTTTGGAAGATTCTTCATGGGAGGATGCAGAGTTCATCAGTCATCAGTTTCCTCAGTTCCAAGCTTGAGGTCAAGCAGGTTTTAAGAGGGAGGGAATGTTGTGAATACAAGGACATTGAGGGGTATTTCGGTAATTTGGAGGCTGCTAACGGACGTTAATGAGAAGTCACGGCGTTAGATGATGAGTAGGGATTCCTAATTTCTGCTATATAGGGATACTACCTTCCTTTTTGTCATTTAGCTAATTTTGTAATCAAAACTCATTTGTTTAATTGTTAATCAAGCTGCTCCGGCAGCATTTCACGTTTAATCGGAATCTGTGATCCTCCGGGATCACAACATCTCAGTGCACCAGTCTCAAGTTGAAGCAGCTGAACATGTGTCTTGTTTCGTCATTGAGTGATGATGATATATGGGCCATCGAGACATTTGAGGCATAGTCGATATGGGTCCAAAGCCCACACGTCTAATTCCACCTTTGTCGTGAGGTGCGTCCAGCCGTCCACCTCTGATTTAAAACCTTGGTAACTAGACTCCGAAATGAGAAAGGCATTACTACAACAAAGATCAACAGGATTTTGAGGATCATGGTGGAGACAAATGGATTGACAAGTTGTTTCTGCACAGGTGACTTTTTTTTCAGTTAACTATGCTAAATTTTGACTGAATTTTTGAATGCCTAA
Source organism: Cruciata laevipes (assembly GCA_963678965.1). NCBI lineage: Eukaryota > Viridiplantae > Streptophyta > Magnoliopsida > Gentianales > Rubiaceae > Cruciata > Cruciata laevipes. Next base: position 19,198,287 of record OY787641.1, read on the forward strand.
TATATAAAAATATTATCGTATCTAATATTGTTGGAATCGTCATAACATATAGTATATTAATATCAAATTTTATATCTTGATAATATACGTAGTTAAAGATATTAGCAGTGAAACACGTGTATTGAAGACCGTGAAAAGTCAGCTGTGCACATCCAACTGGTACGGAGGGAGTATGATATTTGGGTAAATGATAGCCTTTTACCCACAAATCTAGCGCTTTGATGCTTGTAATCATACGTTAGAAATGAATATCACAACTTTTGTTTACAACACATATAAGGAGGGATCAAAGATCCCATTAGATTCTTACAAAAACATGCAATTGATTCACAATTCAAATTCATGAGTATTTCAATCCAACAACTATATAGAAGAAGCGTATGAATCAGACTTTGCTTTCAATTTTCCACACTTCTCCCTTAAACCCTCTCTCCCATCTTGTGGCCGCCGCTTCCTCTTTTCCCTTTGATTTTCTTCCCCATCTTCCTATCATGGGAAGATGGGGAAGCAATGGTTCTTCTCTTTATTGATTTACGGTGAAATAAGTGTGAATAATCCACAAATAAGAGTTTCTTCGATTAAATCTTGATTTATATCGAAGTTTTTTTCCGATCTGGTTATAAAGATCGTGTTTTTTATTTGTTTTATTGTTCCCGATCCGATTGTACGGGTCGTGTTTCCGTTTCGTGATTTGGGGGTTTCAAGGTGCTTGCAGTTTGAAGAACCTAGATCATGTTTTGGATCAAGTGGTGTTGCGGTTGTAGCGGATCCCTGATTGGCGCAGTAATTGATGCGGTAGTCGCTCTTCTCTGCCAAGCGAATGTGATTTTCACAGTTTCAAGATAATATCCCTGAGGGCGGTATTACATTTTTTATTGGATCTCTTAAACTGTAATAGCAGACATAATTAGTCTGGTTGCCATGTAGTTCGGTTATTCTGTAATAGACTAGTCGAATTGGATGTCAATTTCACTCATTGTAATCGCTTCTGGGCGTTTCCCAGGACCTTGAATGAATTTTCTTCAAAAAAAAAAAAATAATAATTAACCATGTTTCATCACAACTATCATATAACCTTTTTAACTTTTTTTACCTAATTAATTACTCTAACAACTAGACTAAACTACACAATTAACAAGTGAAAGAGTTATCACCAACCATTCACTTCTAACATCAACCCGGTCACTACTTCCAAAAAAAAAAAAAAATCACTAAACTAAACTAGAACTTATGTTTAAACTATAATTAACATAGGGGTCGTTTGGTACGCGTATTGTATGCGGTAAATTACAAATCCTCGGATTTTGGATTTGGTGTGGTTGTTTGGTTTGCGTATTATAAGAAAAATGGAGTAATTTAAAATTACGCGGATGTTACAATTATGCAAAACGTGGGAAAATTCTTACCTTGCTCCACCTAGGTAATTTACAATTCCGCGTTTACTATTCTATTAATCGTTAGTTTTTCAAAACTACGTAATAAATTCACGGAATACAAATTCCTACACGTACAACCAAACAATTTTATCTATTTATGCGTATTTTGTTAAGGAATTATAATCCGAGTAATTATAAATTCTGTGGGAACTTAATTCCCACATGAACCAAACGACCCCATAGTCTAGTTAAGGATTATTAATAAGTGGTTTTAAAAACTCCACAATAGTTAATGGTGTTAAGAATAACCGTTGTGAATGTGGTGGATGCTCTAAATGGGAATTTACGAATTTGTAGCATTGTTTATTGAAAAAATTCACACCATTCTAATGGCATCTCCTAAAAAAGTGTTTAAGAGACAAGTGCCATCCAAACATTAACCGAGGGAGTATTTGATAACTGCTGTAATGAAGAAGAAGTTTAAGGCATTAAATTCAAGTGGAAAAAAGAGCCCAGCGTGATTAGCTTCGTTGTACAGTAAAACATCACTGTAGTGCACTACCTAGATCTCTGAGCATAGTTTTCGTGGTGTACACATGAAACAAACTACGTGATTTCTTCGAAATGTTTTTCCCCTAGTTTTGAATCATCGGATGTTCACGACCATTTCCTTTCTTTCTTCGATTTCCTGTTCAAATGGCAGCAAGAACACAGAATTGTCACTACTAACTACACCATCAGCTTTATGTTTTGCTACTAGAGAATCAAGCTATTGGTGGTACTTGAGGCTTACCCTTATGCCTCCAAAGAACTTGATTATCAATTGTTGACAGGTGTTTGTTGTCCAGTCGCTTCCATGTCCTGATAGACTTCACATCTCCCCAACCTTTATCTGTTTTCTCAAGAGAAACAACCACCATCCTTGTTCTCCTCGACCATCCAGGCTTTCCATAGGCATGGTATCCGAAGCCTCCAGCATAACAAAGATGTATCCCGTCTAGTTCTCCGCAGAAGTCATTCAGGTGATCGTGCCCCGTGAAAACCGCCTTGACATCTCCTGATTCCACCATTGTTGCAAAAAACCCTGAGTTCACAGATGCAGAACTGATGCCTTCTTGCCTCACACCAGTCATGTTTGATGCATGAAAGCTTGCATATTCAGGCAAGGGAATGTGAAAGTACACAAGACCGGGAGCATGAGAGTTTTGTCCTTTTGGTTCTCTCTTGTATGCTCTCTGCACAGGAATCAGGTCAGCTCCATAAGATCACTCGATATATGTTGATGTTACACAGGTGAAATGGATGTTTACCAGTTATTAGAAGTATAAACACAATACCTGAAGCTTTTTGGAAGTCTGTTGAAACCAGTATTGCTGGGAGGGTTTGATCCAGTCATAGCCAAGAATAGAGGGAACTTTTGAATAGTCACCACTATCAAGGAAGTAGAGATTAAGAACTGACTTATTAGACATAGCAGAACCTTCAGCACCATATATCTCGAGGTTGTAGTTTCCAAAACCATCTATATCAGGTACTTCAGGAGGATTTAGCCTAGATACTGTGTTTTTCATGCCAACAACATATTTCATAACACCTTCCCGGGTTAAGGAAGATGACTCCTGATCATGATTGCCAAGCACCGCTGCCCATGGGATTTTTGATGTTATGGCAGGTTCAAAAGCAGCATTCAAAGATTTCACAGCATTAGTTGAATCAAATCCAAATATGTTGTCACCTGCAAATTGAAGTCTGTCATTTAGAAACCCAATCAATGATAAAATAGCATCCAGGAATAGCACTAATCAACCAACACAAAGTCATGTAGTCTCACCAAATAGCACCGGAAAAAAGGAGCATAAAAAAGATAAAGATAATATTAACTGATTAGAGGATCCATTTGAACAGCAGTTGAATTCCAGCATGGTAAAAATCAATTCTTGTTGTCGTGCATGGCTGCTCCTCGTTGCCAAATTTTAATAATAAGAGCAATTCATTCTAATCACGTAGCCAGGATACACTGCACTAGCAAGGTTCCTTTTCCAATGTGCTAAATGACGATTTCACGTGCACTTATAAATCAAGCCTTCTATTTTTAGGCCGTTTAAGAGCTATAGATGCTTAACTACTGCTAACTAAAGACAGATTTGTTTTTACAGAAACCACTTACTAACAACTAATTACTTGCTAACTCTTTTGTTCATATTACAGTATGTTCAGATCTCATAGGTCAAATGTTGTTGAGATAACTAGCAGTTTATGTTGGATAGGTCTGTTCCAATGATCTCTTAGCTTTTCCTTCTAAGCTAACTCAGAATCCTTACTAATATTATTATTTCAGTGCCTAACACATTTTTATGTGTATAAATTTCTAATGCTTAGTAAACTCAACAATTCCATCTAAATAGTTTTTACCCTCCTCATTCTTTCGGCAACATCATGGTTTGCTGTTAAGCTATAAGAAAAGGATTATGCACACGCCATCCTTTTGTAGTTTATATGCTTAAATATCACATTTCTGGCCTGTCTAAAGCAATTAATGAGTTGAGATTCTTAGCTATAAACTACGGAAAACAGTTTCTTAAGAATAGACTTGCTAATTATGGAAGGATGTAATTAAGATTAAGGACAAATACAAAAACTGAAAATGTTAGAGGATACCTGTGTAAACAATCAGGTGAGGTTTCTCGGCATGGAAAAGACGGTCGATGAAGTCAGTGGTATTCAGATCGGAGCATGAAGCAGCCTGGCTAGGAAATACATCAAGGCAAGGAGTTGATTTTCCATTGGCATAGTGCATATCAGCTACTTGCAGAATTCTAAACTCTCCATTTTTATCAAATCTCAGCTGTGCAAAAATGGAGGGAAGAGAGCAGACAAAAGCAAGCAGAATGACCACGTTGTGCTTTGCCATTTGTGGGAAGATAGGTAAATAACAGGCTTCCAGGTTAAGTACAGCAAGCACTCAGATTACAAGTGATATCATTCAACCACGAGTCTCAGCCTCCTGCAGATCTGGAACCTTTTCTTACTAAAATTCGAGAACCACACAAATAAGGATAACAATATTGCACACAATTCCTGTAAGAGAATTAATTTGACATTAACAAGATACTAAAACACATATATTAATATTAGGAAACATGGTGTGTAGAAACATTCCTACGTTCTTGGAACATTTAAAGTAAAGCTATCAGATCATATTATATTTGTATAGGCCAATAAATTTCATTTCAAAAAGGTAACAGCACTAAAGAATAATCCTATTTCACATCAGAGATCTTGTCACCAATAAAAACCTTTTCTACAAGAACAAGAAATTTAGGTAACATCTAAACCTGGGAGAAAATCAAACATGACCCACAAGACAGAACACACAAAGTAACAATCTTTCACCTTAATTGCCTCTGCTGATGCATTCAGATTCCCATAAAAAAAACACTCACAAGGTCAGCATGCTGATATGCTAATGATAACAACCTTTGAAAAATTAAAAATATATGCATCCAATATATATTCAAGAAAATCCAGAAAAAAGGGGAAAAAAAACAAAAAAACATCCTAAAGATAGTAAAGTGGGATTATTACCTGGGTTCTACCGAGTTCAAGAAGTGTCAGAGTATGTGTTGTCTGATTTATAGAGGTGGATAATGTGAATGGGGAGATGAAAAAGGAGCAAAACAGTACAAAGGCAAGAATCACAGGGAGTTGATTGGTTTGATTCTGGGGTTTGAGCATTTAGTGATTTGGTTTGCAGTTGGAAAAGAGCAGATGATTCACGCCTTTTTAACTTACTTTGAATGGGGGTTGGCCGTAGTAAACAAATTGTTGTAGTCCGTATGAAACGGCAAACGGGGTTCCATTCTCAGTTGTCAGCTGTCAGCCTGTCACACTCCCTCCCCCCATTGATTTTTGGTATGGCCGCATGTTTCTTTCAGTCTCGTGATGATGTTATGTTAACGGCTTGACGCCGTTGCAAAATGAAGAGGGGTCTATACTACTACAAAACAAAAATAGAGTACACAAATCAATTTAATATTTTACACGAATTTTAGATGCCACTCTATAAACCGGACACAAATTTTTGTAAATTTTTGGTGGTTACAAAACATAAATTGAATTAATAGCACGATAAAAAGTTGGATGAAATTTGAATAAAATTCATGGGTTAGTGAGTGTACTCATATGACCTTATTTAATTTAATATTTAGTGCTATATAAAATATTGTAAATTTAGTCATGCAAATAAAACTAGGATTAATTGCAATTTGACATTTAGCAAAAGAGTATTTAAATTAAGGCAGGTCTCAAATGAGACCAAAAATTATATGAGACTGCTATTGATTGAATTTGTCGTTGGTGAGCTTTAAATCCGCCGATTTCCTTGACTGAATTTGTCATTGGTGAAATTGACCAAGGAAATGATCAAGAAAATTGACCGAAAGATCAAGTAAATTGAACGAAAGATCAAATTAACTGAAAAATCAAGGCAAAACAAACATACTCAAAGACATTGATTGAAAGATCAAACAAACTGACTAAAAGATCAAGCAGAAACAATAAATGCTCATTCACCTGCTCTTGGTCTCCACAAGGACAGGTCTCACCCAAAACTTTCTCTTAAATTAAAACTAAAGTATGACAACAAAAAGACAATGCTCAAATAAAAGGTCAGATTTCTACATCGGTACTACTCCTCTCCAGGCTGAAGCATAAACTTGTTGGAGAGTGATAAAAGCAGAAAAAAGAGGTTTCTCTTGAAGAATTTGCTTGCCTACGGACTCGTCAGAATTGGTGGCGACACTTAAAAATCCAGAGAATGTGTCATGGGAGATCAAGAGCATTGTGGGGGAGTATAGTTGTTTTCCTTAGAAGCATGTTCTCTTTCTTTAATATTAATAGGGTTAGTCGAACGGTTGTAAGTTGTGAACATGACATTACTATTGGGTTAGGCCATACCCTTTGTAATATAAAAATTTACATTTCTAGTTTAATGAAAGTTTATTTTAAAAAAAACAAGTTTCTTGCCATTTATGGCTATAATCTTTAAAAAATTTAAAACAATAGTATACATGGTCCTTTTGGATTCGATCGAATCAGCCGCTCAACGCTAAGTATAGTTAATTGTATTAAATTAGAGAGATAATCTTTTGTATGAAAGACTCACCATGATGCAGCCCATATTATATAAGAATAATAATATGGTCAATACAATTAAATATGAGCCTTACTAGTACATAACATGGTCATACAAGTGTTTGTGTAAAGTAATTGAATATATACTAGCGTGGTCTCTCCATGTGTTGCGTGGAGAACTTGACACACATACTTCTAGAATATATCAATAATTGTCATTACATAAACATGATTATCCATTCATTTTTCACATCTTTACACTCTCAAAAGTTCGGAAACATTTTTCAAAAGTTGTATAGGTAACTTTTGTAGATCTGTGTGCATTTCCAACACGCTAGTCAGATCATTCAAGCCATTAGGGTTCAATGGTAGTATAATGCCACAACTTCGTACTCACTAACCGACCCAATCAAGGGAGACATAGAAAGAACTATTTCGGCAGTATGCTGAAACCAAATAATATTTTGAGAAAAGTAGAAGTTAAAACCAATGAAAAGTAGAAGCCGAACACAAGGTCATTGAAATTCACTTTTATTCTCAGGTGCCTTTCAACACTGTCAGGGCACACAGTAGTAGGGCTGTGCAACCGGTCCGACCCGGACCGGACCGGACCGGGACCGGTTTGGACCGGGACCGGAATGTTCATAAATCTTGGACCGAAGACCGGATCGGAAAGGGGATATTCTGGACCGGGACCGGTCCGGAATTATTCCGGGTTTGGACCGGACCGGACCGGTTAGACCGGAATTTTAATATATTATTTTTTAAACTTTATTTTTATGTTAAATATTAAACTTTTTTTACTACAAAAAAATTTAGTAATATGAAAATTATAATAAAAATGAGTTATATTAAATTAGAGTGTGTGAAACATGATTGCATGATTTTTAAATATTAAAAGAAGATGCAATGGTCTCCCTAAAGATTAATATTGTTCAAAAAAATGAGAGTAAACAATTTATAACAACTAAAAATCACCTTTATAAATCTATAAATTTCAATAAATATAATTTGAATTGATAGAATAATATTAATATTAATGACCAAAAATAAAATAACACATAAATTAATTAATAAATATTTAAAAATATAAATTATATTAAATACCGGTCCATCCGGTCCGGACCGGAAAATACCCGGTTTTGGACCGGACCGGACCGGACCCGGAATTCCTAAAAAACTTGGACCGGAGACCGGACCGGAATCCCTTATATCCGGTTCCGGTCCGTTACTTTCCGGTCCGGTCCGGTCCATTTTTCCGGTCCGGACCGGTTCATGCACACCCCTACACAGTAGCAAATATGCATATAAAATGCAGAGTGAATTTATAGGCTTATCAAACAAACACATAAGCTTGTCTTATATAATGGTCTAGGATTCACACAGTAGCAAAAAATTCAATATGCATAGCCCCAAAATAATTAAGGTGGGGTAATGCACAGATGTCAGTATCTATGCTATGGTTTCCCGAAGAAGCTCCGTATCTTCTGTTTCAGCTATCCTGGGGTTGGGAAAAAATTTAAAGGAATACTTACCATGTATCTTAATAATCTGTGCGGTAGATTGTGCTGCTTGTGGCCAAATATGTGATTAAATTTACCAATACATAGACCATGTTAAGTTATCTTGGTTTTGATTTATGAATTGGTATGATTATTTGCAGATGGTTGTTTGTTTTATTGAAAAGACACAAATTTTTGTTTATTATAATTACTGAAAATGTATGGGGTAGTTTTTTAGCACATGGGGTGTAGAATTACCAAATTATCCTTACTTGAAGATAAGGAGAAATTAAAAATTACCTTTGCTGGAAGATAAGGAGAAATTAAAACAAAAAAATTCTCATTATAGTTTTGCTCTAGGATAAACAAACAGTTATGTAAATTAAATCATATAATCCTAATTTTAAAAATTATCAGATAACTTTGAAGTATATGGCATAAACCTAAACTTTGGCTGAAATTTCAGTTTTGGCTAGGAGGCAGTGAGGGGATGTTTGGTTTCGGGAGATCCTGAAGGATGGAGATGAAGAGTTCTGTGTGCTGGCGATCATGGTCTGCGACGGATTATGGTTTCAAAGGAACAAGAGGATCTTCGAACAAAGCTCAGTTGGCGGCGAGAGTCGTTGCGGTGGGAGTGGTAGCCAATTTGAGGAACAACAGGGCAGCTCAGAACTGGAGGGAGGAACCGTCGAATGCGCTGTTGCTGCAGACGTTGTTGAGGCCGCCGGACTCGGTATCCAGATTAATTTTGAAATTAATCACGTAATAAGGTACTTTACCCAATAAATTTATCTATATTTAGAAACTTTGAATTACAACTTATCTCAACCTTTGAATTACAACTCATCTCAACTTTTGAATTTAATCCAACATGTCTTTCCCACTTATCTAATTTTATTTTATTTTGGGTACTTTTGTTTCTAAAGGAGTTGATTTTTTGACAAGGTATAATTTTATGAATGGATTTTTTGTTTTTTATGTATTCACTGTTGATTGTTGTAAGTGTGTCCCTTCGAAGAGCTGAGTTAAAGTGCTATTGAAATTTTAAAAATTGTAATTGTATTGTTAGATTATTAGCTTTCCTATACTATTTGACACTTGGGATTTGGCACTTTGGCGAAGATGACTTCCTGAGGATTTTTCTGTCCTCTACGATGTGGGAATATATACCGTCGTCAGTAGAGAACCACCATTCCTTGTTTATCCATATATCACAAGTTGATATAAAGAGTGGCTATATATTTTTGCAAGATAATCAAATTAAATTAAACCAGAAATGAATATATCTTAAATTGTGTTTTCTCACACCAAACAATAAGCATCCTAGTTACAAAAGACCTCTTGGTGATATTCCAGATAACGCAATTCTTCCATTCAAAATGTTTTAAGAAGCTACCACTATAAGTCCTGACTAATAACAAATGAACACAAACAGGGCTGCAATATTTGATACTAGAGGAAGTGGTAGTGATATCCTATTGCGCTGGTGCCAGTTGCTTCAACTTTGCTTGTAATATAATTGTAATCTCATCATTTATACTTTTCTTCTTCGAAGCCACCTGCATACAATACATAAATCAACAATAGACTAAACAAAACTCATGCCGGGAAAAGACTAATGTTGCATATTATTATCTAATCCTAGATTCCTAGCACTCAGATAATTTGAATAGTGAGTGTTTTCCAACACAATCATTTAAGTACTTGAAACTACAAACTCATAAGGCTTTAGGCAACTGAACCACAAAAGGGTAATATTATCAGGTTAGCAATTAATATGATTATTATTACGAGTGCAGTTAGCAATGAGAGAAGCATCATTATTCATCAATATACTCCTTCCTTGAATCTTGAATACTAATGAAGAGTGAGCTGAATACGCATAAATTGGGATGACTGCATTCGTCACTTTCCATATGCATTCTAGCTCATCTATCAGTTTTCATCACTGTTAGGGGAAATGTAAATGATCGGTATTCTAAGGTTCAAATGTACACTACATTTTCACTTTTTAAAGTATCCTAGTACTTCATGAAGAATCCTATTTCATCAAGGTAGGACTCATTAAAGGGTGAGGGAGTAGAAACCATGAAAAAAACTTTATATCCCCCTTTATTCCATTGGTATTACTTTCTAGCTGTGATATGATTGTGAACTATACTGGTCAATATAATTCAGGGTACATATAGTAAAGAATCAGAAATACAACTCTTCATGTGGAGTAAAACTAATTTGAGTAATAAAATGTGGTACAAATGGGGTAAAATATTTATTTTAATAAGTTTCCTGATGGATCAGAGGGAGTATAATCTCCCAGTTTTATGCTAGAATTTAACAGGAAAAAATAGAGTGAAAGAACAAATATTTTAGAAGAACACTTGCTTATGTTTAAGAAAGCTATCAAATCAGTTCTTCCATCTCAAGAACAAAATAGGTCCTACATTTAACTGTGTGGAAAAGTATGCAAAACAGAAGTCAAAATCAGTCAAGGCTCTTTTTATAGTTTGTAAAACAGCTAAAATGTCAAGCAACAATCATAACAGGAGAAGTGTAGTGAGTTGGTTACGTTTAGGAACAATATTTAAACACTTGGGTTGACTATGTGACCTTGTCACTTTGGCAAGCAAGAATATCAATACATCCTCTTTCATTTCGAATTTGTCCTATTTAAACACTTGGGTTGACTATGTGACCTTGTCACTTTGGCAAGCAAGAATATCAAATACATCCTCTTTCATTTCGAATTTGTCCTAGTAAGGAAGAAATATGTTTCTAAAGCAATTACAAAAAGACTCGTGATTTTTCTCCAGAATTAAGCCAAAGTATTACCCCACAAAAAAAAAAAAAAAAAAAAAAAAAAAACACTCTGGCACTGACAAAAGATGTGGTAACTTAAAAAAAAGTTCAGCAAAGAAGAAAATGTCCTCTACCTTACTTATATCATTTCAATAAGATCCAAGACATCACTAATCAGGGGGAAGGACATACAAAATGATACAATAGCAATGGTGAAAAATCAACAAGGTCAAAGTTGTCAGGAATGGGCTAGATAAAAACTTCATCATGTATCTTAGATAGGATATATAGCTGATGAAGGTTCAATAGACGTACCTCAAAAAGCTGATCATAATTAGACTTGAGCAAGTTAATTTTTCGCTCACAATAATCTTTTCCTTCAGCCATTGTTTTCTACATAATATAAGTAACTGAATTAGGAACTAAACAAGAAAAAGTGAAGCACATGGAAACTTTCAGTGAACAAAATAAACACAAATCTTTTTTTTTTCACGATAATTGATAAATAAAAAATTGATAAATAGGACATTGATAAATAGGACACATTTTTCATGAACATGTGGCTACTACTTTATAGTAACCGGAATAAACATGTCACTTCTCAGCAGAATGTCCAGAAACATACAAATTAACATGCATATGCATCTTCTACACACAGACGCTTCCAATCTTTGTAGTTAATTCATTGAACTTTTACATAAAAACCTGAGTAAACTTTTACACGATACATCTAAGAACTTCGGTGAGCAATCTCAGAACTCAGAATAAAAGTTTTAGCATTCTAAGCTCTAACGCCGTGACTATACTCATACTTCTAATCTAAAAACAGAGCTAGATAACTGAAGCAAAAAAAAATGATTACCAACTTGTAAAACTTTGTGCAAAGGTGTGATAGTCCAAAGAGAAACTAAATCCACACACATTTTAATTGAGAAACAAGCACTACACCAGCACAAAAAACTACAAAAGTACAAGAAAATAAATCTTCGATTCCTTCAACACAAACAGCAGTTACTGCTTTCATAATGAATGTACCTAAAAATACTGGTTATGTTGTATCACTATAAGACCACGGAGAAAAGAAAAAATGATTATACCAATGTGCTATTATAAGATTATGAGGCAATCAGGTTGGATAAGAGTTAGAGTGATTGAGGTAACAATCAGAATTGATTGACAGTGGTAGGTCAAAGCTCCATCCTGCCTGGCTGAAACTAAAGTGACAGGAAAGGAAAACTCCTCCCTTCTTCTCCCGCTGCCTTCCTCCTCTTTTGAAACAAAACATTGGGAGCGTCCAGTAGCTCAATTTGACTTAGATGAATTCTTATGTTCAATACATGTTTTAACTAATTTGACTAGATGCATTCTTATGTTCAATTCCTATTTTAACTAATAATAATACAAGGAGTTGCATTTAGGCTAAAAAAATAGCTGGATGGTACTATAAGTATAATCTACTCTTTATCCATGAAGTGACATCCTAGTATTGTCCCATGGTCAAATGTCTCAGACAACTGTTTCATAATGGTCCACCTCAATGGAACATGTACTACCAACATCTCAATTCTACAACACCTCAACTTCAGGAAATTAAAATGCTGACAATTTGAAAACGATTAACCAACCTCAACGAAATATCCAGTTCCCAGTTCCCACATCAACAGGATCACATACTCTAAAGATGTGGAAAATATGGGTTCTAGAAATTTACCAGATCTAGATGTGTTTTTTTTTTTTTTTCTTTCTTTGATAATGCTCTAGATGTGTTAAACAAAGAAAGAACAGGTTTCAAAAGTCTAAAAAGGGGAAAGAATGGTCACTGTGCCTTCTGCTAATATACTGGGCTGCATAGTAAAGTATGGAACCAAATCATGGCACTTCCTAAACAAAAAATGTCTTTTTTTTAAGGAAAGTGAAGAGTGGAAACATGATTGGTGCTTGCATCCACCGCAGAGGAAAATTTTATAGAACAGATGAATAGCTTGACTGTAAAAACCTGCTCAAAGCCTAATATAGACTTCTCATGGCTTTTTAGTGGAGTTAGTGTACTTTCCCCTCTACCAATTCATTTAAAATATGCAATAATGAAAGCACCTAGTAAGCCCTGGATACAACAAAGTAATAAAGATCAGAGGAGAGATGTAAATTAGCTGAGTCTCAAAAATCTCATTCACCACTTGTGTACACACAATGCTTCCAATCTTTATGAAGAAATATCAATTCACTGGAACTACTCTTTGCATAAAACATGATAGTAAGAGAACCAAACAGAGCATCACTTGATAGCAAGAGAAGCTCAGAATAAAGTTTATTTAAATGTACTCATCATCAATGTAGTCACATGCTAAAATGGTCCTGGATCTGAGACAACAGCTCCTATGACAATCAAACACATATATACACGATGCCTCCATGCTTGGCACTTGCTACAACACCTCAAATTTCATAAACTTAAAGAAGAAAACAAAGAAGAAAACCAACCTCAATAAAATATCCAGTGCCCACATCAACCAACACCTTATCAGCATCATCCAGAGTCCCGGGGACATAAAGCGACGCCGTCAGCGGCACCAGCATTTTCTTTCCTGCCAATCCAAATCCCACAATCAATAAAGCCCTAAATCTGAAGGATGAAGTACGAATTTGGGAATTAGATGGAAAAGGGAAGGGGACCTTGGGGACGGAGGGAGAGATCGTTGAGAGCGGTGGAAGCGTTGCCGAGGCGAGCAGTGGCGTTCCGGATGTTGGTGAGGCTGTCTTGGAGCAGATTCACTTCCATATCAGCTTGCTCTTTAATTGCTTTCAGTTGCTCTAAGCTCAGCTTCTCAAGCTCCATCGCAACCGGTGCGCCGCCGCCCAAATTCGAAGACGCCATTTTTCTTTGATTCAACAACAGTTGCTTCTTCTCCACAACCGAACTATTTTTAATACAACGAACCAAAACCCCCAAGTACTAATGTTTACTTTATTTATTCATTTTTATTAAAAAATTTAAAACAGTAATAATATGATTATAAATAGTTATGAGTTATGACTTATGTGTATAACTTAATATGTCTAAATTTAATATCCTTATTATGAACCTTCAAAATTGAGAAGGTCCCTTATGAGACTAAATTGTGATCATTTCCGATCTTCTCATTATCATGTTTAAAAAGATTTTCTTACTTTCAACACTGATTTTTATATATTGAGCATGAATATTCAGTGAGACCAATTGAGACTCAACTGAGAATTTGTCCACCCTTGTTTTGAAGAGATATTGTATTATATCATCTCAAGGTACTAGAAAACGTCCAGTAACGTTTGACAAAAAAAGAGGGTGGAGCATCTCATTCCTCCAACCGAAATGCTTCGCATGTTGGGAAACTTGTAGTGCCCATAAATTCTTCTAAAAAGACTTCTCCGCCGCCATAGTCGGGATCAGGCGATGCATAGAGGAATCCGCTGATTCAACTAGTAGATGGTAGGCCGATTTAATCGTGTACATGTGATTTGAAATCACGAAAACAGTTATGAATCACGAGACATAATTATGAAAGTTATCTTTACTTCGTAGATTCTTGTCATTGATATTATCCCCTATAAAACTTTTGGCCTATGGGGTGTTTTTAACTTATATTTTGATGTGGAGAATGTTTGTGTAATGTCGGGAATCCAAAAGGTTAAAAAGTTTATCAGTTCAGAGTTGTTTAAGTCTTTTCAAATCGTTCAAAAATAAAAATACTCGAGTATAATTTAAAAATTGATGTCAATAGAAGGACAATTTTCTCTAAATTTAATCATTTTAATGTAGTTTATAAAAGTTTACGGTTAAAATCTCAAATTCTTAACTTTAACAATCAGACTCAGCCCTCATTTCTCTCTCCTTTTTTGAACAGTAGTCTTTGCTCTCAACCCACTTCCTTGTAGATTCAGATTGGGGAGGAGATCGCCGGCGTTTCGCCAGTGCGAATCTCCTCCCTCCCCCTACTAGTTTTAGCTGAGTGTTTTTTTATTTATCCCACCTTTTTTCCCCCGAAAAACTACAGATCTAGTTCCCTTCTCGTCGCCGTTTCCGGCACTGATTTGGCCGGGGTACCACGCCGGATCGGGTCACCCATTTGATCCGGCGAAAGGCATCCCCTGCACCTCCCACGCAGCGCCCCGACGGCGCCGAGCACCCCAGATCCAGTCGCCGGCCTTCACCTGCGGCAAGCCCAGATCCAGTCCAGTCACCTGTCGCGGCGGTCCGATGTCAGCAATCGCCCACGCAGCGCCCCACGGACCAGATCGTCAACGTCGACGTCGATCTGGGCTGACCTTGTCAACGGACGTCTGCAGCTCGACGGATCAGCGCAAGATCCCCGGGACGGGTCGGGCAAACCGGGTCAAGTCGGGCATCAACCGGGTCGGTCCTCAAGGTTTTCTGGTTCTGGTCCAACTAGAGGGTGAGGTGGTTTTTTCCTTTCTTTTATTGTAGTAGATTTTATGTTAAGGTCGGGAAATTTGATTCTAGGTATTATTTGTCAACTTTAGTTTACCGGACTGGTACGTTTTTGTTTCGGAAACTATAGTTGACTTCAACTCTGGTTAATATTGTGGGTAAGGAGAAATACGAGTCAGAGTAGTAATTATACATACTTCTGGCGATTTTCCCAAATATAAACTAGATTTGTAGACCGTGGAAGTTAGCTTTGTCAACTTTTCTCGTGTTTGATAATACCTTTCTTCAAATTTCTATACTATGTGTTATTTGCTAGCTAGTTAGACCCGAATTGGTTGGAACATGCACATGGTATTGACCTGATAGTAGGGGATATGATTTGGAACTGGTCTTTTTTGCGGAACTGTCCTGACAGACTTGGGGAGTATACTTACCCATTTGTTTGTTATATCTCTCTTAACCCTTAATTGGCGAGAGGGTAAACCCCATGGGCTTCTAGACTAGGTAACATTTGTGCCTAGACTAGTAGACTTTGATTATATAGTTTAAAATGCAAGTTAAGGTGCTACGCTTGTCAGGTATTTTCAGATAGTAGATTTGTAAGATGTATCTCCTTTTTTATGTAAGCCTTCGGGCACCACAGCCTTCGGGCAACACACTGCTTCCGAGCTAAAGCCTAGGAATTACAGTCTTCGGGCAACACCTTGCTTCCGGGCGAAAGCCTAGGAAATTGCCCTCGGACAACACATTGCTTCCGGGCGAAAGTCCAGGAAATAGCCTTCAGGCCACCTTTGTATTTTATTTTATGTTGATTGGGTTGAGAAGCCGTCAATAATCCTTAAGATTCGCCTTCGGGCATAAAAAAAAAAAAAACAGACTGGCTTGATATCTTAGGATTTTGCTTTTGATGAGTAATGTATTATTTTTCAAAGTTGTTTAAATCTTTTTAAATCATTCAAAAATAAAACATCAAAATGGACTCGTTTGGAGATCAGCGTTTAGTTGTTACCTCTTAGCGGATTCTATTAGTTGTTAACTTTTAGCGGATTTTACCTGTTTTGACTAGCAGTTTGACTAGCGGTTTGTATTTAAGTGTTTGACAAATGACAATTAGCTGATATCTATTTTGTTACGTTAAAAGACTAAAATAGGCATTAGTATAATTTATTAATAATTTCTTTTATATAGCATGTTATTTGTTTTAAAGTATCGAAAAGTATTTTTATTACCTATATATTTATTTATTTTTATGCTATTTGTTATTTAAAATATTATTCTATACTAATATACACATTTTTATTTTTAAAATGATTGAAATTTTCATAGTAATATATGTTTAGCTCGGATATTTTAATATTAATAAATGAAATACTTCAAGTAAAAATTAAATATAATCTAAAGAATAAATTGTACGTCCACAAATATGCAACGCATGCATAATTTGATTTGATGAATAGTAAGCAAACATGATTAATATATTGCCCGTGAAAATTAGTTTACCATGAAAATTAGTTTATTAATTTGATTTAAAAAAAGAAAATTTTGTGAGAATAAGGATAAAAATGATGTTTTATAATATTGTTTTGATTAATTCTTTGTAAACGCTGCTCTTTCTAGTGTTTCAGAAATGGGAGATTTCACCAAATCAGCTAATTAGAAAAAGTTGTTCACAAACACTAAGAAGAGGTGATTGACTAGTCAACTATCCATATTTAACTCAAAAAGCTAAATACTCTTAAAAACTCTCGTCACCAAACGGGGTCAATATCTCGGGTATGATTTAAAAATTGATGTCAACAACATGGGTCCAGGAACAATTTACAAAGACCTCAGGAATAACAAGGATTTTTTTTTTCTAAATTTAATCATTTTTGATGAAGTTCATAAAAGTTAAGAGTTAAAATATGCAATTCTTAACTTTTACTATTAAATTGGCTTGATAGCTTAGGATTTTGCTTTTGATGAGTAATGTTAATGTATCATTTTTCAATCTTTAAATTGATATAACAAAGTCAATTTTAGGTGGATGTGATGTGACGATTGAAAATAAGAGCTCTAGTGAGACTATCCTCACCCTAGTGAAAATAGGGGTGTAAACAATCTCGTAACAATAAAAAGTGTAAAGTTTTGTCAAAAAGTAAAGTTTGTCTGAATGGATATGCTGGTTCTTTCCACATTTTACTATATAAAATATAAAATTTTGTTCTTTGACTTTACTATATTTATTTTACAATGCGGTTTAATTTAATGGAAGATTTAGTGTGTTTCAAAATAAAATATTTTGAAATATTCTTTATCCACATATGAAGTCTATAATTCACTTTTTTGCCGTACAAATTATTTTAATACTAAAATATTTATTTTACCATTTGGTTTAAATTTCATGAAATTTTTTGAGTGTTGCAGTATAAAATATACTGAAATATTCTGTATCCACAAATGATATTAAGTCACGATAAAATAATTCTCTTGAAAATAATTATTTAACATAGAAAATAATTTAATTTAATCAACACATAGTTAAAAACACAAAATATTAAAGATATTAAATAAAAAATTTAATATAGAAAAACGTTGAATGTGATCGAACTCAGGACGGAAATAGTAAGAAAATGTTTGTATAATTAAATCATACATAGTATAAATTAAAAATATAAATAACAGTTTTTTAGATAAGCATGTTTGACTAATAATATTAAAAGATAGTGATAAAGTATTACTTGTCCCCACAAACACTACATACCTATTTTATAGGGGTGCAAATAGAAAAAAGGGGAGTGCAAATAGAACCACCCTCTCATAATCCCATTGTCATCTTATTTGTATTCATATTTCATAATGAGACGACTTCATCCTAATTATAAGGAGTCGATTGTAAAACTTGAGACCTCCGGAAAAAATTGGAGACTGGTATTCTTAGAGCAAGTCCAACAGTTTCCTCAAGTTGGGAAATTTCAATAAATTTAGGAAATTTGAGTCATTTTTCAGCTCCAACAGTTTCCCTATCACATTCCCCAAGAAATTCTCATGTTGCTTCCCCAAATCCGTAGAGATAGAAAAAATATTTGGGGAAGCAAAATTTAATTATTTTGCATTTAAGACTGATTATTTTCTTATTCGTGTGTTTTTCTTTATTTTTTGACAAATTAAATATATGTTCTTAATTTTCATATTATAACGAACGTAACAAGATCTTACATGACTGTGTTCAGATGCATATATAAATTTGAATATCATCATGTGAGATCTTGTTATGTTCGTTGTAATGTGTATTTTAATAATATATATATTCACATTTTTTCATTATACGTAATTTAAAATATTAAGATTTCAAAATATATTTAAATAGTGAAAAACAGAAATAAAGAGATAGGGGAGGGGTTCAATACACTCATTTATTTTCACTCAATTTTTTACTCAAAATCTGGATCCTTGAAACACATCTAATCTAATGGCTCACTAATTTCTTTCCTTTTTTCTATCTTTGTAATTTCTCTCATTAATTTCTCCCATCTCCTCTCTTTTCTGTTTATTTCCCCAGAACAACAAATTTAATTCATCTCAGAATTTCCAAAGAATTTCCTTCCCGTTCATCGCCGAAGCTCTCAGTATTGCAGATTGTTAAATTCACCTCTTACCCAAATACGTGACCAACTTCACAAGCACACAATTGACATCACACATTCTTTCTGCTACCATTTCTTTCCATTTTAAATAGAGAAATTAACCTTAAGATCTTGCTTGTTTTAAACAATTTGAATCTATAAACCCTTAATTTTAAGTCAAACCTCTCAGTAGAGCCGCAGCTCAATTTCCAATAACATCAATCGCCAAGTTTCAAAGGAACTATTTTCCAGAAAATAGGTACTGAAAGAATTAGATCGTACGTTTAATTGAACTGTACTCCAAATTTGGATGATTTTAGTACAGTTTTTTAACTTCTATTTGCAGGACCAAATTACTATTGCAGGACCATATTTCACCTGATCAGACGCATTTGCACCCAATTAGTTTTGCCCAACTCAAATCATCATGTGTGTGAGTTTAGACTTACGATATATACAAGTGATCCATAAACGGTAAGATGGTGATGATTTGTTTACCTTATCTTGTAGTATTTTTATTTTTTTACTTATTTATTGTGTAATTCGGTGTTGTTGTCCCTTTCTTATGGTTACTTTATTATTTTGGTTGATTTGAAATCAAGAGTTATTGAGTTGATCAAGTTGGACATGAGTGTTGGGGGCAGTCTTGCTAAGGGTGACCATGTATTTTCATAGGACTTTAAGATAGTATATGTATGAAGATATTTACTTTAGAGAAATTTGTCCAATTTGAATGAGTATAAAATATTATATTTAATTTAGGTAACTCCTTTCTTTACTAACACAAATAAAGTGACAATTAGAATTTGTTCTTTATTAAATTAGAAATTAAATATATTCTTACCTTTAATCCTATTCTTACCTTTATTCTTACCTTTAAATATTACAAGATTCAAAATATTTTGTTTTTTAATCAAGATTCAAAATATTTTGACATATATACTTTCAAATTCATTATTCTTATTTTTATTCTTATGTATGACATTTTTTTACCTTTTTTATATATATAAAAGGTATATATATATATATATATATATATATATATTCGAGTAATGATATTCCAGAGTGCAAATCCAAATACATAATATAACGTTTGTAGACAATATTTTATTATTGCTACCTAAAATTTATTTTTAAAAATTAAGTCAAATGCGACGATTAGATTTACATCTTAAAATATATTTTTATGATCAATTACAAAAAAAATTAAGTTGTATTTTATTTATTCTACTTTGATGATCACTGTAGTTCCTCTTGCTTCATTTAAAAATAATTAAAATTTGATCAATTTGCGTTTCAAATTAAATTTTAATTCAAACTATATATAGTAAGGGAGCATCTCCTGGAAATAAGGTGATCTAATTTGCAGACCAAAATTAGACTACATTCTATAAGATTGGGGGTTGTTATTCAATTATTTTAATTGTTTAGGCATATGTCATAAAAAATCAAGGAAATAAGGTGAAAACATATATCGCCCAAAATCTACAAGATCAAATAAAAAAACACATGAGTTTCAAAATCTAAAAAATCAAAACAAATAAAACATCAAACCAAATAAAAGATCAAACTCAAGTATAAAACATCGGGCTCAAATAATTAAAATTATTCTATAGTAATCCCCAACCTAGAAAATAGTCTCCTTTTGACCCGTCATTACTGTAATGTCCCTTATTTAAAAAAGACTCATATAGTAAGAAATATAAAATCAAATAATAGGTGATGAGAAGGTCTTGGGTGAGACCGTCCTATCATAAGTTTATTGTAGGACGAATGATAGTTCATGTGTTTGTTAACTTTGTTAGTGTGTTTGTAAGTTTTGTTTGCGTTTAACACATAAACACAATTTTTGGCAAACAAAATTAGAAACACACAAACAAATGCATTAAACACATGAACAAAAATTATGTCAAACAAAGTTTAGAAATACACAAACAAATGTATTAAACATATGAACTATCATTAGTCCTACCATAAGCTTATGGTAGGACAGTCTCACCCAAGACTTTGTAATAAGTGATTAGGTAAATCGTGCAACGCACGGTAGACCCCAACTAGTTAGAAGTAGTTTCATTACATATTTTTAATTTCATTTAGTTTAATATTTGATATTCAAATATGGAAAAATGTGATTAAAATTATTTTTAAAATCAATTAAATTATAGTTTTACATGTGAAATTATGGATGGTGGTGTGTTTGAATCAAAATTATAATAATTAAATACTTTTGGTTAAATTATAAGTTTTGATTAGTGAATGTGTTATTAAGTAGTGAAATGTGTTAAATTAAATACTTTGGTTAAATTTTAAGTAGTGAATGTGTTATTGAAACATCAGCGTTCTTACTAGGTCCCCTAAAATGTGTGTATTTTTTACAAAACCTACATGAAAAATTTCTCATATACAATATAATGGATATTAAGATCCAAAATTTTGATTATCTTGCTTAAATAATGAAATTTTTGCTAATTTTGCTAATTTCATACGTTTCAGCGGTAATGAACAACCGCTGAAACAATTTGACGGCTCACCAGTGACACGACGTCACATCATATTTCAATCATTTGAAAAAAACGCGTTTCAGCGGTGCTAAATATGAACCGCTTAAATATACTTGGTGGCAGTTGTGTTATGTTGCTTTTTAAGTAACATAATTAGATTAATATGAATTATCCGTGATTATAGAAATCAAGCGATGGTTGACCTTATATGGGATAACTTAGTATAGTTGGTATTTATAGAGAGTCAAGTAATGGTTAATCTTTCATTAGTTTAACTCATTTAGTTAGTAGTGTTTTTTAGTAATAAGGTACGTATGAGTTAGAATTTGTAAAAAGTCTAGTAACAGTTAACTTTTGAATGTGTATAGTTGTTGTTATTAGAAGTAGGGGTGGAATCGGTACAATACCATGTTTTTTTTCTCAATACCATGTACCATACCAAGTATTTCGGTACACATATTTTAAATACCAATACCAACCAAAAAGTTCGGTTGGTATTCGGTATATACCGTAATTGTACCAAAAAAATAATTTGAAAAATAAAATAGAAATACATGTAAAATATGAAATTTGTCCAAAAATAATAAATGAGTTAAATTTTAATCAATATGACATGTTCAAAATAACTACTAATTTTCTTACTCATGATATTACATCAAGAAAATTACGGCATTATTCAAAAATTAAATTTAATGTTAAGAGTTTAACATAAAAAATAACACTGAAATGGAAATAACTTGGAGCCTAGACAATGAAGTGGTAAAATACGTGCATCTATTTTGGGATCCCATCTATTTTTACCGCGATAATGACAGAGTGTTGTGAGGTAAAAGACGTTTACAAGTTAAATTTATACAAAAATATCATAAGCATTGTCAAAAAAATATAAAAAGAACAAAAAAACACTCGCTTGAAACATATTTAAGGCAACAAATATTTAAATCTTGTCAATATTATTTATTTTTTAATTTATATTATTATTTCGGTATGGTACGGTAGTACCATGGTATTGAAAATTCAATACCAATACCATACCACCAAAGTAGGTATATAATTGGTACGGTATTTTTGGTATGGTATTGGTTGGTATTTTGGTTGGTACGGTATTTTGGTATATTTTGCCAGCCCTAATTAGAAGGTCAATTAAAGTTTGACCTTTGACTAATTCAAATCAATTCAGTTAGTATATAAAGTCATAAGATTTGACCTTCCATTAGTTAAAGTAATTTAGTTACCAGTGTTTATAAAAGATTAAGTGAGTTGATCTTTCATTAGTCTAATTTAATAATTTTATGAAGAGTCAATAACTTGTTAGTTAAGGTTTGTAGAAAATCAAGTAATGTGTGAATTTTGATTGATTAATCTTAATTTAATTAGTGCCTATAAAAAATCAAATAAGAATTGGTTTTTGTTTAGTATAAACTCAATTTATTGTGGTTAGAGTTTTAGTAGTTTAGATTTTAGAATTTAGATTTAGTGTGTTTAGGGTTTATTGGGTTGAAAGTCAAAATAAGTCAACAAAAAACCTTCTTTCTCATTCGTAAGACAGCTGAACCATCTTTCTCATTCGAAAGAACAAATAAAGCAGCAGAACTACTCTTTCTCATTCAAAAATTTAAATAAAGCAGCAGAACTACTCTTTCGAATTCGAAAGACAATGAGTTTTACGGCACTTTTTTTTATAACCGCCGTAAAAATACCACGAACCGCCTTCTCTGGTCACCCGCCATCTCATACCTTACGAATTGGTCTTTCGAGTTCGAAAGACATGACCATTTACGGCGGTTCCAAGGTGGTCTACGGAACCGCCTTAAAAAAGTGCCTTAAATCCCCTGATTTGCACTAGTGTGGGAGAAATAAATGAGAGAAATTACAAACGACGAGAACTCTGGTCATCAGTTACAGATCACCATTAAAAATTTGAAACTATTGCAGATCATGCCACAAATAAAGATCAGCTCCTCTTCATCTTCACGCAAACAGACAGTAGTACCTGAGATTTGAAGAGCTGAAAAGGCTTTTGAAACTCAATTTATTTTATATCCGTAGCCTTGACAGAAGCAGGGGCATTTTCCTTTCAACGTTAATTCCAAAACACGCGACATGTTACATGAATGTAAACCAAACCCTTTCCCAACAATATTATCAAGATAAACCACCCTCCATTTCGCTTGGAGATTATGCACCGATTTTCTACCCACAGTAGCGAACCCAAGGCGAAGAGGTGTTGTTGATCTTGCACCTGCTTGTCCTGTGAGATGTTGATCTTGACCTACTTATTCACTGTGATCTAGCACAAATGCAAACAGAACAGCCCATTTATTTTTCCACTGCGACTATGCACAATCGGTATGGAGATCGGCTGGCTTGCTGCAAAAGAAGTGATGGCGTATGCAGCTCCAATGGGTGATTGCAGAATCAGGCAGCTCTTGAAGGATGGTGGTGACAGTCCTTGTTCCTGCCCCTACCAGCAATACTTACTTGTCTGCAGGTTCTAAAGATCCTCACTGGACAATATTGTGCTGATGAAACTACATATTTGATCTATGGAGGGAAAGATTGTGAAGTGAAGCTGAAGCAGGCTGCATCTGCCAACTCCCAAATCCTAGATAATGAGCATAGCAGATCCCAGTCATTATGGATAAAAACTTCTGCAGCAGTCAATAATAACTTAAAGTTAAAATGAGGAATAAACAAGCTCAGAAAACAAACATCTTTATGAAACATCAGACTAGTACCAACTACCAACCATTAAAATTTAAAGTTGCTGCAGCAGCAGCTTATGTTCATTGGTAGTTTTGAAATCTCAGAATCATCTTCTGGAACGGAGCAGGGACATTTCCCTTTTTTGAAATTATTTCCAAAACACAGGACATGTTAAATGAATTCAAACGAAATTCTCTCTCGATCATTTTATCAAGATAAATCACAGCATCATCATATTTTCTTCCTTATGTTGTAGGTAATCTCATCTGCCGGGCATCCGTTTGCTTCCATTTGTACAAAAGAACACTTTAGCTTCCTCTACCAAATCAAGCTTACAAAGGGCATCACTCATCGTGTTATATGTTTTAACATTAGGACTCATTCCTTTAAGTGGCAGACTGCTAAAAATTTCAATAGCTTCATCAAGTCTTCCACTTTTGCACAACCCATCAAGAATGATAGTATACATAGTGATATGTAGCTCCACTCCATCTTTTTCCATCTTCTGCAAGAGATGCAATGCTTCATTAACAAGTCCATTCTTGCAAAGGCCATCCAACATCACACAATAAGAGTAAAAATCAGGTTTAGCAGCACCAAGTTGAAACTTGAATCTTCCTGAACAAATCTTTGGCCACATCACACCTCTCAGATAAAAATAGTCCATTTAAGAGGATATTGTAAGTTGAAATATCAGGATTCAAGCCCTTACTAACCATGTCTTGGAAGATTTGGAAAGCCTCCTCAAGTTTCTTTTTCCTGAAGTTTCCATGGATCAAGATATTGATGTCAGGTTCAGTCCCATTGATTACCATAATCTCAAAGATTCTTCTGGCTTCATCAATTTTACCCAGCAAACAATATCCATCCATCAACGTAGTATATGTAATTACGTTAGGAGTCACACCTTTCTGAACCATTGTCTCCAAGACATCACATGCATCTTGCATCAATCCATACTTCGAAAATGAATCTATCAAGATACTGTAAGTGTATACACTTGGGGTTATATTAAAATTAAGCATTTCAACCCACAATCTCTTGACCTCATTCCACTTCCCTAAACCGCAGATTAAACTATTGTAAGTGATGACATTGGGTACAATACCTTCTTTAATCATCTGGTGTAGGAGAGCAAGGGCTTTATCGATCATGTTGTCCTTACAAATGCAGTCAATAATGGTGCTGTACATGATGACATTAGGTTTTGTACCACTGTTTTTCACAATCCTAAGAACCTCAACAGCCAGCTCAGTGTTCCAACCTTTGACAGCCCATCTATCACAATCCCTAACATAACCTCATTCGGTTGACACAACTTTTGATATATGATCTTCCGAAAAAGTTGTTGTGCATCAGACACCCTGTTTTCTCGGAAAAGACCCCTCAGTAAAGTACCAAAGGTGGTGACATCAGGTATTACCCTTCCGCTTGAAGAAGGCTCCCAACACGGAAAATCCAAAATCGACTTTACCCTCCAAGCAGAAACAATTGATGATGATATTCCAATGTACAGTCATTAACTGGAATGCCCTTGACACACATATTTTTATACATAGAAATGGCAGCAGAATAATGCTTCATCTTAACCAAATTACCAAGCAGTTGGGTGAAGTCAATCACACTAGGTAGAGGCCTCAGTCTAACCATTTCATGATATAGATCCACGGCATTATCAAGACTTCTGATTTTACAAATATCATCCCTCAACCTATTCGGGGATATATCATGTTCAAGATTGGACGTCCTACCATCCTTAACTACGGCACTGGAGTTAAACTCAAACTGGGAAGGGGAAGAATTCAGAGTTGTGAATGGTTTTAAGATTAGAACCTTATTTTTTGTCTGACTAAAACAATGCCCAAAAACTCTTCCTTTACTCATTCTAGCAAAGCAAAGTAACAAAATCCCCTAATTCCAGAATTGGGATACTAAGATGGCAGATGCCAACATCTGAAAGAAAATAGAGTACAATTATCAAAATTTTCCATTTGGTTTCCTGGGGAAAAACAAATATCAACAACTTAAAGTTCACATCTTTGATGAAAAATCAAAGGCAAAAAGAAATTATCAGAAGATGAACTCACCCAATTACAAGGCCAGCTTCTTTCCTGAATCAGCGTTTTGAGTGGTCAGAAATAGGACACCAATGTCGCAGTGGTCGGAACTTTAGAGAAGGAGGTCGCTGTGGTCGGAACTTTAAAGAAGGTGGTCGCAAGTTGCAGGAGCAGTACAACTGAGAGCTCGGTTCTGTAAACTTAAAGAAAAGTCTTGGTGATTATAATAATAAAATATTATTGATTGAGAAGTTAAAATACGCAAGATCTATTTCCACAACTCAATATTCTAAATTCACAATCCATTTAGTGATAAATTTACTTAATCACCCTTCATAAAATTTAGGATTCAATTAACAATTATTATTTCATTTAAATCCCTTAAAGTTTGAATAATAAATTTTGGATTTAAGTTTTTGTTAAATTTAATTGTATGCCCAAGAAATTCTCAAAATCTTCAACATTCATTAGCTGTCCAGTTTAATTCAACACCTTTAAATTTAGGCCATATTTGCTAGAGCTTATTTCTTGGTGTACTGAACTGAACTGAACATCCTTTAAATTTAGACCTTTATTTTGTTTTGTTGTTGGTTTACTATTTCAGTGTCTTACTTTGATACAAATAACGGGCGAAGAGCTACTTCTCGTCGAGGTAGGAGTCAATGACCGAGTACCTTCCGGAGGCATCTCATGGGAGAAAGGAGATGAGAAACCCCTTTGGAAGCCCTTCGTTGTAAGGAAAGTTTGTCCGATCGAGCCAATGTCAATGGAGAAGTCATATGAGTTAGGGATTAGTAATATTACGGGGTGATGTTGGTCGCCTTGGTCTTCAATAGTCTATTTAGCTCAATCCCTAGCGATACTCGCAAAGTCGAGCACCCTACTGGAGGGAGCTCGTCTTAACCATGTTCAATCGCAGATGGACGATTTCCAGTAGTTTACGAAAGAAATGAATATTTTATCTTAAAAATAAAATAAAATTCAATCATCTAAATGATTAAGAGCAAGCGCATTAAATGCTTAGTCGTTCATATATAACCAGATCACACGATAGTGTGTATGGTCTCATTCATTCATTTTATTCCAAAATACATTAATTATACGCATAACCTGTGGTTGAAGGTGATCATCATGATTCATGGGCAGAAAACAACCCTATAATTTGTACCACTTGGGCTAGTGAACAAACTAGTAGGATCGTCCTGAGGGTAACTGTAAGCATCGACGCATTTATACTTAAAAAACATTGATAATGGTGTCGGGCCACAGCTCCCAGGACCATCGGTGCAACAATATTCATTTGTCTTATAAACGGTGCACGGGTTGTTGCATTCGCCGTCGGTTCTGAGCTCGGCCGGGCATTCCTGAACGATCGGCGCCGAACACCTAATCGACCGGCAAGCCGTAACTGAGCTGAATTCCACAGGGGTGTTGAATCCATCGACGTTGGATACGTCGATATAGTCCTGGTCGTATGCCTGTTTGTTTCAGTGCAAACTCAGCTAGCGTGTTCGGAGGCTGGCCGAAGCCTTGGCACTCTAATCGGCCGCAGTCACCGGTCTGGCATCGGCCGTTACCGTCGCAGTTGGTTCCGGGAGCCACGTCTATGGTCCATCGCTGGCCTTGGTCGAGCCGACGGGAACGGCAGCAGCTCACACTGGTCAAAAGTTGCAGCATTTGTTGTGGAAAGAAACAGAGAGGCTGAAATTGCCAAAATCAGCAATGTTTGGTCCAAACCTTGTTTTAATGCAGGTTAATGTAGGAGCTTGCTTGGCTGCACTGTGCCATGTATAATTAGTGAATTTTCGTCCACTCCTGATCACTTATGATCCTCTTACATTGCGCCACTGCCACATGAAGAGTTTAAACATCTTCTTCAAAAGTCAATCAAGACTTTTCCGGTGCATCCAAATGCTGGGATAGGGCCTCATACCATCCAAATGCTGGGCACTAACATCACTACTGATGCAGCATATTGTCAGACTTCAGGAGCAGGGGTGGCAGCATGGTGTGCAATTGGAACATCTCCATCGGGGTGTTGGGAAGGGACAACAAGATTAAAGACATTATCAGCAACACAGGCAGAATTGTCAGCCATTCTGAGCGCAATGACTCAAGCAGCAAGAAAGACGCTGTCCAGGGTTACCATTATTACGGACTGTGGAAATGCATGGTTGTATATTAGGCGCTATCCTGATACACAGCCGGATGTCCGTATCATCGTCAAACAGATTGTGACTCTAGCAATGGGTTTCCAGTATTGTAGTATAGTCAAAGCTGATAGAAGCTTTGTCAATCATGCGCACCTGTTAGCGCAGTCTATTTCCAATTGTAATGTTTTAATTTAATTATAATAAAGTTTAAAGTTTCAAAAAAAAAATAAAAAAATCAAGACTTTTCTTTTTTGGCATACTCTCTCCATTGGTCAACTTTTAAGTAAACATTAGCGGGGATTGTATAAAATTAAGTTTGAAATATGAAAAATAGAAAGTGTGGCTGTTATTGTTTCACTCTTGTCGTACTGGAACAGAAATTTTAATTTTATTAATAAAAAATGCATCAAAACTGGGATCCGCATTTTAATTATGTTTAAAGGTTGTCTCATTTATATATTATAAATTATTTGCATGTTTTTTTTCCCGCTTTCCTAGCAAAATGCTACTGATTGTTAAGACTGAAGTTCAAAACTTTGAGGATCTAATATGCAACATCACTAATAAGTATGCTTTACACCTGACACGAGTTATGTGTTTTGAATTTCTGATACGGATTAGATTTCCTGATTTCAGCTCTTTCTTTCTTCCAATGGGGAACAAATTGGAAATGAAGTTAGTAATTAGGAAGCATTGCCGGAGGGATCAATGTCACAGAAGATTCACAGTTTCTTATCCTCGAAATGTCGATTAAGAGCTCGAATGTCCGCAGATAATATCCTCGAAATGTCGATTATGAGCTCCAATGTCCGCAGAAGATTCTCTTCTTATCCTCGAAATGTCGATTAGGAGCTCCAATGTCGGCAATGCCTTTAAATAGCTCCAACCACGGTTGTTTTTCAGCTTCTTTAAGCCGTTTATTAGGAATCCACCTTTTAAATCCATATTTACCTGTTTGGATTTCAAAAGAGCTAAGAAATAATTGATGAGTGGAGGGGGATATTTGAAAGAGAAGTCATAGTCAAATTACCATATCTAAGAAAGAACAAGAGTCTGAAAAACGGTCATTGCGAATATAGAACATCTCCTGGCATTCGAATTTCTTGCTACTGCATTTGTTGTAATTTAAATGATAGATTAAAGGAAAGGTGAGTAAGAAAAGGAAATCCTAATAGGACACTCCGACAGCCAAGTAAAAAGAAGAACATCAAACAAGCTTAATTTAAGCAACAAACAATACACAGAGTTCAGATTGATCCATATCTTGACGGAACTTTATTATATCTAGCTAGTACAACGAAACTAATGCCGGTGGTTTTCAAAATGATGGGAATACCCATAGCGGTGGAGATACTCGGCTAAAGGATTCAACGTCAAACCTTTCAATGCGCTCATCGCTCATCGTCTTTCTCCGAGAGCATTAGAAGAGGAACTTTGCCTACACCCTTAAACAGCTCACGCTTAACGGCGCCAGCAGATCGCCAGTTGGTACAAACCCCTCTGAACGCCGTGAATTCCTCCATTAACGGCAAACGAAGGGCTATATCCACCAAGATATCAGGCAATAGCCCTGACCAGTCCATTACCTAATTTTATACAAAATCAAATCACACAGCAACCCAAATAAATATGAACCTACATAGTATGTGCTTACAAATGGGATTTGGACACAAGTTTGAGAAGAATTCAGACCGATCGATATAGAGTGATGGGGAATTTACCTCTTACAAATGAGATTTGGACAGCAGCAGTGCGCAGGATCTCTCCAGGATGAAAACACAAGTGACCCAAAATTTAGGTTCGTGGATTTGGAGAAGATGAGGTTCGGCGACACCGACTTTCTGACTCGTTCGTTGTCCATCCCAAAGTACCTCAAAGTAGTACAAGAATTAAACCAATGATCCAAGATCCACTTTGTTTTCATTTTTATCCATTACATTACTTTTTTTTCCTATTTCACCCCGCTAAAGTGTGCGTTATCTCAATTAAGTCCTCAGTTTGAGAGAATTGATGGTGGTGTATGAGTATCTCCAATAGAGACCGACCAATTTTTTCTTAACCCTCACCTAGAGCTGTCGATTCGGGTCTAAAGGTCGACCTCGGGTTCGGGTCTAAAAAGGTTCGGGTCAAACGGGTCGGGTTCAAACGGGTCTAAAATATCTTTTCGGGTCTTGTCGGGTCGGGTCGGGTCGGGTTCGTGTCGGGTTGATGTCGGGTTGGGTTCGGGTAGGGTTTTATAGGGTCGGGTTGGTATCGGGTCAGTTTTATTTTCGTGTCGGGTTCGGGTCAAAATATTATATTTTGACAAATACTCATAATTATATTAAATTTAACAATTATTCTAACTTGTATTAACACTTCGGTTAGAAAGAAACTCTAGTTTTAAATATGAATATTAAAATGTCAATAATCACGATGTCAGTAATAAATTAAATTAACAAAAAATATGTTATCAACAAGTACTCTATTTTATATTAACACCAAAATAACATGAAATGAAATAATTATTGGGTTGATTTTGATACTAGAATTGGGCATATTTGATGGGCTTACTTTTGTCTTCAAGCCCCAAAACTCAAAACCCACTAAACCCTAAACCCACTAAATTGATGTAATTAATCGAATTGGAAACCTGCTTAACTAACAACGATAACTAAATTGAAATAAATTTACCAAAAATTAATCCTTAATTTAGTTTCAATAAACACTTAAAAATAAATTTAGTTACTTCTAAATATTACATTTAATTTAGATTTTTTTATAAATACTATGAAATAATTTATATTGAATTTTACTAATCAAATGGCAAACCTTACTTGACTTTCCATACGTAACTGAGTTTTAGTGCTAACACACTAACTTAATTGTATTTAACTAACCAAATGTCAACTATTACTCGACTTTATTCAAAAATTAATTAAGTTCAATTTAACTATACAACTGTTAACCATCACTCAATTTATAATAATCAAGTAACTTATATTTATTCAAAAATAGGGATTCTCTATAAATTAGTGATTAATGTTTAATTTGTTACTTTCGACAATTAATGAACTTCATTAACTGACTTTGTTTACTATGAGTTGAATAGAAATAATTAAAGGTCAAATATTACTTGACTTTTATAAACGAATGTAACTAGTATATTGTATTTAAGTAGTGAAAGATCAAATATTCCTTGATTATCTATAAATACTGGATAAATTGAGTTTAACTAGTGTTAGATCAAACTGACTTGATTTTCTAAAAACACTAACAAGTAAATTAAAATTAAATAATAAAATATCAAATCTTAATTGAGTTTCTATAAACACTGGAACTAAATTGAGTTTCACTACATTCCCTTATAGTTCAATCCAATTTTATACTTGATGAGTTAAAAATTGTATCGTCGCCAGAGATTATTCAATTTAGCTCAAGGCATTATGACGACATGATCTTCATAAAACAAAAATGAATTGAAATAAATATTAATATACACAATATACTGAATTGATATTTTTATACTTATATATATATCAACTCTACTAGAGAAAATATGCTCTTGTAATAAATATATTATTTTTTACTGAACAATTGCTGTAATCCACCAAATTATTCCTATAATTCATTCAACAAATTCCAGTGATCATAAATATATTTATAAACATTTTTATGGAAAGCAAATTGCAGTGATCATAAACATTTTTACACCAATTCTATTACTACTGCTAGTTCATTAACTTAATTTTAGAGTTCGGGTCATTTTCGGGTTTGTGTCAAATCGGGTTCGGGTCACTTTCGGGTTCGGGTCATTCTCGGGTTCGGGTCGGGTTCGTGTCGGGTTAAAATTTATTCGGGTTCGTGTCGGGTCGAATTTGACCTAATATTCTCGGGTTTTAATCGGGTTAAAAGGTCATTCGTGTCGGGTCAGTCGGGTCGGGTTTTTCGTGTTCGGGTCTGAATTGACAGCTCTACCTCACCCAATCAAATAAAAACTCAATATACAGAAGCACATTGTTTTGTTTTTGACGGGAGTTAAGTTTGAGGCTAGATAGGGACGAATAAAACAATTACAGGACTAAATAGGAATAAAGTATTTTAACATACTATAAAGTAGTCTTTTGATTAGACTATTGGTGTAATTAATTCTAAAGTAATATTTAGATTGCATGAAAGTATTTTAAGTGTGACAATTGTTTATGCAGAAGTTGGCTCACAACATCAAATACTCACTCCATGTCACAATTTTTGGCACCATTTAACCAAATATTATTTAACGCCAAGTTTCACCACTAATCACTTTTGTTATATTTGATGATACATAATGTGTCACCCCAATTAGGAAAGGTGGTGACTCAGCTGCGTAAGTAAACTACCAGGAAATTACATGGGCACGTGAGAAAATCCTAAGATATGGGAGGTACAATCTCACGTGAGACATACTTGGGGAGGAGGAAAAGGAATGGTGAGTTAGCAAGGAAAAAGGGAGGAGGAATGCATTCCAGGACGCCTATAAATAGAGACCATCATGACCCATTTCAGGTAAGTTCTCTAATTCTTGAATACAGAGTTTTTGTATTTCAAGGCACGAAATCTCATCATTACACCGGAACTACCACCCCCGGGGTAGCGCCGGGGGGGGGGGGTCTGTTTTGCAGGCCAAGGAGGAACAAGATCTTGTTAAACGTCTTTCCAGCATCCTAAGATTCGGGATAGCAGCCGACATCAATAGGCAACTCATCGATCTTCACCTATCAGCCCTCAGATATCTCTCCAGCGTCCGAGGCACCTTCTACTAGTGCGGATCATCCCCGCACCAGTTGGCACGCCCAGTGGGACCCGACTTGAAGGGTTCTTATTTTGATCGACATGTCGGGAACCGCAAAGCGCCGACCTGGTCGGCCACGGAAATCCACTGCTACCCCAGCCTCAACATCGGCAGAAGCGGAGGAGACAATACATAATGAAGACAATCTCACATTGTCACAGATGCAGGCCGAAGGACAAAGGCAAGTAAACACTCCAGAGGACCAGCGTGAAGGGGAGCCAATCACGGAAGGAGAAGAAGAAGAGGCCGATGACAACCCTCTGGAGTTAGGCATGGGAGTGCTACCTGAAGCAGGACCATCGGGGACTGCCCAGGATGACCAAAGGCCAACAAGTACGGTGCAGAAAATCCGAGGCCATCCGGCACAACTCAGAACAACTCAAGGTTGAGAAATGAAGATCTAGCGGCGCTAGACTTCATGATTGGGGCCGTTGGAATAGTCGGCCAAGGGTCATGGGGCAAGGGGAAGGCCAAGGTTAAAGGATCACCTTTGGAAAAGGGTAAGGTAAAGGAAGGGAAGTATTTAGATGCAACAGAGAAGGGAAACGATGTACATTCTTCGGATCCATGAGGAAAGATCTGAAAAGGAGTCGCCAGGCAGAGGGGCCGAGGTGATAATGAAAGAATATTGAATCAGATAAGCCCCTCTATCGGAATTTGAAAATTTCTTTTGAGGAAAGGAAAAAGGGATTTAGTGTGGATACACTTATGCCAGTAGCGTGGATACGACTGCTGGTAGATGGCGTGGATACATCTAAAAAGAGATGCAGGGTATTGGATAATGCCTTGCGAAAAAGAAAGGGCGTGGATACGCCCGAGGAAAGTAAATTACAAGTATTGGATAATATTTGTAATAGGAAGTTGGGACCTCAGGGTCGCTCCCACGATGGTGCCCCGCAAAAGAAAGGAGGTTTTTATGAAAACTTTTAACTTAAAACTATTTCAGGAATGTAAGTTTCAACGTTCGTATGGATGCCCTCACCAGAAGAGGCCCGTCCGATAAACGCATAAGAAAAATCATAAGTTTTAAGGTTCAAATCATCGAATGGATGCCCTCGCCAGAAGAGGCCTATCCGATAAATGCATAAGGAAGATTCACATCATCGGATGGATGCCCTCACCAGAAGAGGCCTATCCGCTAAACGCATAATAAAGATTCAAATAGTCGGATGGACGCCCTCATCAAAAGAGGCCCACCCAATGAACGCATACAAAAAAGGAGAGAAGAGAAGGGGGTAACCAAGAAATTATCCAACCATCGGATATCCTAATCAGAAGGGCCTATCCGATGAGCATATCAGAATATGACTGTCGGATGCTAAAACCATCCAACGCACACACAAATTAAAAACTACAAACATTAAGATATTCAAACCATCGGATGAATGCCTTCACAAAGAAGCCTATACGATGAACGCAAAAGAAATGACTTGGTAAACCCCACCACCGGAAAACCCCCTCACTTCGACAGCTCGGTGACCGACGCCGACCATTGGAAAACTTCCTTTGCTTTGCCGACGACCGACGCCGGACGACAAGCCCCTCACGATGGACAGGTTGCCGATAAGCCCCTCACGATGGACAGGTTGCCGACAAGCCCCTCACGATGGACAGGTTGCTGCTCCCCGCTCCAGATCGATGACCAGTCCGATCTAGCGGATTCCCGAGCCAGCCGACGCTTTCAATACCCACCGTCATCGCTCGCCATCTCCAGACGTCACCGGACCGCAAGAAGTCTAAGATCCCGATCTCTTAGAGCAGATACAGGCGGTCTAGCCTAAGACACCTCAGACACGCGCCACCGAACCACTGGTCACTGCCGCCAAGCGCGATGTCCACGCACAGGTTAATTGGGTGGGATCCGAGAGGTGTTTTTCCCTCTTTTTAATTTTAGCTTTAATTTTGCTTCAGTTTTTGTTTAATTTGCTAGTTTTTCCCTTAGGTTTGTTTTCAAAAAAAGGGTAGATATGTGCTTATTTGGGTCATTTTTGCTCAACTATTAGTCAAGTAGGTGATCTGCCAATTCTCAGTTTTGCCGACAGGTCCTTTTTGCTTGGTTTAAAACTCTGTTGGCTTCCGATCTCATTTTATGACAGACAAGAGAAATTCGAGTCGGGGTAGTTCAAATACTTATCTTCGGCGATTCTGTTAATGGGATTTGTAGACCGTTTGAGCTTGGTTTTCCTAGTTTAGTTCGGTTAGATCATTTGCTGGTGCCTTGACTTTGTAGGAACGAACTGGGAACACTATGGAAAGTCCTTTACAGATATTAGCCGGGGATTTTAATTTATGGGAGTTACATTCGGCATTTTTGATCTACTTTTGCTGGAGTTTTTAAAATTATGGAAAGTACATTCGGCCTTCTGCCTTCCGTGGTTTTTAGATTTATGGGAATTACATTCAGATTGAGTTTTTCATTTAATGGGGCTGACCACAGAATTACCGGGAAGTGACTGCACAGTTCAGGGTTATCGTTTGGTAGTGTATCCAGTTAGAGACAACTAGTTCGACCCAGATTAGTTGGTATTTCGGCTGGTTACGACCATATCTATTTTATCTCCTTTCATGTTGCACTAGTCCTATTAGGAGTAGTTTAGTTTCATTTTGTTTCAGAAACAATGAAGATTAGAATCTAATGTTTAGACATTTCTCTGTTATCTCTCAAAATGCCTTTACAGTTGTGGAGTTGCTGTACTTTATTTTTTATTTCTGTTGGTTTAGGGATTCCACTTACAATATCCCTCCGCCTTTAGCGGTTTCACATAAAAAAAATAATATAAACATTTGATAATCAACTTTTAAGTCTTTATATAGACATCACTATATCCTGAAATTTAGTTATACTAATATATTACAATGTAATAGCAGGTTGATATTTGAAGAACGCTTATGCATAATATATTGTTCATTTTTATACTTAAAAAAGTCAACTTTAGTTGAATTCTTGGTAACACACTTCAAGTAGACATAATACTTGTTTGGGGTGTGTTACATTAGTAATGCAATGTCATCATATTGTGTGAATCTTTCTTGGTCCATTTTTAATGTTTGGAATTTAGGTTTTGTTGCATGAATTATTTGTAAAGAATGATGTTGATTTGGGAGGGGATGTACTTTGATTCGTGACTGCAACATAGTTGACTCTTCAAAAATTTAAAACTTTTGCATAAGTTTGAGTGTAATTTTATTGGATTATTATCCAAATTAAAAATATGATAATAAAGTAATTAAATTTTTTGGATCCTCATGTAAGCTTAGATATATTTATATGTACAACGTATATTATGATCTTTTTGTCTTCATAGAATAAAAATTAAAGTGTACAAAATTAACTTAGATAGATAAAATAGTTATTTAAAAAATTTAGTGTACAAATTAAACAAAGCTAATTACCTTTTAACAAAGTCTTGGGTGAGACTGTCCTACCATAAACTTATGGTAGGTAGGACGAATGATTATTCATGTGCTTATAATATGGAGCAAATAACTTTCTGGTACTCACAACTGCACTTGTCAAGATTTGAACCCTTGACCTATGGAGCAATTAACCAGGCACTTAACCAGTTGACCAAGCACATGGGTGCATTCATTCATGTGTTTATCATGTTTATTTGTGTGTCTATAAGCTGTGTTTGTATTTCTTACTTAAGAGTTATTCTCCTGTGAGGCAGGCTCACCCATGAGTCAAGGCCAAACAAGCAAAATTTTATTGCTGTCATCTCATCATAACTCACTACCACCTCATCAAATCTCGACGCCAACTCATCAAACCTCGGTGCCAGTTCATCAAACATGTCCCCTCATCAAAACCTTTGTGTCACTTCATCAAATCTCACCAAAAATAGTGTTTACTTGGTCCTGCCTCTTGAGTGAGGCTGCCTCACCCAAGAATTAATCATTACTTAATTAATTTATTTATATTATTTAAATATATAAAATAAGTTAGTAAACAAAAGAAAATACGATAAAGTGGAACTAATGACACAAACATTTGAACTAACTATATATACATATTTACAACATTTAGATGATTTTTTAAATAATAATTAAAAATAATATAATTAGAATCTAATAATAAAAACACATAAAATAACTTCGAAAATACGTGATACGTGGTAGGACGGTTTCAGCTAAAACCTTCTCCTAACTTTTATATACGGTGAAAGGCACATAAAAATCACAATAATTACTAATTAGATTATTAAATTCACCTACGACGAATGAAAATAAATTAAATATATATTACTCCAGAGTAGTGATACTCTAAGTGAAATATCTAAGAGAATAATCTCAGTGAATGACGTGTCTTGCCAACTAATGGGCCACATCATTTTATTTATTTACATACCAGGTCCTAGCTTATCCTTTTATTCTAATCAGATTCATCTGATTCTGTTTCTTCTTCATTGGAACTAGAATCTATTTCTGGTTTCTCTATGATGTAAATATTTTCTATTTCATCATATATTTCTTCTATGGGTTCATATCCCATTTTATATGCAAATTCTAAAAATTTTATTTTGTTATTATTTTGCCTATTAGGACATTCATTTGCGTAATGTCCTTCTATGTTGCATATCCAACATCTACAATTTTTCTTTCCTTTTGGACAGAATTTTTGTTTTGCTGATCTTGTATCATATTTTTTCTTAAAGAATTTCCCTGGTTGGAATTTCTTTTTCTTTTTAATAAATCTATATTTAGAAGATTTTTTATTAGAAAAGAATTTTTTCTTCTTTTTATATTCTGTTCTG
Organism: Cruciata laevipes; assembly: GCA_963678965.1. NCBI lineage: Eukaryota > Viridiplantae > Streptophyta > Magnoliopsida > Gentianales > Rubiaceae > Cruciata > Cruciata laevipes. The sequence continues at coordinate 19,236,106 of OY787641.1, forward strand.
CAGCCATATTCTACAGGGAGTAATTCTCCTGTGGGCAGCCTCACCTATGAGGCAGGGCCCAATAAGGCCCATATTATAAGTAAATATAAAAGAACACTAATTATTAAAAATTTCAGGGGTTAATTTGTAAATATCACTAATTTTTCATTCTTTCTTCGCCACCTCATCATTCTATCTTGCCGTCACCTCATCAAACCTCGACGTCACCTCATCATACCTCGATGCCACCTCATCACACCTCGATGTCATGTCATCATACATCGATGTCATCTCATGAAACTTCGCCGCCACCTCATCATACCTCAACACCACCTTATGAAACTTCATCGCCACTTCATCATACATCAACGCCACTTCATGAAACCTCAACGCCACATCATTATACCTTAACGCAACCTCACCAAATCTCGACGACACCTCATCATACCTCGATGCCAACTAATCATACCTCGATGCCACCTCATCACACCTCGATGTCATGTTATCATACTTCGATGTCATGTCTTCATACATCGATGCCACCTCATGAAACTTTGTCGCCACCTCATCATACCTCAACGCCAACTAATCATACCTCGATGCCACATCATCACACCTTGATGTCATGTTATCATACCTCGATGTCACGTCTTCATACATCGATGCCACCTCATGAAACTTTGTCGCCACCTCATCATACCTCAACGCCACCTCATGAAACCTCATCGCCACCTCATCACACATCGATGTCATGTCATCATACATCGATGCCACCTCACCAAAAACATTGTTCGTTATCAACAACCTTATAATTATTTCAATAAATCTCATCGCTACCTCCTAGTAATTTCAACGTCAAACCTCGTCGATATCTCGACGTAAAACCTCACAAACAAAACTTTGAATTTAACCAAGTTTTAAGAATATGCCTCATTTAAAAAATATGAAATATCATCAACTATAAACACAAACCTCAAAAAAATTGTATAAGGTCATCAACGAAACTACAAGTCTCAATAAACCGAAAAACTAGAATCTCAACTCCATTGGCAGGAAACTCAACTCCATTAGCAGGAGACTCAACTCCATTGGCAGGATCCTCACGTCCGTTGGCAGGAGCCTCAAGTCCATTGGCAGGAGCCTCAAGTTCGTTGACAGGAACCTCACCTACATTGGCAGGAGCATCAACTTGAATTAGGAGTACAAAATAACGCTGCAAATCTTTCGGTAGTCGTATCGCAAAACACTAGATCAAAGGACGCGTATCGTCGCCGTTATATTTCGTTGCCGTAGAATCGTCGGAGATCTGATTGCCATGGAATCTGATTGTTATGCAAATTGTAGCCTCTAAACAGAGCAGCCTCCGGCTGTTCACGTTCGCCGTCGCCATCCCAATCTGGACGAAACTTGGAGCTTGTTGCCGTCGCTTCACCATCAATTGCCGGAAAAAAGCCGTATCTTCGATTTGGGGAATAAGAATCAGATTTGGGGAAAAAGAACCAAAGTTTGCATAAAAGCCCCTCAAGATTGAAGAAATACTACTAATGCGCCGAATTCTAGATGTTTATTATTTGACCCTAAAACTTATGAAAGTGAGATTTGCTTGGTCCTGCCTCATGGGTGAGGCTGCCTCACCCAAGAATTTGTCTTCTACAGGATCTTTTCCTGTAACTGCACAACAGTTTTTATTAAACTTTTTAAGTTTTTTCTGAGTCCTTATTAGTTCACAGAATTTTGACAATTCGTCTTTTACTATCCTCATAGCATATCCTAAACTGTAACTAGTAGTTCTACTACTTAAAGTTTCAATTTTAAATCTTTCTAAGGCTTTTTCTCCTACCAAAGGGATTTTTCTTAGATACTGAAGTATCATTTCTGGAAAATCAATTTGTTCTAATTTATAAAGATTTACTTCATAATCACAATTGAATTTTTCTAAATAACATATATCACAGAGTTGTAGCTCTACTAATCGTTTTTTAGCTTTTTCTTGTGCTAATTGTTTTTCATGTTCTTTATTACCTGAAAAATCAATTCCTAAGAACATGGTATATAATCCATCTAGAACTAAATCTAGAATATTATATGGAATATTGTTTTGATCATCAGTCCAAATGGTGTTTTTATAAACTCTTTTGCTATTCCTAGACTCTTATGTTCTATTAATAGCAATATAGTTCGTGATTCTGTATAGGCATCAGGATTAGTTTGAATTACTAAACTTAATTCTGCTGCCCATTTATCAATGATTTTTTTCCTATTATTTTGACAATCAATATTTAGGAAATTATCATCTGATCCCTTTGAACTTCCAACTTTAGATTTTGCACTCTATGGAAAATACCTTGATTGATTAGTTCTTCTTCTTTTTGCGCCCATTCTTGAGCTTTCACCTTCTTCTTTAAAATTTATATTAAAGTTTTCAGGTATATATTCTGAGTCACTACTTATTTCAGATTCATTAACCGACTCTTCGTTATTTAAGACTTTTAAGTCTTCAAATCCAAACAGTTGTTTTAGTTTAGGATTGTTTTCTATCTCTTGATTTGCTAGTTCTTCGTTTTTCAACTCTAGCAATCTAAGAGCATGGTCAAGTAAATCGAAGTTTTCTTCATTTACCTGTAATTCATCATCTTCTAGATGATCCCAAAAGATTTTTTCAATGTTTGGTATATAATTGGTCATATTGGTTGTTTATCATTTTTACCAAATGGCCAAGTTAATGCTTTAGGATTTCCCGAGGATCCTAATTCTGCATTTTCTACACCATGATTGGGGTAAGAATACTTTTCTAAACCTATCGGTTTTGATTTATCTTCCATTTTTACGGGTGATATTATTAAAGCTTTTTGTCTTAGAGCATCTAAGATTTCATCATTACAAGGACATTCTAGAATTATTGTTTTTAATTCATTAATGACTTTTGCAGCTACAACTTCTAATTTATCATTTTCATTAGCTGCTATATGTTTAAGTATATCTAGAATTTCTTCTAGTTTAGGTTTTAAGATTTGATTAATATCTTCTCTTAATTCAGATATACTCATTTAACACATGTGATCTAGTTGTCGACCTAAATCATCAATTCTTCTTGAGACACTTAGTAAAATGTCCCTTTTGCTAGGCTTGTTTTGGCTAAAACTTGTTCTTGATGGTTCTCCTATTTCTAGGTTATCTCTTACTACTCTTGACTTATATAGTTCTCCCAAAAGTCTTTTATTTTTAGCTATATTAATAGCCCAAGAATTATCAGTTGGATTTATGTCAGAAAATTTCTTTTCATTTATAGACCCAATTTCGGAAAACACATCGTCTAATTCGATGTATTTCTTGTGTTTATAGTCAACACTGTGATGACTATTAGAGAGAGCATATCCTACCAGATAAGTTAAACTAAACACTTTACCACCTTCGTTCATTAAATTTGATCTTTCAAATTCATGAACAAAAGATAAAACCTTATCTAAGTTCTTACTATTTAGACTAAGACCAAATTTAGGATAAACAGTGAACATGAATTTTTGGTATGCAAGATTACCTCTAGCAGCACCTAAAATACAATCATTTTTGTCATTAATTCTGTTATCAATTAATGCCATTTTGACGGGAGAATTAATCCCTTCTTGAAATTCAGATTTCAGTAATATCTTTATAGCACCTAAGTGTACAGTAGATATTTTAGATCTAATTTCTGGATCTATAATCTGTAGATTTTTATTAATCTCTGCTTTAGTGATTAATGGTAAATATACAGCTCCAAAAGTATCTTTAATGTCAACATGCATTTCCTTTGTGCTAAAAAAATAGAATATTTCATTCTTTCTTTTTAACATTCTGCTTACTAGGCTAGGCATGTTTAAAATCTTTTCTTTAGAAAGTTTTATTTGTTTAGACTTAATCCTTTCTACAAGATCTTGCTTAATTGTTAAGCTAGCATCAAATCCATTTTGATTTTCATCAAATGTTATTTGATTCTCAGAGTTTTCTGAAGAAGTAAATTCTTCTTCTTCATGTTGGTTTTCAATTTCCATTTTTAGAAATTTAAAACATTTACAGTTATTTTTATGGCTCTGATACCAGGTTTTGGAGTCTATCTGCGGAATTTTATTTTTCTTTGATACATTTTATACATCCTTTATAGATGTTCATATAATGCACAAGAGTTTGATTGGGGTCTATCTGCGGAATTTTATTTTTCTTTGATACATTTTATACATCCTTTATAGATGTTCATATAATGCACAAGAGTTTGATGTTTTTCACAAAATCTTGTTCCATAACTATACCTAGATTGACTATAAGGGCCAATTCTACGGAATTTAGATAATTTCTTATCTTCTTTAGTTAATTCTATGTCAAGAATTGATTTACAAACGTTTTTACTCATTTGAATGTTTTTTGAGGGTTCATTCTTTTACAGAATTTTGAGAATCTTCTATACATTTTATGCATACTTTAAGGGTATTCATAAATTATACATAAATTTGGATTTGATGTTTTTTACAAAACTTAGTTCCAAAGCTATATCTGGATTGACTATTAGATCCAACCCTATGGAATTCAGATAATTTTTTATCTTCTTTAGATAATTCTCTGTCGAGAATAGATTTACAAACATTTTTGCTCATTCAAGCTTAGATATTTTATTTGATGTTGTTTATGACTTTAATACTTTAGAACCCTAAGTAATTTACGCAAGTTTCTTTTATCTTCTTTACTATATTATTAAGAGTGTATTTTTATCATACTTTCTGCTTATAACTTAACCAATCCTACGAATCTTGTTTCCCTAAACGGCCACCTGCCTAAACGGTACTCCCTATTCTACGGACTCCAGGTTTCATTATAACAGATAAGCATGTATACAACAATCAATAATAAGAAAGAAGATAAAGATTATAGAAACTTACATGAAATTACAAGGGTCCTAAAGGGCTTTTTATTCACACATTATGAGCTAAGGCTCAAGACAGAAGCTCGGACGAGGATCGTCTCCGAGAGATTACAGAAGTTGAATTTAAAAGACAAGGAGGCTCAGAAGTGAGGGGCGCTCCCTGATTACAAAAAATGAACTTCCTTTTATAGATAAGGAAGGATCTGAATTATTGAAAGGGGTGCGTCATCCCTTACGTACAAACGCACTACTATTTTCCACTAACTAAAGTGGATGCATTATTTGTTCACCATCTAAAGTGGTTGTCTCATCGAACCACTTCTTACATTATGAAGAGGAGGTGGAGGGGTCCGTCAGACTATCGGCAGCCTTGCTGGTAGCTGAACTTCTTGGAAAGCATTCAGGACAGCTGTATTTTATGCAATGTTGTTGCAATTTTTTGCATAAGTCTTCATGGTGGTCCCCAAGAAGTCTATTATTCATCAAAGTATTTTGAAAGGCCACAAAACGCCTTTCATCTTCTTTGCTGATGGTCTGGTATGACTTGTTGTATATCAAGATAGTGGAATCTTGATAGTTGATGAACAGCTGATCTTCTGCTGTAAAACTGAAAAGTCTTTGAACAAAACCTTCCAGTCTTCTTATTGCTAAGGGTAGCAAATCGCTAGCCTCAAGTTTGCACTCCATGGGTTGGGATGGATGATAATGATTCCATTTGCAAATGCCAATCTGGACTAAATGCTGAGGATGATATACCAATAATCCTGACTGATTCCAGTATGGACCGGAACTATTAATTTTTAGAAAAACTTCTTGCCCCGGTTTGGTGCATTTTTTCCTGAAAGTCTTAATTGTGTCGATAATAGCCTTAGGGAAATGGCTAATTTCTAACAGATTAGGACTTGGATATATGGTTTTTACCAAACCATATTGGAATGCCTTGTAAACCTGTTCGGGATTAGCATTCTTGGTGAAGTTGTAATAACTTAAATTTTTGGAGTCTGTGGTGAAGAACTTTTCCTCCAAAAACTTTTCTTCATTGGCAGTTCTTGCATATCGATAGCAATATTCAAAGCCTGCTTCTGTGATTTCATCGGTGTAATCTACTTTCGTAGATCTTGCTATGTTTTCCCTTGGTTTGCTGGGAAATTTTCCTAATGAGGTCAATGACTTCTTTTTGGACAACAGAGCTGCGCTGAAGGTGTTAGGCTTCATCATTTCTCTATTGGTAATTAGCTCCAGAGGTGCTAATAAAGATGACCCAGTATATAGGTCTGCTGAAGTTCTTGCTTCCTGGAAGGATTTGAACTTCTTGTGTGCAATGTTGGAGACTCCTTTAGTTGCTTTTTTGGCGAAACTCCAATCTTCATAGATCCCAGCATTAGGGCCGTTATAAACCACATAATATGTCTTAGATCTTTTTGGCATTTGAATTCCCTCTACGGATTTCTCCGATGCTAAAGGTGTAACATTAGACTGTGGGATTGGAATTCCCTGATTTGGCCTTAGGCAAAAATCTACTGGAGTAACCAGTTTGATGGAAGTTTGTACTTCCTTCTGGATTTTTGGCAAATCCACAGCCTTCAACGGATTTGTTGATTCTTTACCAACTGCCGTTTGCGTTGGAATAGTCTTATCTCTCTCTTTTGAGGGAGAAAGTGATAAGATAACCTTTTTTACTTCATTTTCAGAAGTGTGTTCTTTTTCTTTACCTAATTTAATCAGGTTAAGATATTTGAGCTTGGCTCGGACCAGCTCAAGTTCCTGGACTAAAAGTCCTTCTTGCAGGTTTAGCTGCTCAATTTCATCCATGCTGGATGCTTCACAAAGAAACAAACATTAGAGACAATTGTATTATTCTTTATGACTTTGCTGAAATTCTCTGGTAAGAAAATCTGCAAAATAATTCTTGGTACCTGCAATATGAATACCATCAAAATCATATCTAGATAACCACATTTGCCATCTAACTAGACGACCTTATTTTCTATCTCCTTTTAGATTTATTTTTACAAAATAAGTAAAATTCTTATTATCTGTTCTAACTAAAAATCTGCAAGGAGTTAGATAAACAGAGAATTTTTTAATTACTCTAATAACAGAAAAGTATTCTTTTTCGTTACTATGGTAATTCTTTTCAGCAGCTTTAAAGCTTCCTGAAGTGTATCGGCAAATGTATTCTTTACCATTATTTTCTACTTTAAGAATTCCTCCCCAGAATAAATCTGATGCATTAGTTTCTATGATCAGTTTATCCTCAGGTTGAGGGTGATAGAGTTTAGGAAAGTTTTTCAAACTTTTCTTTACTTTTATCAGATAGTTGGTATCTGTATCTTTCCATTCCCATGGAACATCTTCCTTAAGCTTTGCTTGTAGTGGTGCTCTAACCTGAGCAAGATTAGGAATATAATCAGAAGCATAAGTGAGAATTCCTAAGAATCTCTGCAACTGTTTTTTAATTTCAAGGATATCTGGGAACTTTTGAATATGTTCCAAGATATGATCTTGAGGTCGATGAGACCCTTCTTCAATTTCTAGTCCTAGAAAATTGATTTTAGTTTTAAAAAGCTGTGTTTTCTTCTTTGAGAGTATTATTCCCAGAGAAGCACATTTTTTAAGTACTGCCGCTACTTGCCACAGATGTTCTGTTTCATTATTGCTGAAGACTAAAATGTCATCAATATAAACACAACAGAATTTTTCAAAGGTTCTAAATGCATTTTGCATATGTCTTTGAAATATGGCTGGAGCCTGTTTTAACCCAAAAGGTACAACATTCCACTGATAATGACCTTGTGGACATGTAAAAGCAGTTAATAATTGTGATTCTTCATCTAGCAATACCTGCCAGAATCCTGATTTACAATCAAAACTACTGAATATTTTCTTCCCTCTTATTAGAGTTAATAACTCATCTTTACTGGGAAGGTTATGACTGTCTCCTACTGTAGCTGTGTTTATAGCTTTATAGTTGACAACCATTCTCTTTTTTCCTCTACGTTTCTCAACTTCATTTTCTACCAAGAAAGCTGGAGACATGTGAGGTGATTTGCTAGGTTTAATCACTTTTAATTCTACCAATTCCTTAATTTGTTTTCCAAATTCTTCTCTATCCTTGGGACTATATTGCATTGGTTTAACTTTTACAATCGTCTTGGATTGATTAGTTTTATGGTTGCTGTCATCCAATATTTTGACTTGTTAGGGTCTATTGGATTTTCTGAACACACAGAATCTAAAAGTGTTTCTATCTTACGAAGTTTTGTATTTTGAAGCACAAAAAGTTGTTGTTCTTTAGTATATACCCCCCCCCCCCCCCCCCCCCCCCCCCCCCCCCTTTAAGGAGGTAATTTTATTAGGGCTAATATTTAGCGTCTCTGGTTTTGGTAATTTAGATTTCTTTTTCATATAATCTAAATATTTCGGAACTCCTACTCTTAGAGCTCTTCTTATTTTTCCTATGTGTATAGGATTATTATTTAATGTGAAAATTATTCTATCTGTGTATTGGACAAATGGATGATATAACAGACAGAAGTTATTTCCAATAATAAAATCTATTCCAGATTCTTGTTGATATACAGTTGGAATATGAAATATTTCACCTGCTATCATTATGTTAAGATTTTTACAAACCTTAGAGAGTATGATGGGTGATCCATCTGCAATTTTTACTCTTATTGGTCTTTCTACATTTACCCAGTGTTCTTTGGGTATTACATTTTTGCTACTCCCTCTGGACCAGCTGTTTCTGCACAGGAGACTTTTTCAGTCAACTATGCTAAATTTTGACTGAATTTTTGAATGCATAGATAAATAAAAATATTATCGTATCTAATATTGTTGGAATCGTCATAACATGTAGTTTATTAATATCAAATTGTCATATCTTTATAATATACGTAGTTAAAGTTATTAGCAGTCAAACACGTGTATTGAAGACCGTGAAAAGTCAGCTGTGCACATCCAGCGGGTACGGAGGGAATAGCAACACACATGCTTGCACCGGTGTCTACATAGCAATGTAACTCGATTTGTTTATATCCAGAAAATTTTAATTTTCCTTTTATATAAATTGAATTTGAGTTGGTACTATTACTCATTACAAAGTTTGTGGGTTGATTTATAATTATCACAAACTATATGGGTTGATTTTGGTAAACTTTAGAAATATGTGTATGCAACTTAGGAATGCCATGTCATTGACTATGATTTTTTCCTTTAGATTTTTCACTATGACTATCATTTCCGATTACTCCATGTGTAACAGTATCATCTAGTGGTGCTTTAAAGTTTAAACTAAGAAAATCAATCCGAACTATTGAGGTGTACTAATTTGACTAACCAATATGATAGTAAGATATTCTACTCCATTCTCTGACTTTTATTTCTACAAAATTTGACTGGCCCCAAAATTCAAAAACTACAAACCAGAAATTTATGTCTCATCAAATTTTCTCTAATATATAGACCACCATCTTCAGCTCACCAAAGCAATCTATCATTGCGATGATGAAGATTCATACTTGTTTAATACCCCACCTAAGCATAACTAAATCAATTAATTTCATTATCAATCACTCACACTTGCCACTATTTGTATTCATTCAAATTCTTACGTAATCCATCGGTCCCAACCAAAGTGTCTTAGTATGACTTTTCAAAGTAGATAACTTTGACCATTAATATCTATTAGTTTATATGTTAGATTAGTATCATGTAATATATTATTGGATTCATAATAACATATATTTTAAAATAATATATTTTTCAAAAAATATTTAATATTTAAGTAAAGATATTAACAGTCAAAGTTGTCTCAGTTTGACTTTGAAAAATCAAATTAAGACACAGGGACAGAGGAAGTAGACCTTAAAGTCCAATAGAAATCTAATATTTTTAACACTAACAAGTAAATAAATAATAAATAAATGTCCATTTCATCTCTACTGAGCCTATCAGAATAATATAACGGTCAGCAGAATTTTGGGACTTTGCGGTAACTATTTCCAGCCACCTAGTTTGAGTTCAGTGAAGTCAAGTATAAACTAAAGCGGAGGCAACAAGACTAAGAAATATACCAAGTCCTAATAGAATAGTACCACTTGATTAGCTGATTAATAATATATTACTACTTAAAAAACATATACTGTTACATCATATTATAAAATATATATTTTATTAGGATTTCAGATCAGGTATCACGTGGATTTCTACTCCATGGAACAAGGACAAATGAATATGGCACCAAAATTATTAGATTTATCCACTAGTCTTCTTCATTAATCCCCTAGAGAAATGAAGGTAAGTTTTTGACTGCTAAATTTGCATCGAGGACTTTTATGTGTTTTTAAATATTAATATCTTTAACATATTATAAGGTTTCAATAATATTAAATATGATAATATATTTATTTATTTATACTTTCAAATATGCATTTAAAATTTAATATGTTTGACTGAAAATATTTTTTATGCATATCTAATTGGTGCGGAGCAAGTACATATTTTCCTAAGTTTCTTAATTTGATGGGGGCACTGGTTGTAAATCAACCGGAAAAATATTTAATAAACCACCGTTTCCTTCTCTTATTTCCCCTTCCTAGGATTATATCATTATGGCTAGCTACAAAAAAATTTAGTTCCTCCATTCATATGTTACTTATTCAAATAAGTAATAATAATTGCATTTTCTTTTGTAATGTCTAGTAAAAAGTGCAGATTTCTAAATCTACAATATCAAAAAGCAGCTGGATAAAATAAAAAAAAATAAAAACCAGCTGGATTTTAGTATTTAGTATATTGCATTTATGGGGAAACCTTAAATTTGCATTTTGTTTTTTTATTAAGCTAAGAAAATCAATCAGAAATATATATTGGGGTGTACTAATTTGACTAACCAATATGATAAGATATATTCTACTCTCCATCTCTGACTTTTATTTCTAACATATATAATTTGACTGGTCCCAAAATTCAAGAAACTACAAACCATAAATTGATGTCCCATCGAATTGTCTACTATATTAGACCACCATCTTCAGCTCACAACAAGCACACTTACTAGGAACAACTGCTGCAACCATGGCGATGATGAAGATTCAGAGTTGTTTAGCTCTTCTTCTTACACTTTCATGTGCTGCATATGCATCCAATGATTTCATAAGCTGTATGAAGAAGAACTCGAATGACAACGACGTTTCTTCCATCATCCACACTTCAGCCAACTCTTCCTTCTCATCCAGCTTGGATTTCTACATCCATAACACCAAGTTTTTCTCCCCGGAAACCCCGAAGCCGGTGCTCATCCTGACCCCGGTCACTGAGTCGCATATCCAGACCGCGATCTCCTGCGCTAAGAAGCACGGCTTGGAGATGAGGATCCGAAGCGGCGGCCACGATTTCGAGGGAAACTCGTACGTTTCTCAGGTGCCTTTCTTCGTTCTCGACATGTTCAACTTCCGGTCAATCTCCGTCGACGTTGAATCAAAAACCGCGTGGGTTGGTGGCGGAGCAACGCTCGGAGAAATGTACTACGGACTCAACGAGCAGTCTAACAGCACCCTCGGTTTTCCCGGGGGCTACTGCCCAACCGTGGGAGTCGCCGGTTTTATCAGCGGTGGAGGCTACGGTTCGCTGACAAGAGAGCACGGTCTCGCCGGCGACAAAGTCGTTGACGCTAAGATCATCGACGCGAGCGGCAAGGTTCTCGACAGAGAATCCATGGGCGAGGATCTGTTCTGGGCGCTCCGAGGAGGCTGCGGTTCAAACTTCGGAGTCATCCTAGCTTACAAGCTCAAGCTCGTCGACGTTCCCGAATACGTGACCGGTTTCACCGTCATGAAAGCAACCGAAGAGGGCGCGGCTAAGCTGCTTCACAAGTGGCAGTACGTGGTTCCCAAGCTGCCTCTCAAGCTCACCCTCTCAATGCAGATTTTCAGCACCATTTCACCGGTGACCGGAAAACCAACGGCTCTGGTCATGTTCTCCGGCCTCTTCCGCGACGCGAACGAGAAGCTGATCCCGATCATGAACGAGCACTTCCCGGAGCTCGGTTTGAAGCCAGAGCACTGCAAGGAGATGCTATGGATGCAGTTCTTCCCATACCATATGAACCAGCCTTACGAAGACCCCAAAGCCTTCTTGACAAGCAGAGTTCCACCGTTTAAATTCTCTTTTGCAGGCAAAGCCGATTTCCTCACCGAATACATGCCATTGGAAGGCATCGAGAGGGTTCTTGAAAAGATCGCAACTTTGCCGCCGTTCAGCGCTCAGGTGGAATGGACTCATTTCGGAGGTGGAGTCATGGAATCAATCCCTGAAAACGAGACTCCCTTCCCTCACAGGAAGGCCCTAATCATGCTTTTCGAGATGGCGAACTGGGCTCCCACAGACGGCTCTGATGTAGCCGAGGCTCGGACGAGCTGGGTCGGAGAGCTGCATGAGATTGTTGGAGATTATGTACAGAAGAATCCGAGGTATGGGTATGTAAACTACCGTGATTATAAGCTGGGCGTCAACAACGTCAACGGCGAGACCAGCTACGAGCAGGCCAAGAAATGGGGAGTTGCGTATTTCAAGGACAACTTCGACAGGTTAGTTAAGGTGAAGAACATGGTGGATCCGGGTAATTTCTTCAGGAACGAACAGAGTTTTCCGATCATCCCAACTCATTCGGAGCTGTAAAATGTTATCATTATTCATTAGCCTTTGGTACATGCTTTAGACTCCCCCTCCCCTGTATCTTTTTTTTGAGCAGCAGATCATAATTCCAGTCTGTGACGTTTGAAATAAATAAATTTCAAGTTTTTTAGGAGATACTATGAGATGATCAGTTTGACTCTTTTAGTTTTATTCAAATTTTCAGTTTATGTGTAACCAGAAAATTTTGTATGTTTGAAAGTGAGCAGGTGACGTGAACATACAAAATTTTCTTAAGTTTAACTACTCACCTAATTTTCAATTTTCAAATCATGTTATACTTTCTCCAATCACAGAAAGGGGCAAAGACGCACTTAATTAAAATTTACCAATTTATTTTTTTGAGCAGAAATCAATAGAACTAATTTTGAGTTTAAAGGCCCTGTGTTCCAGAGTTTTTTTATAGATTAATTTAGTTCAGTTTAGTTCAATTTCGTTTAGTAAAAATGTAATTTGTTGAAATCCAGGTTAATTCAAACATGCTGATTTTTTTCCAATACATTAATTTTCACTTCAGTTCAATCAAGTTCAGTTCAATTCAGCAAAGAAATAAGATCTAGCAAACAAGGCATAAGTAGTGCTAATATTATTTTCAAACAATCACTTTAGGAAAGCACTTTTTTAATTAGGAACGTCAACTATTATTGGAAGGGCCTCATAGCCTCATAGGACTCCATATAAAGTTTAGGGACCTGGGCAAAACCCCTCTTTACAATTTTCAATTTTCGTGGGCTAAAATATAATTACTTTTTTTGGCGCAAATGTGACATATCATGTAGAGAGACTGAAACACAAATTCAAGGAAATTGTAATAGAATCATATCCAAATTGGGGAAAACACGGAAAAGATCACAAACCCATCGTACTTATTCCTCTTCAGAGTTGCGATGAAGCTCACTGGAATTGCGGTGGAATTACTTGCAATTCACGGCAAAGAAACCACTTGAATTACGACGGAAATGCTCATATTAGTATAAAACAACACCGGAGCAAAAGTAATGTCGTTTGCAACATTCAATAGTTTGTGATCATGTTCTCAAAAATTAATTAGATGAGGTTTATTGTATCTATGATGAGGTTCATAATCATTGCAAAAGTTTCTTATTATATAGAGGTTCCGATGTTCATGTTCACTGTTTAGGTGTAATTAGTCACTGGTAAATTGAGGTTTTGATGTATGATCACCCTTGAATGAGGTGTATGTTTCTATTGATGAGGTATCATAGTAAAAGTTAATAAATATGAAATATAGTAAATCACAAGAGGTTCTTATTCATTGCAAGAGTTTATATGATATAGAGATTTACATGTTCATATACACATTTTAGGTGTAGTGTATTTAATTACTTATATGAGTTATAAACGGAGATTTTGATGTGTGATTGAATTTGAATGAGGTGTATGTTTTTTATGATGAGGAATCAAAACTAGGGATGATCATGGGTCGGGTCCAGTGGTATCCAGACCCGGCCCATTAAAAATTAGTAAGACCCAAACCTGACCCATACCCACTGGGTTTGAAAAGCTGAGATCTGGACTCAAACCCGATGGGTCCAAGGGTCTTAAATGGGTCCTTAACGTGTATACAAATTTTGAAATAAAAATATTAAAATTCATTATCGGTCTTTTTATACATGTTTTGTTTTTGAAAAAATATTTAATACACATCTAAAATAGTAATGTAAAGTTAATAGTTTTATATGGTCTACGATATAACATGCATGGTTAATTTTCAATCAAAAAATACAACAATATCATACCTAATAATCACAACAAAGATATAATAAGTATAGGTAAACTGATCTCTTCAAGAAGCCAAACACTTCACTTGCAACATCACTTTCTAGTTCGTGATCCAAATAAAAAAAATCAAATAGAATAAAATACCAAGTCAATCAAATTTTAATATAATTCCAAGAACACATATTCAGAATATATTATTGTGATAGATTCCATGAGATTAGAAAGAAAGATATTGGTGCACATAAAACATCATTCACACATATCAATAATGCGCAAATGAGAAAGTAATTGTATAACAATCAGACAAAATTTATTTAGATTTGTGGTAAGAGAGGGAATTTGAGGGATAAAACTCGAATTGGTTTACTTATTATTTACATTTCAGTATACATGCTACATAATACTATTACTTAATGGGTCTTGGGTTGGGTCTGTGTACTAATATTTAAGATCCGGACCCGACCCGTTTAGTAAACATGAGATCCAAACCCGACCCAAACCCGATGGGCCTAAAAAAATGGGAACCAAACCCGACCCGATGGGTCTAAACCCGCAGGGTCTGGGTCGGTCATGTACCCATGATCATCCCTAATCAAAACTGATTGCATGAGATTTTTATGCTTGTTTAGATGCTGGATTTTTATTTGATAAATGAACATTCATGTAATGAGGTTTCTGTGATATAGAGTTAATGAAATTGGATTTGATGAGGTTTCTAATATTCAAAATGAGGTTTGTAGCATCTAAGATGAGGTGTATTTTTTATTTTTTTTGAAAAATCTAAGATGAGGTGTATAAATAAACAAAGATAAAAGTAATATTTTGAGGAGTGAAGAGATGTTAAAGCAAGGAAAATTTTGGAAGATTTCTTTGAAAGAGACTCGACAACTATCATCTCTCTCTTGAAAGTCCCTCCATCTTCAGATAGTTTTTTTTTGCAAAACTAACTTAAGCTCATTGCCATATAAATATGTCCAAAATCAATATTCTTAACCATTCTTAAACATCAATGAGCATCAACATTAAACATCAGCATTAAACATCAATATTCTTAAACATCAGCATTACATAAATAGTCCAGATGATCAATGAGCAGATTCTTCAGTTGAGTGAGAACTCCAGATTCTTCAATTGAGTGAGCCTCCACGACAACCATACATCCTTTGGCTCATAGCATTACCAAACACAGCATAAGCATCACCCGGAGCAATCCTTGGAATCGGCCTCACCCGAATAGGGTGAGCAGGCAGATCCCAGCCATGAACATTCACCTGATCACACCAAAACTGCTTCACAATGTCAAAAACAAGACCTCTGAGCTCCTCAGGTTACAGCAATCTCAAGGGTGACCTTGGCTGCCCAGAGAACAGAGGGCTTTGGCTGCCCAAAGCTTCAACCCTCTCTGCTTGACTTCTAGAGAAGGTGTACCTGAACATCAGATAATCCACCAGGGGCATGGAGTAGTTCCTCTGGAAAGCATTGATTCCATCAGGAAAATTGTAGACCTTGTTCTTCTTCTTCCCCTTCTTGCTGCTTTTCAATGTTCTTGATCATTCTTCGAAATGGATTGATCTTCCAGTAATATGACTTGACCATCCATCGAACTGGATTGATCTTGATCACGAATTCCATCTAAACCTGATCTCTTTTGTGAATTTAAGCTCTAACTACTCTTCATCCCTATAGAAGACGGATCAAACCGGGAAGTCCCCATCTTCAGATCGTAGCACAACAGATCAGCCGGGAAGTCCTTTACCTCTACTAAATCCTTTGTACACAACAATAAAAGGTAGAAGCAAGATAGTCAAATCAAGAATTGAAAGGAAGTCAGTAAATGGCTCGGAATTTGGCTCCAAGACACCAATATCTGAGTTGTTTACATTTGTAGTAGCAAGCATATTATTTATATTGGATTCAGAATTTTTTTATGTTTAGTCCAGATTCATATCTGAAACATCATTAAAATTACTACATTCATCAAGTACTATTGTATGAACCTCAATTGTACTTGACATTTCGATAAATTTTTCCTTGTTGAGTATTTTGCATAAATTTAAGTAATTTTCCAAAAAAAAAAGTCGAACCTCTTTTGAAAGGACTGAAACGTCATTTTCTTTGTGAAAAGAAGGAAAATTAAATTATCATGAATAACAGTAGTAACTTCATTTCAGAAGCTTGAAACCTAATTTAAAATGTAGAAAAAAAAAATCAAAGTATCATAGAGAATATGACTAACCTCATTTCAAATAAAATTAAACCTCATGTCAAACTTATGAAACCTCATTGGAAATAAAAGAAAAAATATCATCAACAAAATGAATAACCTCAATGTGAGACATGAAACCTCATGTCAAAAACCTAAACCTCATTTGTTGAGCCTTATACATCATGTAATTATAGAACAAATTTCCAAGTAGCAACTTGAAAACAGATACCTCATCATGGGAAATTGGAACCTCATTTGTAAAATATTTAAGTAAAATCATGCATCAAGAGTAAACCTCATTTTAAAAGAGCCTAATCTCATTTTACAAAAAAAAAAAAGGCTAATGTCATTTGCAAATTCTTAAACCTCATTTGATTGTTCATAGAAGAAACTTCAAAGTACTAACAAACTAAATAACCTCAGCATGAAAGTTTGGAACCTCATTTTAAAAAGTTGGATCTTGTTTGCTTGAGCTTATTTGTAGATCTGTCCAGTTCAGTTTAGTTCAGTGAAATTACAATTTGATGAAATCAAGGTTAATTCAGTCATGTTGATTCTTTGTTTCAATACGTTAATTTTCACTTTACTTCACTTCAGTTCATTTCAGCAAAAAATAAGTTCAACCAAAAAAGCCTTAACCTCATTGGTGAAAAACAAAATCAAATTATCATAAATGAACTTTCTCTTCAAAGCAGGAAAATGTCTTGTCAAGGGTTTGGAACCTCATTGAGGAAAAAATTGAAGCATCGTGAAGAAAAGTATAACCTCGCTTTAAAAAAAGGTAAACTTTATGTTAAAAGTTAAAACCTCACCAGGGAAAAAAAGTTAGGGAACACTTCTAATTGTTAAGTAGGGTGTAAGTTTTTCATAATCTCTAAAAAGGGTAGTGATTATTTAATTAAAAGTTAGTTATATTTTTAAATAGTAAATAGACAATTATACCCTATTAATCTTTAAAGCATCAAACATGTTCATCAAACAGTAGAGTTCCATTACCAGCCTAATATATCACAATCTGGTGATTCTCGTCTGACTTTTTTCCCTTCCGTTTGCTAAGAAAAATAGGAGTCTTGTGTAGAACAAGTTATTGGAATTAAAACTTAGACATCCATGAGACCTAAATACCAGAAGGATTATTATTACTAACCACTTTAGAAGAAAATAAACATGAACACTCCTCCAGGTCACCATTGTACTTAATTGGTTCCAAACACATATTATTCAAACATTACTCTAACAACAAAGAAAAACTATACACGCAACACCTGATGCAAGAGAAAATATAAACCAAAGAGTTTAGCACTCAAACTACTACAACTGATTACAGTTAATATTTTGCTGATAATTAGTAAGTAATTACTAATTAGTTCTTACCATGATGGCGTCGACCATATCCCTTGCTTCTCTATCGTCGAAATCGTGCTGAGCATCGGAACAGTGAGCTATTTTTTTCCATTTTTGAGCTATATTTTTCTTGTAGCTATTACTGTCCTAACGTGATATTTTTTAATGTTTGTCACATCATTACAATCTTCTCATGGTAGAAATTTCACTCTCTGTCAACTCAAAGCGAACAAGAGTCAGCTTTGCAAGAGTTTGAGGGGAAGAAACTCAAACCGAGCATGCTTCAGCACTCTGTGCCAACTACTTATTACATATTAGGGAGAATTCTACAACTGCATATTAGGAAACTTCAGCAGTAGCAGTAGCAGATGAACAATGCATGCCAATAAAAAAATAAGACATTCAGTACTTTGAGGCTTTCAGCATCAAAAACTTCATAAAATAAAGGAGTACATAGATTTTTAGTTCAAACAATGAAATAAAAAGCAGTTCATTAAATCCAGAACAATGACTAAACAATAAAAACAAAGTTTAAAACAAATTATTAAGAACTCAGTCATAATTAAAACTGAACAAATACAATCAAATTGCTTCTTTACAAGTGTCACGATTGTGACCAGCACTTCCACACCGCGTACATCGAGATATACTCTTATCTATAAATTGAGACTCTGATGTGGGGAAATCCGCTCCAGTAAAGTAAATGGATGACTCGGATAATTGTTGTATCTGAGGGCTTTGGGATGTGGATTGCTGATGAAGTATGCAGACTGCTCGTTAAAAGTACTTGGCTATCTGAGCTCCTAGGCCTCGGATAGGATCTACTTGGGACCTGTTCGTCTGAAGCCTGCAAAACAAGCCCCCGGAGGCCGGAGCCACCCGAGGATAGCAGTTTCGGTGTGATGATGAGATTTCGTGTATTGAAATGAAAGATAAAACTCTGTATTCAAGAGTTAGAGAACTTACCTGAAATGGTTGATTGTGGCCTCTATTTATAGGCACCTTGAACTCTATCATGTGCCTTCTCATCACACGTCATCCTTTGTACCTCGTTGTGGGCCTAGCCACGTGACTGTACCAGCCGAACCTTCTTCTAGGCTGTCTATCACGTGGACCGGAAATTACCAGGGAAAACATCTTGGCTAGTCACCTTCGGTATTATCACAAGCCCCCCAAGACGGAGGTTTCAGGCTTCCGAGGCTGGGACTGGGAGCTTTTGTCTTGTCGTCTCCTATACCCGTTTTTCGATGTCTCTGCTTCACGCGCGCTTGTCGCTATTTCACCAGATGCCAGATGGGCCCCTGAGCCATAGAGAGCTACTATCCTCGAGCTTTTGGCGGCTACACGCTTCTCTTTTCCCCAAATTCTTCATCTTTTCTTGCGTATCATCATTACTCCTGCCCCCGATGTGTTGTCTTTTAATATTCCTCTCTACCTCTTCTATAAATAGATCCCTCTTGCTTCATTGTTTCTCCTCACTTGCTGCTCTTCAATTTATCTTCTGCCTATCTCTCGTTTCTGGTGAGTTGCCCATGCTCCTAATTTCTCTGCTCATATTTTGTTCGTGTCTTTACATTATTTTTACCATGGATTCTACCAACCAACCCTTGGATCTGATGCACGCTGATAGCCTGAAAGCTCAGACCTCTAACCCCGTATCACCTTCTGTTCCCGATCCGGGCTCTGAATCTTCTTCTTTGGAATCCCTGACTGCTGCCAAAGGGAAGAAGCGGTCTCGTCGATCTTTCCTCTGTGTGCCTCAGATTTCTCCTATTGCTTTTCACTGTGATTCCAAGCCTTATCCTGAGTGGGTTACCAAGGACATCCTTGACCTCTTCTACAATAGCTTTGTCCATATTCCCGAGGACACAAAATTGGAGATCTTAGATCCCGTTCAAGTCCAATCTGGTGCCTCATGCTTACCTGCTCGCCATATTTACTTTGGCTTATCCCTTCCTTTCCCTCCTCTTTTCTCTGAATTGCTCAACCACTTTCACATGTCTCCTGCTCAGCTTCATCCCAATGGAGTAACCGTGGTCCTGGGATTTATTACTCTATGCCGCAGACACGGCGTCGCCGAGTCCTTGGACTTGTTTCGCCCCTTCTTTCACCTTAGCGCCGCTCATGCAAAGACTCCGGGGATCTTTACCTTTTACCCTTGAGGTACCTTAATCGTGCTCGGTAAAAGCGACAGTGTTAAAATCTGGAAGGAGGTTGGCTATTATTCCTTTAACCAAGTTAAGTACCATGCATCTGATTGGAATAATAACAACGAGGCTTAAGCCTCTGGGGCTCTTGTCGTCCCCTCTGTAGCTTCTGACTATAAGACCTTGTCCAGCCAGTCCTTAAATGTCCTTCGATATTGGTTGAAAGGGAACAGTAGCTTCTGCTGGCCTCGCTCGATCTATCATGCGGCTACCTTTAATTGTCGTCGGCTTTACGTCTAATGGCCTAATGGAGGTCTTTACCTTCTGTCTTAGGATGTCTGTTTTTATTTTTTTGTTACCCTTTTCTCTTTTATCCCATTCCATTGCCTTATTCTAATGCCATTTCTTCTGTTTTGTTATAGAGGTTCGTGATCAATCTGATAATCCTGCCCTTTATTCTTCTCCAGAGATGGCTGGGACCCTTCGCAGGAAAACTTCCAAGTCCACCTCGAATGCGGTCCCTGATCCCAATCTTCGGTCAGAGAGTTGTCCAGAATCTGGGGGAAGGGCCTGCCTTTCCTGCCGCTAAGAAGGCCCGCTCCGAGGCTCCTGGAAAGAGATCCGAGCCCCCTACCAAAAAGAAAGTTCTTGGAAAAGGATTTGAGTCATCTCCCAGCAAGAAAGCTTCTGGAAAGGGTTCTGAGCCCCATGTTAGTAAGAAAGCTCTCGGGAAGGGACCCGAGACTAAGAATCTTGAGGAGATGCCCCTTGAGGACTTTGTAGCACAATCCGAGGACCCCCTTTCTCCGAGGAATCCTACCTTCTTAAGCCCAACTCATCGGAGGGGTGAAGCTTCAATCTGAAGGCTCTTGGCTATGACCCCCTTTCCCGCATTGCCCAACAAGATGAATCTAAATCTTCTCCTCCTAAAATGTAACCTGATCCCGTCTCCCTACAAGTTCTTGTTCAGCCGAAGACTGTTACTCCTGTAGTTGAGAATCCAGCTATCGTGGTTCCAACACCTGAGGAGTTTGTTCCTGTGACCACTCTGGTAGACAGTCGCCTTGTCTCCTCCCTCTTTTCCCCTGTAAGCGTTTCTGTTACCTTACCTTTTCTTTTCTCCTTTTCCTCTCTATTTTCTTTTTTATCAACGTGTCTATCTTTATGCAGCAAGCCCAAGCTTTTGTGAAGGGTTTTAGCGACTCACCCGACTTCCAGTCCTTACTGACTAAGAAGTGGGAGGAATTCTCCGCTAACCTGCTCCGCGACCTTCAGCAGGAGAGACATGCTCGGGAAGCTTGTCAGCGGGCCTTAGACGAGGAGAAGGCATGTCCAGCTCTCCTTCAAGAAAAACTCAAGCCCCTTGAAGATGGATCTCTTCTTTGTGAGTTCGGCAAGACCATCGCCAAGGAAATGATCAGCTCTGAGGCCTATGACCAAATCTTTTCCGAGCTTCTGAAGGAGTCAAATGACTACCAAACCACCGTCTTCTATGAACTTGTCCGAGGTTGGCTTCTTGGGGAATTTCGCTTGGCTGTGCAGAAAGATTACTACCATCCCGGAGCCTTGGCCCGTTATAAGCAACGTCTTAGAGCCTTCCGCCTGAGTACTCTTCAAACTCTAGCTCCCAAGATTTGACTGCTTTGCACTCTTCCTCTCCGCCCACTTCTGCAGCCGACCTTTTGAAGATCGGAGAGAAGAAGGCTAGGGTTCCTGGGAAGAAGGCCGTACCAGAGGTAGACTTCCGCAATCCTCATGGGGTCTATCCTGAGCCCTCATCTCATCGCTACTCTGTTAGCAACAAAGGGTATGTGGAGTGGTGTGCCGAGCCAGAATCTTTCAGCTTTAGGGATGTTTTGTCCGACGACACTCCTTTCATTGAGTTCTCAACCAACTTGGGTCATGTTCAACTAACTCAGGCTACCGAGGGTTACCAACCTCCTGAAGAAGCCTCTAGCTCTTTGTATAATTACCTTTTACCTGACTTCGACGATCTCCCTAGTTTTTTTTGTCTCAACTCTCCCCACCTATTAGGGTTATTTCAAACCATTTCCTTGTATTGCTACAGAATTTTCTCCTTAATGTTATTCCCTGATTTTCCCCTTTTCTTATCTTTTGCCTTTTTATTCCTCTAGTTCCTATCCATAACAGGTTCATATGAATTTTGTTGCAGGGTTCTCTTCCCCCTCTTCGGATAAGGCTTCTCCCTCTTTGTGCTCATAATGCCAAGCGCCAAAAGTGCAAGTATCCGAGATAAGTCATAGAGAGAAGACGTTGTCCGAAGATGAGTTTGGTTTCCTCCTTAAGGAGTTTCCTTCTCTTAGTGTTGCATCTGGATTTCTACGATCTATGAGGGCTCGGTTTGGCTCTATTAAACAAAGCCATAAGATTATCTCTTCCTATCTCGCGAGTTTCAGAATTATCTCCTTTGTCTGAGGCTCTTGTTTCACTTGTCCTCCCTTGTTCGTGGGAAAACTCATACTGTTCCCTTCCACGATATTACCTCTTCTGTCCGGAATGCCATTTCTATTATGGAGAAGATGAGTAAGTTCCAAGCTGGTGGTTCGGCTCATGCTGCTTGTACTGAGGCCGTTGGTTGAATGGTACCGCCGCCTATCTTCTAGGATGCCTGATCCATTTCTTCCTTCTATTTGGGAAATTCCTCATTCCCCTCCTGTTGATAATACCTTCTGCCGATATCTCAATCTTCGGCTTTGTACAAAATATGAGGATTTACTGAAAGAATCCGAGAAGTTATCCGTGTTCGGCAGATGGATTTTCCTTCTTTCAGTCAGCCTGGCCCTCCTGCAGGTACTTCTCAAGTAAATACCTCTCTCATCTTCCGACCCACAATCTTTCGATCCCTGGGTTGTCCTTCTGACCAAGTCATCAAACCTAGCCCGCCTGAAAATACATCTCAGGAAAATGCTCGGCCTTCCTTCCTACCTTTGACCATTCGCTCCTTGCCTTCCCAAGGAGACAAAATTGTTCATGCATCTGATGATTAGGGTCTTCTTAAGTTTATTTTGTTGTAATGTGAATTAGCACTTTATGTAAGATGCATGGGTGCCGAGAGGATGTCTCCCCTCTGGCACTTGCCAATATTTTAATCTTAATGATGCAATATTTTCGAGTTTCTTCTTTTTTCCTCCTTTCCTTTATGCTCGGATTACCCTTGCCGAGGCTTAACCTCTTGTTGCGGGGCACCAATCATGGGAGCGACCCAGAGGTCCCGACTTTCCCTTTATTTACACCGAGCTATCCAGCACATATGCAAATTTTAACGTATCCACACTTTCCTAATGCATTGTCCGGTACGCTTATTGTTCCGAGCGTATCCACGCATCCAAGTTATGGCGTGTCCACACCGAGCCCATTGGTTTTCTTTTAAATTACCCTCCTTTTCCCGATCCCCTGGTCCCCTGAAGGATCACCTTCTTTATTTATTTTATTTTTTGTCCGATCTTTCTTTCTTACCTTCCGGGTTTCCTTTCATCCTAAGTGGGCTTTCCCTAAGCTTACCCCTTTATTCTCTCATGTTCTTTTCGTTCTCCCTATCTGTTTCCTTTATCCAAACCTACTTCTTTTCTAATTCCTTTCTCCTTTTTCCTCCCCCTGGTTTTTCCTTATCCGAGGATAGCTTTCTCCCCCTTTCTCTATTTTTCCTCTCTCCCAAATTACCTTCCCCCTTTTATGCCCCTTTGATTTCTTCTCCTCGGGGTTATCCGAGCCCCCCTGTTTCATGGCCATTACCAACCTCTCTTTTCTTATCCTATTCGAGCCTCTGTATCCTTTATCTTATCTTTCCCCTCATGTCTTCTATTCTGGGTTTAGGGAGACCCGGATTCAAACCCACTTGTTGCACTTTTTTCCATTAAATTAAACCTGAAATTACTATTATACCCCCAATATTTAACTGTTTTTAGTGAATTAATGGCCTAGTTAGCCAGAGGGGGTCCAAATGAAGCAAAAACGAAAGGTTAGGGGTCTTTTTGACATTAAAATTCGATAGGGAGTCAAACTGACAGTTTTACAAAGGTTGGGGGTCTTTATAAAATTCTCTCAAAAAACAAAGTATCAATAAGAAAAAGAGTAGCCTCACTTCAAAACAGCAAAATCTCATTTCAGAAGCTCAAAACCTTATCGGGGAAATAAAAAATATCATTATATCATTTTTGTGCATCATATCCATAAAAAGAGTACATCATTCCAATAAAACTACATCTAAGAACCAGTTCAATACTTTTTATTAACCCTATGATCATTCAATGACTAACAAAAAGCCAAAGTAACCTAAGGTATAACATGATTGGTTATTTTATGAGAATAATTGTATATGCTAAACCGGAGGTATTGCAAATATTTAAATTGGTGCATATACACAAAAATATGAAATGTGTATAACATACGGTTACATAAGTTACTGATTCTAGACATCAAACTATATTTTCATATCGTTGGCGTAATTTAGTATAAGCGATAATTTTCAATCCATCTTAAGTACTTGCTCCAAAATTAACATCTAAACTGTATTTGAGGTGCTTGGACTTTGTGTACAATATAATTTGTTGCCATCTCTTCCTTGTCATCATCATATCCATATCCGCATTTTCCTATAATTCCCTACTGGCTTCAATACAAGAGCAGTTAAAACCTTATTAAAACAACTGCATACCACAAACAGGGGTCGAACAAATTCATTCTCCTTATGACAAAAATAACATGTTAGTTGAGCAAAAAAATGTTGAAGGCACGCAATCTAGAAACTGGAAAGGTTTTCGTTCATTAATATTTATATAAATAACTTTTTTTGTGTGTAGAATTTTAGAAAGTCAATTGTGCAAAATGATCCACTCTCACTTCAATATATGACTTTTGGTTGTACAGAATTCACCCGAGATCGAGACTCAATTCTCGACTTGATGGAACATCCTATGCTTAATTCCACGAAGATGGAGAAAAATAAAGGGATGTAGTCAGCTGAGAGAAGACATAGTTTACTAGAGAAATAGAATTTAGATGAGGAATCATATCAAAAACCTTGTTGATACCAAGTGATACCTACTACAAACACTATAACTTTGATATATTTAAGGATAAAAAAAAGAAACCGAAATTAGGCAAAGAGTACTAAACTGACCAGCCGCAAAGATAATATTTAATTTAGATAATCATGTCTAGATAGGCATCAAGATATTTTTTCACAGTTTGAAACTAACATTAGCCATTCAAGTTAACAAAAACAAAATGAAGATGATGCCAATCACTGAAACATAAATTTATCACATCTAGATTGATATATCACAAGCATAAATATCATAGTGACTGAGTTTACTGCTCTACCATCCATATACAACTATAAACTTCTCGTTGAATAAACAAATGTTTCGAAACTGGTACATTTTTCATATAAACTCACGGAATATGAGGTCTTTATGCATTCAGTCGATGCATGCGCCAAATACATATAGAAGCTACATTTCGCACTCATGAACGTTTTACCTGAATGCCAAATATCGATGTCAAACCACTTACATATTAAACCCAAATATGGTTGTAAGAACAGAACGATTTCAAAAACATAGTAAAGCCACAACATAATAAATAAATTCATAAAAAGTTTATTCAAATCCTTTCATGAATGTTTGTCTATTAAGAATAGGTTCACCATCTTAATGCATAAAATTACAGACACTAATCTTCTATGTGCATTAAAATTATTTTCTACTTCAAATTATCAATTGCTTTATAACAGTTCTTGCCTAGCATAATGTTCCAACATGAAATATGAAATATGTATAAAAGCAAAAGACACCAGCAATTGATTCCGCAGTTCGATACATAACATCTACGTCTGCGGGGCCTTGCCCAGTATTGTAACCATAGACTAATAATCAAAGATACATATTACAATCAACTTATCTTTGCTATCCTTCTATTTGGATTTGCGTTCCCTGCATTTTTAAAATCAGTTCCTCAGATCATTTTTTCAATGCTTGTCCTTTGAATGTTGATCTATGGAAGTTTAGAATCTACTCTAGGCATAAACTATGGAAATTCTAGAAAAAGATTGTATAAAGGAAATAGGATTGTATTTTACGTATCATATCAAGTTTCCTCCAAAGTCCTTTCAAATTTAATTAAAGTTACTACTTTAGTTGCACTTTGGCTGTTGTGGATTGGAAGAAATAGGATCTTGTATGATAACAATAATCCTCCAAACATAGAAATGCTCAAAGATATAAAGGAATTATCCAACATTTAGAGCACAACCTTTGATTGGTAGTTCTTTAAAACACATTCATTGGATATCTGCAGGGTAAGCTCCATTTTTCAGGAAAAAATCCCCCAAAAAAGTGACCCGTGTTTGCTGGAAACCACCAGACATTTAAAATCAATGTAGATGTTGCTTGGAAAAATGGGAAAACAGACATTGGGTTGATAGTTAGAGATATACATGGGAATGCCATAGCATTAAAACAAAATCTTGTCTTGCCTATGAACTTTTAAAGGCAGGATTTTTAGCTATAAGATGTGGTTTTGAACTGGCTGAAGAAATGGAACTGAGGAACTGTGTACTTGAATCAGACTGTAGAAATGCAGTGGTTGGAATTCAAAATCCAAATGCCATAAAGTGGAGTTGCTACTCCACTTGCAAGGCACTGAATTTCTCCCACCATAAATGGCCAGTTCAACATGTATTCAGAGAAGGAAATCTCCATGCAGATGCTTTCTCCAAACTCAGTTTGAAAGAAAAGCTGACAAGAGGTTTTTCACACTCAACTACCCCGTATTTTATCAGAGGACTCTTGAGTCTAGATAGATTTGGTATCCATAGCCTTAGAATATCTGATGCTAGTCCTCATAATCTTTGAAATGTAGATATTTCCTGATTTTTATTTGGGATTAAAACTGATGGCTTCTTCTCTTTGTGCAGGAGCTCAAAGAGTCAAGAAAGCAACAATACTCTACTCCAGGAGACAACTCCCTCAAGGAACAAGCACTTATGCAAAATGTTAACACAAAATTCCCGTGGAGAGTTTTTAACGGTTGTTCGTTTAGAGAACTTCCCTTACTCAGACTCTATCGATGATCGATGTTGTCTGTACAAGGCCTCTCCACACTGAGTTGCACCCAAATGACAAACACTATGGTGCTTCTCTCTCCCCCCTTTGTTTAAAACTCAATCACCACTCTGATAGTACTTCATCTCGACTGCTTTGTGCTTCGATAGTATCGATTCACAGATAGGTTTGGATGTTAAGCGCTGTCTGAAACTTAGTTTTTTCTCAAACACTGGGGCTGTCACAATATTTTGATTTTTGTGAAGCCCCACCTCCCTTTATAGCTTTCAATGCAATTTGGAACTCAGTCACCACTCAAACACCAGGAACAATTTTGTTGCTTCAGGAGGTTCGATTTTTTTGAAACCTCACCTCCCTTTATTTATTTTTTGAAAATAACCTTATCATTAAAATAAAAAACCAGAAAGATTACAAATCATACGGTTCAGCCCTAAGGCCGCATTGTGTTCTTTAATTAAAACATTCCTACTAACTTTCATAATTTTGGATGAAAGAAAAGAGTACTGAAGAAGCCACTGGATGTCTTCTACTATACCCTTGATTTCCCAAGGCTTTGACTCGACGTCTATGATTGCCGCCACTAGTTCGGACAAATTCGTGAGCAAACGGAAGCCTAGAACTCATGTTCTCTCTGTTGCTTTTAGTGTCCTCCAACAAGCTTCAGCCTCTGCTTGCAGGGGGACTTGCTAGTGAAGAAGTTTGTACCTGCAACAAGATTTGTACCTTCTCTGATGGACCAAGATGCTGTTCCAATTGACTTCTTTTTTTGATATGACCCATCAACCATGATAAGAGCTTCAGGAATGTAGTGTTCTGTTCCATTTGCTGCTTGAGAGGGTCTGTTGATTATCTCCAGTAGGATTGGCTCAGTTTTCTGCTGCTCTGTGTTGATGACTTCTTGCTTTTTAAACAGCATGAATTTCACTGTTGCCACATGTGCACAAGAAGCTGGGCCAATCCTGAGTCCCTCCATGGCTCTCTTGTTCCTTTGTATCCACAATTCCCAAACAGAAAAGCCACCATTATCATTTGTTCTACGGAGGGGGTCTTATCAATCCATCCCTGAAACCATTTCAAGAAGTTCCATTCCTGATGGTTCCGTTCTTCTAGTTTTATTGGTGATAAGTCCCAAAATTCCTTTGTCTCCCTACAGTGAAGAAAGATATGCATTTCATTCTCCTCAAAGCTGCCACATCTTGAGCAGACTGGAGAATCAATAATCTTTCTTTTGTGCAGATTTACTGCTGTAGGAAGAGCCTTACTGAGCAGTCTCCAGATGAAAACATTTAGCTTATATGGGACTTTCAGGTTCCAGATTTTGTTCCAGAGGTTTTCTCCTTAAATCTGCACATCCAATTGGAATCCTCAGAGCTAGGATGTGAGGAACAATCTCTCCTGGAAATATTCCTCTAATTAGAGGAGCCCTCCAATTTCCATCCTCCTGGATTAGGTGTTCCACTTTCAGGCCCGTTCCTTGGCTGAACACATTATTGTGACCCAGAGAATTGTATGTTGTGGGGATCCATTGGTCTGAAAGCCTGACCTTCTTACCATTATTTATCTTCCAGCCTAGGTGATCAAAAATTAGGTCTTTTGAACTGATCACAAACCTCCATCCCCAAGAGTCTCCAGCTTTGGATTTAACCTCTCTGAATCCAGTGTTTTTCAAGTACTTAGCCTTGTATACTCTTATTAGTAAGGAGTCAGAGTCCTTTACTATGTTCCAAGCATGTTTAGCTAGGTGCTTGATTCATCCCTTGTGCAGACCTTATACCAAGTTCTCCATCTGCTTTAGATTTAGTGATAGTTTTCCATGACTTCCAGTGTATGGTTTTCCCTTCCATTTCCCTTTTCCAGATGAAAGTTGCAGTCATCTGATCCAGTTTTTTGAGGATACACTTGGGAATCCTGTAGATGCTCAGAGGGTATAAAGCAAGAGACTCCAAAACATGCCTTGCCATTGTGATTCTTCCAGGTAGATTTAGCAATCTTGCTTTCCATCCATATTTTTCTTTAAACTTGTTTATTAGTCCTTGAAAGATGCCCTTTCTCTTATCTTGAAAGTTGATGAACATGCCCAAATACTTTCCTCCAAGTCCAGTGTTGTGAATGTTCAGAGAGTATTGCATGTATTCTCTGATATCCTTAGGGGTATTTGGACTAAACAAGATTGAACACTTGTCAAAGTTTAGCCTTTGACCTGAGAACCTTGCATACAGGTCTAATGTCTTTGCAATCTCATTTGTAGCTTGGTAATTTACCTTTGTAAACAGAATGCAGTCATTAGCATACATGAGATGGCTGATTCTGGGTCCTCCCCTGGACAGTTGCACTCCTAGATTAACATTGGACTCTATTTTATCCTCTAGCCAGGCTGACATAAATTGTTGGGCAATGATGAAAAGATATGGGGACAAAGGGCAGCCTTGTCTAAGTCCCTTATTTGGAGCAAAGGATTGAGAAGTGCTGCCATTGATGACTACATGGTAACTAACAGATTGAACAAACCACATGATTAGGTCTATCCAGCTTTGTGGGAATTCCATCTGCTGCAAAGCTTTTTCCAGAAAAGACCAAGAGAGTCTATCATAGGCCTTGCTCATATCAATTTTGATAGCAGCAATTCCAGAGTTACCTGTTCTCATTTTCCTAAGTGAGTGCACCACTTCATGAGCAAGTGACAATGTTGTTGACGCTAAGATTATCGACGCGAGCGGTAAGGTTCTGGACAGAGAATCCATGGGCGAGGATCTGCTCTGGGCGCTCCGAGGAGGCTGCGGTTCAAACTTCGGGGTCATCCTAGCTTACAAGCTCAAACTCGTGGATGTTCCCGAATATGTCACCGGTTTCACGGTCATGAAACAACCGAAGAGGGCGCGGCTAAGCTGCTTCACCAGTGGAAGTACGTGGTTCCCAAGCTGCCTCTCAAGCTCGCCCTCTCAATGCAGATATTCAGCACCATTTCACCGGCAACCAGCAAACCAACGACTCTGGTCATGTTCTCCGGCCTGTTCTGCGACGCGAACGAGAAGCTGATCCCAATCATGGACGAGCACTTCCCGGAGCTCGGTTTGAAGGAAGAACACTGCAAGAGGATGATTTGGATGCAGTTCTTCCCATACTACATGAACCAGCCTTATGACCCCAAGGCCTTCTTGACAAGCAGAGTTCCACCATTTAAATTCTCTTTCGCAGGTAAATCTGATTTCCTCACCGAATATATGCCATTGGAAGGCGTCGAAAGGGTTCTTGCAAAGATGGCAGCTTTGTCGCCGTTCAAAGCTCAGGTGGAATGGACTCATTTCGGAGATGGAGTCATGGAATCAATCCCTGAAAACGAGACTCCCTTCCCTCACAGGAATGCCCTTATCATGCTTTTCGGGTTAGCCAACTGGGCTCCCACCAACGGGTCCGATGTAGCCGAGGCTCGGACAAGCTGCATGAGATCGTCGGAGATTATGTACATAAGAATCCGAGGTATGGGTATGTCAACCACCGTGATTATCAGCTAGGCGTTAACAACGTCAACGGCGAGACGAGCTACGAGCAGGCCAAGAAACGGGGAGTTGCGTATTTCAAGGATAACTTCGATAGGTTAGTTAAGGTGAAGAACATGGTGGATCCGGGTAATTTCTTCAGGAACGAACAGAGTTTTCCGATCATCCAAACTCATTCGTGTGAATCTAAACAACATAGAAGTATAGAAAGGATGATTGGAGAGTTATGGGAAGACTCTGTTCTTCCATTGAATCAGAGAAAGAAGAATATGAAAGTCTTACAAGATAATGAATAGATATAGGAAAGCATATGAAAGTACTAGTCTACCCTTAACCTTATATACATATATATCTTAACATCCCCCCTCAAACTCACGATGCGACAGCAATAAGCATCGAGAGTTTGTCAGACAAGAAACGAAAGCGCGCACTGGAGTGAGCCTTTGTGAACAAATCAGCAATCTGAAGGGAAGAAGGGACAAAGGGCAGTGATATAGTACCAAGCTGCAAATGATGGCGTGTGAAGTGACAGTCAATTTCAATGTGCTTGGTCCGCTCATGAAACACCGAATTACGTGCAATGTGAATTGAGCTCTGATTATCACAATGTAGTGGTGTGGGACGAGTAAGCTTGATTCCAAAATCAGAGAGTAACCAGCGCAACCAAACAATCTCAGCGGTAGTCGACGACATGGCACGATACTCAGCCTCTGTAGAAGAGCGAGAGATGACATCTTGTTTCTTGCTCTTCCAAGAAATGAGTGAATCACCAAGAAAGATACAAAAACCAGTGGTGGACTTGCGATCATCGGGATCACCAGCCCAATCAGCATCAGAATAAGCACGCAACTCTAATGATGATGAAGAGGGAAATAGAAGGCTACGAAACTGAGTGCCCCGAAGATACCTCAGAATACGAAGCACGGCAGCCCAATGAACCGAAGTAGGAGCAGTGACAAACTGACTAACCACATGAACAGCATGCGCAATATCTGGGCAAGTAACTGTCAAATAAACCAAACTGCCTACTATTGCACGGTATAAGGTGGGATATGGCAAAGGAGTACCATCTGATGGAGAGTAGTGAGCATTGGTCTCAAGAGGAGTGTCAACTGTCTTATTATCAGTAAGGCGAGCACGCTCAAAAAGATCAGCTATATACTTTGACTGAGACAAAAAGTAACCCTTAGAAGAAGATGCCACCTCAATACCCAAGAAATAACGGAGTACACCCAAATCTTTCATAGCAAAGTAATGAGCTAAATCAATTTTCAACGATTCAATTCCATCACAATCATCACCAGTAATTATCATGTCATCAACATATAGTGAAAGAAGGATACGCCCCTTACTTGTATGTTTGATGAACAAAGCAGAATCATAAGAGCTTGGGCAAAAACCAAGAGAGGAAACGACAGTGGAGAACTTCTCAAACCAAGCTCTGGGAGCCTGTTTGAGACCATAGAGAGATCTTCGAAGCCTACAAACATGTCCAGGCTCATGCGCCACACCGGGCGGAGGTGTCATATAAACCTCTTCGTGAAGATCACCATACAAAAATGCATTCTTAACATCCATCTGCGAAATCTTCCACTGATAAGCTGAAGCAACTGCTATCATAGTGCGAATGGTTGTCATCTTCGCAACTGGTGCAAATGTCTCATCATAGTCTATGCCATACTCCTGCGAATAGCCCTTGGCAACAAGGCGAGCCTTGTATCTCTCAATAGATCCATCAGACTTGGTCTTAATCTTATAGACCCAACGAGAACCAATAGTGTGCTTTCCCAAAGGTAAGGGTACCAAATCCCAAGTGTGAGTCTGATGCAGGGCAGCGAGTTCCTCAGCCATAGCACGCTGCCAAAGAGGGTCAACAACAGCCTCTTTATAGGATGCAGGTTCAGACAAAGAATGAATGGACACGAGGAAAGAAGTAAACGAGGATGAGTAAGAGGAATAAGCAAAATCAGGCTTCTGCGTAGACTTGCAAATACGAGTGGATCTACGAAGAGGGGGAGGATCGATCACAGTGTCAGGAGATGGTAGATGAGGCACATGAGGCAAACTAGTAGGAGATATCGGGGGAGCATCATGGTCTGGAACCATAGGATCATAATCTGCTGGAGGAATATCATCGGTGCAAACATCAAAAGGATCAATACGAATAAGATCTGGCTGAGTCAAATGATGTGAGCTAGACGGAACCGAGAAAAATGGGATGTGCTCCAGGAATACAACATGCCGAGAAACATACAACTTCTGCTTGACCGAATCAAAACACCGATATCCCTTCTGACCACTACCATAACCCAAAAAAACACACAAAGCTGATTTAGGAGATAGCTTAGAACGTTCAACATGAGGTAGGAGAACAAAGCAAGTGCAACCAAAAACACGCAAAGAAGAGTAATCAGGTGCATATCCATACAATTTTTCAAAAGGTGACAAGCCTGAATTATGTGAGGTTGGAATCCTGTTGATGGCATGCACGGCTGTAAGGGTGGCTTCCCCCCAAAAAACTCTAGGAACCTCAGCTGACAACAAAAAGGAACGAGCAGTCTCAACAATATGACGGTGTTTCCTTTCAGCAACACCATTCTGTTCAGGAGTATCAGTACAAGAGGTTTGACGGATGGTTCCATCAGAAGCTAGCAACTGGCAGAATGCATTAGAAGTGTACTCACCCCCCAAATCACATCGAAAGCATTTAATGACAGCTGAGTGTTGTGTTCTTATGAGAGCTCTAAATTCACGGTAAATCTCCATAAAATCAGATCTCTGCTTCATCAGAAAAATCCATGTATAACGAGTAAAATCATCAATGAATGAGACATAATACCGAGAGCCCCCTTTGGTAGGCACAGGAGTGGGACCCCACACATCAGAATGCACAAGATCAAAATGAGCAAGAGATGAAGAAATGCTTCTCTGAAAGGGCAATGCAGAAAACTTTGCTAGCTTACAGCCACTACAATCTGAGATGTCATAAGAGTGCAATTGACCCAAAGCTCCGGTAGAGGCCAAATATCTTAAACGACATGCAGAAACATGACCCAAACGAGAATGCCACAAATAAAAGTCAGAGGAAGACGGACTTATACGAAACGAAGATAAATCCACACTAGAAGCAACAATATCTGATACTTTCAGCTCATCCAAGACGTAAAGTTTCCCTTGCCTACGACCAGTACCAACCACTTTCTGAGATTGCGAATCCCGAACCAAACAAGACGAGGAGGAGAACCATACATTCAAACCCGAATCACACAATTGACCAACTGAACAAAGATTAAGTGTAAGACTTGGAACATGATAGACATCACTCAAAGAGATATGGGGTGTGTCAACAGAACCAACACCCTGCAGTGACATGGGAGTGCCATCAGCAGTCAATATAGAAGTAGGTGGTGCTGAGGACATGGTTGCAAAAGAAGGCAAATGAGAGGACATGTGATGAGAGGCACCAGAATCCATAATCCACAAGGGAGAAGAGACACCTGATGAAGCAGGTGAAATGGACGAGGATGACAAACCTGTAGAGGATGACATAACAGGTTGTTGCTGAAACACAAGAAACTTTTGGAACTGCTCAAACATATACGGACTCAACTCAACACTAAATGACTGAGAAGCATACTCATTACCACCCATCATTATAAACGTACAACTGTCCAAGAGTCCAAACACACCTCGTAACGAAGCACACCAAATGTATCCACACCAAATCCCCACAAGTGCCAAATATCACAAGCACAAGTACCAATTCAACAAAGAGCAACTCTATCCAATTAGAAAAATTCCAAGAGGCCAAGAACAATTTCCAATCAAACTAACTCCAACCAACAAGTGCACAAGACCAATGCGATAACCACAAGCATCAACATCAACATTCAAAATGGCAAAAGATCACAAACTCCAACAAGAAGAAAAAATTTCCCCAATTAGTAAATCCCTAATTTCATACAACCAAGAAGCACCTTCAACAACCCAAATCGATAGGAATCCAACAACCCAAACAACCTAAACAACAACCCAAACGAATTATCCAAACAAGAATGTCAAATTCAACAAATCGAAACTACCTCACAAGTAAGAAACCAAAACTGCACAGCTCTGTCCGACTCAAATTCGAAGTCCTTCCCGACCTCAAAAAACGATCTCCACCGTTCAGATTGTAGACAAAGGAGTTGCGAACATCATATCAAAAATTGAGAAAATTCCAACGGTCGGATTCGAAGATAACCTAAATATACCAAACCTGCAACAGTGAATCCGAAAAACACATTCTTCACCTTTTCAAGTTCCAAGAGTTTGAGATTTTGATCCTTTCCAACAACCCACAAGTTTTGCTCTGATACCATGTGAATCTAAACAACATAGAAGTATAGAAAGGATGATTGGAGAGTTATGGGAAGACTCTGTTCTTCCATTGAATCAGAGAAAGAAAAATATGAAAGTCTTACAAGATAATGAATAGATATAGGAAAACATATGAAAGTACTAGTCTACCCTTAACCTTATATACATATATATCTTAACAATTCGGAGCTGTAAAATGTTATCATTATTTATTAGCCTTTGGTACATGCTTTAGAATCCCCCTCCCCAGTATGTTGTTTCTTGTATGATCTGTCATTGCTACTGTTTTTCCCGTTTTTGAAATAAATAAAATTTCGAAGTTTGCTAGGAAATACTATGAGATGATCAGTTTGACTCTTTTAGCTTTATTCAAATTTCCAGTTAAAGTTTAACCAATCACATTGCTAACAAAGGGTTTGTATATTTTAGCCCAATAAAACTTTGGAATAAAGTCTAGAATCTCAATGTTCCTTACAAGCTAAATATGTTCCTATGAAGGTTATTATCTAAAGTCCTCCCAACATTGGTGAAAGAAAGAGAGATCTCTAACCAGGCATTCTGCTTTAGAAAAACGAATTCCACCTCTTTGTTGATTGCAGGAAGATAGTCTGAACCAATTGTCTGCTCGTTCAGTGAGGCGTAATTGAGGGGTCATATTCAACTGTAAGTATTGTGCGCATGTATTTGGGACGTTAGCCTGGCGATTCGATTCGATGAGGAAATTGACGAAATTGCATCGATTCTTAATCCTGATTTAATTTGGAATTTTAGATTAGGAAAATAAAGTTTCTGTTTCCAAGAGGATTGGTTTTGTATTATTCCTATTCTGTCTTGAATTATGGTAATTGAGTCTATATAAACCCTCATGATCCGTATCAATCTGTATTGTGATCGAACAAAAACAATCCCTAAATTCAACAATGGAGAAACAAAACCTGGATGCAACAATGGAGAACGAAGAGGACGTCATGATGACCGAGGGAGAGGTTTTCGCCGAGGAGACTGAGCCGCACCACCGGCCGATCATAAGCGGCGACCAGCTCGACGTCGAAGCGTACGCCGCCCTGTACTCCGGCCGCACGAAGATTCAGCGGCTCTTCTTCATCGCTGACAACTGCGGCAACGAATCCGTGCAACTGGAAGCGCTGCGACTGTCGCACGACGAGCTGAAGAAGGGGGAAAACACAGATCTCTACCGGCAAGCCGTGAAGAAGATCGCCGGCCGTTTGGGCCCCGACTACCAGATGGACTCCGCCTGGGTCGATTCCGTCGATCGCCGCGCCGAGAGTCGCAAGGAGAAGCTCGAGAACAAGCTCAGCACCTACAGAACCGAGCTGATTAAAGACAGCATTCGGATGGGATACAGCGATCTCGGCGATTTCCATTACGCTCGCGGTTCGTTGCCTGATGCGTTTAAGAACTACGCCAGGATGCGTGACTGCTGCACAAACCCTCACCATGTTGTCGATATGTGTTTGAATGCCATATTGGTTGCCATCGGGATGGGCCAGTTCACTCAGGTTTCCAGTTACGTCAGCAAGGCCGAGACCAATGGGGATGCTGTTGATGCCATCACCGGAGCTAAGCTCAAGTGTGCCTCCGGTCTGGCGAGCCTGGCGGCGAAGAGTTACAAGCAGGCTGCTCGGAAGTTTCTAGAAGTTGTTCCTGAACTCGGCAGCAGCTACTCTGAAGTGCTGGCCTCGCAGGATGTTGCGAGATATGGTGGATTGCTCGCGCTCGCAAGCTTCGACAGAGCCGAGCTGAAGAGGAGGGTGATTGATAACCACGGTTTCAAAAACTTCTTGGAGCTGGTGCCGGAGATCAGAGAGGCTATTCAAGATTTCTACGCGAGCCGATATGCATCGTGCCTGGATTGTCTTGAAAAGCTCAAGCCTAATCTTCTGCTCGATGGCTATCTCTACAAGCATGTAGAGGCGTTGTATGAGCAGATTCGGAGCAAGGCTATCATTCAGTACACTTATCCGTTTGTCTCTGTCGATCTGCAATCGATGGCTGATGCTTTTAAGACCACTGTTTCTGGACTAGAGAGAGAACTGGAAGCTCTCATCACTCAGAACCAGATTCAGGCACGGATCGACTCCCACAACAAGGTTCTTTATGCTCGGCATGCCGACCAGAGGAAGGCCACGTTCCAGAAGGTTCTGCAAACAGGCGGTGAGTTTGACCGGGATGTTACAGCGATGTTGCTGAGAGCCAGTGTCCTTAGGCAGGAGTAGAATAACAACAAGAAGCAGCCATGGGGCAGGAATTATTAGGATGTCTGTAGTTTGCTAAGTTGTGTGTTTACTTGTTTATTTTTATCATATGGTTACCGTTTAAAATACAGTATTGACAAAGAATTTTGTTTGGTCTATTATATTTTCCCTATGCATTCTCCATTTATAAAAGAAAAAAGTGGCCAATTGTTCATATTCAATCATAATATACTAAAAGCCCTTACAAATAGTACAGAAGTTTGATTTTGCAAGGCAAACTCAACAAAATTCTCTACCCAGAATACAACTAAAA
Source organism: Cruciata laevipes (assembly GCA_963678965.1). Lineage (NCBI taxonomy): Eukaryota > Viridiplantae > Streptophyta > Magnoliopsida > Gentianales > Rubiaceae > Cruciata > Cruciata laevipes. The sequence goes on from OY787641.1 coordinate 19,273,590, forward strand.
TCACCAGAAGTTTTAACAGTAAATACGCTACTGATTTCTCCATCACGCATCGAAGATCAAACAAATGTACAATAATATCTTTATGAGTTTTCTACAGGTTGACTAAGCTTTGCCAACAATCACAGCAGCAACAACAAATATTCATGCTGCATAAAACGAAACCCCAGCAAACAGGGATAATTACAATTACCAAAGCCGACCAATCGATTTTCTTTGTTGAGAAGGACAAAGATCGCCCAGAGAGGCACAGAAGAATCACAAGACAAGAAATGGGTGGAAGAAACCCTACAAAACATGGCTAATCTCGGCCATTCAATGAAGAACTGTTTAGTGACAGGAACACCACCATTGAATTCTAACTGTCAAGATGGGCACCAGCAATTTTGCCCGCCAACTGAATCACATAGCACTGAATTCCAGAGATGAAAGGATATAAGCTTGGTTTATCTATATCATGAATTTTTCTGTGTCGTCTATCATTAATCCTATCAAATGACCTTCATCAAAATCACTATTCCCAACCAAAAAAGATTACTTGCAGATACTTTTAGAAAACACCAAACTCAAAAGCACCATGCATAACTTGACTAAGAAAGAAGAATATAATAGTTCAGCTGTCAAATAAAACAAAACCCAATGCCACGGATATTTGCAATCTGAGCTGTCAAGAAAAGAGAACACATGCAAGCAATGAATAAGTCTCACAAATAATAAGAAAAATGAGAAATCTGCTCTTTGTAGCAGAGATTGACATTGAATTCTTGGCTTTCTACCAAATTAAAATAGCAGAAGAGGTCCATCTTCCTTATAAGAAGAAAGATAACACCTATAAGAAAGATAACCTCACCGCATGCAAATGGGTAATAATCAATTCCATAACCACAAACACACAAATCTCCACAGCCACAGCCACAACCAGAATACGAGAAAGAAACAATCAGAAATAGAATTACCTGGGAAAGGTAGTACCAGGGGTGAAATATTCACCATGAACAATTTAGGAAACACCTCTGAAGTATGTCTCACTGCTCTCTTCAGCCCCCACCAGCACAGTACTCCTATAGGACAAAAAGAAGAAACTTCCTAACCAAATTTTATATGGTTATCACTATTATTTGTGCATTTTCCTTAGATTGAACGTGCATTTCATTCTTTGTGTCTGTGCATCGTAACAATTGAATAAAAAACAATACTAATTTCGATAGTGCACAAAGACAATATATACAAAATATACAATACATAATTAAATATTTCCCAATGCAACCCTTATAAAACAACCCTCAAAATGTTGTGCTATGTATCTGTGTCCTATTCTAAATTCCAGAACATTGTTAATTACATGTAATTATATTCAAATTTTGATGGGGATCAAAGATGTAATGGGATGCATTCTATGTCAAATTCAATGGTCTTAGAGCATTCAAAGGGATGTTGCAAATGTGGCATGTAGAGATTCTCAACATCTAGGTCAAGCATGTTTTATGGCATGAAATTCACAATGTTCTGGGGTGAGATCAGTTCTTTATATGCAGCTTAAAGTTTTTACCAGTATCTCTAGCAAGGATACCTATACCAGAAAATAGTGCTTCTCTATTATCAAATGCAACTGATTTTGATTCCCTTGTAGTCAGTACAGACAATTTCTTTTTTACTTTTTGAATGGTTCATCGGGTATCTCTGTATGTTCCAGAAAAGCAAAATAATGGATGTACTGTGCAGATGTTAAAGCATATTAAACCTAATTTCAACTTACAGCAAAAAAAGAGAAAAAGTAAAAGTCATATTCTAAGCATTTCAGAGAGTCGAACTTGTTTTGTTATGATACATATTAACTAATCCCCTCCATTCCTAGTAGTATGCCTTGCTTTTTTCACTATTCAAGAATTAAATATTCATTAATATTAAATATTAAGCATAACAAAATAGTTAATAAAAAACAGATATTCTGAACATATGTGTTTCGACGAAAGTAGCAACATATCCCACGGCAATATTCACGAATCACATTTATATATGAATGGTGAAGTAGGACATGAAAAAGAGATGAGGGAGTAGCTCATTTTGAGCTGAACATTGTACTGATATGTCATAGAGCATGATATTTGAACCCAAATAACAATAAACATGTAGCCAATAGCGAATGTGTTTACGAAATTCCATAGCAAAGTAGCAGTTATTAAAATCCAAAGAACACTTTACAAATCCACTACACAGGAAAAGCCTGCATGTTAAATGCCAATTATGAAACAACCATTGTGCACAAAACGAAACCCACATGTAGTAAGACTAGATGATAGCAAACTAATGCAAGAAAGGAAAATGCTACATCTAAATAAAGACCGACGTCTGGAAGCAGACAAAAGTACAGACGAAATTGCTTATTATTAAATGTTTGTAGAGCTGTAGATGAGAACTAAAATCAAGATCTGTTAAAATCTCTTAAGTATGATAAGATGTTAAATATTTGAAACAAATAATGCAAGGCCCCATAACAAGCAATGAAAAGGACAAAGGGCAAGTAAGAAAACAGAAGAGCAAAGAGTATGGAGTGTCAGTTGAATGAAGTAATAACTGAGTTACTGCATATGCGACTTTCTGCCAACAATCAAGAGGAAATATACTATTATCATAGAAACACTTTTAGAAGATTGAAAAAATATATGAAAACAAGGCATGTTAAGAGAATTACCCTCAACTGGATATATGATTATCAAGTAGGATCAAAGGACTTATATCCATAGAACGAATCACCCATTTTATATCCAAGTTATTATTTCCTTTATTTGTAACCCCTGAACCATGTAACTAAGTACTACAAAATTATGCTAACCACAGGGGAGTGGAGAGTGAGTGCTAGAGGAGGAAGTTTACAAATGAATTACAGAGCACAAGATATTAAAGAAAAACTTAATTACTAAGCACAACATTTGTAAGCTATTAAAGCACCTAGCACAAAGTCGTTAGATAAGTATGTAACACTTTATAAACATACTCCAACTTTCAGGTCATTACAATATATGGGCAAAAATTCATGCTATCTAACAGTTTTCTCTTTCTTTTATTCTGTAAAAGTAATGTATTCCTAGAAATAAGTATAAATAGTACAAAATTCCTAGTCTACCATACAACATTTTCTTGAAACATAATCATAATTTAATAGGAGACATAGAAGAAAAAATCAGAGAATCAAACCTAGAATATGAAAGAAAGCCTCTTGCAGACCTACTATCACCAGTAATCACCACAGGAACAAGTTCCACCATTGAAACGATGAAATCTACTGCCGTCCCTCAAAACAATTTGGCGATTTGTAACCAATGATATTGTTTTCACAGCACTATGACAATCAAAACAAATCCTATGGTTCTGGACAAGATTCAGCTGAGCCGAATCAACTGTATTTAAAATCCCAAATGAAACAGCCAGCTTTTCACTGTGATGTGGACATAATGATTCTTCGTGATCATCTACATCAGCAAGCAAAGAACTTCCTCCTGGAATGTAGCCTTTTCCTGAAATTTCATGCATCAATGTGTCTAATCTTTCATAGATCTTCTTTGTTTGGGGATGTGACTTATCCCCTGAGGAGAAAGCATAAGACTTATTTTTTATTTCTATCCATGTGCATGCTGGCGACATTCTCAAACCTTTTCTTCTCAAGGTGTGCAAGACATCAGCGGCTTCCTGCAACTTTCCTGAAGCATTGTAAATATTAAGAAGAACTACATAATTACTAAGCTTTTCTGGTTCCATCCTATATAGTTGCTCTGCAGCAAACTTTCCAAGACCGAAATTCCCATGCATTCTACAAGCTGTTAGCAAAGCCGCCCACATATTCAAGGTTGGCTGAAATGGAGCATCTCTTATAAGCGCAAAGGATTCATCAAAAAGCCCTTCTCGACCAAGCAACTCAATAATACATGCATAGTGCATTGCTCGTGGCTTCACTTTATAAACCCTTGACATTGAATCAAATATTTGCCAACCCCGATCAGTTAAACCAGAATAACTGCAGGCAGATAAAACAGCAAGAAACGTAATATGGTTAGGCTTATGTCCTTCAGAAACCATCTGATCAAACAGAGCAACTGCTTCTTCTCCTCGCCCATGACTACCATATCCACCAATAAGAGTATTCCAAGAAATAACATTCTTTTGTGGCATCCTGTGAAAAACATTCTGGGCGTCTTCTATCCGTCCCCATTTGCTATAGAAATCCATAAGAGCAGTATTGGCGACAACGTCTAGACTTAAGCCATGACGAACTAACCCAGCATGAGCTTGTTTAGCATGCTCCAGGGAACCCAACCTCGTACAAACTCGCAATACTATCGAAAAGGTAAAATGATCCATCTTAACACCGGAATCTTGCATCTCATAGTACATATCCATTGCTTTCTCGCTATAACCATGTAGGGCATATCCAGAAATCATACTATTCCAAGCAACAGTAGTCTTCATGGGCATTTGATAAAAAACAAACCTAGCATCATCAATGCTACCACATTTGCTATACATGTCAATCAAAGCACAAGAAATAAAGACATCATCTAAAACACACATCTTGAAAGCCAACGAATGCAACTGTCTCCCGGGGGAGATCGCCTCCAGACTCGCAGATGCCCGAATCATCATCGCAAGCATACGCGAGTCAGGAGAAAGAAAATCATCCGACATCATGAAAAACAATCCGAATGCGCCATGGTAATCCCCAGAATCCAAAAGCCCCCCAATCATCGTATTCCAAGAAACCACATTTCTCTCAGACATGTCATCGAACAGCTTGAGTGCGTCCATCATCATCCCACACTTCACATGCATAAACAAGAGCCTGTTGCTCAAGTACTGATCCGGGTCAAACCTGCAACAATCCATATAGCTCATCACCCTCTTAACACCACTAACAGACTTCAAAGCAATGCAAGCTTGAATCAACGCTTCATAAGTAGTTTCCCCCACATTACTCACCCCAGACTCACACTCCAGGATCTCAAACAACTCGAACGCCGCATGAAACTGCCCGAGTTTAACCAATCTCTCTATCTGGTCACATATCCCAGAGCTGAAACCTACCTCCCTGGCCAACACATCATCATCCTCTTCACCCACCTCAATCAAAGGAGGTTCAGGAAACCTAGGAGTGGGATGTTTTGGGCGAGGTTTCAGACTTTGTTCCATGAAACAACATCGAATCCCACGCCTCAAACCGCTTCTATAATTATGCAGAAAAAACTTGTCCCTCCCCCGAATCAAAACCCTGGGTTGCTTAAATTTACTGGTAAATCTACACCTACTAGTGTGAGTTTGATCGAATCCAACCAACGAATCCATCAGAAACGGGTATATCTATGAAGATGAATCTGTATGAAAACACATGGAATTGAGAGCATGATATGCAGCTGGGAGAAACAAAGAGAAAAAAGTACTCACTTTGAAATGTCCGCCAAACCAAATAAGCTTCAAATTAGTTGGAATGCTGGTCGCCTAACTAACTACGGCTAACCTGCTAACTAACTGACAGCTTTTATTTAGTAAAGTAATTAATAAATTTGCTGAATAAAATGTCAATTTATTTAGCATTTATTTTGTGTAGTTGATTACGGTGATTCACAAAAGTAATCCTGTTTCAAAAAATTTGGAAGAAGAAATCCGAAGTTGAATATACTTGTGGTATATATGTCGTTATATTTTTTGGGAGTTTATCACTCGTCTTCGATTGTCAATGAACTCACAAAATATATTGATGTTTTTTTGCACTTTATTCATCAGTCTTGAGAAATTTTTCATAAAGGACGTAATAAAAAATTATATTCCTACTAAGAAGTAAATCTTTTGATATTCTTATCAAGTAAATGAAATAATTTTATAATTTTGATCTTTCTATTTAGAGTTAGTCTCTGAGGAGACCGTCTCTATATAGAGACCGGACTAAATTATAAATAGTGCAATAAAGAAAATCAGGGGGACCAATTTGCAATTTTTAAAAATTAAAAAAATCACGCGCTACAGTGTTTCCGCGCGTGTACAGTGTTTGCTACCGTGCGCTACAGTGTTTGCTACAGTGTAGTACAATGTTCATGTTTTATGTTTCAAGTTAAAGTGTTCATGTTTCACGTTAAAACGTCCATGTTTTATGTTTTAAGTTAAAATGTTTATGTTTAATGTTTCAAGTTAAAATGTTCATGTTTTATGTTTCAAGTTAAAGTGTCCATGTTTCACGTTAAAACGACCATGTTTTATGTTTTAAGTTAAAATATTTATGTTTTATGTTTCAAGTTAAAATGTTCATGTTTCAAGTGAAAATGTTCACGTTTTATGTTTTAAGTTAAAGTGTTCATGTTTCACGTTAAAACGTCCATATTTTATGTTTTAAGTTAAAATATTTATGTTTTATGTTTCAAGTTAAAATGTTCATGTTTCAAGTTAAAATGTTCATGTTCATGTTTTAAGTCAAAATGTTCATGTTTCAAAAAATATTCATGTTTTAAGTTAAACTGTTCATGTTTTATGTTTCAAGAAATGTTCATGTTTCACGTTAAAATGTTCATGTTTCAAGTTAAAATGTTCATGTTTTATGTTTACTGTAGCAACTCGGCACTGTAGCAATCGGTACTGTAGCGACTCGGCACTGTAGCGCGTGATTTTTAAAACTTTTCTAAAATTGCAAATTGGTCCCTCCGTGTTTTTGACTTATATAACTATTTACAATTTAATCCGGTCTCTATATAGAGACGGTCTCTTCCAAGACTTATCCTTCTATTTATTTCTATAATTTTGTTTTGAAAATTAAATTTCCGCTACGTCCAGTTGGTTTCATGAACAAGGGTTTCTTTCGATATATCTAGATTAACCTGCAAACTCTGTTGATTCTTGGTATACCCGGAAATTGGATTCAATCTTGATTAGTAGTCAAACTCCGTTGATTCTTAGAATGTCCGGAAATTGAAGAATAAATAAAATTCAACACATGAATTTTATTAAAACAAACATCTCTCAAAAACTCTCAATAATCATAAACTCAAAACTCATAAAACTGAAAAACTCAATAACTATCTATTACAATAAAGGAGGGTTAATATTTATAGTCAAATTCTAAAGGTAAATAAGGTAAAATAACTCCTAAATCTAATTGGAATAAAGAAAACATAGAAATTATTAATCAAACTCAAACCTCAAATCAATTAGGTTTCGTCTAGATTTCCATTCTTGGAATATTCCATAACATGCAAGAATGCTTATGCATATTCGTGATCCAGTCTGTATCAGATCTTCAACATATGTAACACGTGTAGTTCAAGGCTTCAAGCATAAACACATTGATTCAAATTGGTAAACACCTTGATCCAAACTGCAGACACATTGAAACACAAAACCAAGCATCCAAATACCAAAATTCAGGCGAAATAACCGAACCGAAGGGACCTCAATCTAATTACAAATTGAGTAAGGGTTTCGATCGCAAAGATCATCATAAAAATAAAACTTACTAAAACTTCACAATGATCCAAAGCATATGTATGGTAATTCCACACTTATTCAGGATATGAATATAAGAAAAATTATTAAAAATTATTTCCCATCTAAGAAAATGGAGGGGGCTAGGGTTTTTCGCTAAGGGGAGGGTTTGGGTTTGGGTTTCATTTTTATTTTTATAATTTCATTCACCAAAACCATTTTAGTTGCATTAAAATAAACTAAATTTAGCTAACTAAATTGAACTAGCTGGCTCGAAATAAGGGAAATGATTGTAAGTTTAATGTCAAAGATTCCATTTGCAGCTAGATTCATTTGAACTAGGTTGGACTGAACCCAACTAATTAACTAAATTGAATAAAATTATAAATAGACATAAATCGCCAATAAAAAATATAACAATTTTAAGCAGCACAGGGAAACGGAGACGAGAGCATATAACCTTTCTAAACTACAATTTGTGCTAACCAAGATCTGGCCAGCTACTATTTTATACGTAACATAAACATTTCTCTAGTTGTAAGTTGATGTTAATCTCAACATGTTGCTAACAGTAACAGCTGAAACCGCAAGAACAGAAGCTTGAAATACATAGCAACTTTAGATCATGAGTACCACAGCAGTGATCAAGACTCGCTCGGAAGAACATTAAAAAAGTGATACACCTCTTCTTCATCAATCACTCCTACCTCGGTTGAGCATACTGCACAGCACACAGGCTTAACTGCTTCACCGCTGGAAGACTCAGGTTCAGTTTCTGTTGAGTTTTTAGGTCTTCTGCCCCTTTTCCTTTTACTTCCTGGCTGTGATACCTGCCCGGGCATAATCTTGCAGTTGACCACAAACATTGCTCGATACTGAGTCACATATTTTTCATGCCTGTAACATTGAAGCAGTTCATGGTTAGTCATCACGAAGAATGGTTTCAATATGGAAGAAAGGGGGAGTAGAAGAACAGGAGGAGATCAACAAAAACAGAAATACAGACTAATAGGATCAAATGTCATTCAGAGTAGTAAAGTCAATTGTATCAAGGTTAAAACTCAAGAGGGAAAATGAGGTGGTCACAATCAAATCCCTCCAGGAAGATGAGTCTAAACCTTCATCTAGCAAAACTCATTAGGTGATTGGCAAAATGTAGCAAATGCTATGAAATTGTTCATAAAATCTAGGTAATATGCTTAGTCAGAGCAGTTAATTCCTTGAAGTAAATGAGCAATCAGATTAAAGGTAACACTCGAATCTACTATTTTTTTACTGATACGTTAATCTGTAAAACCGAGTGTCTTGACTATTATTTAATATCTAAAGGGTCATGCAACAAATTCTAACACATCTAAATTTTGAAAACAAAGAAAAAATTAAATAACCAATAACATGGGGAAAAATAGAGGGGACAAATTTCAAAATTCACTCCAGTACCAAATAATTATTAGCAAAACAAAATAAAGATGCATTAGTTGTACTTGTTTTGCAGGCCCTAAAAGGAAAGTAGAAGCAGCACTGCAACAGTAAAGCACACAACTACACTTCATCTTTTGCTCTAGCACCAATAATAGCTCCTTCCAATTCAGTTTCATTGAGACAATTGCTAATTCCAAATTTCAGCATCCACATCAAACTTGTGGACCTTTGAGACTTATAAATGCACACTGCACATAATAATGTATCAACAGATTACTAAGGAGTTATTACACCATCTTTACCTATTCAGCCAGGGAAGATTTGTAGCCATCCTCTTTTCTAGCCACTTGGCAAATGTTTGTTATGACAACAGACCAAATATTTTGCTAAAATTATTCTTTCATATAAAATAAAGACAACCACACTACTGCCCAATAACGTTGGGAACTCTACAACTATCCTAAAACCCTAGCAAACTATACCTTTCCAAAAGTTCATGAAGATTAATCATCAATTCATCTAATTGAGCAATGCCTGAATAATCATCTAATTTAGGTTCTAAAGAAAGCTTCAATTGTTGGAGGAATACCTAATTCTTCTCTAATAAAGCAGTAAAATTTGGGAAAACACAAGCATCATCCATCAACTCTCTTATCTTATGGCTAAAAAAGAACTTGCAATCTTTGTTTACTCTATTGAACCTTGCATATTCAGCTCAGCCAACGTGATTTAGCACTACCTTCAAGCTCAAACAACACCATTGAAATTGAAAGAGAAGAGACAGGCCAAGTGCAGGGATTTTACCTTTGGCAATCCAGACAAAGGGTTGTGAAGCAGGCAGGGCAGGTGAGAACAGCGTCGGAGTTAGGGCCTTTTCTCTTCTTCTTAACCCACAGTTCATCTTTGTTGTCGAGTTTCGGGTCATAGAATTCCGGCTCCACTGAGTAGTCGATTTCATCGTCATCGGAAACTGCAAAATAGGGCCAAAATAAGCGGTTGGAAACCCTTAAAAGATAATGAAAACTTGAACGTTTACCTATTTGCTGAGATTCAGATGGGCCGTGCTGCTGCTGTTCATCTGCTTGATTGTCATCTTCCATGTTCATCTCTTACTTTTCGAATATGGCCGCCGTTCCGTTCAAGTTCGAATAGTCGTGAGTCGGTAACGAATTAATTGCTCGGAATAAATAGCTAAACTTCTAAAAATACTTTTTTTAATACTTTCTAAATATACATGGTAAAAGGGTTTTCCTAATCCGAAAGAGTATACAAAGAGTATGCACATTCCAATTATGGGATATTAGGGAAAAGATTTTGTTTGTTTACAAATTAGTTCAATTCAGTTCATTTAAAAAAAATATAATTTGATAAAATTTATTATAAATTGCTCATAATATTAATATATTAATTTTTTTTACTTCGTTTCAATTTGATTCAAATCTACTTAATCTTAAAAGGGGAATCCCCTCTTCTACAGTGAAAATTTTGGTCGTTATAATATTATTAAATTACTGTTCCTTACACGTGTCCTCACACAGCGGCTCAACTTCTTCATCTTCTCTTGCTTTCGAGAAATCCACAATTTCTCCATTTTCGGTCTCTACTCTCTTCGCCATTTTTATCATTTTCAATCCCTTCTACCGAGTGGGAAATCAAGACTGTACGATACGATTGGAACCTGATGCGTACCAAAGAAATTTCACCTGATAATCCGTCTCTTCCCGGAAGAATCTTTTGTCAGTTCATGTTAAATCGTCGTGTTCTATGTTAGAGAGCAAAAGTGCTCGTGTTTCCTTAGGGGAAGCTCTGGATATGGTGCTATCGCGACCTTGTTAGGGATAAGAGATGGAGCGGCGCCGAAGCCGATTTCTCCTCAAGCTCGCACTATGGAGGTAATCCAGTTATTTATTTTTCCTTTTTTGTGGTATTAGGCTTTGATTTTCCATTATTTTGAGGTTGCGGGTTTTGCAGTGGCGATGAGGGAAATTTGCAATCAGATTTTATTCTACTGCATAGTGCCATATTGATCAGTACAATATGGTTATAGTTCAATAGCTGTTGAAGTTATTTAGATTAGAAAGGTAATTGCAGTAAATAATTCGATTGGAATTCGATTGATAAACCTTTTTAGTTTTTAATTCTATGTTTGAGTAATTTGTTTTCTTGCACTTTTCTTAGGCTTTTGATAAGCTGCATTCAAGGTGGTCGATGAATGGTCTCAGTAAGATTTCTTTTAGAATCTGTAAAGGTTAGTGTTTTAGTTGCAACACTACAAGAAAATATATTGATGCTGGGATCCAGCTTCTTGTTCCCTCGGAGAATGTGGATGAGCTTCTTGAGCATCTGAATGTAAAGTTCTCAATTTTACTGCTCTCTTTCTTGTTGTTGTTGTGAGTGTTGTTCATTTTTATGTGTTGAATGTGCCATATGAATGGATTAAGAGTGTTTCTTTTGCTTTGTATCTGCCATTGAGTTTCTTATTTATCTCTTATGAAAATAATGATTGTGTGTAAAATTTCTGATTTTTGCTATGATGATATTGGAGCATATATACTTCTGTGGCTGATTCATTTGGGAAGAAGAACCCTAAAGTTACTGAAATATTTAGATGTAGGCATCCATTTGCACGCACTAGACACGAGTTATAATTGTTTGTTTTTCTGAGCAGTGAATTTGATTTCTCTCCTGTTTGCAGAGTGTTGAGGCTCTTTTGAGCTTGTTGAGGCAAGACTGTTCTTGTGCTGTGCGAGGTGCAATAATACCTATCAAGTGTTAGTGTGGATGTCAGAGTTTTAGTACTATCTTGCATTCATCAGCTTATGAGGCTTACTGCTCCTGAAGCACCCTACGAGAATGATGCAATGAAGGTCAGTAGAACAAGATTTCTATTCACATTCTGTTAAAAGTTCATTTGACTGTTTGCAAGTTGGAAGTCTTCAATCAAATGGATGGAATATATGTAACACGTTACTATATATATACACGTTTTTTGTATTCAATATATATATATATATATATGCAATCACCAGAAAAATGCTCCTTTTTTACAAAAAAACAAAAATCTCTATTTTTATTTTTAACAAAACATTTGGTTGGTGTAACTTTGCAAGGAAATGTATTTCGGCATTCTTCCAAGCCCGACGTGTCGTCAATATATTATTAACCCCAATCATGAGTCAGTTGAATTGATCATAGCCTTTTAATCCATGACTAATGATCTTTTGTCATTACATATATACAATATTTACTTTCCAAAGACATCTGATTATGCACATATTGTTAAGGCTTTGCCTGTAACTGGAATTGTGTTTGCCAGACCTTGTTGATCAAGCTAAATGGTTTATTTTTGAGGTGAAAAGCTGCCACATGACATGAATCCTTCTGTGGTTTCACTATCACCTTGTTCTGCAGTATTTTTTTTTTTTGTGCTTCCCAAATAAGTGATTTGTTTATATTGGATGTTACATGAAATTTCTGATTATATCCTGCTCATTCATTTTGTACTGCTTGTCACGGAAAAGTTTAGATCTACGGTTTGTTTATTTGTTTTGTATTACTTGCTCACAAACTATGTGACTGGTTCAGGTTGGAAATGTGGAGGGCCAAGTCATTGAAATGGGATTCACTACTACATCTATTTTGACTGCTGAAAAATTCCCAGCTATAGTGCCTAATTCTCTGCTTTGCAGCCAGGTTGGTATTATTCTGTCCCATTTGATAGCAATATAAACTTCCATTTCATTTCTCTTTCTCGGTGTTCATTTCATAGCAATTAAGCAATATAAATTCTATGTTTCTACCATTTTACGAGTGATTGTAGAGATTGGAAAGTGTTTTTACCCCGAATTTTTAGCTGTTGTGGTATTTACTGCTTACTGCCACTTTTAATATGCATGCTTTAGAAACTCCTCTTTATTGTGATACTGTGATATTAAGTTAATAAGTTTTAAAGTGAAATTCTATTATATCTCTCAATCTTGTTTAGGCTTATGCCTGATTCCCTTGATATTCTCTAGGTGATTGTGAACAAATCCCGTGCTCAATGGCGATCTTTTAATACCAAATTACCTCTGCAAATTGAAGGCTTAGATGTGATTCCAAAGATTACCGATGAGGTGAAAGCCATGCTCAGAGTGAAGATGTAATTTTAATAGCCACTGAAATTACTTTTGGCTAATTCTTGGACAATGAATGTGATTTCTGAAATTTAAAAATTTCAGGATACGACTGTAGTTGCTTTGGAGACTGTTGGCTCTCTATTTGGACGTACACTATGAATATGGTTAGTATTGTGTTTTTGTGAATTATTCTTGAGTTGCCTTTCAGGTCCTTACAGTCAGTGCTCTCTTGTATTGTTCTACATGATGGAACTGGAAAACGAGACTCATGTCTCCTGTTCTTTATGGATACTATGTTATTAGTTGAAATTTCTCGAGCACCTTGGTAGCATAGAGAGCCTATTCCACACTTTGCTAGAGGATGAACACATTGTGTCTTACAGATTATACGATTTCAGGTGAAAGTTGTATTGTTCTTTAATTGTGCATTTTGAACTTGTTCAGATATACACTTGCTTAACCAAGTGCATGTTTTAGTTTTTATATGATATTTGTTGAAACTCGCCTTTTGAGTGTCACTTTTGTGAAAGTGCAGTCCCTAAATGGCTTCCAGTGTAGCTGTGTGTTTTTGTAGTTGGTGTTTATAAGTTACTGTAGAAGGCTCTTATGTTTAGTAATGTACTTTATGTTTATCAGCCATCTGTTCTACTAATGTACTTATTAATTTTTTATTTTTCAGTTTTGTTTCCTAATCTAGATGTGCTGAACGATTTGACAATGGCTTAATTTAGCTATTTTTTTGTGTGCTTGTTGTTCTGCAGGTTCACATTTTGGTGTTAAAAGGGTAACTGCCCTACTCAGGTTGAGAGATTTTACTAGATTAAGGTGCAGAGCAACTGCGTAGGTTGAGAGATGACCACATTGATTTTCTACATTCAATTAAATATTAGCATTACGTCATATAAAAGATTAAATGTAGATTGAATACAAGAATATAACCAATTTATACAAGTCCATTTTGGCTGCTTCTATATATAATTGAAGAACTGTCAACTTATCTATCTTATTTGGTTGCTCAATTATGTATCTTTATGTATCTTAATCTGCTAAATGAGTGCACAGAAAACTAAGATCTGATTTGAAGCGTGAATCTAATATGTTCCAACATTTTTATCAGTATGTCCTGATGCGGTTTTTATATATTCTATTGTATATACTATATAGTCCTAGAGTCAGAAAAGGTTATTGCTTGACTTAAAACTTAAAAGTATCCAACTTTTCATTCACGATTCATGTGTTGTAGCCTGCTTTTGTTTTATACTAAGAACTCTTAATTTCCAGATGTCTGTGAAGGTATATTTCAAATATAAGTTCAATTCAAGAACTCCATCTTTCTCCATTTATCTGAACATCTTTCTCCCGTGCTTGGAAGAAATTGATACGCGGGATCATAACCACAATACATGTTTTAGTCTTATCAAAATAACACGTCACTTACTGCTACTGAACCAAAATAAGTGCACATCATCTGGAAAATGATTTGGCAAAAGAAAAGGCCAAATGCAACTATTTGATCTCAATATCTAAATTTTGTATCTCAATAGGAGGGAAAAACTTACCCTACGAGGGATACAACAAAGAATAATATGCATGTATTCTACACTATAACTACACTCGCTCCTCTATCCATCGAAAGTACCATATTCAGCTTTACATGAAGAGCTGACCAGTTACTATCCAGTACATGCAATGGAAGAGATTGATATGCGGGATGATTCAAGGTAATGACCAACTTTTGAATTTTGAGTACATAGCAGAGAATTATTAAGACGAGTGTTCTCTATTTCACTTAGGTGTTTACGTCCGTACATCCTAAAAACCTATTTACGCAAAACTTTAACAAAAATGAAAACCACCCGCGCGTAGCGCGGGTCAACTTACCTAGTCTCTTAATAACAGGGACATAGGCTACAAATATACAAGCATTTTTATTGATATAATTATGAACTATAAAATATACAATGGGCCCTGTTTGCCAGTGCTTATATGTAGATCTGTTCAATTCAGTTCAGTGAAAATGTAATTTGATGAAATTCATGTTAATTCAGTCATGCTGATTTCATTTTTCAGTACATTAATTTTCACTTCAGTTCAGTTCAGTTCAATTTAGTTCAATTTAATTTGATTCAATTCAGTTCAGTTCGGTGCAGTGCAGCAAGAAATAAGTTATAGCAAACATGGCCTAAATGTCTAAAACATCTATAAACTAAGGGGGTGCTTGGTTGAAAGAGAGGAATGAGAATCAGAATGAGAATGATAATAGAGTATAATGATTATGGGGGTAATGATTATAGGGGGATGCTATTTCCACAACCCAATATCCTAAATCCACAACCCATTTAGGATAAAGTTTACTAAAATATCCCTTATTAAAATTTAATTTTAGTTAGCTATTATTATGAAACTTAGTCCTAATCAAACTCTAATTCATGAAATGTACCCCACTCTTTATATATAGTATAAAATATTCTTATCAACTTTCTCTACAAATTTCACGTAGCTATTCAGATTAATCTATAAATTCACATCCTTGCGAGAGCTTATCGGTAGATCAGTTCAGTTCAGTTCAATTCAGTTCAGCGAAAGTGAAAGTGAAAGTGTAATTTGATGAAATTCACATTAATTCAGTCATGCTGATTCCATTTTTCAATACATTAATTTACACTTCAGTTCAGTTCAGTTCAGTTCACCAAGAAATAAGTTATAACAAATAGGGCCTAAATTTGAAGGTGTTGAATGAATGTTGAAGGTTTTGAGAATTTCTTGGGTCTAAATTAAATTTAACAAAACTTGAATCCAAAATTTATTATTCAAAACTTAAGGGATTTAAATGATATAAGAAATATTAATTGAATCCTAGATTTAATAAAGGGTGATTAAGTAAATTTATCACTAAATGGGTTGTGGATTTAGGATATTGGGTTGTGGAAATAGATTTTGTGTGATTATAATGTTGTTGCTTGGTTTGCACATGGGAATGGATAAAAATAGTAAACTATAATGTCGGAGTGGCTAAATATAGTAAACAACTAGGTAATTAAACCCATACTTGTCATTACCTAATTCAGGTTTTTCTCTATGCATCTCCCCAACACAAGCAAATCTGATAGCCTGTTGGGGAACTATCAAAGCAGCAACTAGGGATCCACCCCAAAATGTTGACTTGTTTGCAGCTCAGTTTGTTTACCGGCCAGCACTCTTCCATCATGAGTCAGTGTCATAGGAGAAATGGAGTTTCGTGTTGACTCACTTCTTCCAGCTACTAGTAGTTAATAGTTACCGGCCTTATATGCTTTATTATTGTTGCACTTTATGTTTTAGAGGCACTAGGCCTAGGGATTGTACTTTGATTTTCTAAGTTTATTTATTAAGTAGTGATATTTAAAAAAAAAAAAAAACCATAGTTGTCAAAACCTCATAGTTTAGTTTTGGGTGATTAGGTATTTTTGGGTAATGAAGGTGCACCCCATATAATCATAACACCCAACCAAACAACCATACTCTATAATCAAACTCATTACCCATCTCCAAACCCCTCAACCAAGTACCCCCTAAGAAATTTTTTAGTGCAATAGTGTCTTGGAATACATCATTCTCTCGTTCTAACTAAAACGTTTAATTTAATAATATGAAATCAATTATTATAATTTTTGACTATTAATATATGACAAATATTAATTAGTATAATTTAATTGTTGAATTTGATATTATTTAACGTCTACATATCAAACTAAAATGTTAGCACAAACATGACCCAAGCCTTTTTCTTTTAAAAGAAAATTAAAAATGTTTATAATGGGGTGTCTTTGGTGTCAACATAGTTGGCCTTGAATAAATTGTCAAATATCAAGTTACTACTTTACATTTTGATTTTATACATTGTTTTCTGTGACCTTTTTTTATTGGGTTGAGACTTGAGAAGTCATAAATAATTATTTTTAAAACAAATTGGATATTAATCCAAAGAAAAAATCTCAAATAAGGGCCCTACGGTAAAGGCACTAGTGCAACAGGTGCATTCACGGCGCCTGATTCACGGCGGTTTTGAAAAACCGCCGTGGTTGGTGGCTTCCGATGTCGTAACTGGGTAGGGAGCAGGATGCTAGGGGGTTCCGACGTCGGAAAGTCCCTATAAAGGCGGTTGAACAAATATTAACGGCGGTTATTGTAGAACCGCAGTAAATTTTTGGTTTCCGGCTTCGTAAACATAACCGAAACCGCAATTGAAACCGTACCGAAAGCGGTTACGATGTCTTAAACCCTACTGAAACTGTAACTGACTGTAATTATAATAAATAAAAAATCTTTTCTATTAACCCATCTCCATCACATCCACAATCTTGTTCATCATCTCTCCATCTCCATCTCCTCGACTAACTTTGCCGATGATTCCGCCATCTAGATGCCCCATTCACCCTCGAGCCTGCTAGCATAAAGTTACTCGATCCAATCGCTGCCATCTATCCACCTCAATGGCCGACAAAAACCCTCAATCGGTCACTTGTCCCCGACCTTGGCGCCTTGACCGCGATATCATCGCCTGAGTTTCAACGCCGCCCAACTGTCCAAGTCATCCTTGATCTAGCCCGACGTCATCGCCTAAGATTTAACGTCGCCCAGCTACGATTTCTCCTCTAGGTTTGAGTACTGGTACGGAATCTGTCTGAAACTATCGGTTTTTGATTAATTTGATTGATTATTTGGTTGAGTTTATTATGGAGTTTGATTCGGTGTTTGGGTATATAATTATAGTTTAGAGTGTATTTAGTTGATGTTTCTGTGTATAGTTAATTACGACATTGTCTTCATAGGCTTAGTTATACATAGTGAAGGTGAAGAAGCATGTTTTGGAAGTTGGATTGCTGTATTTTCTTGTCACTTTGCTTAGGAGGACTGAAACTATGAGAAGGCTCACTGGACTTAGTGAAGGCTCTTGGCAAGGAGATGCAAGACAAGAAATTGTCATTCATGGGAAAACGGGTTTTAGAGGTGGTCTCAAACTGAATAGGTGATTGTTCAAATCTACAAATTTTGCCAACTTTTTGCAGCATTTTAACTAGCATTTTCTTGTTGTGAGTTTTATGTTTCTACTCACTTGTGCATTCTTTTCTCCCTTAATTTGTTTTTGCTTTTGTTTTGAGTTATTTGTAGTGAACTTAGAAAAGTGAGCACCTAATCTGATGTACTATTTCTACATCTAAAAACCAGCTAACTGGATTTGTCTTTGGGTATAGAAACTTGGGTGATGTTTTAGTTGTATATTTGTTAGGTGATAAGCTTTTTGCACTTGAAGGTATATGCACTTCAAGCCTTCTGTATTTTATCATTAATGATATATGATGCCTATCTTTTTAGTTAGATTTTATTGAATCCTGTTATTTTAGCCACAACCATATGTTATTTTATTGAATCACACACACACACACACACACACACATATATATATATATATACTAGCGTTGACAGGTCGCACAAGGTGCGACCCTTGCCCAATTGTTAGTTTTTAAATTTTACATGTATTATTATGGCCAAATTACAATTTAAAATGTAAAATATATAATTGTTTCGCATACAAATTTTAAACGAAAATAATAATTTGAAAAAGTGTTATGATCATTCTTTGTAACTCTTTCATTTGTTTATGTAATCATGCACTAAATATGAAAAAATAGTATATAATATCCTTACATTTGATATTGTAGCAATTGTTTATTTAATATCTTATTGCGTAAATTATAAATTGTAAATGTCTAGTACTATGTTGAGTAAATTATATCAATGTAGGAATGATTTTGGAGTTTTACAATTCATTTATTCATATTAGTTAAATTGAAGTAATTAATATGAAAAAGGCCATAACGGTCAAAATTATGACCAATTCTTGGGTGAGGCAGCCTCACCCATGAGGCAGGACCAATTTAACCCTTTTTTTGATGAGATTTGATGAATTGGCACCTCAAGACTTGATGAGTTGATCATGTTTGATGAATTGACACCGAGGTTTGATGAGGTGATGTTGAGATTTGATGAGTTGGTAGCGATGTAGGATATGAGGTGACAACATTGAAACTATCCTATTTGGCCTTGCCTCATGGGTGAGGCTGCCTCATAGGAGAATTACTCCAAAATTATTGTTAGTGTAATTATGGTTATACAATATTTCTAATATTTTCTACGTTTAGATTGAAATCGCATAAAAGAATTTGACGGAGAGTTAACGGGATGGAAGATAAATTGTATAAGACAAAGAGTTGGTTTTGGTTTTGGTTTAGAAGCTAAAACTCTTTAGGCGTTATTAGGTGGTCTTGTTTTTTAATGTGGATAAGTAGATGTAAGCATCTTTTATTGTATTTTTTAAGATAGATATAAGGCCTTGTTCTTTCAACCTTATAGGTGGATTATTTATGTTCAATTAAGTTCAATTCACTTTAATTAAAATTTAATTAAATTAAATTTAGATGAATTCAGTCACGCTGATTACTTTAGTTTTATCATATGCATAACACATAACATGGTGAGCAAAAATGAATTCACAATCAATGATGTCACTAAGGCACTGTTCTACTATATAAATTTAGTTTTTACTAAACTGAACTTAAGTAAATTGAAGTGGAACTCGATGGAACTGAATAAACTGAATAGTTATAAGACTACATTTTGCAAACTAAACCGGAAAAATTAACTGTATAAAATACAACTATAAAGAGATCAGTTTTGTATACAATCATGAACTTGGTTTACATGGAAATACAACTACAATCAAGTTGCTCCGTTAAATGTACGCCAATATCTGCCACCAAATCGCCTTGCGAGATCGCCGAACACGTGATTTGCAAAGACATCAAGGCTAAACGCATCCACTCCGCCACCGCCATAATTCTTTTAGATGGAAATTGAGTAGCTTTAAGCCTAATTTATAGCCTGTTAAGGAGATTGAAGAAGAAGAAGAAACGATGGATTAAATGGAGGTGACATTAAGAGGGGATTAAATTTGAAACTGATGGATGTTAAGGAAATTGAAGAAGAAGAAGAAGAAGAAGAAGAAGAAACAATGGACGATTGGTGGTTTGAAATAAAGAGGGAATTAAATCTAAAACTGATGAGGAGTTGAAGAGCTTCAGAAAGAATCTCAATAGTACAAAACTTGGTCAGAAAATTAAAGGCATTGAATGAAAGAAACTCCATTGGAGAAGAAGAGTAATCTATGGGATTAAATTGAGGAAAATTTAATTAAGGTAGAGGAAGAGAAGGAGTTGCGTAACATTAGAAATCTGAAATAAATAATTATAGTAGAAAATTAAGGTATGTGAATAATGAGACTTTATTGGAGGTCCATTTAGATTATTACCCAATTGTTTTTTAAAAAACAATTATGACAAAATTAAGTAAATACATGATCAAACCAAACTAAATGAAGTAAATACAACAGTCATGTATATGTTGTGCACGACTTAGAACTCTATTTTACATGCATCCAAAATTATGTTTTATGGGGTGATTGTCATATTCAATTGTACACAAGAATGATATCTCACTTCCATCTTCGAGTGGTATGACCTGAAAAAAATAAAAAAATAATAGTGAATAGTAGATATTGAATGAAAAATACCATAGAAAGAATTTGAAAATACCTTTGCAAACCCCAATCACACATTATCCAACGCTCTCCACAATTTTACAAATAGTAACGCTTATAATAGTCATCAAAAATCCATGATAGCATGAGATATAGTTAAAATACCTTAGATAGTGAATTATCACATGCATGTACCATGTAGTCTCACAATCTAGAATCTGTGTAAATACGGGGTTGTGCTCCTGTAAAAATCAAAACAAAAAGTTTCATCAAATTCAGTACAAATGAAAAATAAATTCAACACATTCTTTTCCAAAACTATAAAAAAAGGGAAATTAAATTTAAAAATAAAACATTGGCTTCACAGAAAGTTATCAGCTATATGCTTCTAATCAAAATATATTGTAGTGATGAAAGATCAAAATAACGTGAAATGATTACTATATATATAAATTACATGAAGATGAAGAGTTGTTGAGAAGATTAGTAGCATGAATGCATTAACTGAAAAAATGGAATCAATTGAATAATGAAATCAATGGCTTAATTAAAGAATAAGAGGAAGATGATAAGGTGCTTCCGGTTTAGAAATTGGAAGGCCACACAAACAAAAATAAAGTTCAAGAATTAATTAAGAAATTAAAGAAAAGAAGAATGAGTGGATGATTAATGCATTGAAGTAAATAATAAATTAATGAATATGGAATTGAAGAAGGTGGGGAGTTAAGAAAAATGGAAGAAACTTTTATAAATATAATTAGTGTGTGAATTAATGGGATGTGCTAGATAATGAGGTGGAGTTGGGTGGTTGATGATGTGTCCAGCCACATGTCAGCATGTGAGGTTAGTTTTGTTAAAAAACATTGTCCAAATACTGATCAATATATATTACATACATTATGAGAGTCGAATTAATATGTTTAAAGTACGTGGATAAATATAAATGTTCGTACATTATTTAACTAATTATGTGAAAAAGAATAATGCACGTGGTTGATAATAAAATCTCAGTTGTTTTACATTAAATATGATAAAAAGTTACTTTTTAGTATAAATTTAACAACGGTATTCATTTTTAAGACGATCATGTCATACTTTTGACCTTCATTAAATTACAAATGAATAAGATGTCTAAAACTACTAACTTCTAACATTTATCCAATAAACAAACAACTTCTTAGAAAAACGATTATAACTTAAGCAATTTTTTTTTGTAGTTTTAAATATATCAAGGGGTTAATAATGAAGTCCGTTGTTAACTTCTGAATTTTTAATTAATAATTTTCAATATCAAGAGCTGAACAATTAAAAAATACAAATTTATACAAAGAACTGATAAGTATGACAAATAATTCTTGGGTCAAGTGGTAAAACACTTGTAGAATTGCCCAGAGGTCCTGGGTTCGATTCCTGCTGGGGGTAAGGGGAGGGTGGGATTTTATTGGGGGTCCATTTGGATTATTACCCAATTGTTTTTTTTAATGACAAAAGTAAGTAAATACATGATCAAAACAAACTAAAGGAAGTAAATGCAAAAGTCTTGTATATGTTTGTGCACAACTGAGAACTCTATTTCACATGCATCCAAAATTATGTTTTATGGGGTGATTTTCATATTCAATTGTACACCAATTTGATATCTCACATCCATATTCGAGTGGTATGACCTGAAAAAAAATTAGCGAATAGTAAATATTGAATGAAAATACTATAGAAGGAATTTGAAAATACCTTTGTGAACCCCAATCACACATTATCCAACGCTATCCACAATTTTACAAATAATAAAGTTTATAATAGTCATCAAAAATCCATGATAACATGAGATATAGTTAAAATACCTTAAATAGTGAATTATCACATGCACGTATCATGTAGTCTCACAATCTAGAATCGTGTAAATACGGGGTTGTGCTCCTGTAAAAATCAAAACAAAAAGTTTCATCAAATTTCGAACAACTAAAAATTAAATTCAACACATTCTTTTCCAAAACTATAAAAAAGGGGAAATTAAATTTAAAAATAAAACATTGGCTTCACAGAAAGTTGTCAACTATATGCTTCTAACCAAAATATATTGTAATGATGAAAGATCAAAATAACATGAAATGACCACTATATATAGATAAATTATATGAAGATGAAGATGAAGAGTTGTTGAGAAAATTAGTAGCATGAATGCATTAACTGAAAAAACGGAATCAATTGAATAATGAAATCAATGGACTAATAAAAGAAGAAGAAGAAGAGGAAGATGGTAAGGTGCTTTCGGTTTAAAAATTGGAAGGTCACACAAACAAAAATAAAGTTCAAGAATTAATTAAGAAATTAAGGAAAAGAAGAATGAATGGATGATTAATGCATTGAAGCAAATAATAAATTAATGAATATGGAATTGAAGAGGGTGGGGGAGTTAAGAAAAATGGAAGAAACTTTTATAAATATAATTAGTGTGTGAATTAATTGGATGGGCTAGGTAATGAGGTGGAGTTGAGGTGGCTGATGATGTGTCCTGCCACATGTCAGCATGTGAGGTTAGTTTTGTTAAAAAACCTTGTCTTCTTATATATAGTTAGATATATATATATATATATATATATATATATATATATATATATATATCATGAGTTCATTTAGTTCATATACTGTGTCTACTTCTTCATCTAGATTTGATATTCACATGAGTTCATATTTATAGGTCCAGGAGAGTGCTACCACCAAAAGGAAGGCTGCTAAATCCGCAAAAGCAAAAATTTTCTGGTGATGGAGTTGCACAACAGAAGGAAGGGTTAAGATGATCCAGTTGAAGAAATCACAGATGGGGGGTGTCTGAGGATGAAGGGAAGGGTTCAAAAGAGCCATAATAGCTGCATATGTTCTTGCTGATAATTTTTGCCGGCCAAATTTTTTTTGCTACTCCCTGGGGAGCTTACGACGTCGAAAAATCCCTAGCCTAGACAGTTTCCGACGTCGGAAACCCATAGCCTGGACAGGTTACGACGTCGGAACCAAAGAACCAGCCACGGCGGTTAAAAACCGCCGTGGTTCGGTCGATGACCAGCCACGGCGCAGCCAACCACGGCGGTTCAAAACCGCCGTAAAACCCCAAAAAAACCGCCGTGATTTGCCATTTTCTGCACTAGTGAGGCATGCCAAAAGGAAAATATTTTCTACAACATTGAGGTTATTATACAATTATTTTAATTATTTGACTTATTTTTGTTTGGGTCTAATGTTTTGATACTTGACTTTGATTTTTTATTTGGTTTGGTTTTTATTTTATTTGATCTTTTAAATTTTGTGCCCGATGTTTTTATCTTGTTTGATCGTTAAACTTTTGGCAATATATTTTTCAATTATTTCCTCGATCTTTTATGTTTTATGGCCCAAATAATTAAAATGATTGTATATTAACACTTAATCTTGGTCTGCCCTTACCATAAGTGGACCTTACATTAGACTCTCTCCAATCCAAAATGTATCCATCCTCTTGTCTTTGGACGGTTTTAGTGGATTTGATTTCTTTGTCTGTTCCTCCCCTCTTCAAGCTGAGGCAGAACCTTGTTGGAGGGACCTAAAAGCAGCAGTCATAAGCACAATTTAGGGGATTTGCTTGCTTATAGATTCAGCAGAACTAATGGCGGCACTCAAAATTCCAGATTTTGCGCCATGGGAGATTAAGAACATCTCGAAAAGTATCGTGACTTTTCTAAGAAGTTTATTCTCCTTCTTTAGCATTAATAAAGTCACTCGTAATGTACTAAGGTCCTGTTCTCTAGAGATTATTTGAATATTTTTTAGTTCAGATGAGTTCAGGTAAATTTTTTTTTAGTTCAGATAAACTTTTTTTAGTTCAGATACACTTTTTTAAAGTTCAGATGAGTTCAGATAATCTTTTTTCAGTTTAGATGAGTTCAGATAATCTTTTTTCAGTTCAGATGAGTTCATTTCAGTAAACTTATTTAGTTTTCAGATTAGTTAAATTCAGTAAACTTATTTGTATTTTAGTTCATTTCAGTTTAAATCAGTTCAATATTTTTACATTTTTTCATGTCAATTCAGTTTTGTCTAGTTCAATATTGTCTATTATAATAATTTAAATAATGATTTTTTTTTTTGTGATTTCACTATCATGCGTCATAGTCGTAAACCTTGTTCCTTTGATCTTAATTGTTCATATTAGTTCAGTTCAATTTCAATATTTTTATATTTTATCATGTCAATTCAGTTATGTTATGTTCAATATTGTATATTATAATAATTTAAATAATGCTAAAAATAGTTTGCAATTTTACTATCATGCGTCGTAGTCGTAGACCCTCTTCTTCTGAGCTTAATTGTTCATATCAATTCAGTTCAATTCCATTCAGTTTAGTTCAGTTTCAATATGATTTGATGAAATTTAGATTAATTTAGTCATACCAATTCTTTTTTTTTTCCAAACATTAATTTCACTTCAGTTCAGTTCAGATCAGTTTAGTTCAACAACATTATAATTTGATGCAATAAATTAAGGTTAATTTATTCATACCGGTTTTGTTTTTCAACGGATTAATTTTTACTTCGATTCAGTTCAATTTAGTTTAGTTCAATTTAGTTCTATAAAATATATTTTGAGGAAATTAAGGTTAATTTAGTTATACCAATGATTTTTTCAACACATTAATTTATACTTCAGTTCAGTTTAATTCAGTTCAGTTCAGTTCAGTTCATCATAAAATAAACTCAGTCATAATGCATCATTCTAATAAACTCAGTCATAATGCATCATTCTAATTTTATCTACATCAGTTTAATTCAATTCAATTAGTTTATCTACATCAGTGCAACTCAGTTCAGTATACTTTAATATTAAATGTATTATGTTATATTTAGATTAATAAATTTCAAATATAATTGGAAATGATCATATATTTTAGTTAGTTTCAATTTAGTTTAGTTCAATTTATCTATATATTTCAATTCAGCTCAATTCTTAAGTTAAAATGAGTTCAGCTAAATTTTGTAAGTATAAATGAGTTCTGTTCAGATGAGTTAAGATAAAGTTTTTTATATTCAGATGAGTTCAGATAAATTTTTGAAGTTCAGATAAACTTTTTTTAGTTCAGATAAACTTTTTTTAAGTTCAGATGAATTCAGATAAGTTCAAATACCGGGGAGACTTTATTCTTATAGATATCAAACTGGTTCATGTGCTTAGAGAAGGCAATCAAGCTGCTGATTTTCTTGCTAAAAGATGTTTAGACCTGGAAATCTCGGGGGAACTGTCTTTACAGGATGCCCCTAGGAAACTAAAGGGTCTAATCAACCTGGACAGTCAGGCACTCAATTTGTGAGAGCTCTATCTTCTCCTTAGAAACTCTTACTGGTTTGATCTCTCTGTTTTTACAGGGGCATGACTGGATGGATCTTGGGAGGATCTCGGGAGGACCAAATGCAACATCCTTCTCATGGGGAGACTTTTGAAGAGCCATGTACTGGAACGTCTACAGTGCATGTCTAATGAAGAATCATTGTATATATGATCAGGGCTTTTTGTTTAAATCAGTTAGAGGTCATAAGGAAGGTTGACTATGTAACCATCGGGTGGCTAAGTTGTGCTTCGCTTTGTGATCACTAAGTTGCTCCTCGAGTTTTTGCTTACAAATCAACCAAGCATCTCTCAGTCTAACTTGTAGAATAGTTTTTCAAACCTTAGCCCATTTCTTTATTCTTTTGGAAGCTCTGCTTCAATAGCCATTTTATTGGCATTTTGTATAACTTTCTTTGATTGAAAAGGTTTGGGGAGCCTAATAAAGATCCCTCCACCATGGGTGGTTTAACTTCAAAAAAAAAAAGATAAGTTCAAATACCGTGAACATGATGTTGCTCTAGGATTAGGTCGTACTCTAGGTAATAGTTTTCTTTTCCCGTAATTAATAAAGTTTTATTTCAAAAAAAATAGAAAAAAGGAAGGTATATCAACCTATTTCCACAATATTAACGGGCTCCGGATTCTCTATACCACATTTATATATCATCCTCTATACCACCAATCATATTAAGCCACTTGTCTTAATTTATTTACTTAACTCTAACACATCTCACCCACTCATACTAACTATGATTAACTAATTTCTAATTAGCCAAAGACTTGTATTCTCTCATCTCTGGCACAAACTCTAATCGCCACTCAGCCACCTCACCGGAAAATTTAACCGAGAAAATACACAACTCAAAAATTATCGGACTTTTTTGTTAGACGAACAAAAATCACCGGACATCAAAGTATCACCGGCATAAGGTTGTGCGCCTGGCTAACGAGAAGCACATGGAATAATAATTCTTCCAAGGCTATAAAAGGGTAAGAGAACAAAGTTTTTCAAGCCAGCCACCTAAATTACCTAACAAAAACTCCAAAATATATACCATGCCATGGAGGTAGAATACCATGCCTACAGAAAAACACCGCCGGAAAAGTCGTGGGAAGATGAGGAGGTGGTGGTGCCGCTGCCGCACCATCATGGCTTTGGTTTAAGTTCTGGAGGTGATTTTGGTTGTAAACGAATGAGAAGGAGAGGGGTTGGAAGAGAAGAAGCTAATCGATGGATCGACTAGTTGGTGGAGTTGCCATCAAACATGGTGGTGAATTGTTAGAAATTAGATTCAAAACCCTCCGGCTTCGTAAATGTTGTGGAAGATGAGAGAATGCAAGTCTTTTTTGGTAAAAGGAAAATAATTTAGTGTAATTCGAAATTTATTTTTTAAAATTAATTTAATTAGAAATTAGTTAATCATAGTCAGTGAGATGAATTAGAGTTAAGTAAATTAAAACAAGTGGCATGATATGATTGGTGGTGTAGAGAATGGTTTACAAATGTGATATAGAGGATCGGGAGCCATATTAACACAAGTCGGAGTTTACTGGCTTAATATTGAAATAAAATTAAATACATCTGAAATCGAAATAGATATAAATGAAATTTAGTCGCAATCGCTGCAAAGATGTGTGCAAATCCATTTACGACAAAATTTAGTTGCCAAGATATAAAATGAAACTCTTATCCTGCGTTTCAAAAAAAAAAAAAACTCTTATCCTAAAAGTAATTTTCTAAAAGAATAATCAGATTTAGGGGCCATGCTTTACGGTAAAAATTAAAAGGAGTGATTCACGACCAATTCATTATTCAAACTGAAAAACAAGACAACAAAAAAGGCGGTCAATTCTTGGTTTTGTGTCCAACCAAAACAGCTTGGCAGTTTAGGTAGTTTGGGTAGTGTTTGTATATATAACGCTCAAAGTGACACTTCCAAAAACTAAGCAAAGCAGATTAGTTAAGGTTACTGGAAGCCAATGTAGGCAAAAAGAACATTGATCATTTTACTAATATTTCATATATTTTCCCAAAAAAAAGAACTGCAAAACCTGTATATTATTACCATTATCCCATATATAATAAGCCAAACATCAATTTGTTTGAGCAAAACTAATAATACACAGACAAGATGGCAGGAGGTGGTTTTGTTTCCCATGGAAGTGAAGAGCAGTACGAGGGAAAAGTCACAACTTTTGTAATCGTAGCCTGTTTGGTTGCGGCCACCGGAGGTCTTCTTTTTGGCTATGACATTGGTATCTCAGGTAGGAAACCGTCGTGTTTTTTGAGCTGCAGAGTAACTTACCTTGCACGGAAAAATCGTGTAATGTGTCTGTGTTTTTCTCAGGTGGAGTGACATCCATGGATGAGTTTTTGATCAGGTTCTTCCCCGTTGTATACGAAAAGGCGAAAAAAGCGAAAGGAGAGGGAAACAGTTATTGCACATTTGACAGTGCAACTTTGACACTTTTCACATCTTCCCTGTATTTGGCAGCCTTGGTGGCTTCCTTCTTTGCTTCTGCCACAACAAAGGCACTTGGGAGAAAGGCCTCCATGGTTATCGGTGGACTCATCTTCCTTGCCGGAGCCATCATCAATGGAGCTGCAATGAATGTCACCATGCTCATTGTTGGCCGTCTTTTGCTTGGTGTTGGCATCGGATACGCTAATCAGGTATGTAATAAAATAGATCATCAACCATTTTAGGGCCTGTTCTCCCAGCTTTTCTGAAATTTTTTCAGTTCAGATCAGATCTGTTATGATGAGATGTAATTTAACGAAATACATCTAAATTTAGCTACTGCTCTTTTTCAATACTCCAGTTC
This sequence comes from Cruciata laevipes, assembly GCA_963678965.1. Taxonomy (NCBI): domain Eukaryota; kingdom Viridiplantae; phylum Streptophyta; class Magnoliopsida; order Gentianales; family Rubiaceae; genus Cruciata; species Cruciata laevipes. The sequence continues at coordinate 19,302,340 of OY787641.1, forward strand.
CATCCATATAAGCTCTTAAAATGCAAAGGAGGAAGTTTTACCTGTTTTAACTATTTTACCTTTTTCTGCAGTCTGTTCCAGTTTACCTATCAGAAATGGCACCACCAAAGATCAGGGGAGCATTGAACATTGGTTTCCAAATGGCCATTACCATAGGTATCTTCCTAGCCAACTTGGTAAACTATGGAACAGCAAGCATGAAGCACAACGGATGGAGAGTCTCCCTTGGATTGGCTGCTGTCCCGGCTGTGATCATGACCGTTGGATCCATCCTCTTGCCTGACACACCTAACTCTCTGATAGAGAGAGGCCAAAAGGAGGAGGCTAGGGAGATGCTGGTCAAGATCCGAGGCACAAACAATGTGGACAGCGAGTATAATGATCTTGTGCAGGCAAGTGAAGCTGCAACCATAGCCGATACACCTTGGAAGGATCTGTTAGAGAGAAGACATAGGCCTCACCTTATCATTGTTATCCTCATCCCATTTTTCCAGCAGTTCACCGGCATCAATGTGATCATGTTCTACGCCCCTGTCCTCTTCAAGACTCTGGGCTTTGGTGATAATGCTTCTTTGATGAGTGCTGTTATTACCGGACTGGTCAATGTCTTTGCTACTCTAGTCTCAATCTTCACTGTTGACAAATTTGGAAGGAGAGTTCTCTTCCTTGAAGGTGGAATCCAAATGATCATTTGTCAGGTACCTTACCTGTTACCTCATCAATCCACACACACACACAAAACTTTCACATTTCCAACCACTATTGTCATGGAGTATGATAAGGCAAAGTACAAAGTGAAACCAGAAAGTACGAAGGAGATCAAATATCACAGCTCTTTTTATTATTTATGTAACATATAAAAAAAAAAAAAACTTACTTCTTTTTTTGCTGGACTTACCATCTGTTTCTGATTTCTAAGTGTTGCCTTTAATGGTTGCAGTTTGCAGTAGGATCCTTGATTGGGTCAGTTTTTGGAACCACCGGACAAGGCACCTTCACAAAGTTTCAAGGGGACATAGCCCTGATCTTGATCTGCCTGTACGTAGCTGCATTTGCATGGTCGTGGGGCCCCCTGGGGTGGTTAGTTCCCAGTGAGATATTCCCTCTGGAAATCCGGTCAGTCGGGCAATCCATTAATGTGTCTGTCAACATGTTCTTCACCTTCATCATCGGACAGCTCTTCCTCAGCATGCTTTGCCACTTGAAGTTCGGCCTCTTCTACTTCTTTGGCTCTTTTGTGATTGTGATGACTCTCTTCATCTTCTTCTTCTTGCCTGAAACAAAGAATGTGCCAATCGAAGAGATGAACAGAGTGTGGAAGGCACATTGGTTTTGGGGATCATACATCCCAGATGATGCTGTCGGCCTTGGACATCACTACCCTAAGAAATCAGCTGAAATGGTGTGAGAGACCTGCAGCCTTGCACAATAAAGTCTGGATAGTTTGCGTAGACTAGACAACTAAGGGTGGAGGGAAGAGAGATGCATTTTCTTCTCTCTTCTCACCCTCTATATCCTTTCTTTTTCTTACAGAATCCAGGTTCATATCTTTTTTCCCCTTCACTTTTTCGGTATAGTTTGCTATTTCAGCAAAGTTCCTGGATTTATATCCCTATGTTATAATCTGACACTCAATCTTTACAAACTTTTATATATCACTGTAGTTTTCTCAATGATTTCTTTCTGTGTTATTGTTCCAAACAACGCATGTTATTTATACATAGTGACATACTCCAACCAGAACCCTAAAAGCTTGATATTTAAATTCAAACAATTGACACAAGTTCCTATGGGAACTAACATACAGCCAATACACATTTCAACACTTAGGTCCTATTGAGTACATTACATGTATCCAATATACAGAGCCAACCCATCTCATCAGTTCATCTTCAGATCAAGCTATATAGGAGGAGTGTAAATGAGAGATGAACAAAAAGACTCGAGACGTGTGACGAAGCAAAATCAGGAAATGACTGAGTAAAGAGAGAAAATACAAGTTTACTCAGCAGCAGCATACAAGCAAATTTCAAATTTTCAGCTTAAACACAATCAATATTCTTTGGAAGCATATCAGCACAACATTGGGTTATCAAATTTTATTTATCTGAGAAAAGCTCCAATATACAATATAAGCAGAGGCAAAGCTTCTGTCTTGCTACAAAATAATGATATGGTAGAGAATAAACTTTCCTACTTACAAGTTACATTTATATATCTAGCCATACCGAAGGAGAGAATTCTCAGCTGAAACTATGAAACAGTCACCGACTCAAGAAGACCATCAATATACCCCTTGAGCTTTACTTTTGTAATTGCACCTTCCCTCCTGCTTTCAGGGACTTCCTTTCCATCCTTGAAAAGAATTAACATGGGTAATCCATACACTTTATACTCTTCAATTAATCGGGGATTGGCATCATGATCAACTTTGACAACTGCTAGCTTATCCTCATACTCCTAAGAAAATTCCAATATAAATCTGTTAGCTACATATAGACGAGAGAGCCAAGCATTTTTACAAGTAAAGAATGATACTTAATATTGTCATAGTTTCTATTTTCGTCAGTTTAATTTTACTTTTCATTTAATGTAGTTCTATAATAAATTCTTAAGTTAAAATGTGATGTGTTACTCTAACTAATTGGAGAAAGACTGCAATATATATACCCAAAAATGAATCCATATTTTGATCGACCACAATGGGGGAAATTAAGTGAAAAAATTGAAAAGTAAAATAAACAGATGAAAATAGTTTAATTCTTGCCAACTCTTAGCCAACGTATCAAAATAGCAAGTATGAGACTTTAGTAAAGGCTAGTAGTTGTTGTTCACCATTCATACTATTTCCTACTTTCCATTTCAGAAGTTTTATGTAAACATATTATGATCAACAAATTCATATTTTACACCATTAATCAAAAGGAATCAAACAGTTAATGTTTTGAAATATGGATTTCAAGCTGTGCTTTGTAAGATTATATTAAAAATAATCATGAATCAACAATCAAATAGGAATCAAACAAATAAAAAGGAATTACTTGAGCAAGTGCGTCTATGGCAGGAGCTATGAGACGACAGGGGCCACACCAGGTGGCAACGAACTCGACCAGGACAGGACGGTCGGACTTCAAAACGACTTCGGAGAACTCGGTTTCGCTAATCTCCGGTACTTTACCACACCTTATCCTCACCGCAGAGGATGACGGTGAGGACGACGTCGCTTTGCTGCAGCTGCCATACTTCTTGCTCCGAGAAAGAGGCACGCCGTTGAAACTCAACGAAGTAGAAAAGGCCAGGCCATTGCCAGTCGCCGGAACCGGTGAGAGCCGGGGAGCGTGGATCAATCTGTAACTTGAGCAAAACGATGAGGTTTCCATGGAGGTCAGAGCGGGGAGAGGAGAGGCTGATTTGTTAAATCTGCGGAGCTGCCATTAACAGTGTCGAAATTGGCAGAGTTTTGTTTCAGGAGGCGCGACTTGATAATGGGGTTGTGCTATTCGTGGCTATCCGGAGCTTACGTGGCTTCAACCTTTTCTTATTATTCGTTTTCTACTTAGGTCCTGTTCTCTAGAGATTATTTGAATATTTTTTAGTTCAGATAAAGTTTTTTTAGTTCAGATAAAGTTTTTTAAGTTCAGATAAAGTTTTTTAAGTTCAGATGAGTTCAGATAAAGTTTTTTAAGTTCAGATGAGTTCAGAAAATCTTTTTTAAGTTCAGATGAGTTCAGATAAAGTTTTTTAAGTTCAGATGAGTTCAGATAATCTTTTTTCAGTTCAGATGAGTTCAGTTCAGTAAACTTATTTATTTTTCAGATAAGTTAAGTTCAGTAAACTTATTTGTATTTTAGTTCATTTCAGTTTAAATCAGTTCAATATTTTTAATTTTTTTCATGTCAATTCAGTTCTGTTAAATATTGTATATTATAATAATTTCATTTCAGTTCAGTTCAGATCAGTTTAGTTCAACAACAATATAATTTGATGCAATGAATTAAGGTTAATTTATTCATACCGTTTTTTTCAAAGCATTAATTTTTACTTCGATTAAGTATAATTTAGTTCAGTTCAGTTTAGTTCTGCAAAATATAATTTGAGGAAATTAAGGTTAATTTAGTTATACCAGTTATTTTTTCAACACATTAATTTACACTTCAGTTCAGTTTAATTCAGTTCAATTCATCATAAAATAAACTCAGTCATAATGCATCATTCTAAATTTTTTAAATAGAAATAATTGTTAAGAGAATTGAAAAATAGTTCAATAGATGTTGAATACTATGAACATCTATATTTCTATTCTTATGTTTCGGTTTCCATATCACTAGCCACGGCATGCCAGATTCTTGTTGCTATATTTTTTCGAACTTGATTCATATACAACTTCCGTTGTGGGTTGAACAAATCACTATCTGCAGTTCCTTGAACATTTGAGTCATACTTTACAATGGGTATCCCAAGCCTCTCCATGTGAATGAGATTATTGAGTGTAATTGAAGCCACTATAATGGACAATTGCCATTTATCCTTCATTTGAGGCATCACATCACATCATGTTCAGTTCAATTTATTTATATATTTCAATTCAGATTGATTTTTAAGTTCAAATAAGTTCAGCTAAATTTTTTAAGCACAAATGAGTTCAGTTCAGATGAGTTCAGATAAAGTTTTTTAAGTTCAGATGAGTTCAGATAAAAATTTTTAAGTTCAGATGAGTTCAGATAAAAATTTTTAAGTTCAGATGAGTTCAGATAAAGTTTTTTAAGTTCAGATGAGTTCAGATAAAGTTTTTTAAGTTCAGATAAACTTTTTTTAGTTCAGATAAAGTTTTTTAAGTTCAGATGAGTTCAGATAAGTTCAAATAATCTCTAGAGAACAGGACCTTAGGGGTAAATACATATTCTCGTGTATTTAGGCCATTTTGTCAGAACTTATCTGTAGATTAATTCAGTTTAGTTCAATTCAGTTTAATTTAGTGAAAATGCAATTTGATGAAATTCATGTTAATTCAGTCATGATGATTCCATTTTTCAATACATTAATTTTCACTTCACTTCAGTTCAGTTCAGTTCAATTAAGTTCAGTTCAGTTCAGTACAGTACAAAAAGAAATTTGGTCACTAGCAAACAGGGCCTTAGTATATTTGAGATTATAATTTGGTCAAAATCCTATACTACTAAATTTTTTTAAGGCCCCAATATATGCATATGATCAACTTTTGGCCCCCACACAAAACAATTGGACATTTTTTTGACCCTGAAATCGTTGTTAAAATATTGATTTTTCGTTAAGGACAATATGATAATTTTCTATTTCTTTTAATTTTTCAATATTTTCAATTAATGAAATTGAAAGTTCTTCGGTTGTGAAAGACGGGAAGATGTAAGCCACTGATGATCAGAAGGCAAAAAAGAGAGGAGAATGGGTAACGAGTTTTACCTCCGGGATAAACTCGACAAACAACCGGCATTTGGAGAACTCTCATCCGGGTATGCGGCGCTAGGGAAAAATGTAGATCCCCATCCCCTTCTGGAAAAAGTGCCTCAGCTTTAGGGGATTAGCACTCAACTTCCGAAGCTTGGAAGGCCAAAATGGTTCTTTACCCTCCTTCTCCACTTCATGGTTCCACTTAGGAGCTGGATACCAAGCGGTGTCAAAAGTGAAGCAGCACCGCTGCAGTCTTTGTAGGAATCATTCCTCCCGAATAGCAATCCTTGACCCCTAAACGACGATGAATGGTGAAAATCCCTTTGTCCTTCTTATTGGCAATGAACTTTCTCTTATAAACTCTATGATCTTGAGTGTTCTTATTCTCTCTTCTCTGCAAATGGCCCCGTTTGATGATAGGTAAATAGGGAGATGACTCGGATCTAAGCCATATTCCATGAAGCTGCCTACTCACATGACCAGAAGCAGTGACAAGGCATGAGGATGTACATTCACGTGCTGGAGGGCCCCACAAGGTACGAGAAGGTGACGCATGATGATGAGGAGAAGGGAGGTCTAAGGTGCCTATAAATAGAGGCCACAATCAGTCATTCCAGGTAAGTTCTCTAACTCTTGAATACAGAGTTTTTTTTTCCTTTCAATACACGAAATCTCATCATCACACCGGAGCTACTATCCTCTGGTAGCGCCGGTGGCTTGTTTTGCAGGCATCGGGAGAATAGGTCCCAAGCAAGCCCTATCTAAGGCCAAGGAGCTCGGACAACTAGGAGTTATTAGCGAGCAGTCTGCATATTTCAACAGCAATCCACATCCAGAAGCCCTCAGAAACATCAGCTATCAGAGGCACCATTTACTAGTGCGGATTTGCCCCGCATCAGTTGGCACGCCCGGTGGGACCCGACGATCTGGGTTCTCATCTTTTCTATAAGAGTTGTTTGACCATCTTCGGAAGGTACCGCAGTCTCTAGTTGTCCGAAGGAGCATCAGATCCGTTAAGCACGTTTTTTATGGAGGAAATTCCTAACCAAGTGAAGGTTGAGATGGACGTATCTTGGGAAGTGCAGACATGATATGTGCCCACATGGGAAGAATAGGTTAAGAGGGTTTGGTTCGGAGGCACGCTGGAGTTTTCAGCATCTGAAGAAGGTCTGATGCAGGTGGTACATTCCAACCCTTTGCTAGTGACTGCCGAAGTGGGGGTGGGGGTGGGGTGGGGGGGTGTTTAAGGTAAGAAAGGTGTTGATAGACAGCGGCAGTGGAGTGAAGGTAATGTTTATATCATGTCTTGATCAAATGGGAATCAGAAAGGAGAGTTTGTGTCCTCCAGTACGATCGTTGGTGGAATTTTCGGGAGAGTTAGGGAGGCCCATCGGGGAAGTGTCTCTTAGAGTGGTAATGAAAGATGATATCGATGCCGCCCGGAAGGTTTCAACATTCAATACCTTTGTGGTAATAGACGCGGCCTCTCCGTACAATGTAGTCCTTAGAAGACCCTGGTTAAACCAGGTCCGAGCAGCCAGTTGTCCTCATCTTCTAATGTTGGGTAATTACTCGGTCTGAGGTGAACTAATGGATTCTAGAAATCGGGTAATTATACTCTTTTTCCCCCACGGAGTTTTTAACGAGATCGTGATTCCGATCCAATAAGACAGTGAAGAAATGAGCTGAAGAAAGGAAGCCAAAAAGAATTAAATCAACTCCTTACTTTTATTTTTAGCAAATAAATTAAACGTGCAAGTGGTGCACGTGTGGTTATTTTTAGCAAATAAATTAAACGTGCAAGTGGTGCACGTGTGGTTATGTAACTGAATAACATTTAGGATTCCTTATATTATTACATTTTCAAAAAAAAAAGGATTCCTTATATTATTAGGTTATTAAGATTTGGAATAATTAGGCATAGGAGAGGGAGAGAAAACGGCCCAACTTTGATGTATTTTGGCAGTATAAATATTCTGTCAATGTTTTCTGCGAGGGAGACGGTCACGGCCGCATAACTCTGTTCTGAATTCTTGGAAATTTTCTCCCTCTTGGATTATGGAATGTTTGGTGATTTCATTCCCTCTTCTGAATTAGATTATTTTCATGTTTACTTTATTTAGATTTGTTTGTTTTCCTAGTTTAATCACGAGTAGCTAAATTAGTTTATCGGCATAGATTAATAATGTTAATTCATGAATTGTGAGGCTTAATTGTGTTCATAATTCTTTCCTGTGAATTCCTGATTGTTCTTGCTTGAATTTATGTCTGCATTTTTGAGTCTGATCAACTTGAATATTGTTAGGCTAAAGCTAATAAAAAGTAGCAATTTCTTGTGAAAAACAGATAACGTTTAGACTGTAATAACAAGAAAGTGGAGCAATTTGGTAGACATCATTACTTGCGAATATATGGGTGATTGTCTGTGTCGGGTCTCTTTCGATCTTAATGTTGTCAAAGTGTGCACCTAGTTCAACAAATGCTTGCTAGAAACACTTTGATTAGAGAAATCGCGAGTTCAGCAAATACTTGCTCGCGATCGAATAATTATGAGGGGATTTGGGGAGTTCAGCAAATACTTGATTCCTTATAACTGACTGATTTGCAGGGATTGATTCGTACGATTAGCCGAGGACCAATAAGTGAATTAACGGAGTTAGTCTGAGCCGATTGCATTCTTGGTTTTATTTTTCTCATAATTTCATTCTCTTATTTTTTGCATTTTTTAGCAATTAGTTTGATAATCTTTTTATTTAGTTAAAAACAATCTTCAGAGTAAAGGCGTGGTTGTTAAACCAAAATTGTTTGGTAGGTTAAAAATAATAGATTTTGCTCTGTTCCTCGTGGGATCGACCCTGCTTTCCTCTATACTAAGAATTCTATATTCCTTGAGATTGCAGGTTTATTTTAGTGTGTCAAACGATGCCCACCATATATGTAGATGACATGGTAATCAAGAGCCGAAGCCATCAAGAGTTCTTGAACGACTTGCAGGAAACGTTCGCCAAGCTAGATGCTACTAATGTCAAACTGAATCCTAAGAAAAGTACCATTGGGGTGGGTGCAGGAAAGTTCCTCGGATTTATGGTGTCGAGCCGAGGTATGGATGCAAACCCCGAGAAGGTCGAGGCAATAAAAAAGATGCAGTCTCCCACTACCGTAAAAGAGGTCCAGAAGTTGACAGCTCTGAGCCGCTTCTTGTCCAAAGGAGCGGAGAGGCAGTTGCTTTTCTTTAACGTCCTAAGAAAGGCAAAGGCAAATAATTCTCAGTGGACATATAAGTGCGAAAAGGCTTTCCAGGAGTTGAAGCAGCATTTGCTGAAATTGCCCACTTTGAAGAAACCAATTCCAGGTGAAACTCTTTTCCTGTACATAGCATCATCGACCGAGTCAGTAAGTGCGGTGTTAATTAAAGAAAAGCACGAGATTCAGCACCCTATATATTTTGTAAGCCGAGCGCTGAAAGGGCCAGAGACGAGGTATACAAAGTTAGAGCAGTTGGTGCTGGCGTTGATGCATGCATAGAGGAGGTTGAAAGCATACTTTCACGGTTATCTGATAGTAGTACTGACCTACTACCCGCTAAAATAGATTATGCAAAAGCCAGAGGCTTCGGGAAGGATGATGAAATGGGAAGTGGAGATAGGGGAGCATGATGTGACATATCAACCTAGGAAGGCGATCAAGGGACATGTGTTGGCATATTTTCTAGTCGAATCCATGGCTAGTAAAGAGGAATGTGCCAACGGAGGGATGGTCAGAAAAGAAAAGAAAGGCCAAGTGCTTCCCGAGGCCGAGAAGAAAGATAGGGGTCGGATACCTTCCAAAGCCAGCGAGGGAAAGAGGGGACAAGCTCCTGTTGAGATCAAGGAGCCAGAGTGGAAGATGTTTGTAGACGGGTCATCCCATCTAGGTGGAAACGGAGCAGAGATATTGCTAATTAGTCCCGAGGTTAAGGAACATTTATACGCCTTACAATTTTCTTTCAAAATCACAAACAACGAGGCAGAGTATGAGGCGTTAATAGGAGGCTTACGTCTGGCAAAAGAAATCGGAATCAAGAGAATGGTGGCGTTCAGCGATTCACAGATCGTTGTACAACAAGTAAATGGGGAATTTGAAGCAAGAGAAATAAGCTTGCAGAAGTATCTGGAGATTGCTAAACAACTAGCAGCGGGATTTGATAGTTTCAGGTTGGAACAAATTCCTAGGGAAGAAAACGCCAAGGCCGACGCGCTAAGCAAGTTAGCATCTTCAGAGGTGAAACCTGGACCGGACCAGCAATTATACGTGGAAGTGTTGGAAAAGATGAGGTATGAGGAAATCTCGAGGGTGGAGATGATAGAGAAAGATGAATCATGGATAGCTCCAATATTGGCATACATTAGAGATGATGTGCTTCCAGAGGATAAGAATTTAGCAAGGAAGATCAGGGTGAAGGCCCCGAGGTATACGCTGCATGAAGGATCATTATATAAAAAAGGATATTTGCAGTCGTTGCTAAAGTGCATATAAAGGAATGAGGGAGAATTTTTGATAAAAGAAGTGCATGAAGGGCCGAACGGCAGCCACCATGGGTGTCGGGCAATGGTGAAAAAGATTCTAAGCCTCAAATTTAACTGGCCGACCCTTTTTAAAGACGCCGAGGATCATGTGTAGGGGTGTGTACAGTGCCAGAGATTCGCTCATTTGGTTCACATCCCAAGGGAAGAATTGATAAGCGTAACCATCGCATGGCCATTCCAAAGGCGGGGAATAGACCCGGTAGGCCCCTTTCCGACGGCACTAGGAGGGTTCAAGTACCTCATTGTAGCCATAGATTATTTTACAAAATGGGTAGAGGCCGAGGTACTCACGAACATTCGAGGGTTCACCTGCCCAAAGTTTTGTTGGAGGAACATCATTTGCAGGTACGGGATACCAAGGGTCATAGTCACGGACAACGGAGCTCAATTCGAAAATTATCCGTTCAAATCTTGGTGTGCAAAGTATGGGATCAAGCAGAACCTTATTTCGGCAAGGGTAATCCGAGTATGCAGGAAAATATTTTGAAAGGGAAAGAAATATTTTAAAAGGAAAGATTTTCGTAAAAGGATTGTTAATAAGCAAACACATTCAAACAAAAGGTGTTGGAGGGAGACGTTCCCAACACACACCAATCGCATAACAATCAATTAAGGAACATATTTTTGCAAGGAAAGATAAAAGGAAAAGGAAAAGGTTAAAAGGAATCAGCCGGGGCAGCCTCAAGGACCATGCCTCAGATAAGGTAACCTTAGTCCCAAGGCATTAACAAGTATAAAGGAAGGTCGGAATATTAGATAGGATATCTGGTAGCACAGACCAAAGAGAATGAATGGCTTATGGCAGCATCCTAGGCGGACCCATCAGTAAAAGGTAAGATTACTAATCCAATACTTTAAGATATTCGTCGGATTAAAACTTTAGAAATATTTCTCCTTAAATTATAATTTTTAGAAAAGTTAGGTTGGAGTTTAAAATCTAAAAATTTATTATCCAGGCCTCTTCGGAAACTTAATCCAGAAAGCTTTCCCTTTCTAGATTATCCAGGGGGGGAAGGATAGGTTACTACTGAACGCAAAATAATAGTATATAATTAATTGATAGCAATAATAAAAGAGAAATAGTGGAATGAATAGTATATTGGAAACAAGGGATATTATTACATTACAAAGGCAAAACCTTGGAGGAAGGTAACCATCAGATCCATTACAAAGGAAACACAGATAGGAAGGAATGCTAACAATACCAGGAAAATAAGGAATACAGGAGAGGCAAATGGATACAATAAAAAAAGATAAATCTAAAGTTACATTAGGAAAAGGTGTGCTCTCGGAATGAGACAAAACATGAAAGAGAGATCTTCGGATCGCAACTGGAGGGCTGGTCTTCGGAAAGTATTGCCAGTCAAAGAGGGTTGACAAGCACATGTACCATGAGATGTACATGAAGGTGAAGGGCAATGTCTACATGCAAGAGGATTGATCAGAGCTTGGAAGGCAGTCACGTGCCCATATAGTAGGTCTACCAAGGCAGGATCCGGAGTTGTCAGTAGTTGAAGCGTTAGCCAACACAACATCCGAGGTGCAAGGATCGCCTCGGACAAGGGGCATGCTACAACTAACGGTTCGGGAAAAGCCAGATCAAGAATGATCGGGCCAGATATCATCGATAAGAGCTTGGGGGCATGGCATTGCTCTGCATGATTCAGACCTAGTTCAACTAGGAGGTACTATCTTCGGAGGTTCGGAAGCGAGCTGAATCCTCAGGGAAGGAAGGTTGCTGGAAGAAAATAGCAAATCAGCAAAGAGATAAGTTCGGTAAGAAAAGGAGGGAAAATGGGAGAAATATCACACCAAGAAAGAAAGGCAGGCAGGCAGGCAGGTAGATGAGCCCATCCTGATGTACAGGAGTCGGAAGTCCCACTTCCGGCTGCAATCTGGACAACCAAGAATCGCGATGCAAGGTGATCGAGAGAGGAGAATGCAGAGGAAGCTTGTTGGTCCCAGAATCGGATTCCAAACCTAGGGGAGTTTCAGAAACTATCCAAGAACCACGACGAATATCCAGGACCTTAGAACCAGAGAGCGACACATGCGCATTAAAGGAACCACCAAACTGCTATAAGAAAAGAAAAAATGTTAAGGTACGACCATGAAAAAGATGGCCCGAGAAAGTACAAAGCATACAGGGAAGAAAATGAGGCCTCACTAAGGGAAGTGAAGTGGTGAGCGCTATGGAGAAATTCAGAAAAAGGGGTAAGCTATTTACAGGGAGATAGAGGAAGATTAAATGAATCGACTTGGGGGAAGGAAAAGTTATGACGGTAAAAAAGAAGTAAATGAGCATATAGAAGAGGAAATGCGCGGGTGTCTCAAAAAATCTTGGCAGGTACCAAGTAATCATGGCGGTAGGGACCATGTGAAGAATAAAGGAACACGTGTGTTAAGAGGGAGAGGAAAAACGGCGTAGAATACCGAAGACGATTCCGAGGGATGGAGGGGAAACTCAGAGAAAAGGAAAATAAGACAGAAGGTTTCCTGCCTCGGAGCCCAGAAATCTCTGTCTGGGGGTTTGTAATGATAGGTAAATAGGGAGATGACTCGAATCTAAGCCATCTTCCAGGAAGCTTCCTACTCACGTAACCAGAAGCAGTGACAAGGCACGAGGAGGTACACTCACGTGCTGGAGGGCCCCGTAAGGTACGGGAAGGTGACGCATGATGACGAGGAGAAGGGAGGTCTAAGGTGCCTATAGATAGAGGCCACACTCAGTCATTCCAGGTAAGTTCTCTAACTCTTGAATACAGAGTTTTATCTTTCCTTTCAATACACGAAATCTCATAATCACACCGGAGCTACTACCCTCGGGTAGCGCCGGGGGCTTGTTTTGCAGGCATCGGGAGAACAGGTCCCAAGCAAGCCCTATCTGAGGCCAAGGAGCTCGGACAATCAGGAGTTATTGGCGAGTAGTCTGCATACTTCATCAGTAATCCACATCCAAAATCCCTCAGAAACATCAACTATCCGAGGCACCATTTACTAGGTGAGAGATAAAAGCAGATTGGATCTTAGGATGACCCGGGACCTTCCTCACCGCCCGGACGTCGACCATTCGGACAAGACTGGTAGCATCAATATATTACAAAAGTGATTTTTGTTTTTTGTAATCTGTTAATTTTAAGACTCAACAAATTTAAGAAAATGGATGGATATGTTGTTTTTGTAGGAAGTATATATTAATGGCCAATTCTTGGGTGAGGCAGCCTCACCCAAGAGGCAGGACCAAGTAAACACTCTTTTTGGTGAGGTTTGATGTATTGGCACAAAAGTTTTGATGAGGTGACATGTTTGATGAACTGGCACCGAGGTTTGATGAGGTGGCGTCGAGGTTTGATGAGGTGGTAGTAAGTTATGATGAGGTGGCAGCAATGAAATTTTCCTTATTTGGACTTGCCTCATGGGTGAAGCTGCCTCACAGTAGAATTAATTTAGATGATGAAAAAGGGGCCAATTCTAATAATAAGGTAAATGTAGAAATGTTTACTATTTCAATATGCGATAAAAACCCGTCTGAAACACAAACAAAAATAACATAAGATAACTAACATTCACATGTGTCCAATATTTATTATAACAATAATACGATTATAAAGATATGCATAAATTTGTATGTCTTCAATTTTAGCAAAGAATGCATTTTACGTTGGTGATTTATTATTTTAATTATGGATAAGGTAGCAGGTTTCAAAAACATGATAAAAAAATTTTAAAAACTAAAAAAGAAGTTCATAAACATTATTAAAAATTATCATGAGAACATTTTTCATTAGTGTTGAGGTAGTGGATATCGAACTCGGGACATAATTCTCTCTACCGAGTAGACTTATCAAAATTATTCAATTTTATACTATTCCATATTTAAGAGCAAGTAATCTGACTATAAATACGTTTGAATTGGTATACATACTCCCATGAATACTTAAACTTTACGGGATCTTTGAATCCATAAAATGGATTCCCATTGATGAAAAGGTAATAACCATCACCGATGCCAAAATATTTAGATCAATTCCTGATTGGTTCTCTTGTGAATCTGGGCACGTAAGTTTCACTTGACTTTGAGTACAACTGCAGTTGTTATACACTTCCACCTCAATTTCTGGCATTTGACGGAGTATTTTTCCTGTTTATTTCTGATTGATAATAATGCTATTTAGATTACATTGTTGCATTTCACCTATTTACAAAATTAACAAAATAATAAATAAATTTTGAAATTTCAAGAACACAAATGAAGGATACAAATTTTCGACTTAAATTACTCTGAATGTATGAGATCAAGTAAATAATTTACCAATAAAAATTTAGAAATTAGAATACATTTTGTAAAATATTCTTTTATAAAAATTTATTTTTAAAAAATTTTTGGAGACTGAGAAAAATTCATTTCTACTGGGAAATTACTCAAACCTTTAGCAGTCAAAGCAACAAAAAACACAAAATAAAGAATATTGAGTATGCTTGCCATTCTTTCTTTTTATATATACTAGTATTTTCAATCCACCCACATCAATCTGCAACATCCGTTTAGCTACCTTACTGTACACGGAGTCCCCCTCCCTCTTTTCCTCTCCTTCTGTACCCTCCAAATCAATTTCCGATGACTCAACCGGAGCGCTATCGGAAGCAACTTCTTCAACATTATTAGAAACCCTGGTGGTTGGGGGGTGCTTCTGCGGTGGGGGATCGGTCATCGAGGAGGAGAAAATCATCAATATTTACAGATAAATCGGTGGTATTGACCAAACCATCTCCAGATCCCATTTTTTATCTTTACAATCTACCCAACCAATACAGCATGCAAGCTAGAGCACGGAAGATAAACAAAATCAAAAAGACCAATTTGAAACAGAAACAGATATATGATTTCAAAGAAGAGAAACAGAAATTTACTTGGTGAAGGGAAAATAGCAGCTTTATTTAAAACTTCGGAAGGAATGTGAAAAATCTGAGAGAGAGGAAAAGAACTATTAAAGGCTACCTTAGTTATAGTGGCTATATTCACAGAATATTTAATTGACCAAAAGCAATCCAACCGTCAGAATGAATGACATAAAACAAAAAGTAATGTTGAGCGCGGATACCAAATCAATATTTATGGTAACTACGCTAACCAACTAGAGAAAAAAGGGTACAAGATTAGCGGAACGACACTTTATCGAGCGCGTGAGGGTAGCGCTGACAGTTAAAACAAGATTTCAACTTTCAAAATCTTGAAGGTACGACAATAATGGCAAAATCTACTCCCTTTCCCATAGTCAACATAGGCGAACAACCAGACGAAAACTAGTTGATCAGTCCACTCATCATAACATACAGGCGATCGCCACATTTTATCCTGACATGAATTACGATCAACCCGTGTTCGCCATAATTCAAAAAATCATTGTTCGCCCATACTGATTGGGGGGCTTATGGTATATACTGGACCATGAGTCCCAATCGACCTAGCTACCATGACATTGAGATAACCCATAGCCCACGAAGACTATAACCCGTTTGGGCCAGTACTAGTCCAATAGCAGACATAGTCAAAGACATGATCGAGAGATGGAGAGACCACGACCGAGAGCAACCGCCCGAAATAAATGGGATCGTGGCCTCTGCCAAAGTCCTATAAATAGTAGAGAAGACATGAGAATAAGGTAAGCATTCTAAAGACTCGATTACTATATCTATACTATCAGAGACTAATTCAAGCATCAGAGAGTTTTCCTGGATTCATTCCGGAATTCTACAGGTTGAGCTCGGCCATCAGACGAAGGTCACTGGAAGACTCAGAAGGGCCCCTGCAACATTAATATTCTAAATTAAAATATTTATATTGAGAGACTCTTTTATGAAAAAGAGACGTGTAGTGATTCAAGGTCTTATATGCTCAAACAATAAATAAGTACAAGACAAAATAATTTTCTTTCTAATTTTGGATCAAAATGAAATATAATATTATTTATAATTATTCCCCCAATTATTCTCCTATTTTTCCACAGTGCTGCAACCCTACCAACAACCACCACGCTGCCTCTGGAACCAAACTGCTTGCGATCCAAACCACATGATCACAAATCCAACAACTCAAAAAAACTCACTGCCAGTAATACATACCTCACCGACAATTGTAACTATAATGCTACTAATTGACTAGTAAAATTCTCTGGGTTTCTTCCTTTTTTGAAGTAATGTAAAATGTCGAATAAAGTCAAATAAATGGTTGGACTTGGACATGGATATGCCTGGGCCAAATGCTTACTGCTCTGAGCATAGATACAATACATCTGAATGGCCCACAAAAATCCAAGAGCTTACTAAATAGTTTGAAATAGCTTAGCTATCTCACTCTTGTGGGCTTTACAATTGAGATAGTCCACAATTGCCATTTAAATAAAAATTTGTTTTGTTTGTAAATGTAGAACATCCCAATTCACTAGATTGTGACATTGAGTACAATTTAGAGAACTTGATGAATATATGTCACATTTCATCATACGTAGTGATATTACCGGCCCAAAGGCCTACTGGGCCGGTAATAGGGTCCACGGCCCAGCGCCAAAAGGGCGGTGCCTTTCCTGCTAGGGGGCACGTCCGGACAAGAAAGAAGAACGGACGGGGACAAAGGGAAGTGGTCCTGCACCTTATCTCAAGCAGGCAAGCTCGGCTATAAATACTAGTCTCAAACAGTGAACAAGGTATGTGACATATCTCTCTATTTTATATTGAGAGCACCTTCCGTACGTTTTCCTTCTCCGCTACCCCCATCTCATCATCACGCCGGAGCTTCTTCCCCGGGGCGCCTCCCGGGGATTGTTTTGCAAGATTGTAGCGGGTTGATTAACAAGGAGACCCGGATAGTGTGAACCCAGGAGGAACGGACGGATTTTGGTAGCAGCAATTGGCACGCCCAGTGGGACCAGTTCCACCTTTGCAACGATGGAGTCGCCAAGGAGAGGGCGTGGGCGCCCGAAGAAGAACGCGGCACCCTTCAGGGAGTGGTCCTCCTCTACCCCCGGGAGATGACGTGACCTTGAGGCAGTTGCAGGAAGAGGCTAGACACCAGCGTGAGCTAGGAGTGCCACAGGATGGTCACGTGGAAACTGCCTCCGACGAAGCCGACTCGGAAAGAGAGTACCAGGACGAGCAGGAGCCTAGGCCCACGAGGGAAGGCAGTCCCCGGGCCCGGGGAACCTGAAACCCGGGAGGAGGGGCAATACCTGGTCGGCAACCCTCAAACTCGGGGGCCGGCTTTCCCGGAAGAGGGGCAACCCTTAGCTAGTACGGAGAAATCGGCAGCGTTGGAATTCATGAGAGCCAACAAGGAGTTGTACCGCCAGTGGGTACTCTCTACCCGGGAAAGCTTAAGACGAAGGGAACCTGGAGGAGACCCGGCAGGCCCCCTGCGGGGACTTGAAAGGGAAGTTATCGATCTAGACGGGGCTGTTCAGCCGTCAAGAGTACAGGGGCGAATTAATTCCTCAACCATCCCACCTTCCTTCCCCCCGAATTTCGGAGTTCGGGGAGGAGTGGCTACTGGACAGCAATCAAATTTAGTTCCACATGCTCCACCCTACTACCCGCGTTCTAGCTGGGGGATAGAGCAGACCGGGTACGACCTTCCAGTCATGCCTGTGGAATTATTGGGTTATCAGGCCCCTGGAATCCAGGGGAACCCGATCCAGTATTCTATGCCCATGTATAGGTCAACGGGGGTGAACTACGGATACCCAGAGAGATACTGCAGAGAGGATGATAGGATGCGGGGCTATCAGGTGGCACAGCAGGACCCCAACTCTTTGGAGGCGCGGTTGGATAAGTTGGTGGGGAGAAACGGAGCTCAACCCACTTCCCCATGGGTACCTCGGGTGCTGGCATACCCATGGCCTCCCAGCCTTCGGGTCCCGGAGGGGATCCCAACGTATAATGGAGAGACAGACCCGGAGGAGTTTGTCAGGACATACCAGAACCTAATGGTGTCACGGGACTTCCCGGAAGAACTAAGATGCAAGTTGGTAGGCTGCTACTTGAGGGGAAACTGTCTTCTATGGTTCGATTCCTTACCCCGGCAGAGTCTTAGAGATTATTACGATTTCTCCAAGGCTCTGCTATTCCGGTACGCGGGATTGAAAAAGGAAGGGAAGCAACTGACCGAGCTTCTCGCCACTCGGCAGAAGGCTGCGGAAGGGCCAATGGAATATTACCGAAGGTACATGGACGACATCATGAAGGTTGTAGACAGACAGCAGCAGGAGAAGGCGGTGATTAGCGGATTCATAAATGGCTTGAGGGATATGGCGTTGTTCCAGAAGTTGATGGAAAACATCCCGGAAACCTTTCACAACTTACAGATGGCGGTGCAGCTGTACTGTGCGGTTAATGACGCCACACGGAAGAGGAAGGAAGAATCTGGGGGATTCCTCCCGGATAAGATGGAAAAGATGAGGGTAGCTGACCCAAGCAGAAGGGATTTGGGCCCTGCGCCGGTGAACCGGGCAAGGGCAGATAGTTTTACCCCGCTCAGCAAGTCCCGGACAGAGATACATGCTATTCACAAAGATCTGTTCCCGGACCCACAGCCCATCCAGGGGACCCCGTCTAGGGAAAATGCGGACAAATGGTGCGCCTATCACAAGTCTTATGGACACTCGACAGAGGGGTGTAGAGGGCTGAGGAATGAGATAGAAAAGTTGATAGAACGGGGGCAGCTGAGAGATTGCGTGACGGCAGAAGCAAAGAAGGAGAACCCCCTGGACCAGCCTCAGGAGCAACCTCGGAGAAGGTGGAGGCCTAACCCCGGGAGAGGAAACGGGAGAGCCCAAGGCAACCAAGGCAACAGGGCCCCGGGGAGGCCCGCCATAGCCGCCGTACCGGTCCAGGCAGTAGAGCCAGCCCCAGTACCAAACAGAATGATCAACGTGATAAGCGGAGACGTCGGAGAAGCATGCCAGTCAGTTTCCGCTATCCGGGCCCGGACGCGATATGTTCCTCCGGGGGAGATTCAGGGGAAAAGGTTTCGCCCGGACGAAGCTCTCACTTTCTCTGAGGCGGATGCAGCCCCGCCACAGATACCCCACTCAGACCCAATGGTGGTAACGGCGGAGATTGAAGACTTTTTGATCAATAGGGTGTTTGTGGACGATGGGAGTAGCGTGGAAATCATGTTCGCTTCTTGCTTCGATCAATTGGGAATCGGGAGACAGAATCTGAAACCTCCTTCGTCTCCCTTGTCAGGGTTCACGGGCAAACCTGAAGTTCCTCTAGGTGTTATTCCCCTCGCAGTGTGTATGGTGGACGAGAAGGACCGGGGCAAGAGGGTCTCAGTGACATGCAATTTTGCGGTTATTGATGCACCTTCACCGTACAACGTAATCATAGGGAGGCCATGGCTAACCCAAGCCCGGGCAGCGAGTTGTCCATACCTGCTGACAATGAAATTCCCCACCGCGCAAGGAGTGGCAGTCGTACGGGGAAGCCAAGCAGTCGCGAGAAGTTGCATGATGACGGCGGTCTTAGATGCAAAGAAAGCAGTCGGAGCGGTGCATGGAGAAGCTCCCCGCCAAGAGTTGGAAGAAATGCAAGTGGCGAACAAAGGGACGGTCACGGTGGGAAAAGATCTCCCGAAGGAAGTAAAAGGTGCATTGAAAGAACTCTTGGCCAGATATCAAGGGGTATTCTCATGGAGCCCGGAAGACATGGTGGGGGTGTTGCCAGAGTTGGGGGTACACAAGCTGAACATAAGCCCAACAACCAAGCCAATCAGGCAGAAGAAAAGACCTGTAGCCCCGGAGAGAGCAGAATTCATAAAGGATGAAGTGAAGAAGCTGGAGAGAGCCGGGGTGGTCGAGGAAATCATCTATCCGGAATGGATAGCTAACACGGTCTTAGTAAAAAAGCATGATGGAAGCTGGCGCATGTGTATCGACTTTACAGATTTGAATAAATGCTGCCCCAAAGACAGCTACCCTCTCCCAAATTTGGACCGGCTGGCAGAAGCTATCGCGGGGTACTCGGTGCTGGCCTTCTTTGATGCACATAAAGGGTATCATCAGGTGCAGATGGATGAGGCGGACAAGGCGAAAACCTCCTTCATCACCGATTTTGGGACTTTTTGCTACAAGAAGATGCCCTTTGGATTGAAGAATGCGGGGGCTACTTATCAGAGAATGGTGGACAAGCTCTTCAAGGACCAAGTGGGAAGGAACATGGAGGTATATGTCGACGACATGGTGGTTAAGAGCAGGACTTATGGGGCTTTCTTGAACGATCTAGAGGAGATGTTCAAAAAACTTGAGCGAAGCAATCTAAAGTTGAACCCCTCCAAAAGTACCATTGGAGTGGGAGCGGGGAAGTTCCTGGGCTTCATGGTGTCAAGCCGGGGCATTGATGTCAACCCGGAAAAGATAGAGGCCATAACTAAGATGACCTCCCCCAGATCGGTAAAAGAAGTACAGCGGTTGACAGGTTCCCTCGTGGCCCTCAGCCGATTCTTATCAAAGGGGGCAGATAGGCAACTACCTTTCTTCTCCATTCTCAGGAAGGCTAAGGCATTCGAGTGGACCGGGGAATGTGAGAAGGCGTTCCAAAACTTGAAAGATCACCTTCGACAGTTGCCAACTTTAAAGAAACCGTACCCGGGGGAGAAGCTTTTCCTGTACATAGCGGCATCCCGGGAGGCAGTAAGTGCCGTGCTAATCAAAGAAGAGGAAGGAAAGCAGCACCCAATCTACTTTGTTAGCCGGGCACTTCGGGGGGCAGAGACCCGGTATACTGAATTAGAGCAATTGGTTCTAGCACTGGTACATGCTTCAAGGAGGCTTAAACCCTACTTCCAGGGCCATTCAATAGTGGTCCTCACCAATTACCCGCTCAAACAGGTCATGTTCAAGCCGGAGGCATCAGGGAGAATGATGAAATGGGCTATAGAGTTGGGAGAATATGAAATACGGTATGAGCCAAGGAGGGCTATCAAGGGGCAGGCTTTAGCAGACTTTCTGGTGGAATCGGAAGCAAGGGTACAGGAAGAGCAGGAGACGACAGAGGCCGAAATAGTCCCGGCTTGGAGGTTATATGTAGATGGATCGGCACACTCAGGAGGTAGTGGAGCGGGAGTCTTGTTAATTAGCCCGGAAGGGAAAAAATACCCCTATACAGTCCAATTCACTTTCAAAACAACCAACAATGAAGCCGAGTACGAAGCCTTGATCGCAGGACTAAGATTGGCAAAGGAGATGGACATCAAAGCTCTCACGGCATACATCGATTCTCAGATTGTGGTACAGCAGGTAAAAGGAGAATATGAAGCCCGGGAGAGGAGCCTGCAGAAACACTTGGAAACGGTAAAACCGCTGGCAGCCGGGTTCGAAACCTTCAACCTGGTCCAAGTTCCCCGGGAGGAAAATAGTAAAGCGGATGCCTTGAGCAAGTTGGCCTCCTCGGAATTAAAGCCTGAGCCTAACCAAAAGTTGTACATGGAAGTACTAGGAAGGAGGAGCTACCAGGAAAATGACCAAGTGATGGTAGTAAATGGGGAAGAATCTTGGATCATTCCTATGCGGGCATACCTAGAAGAAGGAACCACCCCGGAGGATAGGGTTCAGGCCCGGAAGCTGAGAGTTAAAGCGCCTAAGTATGTAATCCAGGGCGGGGAGTTGTATAAGAGGGGATATCTCCAGCCTTTGCTTAAGTGTGTAGAAAGGACAGATGGCCAACACCTCATCCGGGAAGTGCATGAAGGGTCTAACGGGAGTCACCAGGGAGCTCGCACAATGGCTAGGAAGATCTTAAGACTGGGGTATTACTGGCCGACGTTGTTCAAAGATGCGGAAGAGCATGTTCAGAAGTGCTTGGCATGTCAAACATTCGCCCTGCTAATCCATGTGCCCCGGGAGGAGTTAATCGGGGTCACGGGAGCCTGGCCTTTCAGCAGGTGGGGAATCGACTTGGTGGGGCCTTTCCCGACTGCCCCGGGAGGAGCTAAGTATGTGATTGTGGCGATTGACTACTTCAGCAAATGGGTGGAGGCAGAACCACTCACCAACATACGGGGACTAACTTGTGTTAAGTTTTGCTGGAAGAACATCATTTGTCGATTCGGTATCCCAAAGATCATAGTCACGGACAATGGGGCGCAGTTTGAAAATGATCCTTTCAAATCATGGTGTATCAAGTATGGCATAGAGCAGAGGTTGACATTTGTGTACCACCCCCAGGCGAACGGGCAAGTGGAAGTCACCAACCGCACTATCATCAAAGGGTTAAAAACCCGTTTAGAAGGCGCGCGGGGAAATTGGATTTGGGAGTTGCCCAGCGTTCTCTGGGCCCACCGGACTACAGAAAGCTCAGCCACCAGGGAATCCCCATATTGCTTGGTATATGGGTCGGAGGCAGTGATACCCACGGAGATTGGGACCCCTAGCCCTCGGACTCAGCACCAACGCCCGGAAGAAGAAGACGCGGGACGGCGCCTCGACTTGGATCTCCTGGAAGAAAAGCGAGAGAATGCAGCACTCCAGGAAGCCAAGGTGAAAGAGCGAGTAAAGAGGTACCACGACATAAGGGTGCGGAAAGAGGTTTTTGCCCCCGAAGAATGGGTGATGAGGAGAAATGACAAGAGTCGACAAGCCCCGGAGGGGAAGCTCGCACCCAATTGGGAAGGACCATACAAGGTGAAGGAAACACACCGTGGAGGAAGCTACGTGCTGGAGAACGAGCAGGGGAAGGAAATTCCTAGGAGATGGAATGTGGCTAACCTAAGAAGGTTCTACGGGAAGTAGAGTACCCCGCGGTGAACCCTAGCTACTAGGGCATGGATATGCCAGGCATGGATATGTCTCCTCCCATAAGCATGAATATGCTCGGAGGGATAACCCCGGCGTTTGGCCTCGTCACGGGTTTAGAGAGGAAGGATTGAAAAAGGGACCCATGGGTAGCTCCCATTCGGGTGCCCCGCTAGATTGGATCCGGGACTTGCATGAAGCCCAGGGACCAAAAGAATGTAATATTTACAGAGTTAATGAGGAGATTTTCGAAGAAACTTTTATTCATTGATTCATAAATTTCAAAGATATTACAAAGCATTTTACATACAAATTGTTTCTATCTATTTGCTACTACACCCACTTGGGACCTGACCCGGAAGCACTCTCAGGGTTACCCGGGCGGAAACCCCCTCCGAAGAACTAAGAGGACAGGAGATCTTCGGCAAAGCGGGCATCTGGAGCTTGATTCCAGGCAAGTTCCTCTTCCAATTGCGCGGCGTCTTCCTCGTTCAATTCGGGAATAGGAACAACCACGGATCCTTCGGGAAGCGGTTCTGCCAAGCGCATCCTCCTTACCCCGGCTGATGTAACAAACTTGTACTTAGGAAACAAGTCTGCTACACTTTTACCCTTCTCCTCCCGACTAATGCGGGTGCCCTCAGCGGTCTTGACGCCCTTTGTAGTAACTACAGAATCAGCAATCTCCCGGACGCGTCTTATCCGGCGTGCTACTTCTTCCGGGTCAATAGACACGGACATGTCTTCGTATCTTTCGTACGCCACATCCACCTCCACCCGGGCAGGAACTCGGCGAAGGCTGGAAGGGTAGGGCTTAGCTTCCCCCGCGGCTATTTTATTATGCCACTCCATAACATCCAGATAGGCCTTATGACTGGGAGCTCCCTCACCAAACTTCTTCGGGTTAGCCTGCATACGTTCCATCGTTCTGCGAACCCCGGCTGGAATATCAGTAAGAGGAGACACCCCAACTAAGCCATTTTTGAGACCCAAAAGGTGGTAGGATAGCCGGGTAACCAGCAAGGCATCTTGGAGTACCCTATTCCTATGAGTGAGAGAGCGATTCTCCTTCTCAAAGTCGCAGAGAAGCCTGTTCTGAGCGGAACGGGTCTCCAATTTCTTAAGCTTTTCCTGCGCTCGCTCAAGTTCACCCCACACCATGCCTAGCTCCTTGGTAGTACGATGCTGGGAGTCGTCGTGAAGGGCTTGCAGCTCAGCTATGGTCTGGAGAGAATTCAGGGCTTCCCGCATATGATCGGAAGCAAGGTCGAAGCACTGATTCAACGACCCAAACTTGGCCTCAACTGCCTTAAGAAATGACACCAGCACTTGGATCGATCCAAACTCCTGAAGGAAGCAATCCAACCCCGCCTCAGCTAATGCCCGGTTAGCTTGATCGCCTCTAAACCTCCAGTGAGCCAGCTTTCTCTGAAGAAATGAGCATGGGAGGCATCCAGCGCGGGGGAGAGAGAAGTAGGTACCAGAAGAACTACTGGGGTGAGGAAAAACATAAGGCATGGGCCCACGCGGGAGAATCTCCTCTAGGGGGGCTCAGGCTACAAAAGATGGCAATATCATTAAGAAGTAGAACTCTTTATTAATCAAAATAGGCACCAAGGCCAAGTTCTACACGAGCCTCCCGGGGAGGAAGATTACAAAATTAGAAATTACAAGAAAATAAAATAACTAAGACTCTAGACTTATACATTGTCCTCAACAGAGTTCCCCTCCCCCGGAACAGTGTGAGCCCTCTCAAACCGCCTCTCCAACTCCACGAGGTCCTCGGTGCTCCATTCCGGGCCAGCATAGGCAGAGGCGTCCACCGCAGGTTCATCAGCGGGCCGCTCGGGAAACCCTACCTTCCGCACAGCCTTCCGGGATTGATACGCAAGTCATCTTGACCCGCGCCCAGACCGACTCGGTAGTCGCCCTCCTGATCGTGGACTGTGCGGTACCCAAAGTTGTCAGGTACCCCGCAGTATTCATAATAATTCTCTGACCAGTGAGGCGTCTCCGGGACTACCCCATAAGCATTAAAGCTTTTCGGGCTGGGGTCAGGGAAAACAGCCTCGCCTATCTCCGGTTGCTTGGCCTTCTTGATATCCGAGGCGGAAGGGATCCGGGAGGACATCCTCAAAGACTCCCACAGTTGGGGGACCAGGCTTTTCAAGTTCGCATCCTGGAGGGATCTCCAGCGATGGTTCAGCAGGTCGTTCGCCTTGGGGCGATAGTAGGAGGCCTGGGCTTCCAAGCGAGCGGGCCCCGGAAGCCAACCCCGCAAACTGCGGTACATCTCGTGGCAAGCGACCGCGCTTGCCGCAGCTGCGATACCCTCCAACCTTTGATCAAAGGCGGCGGAGTGAAGGACCTTCTGGGTCACAGCATCCAGGGCTTCAAGCTGTGCCTCTTTCTTCTCCTTCTTGAGGGAGAAGTATTTCTTCTCCACCTCGGCAAGCCTCTTCTCCTTATCCGCCAGTTTCTTCTCCTTTTCAGCCAGCTTCTTCTGAGACGCCTCCAGTCGGGCCTCCAGGTCGTCTCGCCCGGCCAACTTCTCCCGGGTATTGCGGAGCTCCTTCTCCATCGTAGCAAACAATCCGGCGCTGTATTTGGAATAGCCCCGATTTAGCGCTTCGGTAAACTGGGCGTCAGCGAGGAGGGAATCCGCGAAGGCGGTGCTCTGCAAAACGAGACATAAAACTTAGGAAAGAATTGGATTAAAACATTAGGTGAAGAACAAAGCTAAAGAAAAGTAGTTACCTCTTCTTTTTCTTCCGAGATAGTCTCGGAAGTAGCGGCCCGCGGAGAAGCGTTGCGAGGAGGAGGAGGAGAGAAGTCCTGAGTCCTTTGGCGAGAGGGAGGAGGCGACCCGGATGCTCGCCTGGGGGCGGCCGTTTGAATCTTGAGCTTGCCCCGCCGCTATAGGTCGGATACTGGATGAAGGACCGGCGTCCGGGTGTAGGCGATGAGCCGGAAGTAGCGCGGGCCTCAGAAGATGGCACGGAAGAACTCTGTTGACGAGACCGCGGTGGCGCGCGGGCCTTCTGGGGAATGATGGCAGGATTCTCGGTCGGAGGTGGTCCGGAGGCCATTTGCTGAGAAGGGGCCTGGGGATCCGGATGAGTATCTCTGGCTTGAACATTGTCCCCGGAAGGCTTATCAGTGTAAGCCATGACCTCCGCGTATAAGGCAGGTTGAGCTGAAATCAAGCAGCAGTGAGGTGAGACCATGAGATATATATATAAAAAAAAAAGGTTTGATTTAACTTCCGAGAAAGATAGGAAATAAAAGCCTTAATGGTCACCTCCATCTGGCCACACCGCAGAGATGCGCGGGAGCGTGAAGAGGTCGCGGGGATAGATCCCGCGAGGCCAGAAATAACCCGCATTCCCGTTCTTATAGAAGGCGTCCATATCTAAGGGGGAGAGGCGGAGAAGGTTGTGATCACTGGCAATAATAGCCGGAAGATTGGAGAGAGGCTTTTTGTCCTCGGGAGCAAGAGAGTTGTTCCAGGCGGGCATAGGGTACACCCGGGCATCACAAAGGAAGAAACCCTTTGAAAGATATCCTTTGGCGGATTTGGGTTTAGAAAGAATGAAATCCTTTAGGCCGGTACGAATCGTGAAAGAAAAAATGCCCGGGAAGGACGCGTGCGCCTTCCGCAAGGCATAGAAGGAGCGGAAGAGTAAGAGAGAAGCGGGAACGGCGCACCGGGCGCAGTTAAGCAAGAAGGCTAGGATGAGGACCACCCCGTTAGGGTGTAGCTGGGCGGGGGCTACGTCATAGAATTGGAGAATTTCAAGGAAAAGAGGAGGGAAGGGCAGGCTAAGCCCATATTGAAAATGGATTCGCGGGATACAGGAAGCCTCCCGCTCGGAGACTCCTGGAGGAAGTTTGGAAAGAGAGGCATTCAAAGGAAAGGGAATAAAGGAACGCTTGGCTAAATCCAAGACATCCCTATGTAAAGAAGGAGAGTCCCCGGGGACATCATAAAATTTGATACCCACCGGGCGCACCCCGTGAGTGGGCCCCCAGGGAATGTCGTCACCGCCTTCCTCGCCGAACACCTCCTCATCCTGATCCTTGCGGGGATGATGAGGATGCTCGACTGGGCGCGAACCCACCCCATCCGAGGTCAACGCACCCGGGGCGACGGGCCCCCGGGGCGTACTGAGAGCTTCGGAAGAGGTGTCCGGGGAGGAAGGGGAGGAAATCATGTTATCAGCGGCCCAGAATCGGGCCTCAAACTGATTTTGAACTCCTTCGGTGTCCAAAGAAGAATTGGAGTGAAGCGGGGAATCCATGAGGAGAAGAAAACAATAGGGAGTTAGGGCTTACTTGGTTGAAAATGCGAAGGAGCGAGTAAGCAGAGCGTCTGGAGAAATTTTGCAGAAAGTAACTTGTGAGAAGAGAGGTTATGCCCCTTATATAGGCGGATGAATAGGAATCGCCACCTCAAAAGGAGGAAAAGCAATGATGACACGGTGAACGAGGTACTGATCAATGCAGAAGGGGAAAAGGCGGCGTTGTCAGAAACTAATTTTAACACGGATGGGCCCTACCAAGAGTAACGTCAGGAGAAGGTTATGAGACCAGTTCCCCGCGTTACGAAAACCCGGATGACTGGTCTGGGGGGCTAGTGATATTACTGGCCCAAAGGCCTACTGGGCCAGTAATAGGGTCCACGGCCCAGCGCCAAAAGGGCGGTCGGTGCCTTTCCCGCTAGGGGGCACGTCCGGACAAGAAAGAAGGACGGACGGGGACAAATGGAAGTGGTCCTGCACCTTATCTCAAGCAGGCAAGCTCGGCTATAAATACTAGTCTCAAACAGTGAACAAGGTATGTGACATATCTCTCTACTTTATATTGAGAGCACCTTCCGTACGTTTTCCTTCTCCGCTACCCCCATCTCATCATCACGCCGGAGCTTCTTCCCCGGGGCGCCTCCCGGGGATTGTTTTGCAGGATTGTAGCGGGCTGATTAACAAGGAGACCCGGATAGTGTGAACCCAGGAGGAACGGACGGATTTTGGTAGCATCAATACCTATATGGTGGAGTGGTTATTTTGGATTTTTATATTCTTTGACTTTTACGTAACAAAGTGTAAGTTTTTTTTTCTGCGAACAAGCCTCATTTCTTATGTTTTTAACTCATATATTGTTGTTTGTGATAAAAGGATGTGGATAAATATAGGTCACCCTTTGTTATACCCCTTGTCCGATGATATTTTTCAATTTTGGACTATTTTATTTCTTAACGTCATATATTTTGAGTGAATTTTATACGAACTCCCTAACCTTACGGAAATAGTATCTTTGACCCCCTATCAAAAGTATACGTAACTTTCATGTTAAACCCAATTTTCCATCTATATTAAGGGGTAAAATTGTATTTTCAAATTATAAACACCATTTTTTCCCTTTCTAATTTTCTTTCTATTTCATTTCTTTAATTAATCTTCTTTTAGTGCAGCGGTGTATGACCAAAATGACCCCCTTTTCTCCGTGTTTTTCCTTTTCACAAACTCGCATTTTCACTCTAAAAATCAGGTTGTTTGCAGATAAGACACATGGATGAACACTAAATAATTTGATATACCGTGTGCAGTGAAGTTATTTTGCTTTTGGATGGTAATGTCTTCTCATTGGCCATACATTTTGTGAGTATATGTTGTTCACCTCGAAAACGCCCATTTTGATGTGTTTTGTCTTTTCATAAACTAGCATTTAAGCAGTTTTAGGGTTTGCTCATTTTAGCGATTTGGATAATACATGTCACAGATCATTATACTCTCATTGGTGACATTATTTCATTTTGGATTTTTTTTATTTTTAACCGGCCATAACTTTTTGTGCAATGGAGTGTGCCTTTTGGCCCGAAGAAGCTCATTTCCTCTATTTTTCTTTTTAATAAATTCACATTTCACTCTGAACTTTTAGGGTATCTACAGTTATGAGACTTGAATGACACATGTCACAGTTCGTAACTGTATTTGGTGACGTATTGTCCTGCATTTCTATTGGCCACAAAGAAGTCCATTTTCTTATGTTTTCCTTTTTCATAACTTGCAATTATTTAGTTTTAGGGTTTCTTTGTAGGTGATTGGATAATTCATATCATAGTTTGATATACTCTGTTTGGTAATATTGTTTCGATTTTGAAATGTTTTGTTTTTTGATTGGCCGTAGCTTTTTTACTTAGATGATTGTGTATTTTTTTATTCGAATAAACTTTTATCCAACATATTTTCCGTTTTATAAACTCACTCTATCTAGTGACGTTGTTTCGATTTTGTTTTATTAGTCTTTTTAATTTCCACAAAATTATGCATATCAAAGTAAAAAAAATTATTGGCCACAAAATTTTGTATTTTTCCATCTTTCTCATATGTTTCCTTTTTACGAATGCGCATTTTACTCTACGATTTTAGGGTTTATGCATATTGGGGAACTGGTACAGTTTATTATGCAATGTTGGAGATTTTGTTTTCGTCTCACATTTTCCATATAGAATACACACAATTAAGCTTTTGGTTTGTTACTGATAAAATTTTGGTTAAAAAACAAAATTATATATTTCACATTACTCAAATATCAGTAATTCAGTATCAACATAAACTATTATAGAAAGGAATTTTGTATGAAAAATGTGCTTACTTGTCACCAATATAGCTTCCTTGAAGAACTTCTTAATATTGATTATATATGACGACTTATAAATCAGTTTACTTGTAAACTAAATAATCTTTAGTATTTACAAAGATGCAAAACAAACAAAGGTACGATTGAATGGTTTCACAACTAATCAATCATATCTCAAATACTATCCGGATCCAATCGGGTACTGAATACAATATTCGGTCATCTGAAAAATAAAATAACACAGTCCGATTTTTTATCATGCATAGATTTGCTAGAACAAGAAAATAAATTGATTGGAGAAATATAGAATTACGGAATACATATAATTCAAATATTACATATAATGATTTCAACTCAAATACAACATATATAACATAGTAGCAGAAGCTACTTAATTATAACACAAATACATATTCGTTTTAGGGAACCATTATAATTATTACACACAAACATATTCTTTTATGACATAAAATGTCATAAGAATTTATTTAATTTATGATAATTATTTGATGGAGCTTCCAGTCTTGCAATTACTGCATGGTAGAGATGTGCGCCATGATCTCCCCAATGGCCAGCTGGAATATATCCTCCACAGTCA
This sequence comes from Cruciata laevipes, assembly GCA_963678965.1. Taxonomy (NCBI): domain Eukaryota; kingdom Viridiplantae; phylum Streptophyta; class Magnoliopsida; order Gentianales; family Rubiaceae; genus Cruciata; species Cruciata laevipes. The sequence continues at coordinate 19,332,354 of OY787641.1, forward strand.
ATCCCGCCTCCGCGCCTCCATTTCCCTACACAATTAACACATTAATTATTTATTGGGAAATTAAATTGAAAAAATCTCTTTATTTCATATAAACACACAACTGTTATTTAATTATTCATCAACAATCAAAGTTAATTTATAGTTATATTAAGCTAAAAATGTTCATTCTAGCTAAGTTCAATTTATCTTAAAAAGTGATGATTTGTAAGTGGCTTTATACAAATATAATTAATGACCTTTTTAGCATCTCAATTAATGTTAATGATCACAAAAATTAAACAAATAGTAATAACCAAATAAAACAGTCATCATATTTCTTTGGCAAGCTCAAAAATATCAATATTTAATTTGAAACGATGAAAACAAAATTCATGAATTAGAAAGAGCACTTACATGAGCCTGAATCATGAACATGCTGCGGTACAGATCACAAGAAATAGTAGCGTACAGAACCTTCAAATTGTACTTCTCCAGATAGAAACAGATTACATTAAAAATCCCTTCCTTCTTAGGACAACAAATGTTAATATGCGCCATGTCGCCGCAAACGCTCAGGACCAAGTTGGGAGTGGTCCAGGTCTTGAAGGTGGTGGCATAGCGGGCGGCGCCGCTCAGAGGGTTGCCGGAAGTCAGAATCTGGTGGTTATCCTGGTGAGCGGAGGAGCCCTGGTCGGCGATGAACGCCTCCCGGTTGCTTCTCGACTCCGCGGATCTGAGAGGGTCGTAAGGCCCTGGTGCTTGACCTTGGTACTTTTGCAGCTTCTGCCTCTGCAGGTTTTGGTACTTTTGCTGCAAGACGGTGATGTAGTTCACCGTCTCATCCACAATACTCGATTTGTCATGCTGCAAAATTAAAGTAATAAATTATTAGTATAATACATCATATAGAGTAGATCATATATATATATATATATATGTGTGTGTATAAACAAAGTTATTGTTTTTTTAAATATGATCCGATGTTCCGATGACATTCGAGATCATAGTGTCAACCGATACCAAACATTTATCTGAACTCTCAAGGGGATTAAGAAAGTAGTACAATTCCTTGTTGTGTGTTGTGACAAATTGGATCCACATTTCTTGTTATCCAAAATCCCCTATCCTGATTTTCCAACATTAGATCTCAACAAATAGAGTAAGTAGCACAATTGATGTTTAAAAAAAACAATCTAAATGGAATTCAAAATCACAATTGCATTTCGATTTCAATTCAACTAATGAGAGTCAAAACCAATATTCGATCTCGAAAATTTAGAAAGTTGTAAAATTTTTGATTTTGATCCAAACGATTTCGATTCAACTGATGAGAGTCGAAAACCAAATTTGATCTCAAAAAGTTTAGAAAGTTGTAAAATTGTTGTTTTTGATGTGATGGACTTGGTCCATAAAATAAAATAAAAAGGTGAGAGGAAAATGAGGGATGCCCTAAAAGGAACATGTAAGTTTTATGGGAAGAATCCAGTTTCTATTTCAAAATGTCATTAAAGAGATAAATGCCAGCTTCTCCATTAAAGGTATATTGTTTAAACTAAATAAATGACGCGATTTAATCAGTTTAGATACTCTAGTTTGAAAATCAATCACAGAAAATAAAATTGAGATTATATGCAGCATATATACCTTTGCAGGAGCATGAGGCAGCATCGCTTGAAGGTCGCTGAACATGCATCTCATCTTCTTCCTCCTCTCCCTCTCAGTGAAGATGTGCAACTCATGATCCGCGCCGCCTCCAGCCGTCGCGCCCTCGCTGCCGCTTGCTGCAGGCACTCCTTCCTAGCCCTCTTCTTCCTCTGTGCCTCTGCAGCAACAACAACTTTTTGCGACTGCTCGGAGGTCGGAGTAGGGCAGTTGGAGCCGATGTTGTTGATCAGGTTGCCGGAGTTGGACAATGCTTCCTCCCATAAAAAGCCGATTTCTCCATCGACATTGAAGCTTTCGTTGTTGTTAAGGTTATGGTTAGCCATGGATGGGTTCAAGAACAAGTTATTACAAGAACTGTTTTGTTCACACTGAGATTTGCAGGTTGTGGATAAAGAGGCTTGGGGGTGAGGGTATATATATATATAGGGGAGAAAGCGAAGAAATGAAATAATATTTTCACTAAATAAAAATAAAAAGGAATATTATCATATGCTTTGCTGTATTTGGTAAGGACGAAAAGCTATGATGATTAGCCGATGAGCCGTTATATTCTAAAAAGGAAAAACTGAAGCTACTTTGTCTGGTTAAATTCTACTGTCATGCTAGCATTCATTCTGTGTACTGCAATTTCTTTTTTTACAATCTTGCTTTACCGTTACACACAGTCACATAGTAGGATATAGGATTGCACCATAAGCAGTCTGGCATGGGAAGCTTCAGTACAAACATACAAGGACAAGTTTTGTTACGTCCTATTTTTGTGTTTAAAGATAATTGCGAGTTTTTATTTTGTGAAAACTAATCAATAATCATCACTATTTTAATTTTTAAATACATGAATCTATTTTTAAAGTACATTGTGTGGTGAGTTTTAACCGTAAATTAATATTTTGTAACTCCAATAGTAATCATTACTAATGAAAAATTGAACTTAGTAACTCCCTTGGATGATATTTATTATTTAATTAATAAGTAAGAAAATTCCTTTATATTTGTATATTAATTATTTTTTTAATGTACTTTGGAAAATAAACAATTTACATGTGATTAATCAAAATTTAAAAATTGGTATATGACAATTTGACCCAAAAAAAAAGTGAATTAATAGCATTAATTTGTCTTTAACTTGCAAGTCTAGAAACTAATCATTACTTAGGGATGGGTTAAAGACATCGAACTCGAGGTTTACATGTAAATCCCACATTTTTATTGTACTACTCACTTTTGATGTTTATTTTTTTTAAGGATGTATGTCATAATTTTGTTTTTAAAAAAAAGAAAGAAAAAGAATATTTGAAGCACGATTAATCAATCCCCATCTCATTTTTATCATGTTTTGTTAGTAACTCAGCGTTATACCTGTGTACTATTATTTTTAAAAAAACAAATACCTGTGTACTATTAGATTATTTCAAAATTAGATTATTTCACATAGGATTTTCAGTGTTTGAGCCATGATTATAAAAGTTGAAGGTAAATAAATAAATAAATAAACTTTTTTTTTCTTTCACTAGGCAACTCGTGTACTATATGTTTGATATTTTTAATTAACTATGTTTATAATATTCTTAATATTTTTCGCATATTTTCGAGCCGCGTTAAATTTAATTTGGAGGGTTGAAAATAACGTGAACTCTTGTCAAATTACGTACTATCCTTTAAAAAAATAACGATAAACCTGGATTAAAGTACTTCGTGTGCGGCGAGTTTCCTGTAAATGTTTTTAACAAAGGCAACGATAAAACTGGATCGCAGTTTCAATAACTCGTTAAATTTACCCGCGTGTGCCGCCAACCTTTTTTAACAAAGTAACGATAAACCTGTATCTGAGTGGTTTCGAATAACTCGTTAAAACAGCCCGCTCCTGAAAACGTTACCAATAATATTGTATTTTGATCGTTGAGTTATTCCAAGGAATTTGAAGTTTACTTAATTATGTTTAACTTAGTTTTGATAAATAAATTTAATTAAATTCAACCTAATTACAACTTTGAGCCAGTACTATTTAATATAAATAATATATGATTAAAATTACATGATAGGTAAAAAATAAGATTATATGATTGGAATAAGTTAACTATTTAAAAAGTCAAAGCGTAATTTTAAATTATTTTTTTACACGGATATAGTCACGTTTATAATTTGTTTTGTACAAAATCACTCTGTAATTTATGAAGGAGAAAATTATAACGATGGTTGTACATCTCTATTTATGTTTTTTACGTTTTTGACTTCATACACATACGTTATAGTTCGTCGTTCCAGAATTATGACCGAAAGTCAAAAGGCCGATCATAAGATATTGGGGGTCTCAAACAAAAATAATTTTTAGTAGGGTTTTAAAAGTAAAATTTAATATTTTTAGGATTATAGCAAAAAAATATTATAAATTATACATAAAAATGACTATAAATATCAAATTTTCTTATTTATATTTAGTTTTAATAATGTATAAAAACTCTATTTTGAAAAAATCAATATATTTTATTTATATATATATATTCAAATTAATAAAAATGCTACATATTTTTTCTAAGAATGGAGCCTTTTTTTCCAAAAATATTTGGGGGCCTGACGGTGGATAAACCCAATCAGTACTGATTTAAAATAAAAATACAAATACAAATACAAAATTTATTTTCAAAATCTCATATTTGAGGTGCATTCAAAATAATCTTGTGAAAGTTACCGCATTCATAATAATCTTGTGAAAGTTAATGCAAATCTAGGAAAATTAATTTCTATAACAATTACCAAGAGAAATTTCACATTTATTGATGGAATCTTTTCATTCTTATCAAGTGCCCTTAGGCACTCGTTAGAAAAACCGTTACAGTTTAGTACTTTTAGTTCAACTATTTGGTACAATGCTCTTGGGGTAAGTTATGGCATCAATATTTTGTAAACATCACTTAATGTATTGTGGCATTAGGATATATATAAATGTGTCTTCACTGGAAATGCATGTAATGGATTTTTGACGGTTATCTATTTGTTTTGGTTTAATCTTTCCAGCTTATACAATTTTTAGGGACTATTTGTTTTGTTTTAATCCTTTGGGTACTAGATCTAATATCACACGAACATTGGGCTCAGCAGTTTGGCTATTTTAATGGTATAGAAGATGTGTATGCATGATCTTCTTCAAGACTCTGGAAAATATTTAACCTTCGAATTTTTGTTTATACGGGAAAAATGATCCCTATGAAACAATTGAACGAATTGCTAAGGGTAATGTTCTCTTTTTAAACCTTGTCAGAAATGTGGTTTCTCACGTTAGGCTGTCACTTCTTTGTGCATAAAATCTTTGTTTCAAGAGGGCTATTGCGGCGGTTCCGTCCCCATTCCTCGGCGGTTATGAACCGCCGCCGGCAGCTGCGCCGCGCAACGAAGAAAAAATTGCTCGGCGGTTTTGAACCGCCGTGCAAGGTTGCGAGTTCGCAACCTTGTCAGATTCATCCGGTTGCGAGTTCGTAACAAGCTAGAACCTGCAGGTTGTTTTCAAGTGTTGCGGCATCGGATGCTCCTCCGGTTTAATGGTTGGGAACTCGCAACCATCATTTCAGATTAGGGTCTATGTTTGTTCCTGAATCTGGTTACGGTGTCATAACCTAATTAGGTTCTGCTAAAAACATACTGGCCGGTAAAATTATAATGTCAAAAACGAAGAAAAGAACCAGAGCTACACTTCAATATAAATACAGAATATTCGACATATTACAAGCATCAATACATGAATGAGTTTCTTCCAACTTTCATACAATTAGATCAAAATTGAAGAAACCAGAAGTTAATTTAGGAATTCACTATATCCACCTCTTGCATCTGCTGTCGTATAGCTCTTAAGCACAAATTATGACTTGAAACAGCACCTGCACAAATGTTGAACTTAACTAATTAAAACATAACTTAAAACTATTTATGATTATTTAGTACTAGAAACTCAACCAACTCAGACAACTTAAACAGACTGTAAAGCGCCTATTGAAAAGATATAGAAGACATGATAAAACCCTCTCACAATTTCCTTCAACACCTGCAGTATAGTTATTTATATTTATTAATGATCTTTCACATATCGCTTTATCCTTATTATGTTGCTCTGAACAGGTCACTTGATAACATTAAAATTGCAGCAGAAGACCATTGCAATAAACAAGCATACAATTGCTGATTATCATAAACACATTTCCACATCATTTATAAACCACAGCGACTTTATAACCCTTTGTGAATGCTATATTTCGAATCAACATGGATCGTTCTTGATTAGAGAGTGTATTCCAGATTACAAGAATCTAATTGACACAAGAATTAACAAAATTTGAGCTACGGTTCATCGGTTACAAAATTTCAAAGTGAATTATAAAACTGATGCGAGCAGAAAAGTACTTAACAATTGCAGAACTTCAAGAGCATTTTTCTCACTCGTTTCTAAACCAAATTGTCTCATTCTTGATTCTAAATCATAGTTTGAAATCTCGTTTTTCCAAAACTAATAAATTTATTCCAAATAGACCAGCTGTGATATTTTTAAAGTGAGTTCCAAACTGATGGCGGCAGAAAACTGAAATTAGAAATTGCAGAACTTTAAAACCCTTTATCTCTCTTGTTACTTAGCCGAATCGGCCCATTCTTGTAATGAAATCAAATATCAGAGTTCATTGAATACACCAGTATAAACATCAGCCACAATGGAGTTACGGTTATGAAGATATGAATTTTTAAAGTAATAGTCAGCTGGCTGCCCAGAACAACACCAGTCCAGTCACAGCAGACTTGAAACTCGATTATCTCTATCATTTATTATGCAAATTCAGAAATTCTAGATTCTAAATCCTATAGAATCTTACAAATATTTCACAGGTACAAGAATCAACAAAATCAGAGTTGGGGTTAAATAGATATGGGTTTGTAAAGTGAGGGCTGTGCTGTAAACATGAATGAACGAGGGCATAACTTTGTAACCCTTTTTCTCCCTCGTTCCTAAACCAAATTGAAAGATTATTGATTCAAAACTGCACTTCTAAAGCTCATGTATTCAAATTTATCATTATTGTTGTAGATAGATTAACAGTTTGAGAAATATAATCTTTTAAAGTTCAGAACCTCACATACACCCACAAATTTCAGATTCCTATACTCACTCATATTTCTTTCCTAGCCCAAGCTCTTAAATCTATGGCTCTAAATTTTAAACACATATATGTATCTACTCATAGGGACTCATCAAGAAGTTTAAACTTTCATACGTGCCAAAAAAAATAGAATTCCGAAACCAAGATTTCATAACAAAAAAAGAAACCTCACACATTTAATGATTGTTCAGCTTGAAAATGATAATCAAAACATGAAAAGACCAAGATGCAGCCTCATCGAGCAAGAGTTTGGCCTTCTGCTTCATCAACTTATCCTCCACGATTTTATGCCTTTCATTTGAGGCAGACCTACAAAGGGGAACAACGGATACTTAAAATGAATAGCCCCAATTTACGTAATCACGTAATTCTTTAATGACACCAAAACAAGTATAAATCTCAAAATAAAAGAATTTTGTAAATAAGAGTATAATTAGCGGACTTGACATGAGCAAGGGGGGAGCGGATGGATTCGATGACGGTGGGGTGAAGGCGGAGCTCGTCTTCTCTGGTCAAGGTCAGGTAGAAAATACTGTCTTTCTACTCCAGCGTGACCATGATTCCCGGTGATCGGCGGTTGTCGGGCGGCGGCGACGGTGACAATCCAGGGAGAAAGACAACGATGGGTGGCAAGGGAGAGGGCGACGGGGCGGGGCGGAGAATCTGAGAAATCGCAGAGATCTGGGTGACTGGCGGAATTGCAAAGTAAGGGGTGGAGGAGTTCTAGATCTTGAGAAATAAATAAACCAATCCTTTTTAATTCATATTCTGCTTGGTTACGAGTTCGCAACTGCGTCAGTTACGATGTCGTAACCGGAACGAACGGCGGCTGTTTTTCAGAACAGCCGCGGAACATATGGTTAGTCGGTGGTTTACTGTACATAAGATGATCCGGACCAAGTTACGAACTCACAACTGATCAAGCACCGGTATTTGGGAAACCTGATCAATCTTGCGAACTCGCAACCGAATTGCACGGCGGTTCTTGTATCTTTGGCCGGAACCGCCGCGAAAAAGCGCCGGCATCCACCCTTTTTCCACTAGTGTCATATCTAAAATATTTGATTAAGAAAGTGGAGATCGATACACTTTCGTTCCTGACTTATACAAGTCAGCTTGCTTTCCGGTTCGGGAACACTGAATGAGGTTTGATTTATAAGGACCTATGCGGTTGCTGAGCTTGTTAGTGTTTCAAAAAGATATACGTTCCTGAGTCTTTAAGATGAATGTTTATAGTTTGCATGACTTAGCATGTATGGCATTGCAATTGCAATTATATGTACTGCCACCTTGATAAATCTTTCTGTTTTTGTTCCATGTTGGCTGTTGTGAATGATCGAGTGCCTCCTGTTAATGATGTCAATGATCGTGTATTATTTCAAATTTGTTGTTTCTGAGCTTCTTGCTGGGTTCATATATATGTGTTCATATATCAGGATATGATGTTCATCTTTGAGATGGATGTTTGCAATTTTTTGTTACTGAGCATGTATGATGTTTCTATTGCAATTACGTGTTTTCCGATTTCTTGAGTTCATTCTTCCTATTATTCTGTCTTCATGGTTCTCCTTCAGAATAGCCTTTAATATGCTATTTACAGGTATTAAATTTAGAATTTGGTTGCTTTAAGCATTGCTTTTAGATCAAAATATTCACTTCAATGGTTTTGAACTCAATGATTGAGGGCCTACTCTTATGTTCACTATTGACTTATTTTAATTCAGGATTTGGAAGTCAGATGCATCAGGTGGAGAAAACATATTGACCTGCAATCTTAACTCCAGGGCCGGCCTGAGGAGGTGCAACCGGTGCGGTTGCACAGGGCCTCCGATTTCTGGGGGCCCCAAATTTTTTTTTTACCGCATATGTATATTTACTGCGTATAAAGATTTGTCAAATTGATTGCACAATTTAAGAAGATTGGCATAACGTTTGGAAAGATTTCGATCGAAATTATGATTAGAAAATAAATTTCCTATTATATGGGAAGTATTAACTGATTACAAAAGACATAATCTCGTCATTTAAGGAAAAGATTAGTATGCATTAGTTTTTTTTTAAAATGATAAGGATGAGGTTGAAGAAAGGATTGAGTGATTTGGATAAAATTTCTTAATAAATGGGAGAAAATTACTCTAAGATTGAATAAATTTTGGATAGTATTAATGGTCCACTTTAGAGAAGACAGGAGGAACGTAAGAGTTTATTTAATTACAAAATAAACATTAGTAAAAGAATTAATAATAATATAATAATAAGTAAAAAATTAAATGCAATCCTTATGTCTATATTTTTATTTGTTAAATTAAATAACTTAAAAGGTATTTAAATTAAGTAAAATTAAAACTAAAATTTGTAATTAATAAAAAAACTCTTTTACACTTTAAAATCTATTTTTAATATAAAATGTGCATTTTAGCTTTTTTTTATAAGTATTATAATATTATTACTTTTTTCAAACAATTTTCTAACGATGGGCCACCATTTTATTTTTGCACAGGGCCCCAAAAATCTCAGGGCCGGCCCTGTTTAACTCATATAGAGAAGATGCATCTGTAGCAGGTAGGTTCTTGGTTCTTGCACAGAAGAACGAGGCTTTAAAGTTGATGAACACTATTTATAATTAAACTATGTAAAGCTTATTTCCTTGCAGAAAGTTAGAGGAAGTTCATCATGAATGTTAATGTTTGCGTCATTTATACATATAAATGATATAATTACCTTGGTGCAGTTTTGTCTATGCACCATTTCTAATTAATGAAGCTTAATTAATTGCTTTTGATTAGGTTTGTGTACAATTAGTTCATTGGTTTCTTTTTTTTGTTGTTCTTCCTCACCTTTCGATCACAAATGCGCACACTAAACACATTTTCGACAACCCACGCGTAGCGTGTGTATGAAATTCTAGTCTACTAAACTTAAAAGCGAGAATGTCAAATCAGTTGTATGAATGTTTGGTTTAGAGTGATGGTCAAATCAGTTGTATGAACTTTTTGAGTAATTTAATAGATGAAAATATTATAAACAAAAAAAAAAAGCGAGAATGTCCGGATGAATAGTAAACGTTCGTCGTCCTTTTCTTTTCGACAACCACGCGTCGCTCCGTCTTACCTTCTCCTGCATCCATTGTTTCCTTCTTCCACCTACCTTAAAACGTGTCCCATCAATTCTTGATTTCCAGATTATTCCACCAATTTCAAGCGGATCCTTTAAGAAGTAGCACAGTTTAGATCCTTGACAATCGGTGGCGCCACCGGAGACCGGACTTATCTCCGTCGTCGTTGTTTCCCACTTCTACGCTCCACCGTCGCGAATGGGAAGATTACCAACCAAGAGACCGAGGAATGGGTTGCGGGGTAACCGATCAGACCTTCGTAGATAATGATTCATGAATGTTGCTTTGAAAGTTGAAACTTTTCAGCGTTTGGGATTTTCCTCTTCAATTGGGTGTATTTGGAATCGATCAGAGGTAGATTTGTCGTTTTGGAGTTTATTTGCTCTGTTTCTGTTAGTTTTTTTTAGCTATTCGTTTTGGAATACATCAATACATTATATCCTCTAAGTCATTTGGCTATTACAGCTGAAAATGAAGATGTCCATGAAAATAATGACTTCGATATTCGTCAGAGAGGGCTTGGTCTGGCTAAGACAGCAGCTGCAGAAGAACGGAAAATCCTCAAAGAGGCAAACAAAATAGAAGAGGAACACATTATAGATGTAGTACCAGAAAAATAAAAGTAATGCTGCATGATAACCAATATCAAGGCATCCTCAAACTCCCCAGAATTTTCACTCTCCATGGGCTGCAAAAGGCCAGAACAACATTTGAATGTGAAACAGCATAAAAACAACATTTAAATGAACAAATTACTTTTGTGCAAAATATGAAAAGTTTAATTTTATGTAACTGTGAGCATAAATATGCTCGTAGCAAGAAAATGTCGGTCTGATATGAGGAATTCTCCTTTTGCTAAGAATTTCAAGCTAAAAGGCTCATCAACTTTCATGGTATTCTTTTCAACCCTATTTGGTAAAGTCTCCTTGAATCACACTTGGCTATGTTCTGGCTGACATCAACTTGGTGAGGTTTGTGTGATGCACATAATGCCATCAAAATCTGTCCATCCAAACAATACAAATCAAACACAAAAACATCTCTGATTTCTACTGATCTAAAACAAAAATTAGTGGTTAGAAAAATACTAATAGTATGATTTAAACTATGCTAAAATTTTATCAAATCAAAATCTACTGAACAAAATTGTAGAAAGTTAAAAGACCGTGGCCTAAGCCTTATCACAACACATTATTTGTGTATGTTATATGAATCATATGCCAATGAATTACCCTTTGGTAGATGACAGGACTCAATGCTTATGATTATTCAAGCAGTTGCTAAAACCTTGCATAGTACTATGAAAAGCCACCAAATATATACCCCCGCTTCAGTGAAGCAAAACCCTCACCGTGAATCCTCACCGTGAATCCTAACCTCACAATTTCCTTCAACACCTACAGTATAGTTATTTATATTTATTAATGATCTTTCACACGTCGCTTTATACTTATTATGTTGTTCTCAACGGGTCACTTGATAAAAATTGCAGCAGAAGATCATTGAAATAAACAAGCATAAAATTACTAATTATCATAAACACATTTCCAACATCAATTATAAACCGCAGCGACTTTATAACCCTTTTTGAATGCTATATTTCTAATCAACATGGATCGTTCTTGACCAGAGAGTGTATTTCAGGTTACAAGGATCTTATTGACACGAGAATTAACAAAATTTGAGCTACAGAACATCAGTTACGAAATTTCACAGAAAAGTACTTAAAAATTGCAGAACTTCAAGAGCATTTTTCTCACTCGTTTCTAAACCAAATTGTCTCATTCTTGATTCTAAATCATAGTTTGAAATCTCGTTTTTCCAAAAATAACAAAGTTATTCCAAATAGACCAGCTGTGATTTTCTTAAAAGTGAGTTCCAAACTGATGCCAGTAGAAAACTGAATTTAGAAATTGCAGAACTTTAAAACCCTTAATCTATCTTGTTACTTAGCCGAATTGCCCCATTCTTGTTTCCAAATCAAAGATCAGAGTTCAGAAAATACACCAGTATAAACATTAGCCACAATGGAGTTACGGTTATAACAGTCAGCTGGCTGCCCAGAACAACACCAGTCCAGTCACAGCAAACTTTAAACTCAATTATCTCTATTATTAATTATGCAAATTCAGAAATTTCAGCTTCTACACCCTAGAGCATGTTACAGGGATTTCACAGGTGCAAGAATCAACAAAATCGGATTTATGGTTGATTAATTGTGGATTTTTAAAGTTCATATTTATGCTGCAATACGAATGGAAGAGGGCAGAACTTCAAAATTCTCTTTCTCCCTCGTTCGTAAACCAAATTGGACGATTCTTGATTCTAATCAAATTTCTGAATCCTGGGCTTCCAACAATACCAATTTCATCATATAAAGATCTAGGGTTTGCAAGATAAAGTCTTTTAAAATTCACTGCTACACCTAACATCAAAACTGTCCCGATTTCACACACTTTCTTCCCCACTCAAATCTTTTCTTAAACTATAATCCTAAGATTATAACTGATGCATGTGTGTATTAACCTCTTCATAAGATTCTTATCAAGATAACTAAACCTATTGAAGCCAAAATCCCAAGAGTAAGGTATTACCTTTATGTTCTGATGTTTCTGATCTGCCACTCAATTCCTTGAATCTTCCTCCCCTTCTCATGAACCCTCTAACTCTCAATTCCTGCATCACAAGTACTATGTACAAGTACAAATATCCTAAGTACGGGTTCATTTTAATAACATATTTACTAAACTAACCTTGGTATTAGTTTCCCTTCTTATAAATTATGGACGACGAAACTTCACTGTTCATTTTGGCATTCTCACTTTTAAGTTTAGTAGATAGATTTCATGATGGGTTATAATGCTCAATGTTTAGGGTATATATTGATAATAATTAGAATCTTGAAAGCAAATTCATATGGATTAATATTTTATATCCACACTGGACTAGTATTTTCTAACCCACACTGGACTAGTATTTTCTAACATTTTATATCCACACTGGACTAGTATTTTAACATCTTTAACGCTACGCGTGGGTAGATCGAATTTTGCAAATATTGTTCAAAGAGAATTTTGATGTTTCGGACAGAATTTAGTTAAAATCCCCCAGTTTAAAGAAATATGAAAAGTATGAAAAGTATACAAACGTGCAAGAACTCCTAAACTCCATGTAGAACACTTTACAAACCGATATGCACTGTAAAATGAAACCAAAACCAGTCATCAGAAACGGCATTGCCTACGCCAAACCAATCACGGGAAAATTAGTGTTTAATCCAATGAATTCAGAAGTTTCTGGCTGCACATACATCTGGACATGTTACAATTTTAGATAGAATTAATCAGTTTGTGGATCTCCAGTTACAACATTTGGTAGATGAGATTGTTGGCAGAAAATAAAGCTATCATTTCATAAACAAACAGAGTTTATTTAACATTTCATAAGCAACTCATATACGATAGCCGATAGATGTTTATACAACTTCAGATAGTGAATTACTTATGTTTAATCGCCAAAGCCAACATATGTTTAATCGCCAAAGCCCATCTGAAAAATTGAAAATCTGCAACATAACATTTGAGCACACAAAACCATGAACTTATGAGATTACATCCCTTTTCAGAGCAGAATAGAGCTGAAATTGGGAAAAAAGATACTTACATATCAGGAAGAAACTAAGAATAGGAACTGCATTACTAAAGAGTGAATCAAGGCAACGGCTAAAATCATTTTGACATGCAATAATTAAAAGATATGAGGTACCTAAGTCAGCATGAGGATTATTCAAAGATTTGTTTGTTTTCACACCCATCATATCTTGCTCACCTCCTGTTGACCCTGCAGCCTACACTTCTCTGGGAATTATTGGTTAGTGAAAATTATCTACTCATAAACAATATAAAGTAACCAAATATATTAGTGCCTGTAAAATCTAAGTTTGGAATGAATACTGCCTCTTGGGATCATTGTCCTGTTTTCATGAGATTTTTTTGAAAGCCGAGATGCATCTGGGAAATGAAAAAAGGTCACAGTTTCAAACTAATCCGATCCAACTGAAAAATAACTCAAGGCACAAAAGTATAATACTCATTTTCATCCTTAAAGAAAACAAGATCTTATAAGACAACCTCTTGATCTACAAACTATAAAAGTAGTTCTAAGGAATCCCTTGTTACAACCACAAAAGAGAAACAATCGGTAAATCCATTTTTCAGAATAAAAACAACAGCCTTTGAGTAAATCAAATTGGACTAAACCATATGAGAGGTTTACAGTGCGGAAAACCTAAAAACAATGTTTATATTGAAACCACCACATAATCTAACACGTATAAGGACAAACACGTATCAGAGCAATCTATACGCCTTCGAAAATCTTAAAGTAAATAAAAACGTATAAACAGAGTTGAATTTACATACCAAGGAACAAAAGCTTCAAACAATTTTCACGAATGAGATTAAATTCATCACAATATTGACAAGATCAAATTTATGTTGCAATATTTTATTTTTAAAAAAATAAGACTTAATAGTTAAACTGAGAAGATATTACAGTTATTTGACATGCAGGCATGTAGCACCTACACCTACCTCCACATCGACAATCACCGCTAGCGTCAAACCTGTTCCTGTTTTGAAATGCCATTTAAGGAAATTTTCTATATTCACGCGCCAGACACTGATCAAGAGGTTGAAATCTACCTTATCGAATCTATGATAACTGATAAGCAACAGAAATAGGTGTTTCAGATTTCAATGATGTGGACGAAAGTGTTCAATGAGACAATAGCAAAGGTTTCAATCATCTGAAGGTTGCTGTATAATTTGATCGGTGAGTTCTTATGGCTTCATTACAATTGCTTTAAATCCTTATAAGTTCTGTTCCTCGTTTACTTTAAATTATTGCTTCATTCATTTACTACTATATGACAAGCAACGTGTGTTGATACTTTGCCTGAAAGAGCTTTCAGTTCAGTTTATACTTGATTGCTGCAAATAAACTATTTCATTTTGTGTTCTGTTTTCCAAACCCCGAGCTTTAGTTACTGATCATTTGTGCTCTTACATTTGCAGGCATATCAATTAGTGATTCATTAAAGAGTTCTAAGCTATGCGCTATACATATATAGAATAATCACCGTGTGCCTCTCTAGTCCCTTTTTCTCTTTAGTTTCTGCTCAAGCTCAGCAGCCCGTACTCTTTTTCTTAGACTTCGCAGACTTTGCTCTGACAAAGGTGCAGCATTTACCGACCTACAGGAATAAACAATAGCATATACCTTAAGCAGACTATTGGCCTTAATGCAGACAACAAAATATGGACTAAAAAGTTCCCTAACACAACTACAGCTTGTGTTGGAGGGAATTTATTAATCGATAGTACTACTTGAATAGAGCAGACCAATACCCCATTAGTAATTCAGCCTTTGAACAGATATCCCAAGAGATAAAAAATTATTCCTATATGAGTTCGATCTTAGAGTAACACTTTATATGTTTCTTTCACTCAGAGCTATTTGATTTTAAAAACCAACCACTTTAATTGTATTAAGCTCAAGAAACAGATGAATGACATTTCCCATGATAACCTTTAATGTTACTGGAAAGCCAGAATTTGATTGCAAAGTCATATAATCCTAAAATCCTACACTCAAAGTATAGTGCCTACGAGGAAAGGGAAAAAGAACCCAACAATAATGACATGAAAGAAATTATTTTAAATATAATACGTATTAATCAACTTCAAATTCTTAAGCCTAAGAATCTAGAAGGACAATAACAACTTTGTATAGCAAATACTGATTACATGAAAAACAATTCTTTTTTAATTCAATATTCAAATCCTTAAGCCTATAAATCTAGATAGGCAGATAGCATTGCTAAACACACTTTTTAGTTGAAATGCCTTAAATTGCATTGCAGGAGCTATGGGTTATGAGCAGGTTCAGTTGCTCGACTCTGATATGAGGAAATCCACAAGTTCACCATTAATGTAATAACTGGGTTATTGAAGAGTTAACTAACACTCATCATCTCAAATGAAATGACAACCTTTTTTAGGGAGGTAAAAATTGAATGAATGAGGGGCAGGGAGGGAGGGTGAAGAAGAGATGAAGATCCAACCTTGAATCCTTCTGTGATTTCGCTGCAAGCTTCGCAGAATGTTTTTCCTTCACTTGATTGTAAGACTCCAAACTAGAGTCACCATCACTTTGAGGACTTATGTGCATGTCGTCCACATCATCAACAGATTTGATTCCAGCTCCAGCCAAAACTCTCAATACAAGTTTTCTACGTCTTTCTCCAATATCATCCCCCTTTGGCAGATCATCATCACCCGAAATAACCTGACAGATAATTTAATATGGATATTTACTGGGTGACAGTTTTCTGAGCATGTCAGGAGAATAACAGAAAATTTCATATAGCAACAATACCTTAGGCTTACTGCCATTTCTCGTGCCTGACTGATTATTAACCTTGTTCAAATCCATAGCATCATCATCAAAGTCATCCAGAGTCTCAAGCTTCCTGTTAAGTTTCATAGTTCAACATATATAGCAGGTTAACTTCAGTATTGTGTACATAGATAGAGAGATAGGTGTGTGTGAGAGAGAGAGAGAGTGAGAGAGAGAGAGAGAGAGACCGGTTTACTTGAGTTGCAGGACATGATGAAGATTTTGTCTCAACCTCCTTTTCCACTGTTTTAGCACTTTGATTCTGCTAAGGTAGGTCAATGTTTCCAGAAATAAGATTGGTAACTTGGTAACTTCAATTACTCTTTAGCAAATTTAGAATAAACCTACAAAGTATCCCACCAAACACAATTTCTATGAAGCCTTTTTCCACCTAACAAGGCCAACAAGGTAAGATGTTACTTCTCTGATCTGGCGGACAAGTTAGAAGAGAACATCAATTTATTCATTATAGGGATGCCAGTCAGGGAGCAGAAATTCATAAGAAAGAAAAAGTGCTAGTGAATCAATAACGCGTATATACAGTTACAGTTAAGTGTTTTATTATTTCAGCATCAGCCATATGTTCCTATAAAGTCCTTGTCAACTAGGATCATGTAAGGAGCTAACATAGCACGAAATTCCCAACAGCTATCAACCATCCAAAACAACCCAAAAGACAATTTTATAGTATGTTTCTTTTAATATATACAAAAACTGTGTGAAAACAAAAACAAAAAATAAACCGGAAAGAGAACAAAGGGATCAAACCTTGTTCAGGAGTGGATTCACTTTTCTCTCAAGTTGTTCAAGGGCATCACCGAACTCAGATAGCGAACCATTCAGCTCTGGTACAGAACTGTGCAAAAAAAGAGTTCAACAGATAAGAAACACGGAAAAACATGGATTGTTCTCTTGAGCTTATTCATCTTTCTCATTTACTTTCAGACTACCCGTCCCAAAATGGAGAGGAAAGAAATGGGAAGGGCCCTATCATGTATCTTGTCTTACAATGAAGCCCCAAAGATCACACAAATTTAATAACATGAACCCAAGTATTGAACATCATACTAATGGCGAAAAGGAAACAACCAAACATAAGATAGCAACTAAATTAAGGAGTATCCAAGGATTCCCTGTAATTTTAACTTATCAGGAATGTGCTGACAAAGTCCTGCACATCTATGCCACAAACAAGAAGAACTACGCAAGTTTCTTGACATTTCATTTTGGAAAGTAAATGTATATATTTGACTATTTGAGGAAAAATGTGAATAAGTAAAAGTTAGCTGAACCAAAGAAAAAATCTAAGAGGAAATGAAAGATAAATTGAAGGTAAATCTAAACTTGGTAGCAACAAGAAATATAAACAGCACACACATAAAATTGTCAAAGAAGAATCCACTGATTTCAGGTCAACAATACGAAAGTGCAAGGTATTAGCAGGTGAAACCAGAAGGATTCCGTTTCCAATACGAAAGTGCAGTATAGTAATTCACCTTGTAATCATTAATTCATTATTTTCCTCTTCACCAACAACCTCAGCAGATTCACCAACCAGGGCTAGCATATACTTAAGCAGTCTTGCAACTATGAAAATAATTTAGCAAGTTAACATATGAAGTAATCGAACAGTGCGTAAGAAAACTCAAATCAAGTGCGCCCATGTGAGCTATACATCATCATAATTTTGTAAATATACAATATGGCAGAGGATAGAATCACAATAGTTTAAAAGATAAAAAAGGAAATCCCTATTGCCTCATATCTTACTCTTAGCAGAAAAGCCAGTAGATTGAGTTTCATCTTCGCTATCGCCTTCATCATCATCATCATCCTAAGAGCACGACAAAACAAAAAACATCAGACTCTACAGTCTACAAACATTTACCGCAAAAAAACAAAAAACAAACAAACGTGAGTGAAAGAAAAAGGACCACCTCCGCTTCGAAAACTGGTAGATTAATATAGTCATCAGACTCTACTTCGTCTTCATTATCGAGAGCTGCCAACACATTTCCCCTTTCTTCCAATCTTCCGAGTGTTGTCAATGCATTTCCCATATTTAGCCAATGATATTATTGATAAATTGCAGCAATTAAGCTGAGAAATCAGAAAGAGGAGAGGGAGAAATTCAGAATGATACAAAGAAGAGGAACAAGATCAAATTGATACCTCTCTAATTACAGTTAATCGCAACCTTTTGTGTGTGTGTAATCGATAACTCTCTAATCCCGCCTCCTAGCTATATATATTCCCGCCTCATTTTTCCTACACATTTAACCCCCAAATTTTGGCTAAATTGCAAATTCACCCTCTTTCTTTTGGTAAACCCGAGTACTGTACAACACAAAATTTTGCCACTATTTCTCTTGATAAAAATAGTGTAATTGCATGTCTGTTGTAGTTCAAGCAAATGAGGATCACGCTAGTGCAGTTGCAAGAGGTAAATTCCAAGATATGGAAGATGTGACAATAATTCAGCAACCACAACAAACTCAGGTATCATCATCATCATCATTTGGCTGGATATTATACATGGATGGAGCTTTCAAGTCACAGACTGGAGAAGCAACAGCAGCCTTGACGTGTAATTTGGCATGGAACAATCAAAGCTTACAGTTGCAGGGAGAGGAAAAATTTAGAGCCTTTTCGGCTCTGCATGCAGAACTACATGCATGCTGGAGAGCTTTGCAGCAGATGGATCTGATGGATTCTTCTCCCATCCTGATCAAAACTGATTCATTGCTATTAGCTCACCTTTTAAATAATCACGAAGTAGAAGCACCATGGGAAATATCAGGTTTGCTAGAAGATACTAGGGTGCTACTTCATCAAGCTAATAGGGAAGTTAGGGCTGTAAAAGTAGATAGGCAGGAAGTTCATTTTGAGCATGTAAGGTGATAGGCCCTAGATATACTCTTATTTTGTAGCATTTGAGAGCTGTTTTAGATAGTATTTTGTACTTTTATATTAGACTTTTGGACCGAATCATTCATGATGGTTTGAAATTGAAGACGTGCATTTCGACCTTGAATTGCACTTGCGATAGATTTGGATGATTTGAAGACCTTCTATGACCGTCCTGGAGGAAGCAGATACATTGAAGAACCGGTCGTAGAAGTGGCGTGAAGGCACACTCTCGCGGACCGCGAAACCTAGGTCGCGAACCGCGAGGGTGTGTGTTGCTGTTTTGAAGATGCCGAGTTTCGCGCGGTCCGCGAAACTCCGGTCGCGAGCCGCGAGGACCAGCACGAGGACCGCGAAGCCGAAGACGCGCGGTCCGCGAAAATCCGGTCGCGAACCGCGAGGACCAGCGCAAGAACCGCAGCGAAGCAAAGACGCGCGATCCGCGAAACGTCGGCCGCGGTTCGCGAGGATCAGACGCGCGGTCCGCGAAACCTCGGTCGCGGACCGCGGACGCCATGGACGCGCGGGCCGCGAATCCTCGGCCGCGAACCGTGAGAACCGAGCTCACGGTCCGCGAAGGATTTCGCGCGGCCCGCGAAAAACTTCTGCAACTTGCATTTTGTTTGCTTTAATTTTAATTATTTTTAGACTATAAAAGAAACTTATCCTCATTGTTAGAGGATCAGATTTTTACAGAGAAAAACTCATTTTCCTTCATTTTCCTTTTGATTTTGATCTTTGAATTCACTATGGTTTGTTGTATTGATTATGGTTTTGATAATATAACTATGGTAGTAGGCTAAAACCCTTCTTGGATATATGTGATTGGACTTCTTGTTATGGATTGAGAACATGATTCATGAAGCTTAGGAATGGTGATTTGCTATTGAATGATCATAATCTATATGTTTAT
Source organism: Cruciata laevipes (assembly GCA_963678965.1). Classification (NCBI taxonomy): domain Eukaryota; kingdom Viridiplantae; phylum Streptophyta; class Magnoliopsida; order Gentianales; family Rubiaceae; genus Cruciata; species Cruciata laevipes. The sequence goes on from OY787641.1 coordinate 19,352,530, forward strand.
TTGATGCTTGAAATGATTAGGAATGATTTCCTAGTGATAGATATGTGTTGGATATGTGTTAGATATTGCTTTTCCATGGTTAGAATGTTATCATTCTTTCTATGTAGGAGTAGTAAATTAGGAATCGAATGCATGTTGTTATCAATTGTATTTGTTCTTAAGATCATTCATTAGCATTGTACCTATGTCAAGTTTGTTATCAAATTGCATGGGTAGGGTTGAGGAACATCTAATTTGAAGTAATATTGATTCAATTGAACTAGTTGTTATCATCTAGTAAGATTATCAATTGAAGTTGTGAAGATGCTTTCATTTTTCATAACTATGGTTAAAGATAGTTTCTCACTAACCTTCACCATTCTAAAGGCATCATGATAAAGTTTGAGGAAAATCTCATAGTAAGAAGTCACTAATCTCATATGTCCGAGTCTAGTATTCTCATTAGTTAATCATTTAGTTAAAACCTTAAATGCTAAACTAGTTGTAATCATAGAATTCTAGTTGCTTTACTTAGTAATGTTTCTTACAAAAACTCAACTCAAACCCCCCCCCTTTGTTTACATTGCTTTTATATATATATATATATATATATATATATATATATATATATATATACTACAAGATATACATAGAGATAACCTTTTCCCTGTGGAACGAACCTTACTTGCCACTATATGCTTAATTGTGTGTAGAGGTAGTAAGTGAACATAAATTGTATATTTGAGAGGTACGGCGACGACCTCCCAAATTTTGGCGCCGCTGCCGGGGATTAGGCGTATTTTTATGTGTGTATTGTAGTTTTATTTCTAATCTATCTTTCTTTTTTAGATTCTATTTTGGTTTGGAACCCTATTGCTCTAGCTCTTGGTGCATGGTTCTTACACGATCCTCGAACCAAGACCCTTTGCAATACGATTCCGAGCTAGTAAGAAGTCTCCGCCAACTTAGGAAGCAAGTGCAAGAGTCACTAGCATCTAATCCTTTCTCCCTTGAAAGTGAATCACTACCTTTCAACATGGCGGACGATGAAGAAGATACCGGCCAAAACCACCCCCGAAACCAATTCTACAACCCTTTCCAAAACCCTAACACTTCTCCCACCAACATTTCTATGAGAGAGTACATGTCCCCTAACTATGAGCAACAACAATCAAGCATTGTTTACCCGGACTCTCAATATGAAATCAAGACGGGAGTGATAAATTTGCTTCCGACTTTCCATGGTAGAGAAGTGGATGATCCCAATGACTTCCTTGAGGCGTTTCACCGAGTTTGTAGTAGTTTGAAACCTTCCGAGATGAGTGTGGATGAGTTTAAGTTGAAAACCTTCACCTTCACCTTGAAGGACAAGGCCGCTAAATGGTTAAGCCGTTTACCTTCATCATCAATCACTACATGGCCACAATTGAAGAAAAAGTTCTTAGACAAGTACTTTCCTCCCTCTAAGTCCTCGGTCTTGATACAAGCCATTAGCAACATCACTCAAGACGATGATGAGACGTTGTATGAGTATTGGGAAAGATTCCAAACTCTCCTCTCAAGTTGCCCGTACCATAGTGGGAGGTCGTCGCCGTACCTCTCAAATATACAATTTGTAGATCACTTACTACCTTTCCACACTATTAAGTGTACAATGGCAAGTAAGGTTCGTTCCACAGGGAAAAGGTTATCTCTATGTATATCTTGTAGAATATATATACATATACATATATAAAAGCAATGTAAACAAGGGGGGGTTTGAGTTGAGTTTTGTTTAAGACAATACTAAATAAAACTACTAGAACTTTAGAATTACAACTAGTTTAACATCTAAAGATTCAACTAAAGGATTAACTAATGAGAATAAGAGATTTGGACATATGAGATTGGTGACTTCTTATTATGAGATTTTCCTCAAACTTTATCATGATGCTTTTAGAATGGTGAACATTAGTGAGAACTATCTTTAACCATAGTTATGAAAAATGAAAGCATCTTCACAACTTCAATTGACAAATTTACTAGATGATAACAACTAGTTCAATTGAATCAATATTACTTCAAATTAGATATTTCTCAATTCTACCCATGCAATTTGATAACAAACTTGGCATAGGTACAATGCTAATGAATGATCTTAAGAACAAATACAATTGATAACAACATGCATTCAATTCCTAAGTTACTACTCCTACATAGAAAGAATGATAACATTCTAACCATGGAAAAGCAATATCTAACACATATCCAACACATATCTATCACTAGGAAATCATTCCTAATCATTTCAAGCATCAAATACACATATAAATTATGATCATTCAATAGCAAATCACCATTCCTAAACCTCTTGAATCATGTTCTCAATCCATAACAAGAAGTCCAATCACATATATCCAAGAAGGGTTTTAGCCTACTACCATAGTTATATAATCACAAACATAATCAATACAACAAACCATAGTGAATTCAAAGATCAAAGTGAAGAGAAAATGAAGAAAAGAGTTCTAACTCTGTAAAAATTCGATCCCTCCAACAATGAGGATAAGTTCTATTTATACTTTAAAAATTAACAAAAATAAAACAAAATAAAATGCCACTTGCAGGGCCTTCGCGGGTCGCGCGAAATCCTTCGCGGACCGCGAGCCAGGCTCGCGGCCGAGGATTCGCGCCCCGCGCGCCCGTGTCTCGGTCTCGGCGTGGTGCGCGCGCCCGTGTCTCGCGCCCGTGTCTCGCGCCCGTGTCTCGCGCCCGCGCGCGCCCGTGTCTCGGCATGGTCCTCGCGAGTCGCGGCCGAAGGTTCGCGCCTCGCGCACGTCTGGTCCTCGCGAGTCGCGGCCGAAGGTTCACGCCCCGCGCGTCTGTGCTTCGGCGGTCCTCGTGCTGGTTCGCGCGGTTCGCGACCGGAGTCTCGCGCCCAGCGCGCGTCTGGCTCTCGCGGTTCGCGTCTGGTCCTCGCGGCTCGCGAAACTCGGCATCTTCAAAACAGCAACACACACCCTCGCGGTTCGCGACCTAGGGTTCGCGGCCTGCGAGAGTGTGCCTTCACGCCACTTCTACGACCGGTTCTTCAATGTATCAATCGCGGTCAGGACAGTCATAGAAGGTCTTCAAATCATTCAACTCCATCGCAAGTGCAATTCAAGATCAAAATGCACGTCTTCAATTTCAAACCACTATGAATGATTCGGTCTAAAAGTCTAATATAAATCTACAAAATACTATCTAAAACAGCTCTCAAATGTTACAAAATAAGAGTATATCTAGGGTCTATCAAAATCCCCCACACTTGAACCTTTCTCGTCCTCGAGAAAGGACGATTAAGATCCAAGTGTATACTCTACATAATTAAGCACATAACATTTGAGAGCTTTACATATTTAAACAAGAGAAAAGAAATTTTTTTTTTTTTTTTTTTCCTCTCATTTTTGCCTGATTCTCTCGTATTTTTGGAACCATCCGGGCTGTTTTTTTTTTTTTTTTTAAATACAGTAGTAAAATAACAGCAAAAACAGCAACAAAAGCAGTAACAAAAGTCCTACACCTCTCCCCCACACTTAGTCTAAACATTGCCCTCAATGTTTAAATATATCAATGAAAATCATAGTGTAAGAAAGAGTGTAGGATATACTCACTGCGAGGGGCCGGAACCGTCGCGACGGCGCTGAGCTCGCGATCTGCGATGGCCCTCATAGTCAAATGCTCCTGGTCCCTGTGGGTGCATGGATGCCATCATGGCGAACATCACTGCCATATCATCCTCGTACCTCTCAGTATATGCTCGAAACTGCTGCTGAGTGACATATTGAGCCTCATGATGTGGAGGAGCGTACTGCTCTCCATGCTCCGGAGGTGCCTCTAGCCTGGCAAGGGCAATGGTAGGTGCAGGAACTGTGATCTGGGTTGGCAAGGTGAGATCCTCTATGCGGGTGCGCCCAGTCAGTTGTACAGCCTCTGGATTCGGCAGGTACATGTGCTGATTCTTGGCTACTAGCCAAATGAATCTAGGAGGAGGATATTTGTGCATGGCCAAGACATTAGTGAACTCCAAAGAAGCAATGGAGTAAAACTGGTGAGCTCTCTCGGCTGTCTTGCCTATTGCCTGAATGTCTGGAGGTAGGTGGATGTTCAGATAAGCTGCCAGAAGTGAAATCATACCCCCCTGTGGTATCTTTCCCTTGGTCTTCGCAGAGGCCTCCAGACATTTCTGCACAAAAAGGTCCACCCAACAAGGGTGTTCTGGTCCCCAGCACATGGTCCAAAGGCATTGGACCTGCTCCCTAGTAATGTGCGTCAACTCTCCTTGGCAGAAGATCGTCATCACTAGGAGCTTGTGCACCATACGAACAGCTGGATGTATGATGTGGTTATTCTTTGTAGTGCCTGTGATGTTGGGAAATCCAGACAAGCAATTCCAAAAGTAAGTTAGATCAAATCCGTCCGGGTTAGTTTCTTTTGGATTCTTGTATCCCCTTGCATATTGGAACCCAAAAGCATCTTGGATCTCATCATAGGTCATCCGGCGGTCCACATCATTCAACCTGAAGGTGATGTAATGCATGTCATGGTCCTCGTCATAGTGCTTGGCTAGAGTGGATAAGAACTCAAATGTATAGCGGGTATAGGTCGGTGCCGACCGATCAATGAATCCTCTCATGCCAACGCGATCCAATAAAAATAGAACTGGTTGCTGCAAACCCAGCTCCTGAAGTAGCTCAGAGGACAAGAACTTCGTCTTCATGATTGTTCGCTTCCCATTCCCAATTAACTTTCTCCACCGTTGTTGGGCATCCTCATCTAAACCTTGCAGTCCCATAAGGTCTATAGGAGGCAGGTTTTCTGCAGGGGGAGGGCTAGGTTGGCGAGGGGGTGATTCGGGAATCACAGGTTCATGGGAACTAGAGGCTTCCCCTCGGCGAGACCTTTTTCTCGGTGCCATTATCAAATTCTACTCAACAACAGTCCAGCACAACTATACTAGCTACAAGGCGGCAAGCCCCTACTAATAAAGCTCAGTTTATAACTAAAGGCGGCAAGCCTTTGAAATTTCAATGAAAACCTATTGGCGGCAAGCCCTAAATCACCCAAAATTGAAATAAATTCAGTAGGGTACCGTCAATTGAAGCCTTTGGTAGCAATGTAGCTTAAGTATATCATCAATTTGATCAAAACACCACCAAATCAAAGAATCCAAAAATTAGGGTTCATAAGATTTGGGGGTATTTGATTGGGAGTTGGAATTTGGAATTTGGGATTGGGAAAAGGTTAAGGGTTGTGGAGGGAAGGTTTTTGGGTAGTTGGTTTGGAACAAAAGTCGCCGGAGGCCGGCGAATCGGAGTGAAGAGCTTTCCGGTGGGAATTCGGCAATGTGGGTTAAAAGATGATGTTTGGGGAATGGATTTTATGGGACCTTTCCCTACTTCCTTTGGTTTCAAATATATCTTGCTTGCGGTTGATTATGTGTCCAAGTGGGTTGAAGCAATCCCCACTCGTACTGATGATTCTAAAGTGGTTGCAGAGTTCATCAAATCCCACATCTTCTCTAGGTTCGGGGTACCCCGAGCTTTGATTAGTGATCGAGGCACTCATTTTTGCAATAGAACCATTGCCGCATTGTTGAAGAAATATGGGGTAAATCACAAAACTTCCACCGCCTATCACCCACAAACGAATGGACAAGCCGAAGTTTCCAATAGGGAAATCAAGTCCATCCTTGAGAAAACGGTTAGGCCGACTCGCAAGGATTGGAGTACTCGGTTGGATGATGGATTGTGGGCATATAGGACGGCTTATAAGACTCCAATTGGTATGTCTCCATACCGATTAGTCTTTGGAAAGCCGTGTCATTTACCGGTGGAGTTAGCACACAAAGCCTATTGGGCAATCACAAGGTTCAACTTGAACTTGGACGAGGCCGGGAATGAAAGGAAGCTTCAATTGCAAGAGCTTGAGGAAATCCGGAATGAGTCCTATGAAAACGCGGCCATTTACAAGGAGAAGACGAAGGCATGGCATGACAAGATGATAATTAGGAAAACTTTTGAGGTAGGTCAAAAAGTTCTTCTATTTCAATCACGTCTTCGGTTGTTTCCAGGCAAACTGCGTTCTCGGTGGACTGGACCGTTTGTAGTTGTGAAGGTTTTCCCTCATGGAGCAGTGGAGATCCAAAGCGGCGAGGATGCCAAAATCATCAAGGTCAACGGCCAAAGGTTGAAACCGTATTACGAGGGTTTCAAATCGGAGATCCTAGAGGACATGTCTCTAGGCAACCCGGCCTACGAGTGACCTTTACCATGGAGGTACATCGTGCCGACGATGTTAAATAAACGAGTTTTGATGCTTTAAAAAGCATTTCATCGAACAATTTCAACATTTGGAACATTACTTTCTTTATATTTATTTGCTATGTACATTTCATTAAACTTGTAATTCGAACATTATGCTAGTTTTTATGTTGTTTTTGTAGAAATAGGTTTGAAGTGGTGCAAAGCGAAAAACACCAAGGGGCCATTCCTCGCGGTCCGCGAATTCATCGCGCGGACCGCGACCGAAGGTTTCGCGGACCGCGGCCGAGAACGCGCGAACCGCGACAATACCTCGCGGTCCGCGGCCGAGGTCTCGCGACCCGCGAGCGAAACCTGGATCTCCAAGAAATCCCTGCCACAAAAACGACGTTTTTCGCGGTCCACGGCTTGGTCGCGCGGACCGCGACACTATGCACGCGGTCCGCGGTTTCATCGCGCGGACCGCGACGTTTTGCCGAGCGCGGCACGCGATTTCATCGCGCGCGCCTCGCCGAGCTTCAGCGGACGCGCAGTTTCGAGCATATACTCAGCAGCAGTTTCGAGCATATACTGAGAGGTACGAGGATGATATGGCAGTGATGTTCGCCATGATGGCATCCATGCACCCACAGGGACCAGGAGCATTTGACTATGAGGGCCATCGCAGATCGCGAGCTCAGCGCCGTCGCGACGGTTCCGGCCCCTCGCAGTGAGTATATCCTACACTCTTTCTTACACTATGATTTTCATTGATATATTTAAACATTGAGGGCAATGTTTAGACTAAGTGTGGGGGAGAGGTGTAGGACTTTTGTTACTGCTTTTGTTGCTAATGGCTTGTATCAAGACCGAGGATTTAGAGGGAGGAAAGTACTTGTCAAGGAACTTTTTCTTCAATTGTGGCCATGTAGTGATTGATGATGAAGGTAAACGGCTTAACCATTTAGCGGCCTTGTCCTTCAAGGTGAAGGTGAAGGTTTTCAACTTGAACTCATCCACACTCATCTCGGAAGGTTTCAAACTACTACACACCCTATGAAAAGCCTCAAGGAAGTCATTCGGATCATCCACTTCTCTACCATGGAAAGTTGGAAGCAAATTTATCACTCCCGTCTTGATTTCGTATTGAGAGTTTGGGTAAACAATGCTCGATTGTTGTTGCTCATAGTTGGGGGACATGTACTCTCTCATAGAAATGTTGGTAGGAGAAGGGTTAGGGTTTTGGAAAGGGTTGTAGAATTGGTTTCGGGGAGGGCTTTGGCCGGTATCCTCTTCATCGTCCGCCATGTTGAAAGGTAGTGATTCACTTTCAAGGGAGAAAGGATTAGATGCTAGTGACTCTTGCACTTGCCTCCTAAGTTGGCGGAGACTTCTTACTAGCTCGGAATCGTATTGCAAAGGGTCTTGGTTCGAGGATCGTGTAAGAACCATGCACCAAGAGCTAGAGCAATAGGGTTCCAAACCAAAATAGAACCTAAAAAGAAAGATAGATTAGAAATAAAACTACAATATACACATAAAAATACGCCTAGTTCCCCGGCAGCGGCGCCAAAATTTGGGAGGTCGTCGCCGTACCTCTCAAATATACAATTTGTAGATCACTTACTACCTTTCCACACTATTAAGTGTACAATGGCAAGTAAGGTTCGTTCCACAGGGAAAAGGTTATCTCTATGTATATCTTGTAGAATATATATACATATACATATATAAAAGCAATGTAAACAAGGGGGGGTTTGAGTTGAGTTTTGTTTAAGACAATACTAAATAAAACTACTAGAACTTTAGAATTACAACTAGTTTAACATCTAAAGATTCAACTAAAGGATTAACTAATGAGAATAAGAGATTTGGACATATGAGATTGGTGACTTCTTATTATGAGATTTTCCTCAAACTTTATCATGATGCTTTTAGAATGGTGAACATTAGTGAGAACTATCTTTAACCATAGTTATGAAAAATGAAAGCATCTTCACAACTTCAATTGACAAATTTACTAGATGATAACAACTAGTTCAATTGAATCAATATTACTTCAAATTAGATATTTCTCAATTCTACCCATGCAATTTGATAACAAACTTGGCATAGGTACAATGCTAATGAATGATCTTAAGAACAAATACAATTGATAACAACATGCATTCAATTCCTAAGTTACTACTCCTACATAGAAAGAATGATAACATTCTAACCATGGAAAAGCAATATCTAACACATATCCAACACATATCTATCACTAGGAAATCATTCCTAATCATTTCAAGCATCAAATACACATATAAATTATGATCATTCAATAGCAAATCACCATTCCTAAACCTCTTGAATCATGTTCTCAATCCATAACAAGAAGTCCAATCACATATATCCAAGAAGGGTTTTAGCCTACTACCATAGTTATATAATCACAAACATAATCAATACAACAAACCATAGTGAATTCAAAGATCAAAGTGAAGAGAAAATGAAGAAAAGAGTTCTAACTCTGTAAAAATTCGATCCCTCCAACAATGAGGATAAGTTCTATTTATACTTTAAAAATTAACAAAAATAAAACAAAATAAAATGCCACTTGCAGGGCCTTCGCGGGTCGCGCGAAATCCTTCGCGGACCGCGAGCCAGGCTCGCGGCCGAGGATTCGCGCCCCGCGCGCCCGTGTCTCGGTCTCGGCGTGGTGCGCGCGCCCGTGTCTCGCGCCCGTGTCTCGCGCCCGCGCGCGCCCGTGTCTCGGCATGGTCCTCGCGAGTCGCGGCCGAAGGTTCACGCCTCGCGCACGTCTGGTCCTCGCGAGTCGCGGCCGAAGGTTCGCTCCCCGCGCGTCTGTGCTTCGGCGGTCCTCGTGCTGGTTCGCGCGGTTCGCGACCGGAGTCTCGCGCCCCGCGCGCGTCTGGCTCTCGCGGTTCGCGTCTGGTCCTCGCGGCTCGCGAAACTCGGCATCTTCAAAACAGCAACACACACCCTCGCGGTTCGCGACCTAGGGTTCGCGGCCTGCGAGAGTGTGCCTTCACGCCACTTCTACGACCGGTTCTTCAATGTATCAATCGCGGTCAGGACAGTCATAGAAGGTCTTCAAATCATTCAACTCCATCGCAAGTGCAATTCAAGATCAAAATGCACGTCTTCAATTTCAAACCACTATGAATGATTCGGTCTAAAAGTCTAATATAAATCTACAAAATACTATCTAAAACAGCTCTCAAATGTTACAAAATAAGAGTATATCTAGGGTCTATCACATAGCTTCACCGAACCTCAATTGGTGTGTTTCTATTACAATGGTTTGAATGATAGAGAAACCGAGTTGATAAATCGGTCTTGCTATGGCTCCATTGCAAACCTTGGCTCTTCCGATGCCATGATGCTATTTGAGCAACTAGCCGAAGGGTGCAAACCAAAGAGAGACCGGAGGCTACGAGTGGGTAACTCCGGTGGGAACAATGATAGCTCTCGTCAAGATATCAAGGAGCTTACGGCATTGATGAAAGGTTTCATGATGGGAAATAGCTCCGGAGGGAACCAACCAAGGCAACAAGTGATGACGTGTGGGATTTGTGCTTCGAACCATCACAACGAATCTTGTCCTCAAGCAAACGAGGATTATAACGAAGAAGTCAATGCCATGGGGGTCTATGGAGGAAACCAAGGTTTTAGAGGCGATCAAGGAGGAAACCAAGGTTTTAGGGGCTACCAAGGGGGACGAGGCTACCAAAGTGGTAGGGGTTTTCAAGGTGGACAAGGCCAAGGTGGTGATAGGGGTAACCAAAGGAAGTATGATCCTTTTGCTCAACATTACAACCCCGGAACTAGAGATCACCCCAACTTTCGGTGGAGAGATGAACCGACGGGGCAACAAGGCCAACAAGGTGGCTACCAAGGGGGTTACCAAGGTCAAAGTGGTCAATCCTTTGATAGATCGAGGGGGCAAAATGACCAAGGCTACCAAGGAGACCAAAGCCACCAAAATCAAGGGTACCAAGGTTACCAAAACCAAGGGTACCAAGATTTTGGCTATCAAGGGTACCAAGATCATCCACCACAACAATACCCAAGGAACCAAGGTCAAGGCCGTTTCAACAACCGCACCCCTCAAAATGCTTACCCGAGGTTGGAAGATAAATCTCGTGATCAAGGTGAAAGCTCGGGCCAATTCCCACAAGACGCTCGATTCAAAAGCATTGAGGTGCAAATGAGTCAAATGGCCACTGTTTTGGGGAAATTGGAAGCACAAAACTCCGGGAAATTACCCGCACAACCGGAGTTAAATCCAAGGCCTCATGCGAGTGCCATGACCTTGAGGAGTGGTAAACAAGCGGTTGAACCCGAAGTGGTTGTGAAAAAGGCACCCAAGAGAGGCCTTGTGAAGAAGAACTTGACCAACGATGAAGTTGAGGTAACCTTGGCCGATGAAGAAGTGATTCTTGAGGGGCTAACCAAAGAAAAAGGTGATGCCGAGGTTGAGAAAGAGAAGGAACTAATTGATGAGGAACATGTGGACTCAACCGCTCATGTTGAACCAATGTCACCTCCATTCTCACCTCTCCACAAGAAAACTAGAGTAGACACTCCCTTCGAAGTGGAAGCACCATTTCCCGAGGCTTTGAAGAATACTCGCAAAAAGGAGATGGACAAGGAAGCTTTCGAAGTTCTTCGAAAGTGTGAGGTAAACATTCCTTTGCTCGATGCTATTGATCAAGTTCCTAGATATTCTAAGTTCTTGAAAGAATTATGTGTGAACCATCGTCAACAAAGGTCTAAGCATGTTAAAAATGAAAGAGTCAATGAACATGTGTCGGCTTTGTTTCAAGATAAAATGCCTACTAAGTGTGGTGATCCCGGCATGTTTACAATTCCTTGCATTTTAGGAAACACTTATTTTCCTAGAGCCATGCTAGATTTAGGTGCATCCATAAATGTCATCCCATACACATTGTATGAATCATTCAATCTTGGCACTTTGCATAAAACCGGTGTAGTGATCCAACTTGCCGACCGCTCTAATGCATACCCCAAGGGTATTGTTGAAGATGTCTTGGTGAAAGTCGACAAGTTGGTGTTCCCGGCCGATTTTTACGTTCTTGACATGGAACATGATAAATTTGCTACCCCTGTCTTGTTAGGGCGTCCCTTTTTGAAAACATCAAGAACTATTATCGATGTGCATAGTGGTAGGCTTACCATGGAATTTGATGAGGATAAAATAGAGTTCAACATTTATGGTGCAATGAAATACGATGATGAGGAAACTTCTTGCAATGCTATTGATGTAATTGAATCTTTTGTGCAAAAAGTTTATGAAAATGATGGTGATGATCCTTTGTTAAATGCTTTAGCCAATAGTTTACACACAAGTAATGTTCATACATATGCTTTGAGTGCTAACTTGAAGGAAAGCATTTTTGAGCTAGATACTTTCGAGGAACTTTCTCTTGATGCACCACTTTTAGACCTCGAGGTATTGAAAGGCTCGGGCAACCGACCATCTCTCAATAAACCTCCGGTGGTGGAATTGAAACCACTACCCGAAAATCTAAAATATGCATTCCTTGGTGATGGTGAGAAATTACCGGTGATCATCTCCAACAAGCTCACCAAGGAACAAGAGGAAAGGTTGATGAAAGTGCTCCAAGATCATAAGGAAGCCATTGGATGGACTATTGCCGACATCAAAGGTATGAGTCCAAGTACTTGCATGCACCGTATTCTATTGGAGGATGATGCTAAACCCATCCGACAACTTTAAAGGCGATTGAACCCTCCTATGATGGAGGTAGTAAGAGCCGAGGTGCTTAAATTGTTGGATGCGGGAATGATCTATCCAATCTCCGATAGTAAATGGGTAAGCCCAACGCAAGTGGTACCAAAGAAGACCGGAGTGACCGTGGTGGAGAATAGCCATGGCGAGTTGATCCCCACTCGTATTCAAAACGGATGGCGTGTTTGCATTGATTACCGAAGGCTAAATGCGGTAACGAGGAAAGACCATTTCCCTTTGCCATTTATTGATCAAATGCTTAACCGGCTTGCAGGCCACTCTTTATATTGTTTTCTTGATGGCTATTCAGGGTACTTTCAGGTTGCCATTGCACCAGAAGATCAAGAGAAGACAACCTTCACATGTCCCTTTGGCACCTTTGCATATCGACGCATGCCTTTTGGCCTTTGCAACGCACCGGCCACATTCCAAAGGTGTATGGTTAGCATATTTTCAGAATACCTTGAAAAGTTTGTAGAGGTTTTTATGGATGACTTCACTGTTCATGGAAACTCTTTTGACAATTGCTTAATCCATTTGTCATTAGTCCTAAAAACTTGCATTGATAAGAACCTTGTGCTTAATTCTGAAAAATGTCATTTCATGGTTGAAAAGGGCATTGTGTTAGGACATGAAGTGTCATCTAAGGGTATTGAAGTAGACAAAGCAAAAATTGATACCATCCAATCTCTTCCTTACCCTACTTGTGTGCGTGATGTGAGATCCTTTCTAGGCCACGCGGGTTTCTACCGCCGTTTCATAAAAGATTTTTCAAAAATTTCTTCCCCTTTATGTAGATTGTTACAAAAGGATGTGGAATTTGTGGTAGATGAAGGTTGTAAGAGGGCATTTGATTGTTTGAAGTCATTGTTAGTGTCGGCCCCTATTATACAACCTCCAAATTGGTCCCTTCCTTTTGAGATCATGTGTGATGCTAGTGACTATGCCGTTGGTGCGGTGTTAGGTCAAAGAGTGGGGAAAATTCCCCATGCCATCTATTATGCATCCATGACTCTCAATGATGCTCAAAGGAACTATACCACTACTGAGAAAGAATTACTAGCGGTAGTATTTTCCTTAGAAAAGTTTAGGCCATATTTGCTTGGTACAAAGATTATTGTTTTCACTGACCATGCAGCTCTTCGTTACTTGATGACGAAGAAAGAAGCAAAGCCTAGGTTACTCCGATGGATCTTACTCTTGAGCGAGTTCGACTTGGAGGTCAAGGACAAGAAAGGAGCTGAAAATCTAGTGGCTGACCATTTGAGCCGTTTGGTGCCCAATGAGGAGTTTGGGACCAAAGCATTGAAGAACCATCTTCACGAAGAGTTCCCCGACAAGCAATTGTTTGCTCTTAGTGTTTCTCTTCCATGGTATGCCAACATTGTGAATTTCCTTGTCACAAGTAAGTGCCCTTCTCATTTCACAAAGGCACAAAAGGATAAGCTAAAGCATGATGCTAGGTTTTATGTGTGGGATGATCCCTATGTGTGGAAACATTGTTCCGACCAAGTGATTAGGAGATGCATTCCCAATAATGAAACCAACTCAATCCTTGCTTTTTGCCATTCATATGCATGTGGAGGTCATTTTGGTGCTAGGCGAACTGCTAGAAAAGTGCTAGACTGTGGTTTTTATTGGCCTAGTTTGAATAAGGATGCATACACCTTTTGCAAATCTTGTGATAAATGCCAAAGAGTGGGAAATATCTCTTCTAGGAATGAAATGCCCCAACATTGCCCTTTATATTGTGAACTCTTTGATGTATGGGGAATCGATTTTATGGGACCTTTTCCTACTTCCTTTGGTTTCAAATATATCTTGCTTGCGGTTGACTATGTTTCTAAGTGGGTTGAAGCAATCCCCACTTGTACTGATGATTCTAAAGTGGTTGCAGAGTTCATCAAATCTCACATCTTCTCTAGGTTCGGGGTACCCCGAGCTCTGATCAGTGATCGAGGCACTCACTTTTGCAATAGAACCATTGCCGCATTGTTGAAGAAATATGGGGTAAATCACAAAACTTCTACCGCCTATCACCCACAAACAAATGGACAAGCCGAAGTTTCCAATAGGGAAATCAAGTCCATCCTTGAGAAAACGGTTAGGCCGACTCGCAAGGATTGGAGTACTCGGTTGGATGATGGATTGTGGGCATATAGGACGGCTTATAAGACTCCAATTGGTATGTCTCCATACCGATTAGTCTTTGGAAAGCCGTGTCATTTACCGGTGGAGTTAGCACACAAAGCTTATTGGGCGATCACAAGGTTCAATTTGAACTTGGACGAAGCCGGGAATGAAAGGAAGCTTCAATTACAAGAGCTTGAGGAGATCCGAAATGAGTCCTATGAGAACGCTGCCATTTACAAGGAGAAGACGAAGGCATGGCATGACAAGATGATAATTAGGAAAACTTTTGAGGTAGGTCAAAAGGTTCTCCTATTTCAATCACGCCTTCGTTTGTTTCCAGGTAAACTGCGTTCTCGGTGGACTGGGCCATTTGTAGTTGTGAAAGTTTTCCCTCATGGTGCGGTGGAGATCCAAAGCAACGAGGATGCCAAAGTCATCAAGGTCAACGGCCAAAGGTTGAAACCGTATTACGAGGGTTTCAAATCGGAGATCCTAGAGGACATGTCTCTAGGCAACCCAACCTACGATTGATCTTTACCATGGAGGTACATCGTGCCGACGATGTTAAATAAACGAGTTTTGACCTTTAAAAGCATTTCGTCGAACAATTTCAACATTTGGAACATTACTCTATTTCTATATATTGTTGTTTATATACATTTTATTAAATTTGCAATTCAGACATAATGCGAATTTTTGATTTGTTATTTTTGTAGAAAGAGAGGTGAACAAAACAAAAAGGCTAGAGGAGCCATTTCTTCGCGGCCCGCGAATTCATCGCGCGGACCGCGACCGAGGGTTTCGCGAACCGCGAACGGAGCGCGCGAGCCGCGGCCGTGTCTCGCGGTCCGCGAACGACGTCCCGCGACCCGCGAAATACGTGGGATTTTCGAGGAATCCCTGCCACCAAAACGCCAAGTTTCGCGGACCGCGACTTGATCGCGCGGCCCGCGACACAATGCACGCGGTCCGCGACTTCATCGCGCGGACCGCGAGGAGCTTGCGCGCGCGGGGCGCGATTTCACCGCGCGCGCCGCGACGGGGTTTTGCGCGCGCGGCCCGCGAATTAGGGCGCGCGGTTCGCGAAGACTTTACGCGCGGTCCGCGAGGGAGGCCGCGCGACCCGCGAAATCCAGGGATTTTTCGACAATCCCTGGAACTAAAATGCAGGTTTTCGCGGTCCGCGGCTTGATCGCGCGGACCGCGGCTCAGGGCTCGCGGTCCGCGGTTTCACCGCGCGGACCGCGACGGTTGGTCGTGCGCGGTCCGCGATTTCATCGCGCGGACCGCGAAGGTTCGGCGTGCGCGGACCGCTACAGTTCTGCGCGCGCGGTCCGCGGTTTCAGCGCGCGGACCGCGAAAGCTCGGCGCGCGATCCGCGAAGGCCTCGTCGCGACCCGCGACAAAACCAGGGATTTTCGGCAATCCCTGGGACGAAATGGCACGTTTTCGCGGCCCGCTAAGATGGCGCGCGGCCCGCGGCGGAGTTTCGCGGCCCGCGAAGAGGAACTCGCGATCCGCGAGGATACGACTATACTTCATCCAATTTCTTCTATCTTTTTTCTCCTTCTTCTTCCCAAAATTCTCCCAACCGAATAGTGCTCTTTTCCGGCCACCATCTCCAATCCATCATTCCGGCGAGTTTTGAACTAATTCCTTCCACCCAAATCAATCCCCCAAGCTTTCCCAACAAAACCCACCAAAAATCCACATCTAAAACACCATATTTTACCCACATTGCCCGAATTCTAACCCAAACTTCTCCATTCCGATTCGCCGGACTCCGGCGACTTTTTCTCCAACCCCAATACATCAAAACCTTCCCTCCACCACCCTTATCCTTTTCGCCATCTCAATTTTCAAATTCCTAAACGAACTTAAATATCCCCAAATCTCAAGAACCCTAATTTTTGGGCATTTTTGATTTGGTGATATTTCGGTTCAATTGATGATATCCTCAAGCTACATTGCTTCCAAAGGCTTCAATTGACGGTACCCTACTGAATTTACTTGAATTTTGGGTGATTTAGGGCTTGCCGCCAATAGGTTTTCATTGAAATTTCAAAGGCTTGCCGCCTTTAGTTATATACTTTGCTTGTTGAGTAGGGGCTTGCCGCCTTGTAGCTAGTTTAGCTGTGCTGGACTGTTGTTGAGTAGATTTTGATAATGGCACCGAGGAAAAGGTCTCGCAGAGGGGAAGCCTCTAGTTCACATGAGCCCGTGATCCCCGAATCACCCTCTCCCCAACCTAGCCCTCCTCCTGCAGAAAACCTACCTCCTGTTGACCTTATGGGATTGCAAGGTTTGGATGGAGATGCCCAACAACGGTGGAGAAAATTGATTGGGAATGGGAGACGAACAATCATGGAGACGAAGTTCCTCTCCTCTGAGCTACTGCAGGAGCTAGGTTTGCAGCAGCCTGTGCTGTTTCTATTGGATCGCGTTGGCATGAGAGGATTCATTGATAGGTCGGCACCGACCTACATTCGATATACACTTGAATTCCTATCCACTCTAGCCAAGCACTATGACGAGGAGCATGACATGCAGTTCATCACATTCAGGTTGAATGATGTTGGGAGGTCGTCGCCGTACCTCTCAAATATACAATTTTTAGATCACTTACTACCTTTCCACACTATTAAGTGTACAATGGCAAGTAAGGTTCGTTCCACAGAGAAAAGGTTATTTCTATGTATATCTTGTAGGATATATATACATATACATATATAAAAGCAATGTAAACAAAGGGGGGGGGGGGGGGGGGTTTGAGTTGAGTTTTGTTTAAGACACTACTAAGTAAAACTACTAGAACTTTAGAATTACAACTAGTTTAGCATCTAAAGATTCAACTAAAAGATTAACTAATGAGAATGAGAGACTTGGGTACATGAGATTTGTATCTTCTTGTTATGGATTTTTCCTCAAACCTAGTTATGATACTTTGAGAATGGTGATTGTTTTTAATGGGAAACCATCTCTATTCTAGTTGTGAATCATGAAAGCATTTTCACAACTCTCATTGGCAACTTATCTATATGATAGCAAATAGACAAATTGGCCAATGCTAATTCAAATTGGATGTTTTCCCACCTTACCCATGCAATGTGATAACACAATTGACATAAATATAATGCTAATGAATGATCTCAAGAACAAATACAATTGATAACAACATATATTTGATTCCTAATTCACTACTTTTACATAGAAGAAATGATAGCATTTCAACCATGGAAAGGCAATGTCTAACACATATCCAACACATATCTATACCTAGGAAATCATTCCTAACCATTTCAAGCATCAAATACACATATAATTCATGATCATTCAATGACAAATCATCCATTCCTAAGCTTCATAAACCATGTTCTCAAACCATAACAAGAGGTTTAATCTCACATACCCAAGATGGGGTTTAGCCTACAACCATAACTATATAATCATAACCATAATCCATACAATAATACATGGTGAATTCAAAGTGAAAATCCAAAGAGAAAATGAAGAAAATGAGCTTAAGGCTCTGTAAAACGATCCCCAAAACAATGAGGATAAGTTCCAATATATACTCCAAAACAATTAAAATTAAAGCCAAACAAAATGCAAGTTGCAGGACCATTCGCGGGTCGCGCGGGAATCCTTCGCGGACCGCGAGCCTGGTTCTCACGGCTCGCGGCCGAGAATTCGCGCCCCGCGCGCCCGTGTCTCGGCGTAGTCCGCGACCGGAGTCTCGCGCCCGCGCGCGCGCGCCCGTGTCTCGGCGTGGTCCGCGACCGGAGTCTCGCGCCCGCGCGCGCGCGCCCGTGTCTCGGCGTGGTCCGCGCGCCCGTGTCTCGGCGTGGTCCGCGCGCCCCGGTCTCGGCATGGTCCGCGCGCCCCGGTCTCGGCATGGTCCGCGCGCCTCGGTCTCGGCATGGTCTTCGTGCTGGTCGGTCCTCGCGGCTCGCGACCGGAGTTTCGCGGCCCGCGCGAAACTTGGCATGGTCAAAACAGCAACACACACCCTCGCGGTTCGCGACCTAGGGTTCGCGGCCCGCGAGAGTGTGCCTTCACGCCACTTCTACGACCGGTTCTTCAATGTATCAAACGCGGTCAGGACGGTCATAGAAGGTCTTCAAATCATTCAAATCCATCGCAAGTGCAATTCAAGATCGAAATGCACGTCTTCAATTTCAAACCACTATGAATGATTCGGTCCAAAAGTCTAATATAATTACACAAAATACTATCTAAAACAGCTCTCAAATGCTACAAAATAAGAGTATATCTAGGGGCTATCAGAGTGGTGGTACGTCAATGAGGGTGGAGCTTGAGGATTGATATAGGGGGAAAGGAAAAGGAGAATGAGATAAAATATTGTAAAGAGGAGGAAGATAAGGAAAAAAAGTGTTTGCTTAAAATTTGGTTTCCCTCGACAGTTTATATATATACTTGGATTATTTTAGAGAAATAGGTTCTAGTACATGTTTTATTATGGAACCATATGTCGTTTTACCCAATACTTTGTTGTAAATAGATGTCCTGAAGTTGGAGTTATGATTACCTTTCTCTAATTATAAGCTTCTTATGATACTGGAACTTTTACATATTACTGTAATTTTATTGACCGTTGTTTAAGATGGAGTGCTCGCGAAATGGAAAACCCAGCCCCACTAATAGAATTTGAATTACAACGCCAATTAGAGATACACCGATGTGATATACTATGACTAAACGCTATCCAAGACAAAAAAAAAAAGTTTAATTATGTATTGAACCGTTCAAAAGCCGATCTTACATATTTTAACGTGGCTTGATCCTCTACTTAATTTCTATACAACTCCAGGACACAGATCACAAGTACAGTGCAGGTCTGTAATTAATATTGTAGATTTCGCCAAAGTAATCTTCTACAAGCACTGATCATATTATTTTCTGAAACAGAATTAAAAAAAGTCCAGATCAATATTAATAAATGATTTATTTTCTTAATCTCAAGAACTGATGGCATATTTGATGAACTCTTTGAGATTGGCAGACATGACTTTAGCCCAGGCAGGATAGAATGCATCACATCCATGAGATCCTCCTTCGTCAAACTTTGCCACCACCGCCACGCCGTTTTCTTCCAGCTTCTTCACCATCTCCACCTGACGGTCCATCAGCGGGTCACCGTCGCAGCCGGTCACCAGAACCTTCCATCCCAAACCCTTCATTCCGTCAAACTGCCCGGATCGAATCGCCGCCGCTGCATTGCAGTACTCATAGTCCCGGTCAGCTCCGATCGGTATGGAGAGCTCCCAGAGCAGCTCAGAGATCGGGAGAGGAAGTACCTTAAAATAGTCATGAAAAGCATGAGTTGACAGTGACAGCTATTTTTATTTAACTCGGTCTAAAATAATAATAAATATTTGCTAGGAGTGTGTACTAGACTAAATAAATCATATTTTTTACATGTAATAG